>OX183133.1:13910533-15211245 GCA_945261195.1 Cryptosula pallasiana | reverse complement strand
TTACGGCTACAGAGAATATATACAAAAATTGCTGTTTGTTACCAATCAACATGCAATGAAACAACAAAGTTCAGAAACAAGCACCAATATTTCAAATAAAGTTTTTTATTTTGTTTTTCTTAAATATACAGTTAATTTTTATTACAAACATTGTTTAAAGAGCAAAAGTTGAGTATTTGTTGCGGCATTTTGTATAGTCTTGGAGTTGTGCCATTCAACTTTTACAAAAAAAAGGTAGACAACTTTCAATTACCTAGCTGATCAGCAAAATACCATTGTTGTAAGAGTTTTTACGTATTTATTAGCTCCAATCTTGAATATCAAAATACCTAATATCAGTTACAAATTCTGGCCCTTTCCAATCTTTTTGCTTTGATTTAGAAGTATAACAGCACAAAACCACTTTTTATACTCAGAAAAATTGATTGATTCAAATATTATGAATAAAGTGTTAGAAATCAGATAACCATTTTCATTCAAGCAGCATTTTGTTTGATAAGCTCAATTGCATAAATCCAGGTATCCTAGCAAATAATAATAATAATAATCTGTTATTGCTTTTACAAGCTCGCTAGTTCATTGTCTAGCGTAACTGATGTAAAATAATTAATTATTACCTGGAACAGTCGGCCATGTTTTGAAGTCCAAACACAAGTAGCATTGCCGGCAGCAACATTCCATTTCCAATGTTCATCCTGCAGTAGTTTGCACTTTGTAGTTCATGAGAATGTCAACGCTGTACTATCCCTTCTTTAGGAAACGTGTTCCATTTACGTACATGCAGGAACTTGTACACAGTGATACAATGAGAGTGTTAGAACTAAACTATTAGCTTACAGGTGATATCGATATCTCATGACGGAACTTAAACATTTAACAATTCTGAGAAGGCAGGTAATCTTGGAATTCTATTGGTTGATTTGTTGTAAGCAGGAGATAAGACTTGTTAGCGGTTGATAACCGGCCACTAACATACCTTATCACTTTCCATTACTTGTACTTACGAAGGAGAAAGCAGCGATGGATTTGCTAACTCTAGTGACATTCTGTTTAACGGCACACTTTGTTGTTTCAGGAGCATACGACATGTAAGTATGCGGGTATATTGTTGTATGGACTGTTCTGTCCTATTATGTAACATTGGGGTAGAACTCATAGATTGTTATTTAAGTAGATTATGTAATGAAAATTGTGAGCTAAGTTTCTTTTCCTTTATTAACGAACAACTATTAAAAAGATTATTGGAAACTTTACAGGATAGTAAACTAAAAATTCCATATATGATCTGTTGGAAAACCCGTAAGACTTATTTAGACATGGATAATTGCTGTTGCAGACGAAATACAAACGATGAACTATTCAAACAGCTTGACCAAAGAAGCGACGATGACCGTCCACCAATTATTGATGATGATCCAGTCGTAGTAGAAATAGATTTGTATATGAAAGGACTATCAGATGTTACCTCCACGTCTATGCAATATCGGGTATATCTTTTGTGTCACTGAGTCGTTTAGAGTAATGGCTATTTATTGTTTTAATAAATTATTTGCTGTCTGCATAGATTGACGTGTTTCTAACGCAAAGATGGAATGATAGTCGACTGATCTTTAACCAAAATACAAGCAAGTTTATTTCACTGCCGGACAGATTAGTGCCGAGGTTGTGGATCCCTGACTTGTTCATTTCTCAGGCAAAAAATGGAAAAATTCACTCAATAACGGCGGAAAGCAAAGTGATCAAACTGAGACCCAGTGATGGCACGTTGCTCTCCTCCCAGAGGTACTACTAGCTACTAAATCCCTCAAAGTCATAGGCAGATTTGTAGAATGTTAATAGCGTCAAAATATTATTTCTTGTTTCTACTGACATTAAAATAAAACACCCTACGTCGCTATTGACATTACTTGTATCACATTTTTAAAAAATAACATAAAAACTAAAAGAATTTTTCCTGCAAAAATCAAATAAGACAGTGTCTGCTAGGTACATAGAAAGCTTTATTATGTTCATAATTGAAATACTATTTGTTTTATCGGCATATTAATTAGTTGTAAACCAGTTTCCTCGGTGTTCCAGTAAGGCAAACTTGAAATACCAGAGTTGTTTTCCCAATGTGAGACAACTCTGCTATCCCAATTTTGCCCAACTCGAGAAACGGAAAAAACTGGTTTACAGCTATCAAATTGGCCAATAAAACCAAAGTGAGAAGTTATTTAAAACAATTTCTTATATTGGGAATACAACTCCGCCAATGGCTTTGAATATCACTAATGGAAAACTTACAACCGAGTGACACCAGCTTATCAATTTGATTATTTTTGGTGTAGCCAACCTGGGCCAATGAAAAGTGATAAGAAATGTCAGTGCATACTAGTTTAACTGTAACTGAGATTGCAACAAAAAATTGTCTTTAAATAAAAATTGTCTTTAAATCAAGTGGAGATGACTAACAAAATTAATTTAGCAGACAAAAATTGCGTCGGAATTGGAAAAAATGTGAACGAATAGAACAAGAGAAACGCATCCAACAGCTTCGCTGCCAAACAGAAATAGGCGAGAACATTGAAGTCATCATCTGTCTATTGGTTTTAACTGACATCAAACCTAAAAACTGATTTAACTGCAATCAAGTCTAATTAATGCTGTATTCATTTTTTGTTCAAAATTCGTTTGTCAAAACAGAAAAATTTTATCTCTTAAATACATTTTTTGTGTTTGCAGAATTCAGGCAGAGATATCTTGTGCCATGGATCTCGTATATTTTCCGTTTGACAGCCAGCAATGCGAGATGAGATTAGAAAGTTGTAAGTATCGTTGACAGCAGTTGGAGCATAGAGATGTAGTAAGAGAGTAATTATTGCATAAACTGCATTTTGTTAACTTGTTGTGAGCAGCGTTACATAACATGCTTGATTTGTGACACAACAAATCCCTAATACATAACAATCATTCCATACGAGTTCTTATCTACTACAGGGAGATATGACAGTGACTTTATTGAACTAAAATGGCTGCCAGGAAGTTTCAACAACGATTATAACAATAAGGAAGTTGATGAAAGATTAAGCAAGGCACTTCCTGCTTTGTCTGTCGATACGTACGCGTTAAGAGAAGGCAAATGCGACGATACGGCCAGGCCAAACTTTTCATGTCTAAACTATTACATCGCTTTCCATCGGTAGGTTGCTAGACATTAAATATTCTAGCAGTCTGCGCTATAAGAAATGTTACTTTAGGGCGCATTACCCTTTCATCAACATGTTGTAGCAAGTTGTCGTACTATGTTGGAGACATATATATACCGTCCCTACTTATGGTGATCGTCACTTGGATGTCGTTCTGGATAGACAGAAAAGTGATCCAAGGCAGATGTGCTTTGGGAGCATTGACAATGGTTGCCATTAGTAACCAAATCAACTCGGTCAAGCTAACTTTACCTCCAACGGCACAAGTTAAAGGTACGACATCAAACTCCCTCGATATACAGAGTGTTGTTCTCTTTTGTGTAACAGCGGAAGTGATAGCTTTTCTTTGTTTTCATAGCTGCCGATGTTTGGCTGTGGACTTGTCAGTTTTATGTACTGGCAGCATTTCTACAGTTTGGTTTGGTCAATTACGTGTCAAGAAGAGACCAAGAAAAGAAAGCAAAACTTGAAAAAGCAGGTAACGTGTCAGCGTTTAGTCAAATAGTCCGTATTTGATTTGTCTCTAATAAATGTTATGAATCGTTTACAGCCGCCAGCATCAGCGACCAGTCCAATGGGCAGCCACAGCCAGTCAGCAATTCTAACGGCAGCGGCGTTGCTTCAACAGCAGATGAAGAGGGAGGTTATCGTAACCAAGCAGCGGAAGAACTTTCTCATGATGGAGTAGCTATAGAATTGAATACGCTATCCAATCAACCAGCCAATGATAGAGAGGTAAGATTAAAAAGCAAAAACTGTTTACAAGCATTGCTTCCAAACAAAGGACAAAATGTATTTATCTATTACATTTAGCATGTGTCAGAGAGAGTAAGTGCAATAGACATCTGCTCCAGCAAGTTCCAACAATGGTGGGAGATATGGAAGTCACTTGACAATTCAACAAAAGTGGATGTCTTTTCAAGAGTATTTTTCCCAGCATCCTTTGCTCTGTTTACATTGATCTACTGGGCTCACTATGCCAGAGTATCCGGGTATCGCTCAACTAGATTCTAGAATCCTCTGGATTTATCATTTAATCATCGACCAAATTTCACTCTCTCATATTTATGTACAAAAGTTTTTGGTTGGCTGCCCTGTAATTCTATTATTGTACAGTGCAATAAAATAAATTTGTTGTGTGCTATGTGAAAACATCATATTTAACACATGTCTTATTAGCATTGCGTCTACTTATATTTTACGTGATTTTATTTTCATTTATGATCTATAGCTGAACAGTAAACCAATTGGAGTAGACAGTATTTTTCTTATTTTACCAATAAATATACATAGCTTACATATCAGAGATAGTTCTTGAGGGTCTGAGCCATCGATTCTGTTGCATTTGGTGAAGAAATAGGAGAGGTTGATGATTCTGTCATCCCGGAGGTCTCAGAAATCTAACCGTGTTGGATCTTTGGACACGCAGAGGTCAATTTGGTTTCCGACCAGCTAACAATTGTGTCCACGGAGCTTAAACACTTTCCCCAATGAAAAACAGATAAAATTAGTTTCATTTTTCATCCCAAGCATGTGATTTGTCTAGCTAATCCATAAATTGTGCTGCCAAGATCAGCGTAAGTAACGTAATGTAGAGAGAATATATGCAGATAAGCCAAATAAATTTATTTTCATTAGAGTATAATGAGGAAGACAAAATGTACAAAAAAGACGTTTTTGACTAAATAAGTGAGTTTCCGGTGATGTTTGTAAAAAGATAACGAACTAGGAATGTTTTATTCAGGAAGCTGCGTGTTGATTTGCTATCCATCACGAAGAACAGTATTAGTACAGTTGGCTGTCGTCTATTCTATTCTTTTTCGCTTGTGAGTTTTTTCTGTAAAATATGGTTGCTATTAGAGCGATGAGTCCCAGGCCACCCAATACTCCAATCACAATCAGTGGAACTGAGGCTTTGCTACCTAAAATAGACACATATTACTTGACCATTACTTGTTCATATGACAAATTCTGTTGTGCAATTAGAAGGCTGCTAAATCTAAAATGGTGGTTTGTTGAGATTGGAGAAACTCACTAACTTCTTATAGCATTATTATAATTTCAAATATTAGCAATATTTTTTATCTTTATAATCTTTTTTATTTTTTGCTTTTACTTTTTATTTTTTTATTATGTTTCTTCAACTTTTTCATTCTGTATTTAAACTTTTTATATTTTTGTTAAACTTTATTACTTTTAACTGTTTTTTTATCATTTATTATCATTGCTATTTGGTGTAAAAATCTATCTTCATTTCTAATTTGTGGTAGTTTTTGTCAGAGACAGTTTTGCTGCAACCCCTAGACCGAGTTCAAAACTATTAGTATAATGAACTGAGCTGTTACTAAGGCTACTTCTGCTGCATTAATCAAAAATGAACAGAGAGGAGACAATTCCACGCTGATAAGCGAAAAGTATGTTTGGTTTGGGATGATAAAATTCTTAATACGCTTGACTTAGATAGGTAGAACTGGTCAGAGCTGAGCTGTACCAAGTCTCGACCAGACAATTTACTTTTATTAAGCACGATGTGTGAAGTAGTTACACCGAGAAACTGTAATGAAAAACTATAAGAAAGGTCAACTTTTAATAATACAGGTTGTTACGTAATAGTTTGCATAATAGTTTATGCACAGCCAGCATCCGTTTAAATTTTTTATGAAAATTTGCATCTAATTTATATAAACTGCTGGAAAAATTAAAGCAGAGTAATATCAACAGTTTAAAATGTTAAATTCACTTTGTTCCTTGTGTGGATAGTTCACGGCGGAGGGATAGCCTGAATTCTTTATGGCTGTTAATAAATAATTTATTTAGGAACTTCTACCATTTCAAATAATTTTTTTCAATGGACATATTAACCACCTTCCCAATGAGCCAAAACTGTACTGACAACAGTTTTTTTGCCATGTCACAGCACTAATAAATGTGTATAATGTGTTGTTTTAGATTTCTTTTAATCAAATCAGAGAGATTGTCTGCTAATATACGCATCAAAACTAAAGCAAACTCTGCCAACAAATTATATTATTACAGGTAGATAATGACTCTTTATTAGCTTGGAGTTATCTTACCCAAGTGAGACAACTACTGTGTTTTGTGTAACGATTAATCAGAGTATCATATGACTTTTAGCATTTGTATTTCATTTGATTACATAATTGTAGTAATGCAATAAATACCTTGTTTTTCATCGTTGTCATTGTTTGTTTCGGCAAACTTCTCTTTCTTAGGATCAACTGTGTTAGCGAAAACCTTGCGAGTTGTGGCAGGCTTCTGTATAGTTGTTTTTATTAATGATTCGGTAAATTTAGGATTTGGTTTAACTGTTTTGGCAGGAGGTTTCGGGCTGCTTAAGGGATCAATTAACTTTGGGGAAGATAATGTCTTCAGATAGCTGGTAGGACCAGAGTCTTTGGTGAACCCAGAGTCTTTGGTGGATCCAGAGTCTTTGGTGGATCCAGAGTCTTTGGTGGATCCAGAGTCTTTAGTAGACCCAGAGTCCTTGGTGGACCCAGAGTCCTTGGTGGACCCAGAGTACTTGGTAGACCCAGAGTACTTGGTAGACACAGGCAGTGACTTGGTTGTAAATGGTTTCAATGGCTCCAAAGCGGGTGGTGATGGTGGTGGCACAGGTGGAGATATGTGCAAAACAAACTCTGTAAAATTTTGAATCAATATCATAAAAATTCAGGTCTAAATGATTATTATACCATTGTAAATACACGACGCATAACAGAAGTTAAAATAAATACAAAAACTAGACATTTGTAAACATATGATGTTCACCTCCAGGTTTTTCTTGTTTGGTCAGGTTTGGGCCAAGAGTTTCTTTGACAGGTTCTGAAGTTTGAAAATATAAAAGATTTATCAGTGAAACATAAGCAACAGAGCAAGAAAGATTTTTTCACTTGACATTTTGTGAATCCATGTAAGTAGTATAGGAGCAGTTCTGCTCAGGTTATACTGCTGATGTAGTTCACTATGTGCTTACCGAGGGAAGGGACATTGAGAAAGGTATCAGATGTACCGCTGATTTGATCTCTAAAAGCTGCGAGAACAGAGATCTTGTGCATCCCTCCGGTAAGGAACTGAGGTTCTAGGTTATAGTCCAAGGAAATTTCTGGATTCCAGTCATAATCTGTAGTAATATAGGAAGGTCGGGGTATTGATGTTTTTATCAATTTTTTATTTCCAAAACTCACACGAATTTCCGGTTGACATGTTCTGTTGCAGATCTTTATGATGTAATTGTCTTGGGTGGAGTTTTCATAGCTAAACCATCTGAGTGAGATGTGATGGCTACAGACAACTGTTTTAACTGAAGCAGTCAAATTCATTGGTGGTAGGACAGCTGGAAGTAAAGACTTTTTGTCATAAAGTTATCAGCATGTAGAGTGCAACATTAAATACATATATGTAGGTAGGCAATAAGAACAATGTACAATGAGTGTACAAGTGTTATAATTAAAATCAAGTTCCTCAGTTAATTGCTAACAGTTATTAATCAGATTAATTTTCATTCTTACATTTTTTAATCTTCAATAAACGAGCTACGTTCTTTTGAGTTGAATAATGTCTATGAATAGCCATTTTTGCTAATCTAGTACATACATTTAGTTTAGAATATCACTCTAAAGTGATAAACCTGGATCTTATTCCGCAAATAGCAAAAATTGCACAATTTTCTCTTGAATAAATTTTTGAATAGCATTGTTCATGATTTGTTTACATTATGACAATTCTTTCTAAAAGCTAAGAAGCAAAAATAGATAAATCATATTTTTAACAAATGCAAAATTATGTTATTTCAAAATGAGATTTTTTGTGTATAAATTATCTCATGAATCTTCATTCCAAAATTATTGTTTTTAATCTTTAATTGACTCTATTAAAAGGTACCACTGCTATCAAGTTACTTCAGCCTACCAATTATAAATTGTTCATCATCTGACTTCTGGCTATTCACTTGGCCTTTTCGTGAAACAACATTTGTTACATAATCTCCCAGCTCCAGGTAATACCTTAAATGCCAGGCATAAACAAATCCTCCAGCCTTGATGTTTTCTACAGAATCGTCTTCACTTACAGTGAATCGATAAAGGCATTTGCCACCCTTGTGGCATATTTGAATGACAAAATCGTCTTGTCTTGAATAACAAAACCACCTGATGGTAAGTTTGTGGGTGCCATCTACAATCTTTGTGTAAATTCTGATAACAAATGGGGTCTCTGGTGCTAAAACAGAACAATTTTATCTCGCGGTTTTGTATTTATCTATTGAAATTTTTTGAAAAAACTTCTTATGCCATTTCAATGTCTATTTAGTAATCTAATTTTTTAATTATACTCACGAACAATCAAACTATTCTTGCTAAAAACTTCTGCTGAGGGGATTTTAGCGAGAACACGACAACTGCTTGTACATTTGGCTGCTAACATTCCAACGTATTTATACTCTATTCCTCTCTTATACTCGTGGGTAAACATATACTCATTCGCTGCAACACAACAACACTTTATTATATAATACTGACGCTGACACTGTGAGAATGGGTGAGGCATTTTAAATCTGCAAGGTGATTCAAACAAAGACAACTAAGACAGCTAAGACAACTAAGTTTTGGGGGAGTTTTGGGTATTCTATGATAGGTGCCAGCAATGAATATGAGTATTTACAATCATTTGGTTCAAATTGCACATCGTCAAAATAGTGACATTTGGAGTACTTCTCAGTTTCCTGTCTACAGCCGATGGTTATCTTTTCAAATTTACTTCCTGGTTTGTAAAGTACTTTAACTTTTGCTGTCAGTTTGCTGCCTCTTGTTGAATCTAGCTCAGCAGTTACTAGCGTCGGTGGCACTGGGTCTGAAAAATTTAAATATTTTAATTTTTTATTATTTCTGTATTTTTGTTTTTCTGTTACGTAATTCCTCATGAAATTTGTTATTGTTAAAGTGTTGTAAACAATTTTCAAGCTGTATTAAAAATATATGATATAATTAATAATACGTTTTTTCACTCACGATTATCAAATCCTCCAGTACAAGTCAGGTTGCCACACAAAACTCCGAGATAGACACTACTCCATTCACCACTTACATCAGCAAATATCTAGAACGTTTACAAAAATATTTGAATTTGCAAAAGACAAATTTATATAATTATTAAAAATATAATAAAAATGTAATTTACAAGAAATACCTTTTGTTGATTGAGAAACTAATTAAAATGTTAAGCTGTTGCTGTTAATACAACAACTTGTTTTAACTTTGGAAATATAACGATTAATTATTTATTTAAAAATAAAATATAACTGGTATATTTTATATCTAAAATGTTTTAATAGTGGATTTTGATAATATCTATTGCATGAATATTCGACAGCACACAATTTGTATAAAACAAACTTTTTTGCTGAAAAATAAATAATCTGGTTAATAAGATATAAAAGTATATGTAATAAAATTGAAAATCACTAAAATTATAATTTTCTTTAAAAATGTTTCTATTTTTTGGTTTCAAAAATATTGGCAATGAAAGAACTAATTACCATTTTGAACAAGAATTAATCTAATATATTTTTATTGAAATCATTCAATCATGTAATAATTATGGTAAAAATGAAAGTTACCTCCCCCCTGTAACAATCGGGGTCCTCAGAAGACGGTGTTGGTGCGATAGCAAGCTGTATTCTTTCATAGCATTCTCGATCAGTAATCTCGTTGCCCCATGGTGAACGTATAACACAGTTAATTATTGAACACGAGGTTGGGTGGCTGCCAAACCTGCAGTATTTAAACCTCTCTCCATATCCAGGTTTGAAAAAAGCAGAAGTTTCGTCAGCGCTACAAATATTTACTAACGTATCATGTAACAGAACAATGTGATAGAGCATGCTATTGCTATGTCTATGGTCTATACTTACTAGCATTTCTCCTCTACCCCATAGACATAAATACAGTGGAGTAAGAACAGAAAGGATTCCACTAGCACAGTACTTCCAGTTTTCAATCTTGTCATTTTTTGCTATTTTATTCTATTCATTTTTTGACTGACAGTTTTGGCTGAAATAAACAATAGATGTAAACAGTAGTGAGAATAGTGGTATTTGTAGTTTTAACTAAATTGATTCAAACAAATATATACCAAGTAACTTTGATGGAGCATACTTGCTAGATTATTTGTTCTTTTCTACTACGCCGTTTCCTCAAATATAGTATGTAAATTTTTTCTGGCTAAAAAGTCAAACATTCAATAAAAATTCAAAGTATTACAAATATGTAGAAGAGCAAAAACTTAGCAGAACTATTTGGGGCTGATTAGCTTAAAAACTTTAAATCTGTATATTAACTTGAATTGAACTAATATCCAACCAACTAGGAATAGTTAACTGGAAACCAGTGGTTATCACTTTTTTCAACTTTTCCCTTTTATGTATGTCTGTGGCAAAGAGTTCAAATTGTAGAAGTTATAGAAGATAAAGCACTTATTTAGTGTACTGCGTTATGCAATGATGTCACAATACGACAATTTTCAGTAATACTGGCTACTGGGTGTAGTAAAACCCAATATTCAAGTTTATGTGGCAGAGTTTTAGTGTTTCTTATACATTTCACCTCCGACACATCTCCACCTCGCGTCATGAGAGATACCCACTTGTTCATTTGTAGACAAGCACTCATCAAAGTATGCTTTGTAGTTTTACAATCAACTCAAGCACCACCCCCCCCCCCTCCCCTCTCCCCCTTTCCCAGCCCCTTTACTAATGTGGTAAAAGCACTTACAAAAATTTTAACGTAAGTTGGTCAAAACTTGTATAACATCAAATAGAGAGATGTTAAAACTTTGTGTAGTAAGTTATTGTGTGCACTTGTCATGTATTTGGTAGAAAAATTGTTTCAGTAGAAGTATTTGGAAGATGATGCCTTACAGCCATAGCTATAATAGTAAGTTTGAATGGTTAAATCCTCCACCACTTCAACAGATAATTTTGTTGTTTCTTTGTTCGCTGTTATCTTTTTTGCATCCATCATTTTGTTTTCCTGTTCAGCTGTTGATGTCCGAAAATTTCATAGTTTTTATCTCAGCTGCTGATGGTAAAAATACGATATTAGGTTGGAAAGAGTTATTGAGTAGATAACAATTTTTTGCAGTCTCACCAATAAAGGTCTGCAGGTTTAACCTCACATACACACAAGTTGTTGTGAATGGTTGAGGAAGGGGAGACAATTATTTATCGCTGTTACTTTGAATTCTGTGTGAAGAAGTGTATTTAAAAAATTTAAGCAAATGATACCTAGCCTGGGAGCTGCCTTATTTACTTCAGTTTTTGACATTTTTTTACTATTGTGGCAGTTTTTGACTGCTACACGGACACAACTAGTGGTGGAACGGGCCACAAAAACTAAGGGTCGAGCCGAATTAGGGCCGCTGGATGGAAACACGAGTCGAGTCGGGTCGAATCGAGCCCGCCCTAGATCCGCCACTGTTATAACAATCAGTACAATAGTAAAACCAGTCTTTGCACAGAATAGAGCATTGCACTTGTTGGGTTCCACCTTTTCACCTGGAAATTTGGTAACTATTTCAGGCACCTCGCTTGTGCTAGCCATTTTACTTCTTAGGTTTCCCTTGACCTAACACTAGCAGAGCGTTGTACTCATTTGTGTGACATCATTACCAAAAACTATGTAACTGTACTCTGGTGCGCTGGTACACAAGATATCACACTATTACCAAATTGTTGCTAAACCGAATAAATAGAATGATCCTTATAGTTGTGAGAGCACAACTCCAAACTAGCTCAACGCTACTATCTATGTTGGCTCGTGAGCGACTAGCCTGAAGCATTTGGCCCTTGGGTCAAGTCGGGTCGCCTGACTTGTGCCAACACTAGACACTACTTGGGTTTACCGTCTGCGATTTATGCAAGCTCACGTATGTGAACTAATCTGGAGTTGGCTGCTCTTGTAATTATTGCCTCAACATATAATCTGTCCAGTTTCAGAGATTATCTGGCCACCTGACTATTGATCAGTTATCACAAAAACTTGAGCCGACTATACATAACAACTGCTCAGCCTACCCTAGTCTAGTACTATGAAACTAACAGGATATAACCCTATAGTGACAAATGCGATTCTCTGATAAGGTAAGGCTAACCAGTAGAGTAGTGAGAAGATATATCTATAGTAAATAAGTTATTATCTTTTGGAGCTCTGCATTTCATACATTGTGATTTAAATGTGTAAATCGTGATGTACAAATAACACGAAATTTTTCAAGTAAAACAACTTATTCTTCATCCCTTCCTACCATTGGTCACACACTTTTTGTCCTTCATTGGCTAAGTTAACCTCAGCTCCTTTCATTGGTACTGACATCAGTCATTGCTTCATTCCTAAGGCTAATGCCTTACCACAACCTTCAACTTGAGGGGAAGCAATTCCTCAGTAACTACGTCCTCACTGCTTGCTCGGCCAGGTCAGCACACAAACACTTATAGTATTTATAACGGCAGCGCTGCCCCAGCTACTTTCAATGCTATTATCTGAGGTTAATAGTTAGCTAACCGTCAAATTTGCTTACAATATCACAACAGCGGGCTTTCTATTGCAGACCCCTAAGTTAAATATTAGAGTTGTTGGCTACTTGGTTATTCCTATCACGCATTATTGTCATGATCTGTCATTGCTGAAGTTTAGATGCTTGTTTGTTGTATCAGATGTATATTGTCTCATGTACCGCAATGCTAAAGTATAAACTATATAGTTATATATATAGAATTATACAGTATGTCCGATGTCTATGTAACAAAACATCTGGTAATAAAAATGTTTGCTAGCTCAAGATATATGAGATGTCAGACTGTGCATGAAATGCCTCTACTACTGGCTAGTTGTATTTACAGCCAAGGATAAGCTAAGCTGTGAGATTGATTTTGTTTTTGTTTGTGTCTACTGATTTATATATTGTGTTTGACTGAGTTTTGTGTATTCTATTACAACATACAGTATTACATCATAGCTTTAGAGTATTGTGTACTGTTATACTCCACCTGTGCATTCACAGAAGTTATATGCCACACATAGTACTTGGTTATATAGCAGTTCATACACCAAACTGTTATCAATATTTAATCTATTTTTTTGTGTTTCTCTAAATGGAAAGTGACTGAAAATCAGCTTCACAAACTCGTTGATGAGACAAAATAGTGTTTAAGTTTGTGTCGATAGATTGAACATCATATACAGATGCAGACTCAGTGCAGATTAAGTGCAGACTCAGTGCAGACCCAGGCAATAATGAGATGGTTAGAGATAGTTGTTAAGCCAGTAAATCATTGCATCAGCAAGTTTGTCAGCAAACATTTGTCTGTCGGCGGTGTTAGTTCTGATATCTCGGTAGACTTCCATCTGGAATCCACTAACTTCCCATCCTGTGTGCCTGTACAATATATATGTGTGTATATATAACTTAACTAGCGCCCCGAGCTGACTAATATGCCACTCCAGCTATTACTTGTATGAAATTAAAGTAATGGCTAATATACCAGGTATTCCGTGACTAATACACCAGTCAGTTAGTAACTAACACGCCAATCAGTTAGTAAATAATACACCAGTGACGAAGTGACTAGTACACCAGTCAGGCAGTGACTAATACACCAGTCAGTTAGTGGCTATTACACCAGTCAGTATGTAGCTAGATAAAACAAGCAAACATATATAACAAACATCGCACATTCACCTTCTAAGACTGTATCCACCGGTGTAGTAGGAATTACTTCCTGCGTCCATATTGGTTGGTGAAGGGACCATGTCATAATATGGTTGCATAAGACCACCAATAGATGTGTTACCTCGTACCAGTTCTTCCATTGATACACCAGAGTCTACATGTAGCTGCATGAGCGATGAATACTGGGCCAACCTGTCAGGTAAGTAAGCTTTGTTGATACCATTATTTCCACTTTTCGGCAGCAGAACTCCTATCATATTCCAGTTGTGAGCACTCTACAGTTACAATTTCGGTAATACATAGCCTGAGGGATAATATTTTACAGTAACATCAACATTTAATCACATGATCAAGATAGATTTGACAACTCACCTGTCCATGGACGTCAACGTACAGAACTCTTCCACCTATCGATTCCTTAGCAGAGTCAATAAATGAATGATATTCATTCCAAGCTAAAGCAGCCTGAGGGTCACCAAATGCTGCTTCTCCCAGGTCCCTGTTTGCATCCACTTTTGAGCGGTGAAGATGGCAGCGAATCACGTGAGGTCTGTTTTGTGCGCTGCCTAAAATAATAAATAAATGCAGAGTTTGTCTCTCCACATTTCAGTTTAAAGCTCAAGTTTATCGACTACTTGGTGCACGTTACAAAAGTAAAGCGTAACAACAATGTTTGTACCGGAAAAGTTATGTAAGAAAAAAAACAAAAATTGGAAGCAGCATAATTATAGGACATAAAATATTGTGTGTGCCAAATTTTGTAATTAACTTCAAAAATAAAAAGACAGTATTCGGTTTTCTAAAATAAAAACTTTGAAATACTTTTTTGCTCAAAATTAATAAACGACTTCTCGCAAGCTGCATACTGCGGCATAATTATTTATTATGTTGGCATACCTCCAAGTTTGGTTTGAATCTTATCAGCCAATTCTTCAGCCAACTTTTGAGTGTTGTAATCAGAATATGTAGATCTCACTCCACAATTGTTCACATCATCTGCACTGTTACATCCCGACTGGTAGATGCATTCATCATTAGATGCATTGTAGCATCCATTGCCTGGCCTGTCTGGTAGAGAGCCAGGTTTAAGAGTTCCTCCATGTGGTGCTGTGATCACTATTCTAGAATTTTCTAAAGAAAAAAATGAGAAATGCTTATTATTAGATCTTGATGCTTTAATGATATTTGTTGATTTTTGCCTAATGTCAATTACTAGTTTATACTAGTTTAGAATACTTGGAATGTTGGAGTTGTTTGCTAACAAAACACCACAGTTGCAAAATAAAGCTTTCAACAATAACGTATCTCAAGCTTTGCCACTATTACGTAATCAATACCAGTCAATATATACTACTACAACCAAAAAATGAAAATTTTGTTTATTAAGGTACAAAAAGCATACTCACGCCCACCAACTTGATAGGATACATAGTTGTTAGTTCCGTATTGCGTTGTGTATTGTTGACTTAGAGATATTAGGAGAAGAAAACTCCCCACACAAAGTATCCACATGTTGATTCAATGAAGTACGGAAGGTTAGTGCGAGTGAAGCGATCAATCTGGTGTATCAATATGCAGAGCAGTGACTGCTAATGTACAGATCAGTGGACCCAAATGCAAAGATCAGTGACTGTGAATTGACGCAGCTGCTGATGTATTTGTACAACTATGATTGCGCAAACAAGATGGCACAACATGGCTAATACTCTGTGGAGCGTGATTGGTTAAACACTGCAGATAAACTAACCAATACAAAGTTTTATGCATTCAGATGTTTTTGCAGTTGAAGTTAAACCCACTTGAGCGTAACATTTCTATGTCACACTTCATCGATAATATGTATTATGTAATGTATTGCTTGTGCAGTGATACATGTTATGTAATATAATATATGTTGTACGCACTGGCACGTGACATCTGATAGGAACAGAGTAAGACATATAACTTACGCACAACTTGTTTCTAAACATTAGGTGTTTGTTTGCTGGTGAGTTACAGCAATAAGTTCTTACAAATCTGGTTACTTTGTTATTTACGCGGAAGTAAGTTCATCCCCCACGAGCTCCATTACAGGGAAGGAAATAGACCTCACGATCACTTTACCTATCAGTTTATACTCCTACAAATCAAATGGCAGATACTTTTTTAACCTATTTAACAATCTGCAGGCTTCTTAAAGTCACTTATTTGCTAATTACTATCTATTCTATGATTGTGCTATTACTTGCACTTTTTTTTATGCTTTTTTTGTCGATATTTTTGTAAATGAAGAAAATTTCGCCGTTGGGTATTTTTTATAAGTTATCATAACTTATGAAAAAAATGGTATCAACAGAAGCTCTTTCATTGATCATGTAACAAAAACGGCTGAAAAATTTCACAGCTCAGTGGCCATCGGTGTGAGTGCTGTGTCCAGTTGGATCACCTTATACATACCAATTACTAGCGAGGTCATTCAAGAGCCTAATTGGACTGGAAGTGTGTGTCTAGCTTCTTGACCAGGTAAAGACATCGGCTCTCAGGATCAATACCCAGTCAAGAATATGTGTGTTTTTTACTGTTGGGGAAAACATTCATACCTGACCAAATGTGAAAAATTACCAGGCAACAAAAATACTCGTGTTTTTTTTAAATGTGATCTGGTTGGCAATAAATGCGATTGCTGAAAAAAAATTTAATCTTATAGTAACTAAGACGTATCTCACTCAGTAGTACGTTAAAGTATGGGAATGTATCAGCCAGTTTGATTGGGCAGAAAACAATCCCCAATAAGAAACGAAAACATATACAACCACAAATAAATAGAAAGTTGTAAAATCAGGGATTATCTGGGGAATTTGTATGCCGGAAGAGATTAATGGTATGTTTGGTGGTAGAATCAATGGGTCACCAGTGTAAACCAATCAACATACAGAATGGTAAATGAAGATATCTTAACATTCTTTCCTTATTGGCTAGAAGTGAGAACAGGAAAGAGTGGTCTATACAATTCATTAACGTTCTCCAATGAGATACCGTATGCCCACATGAATATATTACTTGCTCTTTGGAATGTCTGCCAAGGAACAGTTCCAATACATAACTCCCCATTGAAAAAGTAAAATCAGAAAATAATATTTCATTTATTAAGAAATGACGAATGATGTCATGACACATACATTAGGAAATAGTAAAGTACAAAATAAAAATTTATATGATACGGACATCACTGTAGCCAATGTGATTGTGTTTAATGATAATATGGAAGAGAAAAGACGACTCTTACTATTGAAAAGTGTTCGCATTTTCTATAATTACCAATCACTAAATAACAGCTAATAATAGTTATGTAACTTCAAATGAAAATTTTATTGAAATGAAATAGAATAAAGTATAAAAAATGATCATCTCAGCAGAAGGAGATATAATAGTGTAGTGGATTTTGGGGGGCCGACCAAACGTCCACCAACAACGCCTCACTCCAGAGGTAAACTTCCAACAGAGGAGTATGCCAACTCCACAACTGTTCCCGGAGCCCACGGCTCAAACGTACAACTCAATGACTTGTTGAGTTAACCATACTTTATTACACAGCGTAACCAGCAATGTATAATAAGGGTAAATGTATCATGCTACTTGGCTTAAGCACAGGTAGAATCCCAATACAATACAATGAGTCTAGTGAAATGTTCTGCCTTTTATAGGCAGAGCATAATTAAAACATATGCCCAAACAAGGGGCAACAAATCAGTAATGGCAGGAAGTGTTTACTCTAATCAGATCATAAGATATAAATATGCAATACAGTCATTGGCTAATATGAGGTTAAATATGAAGGGCGCCCAGAAGTAGGGGGCGGAGCTTCTCAGTCAATCTTGCTTACTCATGGTGGTGCAATGAGTAGCCCTGGTTCTTGGTCCTTATGGCTTGTGGTCCTTGGCTTTGTCTTGTTTGAGGACAGCTATGTTGCAGAGTCGGGCTCCTGCACCTTTGGTATTAATTTCGGTTCTCAGGCTATCGTAGAACTTTTCTCACCGACCCGGTATAGGTATGGTAATGGCACTGCAGGGCCGGTAGTACATGCTGCAGGGCCGGCAGGGTGTGCTGCAGGGCCGGTGGTACCTCTGCAGGGCAGGCAGTGAATGCTGCAGGGCAGGCAGTGAATGCTGCAGGGCAGGCAGTGAATGCTGCAGGGCAGGCAGTGAATGCTGCAGGGCAGGCAGTGAATGCTGCAGGGCCGGTAGGGTTTCTACCGGCTTACTTGTTCGTGTTCTGGCTGTGCCAGGCTCTATTTAGGCTTGCCTGACACTCAACAGTTGTCAGGGGGACCTTGCGCAGTGGTAGTAGACATAAAATTCCACCACATTCCCCTCTCCATTAAAGACTGTATCTCTTTGGTCTTTAATTACATAATTCAACAAAGAGAATAATAGTGGCGAGCAACACCCGTGCTCGGTCAAGTTTGTGGGGAGAGCATCTTACTGCCTCCTAGCATCTCTAGGGGCGGCTTCCCATGCCTGTTTCGATCCCCCAGGGTCATAGGGGAAGTCGAGAACATTTCTCATTGCACAGACTGCTACCATAGCATCTGATGCATAAGCAGAGAAAGAACCTTCAGGGTTTCTCTCTTCTCCCTTGTTGTACGGGGTGGCCGGCTCATTCTCCAGCCTCAGCTTCTCTCCTGGAACCTCCTCTTTCAACATCGGGGGTGGCAATATCTGCATCAAGTACACCTCTAGGTTTGGCTGGACATCCACAGTTGACTGTGATTCAGCATCTTTTTCAGCTATAGGTGCTAGCTCCGTATCAATGGCAGCAGCAACAGGGGTTGGCTGGGGAGGTGCAGTTTCTGTCCGTAGCAACTCCTCCGCGGGCATGGCCAACAACTCCTCTTCTCCAAGTCCTGGAGGGTGGTAGGCTGCTAGGTCAGTTTCTAACAGCAAGCTCTCGTTCTTCACTTCTATCTCCAAACAGTTGGAAGTAGCCCTAGTGCCAATCTGTTGCACGAGGCTTTCTTTATTTGAGACAGTACACGGAGTGCCCTGGTCACTCTCTTGAGAGGGAATGACTGTCTCCTTTTTGTCAACCGCTTTCTCAGACTTCCGACTCATCCTGTCTGTGCTTGCAGGAGGCGGCTGAGCAGGGGTACTAGGAGCAAACTTTGGTGGTCCCTGGTAGCTCTCACGGGGGGAGTTCAGCTGGAGCCTTGCCATATCTGGTAGAGCAGCTTCTGGCAATCCTTTTGAAACCACATACGACCACAGTGGTGCAACTTCTTCGGCGGATATAACTGTTTTGGCGCCTTCCCCGGATTTCCCGGCTATTGCATCATGAGTGGTTTTAGCCACTGTCTTCGATGCTGGCAACCAACAGCTCCTTCCACTCCCTTTCATTGCCTGTGGGTGGTCATTAGGTAACTCCTCTTGTGCTTTCTTTTGGTGCCCTTCCTGCTTGTCCAGGGGCGTAGCCAACAGGGGCGTAGAGGTAAATTTCGCTCTCTTTCCTCTGGCGACCTCAGTTTTCATCTCTTCACGCTCAAATTTTCTGTGCAGGCTATCCTTCCCCCTCTCCATCGTTTGGGAGGTCCTGCAGACTACTTGCTCACTTTCTGTAGGTGCTGTTGGGGAGACTCCATCCCAACCACCAAGTGGCATAACATCCTTTTGTGCCGCGTCTATCCACATGACGCTATCTTTTGGCAGCTTCCCATGCTTGTCCGTGCATGGTACATCGTGTCCGTCTATTGTAATGACGGAGTCTTGAAATCTGAGCAAACACTCATGAGTGGTGAGGAACGGCATCCCTATGATGGCGTCCTCGTTTATGTCACTTATCACGAAGCTGACATTGCTCTGTAACCCACAGATCTGTACGGACACCTTCACCGTGCCGTAGAACGCGATCTTCGACCCATCAGCCATCACTCCGTGTGACTCGCTGTTCTGTAGTGTGCTCTTCACACTCAGGGGTAGCCTTTGATAGACATGCCGAGATAACAGGTTTGTAGTACACCCCGGGTCTATAAGTATCGACACAACTCGTCCATCCATTTTTCCAGTGAGGAAATAGCTTGCCTCGTACGGACATACATGAGGGGAGCCGGTGGTGTCCGCCGCGTGCATCTTAGCAGGGGGCTGGCTCGTGTAGGGATGTTGCGTCCTCTGGCTCCGTTTGGGGGTGTTACGGCTCGCCCAATCGCAGGTAGATGCCGGTAGCTCTACTGCGGGCGACGGCCGTTTCCCGCCTGGGCAGGCATCCGTTGTGGTCTGGTACTCCACGATTTCTTTGGACACTGCCTTTGCATGTGTCCCAACTCTCCACAGTCCCAGCACTGGAGTGGTGGTTGATCAGGCAGTGGTGGAGGAGGCTGAGGTGTAGGGGTAGCTCCTGACTTCAATGACTTGATTTCTTTCGTGAGTTCTGCCAATGCCTCCATGACCGCTGTCAGAGAGTCCTTGTTTGGCGGTGCAGGGCGGACATTCTTCACTGCAGTATGCGGTGTGTCCGACTCATCGTCAGTGTACTCCTCCTCATCTGTAGATTCGTCGTCTACCATGCGCACGTGAGTAGACCTCTCGTCAGGACCTGTCCTGATCTGCAGGTATTCGTTCCCTGCTCTCACTGCGTCTGAAAGTTCTACTGGCTGTATTGCCAGGAGGTGTCTCTGCAAATAGGGGTTGCCTAATGTAGAGCTGAAGATATCTACTATCATTCGTTGCAACGATCTGTGGGGGAGGTCCGCATACGCGACCTGCACCAGCCGTTCTACTTCAGTGGCATGCTCCTGCAGCGTAGTCTTATACGCCCTGCGGAGGCCAGTAAGTTTGTATCTTGCTTCACGGGGGGTTAAACCAAACCTTGTCCGTAAAGCAGCAAATATGCCTTGCAACTGTGGTGCCTTACCACATTCAAGTGCACTCCCTCTCAGGGACTCTCGCAGATGCAGCAACGCTGTCTGCTCTGGCCATTCGTTGGCCTCAGCCACTCCCATGAAGCGCTCTATGAAATAGTCCACGTCTCCGTCTCCATCGAACTTCGGTGCTTTAAATAAAGACCGGTGATTGGCAGCGGCTGGCTGCATGACGGCTTGTAACGCTTCTGTCAAACGTTCCATCACATTCGCTTCGGGGTTTGCAGGTGGTACCCTACCAGCACTGCGTGCCCGTTGGTTTGCCATTGTCTAGACTTCGAGGAGTAACTCAACTCAAGTGTACAATGGATGGTGTGCTGGTCCGTTTTTAGCGGCACCAGGTCTCTACAGCGTCTAGGGCTGTCTATATCAAATTGTCTCAGTAAACAAGGTACTGGAAAGTAACACAAGGCCGGTACAATATTGCACAGGGCCGGTAGTAATGTGTACAGGGCCGGCGTTTAGAGCGCAGGGCCGGTCACAAAGTTAGCAGGGCCGGTATCCGAAGACACAGGGCCGGTATCAGTGTTAGCAGGGCCGGTATCAGAAGACACAGGGCCGGTATCAGTGTGTGCAGGGCCGGTATCAAAGATACTGGGCTGTCTGGTTGCTGCAACGGAGTAAACTCAACGTTTATGCAGAGCTAAGTGACGCACACTTTCTGGGAGCACTTCTTCAGGCGGAGCAAGCTCAACGTCTGTTCAAGAGTGTCCAAATGGGGGGTCTGTACAGTGAATACAGATCCGGATTTTCGGGCTGCAATATGCAGTTCCAAGGTAGCGCAGTCCAACAGCGTGAGAACAATCCCACTGCTGCCACCAGTGTAGTGGATTTTGGGGGGCCGACCAAACGTCCACCAACAACACCTCACTCCAGAGGTAAACTTCCAACAGAGGAGTATGCCAACTCCACAACTGTTACCGGAGCCCACGGCTCAAACGTACAACTCAATGACTTGTTGAGTTAACCATACTTTATTACACAGCGTAACCAGCAATGTATAATAAGGGTAAATGTATCATGCTACTTGGCTTAAGCACAGGTAGAATCCCAATACAATACAATGAGTCTAGTGAAATGTTCTGCCTTTTATAGGCAGAGCATAATTAAAACATATGCCCAAACAAGGGGCAACAAATCAGTAATGGCAGGAAGTGTTTACTCTAATCAGATCATAAGATATAAATATGCAATACAGTCATTGGCTAATATGAGGTTAAATATGAAGGGCGCCCAGAAGTAGGGGGCGGAGCTTCTCAGTCAATCTTGCTTACTCATGGTGGTGCAATGAGTAGCCCTGGTTCTTGGTCCTTATGGCTTGTGGTCCTTGGCTTTGTCTTGTTTGAGGACAGCTATGTTGCAGAGTCGGGCTCCTGCACCTTTGGTATTAATTTCGGTTCTCAGGCTATCGTAGAACTTTTCTCACCGACCCGGTATAGGTATGGTAATGGCACTGCAGGGCCGGTAGTACATGCTGCAGGGCCGGCAGGGTGTGCTGCAGGGCCGGTGGTACCTCTGCAGGGCAGGCAGTGAATGCTGCAGGGCAGGCAGTGAATGCTGCAGGGCAGGCAGTGAATGCTGCAGGGCAGGCAGTGAATGCTGCAGGGCAGGCAGTGAATGCTGCAGGGCCGGTAGGGTTTCTACCGGCTTACTTGTTCGTGTTCTGGCTGTGCCAGGCTCTATTTAGGCTTGCCTGACACTCAACAGTTGTCAGGGGGACCTTGCGCAGTGGTAGTAGACATAAAATTCCACCACAATAGCTTACATCTGTTTAAAGAGTTCTAGAGAGTTCCAGAGAGTTTGACCAATTATTTATGTGATTTCTAAAAGAAGTAAAGTTACAGATAGTTGCGGAACCAGTAAACTATTGCATCTGCGAGTTTGTTAGCAAATTGTTTCCTCTCATGATCATCATATCTGATGTCTTTGTAAGCTTCTACCTGGAATCCACTGACTTTCCATCCTGTGTGCCTGTACAATGTATATATATATAAGGCATAGATTAGTGTAGATCATTATTTGCGCGCAGGAACGAGTAATACATTTAATCCAAGTCAGATAAAGACTAATACACAAGCCAGTTAATAATTAATGTAACAATCAGTGAGTAGTTTATAATCCACCTAGTTAGTGACTAATACTCTAATCAGTTAATCAATAATATGCAAGTCAATATCAGT
This sequence comes from Cryptosula pallasiana, assembly GCA_945261195.1. Classification (NCBI taxonomy): domain Eukaryota; kingdom Metazoa; phylum Bryozoa; class Gymnolaemata; order Cheilostomatida; family Cryptosulidae; genus Cryptosula; species Cryptosula pallasiana. The sequence continues at coordinate 15,188,245 of OX183133.1, read as the reverse complement.
GATTAATACACAAGTAAGGTAGTGGCTAATACACCAGACAATTAGTAACTAATATGCCAATCAATTAGCAGTTGATAAACCAGTCAGTTACTGACTAATACACCAGTCAGCTAGTGACTAATACACAATTCAGCTAGTGACTAACACACCAGTCAGTTAGTAAATAATACAACAGTCAGCTAGTGACTAATAAATCAGTCAGCTAGTGACTAATACACCAGTCAGCTAGTGACTAACACACCAGTCGGTTAGTAAATAATACAACAGTCAGCTAGTGACTAATACGCCAATCAGTAAGTAAATAATATACCAGTTTAGAAATGACTAACACACCAATCAGTTAGTAAATAATACATCAGTGATGAGGTGACTAATACACTAGTCAGGTAGTGACTAATACACCAGTCAGTTAGTGACTATTACACCAGTCAGTATGTAGCTAGAAAACACAAGCAAACATATATAACAAACATTGCACATTCACCTTCTAAGACTGTATCCACCGGTGTAGTAGGAATTACTTCCTGCGTCCATATTGGTTGGTGAAGGGACCATGTCATAATATGGTTGCATAAGACCACCAATAGATGTGTTACCTCGTACCAGTTCTTCCAGGGATACACCAGAGTCTACATGTAGCTGCATGAGCGATGAATACTGGGCCAACCTATCAGGTAAGTAAGCTTTGTTGATGCCATCACTTCCACTCTTCGGCAGCAGAACTCCTATCATGTTCCAGCTGTGAGCACTCTAGGCAATAAAGAATGAACAGATTTATTTTTTAAATATGTGATCGAAAAAAATATTTTTTGTTTATTGTGTGATTCTAAGCTTAAAAAGTGCACAAATTTAAAGTAAAAACTTCACAATACCTGCTGAGTCAAACTTTTGGTTCTTAGTGTACTATATGAGGGATATTTAACCAGAAGACAATAAGCAACTACGGGTATAGACTCAATTACCTGTCCATGGATGTCAATAAGGAGGGTTTTACCACGAATTGATCTCTTCGCGCTGTCAATAAATGAATGATATTCACGCCAAGCTAAAGTAGCCTGAGGGTCATCAAACGCTGCCTCTCCCAGGTCTCTGTTTGCATCCACTTTTGAGCGATGAAGGTGACAACGAATCACATGAGGTTTATCACGTCTTCTCCCTAAGGCGTGGGATACATGATAATAATAAATACAATAAACAGTCAATGAAAAACAGAATTATTTTTATGGAAAATAATAAACTGAAAAACACTATTTTCAAGTTGAATAAAAATTATCAATGTTTGTTCAAAATTGAAATTCAAATAAATATTGAATTTAGTTGTTTCATTCAAATACCTCCGAGTCTAACTTTTATTCGATAAGCCAACTCAACAGCTAAGTGCTGGGTGTTGTGATCAGAATATGTAGACTTCACTTCACAATTGTTCACATCATCTGTACTGTTACATCCGGACTGGTAGATGCATTCATCATTAGACGCATTGTAGCATCCATTGCCTGGTCTGTCTGGTAGAGAGTCAGGTTTGAGAATACCTCCATGTGGTGCTGTGATCACTATTCTAGAACGCCCTAAAGATGATAACAATTAATAGTTAATAATTGTTTATTATTTTTTTATTACGACCCATTTAATTAAAAAAAAAGTCGCTGAGAATCGGAGTAGTCTTCTCAATAATCTACTGAATTGTATATTTGTCATATTAAGAGTCGTCTACTCAGCATTTCATATTGTATTAAAGGTTTTTGTGAGGACATTTTAATTTAGAATAAACTATTATGATTAATTTATGCGTTTATAAAGATCGCAAGAATCTGAATGAGATTCCGGAGATTACCGAAAACTTATAAAATGTTACATAATCATCTACGCAACAAAAAGGTGAACTAAAACTGCGTCTACATATAGTTCATTTTTCGAAAAAATTGCTAGCATTTTGTTTTAGGTTATTATCGCCAGGTTTTGGTCCAGATCAAAAAATCGCTAGCTGATCTCTTGATCAACCAATCATATCACTGTTCCCAATAAGATCATGCCAGGTGCATCACCCCGATCTATCAACAATCACCCAATACTTTATATGCTATAACTTGCAACAGTGAGTTTGACCTGAAGAATGGACAGTAGTAAAAAATTGCACAATTTCTGAGAGAGATTTTCCCATCACCTGAAAAGATCGCTATATGTACACGAGGCTCAAGTTAGTGTGAGTGACCTTGAGAGGTGAATGAAACAGTTTTGTCTTTCAGGTTTTCTGTGAACTTTGAGCACAGATATATCATTTAACGTGTTGGGCAATCAGTCAGTACTTGTGACAAATTTTATCTTTGTTAACAACTAAGAGATTTTATTGGACTCACAATCCCCGTATAACCCAATTATCCAAGTTTACAAAAAATGAGTAATAAAGGGTGGATACTTACTTCCCCCCACCAGATACTCAACATAATTGTTAGTTCCATACTGGATCAGTTTAGATGCCTCACTTGTGCTCATCAACAAAGCAGATCCCAAAATGTAAAACAGCCACTTCATTGTTGCAATGCTTTTCTAAATGTGTGCAGTTAGAGAATCAGCTGCAGGGTATATGGCCATTGGGATAATATACTGAATAAACTTTATTGATTATCAATAAATTCGTTTTTATAACGTACGCATAATATTACACAAATACAAACACATTAACTGGTTACACAAACCTTTTTAGAACCGATGAATGGAGTGTTGAAATTAGACTGTGTGACAACATTGGATATCTCTATGTTAACTACATTTTTAGTTTATTGTGGCACTTACAAACCTTTTTGTTGAAAACTAAACTTACGTCATGATAAAAAAGTCATCTATCAAAATTCAAACAGCTTGCGCACACATACATGCATCTATTCAGCTATTTAAAATACCTCCATAAAACAAATAAACACAGAAAATATGCATCAAGTGAGAATTGAGTGCAGTGCATACCATTCAGTCACAAGCCTAATGGAATTTCCTGTACAAACCATAGAATTATCTCCCCTTTGAGAATGTTATCCCATAGTAGTGTTTGGTGATTTTAGAACTGCGTAAAATGTTTTACCAGATTGGTGGTAAGCAGAGGAGTGAGAATGTTCTAGAACGGCATTATATTTCGAGCTCACCCGCTATATAAACTATGTAAAAGTTGTTCACTTGTCTGCCATCCTCCTTAACACTTGAATGATGAACAATAAAAAACCGATGATGTATCCACGTTTTGTTACAGAAAAGGTCAATAAACATAGCCGCTAGTTGTTGCCGCACAAGAATGTTAATGGTGTGTTGTTGGTCGCCCCATTAAAGCTGAGATATATTAAACTATCGATGTAAGAAATCGGTTACAGTGTAGCCAACTAACAAACCAAACAAAGTCAGCGGATTGTGCAGCACCAATAATATATTTATTTTGGCAGCAACTAAATGTACAAATAAAATCTGTGAAGCCTAATGTACATAACATGATGCTAATAGTACTGGGGCGTCCAAACTGCGTCCCGCAAGTTCAAGCGAAGAAATTATAAAAGAACTAAACTTTGGTAATAGATGACATATATTATACTATATTACAGTATTATATCATACAATATTTTACTATATTATACAATATTGTACAGCTAAAGCTACGAGTAAACTGGTGAGTGACTAGAAGGTTGCACTAGCAGCAGACAGGTCAGCGTCAGCAAGACACTCCAATGGGGCTAGACATTAAACAATTCATATCTGCAACAGAGAGAATAAGTATGTGGTAATGCATTGAGAAGACAACTTCATAACAAACTTTTACATTTATTATTGGATGCTAAGAGTTATTATAACAATTTTGGCCACAAAAATGAATTAAGAAATGCAATTTCATGATATAAAAAGGAAAATAAATAAGGGGGAAGGGGAAGGGAGAAACAGAGATGGAAAACAAAGCAATGAGGGGTGAAATGAGGAAATATCAGGGAACGGCTGTAAGAAGGTTGAAGAGGTTGTAAGAAGGTTGAAGCGGTTGTAAGAAGGTTGAAGAGACGGTAAGAAGGTTGAAGAGACTGTGAGAAGGTTGAAAAGATTGTAAGAAGGTTGAAGAGACTGTAAGAAGGTTGAAGAGGCTGTAAGAAGGTTGAAGAGACTGTAAGAAGGTTGAAGAGACTGTAAGAAGGTTGAAGAGACTGTAAGAAGGTTGAAGAGACTGTAAGAAGGTTGAAGAGACTGTAAGAAGGTTGAAGAGATTGTAAGAAGGTTGAAGAGACTGTAAGAAGGTTGAAGAGGCTATAAGAAGGTTGAAGAGACGGTAAGAAGGTTGAAGAGGCTGTAAGAAGGTTGAAGAAACTGTAAGAAGGTTGAAGAGACTGTAAGAAGGTTGAAGAGACTGTAAGAAGGTTGAAGAGACTGTAAGAAGGTTGAAGAGACTGTAAGAAGGTTGAAGAGACTGTAAGGAGGTTGAAGAGGCTGTAAGAAGGTTGAAGAGACTGTAAGAAGGTTGAAGAGACTGTAAGAAGGTTGAAGAGACTGTAAGAAGGTGGAAGAGACGGTAAGAAGGTTGAAGAGACTGTAAGAAGGTTGAAGAGACTGTAAGAAGGTTGAAGAGACTGTAAGAAGGTTGAAGAGACTGTAAGAAGGTTGAAGAGACTGTAAGAAGGTTGAAGAGACTGTAAGAAGGTTGAAGAGACTGTAAGAAGGTTGAAGAGGCTATAAGAAGGTTGAAGAGACTGTAAGAAGGTGGAAGAGACGGTAAGAAGGTTGAAGAGACTGTAAGAAGGTTGAAGAGACGGTAAGAAGGTTGAAGAGACTGTAAGAAGGTTGAAGAGGCTGTAAGAAGGTTGAAGAGGCTATAAGAAGGTTGAAGAGGCTATAAGAAGGTTGAAGAGACTGTAAGAAGGTTGAAGAGGCTATAAGAAGGTTGAAGAGACTGTAAGAAGGTGGAAGAGACGGTAAGAAGGTTGAAGAGACTGTAAGAAGGTTGAAGAGACTGTAAGAAGGTTGAAGAGACTGTAAGAAGGTTGAAGAGACTGTAAGAAGGTTGAAGAGACTGTAAGAAGGTTGAAGAGACTGTAAGAAGGTTGAAGAGACTGTAAGAAGGTTGAAGAGACTGAAAGAAGGTTGAAGAGACTGAAAGAAGGTTGAAGAGACTGTAAGAAGGTTGAAGAGACTGTAAGAAGGTTGAAGAGACTGTAAGAAGGTTGAAGAGACTGTAAGGAGGTTGAAGAGGCTGTAAGAAGGTTGAAGAGACTGTAAGAAGGTTGAAGAGACTGTAAGAAGGTTGAAGAGACTGTAAGAAGGTGGAAGAGACGGTAAGAAGGTTGAAGAGACTGTAAGAAGGTTGAAGAGACTGTAAGAAGGTTGAAGAGACTGTAAGAAGGTTGAAGAGACTGTAAGAAGGTTGAAGAGAAGGTAAGAAGGTTGAAGAGACTGTAAGAAGGTTGAAGAGACTGTAAGAAGGTTGAAGAGACTGTAAGAAGGTTGAAGAGACTGTAAGAAGGTTGAAGAGACTGTAAGAAGGTTGAAGAGAAGGTAAGAAGGTTGAAGAGAAGGTAAGAAGGTTCAAGAGGCTGTAAGAGAATAAGAAAGGAGCGGAAAAGGGAGAAGGAAGGAAAGGGGAGGAAAGTCAGGAATGGCGGAAAGGCAAAAAACTTAACGTACTGTCGTCTGTATTCATTGTCGTATCTCTCATCCTCTTCTTCTTCCTCTGCATCGTCACTGGAGAGAAACTCATCTACAGGGGGAGCCAGTCCTGCAGAAGGCCTGCTTGAATCACTGCGTATGCTGTCAAACACACTGTATTTGAGCGTTGGTTCTGCAAAATAGCAATTGCACCGGTCTCACAATATTAGAGGAGCCAAGGCTGAGTTTATAGCAAAATCACTTCCTATCTCTAACTAAAGCAGCCGCACTGGTGACTTTGCTTAGAGACAGGAGAAAGTCCTCCAAAAAATTGCATAATGTTTTACCACTGTCCGGTCAAACTCGCTGTTACAAACTACAGTCTACGACCTTGAAAATTGACCTAGCAATAAAAATGCTTGTACAGCCTATAAATTATTATATGGCCGGTGATATATCGGGGCGATGCATTTGGTATGATACTATTGGGAAGAGAGTATGAGATTTGGGCGTTGTAATTAGTTGATCAAGAAAGTGGCTAGCCATTTTTTGGGTTGATTTTCGGAAGCTGCAAAATTCCGCAGTTGTTAAGTCAATTGCCAAGCGATCGCTATTTGTACATATGAATTAACTAATCACAAAGATTGACTCTATCAGCTAACCAATGACGAACGCTGACACTATCACTAACCAATCACTAACACTTACTGGGTTTGATCAAAAATGGAGATTTTTGATAGTCAATGTCTGCCTCATCATCTGAGCTTGTAATCATCAGCTCCATGTTGGATTGCACATAAGGAGGTTTCTACAAGGTTAGTACTGCATGTACAATAGCCTACACACATATGTTAGCACTGCATGTACAATAGTCTACACACACATATGTTAGCACTACATGTACAATAGCCTACACATATGTTAGCACTACATGTACAATAGCCTACACACATATGTTAGCACTACATGTACAATAGCATACACACATATGTTAGCACGTGCACCAGCAAGGCATACCAAGTTGCGAGTGAGTGCGCGAACAGTGTGTGGATTTTATACTAACTTTATAACCCGACTTCATGAGGTTACTCCAGAGCTGAGGCTTCTCCTTGTACAAAGCATACTTTATCTCAGAGGCACAAATATCTCGACCGCTTCTTTTGGAGACAATCTTAGCATAGAGTGGGCCCAGTTTAAATTGATAATGGCCGCATCTGCAAACAATTACATTCTTGTGTATACAACAATAGATACATCATAAAACTCACTAGCTATAGCCAAGGCTTGGTTACATACAATGATTGTTTGTTGGAATGTCTTACAGTTTTCTTATATGTTGTAATACTCGGAGAGAATAGGTTGAAACTGTGAAACTTGGGGAAGAATCAATAAAATTTGCAAATGATAGAAACAAAAACTGACCAATCCCAAAAGCCTCGACTATTTACTGCGAAGCATAGACAGATATGTTGTAATAGATTTGTGTCCTCCATTACCGACACAACGGCATCCACTCCTCTCTACTAGCAACAGATTTGGGGCACACGACCCAGACAAACTACATCGAGTTTATGCAAATAAAACACTTTATTATTCCATTCTATTTAGTAATATAACAAGTTATGATACATAATCCACCAGCTTCTGCTCCCCTCATGTGCAGCAATTCCTTTTATAGGAGGAGACAGGAAAACTCGCCCCCTTATTAGGGGTGAGCCAATAACACATAACGATACAATTTATACATGAATCAGAAAAGGTAATACAATCTATCACAACAAAGCAAGCCAATGAGAGAGGCGTGCACATGGCAAAATGGCTCTGGGGTTTCTTCCGGCTCTTTTGATGGTGCTGGAAATATTCCATTCCTTATTAGGCATCTCTACTTCCTAACCTCTGTTCCTGGCATGTGTATGGCTCCGATCTCCGTAAAGTGAAGGTTTCCTAACTCCTAGGGTCAAAGGCTTCCTTTATCAGTCATCTTTCTTGACAGGCCCGGGATACTGACCCGGGGTAGGCTCTTATATACCCTATAGCCTGAATACAGGGTCTATACTGGCCCGGTATAGCCGGTATCCTTGAATCTGAGGGAATATGTGTATGCGGTGAAGGGAAAGGCTCCGGGTCCACTTCAAAGCCATTACTACGGGTAGGGGGAGGGAAACACACGGGGTTTCTAGGGTAGGGAGGGGGGGGGGGGGTGGAGAAAGGGGCGGGGGTGGCTAATATATCATACAAATCTCTCACAATGTTAGTGTAAACTTTGTTCCGAAAGGAACTGACACATCAACAGTTGGCCTTCACCTGCCCTTCATTACCTAAAATGAAGTCTCTCTGCCTTGTATGTGAGAGTAGGGGGTGGATCCAAAGTCAGCGCATCATGTACCTGCACTTGAACCATTAGAAACTTGGAGCACTCCCACCAGAGTACTGTTGGTAACTTTCTGTAATATCAATCAGCATATATGCAATACAGCAGTAGTGGTGGAAGTAGTAATAGCAGTAGTCTAGATATATGGACAATAATGAAACTCGACAAACAATAAAAGCGAGTCTGTGCATGTACAACATTTCAGTGACCTTCAATTGACCTTTATATCATCTACCGCTGAGAGCATGTGGCAAGAGCTGAGAGAGACATACAATGGTACTATAACAATACTTATTATCTTACGTTTCTGTGTGATGCAAGAGACCCTTGTCAGTGATTGGCTGCAGGTACATCTTCTGCTGCACTTTGACTTTCTCTTTTGACTTGACTTGTCCATTCTGTGATCTGTAACATAGTTTAACGGGCTATGATGGGTTAGTACTATACCACAACAATAGATATGTAGAGCATTTATGTATCAGAGGTTGTACACAAGAGCAACAGTACAGGTACCTGCAGCCTGGGAGTTGGTACCGGCTGATGAAATAGAGTCACTAAACTTTTGGCACAGGCACCTGCAGTTCAACTACAGACACCTGTAGTTTTGGCACAGGCACCTGCAGTTCAACTACAGGCACCTGTAGTTTTGGTACAAGCACCTGTAGTTTTGGTACAGGCATCTGTAGGTGTGGTACAGGCATCTGTAGGTGTGGTTCAGGCACCTGTAGGTGTGGTACAGGCACCTGCAGTTTTGGTACAGGCATCTGTAGGTGCGGTACAGGCACCTGTAGGTGTGGTTCAGGCACCTGTAAGTGTGGTACAGGCACCTGTAGGTGTGGTACAGGCACCTGTAGGTGTGGTATAGGCACCTGTAGGTGTGGTACAGGCACCTGTAGGTGTGGTACAGGCACCTGTAGGTGTGGTACAGGCACCTGTAGGTGTGGTACAGGCACCTGTAGGTGTGGTATAGGCACCTGTAGGTGTGGTACAGGCACCTGTAGGTGTGGTACAGGCACCTGTAGGTGTGGTTTAGGCACCTGTAGGTGTGGCTCAGGCACCTGTAGGTGTGGTTTAGGCACCTGTAGGTGTGGTTCAAGCACCTGTGGTTTAGGTACAGGCACCTGTAGGTGTGGTACAGGCACCTGTAGGTGTGGTTTAGGCACCTGTAGGTGTGGTACACGCACCTGTAGGTGTGGTTCAGGCACCTGTAGGTCTGATACAGGCACCTGTGGTTTAGGTACAGGCACCTATATTATGGTGCGGGCACCTGACGCCCTGATAAAACAATGGGTTACTCACCTGGTATCTGGCTGGACAGGAGGTAGATCAGGTCGCACCTTTACAAGGACATTAATACAGGCTTCCCGTGTCTGTGCATTAATGCCAGAGTTAACCAACCTATTAATAGATCACAAGAACTAAAGCTATCCAAGGGAGATAACGACCTATCAATACTTTGACACGTTGTATTGTACAAACGCTAACCTAACAATACTTTGACACGTTGTATTGTACAAAAGCTAACCTTTGTAGTTTGGTATGTAAATCAGTAGATTTGAGAATTTTTGTAGCACCAGTAAGATTCTTGATGATTGTATATAGAGCCTTAGCACAGCACTGTAGGGCCTGACAAAAGAGAGCAATACAGAATGTGTTATTGGTTGTAGGACAAGAGAAGGGACCGAAGGCACGAGTTACATGAACTGTCAATTGCAATATCTACTAATCAGACTCTTGGCCAAAAACCAACATTTACCAAATCTGACTTGACTTTGAACATGACATCAGCGATACGAGATATTGTGGTAGTCCAGGGCTCAGTAGACGCTTGCTTCTGATTGGCTGATATTAAACTATCTATAGCCTTGCAGCATGACTCCCTCAACTCATCGTGGTTGGTACGTAATACGTGTGTGAGTACTCCGGCTATATCTTGTTTTATCAGTGCCATAGCTCTCCTAAACATGCGTGTATGATTGAGAGAAAACACAACTCCTGGGACTTACAAGTGAGCAAAACTCATTTCGACTTGATGTAACACATGAGACAAGTATGATACGTTATATAGATAGAATAGATGTAACTAAATGTTACATAGATGGAACACATGCTATAAAAGACAAGAGGGATGAGAGAGAAGACAACACTCACCTGCTGTCATTATCAATGTATGTGCTGAGGATATCCATAGACAGAATCTGGTTCTGAGTGAGAGTGGAAGTTCTGATTGTATGAATGAGATTCCTGGTGACTGTGTCCAGCGTGTCTACTTCTAACTTTATACTGTAGTGTACAACTATATACTGTAGTGTACGACTATATACTGTAGTATACAACTATATACTATAGTATACAACTATATACTGTAGTGTACGACTATATACTGTAGTATACAACTATATACTATAGTATACAACTATATACTGTAGTGTACAACTATATACTGTAGTATACAACTATATACTGTAGTATACAACTATATACTGTAGTATACAACTATATACTGTAGTATACAACTATATACTGTAGTATACAACTATATACTGTAGTATACAACTATATACTGTAGTGTACAACTATATACTGTAGTGTACAACTATATACTGTAGTATACAACTATATACTGTAGTATACAACTATATACTGTAGTATACAACTATATACTGTAGTATACAACTATATACTGTAGTGTACAACTATATACTGTAGTATACAACTATATACTGTAGTATACAACTATATACTGTAGTATACAACTATATACTGTAGTATACAACTATATACTGTAGTATACAACTATATACTGTAGTGTACAACTATATACTGTAGTATACAACTATATACTGTAGTGTACAACTATATACTGTAGTATACAACTATATACTGCAGTATACAACTATATACTGTAGTATAGAACTATATACTGTAGTATACAACTATATACTGTAGTGTACAACTATATACTGTAGTATACAACTATATACTGTAGTATACAACTATATACTGTAGTATACAACTATATACTGTAGTATACAACTATATACTGTAGTGTACAACTATATACTGTAGTGTACAACTATATACTGTAGTATACAACTATATACTGTAGTATACAACTATATACTGTAGTGTACAACTATATACTGTAGTATACAACTATATACTGTAGTATACAACTATATACTGTAGTGTACAACTATATACTGTAGTATACAACTATATACTGTAGTGTACAACTATATACTGTAGTATACAACTATATACTGTAGTATACAACTATATACTGTAGTGTACAACTATATACTGTAGTATACAACTATATACTGTAGTGTACAACTATATACTGTAGTATACAACTATATACTGCAGTGTACAACTATATACTGTAGTGTACAACTATATACTGTAGTGTACAAACCTGTTCGCTTTAATCATGTTTTTGAGACAAGATAGCACTCTGGTAAGCAGTCCATTGTCGTCACACAACTAGAATATAATACAACTACAATATAACACAACTACAATACAATACAACTACAATATAACACAACTACAATATAATACAACTACAATATAACACAACTACAATATAATACAACTACAATATAATACAACTACAATATAACACAACTACAATATAATACAACTACAATATAACACAACTACAATATAATACAACTACAATATAATACAACTACAATATAATACAACTACAATATAATACAACTACAATATAATACAACTACAATATAATACAACTACAATATAATACAACTACAATATACCACAACTACAATATAATACAACTACATTATAATACAACTACATTATAATACAACTACAATATACCACAACTACAATATAATACAACTACAATATAATACAACTACAATATAATACAACTACAATATAATACAACTACAATATAATACAACTACAATATACCACAACTACAATATAATACAACTACAATATAATACAACTACAATATAATACAACTACAATATACCACAACTACAATATAATACAACTACATTATAATACAACTACAATATACCACAACTACAATATAATACAACTACAATATAATACAACTACAATATAATACAACTACAATATAATACAACTACAATATAATACAACTACAATATAATACAACTACAATATAATACAACTACAATATAACACAACTACAATATACCACAACTACAATATAATACAACTACAATATAATACAACTACAATATACCACAACTACAATATAATACAACTACAATATAATACAACTACAATATAATACAACTACAATATAATACAACTACAATATAATACAACTACAATATAACACAACTACAATATAATACAACTACAATATAACACAACTAGAATATAATACAACTACAATATAACACAACTACAATACAATACAACTACAATATAACACAACTACAATATAATACAACTACAATATAACACAACTACAATATAATACAACTACAATATAATACAACTACAATATAACACAACTACAATATAATACAACTACAATATAACACAACTACAATATAATACAACTACAATATAATACAACTACAATATAATACAACTACAATATAATACAACTACAATATAATACAACTACAATATAATACAACTACAATATAATACAACTACAATATACCACAACTACAATATAATACAACTACATTATAATACAACTACATTATAATACAACTACAATATACCACAACTACAATATAATACAACTACAATATAATACAACTACAATATAATACAACTACAATATAATACAACTACAATATAATACAACTACAATATACCACAACTACAATATAATACAACTACAATATAATACAACTACAATATAATACAACTACAATATACCACAACTACAATATAATACAACTACATTATAATACAACTACAATATACCACAACTACAATATAATACAACTACAATATAATACAACTACAATATAATACAACTACAATATAATACAACTACAATATAATACAACTACAATATAATACAACTACAATATAATACAACTACAATATAACACAACTACAATATACCACAACTACAATATAATACAACTACAATATAATACAACTACAATATACCACAACTACAATATAATACAACTACAATATAATACAACTACAATATAATACAACTACAATATAATACAACTACAATATAATACAACTACAATATAACACAACTACAATATAATACAACTACAATATAACACAACTACAATATAACACAACTACAATATAATACAACTACAATATAATACAACTACAATATAATACAACTACAATATAATACAACTACAATATAACACAACTACAATATAACACAACTACAATATAACACAACTACAATAACACAACTACAATATGCTCCATCCAACTATGTGAGTAACTTAGCAAAATGTGAACTGTCCACAGTGTGACAATCACAACGCAATTGTAACCAAAGTTTACATTCATTTTTATTTTCTCTAAATTTACACAAACGTTGTGAAGTTGGAGAAAAGTTGATTAGAATATTTGAGCCAGTTCATGATAAAGAACTGGCATGCTGAGCAGCTGTCAAATTCAAATATCGTTAAAATGAACAAATTGTGTAAAAATTTAGTACAACTTAAGGATTAAGTTCCTCAAACGACTCATTTTTTTGTCACTTCTTTATACTTTATGTGTATTATTTTGTATCTCTTATCAACTGTCTAACATTGATATTTCAACTGCGGTGATTATTACTAAAGTTGTGGAGAGATAAGTTCATTAATTATTAGCTGCAGGCGAAGTAATAATGATAAAAAATACTTAAAAAACCCTTCCTCAAAGATATTGTAAGTCGTAAAACTTATGCCCGCGTAAGGCGGCTGTGGTAGACCTACTCACGATTATTTAAAGCTGTTTTTGTTACGGTACACAACTTCTAAAATCAAATAAAAAAAATAAAAAAGCGACTACTGAACGAAGTCAGGGAAACTGAGAACAACTCTGATACATTGGGCTTCCTCATGATTACTTTCATATCTATTGTGGTGTATATTTTTATTCTGTAGACTGTATGTATAACCAGCATTGTTCATTCAGTGTTATTGTTATCATACACTATGTTTGTTATCAATAAATTACAATGCATATGATTTATTTGTATGAAAGTTGTTTTCTTAAATTGATGAATATAATAACAATCAACTTTTAATCAAGGGTATGAACAATATCAATAGGTCAAGATTAATGAATAGAATATATATAATAGCTGTACCAATATTAATGAAAAATATTCAATTACAGTGTTATTAACTAAAAAAAATGACAACTAAACAAAAAAAAACACAACTATGCTTATACAGAAAAAAATAAGAATAATAGTTATTAATAATAACTAATAATATAATTGATAATAATAATACAAATAATAATCGATGGCATATTTTTGGTATCTGGGAATTATTTTTTATTACACTAAATAACAACTGTTTAAAATTATTATGCTTTATTATTATTATTATGTATTATAATTTATTACTATTATTTTTGTTATTGTTATTATTCTCATTATTATTATTTATTATTATTTATTACTATTATTCATTATTTATTATTATTTACATAATATTATTATTATTACACTCAGATACATGATTAAATAATATACAAATAATAATAACAATTACTTAGGGATAAAAATAACAACAATGCAAGAGGAGGAGGTTGTTGCTTATTACTATTTCATCATCATCATTATTAAAAAACCAACTATTATAATATACTATTATTATAATAATTATTTTAATAATAGCCCCGGGCTTCAAGAAAATTGCTAAACAACGATATCAGGCTGGCATAAGCAATGTGATGTTGGAATGTGAAAGGCAAGTACAGTTTATTGGTGATTTGGCGGAAAAGCAATTATATGACTGAACGAAGCTAGCAACTGTAGCAAAATGATGCTCTTGGGTGCACAGATATCAATACTTGATTCGCTGTAGCCACTGCCGACCAATCAAAAGGCTGTAGCATGTCGGAATATAGACAAAATAAACCGAACATGACAGAAAAGGCAGAAAAATATGGCCGGATATAAATTGGCGTAACTGATGAAAATAAGGTTTATATTGAGAATATTGCTGCAATCTTCTAGCAACATGAAAATTCAACGACGTTATAACCTAAAGAAAGAAATGACGACTCTGAATATGTATTTTTCATTGATATTGATTTAGTAGTGCCGGAGTTTTAAGCTAACATCTCAAAAACAGACTTACATTTATATATTAGATATAGAGCATAGTTACTGTGAACATTAGAAAACAGGAATCGTGACAATAAAAATATAAACTTTTCACATAAAACAATTACAATGGTATATACCTTTAAAGACTTACTCTCTACACTTACCTACCACTAGTACTTACTGTGCACACTTACTTCTAGTTTCTCGTGGAGGAACGTAAAGCCTTTCTCCCACCAAAGCTCCTCACAGTTCTCCTGGTTGTTAGTCGTAAGAAGAGTGAAGCAGTCTACAATCTGTGCCAGCAGCTCGTCGTGTAGATTGACTGCATTGACCAGAGAGGAGAGAGTCTTCAGTATGCCTTGCGTCCGCATTTCATCTTTGAGACTATCAAACATACAGCTTGTCGTCAGCTTACAACTCCAGCATGAGTAGACAACTCACAGCAGCTCAG
Organism: Cryptosula pallasiana; assembly: GCA_945261195.1. Lineage (NCBI taxonomy): Eukaryota > Metazoa > Bryozoa > Gymnolaemata > Cheilostomatida > Cryptosulidae > Cryptosula > Cryptosula pallasiana. The sequence continues at coordinate 15,172,540 of OX183133.1, read as the reverse complement.
TTTAGAAGTTGTCATCCCAATACAAGGGTACACAACTGCTAAGCACACTAAACCTACATATGTATTTCAATTCACAGAGTTAAATATATATTCTACTTAAGTACAAAAAAGATATGATTCATAACAATATAAATATACAAAATAACTAATAATATAACGAAAATATCTATGATAAATTACAATATAATATAATACAACATATGAATATGGGTAATGTGTACTATACTTCATGCTCTGTTGCACAAGTTGACGGACATATTGTACAATGAGAAGTCGTCTCTCATGACACTCGGTCTTGTTGAGCAGACGAATAAGTTTAGGAATCTGCTGGAATGGATAGTCCAACTGCTCCACCTCTGCAGCCATACCAAGCTTGTCCTACAAAAGATGGCCTGCAGGTAATAAACAACACACACAACTCTACCTGCTGTGTACATTCACACATAGCAGCTTTCTCTCAGTATGACACAAACGATACAGAGCTAGCATTGCACTCTATCAAATGAGTAGCCCAGATAGGAGTTGTCTCCTCTCCTGACACACAACTACACACATGGTATTAGTAAATATATCAACCCAGACTCACGAGGACATCCAGCTTCCTCTCTAGAGCCCAGCCTTTGTCAATGAGTAGTTCAGACACATAGACATCAGGGTCAGGGTGTACGACCTCAATTAGTTCTATGCCATAGCTTGTGTCTCCTATAAACTTTGAGGGTTTGGTAGTCAGCACCTACAGCAGCATAGACATATGACTCGGGAGCTTTGGTTATAACATAGTCAGAGAATGCGATACAATAGGTTTGTGCTATTTTGGGAATACAACTTTATTCAACGATCTTCTGACAGTCCATAAGAATTTCTTACAGCGAAAATGAACTAAAAATATGTTTCCTACTCCATGACCTAGCCGATATGTTTCCTACTCCATGACCTAGCCGAAAAAGAATGGACTACAATTTTATCAGTAGATATATAGTTTCCCACAACACACGCCACATAATCCAGTGTTATTTGTGAGTTTTCTTCCATCAAACTCACCAAAATAAAATGATGCAAAAGTTCAGTTTAAACCAGTTTATTTTTCAGTGATTAAAAAACTTGATTCACCAATGAGGGAAGGATAGGAGTCGATCCTTTTCGTTCCATTCAACGGGTCTCACTGAGAGAGCTGGAGTAAAATGGTTCCTGCATCAGCCCTTTAGAGGTCATTTACTAGGTGGTTACATATCTAGCATAGCGTATTCTTCATTCAAGCATCAACTAGCACAAAATATAATTACATATGCCACTGTAACGCGTATCTATAATCAATGCTGCCTTGTTGTTACCCGCTGTGTCCATTCAGGAAATGACTAACCTTAGCAAACAGGGATGTTGACATTGAGTATTTCTCCCATATGAAATCACCTGTCTCCACCTGCCACACCCCACTAGCCGGCATCACTGTAGCCATGTGACACTCTATGGCTTGATACGGTAGTTGGACTAAATCATCAGGTTTGGGGGGTAAACTAGACACCTCAACTATTTCTGTCTCAAACAGTCGACCATAGTCTACGGAGATCAACTGCACTTTAGAGCCAGTGCAGGAAATCACCATACAGCGAGTCCAACTGTAAACAAGCCAACTTTATACAACTGATACGCCGACATTCACTAATTTGGACAATATTACCGCTAAGGCACCTGTAGCAAACCAGAAGCACTACGCCGACAAAGCAGCCCTGTTTTGGTAAACAGTGATTGGCCAGTTAGATTTTCTCCCGAGTGTCGCCCCCTGGTGTGGGGCAAATATGTTAAGCAAATCCCATCCAATCACCTTGCGGTTGAAGTATCAGTCACAATCAGTTTTGAGTTCACTACTGTATAACTTAACATAGTTTTGTGTTAGTCAATGTTGTGAATGGCTTGCTTCAAATCTCAATAGATAATTATTAATAATTAATGCTAGTGCACATAGATTAATCTTTAGTTAAACCTCTGCTAGTACACATAAGATTAATCTTTAGTTAAACCTTTGCTGGTACACATAAGATTAATTTTCAGTTAGCCCTCGACCAGTTACAAATACAGTTACCTTCTGTCATCGTCAGGATATCTGGCTACACACAGCGTCCTTAGTGATGTATCATACAATTGTATCTTTCCATTTCTCTTCATCACTTCCTGTAGTTCATCCTCCATCGCACGCAACCTGTAATCATATTTAAATACATATAAAACTTATGTCCTTAAATGGTCAAAAGTAATTACATATAATATGGTACATAAATCTTAAGCATTTTTGAGAAAAATATGTCCATTTTTAACAAATTATTTTGTTTTGACGTCCATTCCGGACCCATAAAACCCCATGTACATATAGCGATTACTAAGCGATTTCCTTAGCGATTGCATGATTTTGCAACTTCTGTTTCCTACAAAATCGGTAAGCAATCTCAAGCATTTTATTTGAGGTTATCCTAAGGTTTTGATCGAGATCAAAAAATCGCTAGCGGATTCTTTGATCAGCCAATCACAACGTAAAAAAACTTTACCCTTGTTTCCAATAATGTCTTGTCATATTCAGCGCTCCGATCTATTAACGATCCAGTAATAAATTGAAGGCTATGCTTTATAACAGCGAGTTTGACCGCAATCGCTGAAGAATTGGCAGTAGTGAAAAGTTGCGCAATTTGGGGGAGGGACTTCCCCAATCGCTAAGCAAAATCGCTAGTGCAATCGCTATATGTACATGAAGCTTAAGTATTCTGACACATTTTCATTTTTTTTGTATAAATGACGATGACTGATGATGAACTATAAAACACAATTACTATGGCGAGCGAAAAATAAGAATAACTAAATACGCAGAAAATGGGCATAATATACTGTTCAAAATCATTGACTTATGTATCAGAGTATTACATATAATCGTTGCTGTCAATAAAAAACAGCGCAAAGAACCGTTGCATAAAATGAACATAATATCTAATATTTTGTGCGTCGATACAATTATGAATTATGCCGGAGAAAATTGAGGAATTTAGGTGTTTTTGGATCCGCGAGTATGACACAACATGCTTTTGCTACTTTCTTGAAAGAGACTAAACGTCAGAAATAAGGGCTAGTAAAACATAACTTGAAGTAGGTAATATGTATAGTATAATTAGTTTTCTAAACACTGGGCGGGGGCGTCTCACAGGCTAGATGATTAACGAAGGTGTCGCATTGATCGCCTCAAGCTACTCAGCAGTAAATATCTAAGAACAATCGAGTATTCAACAACTCAATGCATCTTTTGCATCAACCTTTGATGTTGCTCTTACCAGATCGATATTATTTGGTCCAAGAGATGAATTAGTGAATGTAGAGTAGGTCATGCGGACATATCGGAGAATAGAACAGTGTGGGTTGGCTTTGTTATATTTATTGCGGGACTATGAACTGATTGCATGGTTTCAGGAAAGTTTTTTGTAACTGCTACAAATAATAGACGGAAACGGCATCATGTATTCTGTGAGATGGTAACCAAAATTTGTCTAAAGAAACTGCGAGAAACAACTAAAAAGCTGAAACCTAAATCACTCGATTCGACTGTCAAATTCAGGTGGATATTAGAGAGGATAAACAGACTATAAAGCAAAGATTTACAGCAGAGAAAAGATGAAAAGTACAGTAAGGAGGACATACGCACACACCAACATAGAACTACCCATCAATCCTCTAGAGGTATGTTACTGAGTGTGAGTAAGTCTATGAATGGCAGCTCTCACGCACAACAAACAAGACTGATTAAACAAGAACGTAACTTGTTTTATATTTCTGTTCCATTTATTGATGCGATAGGATCAGTGATGAAACGATGGTTAGAGACTCAGGAAACAGTCACCATACTATTATGTCAGTAAAATAAAAAAGAGACTATTACAAAAAATAATTGAAGCCAAATACCAAAGCAGAGAACAGTTTTTGAGTGTCATCAAATAACAAAATTCTATCACTGATGGGGTCCCGGCAGATTAGTTTCACTTTGGGATGCAACCGGAAGTAGCTCAGTCGATCGTTGAACTTATCATTAGAAATCATGACTTGCTCGACTATTATTCTGATGTGAGAAAATTTGAGCAAATAATATGACGAAAATGATGCTGTTGAGGAAGCTCAAAGAATTAATAAAGCCTTTGGAAGTTCTTTTTTGGAAATATTTTGGTTTATTCAGTTAAAAAAAATAATTAAATATCATGTTCCGGGTAGAACCATATTTTCATACTTCGGGTTTAATTGAGCTTGCCAACGTAGACTTACGAAAGCGCGCCCTTGAACGAGTATGGTGGTTTGCTACCAAAGTGCCGATGAACTGTTACGATTTATGTTGATGGCGCATTGTCAGTATTAAACACCCCAAATTTATCAGCCGCCGTGAATAAAAAAATGTTTCTTTAGTAATCGTTAAAATGAAATGACTTTCGTTTTAAAGGGATAGTCTACAGAGAAAACTAAATTTTGATACAAACTTTGAATAGCAGTAACAATAAATATGGGAGTATCTTTGTTGTTTTTAACATTTTAGTTTGTGAGATTTAAGGGAAAATGCGAAATCGCATTTTGGATATCGGCAATACATTCTTTGGTTCGTCACCGGGATTGGCGTACACCCCAAATGCATTCATTTCCTTATACAATTGAATTGTCATAATTGTCAAGCTATCATTTTCCAGTGTTATTACACCCTTAGTTTCCCCAATTCATGTATTTTTGCTTTGTGGGCTACTAAAAAAACATTGAAATATTAAATATTTTTAGTTATTAGGGGCCATTCATTGCTGAAACCGTAATAATTAATTTTTTTGCCAGTTATTTTTATAAAATTATAATTAATAACATTAATATTTTTTTAGTAGTATTATTCTTATAATAATAATAATACTAAATAAAAAAATGCTAATAATATTTTTATTTCATAATCATAACAACATCATACATAATACCAATACATATGCAATAATAGCGCTTATTATTATTAATAATGATAAGAGAAGTTGTCCGTGATAATTATTGTCATCACCAACGACATTGATGGTAAATGTCGTTGTCATCACTGATCACTGATATAGCCTAATGTGAAATAGCCACAATGCTGATAAGTATCTGTGTAATAATGACGAGGCATGCAAGCCGGTCCCGTCATATTAGGGGGTCACTCACAGTCGCGCTCCAGCAGTGGTGGTTTACTAATGTCGCACAAGTTGAATGCACGCTATGTCTGTGCGGGGTGTACCCCCGTTATAGACAACAATGTAACGAGTCTTTGGCGATATTTCTAACAGCGCGAAATTCAAAGTAGATTTGTGCAAACTTGACAGTTTTATACTGCTATTTGTATACTTTTGGAAAGGTTTACAATAAAATTTGGTCCCCTATTGGGAAAATCACTGTCTTTTGGTAGCTTATGTATTAAATTAGTGCTACCTAACCATTCCAATATCAAATAAACTAGCATCAAAAAATGTCATTTTTGGCTTTCTCTGTAGACTATCCCTTTAATAGTAGTGTTGGTGGAAAGCGGGCTTCCGGTTTTCTTAATAATAGCTCCGCACAAAAATCTGGTGGGACCTTATTGTGATTCCCCTTTTTACTTTACTCTTATATAATGGGGATAGCGCCAATAGCGAGGGGTTGCACGAGTTTCAGATGATTTATTCTATTGGCTGAAAATATCTATAGACTGAGAATCTTCATCTGTTTTGAGGTATGACGCCCCAAACAAAAAACTTAAATTAGAAAAGGGTTTTTATTTTTAAGCCCCTTTGTGATGTTTATTTCAAAAATGACAGAGAGGGTAGGTTATACAAACTACCGTCTTTGGCATCGATGTTACAGTCATGAAACTACATATAATTTTGCAGGTCTATAGTCATAGGATCTTAGGAAATACGCATTTCTGTTTTTTACAAAAACAAAAATTATTGGCAGTTTTGTATCAATTCAAACTGCTAATTCAAATTGCTAATTTAAACCCTTTGGCAGGTAGTTTTGTAGTTTTTACTTTGACATTAATACGGTTTTTTCTGAATGCCTTTTAAAGCAGATAAGCAAAGGTATAAGGACAAATTAATAGGAAACCTGAAACATATCATTGCATACAATTTGATTCGGTGATTAACTTTTTACAGTACTAGGCGCTGATTGAGAAAGGCAGTCATTATCACCATTAGTTTAGCTGACTTTGATTGACTCACCGAAGGCGCATATACAGCTACCGATTGCCTACTAATTAGCCTTAACGATCGAAAATTATATTTTTACTATAATTCCAGCAAAATATGATAAAAAAATTTGAGGCTATCGATACGTTGGGATGTTAATGAAAAATCAGTAGACCAACATGCGATTAAGCCAATCATATCACTCATTATAGTACTACCATTTTTTTCAATAAAATCGCGTCTCAGTCGCCAGTATTTAAACAAAGAGGGTCGTTTATGGATGCCTCTTCTTTGCTGTTGTAAAGCATTTTTATGGCTAAAAAAAATGGGGAAACACCCAATCATTATTTTCGATCGGCAGAAGCGAATCGGTAGTCATCCAATAGATGTATGCGAGGTATTAGGGCTGTGGCCAGTTTTTAGAGCCACAAAGTGCTCATTTTTCCAATTTAGAAATTTTCGACATTGTAAATATATGTATATACAAAACGCAATCGCAGGCAAAAACCTTCAACCAAGTAGTTATGTTCTCTTTGATTCAACAGAAATGTTTAGCAAACATTCTTTTTGATTCAACGGAAATATATAGCAATTGTGAGGTGAATTGTGGTTGTAATCAAAAGGTTTGAAATGTTATGAAGATTTTTTGCAGTTGCGTCCCTGAAATTACTAGCGCCTGTAGCGTTGGTAGTAGTTTGAGTAGAATTGTAAGCTGACAACTGGACCAAGTCTCTTGAGTGTTATATTCAACAGTATAGGTTGTTAATTATTTATGTGAATGTATTGAAGAGCTTCAATCGGTGCCTAAACCATTTGCTTATGCGCTTTGCACAGCTGCAAATAAACTTCGTAGCAACTACGATTTTATTAAATTGTCAGTCACGGTTGTTATTACGACCAACATTTGCACAAAGTATTTTAAAAACCAATAAAATATCTCAACAACTAATGAAAACAAACATCAAAAGACTACAAAGGCGTTGAATCTGAATATCATGAGATGACAACTAACAAGTTTTATTCTATAAAACTTGATAATTAAGCGAGCAATTTTATCACAGAAGTGTCGGCACAACTAGAAGAAATAAGCTTGCGCTCAATCTGAAACACTCCAAGTAACAGAATACAATATAAATATGTCAATTAATACAATCCCTAAAATAAAATAAATAATAATAATACTATGAGCAAAATAAATGGAGTACAAAAAGAATGCAACTACAATTGTACTGTTAAGCGCTGATAGACTAAGTTACAATACATGGCAGTGCTAGAAAGCACTTTAACGCACTAGAGTTCAAAGCATTAGTTATAGATGTAGTAGATGTACAAGCTAACAAGGCACTCGGGCTGAAGTGGGTTATATAAACAATAGAGCTACAATCAATATCCACTGAAGTATATTCTGTACAGAGACATGTCCGCTCTCTGATATCACTGCAATTAAATCACTAAAAGGATTCATTCGGGGAGGATGCAGTGACTGGAGCTGACAGGTACAGTAAGGTTAGTTGTATATAACATCCTGGCACTAGTGATGGAGTGAGTATCTATATTTATACATAGGTAAAACTACTATTGCAGGTGATATATAGGTAAAACTCTACTATTGCAGGTGATATATAGGTAAAACTCTACTATTGCAGGTGATATATAGGTAAAACTCTACTATTGCAGGTGATATCTACGTAAAACTCTACTATTGCAGGTGATATATAGGTAAAACTCTACTATTGCAGGTGATATATAGGTAAAACTCTATTATTGCAGGGGATATATAGGTAAAACTCTATTATTGCAGGGGATATATAGGTAAAACTCTATTATTGCAGGGGATATATAGGTAAAACTCTACTATTGCAGGTGATATATAAGTAAAACTCTACTATTGCAGGTGATATATAGGTAACACTCTACTATTGCAGGGGATATATAGGTAAAACTCTACTATTGCAGGTGATATATAGGTAAAACTCTACTATTGCAGGGGATATATAGGTAAAACTCTATTATTGCAGGGATATATAGGTAAAACTCTATTATTGCAGGGGATATATAGGTAAAACTCTACTATTGCAGGTGATATATAGGTAAAACTCTATTATTGCAGGTGATATATAGGTAAAACTCTACTATTGCAGGTGATATATAAGTAAAACTCTATTATTGCAGGTGATATATAGGTAAAACTTTACTATTGCAGGTGATATATAGGTAAAACGCTACTATTGCAGGTGCAATTGCTAGTGAAAGACAATTTTTATTGGTTCAAACTAGAATTTATTTTTGAAAAGATGGACTTGACTGAATGAAAGAAATTGTGACATTAAAAGGGTGAACACAGTGCTATGAGTAAAATCTCTCTATGGAGTTGTTTCCCCCATGCCTAAGGACCTAATAATTATGAGTAACACATTAAAAATCTCTAGCCTATTTTAGCTTGAAGATTGTAAACGTACTATTCTGGAAAAGCTCTTAGACAAATGCATCTTATTAATACCTATTCTTATTCCAATGGAAATTAATTTAGCACAAATTTTTATGAAATTGAAATATTTATTAAATACAAAACTGCTTTATTATTGCAAGTATTGTAAATCGATTAAGCAAAACGATGACATATCATATTTATCATCGTAACCAGCAAATATTTTGGTCTGATCTTACGCTTTCCCCGAGTACACTTTATTTGAAGAAGGTTGTTGAAGCCATTTATTCAAAAATTATGTTTTAACCCAAGATTTTGTGTGAAAATTCCGAGTTAAATTTTTAAAGGCGTTGTGCAACAGAACTTTGATTAAAATCGACTCAATTAATTTTATTTTAGGCAATTTTGTAATAAAGAAACTGTTGTGGAGTTGTGCTCTCATTAGCTCCAACCATAATAAAAGTGCATGAGAATGCCGACATGTATGCAATTTCTCGTTTGATACATAAAAACTCATTAAACGTCATAAAAAAGGGTTGCAAAATTTGGCTTGTTTGCATAGAAAGAGAACTCTCCAAGAATAACCATTGAGGGAAGACTTTCAAAAGCTTTGAAAATTAATATTACAGTTGGTTCTACATCTTTAGAGAGGCTTTAGTTGAATCTTTATCTGCTATTGTGTACACACCGCTGTCCACTAGTTACATAGCCAAAATATGAAAAACTATGAAAAATTTTTAGTTGAAAAAATTGTTTTCAATATTGAATTATCATAAAAACAAGATTGGAATACTTTCCAACGTGTGCAGAAAAAATAATTATCAGTTTTTCATTCTTGTTGTTATTGTTGAATTATCAAGTCCGATTACCAGGTATTTGACTGAAACAAATAAAGTACCATGAACTGATGATAAATAGTCGCAAGAACCAGTAAAAAATATGAACTAATTAGAGACTATTCTTAGTAATATGGTTGGTATTGGCTTTGAGAGCTATTCAACAAATGCAGGCAAATAACTCCGAAAAATCAATGACTCGCTTCTGCCAGCGCGCTCAAACAAAGCAGTTGAATAAACTAAGGAATATGATAGGGTTGTTGTTTTGTCCTGGTAATAATCCACACACAAAAATACATCACTTTATTGTGTTCCATAAATTAATTCAAAATTTATTCGTTATTCAAAATAAAACGAAGGAATAATCAAATGAACAGAACCTGAGGGCTGATAGTTGAAAATAATCAAATTTAAACAATAGGAACGAATACTAAACTAAAAAACTCTCTTATGCCTGTATTCAAAATATGTAACATTTATTGAATAAAACATCGTTTAGCTTAGATATTGAGCTATATTGGTCAGTTCAATACATCACAAGTGTGAATGAATAGATTGTAGACACATACCTAGCCGATATATCATGTGATGCACACCATTTAGTTCGATTGAACCGAAGGCTAAATCACAGAATTAAATAGAAATTATTAAAAACTAAACCGAGACCCTCATTCAAATCGTTAAACAGCTGATGAGAAGTTGTCTACTATCAACAAGTAAAAGAGAAAAGACAACTATAGCTTAACACGAGGAAACAGTTTTAATTATTTTTTGATAAAACTCAGTACTAGTATATATATTACTTTAATGTTTAATTTGAATACAAAACAGGTCCAACAACCATTACACATTTAATAAAGGGGCTTTTGTCTATGTTGGGTAATTAATTTAAACACTAAATTTATTTTACTTGGAACTCCAACCTCTGCAAATTAATAGAAAAGAAACAATTCAGTAATTACTGCACAGTATTAGCAGGTAGCAAAGGTGAGCATTATAAAAATATGAAAGTGAGTGTCATTCCTTCCTATAAGGTGGCGGGTCAATGATTGATACACAATTAACGAGCCGGAGTTGTCTTTTCTTTAGTGTCAAAGAGTGCTAAATTGTAGGGAATAGTCGCAATCAAAATAGTGAAATTAATCATAAACTAGTTACTACTTATTCTTTTATTGTATTTGAAAATTATTATTTATTTACAATCTATATTGTCTAATTTTTTTCCAGTCAAACAACATGTATTTAGCTTCGAAAACAATTTTTGTAGTTGATTACAATAACAACGCCAAAAACGCAAATATAGCGGTTTTTCTTTAACACAAATAAATTCTAAACAATAATTTGAATCTTTTGATGTTATTTAATTTAATATTAACTTTTTCAATCGTAATACTGTTTTGGTTTTTGAAATGTTTTTCATATAATTTATCATGTGAATGCCAGTGTTTACATAATAGCAAACCTATCAACAAGAAATTAAAATGCTGGCTCAACTAAAACAACTTGAAAGAAATCTGAAAACAATTGCAAACCCAAGTTTCTATGCTCTCAAAAGTCTGTGCACAATGTCTATTACTGGGATGCCTTCATTCTATACTAACAAGCCAAAATTTTGCAACTCCGCTTTATGGTCTTAATAAGTTGTTGCGTATCGAAGAGAATACAATTGCATATAGGGCAGCATCTATGCGCTTATACAATAGTTGAATTAATGAGAGCACAACTTTAAATTTTTTTTTGCCAAAAATCACTAACAATAGATAAGTTAGGTTTAATTCGGCCCAAATCGAAGAAATAGCACCTTTAATGGAAAAGCTATACGTTACCAAAAACAGTGTAACACGCCTGGTAACGTATCAAAATTTTTTTTACAAATTTTATATATTTACTTATAGCCACCGCATATCTATATAACACATGATAGCAGTCAAGAGTTTTCTTCTCCTAAAACTGTTTCCAGAAGCGCTATATATACAAGTAAATATATAACGTTCATGTTCGAAATAAACACTTCATTTCAAATGTGACTGAATTATTTACGACATTGAGAACTTTTCGTCTTCAAGCTGTGCAATACATTTAAAATTATAAAATATATCATTAACCAGCTGTTGTAACAGATAATTGGTGGTTGAACACTAGAGATTATATACATGACTGCGGACAAACAACTACTAATGAGGAGTTCAAAAGGTCAAGGTTAAAAATAAAATCTGTCACATATTCAACATAAGAACTCAATACCAAACCTACGTAAATTTCGGCTGAAAGAATGATTGTTAATTATTTATTGATCTACGTTGCTAAACTGATCCACAAATTAAACAAAAAGAACACAATAGAGCTATCTACAATCAATAGAGCGGTAGTGAGGTGGTAGTGAGGTGTAAAGAAAGTGAGAGACTATCACCAGCTATAGAGTCGATCGGACCTAAGCAATCAATACTAGACTTGTGATAATGAGTGTCTCACAGACCGACGAGTGCCTGGGAGCGGAGGACGTGGGTTACACCGCGCACCAACACGTGTCATAGAGAATTATGATGTTGATATTCAACTTCTATTGAAATTTAAAAGATATTAAAGTTTATTTGCACCTGACGATGGCAGAATATTGCCTAGACACATACTCTGAGGTAAGCGTCGGAATATTTAGCAAATTTCTAGCTTATTTCGGTGGGGTGGAATAAAGCACTGTGCCAAAAGCTCCATTTTTAACGTAGTTCTCAAAATTAAAATGAAATATTTCTTTCAGGTTATAGTAGTAGTTTTGACAACGCGGTGTTCATTACAGTCGGTGTGTTGGTTTTTGCATTCAAGCTATTTTTGATTAGTCACTGAATGATCCAAGAATTAGTCATTGCAAAAGCAGCATTGTATCTAATTAGTTTGACATTTCAAGGATTTAAATGATACATGACATGATCAAACATTCAACAAATCCGTTTTTTGCTCATGCGAGGTACTGTTGCTTCAGCGGGTTACAGCAAAAAAATCAGCCTAAATAAACCAATTGAGTGTAAAGAAATAAAAGTTAAAAACATTTCTAGTCACAAAAATTTTCAATCTTTGATATGAAGTGACAACAATGTAGATTTTGGGGAAGTTTCAAAAATACTATTATTTGACAATAGCAACCGGAGTGTTATTCGTTAATATTCAATCTTTTGCATGTTCCATTTACTTTAAATGCAAGGTAGTAAAATGAGACTGATAAATTGTATTTGATACAAAGACGGTGTGGGTGCTTGAAAACATGCCGAGCCAACGAGTTTTTCCAAAGAAGCATGCCCTATTCTTAAAAGTTGTGAAGTATGGTTTTTTGAAAACCAATTTTCTTGTTATTTTTAAAATTTGCATCCCTTTTTACCCCAGAATGTAAATTTGGTTAAGATTTATCGATCATAAGTGAGTCAAATTGTGAAGCATGGTTAGATCTGTTTAAATAAACAATTAAAAAATAATAAATGACCGCCATTGGTCATTCAGCGGCTAGTATCTCGAATACGTCATCAATTCAGCTCATTCTTACGCAATGTTTTTTACAATTGGCAATAAATATAGGGGTACAAAGGTTTTTGGTGTTTAAATACGCTTTTTCATGCAATAGTAGGTGTGCTCGGGTAAGAACATCTAGAGATTTCAAATATGACCAAATTTCTGGTTCTGAAAAACCGTTTTGTACAACCTTTAAGAAAACAAATATCTTTCCCAAAATTTAGTAATATATTCTTAAGCACGCTTTGATCTGGAAGTTTTTGAGAAGAATATGATTAGGTAAATAAAATTCAATTTTGCTTCACTTAGTTTTTCATTCTATTGTTGATAAAATCTTAAATAATATTTGTTCTGCCAGGATGCAATGGCCACAGTAGCTGGAGCATCTTCAGAGATGAACGAGGGTTTTACAAAGGAATTTCTTTCCTGCTCAATATGCTGGGAGGTTTATGATGACAAGTCAAAGCAGCCCAAGCTACTCTCCTGCCACCACACTTTCTGTAAGAGCTGCCTTAAGCAAATACTTAGGGGGAAAACTGTCCTACAGGTGAGAGCAGGTGCTAAGTTGAACTAATTAGAGCAAAGCCAACTGCGGTAAGAATACTTAAATATAATTCCCGCAAGTAAAAAAGATATCTCTTACGCCATTTTGGAAAAGTTGCCAGTTTCAGGGTGAGGCTGGGCATAGCGTCTTGCATATATATATATGCAGGTGTAAATATGATCTTTAGTGGTATATCGGTATGTTGACTTATAAATAAAGAAGAAAAAAATATTTAAAAAAACAATGGTAAAAGTTTTATTTTTGATAGATCATAAGTAGTAAGCAGATCTTTGGCATGGAGTCTAAGGACAAGGTTCTCATGGTCACTGGTGCCAACAAAAAGACACTTGAACCAGGAGAACCTTGTCCTTAGACTCCATGCCAGACATCTGCTCTTACATTACTACTGTTATAAGTGGCTAACTGCAACGATTTGCATACAGCTACTTTACTTTACGGTATTCTTTCTTGCAGTGTTCGACATGCAGAAAAGACACTATGGTGCCAGATGGAATTTCTTCACTACAAACCAACTTTTATGTGATGTACATGAAACAAAAGTTTGGAGAACAGTTTAAATCTAACCACAATGTGTGCTACAAGCACGCTCTGCAACCACTTTCTTTCTTTTGCAAGTATGTCATCTGTCTGTCAGTTTATTAATGAAACTCGGCAATCAATCATTTGGTGAAGGTACAAAAACCTTTTCATAAGAACAAGCTATAGCAAACTTGATGACATGTAGTAATAATTTTTATAAAAGAAGAAAATAACTCGCTACAATCTGCATTATTTAACTGTCGGAGTTCATCGTAGGCAGAGCCACACTCAAGCATGTATAATTTATGATGTACAATAGAAGTGGTGCTGGCTGCAACTTTTTTTAATTAACCTGCTTTTTCAAACAAACAACACAAACAAACCACACAATAAAAGAAGCTACGTGGAGACAGTAAATGTGTATTGAAGTTTTTGAAAAAATACTGCCAATTTCTATTTTTTTGATTTAGAAAACGAAGACAAGTCAGTTCAATTTTGAAATTATGATATTTACTACGACATAAAACAGTTTTATTTTATTGCAACTAAAGGTGTGCACAGTATGGTATCAGTGTTGTGTTGATGTTATTTTTGTTTCATAAATAACTTTTATTCATTAATCCATAAGACTTGGTAACATGAAGTACAAACTTGAGAGTTTACTTAAATGAAACATGAGCCGATTCCAATTGCATTACCGATATGAGTGACTAGTCTTGAATACTTTATAGAAAGCCTTTGATTACCAACCACTTGAAAATAGATACTAACGATTGAAATTGTCGGCGTCTATTTATAGTATTGACAATTTCAAATGGAATAATTGAGAATTTTTATTTGAATCTATTTCAAGGACATGCACCACAATGGTGTGTAGAGACTGTATTGTGTTGGCACATTCGCCAAACGAAGGTCATGAGCTCCAAGAGCTACATGAGGTCAAGGCAGAATATTTGATTACACTGGAACAACTGAGGATAAAGGTGGACGCCAGCATTCGAGAGAGACAGAGTTATCTATCATGTCTGAGAACAGAGCTGGATACGATGGATATTGTTAGTGAGGTAAGATTGCTGAGCCGCAATTCTCTGATTTATAGATACTCTTTTGCAATCTCTTTTAAAGAGGAGAAATAATATCTTGTCTGGTAGGCAACAACCAACTCATCAAGTTATCACTTTCAGGTGACTAGCTTGGATATTGATAGATCATTTGATAGCCTCGTTGAAGTAGTCAACGCCAGACGACAGCAGGTGAAGGATCTGCTCAGAGACACACATGAAAGTAGACACAGATTTGTGAATGAACAACTCGTCGAAACCGATAACCAAACCACCAAACTTATGAAAATACGAGAGCAGTTAGATGATGCTTCTGGCAAAGGTATGCCCAAATGCGTCATGTCCCAATATGACGTGACGACTTTGATGAATAGCAGAGAATAACCAACAAAACCGTTTTCTTTATTTAGTTATTGGCATTAAGCTGATAAAAGTAAAGAGCGAGACATCCTTCCTGATGCTCTTATGTAGACCAAAATAGCGATTTTATTTTTAACACTAATCCAATCATTACCTATTCTATTCGCCGAGTGGGCTCGCACACAGTGTTTGCAGTCAGACTGATGCTTTGTCAGACCATGCACCAGTGGACATGAGGTAGTACTGTGGTACAGTTTACTCAGTCAGTTTTTTCCCAGATGGGAGCTGCCAAAGAAATGAATCAATAATTGTTTAAAAACCAAAACAACTTGATGCGAAGCATTGTTTGGCAAACATTACGATCTTCATCTTCCATCAAGTACAAATCTCCATTTGAACACAGACAATGATGAATGCATTTGGCGTTCATTTCAGGTCAACTGAAGGACTTGGTGGAGGTAGTAGGCGATCAAGAGCTCCATGATATAATATCGTCAATGACGGACAGCCAGCAGCTCAACTTGGGAAAAAACTATTTTTGCTATCAAGCGAAAGATGCAGAGAAGAGCCTCCAAGAGTTTGTTGCAGGAATTGGAGAGATAAAAGACCAGAGAATGCTACCATCCAGAATACAAATTGAATCAGTAGAGGAAGCCATAGCTTGCCTAAACACAACAATCACAATGCAGGTAAGGAGTAACTGAAACTGAAGTGATTTAAAAAAAAAAAAAAATTTAAAACCTGGGAACATAAAAGTCGATATTGACAAAAGAGTGACCATAACGTATGAGCAAATCACAATCAATCAGCACAAATTTTTAGGTTTCATCTCACAACGACAGTACGCTACCAAGATACCCCCTTTCCATGGCAATCGTAGATCCAGCAGGAGATGAAATAGACTGTGAAACTACAGACAATCATGATGGAACGTACACTGTGAAGTTCACCCCTCAGATCTCGGGCAATCACCTCTGCACTGGTAAGTCAGTCAAAAACAATCACATGTTTATTTGCAAACAACAAATATCCTAACTTCTATATTCAATGTACTTCTAACCTTACAGACTGCATTGGTACATCAAAAGTTGTGTTTTCTGATTTATCAGTGATAAAAAAAAACAACCTGATTTGGGGTATGGCCTGGATTAGCTATCTACCACAGATTTTTAAAAAAAAAACAACAATATTTGTAGTGAAACTCTTGGATCGCAAGATCACCAGTGCATGCATCAGTGCTGCAGTACTGAGTAACGACCCTGTCCAAATATTGGGATCAATGGGCAAAGAGGAAGGAAAGCTTATGTATCCGTGCTCACTGAAGATAGATGAGAATGGACACATATACATTGTGGACGAAGGTAGTTATTGATTATTTATGCCATTCAGTATAAATATACGGATGCCAGTAATTCAATGCAAAACAAATAAAAACCAGCAGCTTTCTCACTTGTTTGCACGAGTGACAAATATTTTGAAGCAAAAGAATTGCTGCACTTAACAAAAAATTTTGAAAATTACAGTTTTTTATCAACTTCGCTGGTAATGTTTCATAGCAATAATAATGTATAACATATTGTGTTATCAAGTACTAATATACCTGACCATTGTTTTAGGAAATCAAAGAATCCAGAAATTTAAAGATGACGGCACGGTTGAGGTTATATCTGTAGCAGGAGCCAATAAAAATGCAAGGACATTTGATTGCGCAATAGACTTGCAGAACGATGAGCTTATCTGTTCAAAGGTGAGAATTGGTAGTTGAGAGCAGGTCCAAACTATATACAGTTTATAATAATAAGGCGATTTGATCGGAAAATTTTTTCGAGTTCCATCTTCTAACGACGATATACAACCTTCCACTTTTACAGCTAACAGAGAGAATTTTATTTATTTAAGTTTGTGTCAAACAATATGGCTATTAATGGCAGGTGATGGTGGAGCAGAGAAAGGCTTGGGCTGATACGATACAGATCTATTCCCTGGATGGCACACCAAAGCACCAGTTTACCAACTCAGATATGAAGAAGGCCCTCTATGTCAGTGTGAATAGCATGCAGCAAATCATAGTGCCGGATTACCATCTCAACATGCTTTTCATTTATGACCATCGAGGTATGTCTGAGAGTACACAGAGTGTGTTGTTGAGAACTTTACTGCCAAACTATGTACTTTGAAGGTCCGAGTTGGTTCAGTCTGTTACGAGTACAACCCCATTTTACGGGTTAATCTGTAAACAATGGGCAGCATGCTCTGGCAAATTATTGCTGCCAGGGCAGCATGCTCTAGCAAATTATTGCTGCCAGTACATCTGCACTTTTCCATAGCAGCACAGAGGAACCCTTTATTAGCATGACTCCGGATCTCCTTTTGACCTAGAGAGCGCTATCGAGCTAAAAGTATTTTGAGTGCAAATGCGAACATGCAGGGGATTGAAGTTCCAGATCCTCAATTGCAGTGAAAAACACTAATCGCTACACGGTGTCAGAATGTAAACACTTTGACATTCTCTCAACATCTGCTAGCTCGCATATGTAACTGTACTGTATATATTCTGGTTGCAACTGTCTCATGTACCATCTTATAGTTTCAGCTTATCGAGATGAAAGTTTGTATTTCAAAGAATAGCTTCTTTTGACGTTGTTGGTCGCTTCGTGTATAATTCATATTGATGATTTGGCAATGTTCTGCACACGCAGGTAACCTGCTGAAGAGTATCGGCCAGACTGGCAGTGGTGCAGGAGAGTTCAAGGAGCCCGCATTTGTGTGCATTGGCAAGAACGATGATATCATCATATCTGACTGCCGTAACAGCAGAGTGCAGGTGCTAAACAAACACGGGGAATTCAAATACCAGATAGGAGCCAAAGGCAGCGGCAAAGGACAACTGCAAGGTCCATCAGGTGTCACTATTGACAAGCTTGGGCACGTGCTTGTGACCGATAGAGTGAGCAATAGAATACAGGTCAGTAACCAGTTTGAGCTACAGTTGTAGATGAAACGTTGGCAATTCTATCAAGAGAGAATGCTTATTATATTGTATAGTGTCCTGACAACAGCTCTGTCTATTTTTTACAGGTGTACACCTACAGTGGTGAGTTTGTGAGCTGTATTGAGAGCAGCGGCAGCAAGCTGAGTGACCCAAGAGGCCTGGCTGTGTCAGCAGATGGACATGTGTATGTGGCTGACCAGAAGAACCACTGTGTCAAGAAGTACCGCTACATGTAGCGCACAGCAGCTCTGGTTCCACTCAATTCACGCAACCAGTGCAAGAGTACCATACGGACGTATATGACAATTTAGGAGGAACACATTCAGTGCAAGAGTATCATACGGACGTATATGACAAACTTAGAAGGAACGCAATAAGAAATGAACCTACGCAATGTCAGACGCTGCCAACTATTCCGTCCATTTTAATCCAAACTTCAACAGTAAAACAACATTTTGTAACTGGTGATTTTTTGGTAAGAAAACTCAGTCGATGATTCATACAGCAAATACATGTTTTGTGCACATCAGAGGTGATCTTCGTCTTTGTTTGCATGGGAGGATGTTCTGGAAGTTTTTGCAAATATTTGAACCTATTATTGGAGAGGCGTTTTGTCTGTAGAAGCAAATTTCTTCCAGAACTTGTTTAAACAATTTGTAGGCTATTTATTAATTGCACCAGTGATTACTGATCTCTGAGGCAATTTCTATGGTCTACAGTTTGTGAGAGTGTAGCAAGTACAAGCATAGCTCCATCTTATACTATGTCAGGTTGATGTGACTTGAAGGCAATTAGTTTATTGGCCAGGCCCTCAAAAGCCTCAACTTTTGGCCAAGCATAAAAATTGAGTAGTTAAAAAATGGACATTATTTAAGGGTATAAACTATGCTGATTTTAATGGTGCTGACCCAATCAAAATCCGCTGTCAAATTTAAAGGGAAACAAGTGTAAACTGATAAAAACAAATTATGTATTTCTCTAAGCATAATCAGTAAAAGCTTGAAGCTTGTTCTATCATGATGATGAGGGTTTTGGCATTTATGGTGGTCTGGTTCCAGTAGGAACGGTTAATTAGATTCATGAGGCCCTGAATTGGGATTGGGGCTGGAGGTACAATAGAACACAGGATTAGAGCACTCACCTCTAGTTCTGATAGAGTACAACTAACCACTTACCTCTAGTACTGAGAGAGTACAACTAACCACTTACCTCTAGCACTGAGAGAGTACAACTAACCACTTACCTCTAGTACTGATATAGTACAACTAACCACTTACCTCTAGTACTGATAGAGTACAACTAACCACTCACCTCTAGTTCTGATAGAGTACAACTAACCACTTACCTCTAGTACTGAGAGAGTACAACTAACCACTTACCTCTAGCACTGAGAGAGTACAACTAACCACTTACCTCTAGTACTGATAGAGTGCAACTAACCACTTACCTCTAGCACTGAGAGAGTACAACTAACCACTTACCTCTAGCACTGAGAGAGTACAACTAACCACTTACCTCTAGCACTGAGAGAGTACAACTAACCACTTACCTCTAGTTCTGATAGAGTACAACTAACCACTTACCTCTAGCACTGATAGAGTACAACTAACCACTTACCTCTAGTACTGAGAGAGTACAACTAACCACTTACCTCTAGTACTGATAGAGTGCAACTAACCACTTACCTCTAGCACTGAGAGAGTACAACTAACCACTTACCTCTAGTACTGAGAGAGTACAACTAACCACTTACCTCTAGTACTGAGAGAGTACAACTAACCACTTACCTCTAGCACTGATAGAGTACAACTAACCACTTACCTCTAGCACTGATAGAGTACAACTAACTACTCACCTCTAGGACTGAGAGAGCACAACTAACCACTCACCTCTAGTACTGATAGAGTACAACTAACTACTCACCTCTAGTACTGATAGAGTACAACTAACTACTTACCTCTAGCACTGATAGAGTACAACTAACTACTTACCTCTAGTACAGAGCGAGTGTAAGAAAGAAGAGCTTACCTTTGGTGTTGATCTGTGAGTATAACAAAAAGCCGGTCCGGGTCTTCTATCTCAGACAGATATACATGGCTGCTCTTTCCTTCCACCAGGTGCCTTGTGGGTAAAGTAAGAGTATTAACAGCGACAGGACTTTCCTCCAAGAGTTGCTCACCACCTTTCTTAGACTTCTTAGGGTTACTAATAGTAGGCAGAGCTATCTTGCCCTCACATGCCTTCCTCAGCAGTTCCAAGTGCTGCAATTGAAAAATACGGGAGATGTGAGGAGTTGTCATATCTAAACAGGTGCAGTCTGTAGGACTTCTGGTGTTCCATTCTAAGTGGCAACTATTAGTTATTGAAACTGACAGAAGCTACTTGCTCAAATCCTAACTACCTAATGGGGTCCTGGTAGTTTTTTGTGCGGAGCTATTATTAAAGAAACCGGAAGCCCGCTTTCCACCAACAATATTATCAAAACGAAAGTGACTTCATTTTAACAATTACTAAACAAATATTTTTTTATCCACGGCGGCTGATAAGTTTGGGGTATATAATACTGACAATGCGCCATCAACATAAATTTTAAAGCTACAACGGCACTGTGAAAGCAAACCACATGAATCGTTCATGGGCGCACTTTCATTAGCTTACGTTGGCAAGCTCAATTAAACCCGAAATACGAAACAATGGTTTTACCCATGAACATGATATTTAATTATTTTTTTTTATCAACTGAATAAACCAAATTTTTTCAAAAAAGAACTTCCAAAGGCTTTATTGATTCTTTGAGCATTCTCAACAACATCATTTTTGTCATATTATTCGCTCAAATTTCCTCACATCAGAATAATAGTCGAGCAAGTCATGATATAGTTGAGAAAGCTGAAAGGGTCAATTCAGCTTTTAAAATTTTTTTTGAAAATATCTTGGTTTATTCACTTGAGAACAGTCAATTAAATATCATGCTCATAATTACTAAGTGGTAGAGCAATAGTTACTTAGTTCGGGCTGGTTTGAGTCTGCTAACGCAAATTAATGAGGTGCGCCCTTGTTGTGGCGTACTTCCGCAGTAACTATGCACTTAGAGGATTTTATGTGAATGAAGCATTGACGGTATTATACACCCCATACCTATCTACTGCTCATGAATTGTAAACATGTTAGATTATCCGGCTGGGAGATAACTCCTACCAGATCCCCTAATAGTGGTATTGTAGCGTTGTAAATATCAAGCTTCCGGTATCAGAATTACTAGCGCCACCTATAAAACTGATGGTACCCCATTATGAGTAAATACGAATGAGAAACCAGAGCTTTGTTTAAATTCATCACCACTAGAAAATGGTGCACAGCTGAAAGCACTTTAATGACCATCACTTTAATGTAAAGTGGTCAATAGTGGACGTAAAAGTCTTACACGGTAAAAACTATTATAAGACGTACATGCCAAGAGTTCTATGTTCTATTACACTCTAGGTTTGTTCTATGGATTGAGCGGTAACAATATCATAACGGCCAACTGTTACAAATGAAGGCTAGGGCAAGGATGATACAAATGCAGGAAATCTTTACCTGAGGGTTTTTGGTGGCCAGATGTCCTGTGTTGACATCACCAGTGAGCCGGAGACTGGCGTACCAGAGAGAGACAGAATGACCAAACTCTTTGAGGTACTGTCTCTTTACTATAGGATCACACCACAGTGTGCTACCGATACTACAACAGGTGCAGGGTAAGATAACTGCTGCATTGGACACTCACTCCAAAAGTCTTGGTCCAATGAACATACATGATAAGTTTAATTGGAATGAGCCAGGGTGATATATATGTAAAGAGTGTGGACAATCACGTAATTTTGCAAGTAAGGGCAGCAGAAAAGCCACATCCCGCTATATAATTTCATTGTTGGAGGAAAATTTTGCCTAAAATAGCAAGATTGTATGAGATTTTTCATTCTTTATCATTCATTTTGATTCTTTGAAGGTTTATCTTCTCAAAACACCAGTGGTTTGACAACTCCTTGTCTAAGCAAGCGTCTACAGAAAGTCAAACAGGGCTCTAAATTACGTGGTTGTCAACGGCATAGCAATGGCATTTATATACTAAATAGAGACAAATGGCATTTGTATGTTTTAAAATACTTATACCCCTAATACGATCTAATTACAGAATACAATGGATGTAAAAAATACATATCAACTATTTATCATGAATTTATTAGCAAACATTCACCAATTACGAGTTATAAATGACATTGACTATTAGGATTATCATTGGTGATGATCATTGAATAAAAGTGTTAAACTGCTCGAGTCAAATGAATTGATTGCGTACAAAATAAATAACTATTATCAGAGTGACCCCATGTCGTTGAGTGAGCAGTAAGTAATGTTTTTAATAATCGTATACATATAAACACAGCTGTTCCTCAATGGAGACCGTTTCAACTAGAATTAACAGCCAATAATAGTTGATGGATATGATTAGACAACCACAGAGTTCCAAGGGGAAGGAGGGGCAGGTTGGTCATAGCAGATTACATTTATAGAAGTTGATAATCACACCAGTGTAGCTATAGAGGATAATTAGGAATAACTACAATGCCATCAGCCATTATCTTTTATCATTGATACAGTAGTTGGACAATACAATATGAGAGCAACGATAACTTATGTGTATGATTAATCGTTGATGACAATATAAAGCCTTGGCTACACACACACCAGGGACACTGCCCCAGTGTCTGTGGGCAAGGAGTTTGCTGTGAGGCAAATAATCATTGATTAACATGGACCTGTCAAGTAATTGAATAATTATTACAAATGATAATAAAAAATAAATGCGGTATAATAATGTGGTGTTTGTAATAATAAATACCCATAAAAATTAATAACGAAAAATTATAGTAATAGTTATAAATAATGACTTGGTTAGAAATAAAAATAATTATAATAATAATAACCACAATAATAATCCAAAACACTACAATCATAATGGCACGTGTGGTCTAGTGGTTAAAGTGGTAGCTGTTCAATCCAGGATCTGGGGTTCGATTCCCAACACGGTTATCTGTGAGTGAAATATTTGGCTTCCTATATGCTCTGCCTAGTCAGATATGGGCATAAAAACAACGTGGTCCCTAGCTTGATTGCACTCTCCATAATAACTATGGAGTCATGCTAGGTTTTTCGGAAGAGTAGCCCGTTTAACGGCGGGCATGGGTATAGGGTGCTGCTCAAACAAGCTACAAGATTATGAAACCCGTCTTCAGGCACAGCTCAAACAAACAATAATTATAAATAACAGTAAAAAATGGTTCTAGTAAAAAGAATAATGACTAAAGAAAATAACTATAAAAAATATAAACCCTCTTTTGCTGGTGGAATTGATGCCCCTGTCCTTCCACATAGTCTTAGGTGTTTTTAGGGATCTGTACAGGACCTGTTTGGCATTGCGACAGCTATAAAGAAAAAAGCTTCGCGAGCATGCTTAATTCAATGATAATATGTACTACATCTGATAGCCACTTCTGGTTGCATGTAGAAATTTCGAAGAGAAACAACTCTCAATGTCACAACCCAATTGAAGATATTAAACTTGGACAGGGGAGATGAATATCAATCATTTGCACAAATGAAAACAAGCATCATTGGTAATGAATCAACCAGCATCACAATAGAAGAACAAGGGAATCAGATGACATACCACAATTGGATCTTGCCAGAGAGTGTCTCCCCTTGAAGTAGATGGGACATGTATGCATTAGCCTCAGAAGACCAATCTATATCATGGTCCATAGGCTTCAACTTGCAAATCTTTATCTAAAACGGAACAGTAAACCTGAAATATGTTGGAGAAAGAACAGACTAAACTACCGAGGACAAACGAGAGAGCGGAGTGGAGTAACATCTGTGGAGTAACATGTTAGTAAGTTTGCTATTGCACCTCACTAACCTCTACAATCTCAGGTGGGTATTTCTCAAGACAGCTTTCTTCGGGTAACTCAAACAGTTGAGTTGTTGGAACTTTAAGCTGGCGCCCCTCGTCAAGCAAAAGAATTTTAGCCTCAGGAGCAAATTGAGCGCTGGGGTCAGGAAATGCATAGACGATTTCTGCCCTAGAAGTGAAGAAGAAGTAGTCAAAGATCAGTTATAGGCCTGCTACAGGTCTGTTACAGGTCCGTTACAGGCTCGCTACAGGTCTGTTACAGGCCTGCTACCAGCCTGGCCACCGTGTGTGCTCATTGACTGACCCACCTGAAATAGAAGTTGTCTTTTTCATAGACGCATAGCCTGTGTTGCTGCACAGTAGCAGGGTCGATGGGGATATGTACATGAGGCTGCGAGTAATAAGCCTGCAGTGACAAGTCTAGAGAGAACTTGTGGCTCTCCACCTCATGTAGTACACCATTTGTGTCTCTGTGTCTGATGAGTCTGGCCTGGCAAGTGGCAGCATCCTTCACCGATAGGACCTTAAACTGTAACAGCGACAGCAGAGTGGGCATGACAGCAGTGTGGGTGAGACAGCAGTGTGGGTGAGAGAGCAGTGTGGGTGAGACAACAGTGTGGGTGAGACAACAGTGTGGTTGAGACAGCAGTGTGGGTGAGACAACAGTGTGGGTGAGTCAACAGTGTGGGTGAGACAACAGTGTGGGTGAGACAGCGGTGTGGGTGAGACAGCAGTGTGGGTGAGACAACAGTGTGGGTGAGACAACAGTGTGGGTGAGACAGCAGTGAGGGTGAGACAACAGTGTGGGTGAGACAACAGTGTGGGTGAGACAACAGTGTGGGTGAGACAACAGTGTGGGTGAGACAACAGTGTGGGTGAGACAGCAGTGAGGGTGAGACAACAGTGTGGGTGAGACAACAGTGTGGGTGAGACAGCAGTGTGGGTGAGACAGCAGTGTGGGTGAGACAGCAGTGTGGGTGAGACAACAGTGTGGGTGAGACAGCAGTGTGGGTGAGACAGCAGTGTGAGTGAGACAGCAGTGTGGGTGAGACAGCAGTGTGGGTGAGACAACAGTGTGGGTGAGACAACAGTGTGGGTGAGACAACAGTGTGGGTGAGACAACAGTGTGGGTGAGACAGCAGTGTGGGTGAGACAGCAGTGTGAGTGAGACAGCAGTGTGGGTGAGACAGCAGTGTGGGTGAGACAACAGTGTGGGTGAGACAACAGTGTGGGTGAGACAACAGTGTGGGTGAGACAACAGTGTGGGTGAGACAACAGTTTGGGTGAGACAACAGTGTGGGTGAGACAACAGTGTGGGTGAGACAACAGTTTGGGTGAGACAACAGTGTGGGTGAGACAACAGTGTGGGTGAGACAGCAGTGTGGGTGAGACAGCAGTGTGGGTGAGACAGCAGTGTGGGTGAGATAACAGTTTGGGTGAGACAGCAGTGTGGGTGAGACAGCAGTGTGAGTGAGACAGCAGTGTGGGTGAGACAGCAGTGTGGGTGAGACAACAGTTTGGGTGAGACAACAGTGTGGGTGAGACAACAGTGTGGGTGAGACAACAGTGTAGGTGAGACAGCAGTGTGGGTGAGAAAACTATTGCTGCCAATACAGATACAGTGAATCATAAGGCTACTGCTAGACATAGAGTTATTACTGCCAATAAAACAATCACTGAGACTGGTCCAGCTAACAACGGTCAACCAATGAAACGCTAGATAATGCGCAGCATGCAAGCAACAGATAAGAAGAGTTGGGCACAGATATAGACTTAGGTCTCACCTCAATGTCACCAGAAGTAGGTAGGGTAGCTAAGGGCGTGTCCAACTTCGCAGACACTGTGTGCCTGGAGGTGCATTTAAGCCAATCTCTGCAGACTCCAAAAGACTTCATGTAATGACAAAGATCTCTCTGCTTTCCCAACTCATTTCTCTACAGGTTAAAAGACTATGAGTCACCCAGCATGCACTTGTCCAAAATGATAGCCGTTTTAGTGTCAATTGCCTCACAATGGCTCCTGGTTCGAGGCTTTACAAATATACCAGGTTTTGATATGAAATCATGCATTGCATTGCTTTAGCAATTGTTCTTTTTTTGTATTAGTTTATTCCTTGAAACACATTCACATTTGATTCCGTAATTTTTTGAAGCTTATACTTTAGAAAGCTTGCATAAAAAATCAGGGAGAGCAGCCCTTGTTGATGTGAGTCACAAGATACAATAGACAGAGAGATAGGCCAACCACAACTGATACACTATCACCACTAGTTAATTGAGAGAGAGAACATATCAATGATTAAATGGTGCATCGGAACCAACAAGTACAATGAATAAGATGGCTGACAGACTAGTGAAACAAGAGAAGACAACTACTCACCGAACTCTAAAAAGCAGTTAATGAGAGATTTATTATAAAATATTACTCAGTCATCTTACACAACTAGAGCCAGCAATTGTGTAGAGTTATCTATGATCACATGACTAAAGAGCATACAGTAATATATCTACAGGTGGGAGTTGTGCCCACGGGATACAGTAATATATATCTAGATGTGAGAGTTGTGCCCACGGCATACAGTAATATATTTTTTAGGTGGGAATTGTGCCCACCTCAATACAGTTAGCAGAGAGTTGTCTGACAGCTGCAGGAATCTCTCCATCTGACTTTTCTACAATCCTTACAAGAGTGGTAGCCGTCCGATAGTCGCTGGGTGAGAAGATAACGTGAGAGGAAAGCCTCAGGTCATCAGCTTCCTGTTGAAACAGTAACATGTGTGAGACAATAGAGCTGTTTACGGTGACCATATAAATTTATCCATGAGAGACAATATAGATTTATCCATGAGAGACAACATAGATTTATCCATGAGAGACAATAGAGGATCATGTGAGTTGGGATAGAGTTAGACATGAATCAAGATATTTGTGTATAAAACAATAGAATCATACAATGAAAGACAATAGAGTTATACAACGACATACAATAGAGTTACACTGTACAATGACAGAAAACACAGATATATAACAACAGGCAAAAGAGCTTTACAATGAGAAACAATGGAGTGTTAAAAAAATCACCTACAATGGAGTTAAACATTGACAAGCAATAGAGTAATACAATCACAGACAATAGACTTATATAATGACAAAAAATAGGACCTACAGCATAATGGGAGGAGAGACATACCTCAGCATAATGGGACGAGAGACAATGAAGGCGTAGCCCAAGTAACTTTTTCGTAGCAGGCATATTATAGTGTAGTACATACTGCGCATCAACCACAGCATTATCTGCAAATATCAATGAAAGTGCATTGTAGCATAATAACACTGTTTGCAAGGAAATCAAGCTCTCACAATCTGCGGTGAAGAGATCAAGCACTGACCATCTGCAATGAAGAGATCGAGCACCTCGTCTGTAATGACTAGAATGGGATAAGAGTGTTCTGACCTCACTTCCTCCCACTTATGAATGGCCTGGTCCAAGTCATGTAGACTCCTCATGGCCACCACCACTTCCCTACTATAGGCCTTCAATGCCTGCAATAGACAGCGCATGGGCTATTTACCACAGCTAACTTAACAAGGGATGACAACTCTAGCATAGCTTCCCATATGCAGATTAAAGCTGCGTTTACACTGCGCGATTCTCGTATGAGTGGGCGGAGCCTAAAATCAGCTCACAAGTGTGAACAGTGTCCATGTCAACGATTTCACAATCGGTGGCAGATGTTTTTTCATCGGGTAGTGATGGAGCTCTGTACAATTATTGGCCTGTCTAACCAACCAGAATCCACATCACAGCTTTTCAATTTAATACTTTTCAAGAAACGCAGCTACTGCACGATTATTTAAACCCAATTTCAGAACATTTTTCATATATTTGGAACCTTTTGTTAACATTTCCCTGATCAATCGCAAGCCTTGTTTATAAGTGAAATATTTAAATGAGAATTCTTATTATTATCAATATAATAAAAACAACTACAGGCTTCGTGATTATAATAAAAAATACTATTAAAAAAAATATTATCATTCATAATATTTATTATTATTTTTTACAATTAAAATCATAATCAAATATGCTTATAATCATTTATCATCTGCAATTTATTTCTTATTATTGGTGAGTGAAAAAACGCTATAATCTATTAAAGTGTCTAGTAATATAAGATAATAAGCTATGTTATTAATAATAACTTGAAGCCATGTTTGCAGTTATCAATAAAATGAGTAGCATTGACAACTGTCAAGACCACGCGATATTGAGCACAAAAATTGCGTGTAAACTCTTGGAACAAATCGGGAGAGCAACTCCCGATCCTGCCCGATAATTGCATTGCCGAGAATCGTATAATGTAAACTTGACTTAATGAACATTTATTCACAACGGTAAATATTGTGGAGACATTGGCTCATAGACATATAGATTACCTGGTATACAGTGATAGCATCACTCTCTGTGTGTGTGCAGATGACCAGCTTAATGGACGGAGATCCACTGACCTCCACAAGGTTTAGCATTGTCCTCAACCTCTGCTCTTCGTCTTCTATATAGTGTATCATCTGTGGGGAGCAGAGAACAGTGCAACAATTCACTCAACGCATAGCTTAGAGATCATTGAACAGCTCCCAAGTTTCAATAATAATAAATATTTGAAAGAGACACGCCAGACATGATGGGTGTGTGACAAGTTAATGTTGGCTGGATAATAGAGGCCAGTGTAAACAGTATACACGTTAGATGCAGGCAGCATCAATGTCCAAGTGCACAAGTATATATCCCAGCAGAGTAAACAGTAACCATGGTAACAGTATATGTCAGCACATGTAAACAGTTACCATGGTAGCAGTATATGTCAGCACATGTAAACAGTAACCATGGTAGCAGTATATGTCAGCACATGTAAACAGTAACCATGGTAACAGTATATGTCAGCACATGTAAACAGTAACCATGGTAACAGTATATGTCAGCACATGTAAACAGTAACCATGGTAACAGTATATGTAAACGGAAAAAACAGTAACTATGGTAACAGTATAGGTCAGCAGAATAAACGGTAACCACGGTAACAGTGGTGGAGAGCCCACCCCCTCCTTTGGACAACTAACTGACCTGCTTCACATTGCAGGCCACTGCTGCCTCTATCTTGTTAGTGATGACTGTCACCGCTGCCGTCATGTATTCCTTCTTAAACTGCTCCAAACGCTTGGACCACGAGCTAGAGAAGAGGGCTATCTGTCTCGGAGCTATCCTATCCGCGTTCTGACTCACAGCCTCTCCAAGCTGTTTCATTACCGCTGACAACTACAAGAGCAGGGATTGTGAGTTGCTGCTTCACCAACTAATCATTGTTATATAAATATTACACAATAAAGGTAGCTTACAGCACTATTGAGCAGAGAATAAAAGTGAATATTTTCATTTCAGGTTTTGACTACGTTTTCCCATTTCGTCTATTTAAAAATTAGTAGAAACTTTCAACATAAAAAAAACATTATGCCAAGATGTCAGTTATGTTTAGCAGATTCAACTTGATGTACTGCATTGACGAATCAACTAAATTTATCATTATTGCATATCTACGAATCACTACAGTACAGAGTGCCAACCAAAGCTCTACAGAACTAGAAGATAAGCTAACCTGGGTGGGAAACTCTTTCGTTATTATGTCTGCGTCATCAATCAACAAGTGACACAGTCTCTCTACATTCACATGTCCTTCCTCCAACATTCTGATGAATGTGCAGGGAGTAGAAACTATAACATCCGTTCCATTGATCAGTTGACACTAGAAACAGGTGATATGGCACTAAAGTGCATGTGATTTGACACGGGTGTACACATGATATGACACTAGGATGCAGGTGATATGACACCGCAGTACAGGTGATATGACACTAGAATACAGGTGATATGACACTAGACTACAGGTGATATGACACTAGACTACAGATGAGATGGCACCAGGGAGTTAATGTTGCCACTCACATACAACTTGTGTTCAGTTTCCCTTCTGCCGTGTAAGACTAGAAGACTCTTCTCTGGTTTGTCTCCAAACAAGCTGGAGACATGGAGATAGATCTGCTCAGCTTTGGTCCATGAAGCACACAGAATCAAACATCTCGGCTATTGGAGAAAAAGTATAGCGCTGTTTTACTCAACAGCCACAAAATTCTAAGAAAAGTCCTTATAGCTAGTCGATCAAACAAATAGATCACGAAACATTAAGAGTATTCGCGACCTCTGACCTCTGTTCGCCGAACGCAGTGCAATAAAAATAATCAGACCGGCAATAAATTTAATCAATAAATAATCATTTGGTTCGGAACTCGAGGGTCAACAAAAAGTAGCTCACTGAATAAAAAAAAATAAATAATCAACTAGTATTTATTTATATTGTTCGTAAGTCGCAAATGAAATTGAACACTAAATAAATAATAACGAGCGAGTTGATTTTTTTTCATTTTCTTAGATTGGTTTTATATCCTTGAAAAATGATTCAAAATAATGGCAAGTGTTCAAAATTTACTAAACTGAATGGCAGCTTTACAAACTATCCCAGTTTATAGCAGCAAAAATTTTATAATTTTCTTGAAAATCTGGAGTTATCTTCTTTATGATTTGTTCCGTAAACTATAACATTTCATTGAATATTTATGTTGTTCTAAACTAATGTTTCGTTGCATACGCAACGTATTGAATTACGAACACCTATTATTTTCTGTATTTTGTTTGACGAACAGGTCCCGAATACTCTTATTATCCTAAAAACAAATAACTCCTTCAGTAAAACTATGAAAATAGATTTGTGTAAGGAAGATATTTAAAAAACCTTTACATGTTTAATTTGAAAGATGTATACCACAAAATTTTCACCCAAAACAGTCATGCTGTAGAGTAACTAATACAAAGATTGTGAGCGAAAACTGAGGATATTAAAACCTTATATAAATACTAAAACCAAAAACAATTAAAGGTCACAATAGCACTTTGTACGAGACAGTAAGGGACTCATTTTGGTGAGCAAAGTGGAGACTAGTTTACTAAAGTCATTTGATTTCTCCAGCCACATAGTAAAAATAAAACAAATACCTGGTCTAAGCAAACAGGGTGTACTTTTCATGTACAATATTGCCAAATCAATGATTGTTGATGGCAAAAGTGAGGGGATGTTTTAAAATTTAGTTTTGTGAGTCAAATGAACAGTCACTGAACATCAAAATTGTTAAATGCTACAAAAATTGTAAATTTTCTGTAGTTATAACTCAGTTAGAATTGTCTTCGTGTTCATCAGTCAGATAACAAGCTGTTTCTATTATCGTAAATAACAATAATTCATTTTAAATCACTCTTCCTTGACGTTGGGTGTTTCCATCTTCTAATTTATTTTTTATAGTCTTTTTTAAAATTACAAAAGGTAGTCCAGTCCCTATTTTAAACGATCTCTCTGGACAATCATTAATAGCAGTAAAACCAACACAGCAGCACGAGCTGATGTAGAACATACCCCGCTGCCTTTGGGTAAGCATTTATAACTTTCTGTATCAAATAGCAGAGTTGCAATAGCCATCAGATACGAGAGGGACACACCGTCCCGTCCCTCCATGTAGAATGGATCTGCAACAGCTATAAGTTCCATGCCTCTCCTCAGCACTGGCCAGGCGTATGCCTGCAGTATGTGTGGCGGTTTCTTCTCAGAGCCACCAGATGATCTCCAGTACTACAAACAACAGTTTCTTGGAATAACGAAGCATTTCATAGTTCTACACGCCAGATATAGAGTATTACATGCTGGGCCCAAACTTTGTGACCAAGGAGCAATAATGGCGCATGATTGGTTCAAATGATGGCAGGATGTTACATTAAAAGCCAATGAAAGAACTTTGAGTTGTGATCTATTCACAATAATGCAAATACACGCAGCTCAAAAAGTTGGCCCTAGTAATTGTGATTCATCGCTGATAGCTGGAGTTTTTATGAAAGCTGGTAGTAAGATTGTGGGTGATTGTCATAAGCTACTGGTTTATCAAAAACCAAGTTAGCAGCCGGGACCACTGATCCAGTATGCCTAGTAATGAGAATCACTTATATACAAACCTTGTAAGTTACAAAAGGAGCAACAATTCAATGTCAATGTTTGGGTGTAAACATACAAATCAAATAAAAAATTCATAGACTTGATGGTCATTCACAAGCTGTTTAAAATTCTATAGAAACCACAACTGCGCTCTTGAATGTTGCTTTCATTGATAATTGAGTGTGATACGCAAATAACTCCATATTTCAAGCATAGATTGAGGACAATGCTTTGTTATTGTAAGCAATTTCTAATTATGGCATACAAGGGGAGACAAAGACACCACAAACATACTGTTAGTATAAACAGTTTACATGAGCTGAGCTCTGATTGGCCCACCATAGATAGCACTACTGGTCACATGACGCTAATGTGACAGGAAGGGTGCACTTCATTTAAATTCAGTACTAGTAAGTAGAATCAACTAGGCACCTGAGTGAACAGATCATGGCATTAGATCTACACATAGGAGTGGAGGGAGGTGGCTCATGCAGCAAGGGTATACTACTGGATGGAGAGGGCAATGAACTGGCTAGGTCTCACACTACAGGCACTAATCACTGGGGTATTGGCATTCCTAAAACTGTGGAGATCATTTTAGCTTTGGTAGATGAATTATTGACAATCGCTAAATTGGAAGGACACAGTGTCAAATCTATAGGGCTATCCTTGAGCGGAGCGGAGACTCCTAAGTGTGCAGTAGACATAGCCTCAGCTCTCTATGATTTGCGACCCCAGCTTATAACAAACGATAAGAAGGCACAAGTTTACAATGATGCAATAGCAGCTTTGGAAACCGCCACTGATCAAGGAGGTATGTTTGTTGAAAATAGAATAAAAAAAACTAGGCATTTTTTGTGATTATTTAAAATGGGAGTTGTGTGATTTCTGTATGAGCTGTCCGCCAGTAGTTAATTGGTCATTTCTATATGTTTATCGTTTACAGGTATAGTGCTGATCTCTGGCACCGGCAGCAACTGTCGCCTAGTTGAGTCAGCGGGTGGATCCAGCCACAACTGCGGTGGATGGGGGCACATGATAGGTGATGAAGGAGGGGCGTACTGGATTGCTCACCGAACCCTGAAGACATTAATCGACCACGATGACAACATGAGGCCAACATCTTACAACTTGGATTATGTAAGACGAAACATGAAGTCATACTTCAACATTGACGCAAACACAGACATGCTTCCGCACCTGTATTCAAATTTTAGCAAGTCATTCATGGCCAGCTTTACAGTAAAGATTGCCGAAGGAGCCAAGCAAGGTGATGCACTGTGCTTGGCCATGTTCCGTGATGCCGGCACTGAACTAGGAAAACATGTAATAGCTGTCTGCAGAAAAAGCAGCAAACAGAAGAGTGAAATCACTATAGTGTGCATTGGTTCTGTGTGGAAAAGCTGGCCGTTACTGAAGGACACGTTTGAGGAGACAATATCACCTCTGTATGACCTTTACAATTCTATCAGGCTAGTTAGGCTTACGAGCGATGGAGCTATAGGGGCGGCTGTGGCAGGTGCCCGAGATACTGGTTACAGCATTTCTATAGACTATACCAAACACAGTGAAACCATTTGTGTCATTTCTATGCAAAAGAAGTAAATGGCCATTAGACAATCATCGCTAAGTGGATGTTTGAATTACAGTGAGTGTATGAGGTGCTATTCCAGTAGTAAATACTATGTACCTTTTATCTTCAATAAATCACTTATATTACCAACACTGATTGGGTGGAGCATTGCTGTACATACTTTCATTTTACCATCACAACAGAGCCAAAGCCTGGTTGAAAAATCTTGTTTTTTGAAAAAACAAAACAAACTTTGACTTCTAAATAAATTGAATGTTTTTGTTTTTTTTTTGTAAATTGATTGGCCAACAAGACCCGGTAGCTACAAGAGCTCACCCAACCACTAGCCCACACCTACTATAGCATTGCGCCATAGAGTTATGTGACACTTATGCTATGGTACAGAGGCCATACATCCAGACATCAGCTAATCTATTGGGCACATTTGGAAATCTGAGGAAGTTTTAATTGAAATGAAATGCACGCATATTTCAATCAAGAATATAGAAAAATAATAAAAACATTATCTGAAACTGCACGGCTAAATGAGTGAGATTGAGAGACTTCTTGGCTAGATTTATCTTAAATGTGGAAAATAAAAACACAATCTATAATGAACATGATGTATCTGCTTGCAGCATTTCCTACTACTACCACAACAACGATTAGATACTTATAAATCGTTAACCACAACGTACACACACCAGGGTGTGGCCGATATCTCAAACAGCTACAACAATAATAGAGCTGAAGAAACTAGTTTCAATTCAGATAAAATTGAAAGATTCAAATTAAAATAATTTTGAATTTATCTGTGAAGAAAAACACACCAGGTTTGCGTTTTCAGCGTCATCATCGCAATCAGCAACAATAATTTTCAAACATGAATTACACTTTATTTGACTGAAAAAAATCTGGCAACATAAAATGCAAATAAATAATTATTTCAAAATACAGTGGAAAATAAACATGTAATTTGGTCAAGTTAAGACTATCAATCACTCTTTGCCACTATGGAAAAGACAACTCCAACAAAAAAGTTGCATATGCAATTTGTGACAGTGTTAGAGTCACTATTGTATGAGCTTTTATTCACGACATTATGTGAAGGTACCATAACTTCCAACAGAACGACAGAACAATCTTACTATTAGAAATAGTAATATTTCACAAAAACCTCTTTAAAGAACGTTCAGAAATGAACCCATTTGTTGCACCGGTTTAACAACAGGCAATTTCCAAAAACGTCTATTACATATCACTACAGACCATGGAATTGTGGCTTAAGCTTAAATAAACAGTTGCATAATATTATACAAAAAACCTTGTGAGTATTTTACCTACAAGAGTAACAAATAGGTGATTTACGTTTATCAATGTTTATTACATAACAGTTACCTTTATCGTATACCTGTTCGTTGGAGCTCGTCTGCATTACAATATTAGTATGTTCATGCCATAGTCTGCTGTAGAAATTCTAACATTTGACAAAAATGTTTTTTATCCTATATTGGTGGAAAATTATGCGAAAATACATATTCCAGGCTTTCTGTGTTGAAAAGATCATATCATATCAAAAAGTTGAAAAATTCAATTTAGAGCAAGATTTATGCAAACTATTCAATTATGCCCAACCCAAGATATAAAGCATCACTACACTAATATATCCAGATAAACACACACGAGATAAGGCATGGGGTGTGAATGCGATGCTGCAGATACAATAAATGTGGAGCCAAATTAAAGAAAAAACTTACCCTAAGAGTTCGTTCATGTAGTTTAGCATTGGTGATGTTGAATACGGGGGTGATGGGTACGTCACTGAATACAGTCACCTGCTTCTTCATAGCTCTCACTCTAGCCTGCTCATAGCTAATAGCTGATATCTACAACAGCACAACTTCAACTCTAACAGGAGTCAGACATCTGTAAAATTTAACTTTTTCATGAAAAAATTTTAAACTTAAGTTTTGGGTGTGTATTGCTGGTTGCCACTCCCTTCTCACTGGATCTCCATTATGGTTCAAATGCTAAAACTGGCTTCAATTGAAATAAAAAAAAATTAAATTAAAAACAGCCACTAACTAGAGACAACCGTAAGTACATCAACTGATTATCAAAGCAATACTCTAGAAAAGCAGGAAAAAACAGACATGTAGAGAGTACATAGATTGTACTGAATACTTACACCAGATGTAGAAGTCCATGCAGGAGAGGGCAAGTCCAAAGTACTGTCTAACCTGCAACCAAGTATTACATAGAGCTGAGAGCTTACAATATAGTATCAGCAAGTAATTGAAACATATCAAGGCTGCTCCAAATCAATTATAGAGTAGGAGATACGATTGAATTGATCCAAAGCAAGTTTAAACACTGAAAACAATCGATTCATTTGCCATACAAAACACTAGATATGACACATTGAAAAAAATTAAAAAATACAGCTGTTATTTCAACATCTAAACCACTGGTAGAGAAAAGTTTCTCAAATACAAAAAAATTTAAATTTTTGAACATAAAAATATTTCAAAATTGTAACAAACTAAAGTAATAACTGCAACTAGTACATTTAGGGAAATTTTTATTCAATTAGTGGCCTTAGAAAAAAAACATCCAAAAGTGGAGCTAATGCAATAAATCATATGGATACTTCACATTCCCATCCTAAGGATTGGGGTCAAGGGCAAAAGAGCTTACGATTTCTGATAGACTCTAGAACTATCCGCGGGTGATGTACACGGAGGTTGATCAGAGTCATAAGCAGGCGAATTGGAAACCTGGCGGGCAGGAGCACTGTCAACGAAACAAACTTTAATCACATAGAGTTAATCACATAGAGTTAAACACATAGAGTTAATCACATAGAGTTAAACAAGAAGTTCGTACACACAGAAAGTAAGAAATCATTAGAAAGCAAAAAATTGAGCAAAGCAATAAAATGGAAGTAGTAGAAAAACAGCGTACTCTTGAGAGAATTCTTTTATCTCTTCCGTGTCAGAGAAACTAACTGAGCGAGGTAGCTTAGGTGAGAGAAAGCTGCTGCTATTGGACAAAGCGGTGTTGTTAGAAGAAATGTTACTGGTTAGTCCAATGTTGCTATTTGAACTACAACATGTATGCAGATGTTGGTTATGTAGACACTTGATTAGCAGTCACGACTTTGTTAAAGTTATCCCCACAAAAGCGTGGCTAAAACTTGTGTATTTTACTAAACTAAACGATTTTTCATTGGACAAAAATGCTGTTCTTGACCAAACAAAACTGATCACACAACCTTCAAAACAATTTTTAATAAAAATTATTGACTTTTGCAGTTAGAAAAGCATTAAAAAATCTGATGGTAAAAATAACTAAATCTTGCGTAGTTGCCAATCAGCAGCCTGCTTCTAGCCAAAAACTTTCTATAAACTATAATAATGCAACCACGTGTTTTTGATGGCTTTTTGCTCATTGGAGTATTAAGAAGATACTAGATGAAAATTGCTATTTCAAGAAGTTGTTCCTTCTAGAAAGAGAGCAACTCCTAATAAATGTTTCCATTTTGCATCAATATTTTTTTGCTCATCAAAGAAAAAGACTATCACAATTTTTGTCCTTCATTATTCCAATTCTCGGTTGAAAGGTAAATGAAATCATAGGCGACATCTCAAACTCAGCTTTGTTGATGTTCCGTCTAAATAATAAATAAAATTATATATGTGGATTGTAGTATTATTGAGGAGTCATCTTCCTTTTAGCAAGAACAGGTACCAATCAATGCACTTGTTGGTGACCATCTGGTACTCGTCAATTAATAGAAAGATCATCAGACTGTAAAAATAAATCTTCGACACATAACTGACAAAATTGTTGTATCCAAATTCAAATGATTTAATAGAAACAAAGTTTTACTTTGTTTTGCTTCCCTTTGTAGAATATGTACCACAGCTATGTGTAGCTTATGTACCACAGCTATATGTAGCTTATGTACCACAGCTATGTGTAGCTTATGTACCACAGCTATGTGTAGCTTATGTACCACAGCTATATGTAGCTTATGTACCACAGCTATGTGTAGCTTATGTACCACAGCTATATGTAGCTTATGTACCACAGCTATGTGTAGCTTATGTACCACAGCTATGTGTAGCTTATGTACCACAGCTATGTGTAGCTTATGTACCACAGCTATGTGTAGCTTATGTACCACAGCTATGTGTAGAATATGTACCACAGCTATGTGTAGCTTATGTACCACAGCTAGGTGTAGCTTATGTACCACAGCTATGTGTAGCTTATGTACCACAGCTAGGTGTAGCTTATGTACCACAGCTATGTGTAGCTTATGTACCACAGCTATGTGTAGAATATGTACCACAGCTATGTGTAGCTTATGTACCACAGCTATGTGTAGCTTATGTACAACAGCTAGGTGTAGCTTATGTACCACAGCTATGCGTGTGTGAATAATAACTAGACAAGGTCAGGGTCGCCGTAATGCATCAACTGAGACGGCTTCGGTTGATTCTGAGAGAATTTCCCAACAGTCAAACAGTGCAAGTAAACTTTACAACAATTAGACAAGGGAGATGACTCTAGAAAAATTAATACAAGGCTCAAAACTGGTGCGAGTTGCGCACATCATGTCAAAGCGGGAGTTATATTACCTCTTGAAACTAAAGGAACGACAGCAAATATTTATTGAAAGAGCAACGAGTTCTAGTGAAGTTTATGTTGTATCTAGCCAGAGATGTTAGTAACGTGTAAGGAAAAAAGGTAAAAAGTACAGAGTAAAGCGATGTCATACTGAAGCTTTAAATAGTGCTTTATACCCATTTACTATCATATTCAGAGATGTCTACATTCATGACTTGTGTGGAAGTTGAGGAACAAAACATAACTCCAGCTCGTTCACTCATCAACTTGCACTAGGAATGTTTTGTTACATTGCTAGGAAACATTCATGTGTTGTTGTGTTGCTAGGAAACATTCATGTGTTTTTACGTTGCTAGGGAAACAATAATGTGTTTTCAAGTTGCTTGGACACAGACAATCACATGTAATGTTGCTAGGGAAAATGAGCAACTATGTGATGTCATGGTTGCTTCCTAGCACCATGTGATGTCATGCAGCAATAGCACACTTACTTGTTGGGTGTTGACGCATCACAGAAGGATAGCGCTGCATCCTCACTCTGACCATCTATGCATAAGAAATGGATATACAGTATAATTTCAACAGTTAATACAATAACAACATATTACTACACAGACCACCCAAATATAAACACGTAGCTTACTGTGTTACACCTAGATGAACATACTTTGAGGAACGTTTTGAAGAAGCCGCTGTGCAGTGGTAAGCGTAGGTCCTCTGCTGCTGCTGACACCTGCAGAGGCAGCGAGGACAGAATTTGGTCTGTCTTGTTTGTTAAGGTTAGGTCTCCTGCATCTCTTGTACGTGGAGGTAAGAGAGACAGTAGACTCTATAACATATACAGACAATTAGGGTCAGTTTACTGAAAGATCTTAGGATGAAAAAAGCGATAATAATTAGACATAATACGTACCTGTTGCTGACGATGATTTGCTTCCACTGATTGGACGTTGAGGGGTGAGACTGGTGTCTGATTGGTCACTTGAACTGTGGGGGTGATTAGACAACAATGGAATCTCATTGCAGACCTTGTTGGAGTTGTCAGACTCTGTAAGGCTATCAACTAGTGATGTAGAGATGGTCTCAGCTGCAAGAGAACACAACTCCAGTCTAAATTCATACAGATGATTGGTCTCTTGGCAGCACTGAGTTTCATAGAGACCCATACCAAAGTGTAACCTAGACCATTCTTAGCTGAAAATGCAGGTTATCACGAAAAGCTTTAGATATGAAAATTAGTTAATGTAAATAAACTTAGAAGCGGATGAAAGATTCTGAAATTCTAGACGCAAAATAAACTGACAGCAGGAAGTTGTTAAAAATTGGGCATCAACATTAATAATAATAAAATAATAATAGCAAACTCTTGAGCATTAAAACAAAGCGGCAGAAATTTAGAAAATTAACTAATTTCATGTCTCCCATTTTTTTGAAATTTTTTAAACTGCAGATGTCAAGGTCAAGGAGAATGTTACCACAAACCTTCATTCAGGAGTTGTCTGTTAAATGGAGGCTACAAGTTCAAGTTCAAAGTTTGCAAGTTTTATTTAGACGGCTACAGGTTGACTAGGCATACACT
Source organism: Cryptosula pallasiana (assembly GCA_945261195.1). Taxonomy (NCBI): domain Eukaryota; kingdom Metazoa; phylum Bryozoa; class Gymnolaemata; order Cheilostomatida; family Cryptosulidae; genus Cryptosula; species Cryptosula pallasiana. Next base: position 15,132,264 of record OX183133.1, on the reverse strand, counting down.
GTGCCACTGAGTATTGCTTACCTGCAGACTGTGTGTTGGGCAGTCGAGGACTAGAAGTCTTCGGCCGAGTAGAAGAAACATTCGACTGTTTTTCAAGCGATTCAAGTAGCGACTGACCCCTCCCTTTGGCAGGTAACTTGCCCGCGCTCTTACTACAACATAGATAGGAGTTGTCTTTCCACAGGTGGAGAATAAATGGTATCGAATTTTGTTTGAATCAAGTCGCCCGTTGGTAAATCTATTTCCTTGTAAATCAAATGGTGTCGTTTCAGTGACAGACCCAAAAGTTCAAGAAAAAAATGTAAACTTGCAAATAAATATTTATCACTCAAGTCCGTTTAAAATAAAATTATCAAAGTTTCTGATTTTCATCTAAAATTAAGTTTTTCAGTATAAAAAGTAAATAATAATTTTCTTTCAACTTTTTTGCCACCATTGAAACAAAACTCTAAATGTGAGAGCAAAACTTTACAGCTTGAATATTGACAGACGTTTACTCCAGTGAATTCAGAGATTTGACTGCACTTGTGACTTAGACCCAGTTAATATCAGTGCGAGTAATAACAAACGCGCACACTCCACAGGGAGTCAACACCGAAATTTGCAACAAAAACGCATGCAGTTCACAAAGGGTCAGATCAAATCAGTATCTGTTTCGTATAAAAACTGAAACGGGTCACATTGTGTTATAATACGGATACAAAGCGATTGCTATTGTAGTCATCTTCATAGCACTTTGCTTGATACAAGTGTAAACAAGGTCGTATACGCTACACTAATACACTAAATTATAACGATGCTAATACAGCTGTTTTCAAATGAATTAAATGCATGAATTTATTGTTTAAGCATAAAACAGATTGCATGCTAGTGGCATTTGACTTCTGAACAATTCTTAAATAGTTTAAATACTTTTCTACAAAAAAGAAATTTGATACTTCATTCATGAAATATCATAACATCAAATTAAATAATAAATATGAATTATCAATCAACATAAAAAAATTAAAAACAATTTATTTTCATTCCGCAGGCACCATATCATTTGAAGGTTTTATGTACTGGATAAGAGAGCTGCGTTATAATCACAGAACTGTGTCTCTGGATGAATGCTGAACTGAAGTAGGAGTAGAGATTGCGTGAAGCCATGCACGGGTAATCAAATGAAGGCACAAGGAGCAAGAGCTACCAACAGTGCTGATGCACCAGTGGGGTGTATATAGGCAGCGGTAGAGGCAGCAATGGCACAAATTCACGAGATCCGTCTAACTCCAGCGGTGATAAGTGGATATGTCGATTTTAGGTGAGTAACAACACCCAATGCTTTGGGGTAATGTTCTCTTAACGACATGACAGTATAATGCACTAAAGTGGTGGGTTTTAGAAAATGAAGCATTTTATTTCAGTTGGAAGGCGGGAAAATGGAATGATTAGTAAATATAGATATTTGTCATTGACAGGATAGAGGAGGAAGGATACAAATTAAGTAAAATAAAGACTTCATCGACAAGTATAACTACTGATGACCACAGTATAGACATTATAGTTGATAGGATGGCCGTCTTTGGTGAGCTGCGTATTATTGTCTACCTACAGTAATCTATATTATATATAAACGAGAAAAACATCTGAAGTCTGTGTGTGCATCTGTCTGTGATTCCACTTTTATAGACGCCAAAACCGCTACATTTAGAGAAATAAAAACTGCTCAAGCAAAATTCATCATCTAGCGTATGGCAGGGGATCCATCTAGCGTATGGCGAGGGATCCATCTAGCGTATGGCGGGGGATCCATCTAGCGTATGGCGGGGGATCCATCTAACGTATGGCGGGGGATCCATCTAGCGTATGGCGGGGATCCATCTAGTGTATGGCGGGGGTTCCATCTAGCGTATGGCGGGGGATCCATCTAGCGTATGGCGAGGGATCCATCTAGCGTATGGATGGGGGATCCATCTAACGTATGGCGGGGGATCCATCTAGCGCATGGTGAGGGATCCATCTAGCGTATGGCGAGGGATCCATCTAGCATATGATGAGGGATCCATCTAGCGTATGGCGAGGGATCCATCTAGCTTCTAGCGTATGGCGGGGGTTTAAATTTTACAATATTTCTCAAACCTGAGATTTTTGCATTCTTAGCATTTTTGATTGGTAAAAACGAAAATGATTTGTACGGGTCTTTCAAAACAAAATATATCGATGTTGACAAATCAATACCGAAGTGCGCAGTACACTGCAATGATCATTGGTTGGTTTACCATTGCCATAGTTTGCAATTCGAAAGCAAGGCAATAATGTTCTTTCAGTGAGTGGTGCAAGCTGTTGCAAGTTGCTGTTTTTCTCTTTTTTCTTTTTATTACTATGACTACATTATTAAGTTATGGATTTTACTTACATCACTGGAAAAAAAAAAAATTAATAATAATACAAGGAAAAAACATGATTTATTTTAATTACGAAATTTTCCAATCAAAATTAGTGAGCAAACAATAATACATGATGATGATTGATGATGATGATGACAGCGACGACGATATATATAGCATTGTTACTGTTTATTATTATCATCACTGTTGTTAATTTTTTTATGCTTGGACAAATTATTGAGAAAATGAGGTATTTTTTTCAATTTATTTCAATCCGAAATAATTATTGGAGTAAGTAATTCTTATTATTATTATTATTATATTTCTTTTTGTAAGTTATTTTATTTATTCCCATTATTATCAATGTTTTGTTCCCGTTAAATATTGTTATTTGTTATTATTTATATTATTACTTATTAAAGAATATTGCCATTATTGCTTGCCTTTTTATTCTTTACATGCTGTAGAAAGTGGTATTGTTATTGTTTAATAATACTTTCATTTGATTATTATTACCACAATGCTGCTCTGCTGATATGTATTTTTCCATCAATTACTCCTAATTGTTACTGCCAAAGTATGCATTAATGACAGAATTGTGATTAAATATAAGAAGGAAGCCAGGAGAACCTGCCACAAGAAGAGTCTACCACGGGAGGAGGCGACCACGGAAGGAGGCAATCACGAAAGGAGACGACCAAGGCAGGAGGAGAGAGGAGGCAATCGTAAGAGTAGATGGCCACGAGATTAGGTGAACACGGGAAAAGGCGACCACTGGAGGAGGGGAACATGGAAGGAGGCGATTACGGGAATAGGCAACAGGGATCAACGGAAACAGGGTTGGGGAGAAAACAATATGTCTGACTATACCCATTCACTGTTGTTTACTTCTCTCAGCGTCTTATCCCTTCGACACTTCCCATTGTAGCCTCCTGCAGTTGCCTCCTCCTGTGGTCGCCTCCTCCTGTGGTCGCCTCCTTCAGTGATCCCCTTCTCCTATGGTTGCCTCCTCCCGTGATCACCTTCTTTGACGGTCGTCTGCTCTCTTGGTCGCATCCTCACATGGTCGCCTCTCCCATAGTCGCCTCCTCCTGTGGTCACCTCCTCATTGTGGTAAACTTTTACCATGACCATATCCTCACATTTAATAACAACTTTGTCATAAATACAGACTCTGATTTAATAACTATCAAGATTAATCCGAAGGAAATTGCATAACAACAGCACTGTGATAACAATAAAATCAAATAACAACATAATTCAATAATAATACATTAATAATATGGCGATAATCTACCATTCTTTATTATTTTAAAGCTATCAATGATGAATCATTTGGCAGTTGATTTTTCTGCAATTATTTCTAGCAATATCATCACTGTTGTAATAAACCAAGTTAGTACTTAATCACAAACAACAAAAAGTAAGCAATAACAACAGTAGCTGGTAGTAAGTAATAATAATAGTAAAGAAAAGAAACATTGTTAATAATAATGAGAATAACTAAAATATAATAAGTAATAACATTTACTAACTAAACTCAATGATTATTTTGAATTGAAATAAATGGGTGAAATTATTATTAGATGGTAATAAGGTGTTTTCTGGAATTGAAAATAACAAAAACGATCGTTAATTATAATGATAAACACTGAACAGTTGAGCAGTGACAATTAATATCATCGTCATCATCATCATAGGGGAAATATTTGCTCAATAAATCCAAATGAAAAATTGTACTAGTAATAAATAATAGATTTTCTTTGCGTTAACAATTATTCTTGCAAGTAAAATGAGTAAAGTCCACAAGTGAATAAGGTAATCGTAATAATAGAAAGGAAAAACGAGATGAGGAAACCAACACGCCGCTAAAATAACATTTTTGCATTGTTTTCAAAGTGCAACCGATTACTATGTTATACCAATTGATGATTGTTGTAGTTTATCATGCAGTTCGTGATAATTTGTGAAATTAAATATAGCTTGTTATAAAACACCCGGAGTAAAGCATGATTGTCATACAAATTGGTTTCGTTTTGTAAATTTGAAATGTTAAAAACAAAAAAATTCTGGATTGTCAGCAAATGGGACAGTTAAACCCCCGGCATACATTAGATTAATCCAATAGAGCGTTTTTCCAGCAGTTTTTATTTCTCTCTATTTCTTTCCTCCAATTTTTTTTATTTTCCCTTTGAATAACCAACAAATACACGGATAGACACATGGATGGACACACAGAGGGACATACACATGTTTATATATTTAGATACCACAGTTATATATCATATTTAACTTTGGTATAATAAAACAGTCATGTATTGTATACCACAATTATATATCATAAAACACAATTATATATTACATGCTACAGTAAAGGAGTGGTTACACTGCACCAATTTTTGGGCGGGATGTATCTATACGATGGATCGTGACGATGTGCGGGTGGCTAGACAAGCCGATGTAGCGTGGCGATGTAGTAGAGCACATCAATGAGCTGCTATGGAACTAGCCAATCATACGGCATAAAGTGCGGGTTTCTGCCAGTTTCATTCCTGGCAACGAATTATTTAGTTTCCTTAATATAATAATAACAATAACTAAAAAATGCATTCACAGTGATGCATGTTTTTTCACAATAAAAGACGTGACTTTTAATAATTGTTATTAAATAATCAGAATATTGTTATTATTCATTATTTATTTTATTGTTGTATTTAATAATTAATTAATTATTATACTTCAAAATATTAAATTATCAATGGTAAATAATTTACGGGCCATGTAAAATAAATTCAATAATCCGGACTTTTTTTTCAACACTGCATTAAATCAAAATAGTTTTGGTGCAAAGGGATAGACGTGCAAGTTCTATAACAACAAAATTCCTCCAAAATTTGAAGTTGATGACAACGATAATATCTGTATAATTGTTGTTGAGAATATTTTTTTGGCGAAAATGTGTTGTAAATGGTTAAACTTGATGAGCTTGTAAAAATATTTTTGTTTTAACCAATCAAAGGGCGCCGATGTGCCTTCGGCATCGAGCAGAGACCATCATGTTGGTTTGGCCTACGAACAAGCCCCACGATGTGCAGATGTATCGGTCACACCCATCATAAGGCCTTTTGATGCCAAACATCAGGAACTCTTTAATATAGTACAATTCACACTTTTAGAGATCGACCTAAAAAAAGATCGTACAGATGCGGCAGCAATGAAGGAGTATACAGGGTGGATAACCAAAAAACTGAGTGATGAAGAGGCGCATAAGAGATATGATGAGATTCTTGACGAAATATTTGAGAACAGAGTCGTCCAGTGGAAGAGAATTTTTATGGTAAAAACTACTTTTATTAACCATGACATCATAGACATCTAATATAGAACGTCGAACATAGACGTCTAACATAGAACGTCTAACGTAGACATCTAATATAGAACATCTAATAATGCAAAAACATTGATTCATGTTCAGAATTATAACATATCTGTAACTCCCTCTACAGGCATTTCATCACTATTTTCTATCAAATTACAATAACCTTTATTCTTCCAACGCAGGCTGTGGTGTTTACCAGTAAAGTATCAGTGAAGGCTATGAAGCACAAAAACTATGACAGGGTCGTGAAATACAAGGAATGGTTTACCACCTATTTCAACACCTACGTCAACCATTTTATCTCTCTGGAGGGGGGTTGGTTACCCAACACCCTATCCAACATAAAGCAGAGCAGGTCTAAGACTTCCAACACATCGCGTGCCTCTACTGCCACTCATACAGCAGAACACTGAAGGACACGAGTGTGACCACTAACAGAAAACTGGAGAACAAAAAAAATTGAATACTAAAATTAAAAACATTAAAAAAAAGTAAAATAAAACTTAATAAGGTGAAATGCAAAATACGCTAGGAATGGTTAAATATTCTCTTAGTTTTGCTGTCATTGACCATAAATAGTTGTACTATTAGGGACTGCAACAGTTTTTCACAAGTCTTTCAATTTTAGATACAGCTTAAAGGCTATGATAGCATTATTACACATAATGGCGCCATCACGGCCTTTTTCTGAAATTAAAACGCCCTCCTATAACGAAGAATTGGGATTCTTCAAACCAAGATGTAAAAGAGTATTTTAAATCCTGGCTTGGATTAATTATATTTTATAGTAGTACATGACAAAGCATCAAAATAGAAGATAAAATAAGTGCCACAAAATAATGACCCCAATTCCCCGTTACAGGAGACATATTAATACTTTTACAACTTGGAAAGTTCTCACTCAGCGTTTTGCGGAGAGATGAGGTTATTATTGTGGTAACAACTGTATGTGGCAGAGCGGTTCTTTCGGCATTGAATAACTCAGTGTTCTCTTTTGCGGAGGTGACTTTCAATTTGTTCATTTGGTAGTAAATGTGCATGAAACTTGTGCAGTTGTACTCTATTTTAGACTCTTTAGCCAAGGGTCTGTCATAAGTATTTAGTAACGATTATTTTGTGGATAAAAAAGACAGAAGTAACTTAGTCATCATTAGTTTGACCTCAAAATCCCAGGAAACTGGTAAAGCGATTATGAATAAATACAATCAATAGAAGATTGCTAGGCATTTTTTGTTCAAAATATTGAACAGCCAGAACTTTCTCAATACAACAGATTTTTTTTTTAAATTACTCGGCCAAAAAGAAAAATAGAGATTTTAGAGCGTAAATATCAAAAGTAAATAACTAACGACAATAAAAAATAATTTGGTAGGATTTTTGGTAATAAGAAAATGATACTCAGGCACAAAATATTATGTCTAGCCTCAGAACTACATACATTGGACTGGCCTTTAGAGGACTCTCAGGTAGAGACTTCGGCAAAGCTTGATGCAAAGGCTCCCAGTCAGGCGAGAAGTGATGACCAGAAGTCTTGTTAGAATTTAACATCTCTGCTTCCATAAGTCGCTCTCGCTCTTCAAACTCCTCAAACGACATCATCTTTGGCTGGACCTTGACTAACAAACCAACTATTCACTTGACTTTGTTACAAGTCCAGAACAGAAGCAACGAGACAGGAATTGCAATTATCGCCTACCAGGTTTTTCACATGTAAGAGCCATCTTTTGAGAGACCAATTCGTCGTTGATACATACACTATCTTTGTACATTAAAACCTTGTGACTGGAGCCAGCTGTGTATTCCACTGATACATTCAGCCTTCCTGCAGTACAATACGACTGTGACACCCCTTTGACAGTGACAAGAACATCACAGGCAATACTCTAATTAGACATTACTTGTTCCCACTGCGATACAATATTTCATGCAAGGTTTTACATACCAACTACTAGAGATCTGAGATATTCGATAGCAGATGGATTCCATGAGTTGCACGGCCTATAAAACAATTCATAGAGTTATCCAACGCTCTAGTGTTGAGTGCAAGTACACAAAACGTGTCAGATACGTAGAAAATATATTTTAGACACAATGGAGAAATCACAAAACAGTCCCAGATACTATCGGCGAGACTTTACAATATATGACGATGCCTACTTGTAGGGATGATAACAGTAACTGTAGTAAACAGTAAAGAAATTAAACATGTGACTTAATCTGTATTTAATTCACAAACAACTGGAAGTAAGATCACCAAAAAGTATTAGAGAACAAAGTGTTATAGAGGCAACCAAAGGCCATAAATAGATCATCAAATAAAACAAGATACCAATCCAGACAAAAGTTATCAACAGTCTAAAGTTGTTTTCTTTTAAATGATTGATTCATGCCCCTCCTCCCCCCCCCCCCCCGCCTTTTATTCAAAAGTAATAATTCAATGAAAACAGATAAGAAAAGTGCACAATTTTTAATAATAAAAAAGAACCCATGCCACATGTTAGGTGTGTTTGCCGACAGGATCGATCCATACAATAAATTAAATAAATAATATTTCTCACAATTTATTTCCTGCGAATGTATCTTTGGCTATATTTTAAGTCGATCCCAAAATTCTATCCCCATGGAAAAAATAAATTAATTTGCAAGGCATCCTCATAGGTGGAGAAAACTACTGATCTTCAACATAAAATTGATACATGACCATGTGGATGACAATTATTTCAAAGCGGTTCACTCTCGGCTTCATTATTTGATTATTATTATTTATTAATCTCATAAAGTATGTATACTGTTTCTTGTTAATAATTTTTACGATTATCCTGTACTTTAATAATGTAGTATAAATAATTTTGATAAAATAATAAAAATAATTGTTACTAATATACTTAATCAAGAATGAAATGCTTTAAAACAAAGATCACCAACTGGACAGGTGTAAAACTGTTTCTTCCTTGACTCGCTATCACTATCCGCTACTTCCATAACACCACGCTATCAGTACCACAAAGGAATACCAAATCGGTAAGCACCGTCGATAAAATGCATACAAATGTGAAAATAATTATGCTCGCTACAATGCACACGGGAATTTTATGTCTTCACAAACTGATCCGGAACAAAGGATATAATTTCTTATGATATCTAATAAAATGTAAAAGGACATATCGATGCGTTTGCCGCCCACCGACGTGGTCCCCAAATATAAATAGTAGCAGCTGTTCATCAATCCAGCCGCTGAATAGACCTAGAGTATATTATTCTATTGATAATCATAAAATATCATGGAAAAGCTAAACATGGTTTAATGCTGGACAACTACAATGATTAGATATATCACTCGGACTTTATCATCAAACCTCTACATGGACAGCAAACATGGAGGGAGTCTTATAATTTAGCACGAGATATAAATTCTAATTCAGATGAATTGATATGAGAGACAACATACCCGATGTCACAGTTGAGTGTATTATTGTCTGCAATAAGTGCTGCAGGTACTATATTAGCCAGCGACACAGACTTAACCTGCGCAGGTAATTCAAAGTACTTCCTGTCCACTTGTCTCATGCTATAATCAGACGACATAAGTGTATAGATTTTGTTAATAAATATAAAATAAATCAAGAATTGTAAAGAAATAAACACAAAATGGACGCCGCTGGGTATCGGGGATTTGAAGAGCTGACAACTCACCAATTCTTATCCACAATCTCAGATTGGCCGTAGTCTATGAGGTAGCATCTGTAATAGTAAGGGATATACAGTAGCACATATAGTACATCATATACAGTAGTACAGTATACACGTATTTCATATACAATGGTACAATGTATACATTATATGTACAGTATATACAACAATATATTGTATACAACAGTGCAGTATATACAACAATATATTGTATACAATAATACAGCATATACAACAATATATTGTATACAATAATACAGTATATACAACAATATATTGTATACAATAATACAGTATATACAACGATATATTGTATACAACAGTACAGTATATACAACAATATACTGTATACAACAGTACAGTATATACAACAATATATTGTATACAATAATACAGTATATACAACAATATATTGTATACAATAATACAGTATATACAACGATATATTGTATACAACAGTACAGTATATACAACAATATATTGTATACAATAATACAGTATATACAACAATATATTGTATACAATAATACAGTATATACAACAATATATTGTATACAATAGTACAGTATATACAACAATATATTGTATACAATAGTACAGTGTATACAACAATATATTGTATACAATAGTAAAGTATATACAACAATAATATTGTATACAATAGTACAGTATATACAACAATATATTGTATACAATAGTACAGTATATACAACAATATATTGTATACAATAATACAGTATATACAACAATATATTGTATACAATAGTACAGTATATACAACAATATATTGTATACAATAATACAGTATATACAACAATATATTGTATACAATAATACAGTATATACAACAATATATTGTATACAAAAGTACAGTATATACAACAATATATTGTATACAATAGTACAGTATATACATAAGAGAAAACCTCACCAAATCAAATACAAGAACCAAACATTATTTGCAGTCGAAAGTAACTGCACCAAAACCTCTGATAAAAAGAGGCAATAACTAGAAAATGAAACGAACTTACATGACTTTGTATGTCGTGGCACCTTCCATGATGTCTTCTACTCTCACCCGACACCATTGATTGCTTTTCTTTGGAACTCTGGCTATGTAATTCTTAAAGATAAACGATAAATCCAAATCCGAAAATTGAGTTGTTTTGTTGAAAAATGGTCAATGAAAAGAACCAATAACACGGAGGTAAGGCATTGTGGGTATTAGCAGGGCAGCAGATTGACTACATTCTTTATTCAGAAAGTCGAGACGCAAGTACAAGGAAATACCTCAACACAAATGACACCTGTCAAATTCAAGTAGGGCCAAAGTGTCAGATGTGAAGACTCAAGATGTTGTTTGGAGTAAAAAGTGAACGTTGAGCTAGCAGCAGCAGTGTACAAAACTTGAGAATTTACCTTCCCTATTGTGATATCAAACGGGACAAAGTGTGCATATCCGGCGGTATGACCTAGAATGTCATTGAGGTCATTTATAAGCTTGTCAAACTCCGTGAATTCTCTCCCAGATGTAGCTGCCTTTCTAATTGATATGTCACCAGGGTGAGTTGCCTACATCACAACATTACCGCATTTACAAGTCCCTGATATCACCCGCATAGAAATTTGTGTCCTTTTGTGCAAGATAGCAGAAGCTAGTTTCGAACAAGACAAGAACTTAAGATCGTAACCAGTTTTCAGACACAAAATAATACGAGAAGCGCGCTGAGCATTTAAATTAATCTCAATATGATCATCTTACCTGCAGAACAATAACTCTTTCACCATTACCTTCAGCCATGTTCGTAGACATTTAGTCATAGAGTAGTTATTGGACTTCGTGACTGTCACAAATCGTCATTCATTTCAGAACTGAACTCTAATAAACAAAATAGTATTTTCACAATGCTTCACGTGTGACTTTAAACCAGACTAAATTGACTTTGGCTAGATTCACAAACAGCTCACCGAGTGTCCAGAGCTTAGTGCGAATTTTTGATAAGTTTGACAAAAATGAATATGACATGTTTCGGCAAAAGTGAACAAAAAATATTGTGAGTCAGTTTGCCAATACAACAGCTGCATACATCCTCTCCCCACATAGAGATCGAAGTAAACCAGTTGAACGAGGCTTTGACTTGTCACTGACTCAACATTTTTAAGGTAAACTACATCTTCGTATCGATACGTCCGGTCACGTTGAACAGACTATAGAAAAACGGTTTAGTTCAGTCTGCCATTAGTCCATGTGAGTATTGCTCTTGGAGTTTGTTTGTTCGGATGCCTAGTAGGTTGTCAAAGATCTTTGTGGATAGTAGGATCGTGTTATAACCTATGCCCACAAGGTTTTGTCACCGCTTTTCCTTCCACTTTCCCAGGCAGGTAGTAACCGTACTTGTAAAGAGGCTCCATTTGATTTGGACAGGAGGCCAGTAGTGTGGTAAGTCAAGAGGTGTGGGTAGTACAACTGTGGTGCCTGTTGGGGGGTCGTCCTCACTGTCTGTATGTTCTTCCGCTGGGGCACCTAGGTGGGAGAAGCAATTTTGGGTGTCAATAGGCACACTTTGTGGTAGTAACTGGTAGTAGTCGCTGGGCCCTCTGCCACACTTGCTGGGCTATCCTTCTTGGCTTGTCTCATTTACTGCATTTTCTATGTGCTCGACTGCTGCGGGCCAAAGTCATTTCCCTGGTTATTGCCCCAGGGATTCTGTCTGCACTTTCTATGGGTGTGGCCTGATCGTTGGAATCCCCAGCAACGGGGTATCTTCATAGGCGTGTGGCTGTTAGTTCAAGCAGCCTGGGCTGATTTTAGCGCAGCAACTTGCCGAGTGAGCTCGCTCCTAGCCTTGGCCAACGTTTGTAGAGGGTCCCTGTCATCGTCTTCACTTGTTAACATCTCCCTTCAGTGTCAGACTTGACTGGTCTGACCTAGGGCGCAGGAGTGTAGGTAGGCTGCATCTGGAGCTCATTCCCAGTTCATACGGCATTTTCGACCAAGTGTGGCTGTGTCTCTAGTGCATACTCTTCCTTCTGAATTCGAGGAGAATTATCATAAACAGCCTCTACCATTGTTTCAATGGTCATGGGACGCTCCCTGAGGGAGTGATTGGCATCATTGCGGTAGCCTGACAGTTTGGCTAGAGCCTTTCTGCAGGAGGGCCCAAAGCTCGCTTTGAGGGAGTCCATGGTAGCCCACGTCTCTCCGCATCCATATGGCTGTGCCTTTCCTTTGAAGGTTTGTCAGCGATGTATGACTGCTGCTGCCACTGGTTGGCTTCAGACACCTCTTGAAATCATCAGAAGTATTGGACATCACCTGTCCCATCGAATTCTGGTGTCTTGGAGTGATCTTTGTAGTTGTTTCCATTCATTCTTTCTAGGATGTCAGCTAGTGCACCAAGCATGCATCCTGACGGATCTCTATCCACGCTCAAGGTTAATCGGGTCATCATACTGGAATGTGTTGTCGGTCTCCTGATCCTGAGGGTCTGTGTTGGGATTCGATCAGATCCCACTGCTCCAGCCAATGTACAGGATTTCTGGGTAGGGTGATCATCACAGTCTGCAGTAGCATACACTTTTACCAGACCTTAGGTTATACCGACTAATGTACAAACAACTGCTTGCCTGATTTAGTAATGCTTGCCGAGCATAGTCAGACAGTTTCCGACTGTCGTCAGGCTAGCTGGGTGTTTGACAACTCGGAGTGGTAGACCTTTACAGGGCGGTATTCCTAAAGTTGTCTGGCTACTACTAAACAAGTTTCTTCAAAGGCTTGTCCGCAACCAGTATCAAGAAAGCAAGTGAAGTGATTGTTCTGAAGACTTAATTAGCTTGTAAACTTCTGGCTGAGCTCTTCTTCTGCTCTGTAGAACAGGGAGCTTCAGCCAGCTTATATAAAAAACTGGTTACACAATAATTTCTTTTTGACATAATTGTTAGTCTTAGAGGCAAATACAAAAAAATAGCTTGACCATATGCAATATAAGTATATATAGATGTAAACAATAGGTAGCTTTAGATAACTGCTACATCAAGTTAGCCTGCTTCACAGAGAGTTAAAATACATAGAGTTATTAAATACAACGTGCATGGATCATTCACTTCCTACACTTGAGTTTGCTAATAGCTTGTCTCCTTTTAGGTTGAGAGTTGAAAATAGATGTTGTTTACAGCAAGTGTTCAAGTCATTTCCATTACAATATTATTATTATATACTACTGCATTAGCTAGTTTAAATTTCAGTATAAATTAATTGTTGTGAATGTGATACTACCATTTATTTATATAGTACTGCTATTATATAGTAGTAGATTAGATACAGAGACATACAACTCATTAGTTCAGAATAATTTTGATACAGCAATTGTTTTTGTGGCAGTTTGTTAGAAACTTTAAAATAAATTTCAGTAGGAAGCATACAATTGGCTTTTCATGTACGTACATGCAGTCTTGCATCTGATACATTGACATGGCTTTGTAGAATGCTACAATTTAAATCGACAACTAATTGCCACTCAATTTTTTTCAGTATCCACTCTTACTCTCTCCTGTTGCACTGTTTCAGTTCAGTTCAATTATTACGATTTCATTCTTATAAAAATGGTTGGTAATCACGTTTCGCATGTCCCGGAATTTTTGTACCATTCTATTGGTACTTTTGTGATGTTTTTTTGTACTCAAATGATGGTCATTCTCAATCTTGTCAAGTTTCAATGTTGGCAAGTCTGGACATCAGAATCAGACGATCGGTGATCAGACTTTGTCAGACTATGTTTGCCCTCAGCCATTGATAAGAAGGGTCTGCTGTATAGCACCGGTTGACGAGTAGATGAACAGCCTACCACTTCAGTCAGCATTTTTGAGGGAAGTGCAGGTGGCTTCCACAGACACTTGTTAGTTCAATAATTTCATATGCATGCATATATTAATAGGCTTTCAATAACGTAAAGACACCAACAACAAAACACAACATAAAGTTCCTCAAACCCACCAATTTTCCGCAGTAGGCCTGTGAGGGCGAGCTAGGGCCCTTAGGATATTTGCACATTTAAATGAACAAATGATGTAGTGTGTAAAAAACACATGCGAGCATAGCATATTAAGACAAAGCATCTAGATAGAAATTTGTTCCGCACCATTTTTTTTATTTTTAAAATATTCCTGAGTAGCCAATTTTTCAATAACTTGGGGTCAGAAGCTCCTATAAACAAAATTTAAGAAGTTACAAAGAGGAAACAATACCCCGCTCAGTTTTAGGCAATCATTGCTCTGCCTTCATAGCTGTGGACTTGAAAAAAATTGGTTTGACAATGCAATGTAAGCCTTGAGGTGTTAGGTTCTCTAATTCCAATTCTCTATTTTCTCACTGACCCAGTGGTTTACTATTTATCATAGAGTAATCACATTACGTAGACAAAAAAATAACTTTACTGAAAAGCCATTTCCAAATTAAAACAAAAACTTTGAGTTTTTCACCACTAGCTAGCTTCCACCGAATTATTACATACTCATCATCATGCATCACTGATTACACTTCACTAAAACAACACCGTTGTCAGTCAGCAATGTTTGACAATAGGATCTCAAATCATCTGGGTTTTTTAAAGCAAAAAGGTACTTTTATCTTAATTGTTTTCATGAGGCAACCACTGGTGGGACACAAACAATTTTTGGACCAATGGTGGGTGGACAACAAATAAATTGATCTATAAAAGCTAATGTTACAATAAATTTGAGAAAAAATTTGTGCATTCAAAAATTGCACTCAGTTGAGCTGGCTAAATAAATGATGATAATAATAATCATGATAATCTACTACTATCAATCATATTCATCACCATTGACTAACTTCATGAATAATAGTCGGATAAAAGGTCATTATTATTGTGAGTGCGTGTGTGTGCATGTGTCAGTGTTGTGTGTTGTCTGCAAAACTCCTAGGGGCCCATGGTACGGGCCTCTGGGGATTTTTGCTAGCATGCTCTTCCAACAGCCCATTAACGAGTCAGAAAAGGATACAAAATCCGTCCTAAGATCTTCCTTGCATTATAATTTGTATAAAGTCGCGCAAGAATTTCATAGCAATATTAAATAAGTTGTTGCTTTATTTTTAAATTTAAAAAAAAAGTCTATAACAGTTAAATATTTACTTCTAAAATTAATAGAATATTACTGAAAAATTGAAAATAATTATATTATTATTTTCTTTCGCATAACTAAAAGTCACAAAAAAATAATACTTTGAATCAAATCAATTGTTCATAGCTCTTATGGTTATAAACTGTTAGGGTAACCTCTTATTGTTATGATTTGGAATAACATTTTCATTTTATTAAAAAAAAGTGTTGCAAAGAAATAGGAGGAAATTGTATTTATCAATTTTTGACCAAGGATCTTAGGACGGCTCTTGTGACCGTTACTACTTACTTACTGCATTATTAAGTTTAACATTTATAATAATTATAATAATATATATAAATAATAATTAATAATATATATATGATGATTATGATATGTATAATAATATATTTATATACACTACTACTAACTAACTACTACTACTATATATAATATAGTTTCATTATTATGATAGTAGTAGTATAAATGTTAGTGGGCCGTTGAAAAAAACATGCTGCTTGCAAAAATCCTCAGCTGCCCGTGGTCCATGATGATGATCATCATCATCATCATAGACCCTGATGATGATGAGATGATGATCTGGTGATCGATTATTTAAATTATTATGATTGATGATGATGATCATGATGATGATGATGATGAAGAGGGTGACAACAGCAATACAAAAAGCTCCAAAACAAATTCAGAAATAACAACAAGTAAACCAACAAAATACAAACAAATAAAAATGATGGTGTGTGGTTCTCAATGTCATTACTTTGCTATTAAGATTATTATATATAAGAGAAGGGTTTCTTCATTTTTTCAAAATTTTTACAACGTGAGCAAAATACAGAAAACAGCATAAGCAGAAAACTGGATTCGCTAATCTTCTTTACCGTATTATCAACGATTATATATACTAATATATATAATCGTTGTTATTATGCTTGATAGATTTCCTGCAACAACGACACAAATAAATAAGGTTAGTTAGTTAGTAGTAGGTAGTGTTCAATTATTATAGATAATAATGCCTTGAACTACAGGTCGATTTTGCACTTCACAGCTAGTAGTGTATGTCATCAACCCAAAAATAATAACAAATTACAATATTGAATATCAATATTGTATCATTTTAATTAGTTACCAGCCAGCAGCATAAAAAAGAGTTATTTTTTGTTGTGTTTGAAATTGATGATATGAATTTTCTTTTTAAATTAATTTCTAAAAGTTCTGATGATAATAAATAATAATAATGATTTAAATGATTTTATTTGCTTTTCAATATCCTCACAGTTATTTTCTCTTCTATTATTATATTCTGTTACTACTACTGGCCTGACAGCTTCCATATTCATCGTCCTGCTTTGGTGGTCTGAAAATAAAGTAAAAACTACAAAAAAGCGTAGTTGCTTAGTAGTAGCAGTTGTTGTTGTTTGTTGTTGTTGTTCAATTCTTCAACAAGCATTTTTTTTAGTAATAATAATTTATTTATTATGGTATTGTAGAGGAAATATGCCTCGACCCTAAAGCAGGTCGACCTCATTAACAATTATTACCCTGCCGAACCCTACTGCATATATATTCATTACTCTACCGAACTGTCTATGTCCAGTTACATTTATTATTATTTTATATTCATACCTATTCTTATATGTTATTATTATTTGCACGAATCCTTGTTTGTATGTACATGTGCTTGTGCAGCCAGCCGTGCTGCCAAGCACCTCCTCGTTCTATGTAAGCAGTTCTATTGGCTATTAGATAACCAATCACTTGTACCAGGCGTGGCCTGCTTTGTCTATTTTATGTCCATCATTATTATATAACGTTTTGTGCTTAAATACCCGTGTCTGGTCTAAATAAACTCAGAGTTACTGCCTACACTCTCACTTGCTTGTTTGGTTTGACAGCATAAGCGAACTTATGCTATAGCACAGGTAGCTTTGCAGAAACATACAAGTAAGCTTGCACTGGTTGCGCTGACCAAAAGAACTTGGGAAGTTCAGCATTGGTACACACAAAGTAGACAGGACAATTGCACTGAATCAGTCGACTAGTTACTAGCACAAACAGTCAGTAGAAAGTGGTCAGTCGATCTCGACTCACACTGCACTTGACCTACGGGCAAGTGATACTGGAACGGTTGTTCGAACAGCTAGGTCGACCTGCTGCACCTACTCCTCGGGATAGGTGGAGGGCGAGATAGATAGGCGTACACTGCACTGTTGTGTTTACTTATTACTGTGGGCCGTTGTACAGGTGGTCGCTACCACTCCTGACGGTAAATTCCTGTACATTGGTGGCAGCGGTGGGATTGTGAGGAATCCAAGCGAACGCCCCACAGGAACGGTGAACACAAACAGGAGGCAGCAGGCGCGGAGATGGCTAGCAGGCGACGAGCGCTCAGCTCAGATCGTGATGGGTCACCATTGCAAATCATGGGCACGCTAGCTGACATTCTGGATCGAATGTCGACAAGCAATGGAAGGGACCGCTTCAGAGTACCCCAGTTCAACGGAGAAGGAGATGTTGGATACTTCATCCAACGATTTGAGGAAGTCGCCAGAGCCAATAGATGGTTGCCGGAGGAAGCTACCATCCACCTTCGACAGGCACTCATAGGAAAGGCCGAACAGTGTGGGAGAGGGGTCGATACCACAGCCATCACTCGAGCATTGAGAGCAAGTTTTGGCTTGACTCGCACGGAGGCACAGACCAGGCTGACCACTTACCGGAAAGCCCACAAGGAAACGCTGAGGGAGCATGCACTCCAAATCGAACGGCTGGTGGAAGCGGCCTACGGAGACCTACCGCCCCAGAATAGAGAGGACCTCACCATGCAGACTTTCCAGAATACACTGGGACATGTATATCTGCAACGGCATCTGTTGGCTATTCGGCCAACAACCTTGGAGGAGGCCGTCCAAGCGGGGAACGAGTTCTTGCAGGTTCAGCACCAAAACCCCATGCAGTCCAACGTACGAATCGTACAAGAAGGAGAGATAGAAGACACCCCAACCCCTCCTGAAGCCGCACTCAAGTGTCAAGAGGTAGGAGATCCCCTAGCCAAGCTCCTCAAGGTGGTGGAGCAATTAAGCCAAGAAGTGGCCCGTATCAAAGAAGGAACTGACAAGCCCCCTCCAACGCGTTGCTGGGGATGTCAGCGTACTGGACACATAAGGAGCCGATGCCCAACTACCCCATGGTACCCACGTCAGGGAAACGGGTACGGCCCGCAGCAGTAGGAACCCCTACTGGCTGCAACAGGGCCCCCCACCCCCGTCGACCTCGAGAAGGAAGAGACCGTTTCATTCAAAACGGACCCCTGCCCATTCAACTGAACAATAGGTTCAGCCCGCTGACCGATGAGACATCGGAGGACGATGAAGAGGAAGAAGAGGAGGAGGAGACTAGGATAAGTCATCCACAAGAACCCCCCTCCAAACGACGAAGGAACCAGTGGTCAAAACCAACCCCAGAGACTACCCGAAAGCCCCTCACTGTTCACCTCAACCAAGTAGAGAGACCCTACCAATCAAGCTACTACCTACCGGGCAAGGTAGAAGGACGCTCAGTCTCTTACTTAATAGACACCGGGTGTAACACAAACTTACTGTCGAAACGGGTGTTCGACCTCCTTCCCCCTCCACAACAACATCACCTACAAGACTATGATTCACATGGCTTGATGGCAGATGGCACTCGACTGCCCTTTTATGGATTGATTACGCTGACCGGGAGGATACGACACGTGAAATACGAAGAGACATTTGTCGTGAGCCAGATCAATGAGGATGTGATCCTGGGCATGCCGTTCTTAACAAAGCAGAACTGCCAGATGGGGTTCAACCGACCCACCTTGTGCGTACAAGGAAAAGAGCTGACCTGTACGGACCGACATGGCAGAGATCTGGTGTCAAAAGTGCAAGTCCAGAGGGACACCCATATTCCACCCCAGGCAGAGGCAACGGTGCCGTGCCACCTAATCAGCCGGACCCCCTGTACACAGGGGATAATAGAAAGTAGAGAAGGAGGGCTACTAGTGGCCACAAGCATCAATGCCCCAGATGAGCATGGAAGGGTGCTGGTTCGATGTCTGAACCCCTCACAAGAAAGCATAAAGGTTCCAGCAGGAGAGGTCATAGGGACTTTCACCGGAGTGGAACCCAGTGAAGTACAGGCGCCACAAGGTTCACAGCAGGAACCCCACCGACAGGATAGGGAGCTGCCCCCACACCTAGGACCACTATTCGACCAGGCCAAAAAGGGCTGTCAAAATACACGGGAGGAATACCAACTACGGAACCTCCTCAGTCGGTACCAGGACGTATTCAGTAGAGACGATGGAGATATCGGCCGCACCCCGCTGGTCGAACACTCTATCCCTGTGACACCTGGTACCCGACCCATCCGGCTACCCCCACACCGGCTAGGAGCCGAGAAAGAGGCCGAGGCGGAGAGACAGGTCAAAAAGCTGTTGGCAAAGGACCTTATCGAGCCAGCCGACGGAGCTTGGAGCTCCCCAGTCGTCCTGGTGCGAAAGAAAGACGATTCCTGGCGGTTCTGTGTGGACTACCGAAAACTAAACGACGTCACACAACAGGATGCCTATCCCATCCCCAGGATCGATGACTCCCTGGACGCCCTTGCCGGCAGCAAGTATTTCAGTACTCTCGACCTGACCAGTGGGTACTGGCAGGTCCCACTAGACGAGGACGCAAGAGATAAGTCAGCATTCATCACGCGTAGTGGCCTGTGGCGCTGGAAGGTACTGCCCTTTGGGCTCACCTCCGCCCCGGCCACGTTCCAGCGGCTCATGGAGCGCGTACTCAAAGGTCTTCACTGGAAGACGCTGCTGCTGTATCTTGATGACGTGATTGTCATAGCTCCGGATTTTCCGTCCCATCTACAGAGGTTGGAAGAGGTCCTGCAACGACTCCAAGGTGCACACCTGAAGGTTAAACCCTCGAAGTGTGAGCTACTGAGCCCACAGGTGCGGTACTTGGGACACATAGTAAGTGCTAAAGGCGTAGCCACGGATCCCGACAAGGTCGAGGCAGTAAGGCAGTGGCAGACACCCCAGGATATGAAGGCGCTGCAAGCATTTTTGGGGACGGCTGGCTATTATAGGCAGTACTTACCCGACTATGCTACTACAGCCAAGCCGCTCACGGTGCTCACTGGGAAGGACGTCCCCTGGATATGGGGTACGAACGAACAACAAGCCTTCGAGAAGTTAAAGACAGGATTGAGTCAGGCACCCGTACTAGGATATCCCGACCCAACGCTTCCCTACATCCTGGACACGGATGCCAGCGCGGTCGGGGTAGGCGGAGTACTGTCACAAATACAGGAAGGACGCGAAAGGGTAATCGCGTATTACAGCAAGACCCTGTCGCCAGCGGAAAGAAACTACTGCGTGACGAGGAGAGAGCTGCTGGCAGTGATCAAGGCGGCCAAGCACTTTCGACCCTACCTATATGGCAAGGAGTTCAAGCTGCGGTCGGACCACGCCTCCCTCAGGTGGCTGTGCAGGAGAAAGGAACCTTCCAACCAGATCGCTAGGTGGCTGGAAATCCTAGCAGAGTTCAGGTTCAAACTCGAGCACCGACCGGGACCACAGCACGGCAACGCCGACGGACTCAGTCGACAGGAACCCTGTCTCGACTGTAGACAGTGCCACTCAATTGAGCAGAGAGATGGGGGACCCACCCATGCCGAACTCAGCCTAGGGGAGCTAGGAGGGCAAAGGGAATGGATAGACGGGGGACCCACCCGGGCCGAGCTCTCCCCGAGGGGACCAGCGGAGCGAAGGGAACGAACTAACGGGGGACCCACCCGTGCCGAGCTCTTCCCGAGGGGACCAGCGGAGCGAAGGGAACGAACTGACGGGGGACCCACCCGTGCCGAGCTCTCTCCAAGGAGACCAGCGGAGCAAAGGGGACGGACTGACGGGGGACCCACCCGTGCCGAGCTCTCCCCGAGGGGACCAGCGGAGCGAAGGGGACGGACTGACGGGGGACCCACCCGTGCTGAGCACCCCTCAAGGGGGTCAGGAGAGCAAAAGGGACAGGTGAATGTGACAATCACCGACCCAGCAAGGAGTGCGCAAGAGCTGGTACAGGCACAGCAGGAAGGACGACACCCTGTAGCGAAGGTGTATGCTGCCGTCAAAGCCAGGAGACACTTGTCCAACAGAGAGTTGGAAGAAGGAGAGACGGAGCTCCGCATCCTACACGATAGGATCGACGCTATGAGCCTCCGACCAGATGGAACGCTGGTCATTACTTCAGAGCACCAGGGACGGACTCGAACCTGTGCTGTATGCCCACCAGCATGGCGTCACAAAGTAGTGTGGGACACACACCTACTAGCCCATGCAGGGATCAATCGGACGCGCCACCGATTGCAGCTAGACTGGTACTGGCCAGGTCTAACGGGGCTAACACGCAGACTCGTCAAGAGCTGTGAAGTGTGCCAGGTGGCGAAACGCAGTAATCGACCCACCGCCCCGGAAGGACAACGGCTCTTCGCTGGACGGCCATTTCAGAAGCTGGCCGTAGATCTGGTAGGCCCACTACCCGTCACCCGACGAAAGAATAAGTGGATATTGGTTCTCACCGACCACTTCACTCGTTGGCAAGACGCGATAGCCCTGCCAGATGCTACCGCACCCACTGTAGCGACAACACTGGACGAGAGAGTGTTCAGTTATTGGGGGCTCCCAGAACAACTGCACTCTGACCAAGGAGCACAGTTTGAGTCGACCATACTGGAAGAACTCTGCTCGCTGTGGGGGGTACGCAAGACGCGCACCACCCCATACCACCCCCAGGGCAATGGCATGGTGGAAAGGCAGAATAGGACGTTAGGAGACGCCCTACGAACGCTAATATTGAGCAAGGGACAGGATGAATGGGATGGTTTATTACCCCAGATCATGCGAGCGTGCAGAGCCACCCCCAACACTACTACTGGAGAGACACCCAACCTTATGATGTTGGGCCGAGAGCTACGACTGCCCGATCAGCTGAGCGGGTCCCCACCCTCGCTGGAGCACCACAGCATCACCGAGCACACTCTGCGTGTCCAAGAGAACCTCGCCATAGCCCACGACTATGTGCGTAGTCAGCAAGCTAAGCTCCGCCAAGAGGAGACGGGAGAACCCCCCCGGTTCAACAAAGACGAGCTGGTAGTGATGGAAAACAAGCGACGAACAAAGGGGAGTAATCCCAAACTCCAGCCAAGCTATGTCGGACCATATACAGTCACTGAGACCTACCCAAACCACACCTATCGCTTAGAAAGGAATGGGCAAGGGTTCACTCAGAACGGAAGGCGACTAAAGGCATACCGGACGTGTAGGGAGACCGTGGGGAGGGCACCACCCAGCAGAGAACAGGCAGTTCGGCCAAATATGCGAGGAGCCTATCAAAGGAGAGCACCCCGCCCGCCAATAGAGCCTTTAGAACCACCCCCGGTGGAGCCAAGAGAAAGGGTACCAAGAGAACCTCCTGAGCCTGAGGCACCCCCAGAGGAGACACCTCATATACCACTACTCGCCGAACCAGCCATCGACCCACCGGAACCAGTGGTTGCACCACCCACAGTGCCAGCAGAAGTACCAGCAGCTGAAACCCCCCCTCTGGAAGACCCAGAATGGCCGCCACTCCAGGCCAACCCCGAAGGACGGCCCACCAGGACCCGAAAACCACCGGTACGTTTCTCAGACTACCAATGCTACCACACTGAAGGGACCACAGGACCGAGCCTGCAGGTAAACGACAGGACACCTGAGTCACGTGGAAGGGTGGAGAATATGGTATATATTCCCTGGGCAAGCATGGCAGAGACCCGGCGAAAGTTGGGCTTAAACACACAGAAAGCCACGACAGAAACGTGCGAAAAAAACAAACGGAGAGAGATGCTAGAGAGAGAGAGCATGGGGCAAGCAACTCCCAAATATGGTGCGGAGCGGATAACTCCCACCAGCGAGGATACGACAGAATACGAGGGAAAGGAGGAGACAACTCCCTGGTGGGAAAATCAAAGGGAAATCCAACTGTGGAAGGAAATGACGCCCACGGAAACGGCCATCGAAGAAATGCAATTGTCAGCAATCGACCAAAGGAGTGGCCTAAAGACAACACGTGGGACCACGTGTTACCTAGAACAAAGGAAAGAAATAAACAGCGGCAATACAAAGTGTACCGCCACACCATTTGTTTGCACAGTCAACAAACAGCTGCAGCGAGTAGAGGAGCTGAAGATAGCTATACAGAAGGAGCGGAACTTATCGTAAACAAGCAGCAGGTGTCACACATTTCCTCCGGATATTTTGTATTGGCCCTACAAGCGCCAATGGGGGGGCGTGTGTAGAGGAAATATGCCTCGACCCTAAAGCAGGTCGACCTCATTAACAATTATTACCCTGCCGAACCCTACTGCATATATATTCATTACTCTACCGAACTGTCTATGTCCAGTTACATTTATTATTATTTTATATTCATACCTATTCTTATATGTTATTATTATTTGCACGAATCCTTGTTTGTATGTACATGTGCTTGTGCAGCCAGCCGTGCTGCCAAGCACCTCCTCGTTCTATGTAAGCAGTTCTATTGGCTATTAGATAACCAATCACTTGTACCAGGCGTGGCCTGCTTTGTCTATTTTATGTCCATCATTATTATATAACGTTTTGTGCTTAAATACCCGTGTCTGGTCTAAATAAACTCAGAGTTACTGCCTACACTCTCACTTGCTTGTTTGGTTTGACAGCATAAGCGAACTTATGCTATAGCACAGGTAGCTTTGCAGAAACATACAAGTAAGCTTGCACTGGTTGCGCTGACCAAAAGAACTTGGGAAGTTCAGCATTGGTACACACAAAGTAGACAGGACAATTGCACTGAATCAGTCGACTAGTTACTAGCACAAACAGTCAGTAGAAAGTGGTCAGTCGATCTCGACTCACACTGCACTTGACCTACGGGCAAGTGATACTGGAACGGTTGTTCCAACAGCTAGGTCGACCTGCTGCACCTACTCCTCGGGATAGGTGGAGGGCGAGATAGATAGGCGTACACTGCACTGTTGTGTTTACTTATTACTGTGGGCCGTTGTACAGGTGGTCGCTACCACTCCTGACGGTAAATTCCTGTACAGTATTATAATATAAATTCTTTTCATCATCATAATAAGTAAATAATAAACAATAATAATAATAGTAATCATCGATTGATCATCATCATCATAGTTATTGGTGGTGGATGATTAATATTATTTATTAGTATTATTTTAGTTATTATAATAATGGATAGTAAGCATTATTATTTATTATTATAACAACAATAATAATATATAAATAATAATAATAATTAATTGATGTTTTATGTAGATCTCCTAGACCCTTGAGTGTGGGGAAGGGAGAGACGTCGTGTTAGTTATCAAAAGTAAAATCGTAAAAGAACGAAGAAAAGCTTGAAATTCAGCACCACTATTATCTTTTGGGCTGAGCTCTCAACTCTCTAGGTAGAAGTGCGACAAAAAAGGCCTTGGTCACCAAGGCCTTTTTTGTGCATGAAACTTGTATTGCAAATTTGTACCGGAGGCACTGACCTAACCACTGATCTAGTAAGATGACTGGATTGGGAAGAGTTCTGGTGGTTTTCAAATTCAGCCCTAGAAAAGAATAATGTTTGTCGCTGACACCTTTACTAAACAATTTGTGATTGGCATCTGTCCGTCTCTCTTCCAATGAGGGCAATCCGAGAGCCAGTCCAGCCATTGTGACACTAACGATTCCTCTTAGGCCACATATGAATCAGATCACCTGCCTCTGCACTCTCTCCCACTGTTCCACATGCTTAACCAAGTAGGGATCCCAAGCCTTCAAAGCATAGCCCAAGACTGGCAGACAAAAGGAGAGGTATGCCACAAGTCTCACTTTCATCGGAGCGTCATGGAGGGCTCTCTGGATCATTCCCAATTCTTGGGAGGCCTTACGTACTGGTCACCATGTCTATGTGTGAATCCCAGTGGAAATTGTTGCATATATTGACACCCAGATATTTAAACTCCAACTCTGATACTTGGATTAATGGTGTGTTGTCCAATGTGTATGTTGCCTCGACATTAAGTTTTTTGCTAAAAGCCACAGTTTGACGCTTAGCGACATTGAATCTCATATGGTTTTGTTTAGCCCACTTTGACAAATTGTTGAGATTTTGCTGAAATTTATCATGATCCTCTGGGCAGCTCATCACCGTGTAGGCCAGTGCATCATCAGCGAATAGCCTTATAGAGGAGGAGTCTAAAGAGTTAGCTATATCATTAATAAATATCAGGACCAGCATTATAATAGTAGATTTAATAATTATTATCATTTATTGATTATTAATGATAACTTATGATAATTATAATAGTAGTTTGTAATAATAATAAGTGAGTGATATATTATTTCGCTGTTGTGTTTGAGCTTGTTTTTCTCAATAGTTTGAATGTTTGCATCATTATTATTAATTATTACAGTAACAACAATCATCATAATAATAATAACAGTTTAATGATAATCATTATTACTATGATCGATGATTTACAACATTCACTCTCTAGCAACTTCTGTCTGTAGATAGGCAGGATGGTCGAGATGGAAGCGAGTTTGTAGCAGTAAAGTAATAACTTCAATCTTTAAGTAGCAGTAAAAGTGTAGTAATAATGGTAATAATAAATAATCATGATTATTATTATAACTTTTAGTAAATAACAAAAATCAGAGATCAGTACCAAGAACAATGAATTGAAATTTCATTGTTGTATGATAGGGCAGACAAAAAGATACTATTGCTTCTACAATTGACTTGGCTGAAGAGAATAATATTAACTGTCTGGTTATATATGGGTTGTGACACATTTAATGAATATTAATCAGAGATTTGACAGTTCAACAGCCTTTTTAGATTAAGCACAGCTACATGTGATCGTTGACTTTATGCAAGATCCATCAGTCCTCAGAGCGCAGGCCCCCTCACTTGTAGTCCAACGCATTAGAGGTCAGGCTGATAATCTATAAGTTTATTACAACTTATTTTTAGGCAGCCTAACATCTCTTGCTCCCTGGTGGAATGATGAAGGGGGGTGCGGATGCAGCTCACAGGCGACTCCAATTTACTGGCCTGGTAGTGGGGCAGGAGTTAATGAGAGTATAAGAAAAGAATCTCTATACACTCAAATCCACCCTTCCAACACCATGCCAGTAGACTGGAGTCGCCAGTATGTTAACCATTTGTGACGCAGCTTGGTTAGCATTGATGTTAGGTTGCCACCAAGGAATTTGCATTTATGTGCAAAGCTGGATATATATTACGATAAGGCTTTTTGGAATTTGAGGTGGACTGGATGATTTTTGGTTAGTTAGATAAAAACAAAATTTCCCAGGATATGTCACAAAACACCCAGTTCAGCATCACCTACAGTAGCACTAAGTTGTATTTGATGTACTTGCACTTGTGTAAATGCTTCAGTCCAGATCACTGGTTTTATGATGGTTAAAACTTTAGATTGATTCCTCTTGTCGGGTAATGTGTTTCATGTGACCATTGCCACAGGTTTCTATTCTGCTCTATTTCTCCATCATATTTGTTGACTTGAGTTGTTATTGACTTTAAATGATAGAATAAATTGTCCATTACTTTGCCATACTGCTGCTAATTTTGTATACTTCATGTAGGATCTTTTATTGGCCATTTGTACTTTAATCTTTTTTTAGCTTTCTCCTGAAGCGCGTTACTGTTAATCCGAAGTAATCCACTTGTTGATGAGATAAATCGAGTCGCTGGACCAAAGGTTCTGTCTGTTGATGATGTTATTATTGCAGCGAAAAGGTACTGCAATACTCCAGTTGAACCAAATATCGTCTTTGCCTTCCTCATGAGCCGTTTGGTTATCTTGACTACAGCCTCTGCCTTACCATTGGGTGTTGATGACTAGAGAGGAAGTGGTGTGGCAGACGTCTCTTTCTTTCTCAATTGAAGTAAATTGGTTTCTGATTGAGTTTAGTCAGGTACACCATATCTCAAGAGAGTCTTCTTGCGTGCTTTGGCGGCGGTTCCAGACTGCAAGGTGGATTGCAGCTTGCATTCAAATAAATTCAAAAATGAGACGACTAGTCTCAAATACTCTTAGTTTTTGCTGTTGGAAATATTCGTGCGTATCATGCTCCATGCCTCGGCTGAGATATCATAGGTGTGCAGTGTTTCATGGCACAATGAGTCTGAGAACCTCGTACATTGTTCCGTTGAGTACAATCAATTTATTTTCACAAATGAAATATTGTTGTTTTATATATTAGCCACGATTACCAGCGACTAGTAACGAGAACTCATTAGTCAATTCTGATCAACGTACAAAAATTTTTATTATATCATACTAGCAGTGTCACCCGTCATCTCCAAATTGGCTGGCCTGCCTATCTCTCTCTGTCTTACGACCTATATTTGGCTGGCTGGCCCACAACTGTCGATAGGCAATATCTTGTATCTAAAGAGTCAAAGTATTTGTAATACTGGTTCTGTATACCATTAACAATTAATGATTCAGTTTTCAATGAAGGCAGCGCCATTATTGTAGCGTTGGAGTTGGTGGCTTCTAAAGCTATGATGATGAAGAATGATGATCTTCAACAATATTTTTGTGTGGGGATGTTTGAGGTAATTAAAACTGTGTCGGAGTTGCAAGCAAAATATTGTCTTAAATATCAGCAGTATATGCATGTATGCTGTACGTACACTAGTAGTGGTGGGTAATCTACACCGAGAGCATAGTGTGGCATTATCTTGGTAGTGTTTAGCAGTCAGCAGTTATACAAAAAATGGTAAATAGATGCAAGTTAAACTACGTTTGTGTATTGGCTTCCATTAGATTTGTCGGCTGATTCGGTTTTTGGTGTTGTGTGGTATTTTGCTTATGTGAATTGTGCCAATCACGTATTTTTGTTATGTGCAAAGTGAGCATGGCTCTTGTCATATACATAATGGTGAGATCAATGTAGTATTGACACTGATGTCCTGGGAATAGTGGTATTAGACAATCCAAAATAACTAAAATTGTACTGTGCGCTTGACTAGTGCCCAACAACTTACATAACAATAAATATATAAAAAAATACGTTTTATTGATCGAACCGATTTTGTGCAGTAAACTATTTACTTGCTAATCTGGGTGTAAAAAGTGTACTCGCAATTCACAAATTGGTTGTTATTTCACCTGATGACAAAGAGAGTTGCCCAGTAACTAAAACAATATCTTTCAAAAAGTGACAAGAAAACATTTAAATCGTTTAAATGAATGTTGCAATGACACAAATATATGTTGTTATGACTAGTCGTTCTGTGAAGAAGAACTTTTAGAATTTTGTTGACATTTCTAAGAGATTTGTTATGCTATGTAATTTAAACATGTCTGTGTGTTTTTGTGTTATATCAATACATTGGTTGCATCACTTTAGGGGGATGAAGCATTTGATTGTTCTTTTTGTCGTTCACTTGCAAACCTGCTTCTTTTTGTTTCGGTTTTGTTTAGCTTACGTATAAGATAGCAATTTTGTAGTGACCAAAAGCAAGAGTAAGTATCTTTTGTGTTTATATTTAGCGAGGTCTCGTCATATCTAGCATGTGTTAATATTCTCACATCTGCATCACTGAGTAACTGAGCTAATACTGTTGACAAGGAAGTTGATGTTTTCAATGCATTTTACTCTTTAGTTAAAATAACTGTAAACATTGAATAGCAGAGAATTGACTCAGTCTGATGATATAAATGTTTGTCATTACACTTCTGCCTTAGCTTACTTTAATCGTCTCCGGTTTTTTATCATTGCTCTACGAACGCTGTAGGGATCAGACAACCTTGACCCTCAGTTATGGAGATGGGTGATATAGATGAGGATCTCTTGGATGAGTTAGATGAACTAGAGCAAACAGTACCCGCTCCACCCGTCAAGCCAACTCCTACTCGTAAACCGACTAAATCTAACCGTTCTTATCAGCCACCTCCGGCTCACAGTTGGTCTCGGACCCGCACCTTTAGGGACCGCCAACTCCCCAATTTGGAGGAAATCACAAGTTCTGTGGAGAGGTTGAACAGCAACAACAAAACATCAAAGGTAAAGCTATAGTTTTTCTTATTATATGCATCTCTCAAGTAGTCCATTTTGTTTGTATGGAGATTTATGATGTATAAAGAACTGTGCATTGCCCTGTATCCAAAGCTATTTTTATGTAGCCCTACATCTATAATATTATTTATGTATTGTGCTGTAGCTGCCCCCGGTTGTGACTCTAAATGTTGGGGGAGTATACTTCACCACCCTTCGCTCAACTCTTCTCAGGTTTCCTGACAGCATGCTGGCAGCCATGTTTAGTGGCAGACACGAGCCGGTGCTCGATCACAGAGGGGCTCATTTTATTGACAGGAACGGCACTTACTTTGGCTACATACTTGAGTTCTTGAGGTGAGCTACGTAAGATATGCAGTAGCTCTAGATGAGCTATGTAATGTTTGTAGTAGCTCTAGCAGGGATAGATAAGGTATGTAGTAGCTCTAGATGAGCTATGTAAGGTGTGTAGTAGCTCTAGCTGTGCTAGATGAGCTATGTAAGGTGCGGAGTAGCTCTAGCAGTCCTAGATGAGCTGTGTAAGGTGTGTAGTAGCTCTAGCAGTCCTAGATGAGCTATGTAAGGTGTGTAGTAGCTCTAGCAGTGCTAGATGAGCCATGTAAGATACCCTGGGTTGCAGGACGGACATGTTACCACCCAGTGACGTTGCTATCGGTGTTGTGATGGAGGCGAGGTACTACGCTTTGGATGAACTGGAGGATAGGATGAACGTTATACCGTCGATTGCCGCCCAAATAGTCAAGGAGAACCATAGAGCCCAGTTCCCTGAGTACCAGGAGGTTTGTTTTACCTGTCAGTCATTGCATAGTTTGAGAGAAGAGGTTGGGCATTATTCTGTTACCAAGTCAACCGATACTTATTCAGGAGGTGTTTATCAGAATTGGGATAAGTGAAAATATATACTATTTTGGCTATTTGGTTATTTGTGAAGTTAAATCTTGTATTATGACCTTCTATTGAAAGAAAGCAATTTTGTTATTTCATCATAAGGTGGATTACTGGCGTCTGCTATTTTCCCACAGATACACTTCCTCTTTGATAACTCAAACAGATGCTGTGGCTTAATGTATTATCAGCTATCGGTATGTGATGGAATATTCTAGAATAAGAAACGGATAATACAGATAGCGATGGAGAACGCTACAGTGAGTAAGATTGGAGAAGTACTTATCTACGCCTACCGTACAGAGTTCATTCCTAAAGCGCAAAACTTTAATATCAACCACCATTGCGCTGCTGACCAGGCTCACATCAGTATAGGTAAGTGATATTGTAGCTGCGTTGTGGTACTTGTCCTGTATTCTCATCTCACCTGTCTTGTCTACTTGTTGTAATGTGACCTTGACCTTGACAGGTCCGTGGGAGAGTATTGCCGATGAAGAGATGCTCATCAAGTGTATAGAAAGTGATTTGATTGATGAGCAGTTCAACGTGAAGCTGCATGATGGCAAACGTCGGTGCAAGTACTTCTACGGACAATCTTGTCAGAAATGTATATTTAGGATACAAGTTATGTTTGAGTAGCTTCGCTTAGACATCTACCATAGCTAGAGTATCGCATGTAACGGAATATAACAGGCTAGACATCTACCATAGCCAGAGTATCGCATGTTACGGAACATAACAGGACCGTTGTTCGTGTTTGCTTATGGAAGTGTTTATTATGGTTTTATTATAGAGTAGGAAAATCTGTTTTACTTATTGTTCACCAGTTGTTTGTTTTTTATTGTTGTAGCTTTGTTAAATTGTATGTTGGACCCAGTATGGTTTGCTTATAATATCACTTTTGGTAGCCATTGTAGGGTCTAGATCACTTCCTTCGTCCGGCATCGAAAAAAATACAAAATTACTTTTTAGACTAGTTAGGTAATCATGTGAATTTGAATTATTTTGGGCAATCAGATTTTGGGTTACAATAACAATTTTATCATAGTTTTCATCGAACATTTAACAATTGAAACCCGATTTGTCCTAAATCAATTTTCTTTACAACAAATACTCATTTTTGTAAAGCGTAGATATCTGTAATGGATTTTACTGCACATGGCGACTTTCAATAGCACGTCAGCAGTAGCAATATACCCATTTCCAAGAGGGGAAAACTCGTAGTGCTACGAAGTCGTGACATGCAAAGCTACTAAATGTTCCTACATCCAATCCCAATAAATATAACAATCTTTACTTTGTACAATCTCAAATAAGCTGACAATCCATGTTTTTTGTTTCATTAACACCCGGAATGTTCTAATTTTTTGTAGTAAGTTTGTGCATCAGTCGAAAATCACCCGTTCAAAGAGATAATAGTTTTACACTCACTTGCTTCGGTGTCAGATGAGTTGACATGTGTCAATCTACACTTCTCATCTAATGTCAAAATCACATGACCAACTGACACTTGTCAATCTGCGTGTGTCAGGTGTATGAGTTTGACACATGTCAGCTCCAGTGACATAATTCTACTGTCACTGGTACTCTGTTGACACAAGTAGATATTACTGCTTGTTCCAGATCAATTATAGTTTATAGCATGCAATGGTTCACAAACAGATATTTTCACACTACATATTTTTGTATTTATTCTACAACTTACCACATTTTTTTCGTCATTCTCATAGTTTCATATCACAAATATATACACTGAGGTACACGACATCCTGGCTCTTATTCACTGTGAGATTGAAGCCTTATCTACACAGATCAAAAGATGCTTGGATATCTTTTATGGAGCAAGTTTATTACCAACTTGATAAGAATGTCGATTAACTTTTGCTACGAATTCCACAATAATATTTTTGCGCGATCTAGAAATATGATATAAATGTATAGTATAAAAGTTATGATGACCTGTTTTAAAAAAAATTTTTAAATTTGTGTTTCTGCTCAATTTGAAAAAAAAAATATTTGTACGGACAGTAAATTGCGTAGTTTATAGTACCTCCACCCTGTTCTTTATCTTCACTCATTTTTTAAGTAAATTGTTTTGGATTTGCTATTTTTAATGTTTTATG
This sequence comes from Cryptosula pallasiana, assembly GCA_945261195.1. NCBI lineage: Eukaryota > Metazoa > Bryozoa > Gymnolaemata > Cheilostomatida > Cryptosulidae > Cryptosula > Cryptosula pallasiana. Next base: position 15,099,513 of record OX183133.1, on the reverse strand, counting down.
ATATTTCACAAAACTGTTGGTTTCGATTCATTTGAGAAACTACACATCTCACAACTGTTGGTGTAGATATCGCTGCCAAATGGTTTTGGGAGCAGCATCAGACATTTAACAAAGTCAAGGTTACAATAGTATATTCTGTAGTGTAAAATCAATCCAGTAGTCTGTATATACATTAAAAGAGATTATGCATTATTAATAAAAAAAATTTTATACAATAGCAATTATGCAAATGCAGCAATTACCCTATGATACGGGCACAATGATATTTTTAAAATATCAGGATATTTCTTCTTTACACTCCAATTGAATAATTTTCGACTCAATTTGTGTGAATGAACAATTTATGATTGCGTTCTATAACTGCTCGTTTGTTAAAACAACAGTCAGGCTACAAACTAGCATTTGAGCTGAAAGAATTTCTTGAAACTATAAGTTTCAATTAGCTTTTAACAAACAATCATTAGTTCCAGTTATCACAGCAATAACGGCCAGGGGAAATGGGGACAAAATTAATTTTGTCACATTTCTAGTTTAAAATCTCGTTGATTGTGTAATACTGCAATTAGCAAAAATTGATAAATTTAGTCACAGTCATAGCTATGAGGCGTGAAAAGATAATTTGCATACTTTTGCATAGAAGGCTGAAAAGTCAGGCACATCGCTAATAGAAATTCTTTTAGATAATTGAGCAGCAGTTAAAAAGACAATTTAGTTAACTGGAAATACTTTTCCCAAATAGTTCACAAAAAAAATTTACAACAACTTTTCTCTGCCTCCGGCCATCAATGTTTTGAAAAAACAGAGCAAATTGGCGAACTAATAAATGCATGATGAGGAAACCAAAAATGAGCGATTTGGCATAAAAAATGAGCGGCTGGGGTTGTAGCAGGCAAACGCACACATATATACATAGATGTGTAATAGTAGATGATATTAAACAGGCGTTAGGCTTCACTGGTCTCTCCACGTTTATGTAAGCCGTTACTATTTATGACTAAGGAAGGTTCGCTGGAATATAGATTATTGTGTCCATCATAGATTTCAGCTGTTTCAACAGTTGGCTTGCTGAACTTTATTGAAAGTTTACTTCCGGGAGAAAATAGCCATAACTGCCTAAAAACAAAATAAATTCAACATTTGCTTGATTTAGAACAAATGAAAATTTCAGGTATGCACAACATTTGAGGAAAGATGACTTGATAAAGCATGGTTTCCGATGTTGAAATCATAAACGTATTTAATTAGAAACGACAATATTATCATTCATTATCGTACTTGATACTACATTTCTAATTATTTCACATCTACTATGTACAACACAGTAGTTTTCAAACATGAAACATTTCACTAGAGGATATTTGCGCGAGCTCTTGAAATAGGCCGCATTCACACACAAAAGTTTAAAATAGATTGTGGTCCTTACTTTTTCCTCATGACGAAGAAGCCAGCTAGTACTGCTACTAACATTATAATTATAACACTGAGAACCACAGCTACGGTCACACCTGCGTTGGTTGTCTTTTGATCTGCAAACAAAAAAAGACAGAAATGGTCACTCACCCATGGACAGACAACTCCTACAGCACTAGACAACAAGGTTAGTAATTAGTAAATAACGTACCAGTCTGTTTACCAGTTGCAGCCACGCCTCCTGCTGTAATATTATCTTTGGTGGATGTTGTGGATAGAAGGGAAGAGCTCATTGCAGGAGATGCCGGAGCACTTACTGAAGAGGCAGTGGGTGCACCAGAGCTGGGTGCAGAGGTCATTGGGGGTACAGCTGTGGTAGGACCGGACCCACATGGATTTAACCTATCTATTACGACATCATCAATGGCAATGTCACCTAGCACCTCTGATAAGCCAGTATTTGCATGTGATATTACTCCAGTAAATGTTATCTGAAAAGAGTTACTTCCGGAAAGTTCTAGTGATGTTGAGAACTGTCTCCACTGGTTGCCTTGGTCCCCAGACTTGATGAATAGCTGTTGGTCCAAAGTACCTTTATTTAAGGTGACAAGCAGGGTGCCCATTTCAGCGCCCCACATGTGATACCAGAATGTCAAACAAGCTCTATTGGAGAGTGTTGTGTAGGTAGGAGAGAGAAGAGCTGCCTTGTCGCCATTGTTTTTGTAAGAGGCATCAATGAGCATAAAATATCCGCCAACTACAGAAATACAAAATGGAAGGATATGCTCTGGCTCTGTGGTAAAGTACATACTGTTAAATTTCGATTAAGACTGCAATGATAGTTTCACCAGGTCAAATTATAAACAACGTTTTACCAAAAACATTTTTTATTCGACTTGCATTCAAAAGTAGCTCGACATGGGCAAAACAGTTTGTTAACAATCCCAGATGGCACTGCAAGGGTTTGATGGAATAAGTACATAGTAACATACGTGATGTGCCGTGGGTGTGATCTGCGGAAGGTCCGGTGTCAGCACTGGTGACCTTGGCATTGTATCTGGACCAATCAAAGTTATCAGAGGGAGATTGCTGGTAGCCACATATGTAGTCTTGATCAAAGTTACACGCCTGCAGAAATACATACACTCTCACCTGTACAATATAGTATATAACACACACACTCACCTGTACAATATAATATATAACACACACTCACCTGTACAATATAATATATAACACACACTTACCTGTACAATATAATATATAACACATACACTCACCTGTACAATATAATATATAACACACACACACACACCTGTACAATATAATATATAACACACTCACTTGTACAATATAATATATAACACACACAATCACCTGTACAATATAATATATAACACACACACTCACCTGTACAATATAATATATAACACACACACTCACCTGTACAATATAATATATAATATAACACACACTCACCTGTACAATATAATATATAACACACACACTCACCTGTACAATATAATATATAACACGCACACACTCACCTGTACAATATAATATATAACACACACACTCACCTGTACAATATAATATATAACACATACACTCACCTGTACAATATAATATATAACACACACACTCACCTGTACAATATAATATATAACACACACACTCACCTGTACAATATAATATATAACACACTCACCTGTACAATATAATATATAACACACACACTCACCTGTACAGTATAATATATAACGCACACTCACCTGTACAGTATAATATATAACGCACACTCACCTGTACAATATAGTATATAACACACACACTCACCTGTACAATATAATATATAACACGCACACACTCACCTGTACAATATAATATATAACACACACACTCACCTGTACAATATAATATATAACACACACACACTCATCTGTACAATATAATATATAACACACTCACCTGTACAACATAATATATAACACACACTCACCTGTACAGGTGAAGGGGTAGTAGTCTGAGTAGTCCAAGGGGAAGTAGTAGGTGGAGCAGGAGTAGAAGTGGGGGCAGCAGTGCTGCCAGGAGTTACAGTAGACAAAGTTGTTGTGGGTGCTGTCACAGGGGACACAACTCTAATCACTAGAATGAATAGAAAACGAGAGTAGGGGAAACGCTACAAAAATAAAAAGCTCGTAACGAACGATTACATCAGGCGATAAATAGCAGACTTTTTAGTGAATCTGCAACGCTATATAAAATGATATATGATGTTATATAATGTTATATGATGTTATATGATGTTATATAACATCACATAATGTTATATAATGTTATATAACATCATATAATGTTATATAACATTATATAACACCATATAATATATAATTATATGATATCATATAATGTTTTATAACATTATATAATGTTATATAATGCTATGTGGTGTTATATAAAGTTATATAATTTTATATTATGTTTCAAGTGTAAATTAAAATTAGAAAGAAAATCAAATAATCCAAGACAAATGATGAAACATTTCAATGCACCAAGTAGTATTGTATGAGCAGATTTCTACCATTTTTGGTGCCATACACATCGAGATATTTGTACCACTAGTTTTAGCAATAGGACTCACTATTTAAATCTTTGCAAGAACTTTGTTTGGTGAAGATGATATCATCAATAGCCATTTCTCCCAAAACTCTACTGAGAGGTCCCCCGGAATGTTCTATAGTCCCTTCAAACTCTAAGTATACCTGTGTAGATGTATGGAAGACATCCACAGACTTTTGTTTCCACAAGTTACCTTGATCACCTAGAAATATCAGTAACAAAAAATTTAGCAATGAGCATTTCTAGACTAGATCAACCAAGGATTATCCGCCGTCTCTAGAGTTGTCCCATCTTGCACTGCTACAAAAGCAGTTCAGTCTAACAACACAGAAATATACAAAAACTTTTTATAATTATCCTGCACCATGACTATCGATGTCTATGAGCTCATCATGTAAATAGCATTAGGTCTGTGTCTAATAACAGTTCAAACTATTTACACCTTTCAACAATGCTCTCCTGTATAACTTTACACACATCTATAATCCTAGGTACCTGTTATGGAGACGGAGTCCACCACACTTCCAGAGGCAGTTTTCACACGTACATTGAGGCTACCCATATCTGCACCATACATGTGGTATGAAAACCTGAGACAAGCTGATTGAGTGGGAGTTACATCAATTAGACCAGATTGTATTCTAGCTTTTGTTCCATTAACTTTATAGTTGGATGGTATGTACATGTAGTAACCTATCAATACATGTAATAACATGTCAAAGTACATGTAATAACCCATCAAAGTACATGTAATAACCTATCAAAGTACATGTAATAACTTATCAAAGTACATGTAATAACCCATCAAAGTACATGTAATAACCCATCAAAGTACATGTAATAACCTATCAAAGTACATGTAATAACCTATCAAAGTGCATGTAATAGCAGTATAATCTCTAACAATGTGGTTATAACACATTTGCAGCCAGCCTTTACCTGAGAAGTCTCCCTCGGTGTGGTCATTAGTTGGCCCAGTGCCAGATGTGAATGTACCTCCATTTAATCTCAGCCAATTAAAGTTGCCAGAAGCATCTAGATAGAAATTGCAGTAGTCGCTGTCAAAGTTACAAGCGAGCTGAAGAATGGGTTGAACGCCTGTGGTAGGTGCTTGTGTAGGGATTGTACTAGTGACAGTCGGCACTGTTAGTCCTAGAACATATACAACTGTTTGATTGTAGTCCTAGAACATATACAGCTGTTTGATTGTAGTCCTGGAACATATACAGCTGTTTGATTGTAGTCCTGGAACATATACAGCTGTTTGATTGTAGTCCTAGAACATATACAACTATTTGATTGTAGTCTTAGAACATATACAACTGTTTGATTGTAGTCTTAGAACATATACAACTGTTTGATTGTAGTCTTAGAACATATACAACTGTTTGATTGTAGTCTTAGAACATATACAACTGTTTGATTGTAGTCTTAGAACATATACAACTGTTTGATTGTAGTCTTAGAACATATACAACTGTTTGATTGTAGTCTTAGAACATATACAACTGTTTGATTGTAGTCTTAGAACATATACAACTGTTTGATTGTAGTCTTAGAACATATACAACTGTTTGATTGTAGTCTTAGAACATATACAACTGTTTGATTGTAGTCTTAGAACATATACAACTGTTTGATTGTAGTCTTAGAACATATACAACTGTTTGATTGTAGTCTTAGAACATATACAACTGTTTGATTGTAGTCTTAGAACATATACAACTGTTTGATTGTAGTCTTAGAACATATACAACTGTTTGATTGTAGTCTTAGAACATATACAACTGTTTGATTGTAGTCTTAGAACATATACAACTAAGTTTTGCATACTGTACATTGAAAATGCAAGTGATAATTTTCTAATACAAACCTAATATGGTGAAAACCCAAGATCAGAGCATATTGGTCAAAAATTTTATGAGTTTCACCAGCTTTAGCAAACTTTTTAGCTCAAACTATTTTAGAATGAGCATCTCTCTAGCCACAAACAGTAGTTGGTTACACCAAAGAGAAGTTAATTACTAGCACTTGTTTTATATCTCAAAAAAATTAAATAAAATGATGCGGCCATTATCAAAGCTAGGCAATGTAGGAGTTATGCACACATACCATCACAGTCAGTAGTAGACAACTCCAAATCATCAATAGCAATATCAGAATCAGATGTGGAACCTCTCACTGCAGTTATTATAAGTTTTATAGCTCCAGCAGATATTCTCACACGAGCTTTCTTCCAGTTGTTACCTTGATTACCTGTACAAAGACTCTATTTCTCTAGTCATGGTCCTAACAGATCAATGAATGTCTCGAACGAATAAAAAAATCTATCTCCACACCTGACTGACTCCAGAGGTACTGGTTCATCCCATTTATGTCTGCCTCCACCCTCAGCTGTCTCACTCCGCTGCCATACATGTGGTACCAGAATGTAAAACAATTATATGATTGGTCAAATCTGGGTGTCTCTACCACTGCTGAGCCATTCTCTCTCGCACCAATTCCTTGCATGTACAGGAAGTGACCTTGAATAGAGAAAACAGTAATTGGACAATCATTTCACACATTTTCTGACACAAATAATGGGAAGCTCAGACTATATCTAAAACCCAAGCTAAATTAGCTTATTACCACTGCCAGTTGTGTGGTCAGCCTGTGGTCCTGTAGTTTGACTAAAACTTCTGGTAGATACTGTAAAACTGGCCCCATAGCTAAGCTTCAGCAATCCACAACTTTTGTTCAAAGCTTCAAAATCACACTTCCAGTTTTGTTTAGCTGTGGTGCTAGCTACTGCAGATGGGGTGGGTGTGGTAGGTGCCATTGTTGGGGCTGTATCTAAAATGAACCAAAGCAATTTTTTCAATCTGTGAAAGAGCTCTCCTAAGAAAAAAGAGGAAATAGATTTTCTGGAGCTAAATTTTAGTTAACTTTATGTTGTTTGATTTTATTAAAATAAAAAGAAAAAATATTCTGATTAAATTCTATTATTTATTTTATAAAACATAATTCTGTCCGTCCGTCTGTCCATTCTCTAAGAGCGTACTTATATTCATATGAAATATACAGAGATAGTGCACTGACATCTGGCAGCAGCAAAAGTGGAACAAAAAGGCAAATACGCAAAGCAAGCATTACGTTTCATCCAACTGACTGAACATTCATACCATGGTGCGCACAACTCCAAAATCAATCTGAAACTGCTTATGGAAATGCAGTTATAAAATCCACTAACCAGATGATTGGCTACACTGTCCTCTGTCGTATATGATGATGTCATCAATTGCAATGTCACCCCGTTTATCTCCAGTACCAGCACCTCCCACGTAGGCATCTATCAGCACCTGCAGTCTCAGCCTTGGTGCAGCTGCTAGATTGAGGTTAAGCGAAGCTCTTAGCCATTGGTTACCTTGATTTCCTGTTTAAATAAACGCATTTAATTGTAAGCATTTCTATGGGTATTTTCGAACAGCCACGATATTACGTTTCAGTGAATCAGTGACTAGCGTTTAGGTGTGCTAGTCAAGAATAACTGCTATCTACTTTAGACCTCACACAGCACTTCACTCAATAATTTGTGCATGACAAATGTATTATGTAACATTGATACATGATTTATTATTATTTATTTATTATCTATGTAATATTTCTAACAATGGAAATTTAGACATACAAATGACAAACAATGGAGTTGTCAGCTCTATAATTTTTATAGATTACTCATTCCACAAGTTTCAGCCACCCAGTAGTAAGTTGTCTAAGTTTTTGGTTAAAATTGTTCTATTTGAGATATCAAAATAATTACTGATTAAGAATTTTCTATATTATCAAGAGTTGATATCTGCGGTTACTTCAGTTATTAGAAAGCTTTAGGACGTGTCTGTAAGCAATAAAAACCTACCTGTACGTTGAAAGTTGGCGACGAGACCAGATTGAGTTGTATCATATACAGAGATGTTGAGTGTACCAATGTCTGTACCGTACATGTGGTAGTACAGCTGTACACATCCTCCACCAACTCCGGCTGCTTTTGGAAATGTCGGAGAAGAAAGTCTAGCGTAAGTTCCAGGCCTTCTGCCAGTTGACTCAATGTAAGCATAATACCCTGTAAGGGACGTGCGCACAAATGAAAGCTCTTGCTCCTGAGGTACAAGGTAGCTAAGGCTCAGTTAAACTTAGTCATAGTAATATCTAACGACATCGGTTGCATTAAATGGTGGAATATGTCTAATTGAAATTTTATGTCGCTCTAAAAAAAAATGAAATCATATATTACATCTGACCTCTAAAATTCTTCAGATTTTTATTTTTACGTACAACAAACAAATTAATTGCTATTTTTAAAGAAATAATCTATCATAGACTCATAAAAATTATATATATATTTTTGATACTAAATAATTGAAACATCTGACTAACAGGGTTACCTGTTAATTTCAATATTTAAAAGATATCACCTAATTTTATATGACAATCAATCTTCGCCTATAAGTAACACTGATAGAAATTGTTTTTTTAACTTACTAGGTAAAGAAACACTCTAGAATGAATGTACCGTAACAGCTATGTTTAACGAAAGGTACACATAAAACTCTATGTAAACAAACCTTAATCGCATAAATGATGATGAAATATTACTTGTTTAGTACATTTAGACAAATATCGCTGTTGGCTGCAATCACCAATCAATAAGATTACCAGATCAATGTGATCAATAACTTGGTATGAGAAGGTGACAAGTTTCTGGCAATTTCCTTTAAAATCTCTGTTTACATTAGAGAAAAACATGCAGCCTGAAAAAGTTTTCAAACAGTAGAGAAAAACACACAGCTGAGAAAGTTTTCAAACAGTAGAGAAAAACGGGCAGCGTGAAAAAGTTTTCAAACAGTAGAGAAAAACACACAGCTGAGAAAGTTTTCAAACATTAGAGAAAAACGTGCAGCCTGAAAAAGTTTTCAAACAGTAGAGAAAAACACAGCTGAGAAAGTTTTCAAACAGTAGAGAAAAACGCGCAGCCTGAGAAAGTTTTCAAACAGTGGGGAAACCCCAATTAATTATGGGGATTTCCAGATTTTGTCCATTGTTTTATATAATCCCGCAATAATTATTTTTTGGGTTTCCCCAGTAATAAAATTTTTGCACAGGTTGCACGTTTTTCTCTATTATTTGTGAAGGAATACTTTCAGTGCATGAGTAAAGGTTTCAGACTGTTTTATGAACAAAGGTACTAGTACAGGTAATAGTACAGGTAATAGTACAGGTAATAGTACAGGTAATAGTACAGGTAATAGTACAGGTAATAGTACAGGTAACGGAGTTATCTTTCAGACAAAATGTGCCATGAGTGTGGCATATTTCAAGACATTATTAATTATTTAGTTGAAGAGATTTTTTGAAGCGTTAGCTCCAGGTGTGTGATGTAAGCTCAGTGGTGTTTTCCTCACATTAAACACTGGTATGCCTATTTATGTTATTTATAGGAAGTTTGTCTTTACAAAGTAGGTAGTTAAACAATTGCTTGTTTCATCATCATTTTCATAAACAAAACAAAAATTTAGATAAATTTCACCAAGGTAAAATGGTGAGTGTGTATCAGTCTACAGAATCGAATCACTACTTATTTAAAAAAAAAACATTTTTTCTAAAATGAAGAAACACCTTCATGTTCTGCACCCATGGACATTAATATGGGTGTGGAACATCTTGGGTTTTAGTAAAGGTGACAGAGAGAATGACCGACTTCCCGGCTAAGTGTGCTAGAAGCGAATCCACGACGTTTAAAAAATGGATCTTATAAAAAGATGCAGTACAAAAATGATTAATTATTTGTGTTGGAATTTTTTTGTTTTGGTTAATAAGTGAAATTGCAGAAAAGTTATCTTACTCCATAGTCTAGCTGTGATATCATTTCCATTTCCTGGCAAAAAAGGATTAATATTTGTGATAATTTCCAATAGATAAGATGCGTTGCATAATAAATTTTGTCTATAATGAATCAAGGTCTCAGCCGCACTATATGACGTTTTATACCCAAATTAAACGCACACTGAGAATGTCGGCTCTTCTAAAAACGATTCTTATCATGTGACGTTTTTTCATTATTCTAACATGTTATCAAGTAATATAAAAAAATTATTGTGTATCTTACAATGATTGAACATCAGTAGTAAATAATAAAAAGTAAAAAATTAAAAATATTTTTGGCAAAGCTCCATAAAAATTGAAACTTGACTATAGTTTTTTAAAAGTATTAATTATTTCGATTATTTAGTTATTCCCATAACTGGTCATTTCATAATTTTGCACAACACCAAAAGCAATACACATACCATTTTGGTTTCCTGTGTGGTCAGTCATTGGCCCAGTGCCAGCTGTACTAGTAGCACTACTAGCTAGACTCCACTGAAAGTTGTCTGTCAATGATTGCGTGAAGAAACAGTATGAAAAATCAGCGAATGTTATCCAACCAACGCTCTTGCTAAATGTGCAGTTCTTCACTGGTACAATACCTGGCAAAGCAGAACACTATCCAAGTTTATACAAAGATTTAACCAACGTGACGCACAGATCCAAATAAAAATCAATGAGACATTTGAGTTTACAATCAGAATGCTTACCTCCAGATGGAGTGGTGTTGCTCCTGGTTGTAGTTGTGGTTTGCTGGGTCGTTGGGGATGGTGGAGGGGTTGTGGGTGGGGTGCTAGGAGTGTTGGTAGAGCATGAAGAACCCAGTCTATCTATGGTGACATCATCAATAGCGATATCACCCAACACCTCTGACAACCCTGACTTACTATGTGTTACTAATCCAGTAAATGCTACTTGAAACGAACTACTACCAGAGAGGTCCAGAGGAATGGAAAATTCTTTCCATTGGTTGCCTTGGTTCCCAGTGATATAATATAAGGTAGTCGTTTGTCCAGCCTTGACCAAACTCACACTGAGGGTGCCCATGTCCGCTCCCCACATGTGATACCAAAAGGTAAGGCAAGCAGTGCTAGACAGGGTTTTGTATGAGGGAGATGTAAGAATAGCTTTGGTACCATCACTCTTGTATGAAGCGTCGATGAGCATGAAGTAACCTAAAACTGTAGAAAACTTGAGATAATTCACTGGCTACAGGAAGATAGTTCTAGGTACATGACTTGAGTGCACTAGCATGAATTGCACTTGTATGTCCAGCGGGGTACGGACCATTCGAAACTGACGTTTCGAAAATGGACACTTCGAAACTCTTTGGGGATGGGGGTTTGGGATTTGGGGTTGGGGGGTTCAGGTTTAAGAGTTTAGAACAGTTCATTTTCGAAACGTCAGTTTCGAATCATGGCGGAATCATGTCCAGCATGGATATCAGATCCTGCTTACACGACAGCGGTTTGACGGAATGAACACAGAGTAACATACGTGATGTGCCGTTGGTGTGATCTGCAGAAGGTCCGGTGTCAGCACTGGTGACCTTGGCATTGTATCTAGACCAATCAAAGTCATCAGAGGTAGATTGTTGGTAACCACATATGGATTCTTCATCAAAGTTACACATCTGCAGAATATTGTGAAGGAGTAGTAGTAGATATACTCTAACCATATACTTAGTTGTACTGTATAATATAACACTTATACACACTCACCTGTACAATATAATATATAACACACACACTCACCTGTACAATATAATATATAACACACACACTCACCTGTACAATATAATATATAACACACACACTCACCTGTACAATATAATATATAACACACACACACACACCTGTACAATATAATATATAACACACACTCACCTGTACAATATAATATATAACACACACACTCACCTGTACAATATAATATATAACACACACACACTCACCTGTACAATATAATATATAACACACACTCACCTGTACAATATAATATATAACACACACTCACCTGTACAATATAATATATAACACACACTCACCTGTACAATATAATATATAACACACACACTCACCTGTACAATATAATATATAACACACACACTCACCTGTACAATATAATATATAACACACACACTCACCTGTACAATATAATATATAACACACACACTCACCTGTACAATATAATATATAACACACACTCACCTGTACAATATAATATATAACACACACACACACACCTGTACAATATAATATATAACACACACTCACCTGTACAATATAATATATAACACACACACTCACCTGTACAATATAATATATAACACACACACACTCACCTGTACAATATAATATATAACACACACTCACCTGTACAATATAATATATAACACACACTCACCTGTACAATATAATATATAACACACACTCACCTGTACAATATAATATATAACACACACACTCACCTGTACAATATAATATATAACACACACACACCTGTACAATATAATATATAACACACACACTCACCTGTACAATATAATATACAACACACACACTCACCTGTACAATATAATATATAACACACACTCACCTGTACAATATAATATATAACACACACACTCACCTGTACAATATAATATACAACACACACACTCACCTGTACAATATAATATATAACCCACGCACTCACCTGTACAATATAATATATAACACACACACTCACACCTGTACAATATAATATACAACACACACACTCACCTGTACAATATAATATATAACACACACACTCACCTGTACAATATAATATATAACATACACACTCACCTGTACAATATAATATATAACACACACACTCACCTGTACAATATAATATATAACACACACACTCACCTGTACAATATAATATATAATACACACACACCTGTACAATATAATATATAACACACACACTCACCTGTACAATATAATATATAACACACACACACACACACCTGTACAATATGATATATAACGCACACTCACCTGTACAATATAATATATAACACACACACACACACCTGTACAATATAATATATAACACACACACTCACACCTGTACAATATAATATATAACGCACACTCACCTGTACAATATAATATATAACACACACACTCACCTGTACAATATAATATATAACCCACGCACTCACCTGTACAATATAATATATAACACACACACTCACCTGTACAATATAATATATAACACACACACACCTGTACAATATAACATATAACACACACACTCACCTGTACAATATAATATATAACACACACACACACCTGTACAATATGATATATAACGCACACTCACCTGTACAATATAATATATAACACACACACACACACCTGTACAATATAATATATAACACACACACTCACACCTGTACAATATAATATATAACGCACACTCACCTGTACAATATAATATATAACACACACACTCACCTGTACAATATAATATATAACACACACACTCACCTGAACAGGTGAAGGAGTAGTAGTCTGAGTAGTCCAAGGGGAAGTAGTAGGGGGAGCAGGAGTAGAAGTGGGGGCAGCAGTGCTGCCAGGAGTTACAGTAGACAAAGTTGTGGTTGGTGCTGTCACAGGGGACACAACTCTAATCACTGTAATAAAAAGAAAATCTCCTACAGAAAGAAGGAGTAACAGCACTGCTCTCGCTGCGTAGAGAAAGAAAGGGAAAGCGAGAGTGGGCTACACTCTAGTTTAAACTCACACATTTTTCAAATTGAACATAATTCAGTTTTCATTAACAGGCTGAGTGCTTTATTATGGAAACGGCAAAGAGATAACTTTGTTAAACTGCACAAAAAACTTTCAAAACTTGAAACAAAATGAGGATTCAAAATTCTCAAGCTAAAATCTTTTGATACAGGATTTTATAGGTATTGCTTTATTAGTGATGCTAGGGCGACAGTAAGACTTTGAGGTGAGAGACAGTTACAGCTTCAAGTGAGTGACAGTTACACTTTAAAGACATAATTGCTAAGGCAAGCTTTTCCTAGAACTGAGTTGACAAATATTTAGTGTGAACAGGTCGAATAGTGCAAGCACTTATAATGTACTCACTGTCTAAATCAGTGCAAGCACTCCATTCGGTTAGGATGATATCATCAATAGCCATTTCTCCCAAAACTCTACTGAGGGGTCCTCCAGAATGTTCTATAGTCCCCTCAAACTCTAAGTATACCTGTGTAGAGGTGTAGGCAATATCTATAGACTTTTGTTTCCATGAGTTTCCTTGATCGCCTGCAAAATTGTGACAATGCAACTCACTTTTAAAAGTTCTCCCATTTATCTCAAAAGATTTGGATTTATTTTTACTACATGATGCCATATTGCAAAAGTTAATTACTTTCTAAAGGACAAATCCATGAGCAAAAAGCACATATGTACAAATAGGTACCAGGTTATAGGTACCTGTTATTGAAATTGATTTCTGCAGATCTCCAGAGGCAGTTTTCACACGTACATTGAGGCTACCCATGTCTGCACCATACATGTGGTATGAAAACCTGAGACAAGCTGATTGAGTGGGAGTTACATCAATTAGACCAGATTGTATTCTAGCTTTTGTTCCATTAACTTTATAGTTGGATGGTATGTACATGTAGTAACCTATCAATACATGTAAAACTTGTCAGAGTACATGCAATAATCTGTCAAAGTACATGTAATAACCTACCAAAGTACATGTAATAACCTACCAAAGTACATGTAATAACCTATCAAAGTACTTGTAATAACATGTAAAAGTGCATGTAATAGCAGTATAATCTCTAACAATGTGGTTATAATACATTAGCAGCCAGCCTTTACCTGAGAAGTCTCCCTGGGTGTGGTCATTAGTTGGCCCAGTGCCAGATGTGAATGTACCTCCATTTAATCTCGACCAATTAAAGTTGCCAGAAGCATCTTGATAGAAATTGCAGTAGTCGTTGTCAAAGTTACAAGCGAGCTGAAGAATGGGTTGAATGCCTGTGGTAGGTGCTTGTGTAGGGATTGTAGTAGTGACAGTTGGCACTGTTAGTCCTAGAACATATACAACTGTTTGATTGTAGTCCTAGAACATATACAACTGTTTGATTGTAGTCCTAGAACATATACAACTGTTTGATTGTAGTCCTAGAACATATACAGCTGTTTGATTGTAGTCCTGGAACATATACAGCTGTTTGATTGTAGTCCCAGAACATATACAACTGTTTGATTGTAGTCTTAGAACATATACAAGGCTTTTGATTGTAGTCCTGGAATATATAAAGGTATGCCCATATAAATCACCTACCAGCAGGATGCAATTGAAATAGCAAGTATAGCATTTGACTGCCAGCTTTAGTTTGCTTATAAGTTTTTCAACTGGAAGACAAAATGTAACTTGAGCGACGAAAAGGATATTATTTAAATCCAACACACCTAGCTTGTGCCAAGAATGTTTCTGCCAAGTTCTAAGTGAGCAACAACTAAACAATGAGCATATTCTGCAGTTTCCACCTTTCCATTCCACAAAATTACAAGTATGAAGATGTAAACAAACTTTTTATCGGTTGGAGTTATGCGCACATACCATCACAGTCAGTAGTAGACAACTCCAAATCATCAATAGCAATATCAGAATCAGATGTGGAACCTCTCACTGCAGTTATTATAAGTTTTATAGCTCCAGCAGATATTCTCACACGAGCTTTTTTCCAGCTGTTGCCTTGATTACCTGTACGAAGACTCATCACAATAACCAAATGTACAGGGAAGCTTTTATCAAGCTGACAGATGACAGAGATCAGCTGATTGCGTATACCACACCTGACTGACTCCACAAGTATTGAGTGCTGCCACTAAGCTCTGCCTCCACCCTCAGCTGTCTCACTCCGCTGCCATACATGTGGTACCAGAATGTAAAACAATTATATGATTGGTCAAATCTGGGTGTCTCTACCACTGCTGAGCTATTCTCTCTCGCACCAATTCCTTGCATGTACAGGAAGTGACCTTCAACAAAAAAAATTCCACACAAATATTATAATCATGCAAGGATGCCGAGTAAATATTTAAAACCCAAGCTAAATTAGCCTGTTTTGTTACCATTGCCAGAAGTGTGATCAGCCTGTGGTCCTGTAGATTGACTGAAACTTCTGCTCGCTGTAGACCAACTGGCACCTCCGCTAAGTTTTTTCATACCACAGTTTTTATCTAATCCTTCAAAGTCACATTTCCAGTTAGATCTAGCAGTGGTGCCAGAAGTAACTGCAGCAGTGCTGCCGGCTGATTGCGAGGTAGATCGTGATGTTGTGGGCAGCGTGGTTGGTGGCGTTTCTAAAGTTACAGAGAAACCATACAGATGTCAGCAACTGTCCAGTAGTCTGCTGATACACCACTCATTTATTTCAGATTCTTGACTACCAGAAGTTAGCTTGGTCAAAATCAAATACTGACTGCAAGAGCTAACTATCGCAGTAGAATAGAAATGCATATGTAACATTAAAACAGACATGTAGTGCAATAGCTTTTTGTAGTGTTAAGAAAGCAGAATTTATTTTAGTAATAGCAAAAGTACTTTAAAACCCTTGACCATTTGTTTTTTAAATTCCCAACAAAACATTTTAACTTTTGGTTTCAACAAATTACATACTTGTGAGACAATAGATATGGTTTAGCTGTATGAATTGCAACTGCCCATAGCATGTTCATCGTTAAAAAAACGTTAATGCAAACAGTCCAACAGATATTGGTAATGATTGCAGAGAACCATCAATGTTGTTTAGCTCTCATTGGTTAATGATAGGCAGCGGTCTGTCAGCTGTCTGAAAGATCTTTCTGCTGGTTTGGAGGCGCTTTTGTGCAATATGACAGCAAAGAGTCAATTTTACTTCTATATTGTATTCCATTGGACAGTTGGCTTGGTGAATACTCTACTGGTAATTGTGCCCCCCTGCATTGCATCAAAAACTGATGTAATGATGATTTTTGTAATAGCCCAGATTTGTTCAAAGAATCAGCCTAATAATTCTGTTCCTCAGTTTTTGCTGCTTGCTGGATTCTCCTCCAATGCACCAACTTTTGTACTCTGCTGGAGTGAGGACACCGTTGTATGCCACAATGCAAAGGAAATACCCCAAACCTCTACAGAAATTTCAGTAGATTGGGCGGGGTTCTGTGGACGGATATTTACAATATGCATCAAATAATTGCAGTTCTGACGTAAAATTTATTGCATGATCCATAATCATCATAATTATAGGAAGTATCCGCAGCTGAGTGGCACATCTCTATGAATGGCAGTCTTTGAATCAACTATGATCTTTAGGATTACTATAAAAAATTCTAGCTCTGGCAAATGGTGGATTTTATGAAGAAGACAATTATTTACCCCTGCCAAAGCTAAGTATGTAGAGATGATGATAGAATGGGTACAATCAGATTGCTGCTGCTCTATATGCGGAGTTGTCCCAACTTGAGAACAGAAAACTCCAAATACAAAGATATTACTCCTATCGCGACAACATTGAATGAAAAGTGAAACATTTTGCAATAGTATGAACTATTGGACAGGATCTGTTGCACAGAAGCCACAACTGTTGTGGTGTACAGTTCACCGATGGATCCGTCCGTACCATTCACCAAATGTTTGTACAAGCAAGTAGATAGAGATAAAGTAGTTATTATCTCTATTGAGCAATGGATGCGAGTACCACTCCGCGCTGTCCATTCAGTCCATTATTAACCTCACAGAAGAAAGATTAGAGCTGGCAATAACTTCCATCAGCGGCCAATCAAGGAGAATCGATATCGCTGATAGAACACGTCCCCAGTCATACATGTAATGGTCGGATATTGCATAATTTGGATGGAGACAACATTTAAGTGGCGATACCTTCATAGACAAGGCTGTTTAGTTTAGATAAGTTGTCACTGAATATCTTGCTGTAAACAGCTTGCACTCTTATGAGTCTCAATGTTTTCGTCTCGAGTTCCAGTGTGTCAATCTTATAAAACCTTGAAGAGCAGAAAATTCTCAGAATTTCCTTATCTATGATGCAAAAATTTAATTAGTGATGGTTTCGCTTTAGGGCTACATAGCGCAGGTTTCTCACATGAGCATCATCACAGGTAAGGGATGACAAACTCTGGAAATCAGGCTAGTTGTGAAAAATTGTTTACCAACCAAGTCATTGTAACAGCACGCATTGATCCAATCAATAGAAGAACACTTGAGCTGGAATCGTTCATCTAATGTGCCCAGGTGCACAAGGTAAGCCTGGGGCACCTGGTACATCCACTCACCCGACACATTCGAGCAGAGACCACCCGTACTGAATGTGATATCATCAACAGCGATGTCCCCTTTCACATCTGCTCTGTAGGAGCCAGTGACAGAGGCATCCAGTATCAGCTGCACGCTGAGAGCATTAGAAGGTAGCCTTAGATCCATATCAGCTCTAAGCCATCTGTTACCTTGCTGCCCTGCACCAGATAAGCATCTTACGTTAGATCGGAATTTGACAAATCGGCAGCGGGCAAGGAAAGTCCGCGATTGATAACTTCAGATCACCCCACATGCTGATCTGCTTTTATCAATGAACAGAGCAAAATAGTTTTGAAGGATTTGGAAAAGATTGTGTCCACTGATTAGCTATTCGGACACAAATAAAATAATTCAGATTTGTAACTTCAAACACCTGAATAGAACACAAAATTTCACAGTTTAAGTAATAAAAAAAGTGTAAACCGACCATTTTCTGCAAACAACACTATAAATAAACGCGTACACTTTGTATATTCTGTAAACATATACAAAGTAACACAACTCCTAATATTTGTCTTTTCAGAATTAATTTATTGACTGAAAATTTAACCTGAATTAAACCAATCACAATGCAACCAAACTCCAATCACATCCTTTAATCGGCCATTAAGAGATAAGACTAAAGTGCCTTTCAATAGAAATTCTGCCAAGAAATGAAACATTTTACAAACCAACATCTGTTTTCACTACCAAACACAGTCCAGTGTCAACTCTCCGAGAGGCAAAATTCAGTAAAAAAGTGGCAAAAAGCTGCTTTGCAGTTTGATGTCATTCTTTCACAATATCAAGTTATTCCTTTGTTGATAAGTTGTTTTATTACATCACAGTCATAAAATTTCATCAAACACTTGTTCACGGCACTCGATAGATGTTTCACTGGACAATATAAATTGCGACATGGAAAACTCGACTTCTGTGCTTACTTTAAAACAAGAGATTGCTGTAAAATTGCTAACAATACACTTACCTGTACGTTGGAAATTGGCGACGAGACCAGATTGAGTTGTATCATATACAGAGATGTTGAGTGTACCAATGTCTGTACCGTACATGTGGTAGTACAGCTGTACACACCCCTGGGTATCTCCAGCAGGTTTTGAGTAGGTTTTGGTCATTCTGGCAAATTGCCCATTGGTTTTGTAGCTTGATTCAATGTAAGCGTAGAAACCTTCAAAATGTACAAATTTATTGTAATGACTATGTACCACAATAGCTAGTCAGGTTGCTACGCTTTTTGTTTACATTTCATATAAAAAAGCTTGACACAAACGTACAATGCTTGCAATATACATCCATACTGTCACAGCTTAGTTCAATGATAAAAAAATGACAGTAGTTGATCTAACAACAAAATGAAATAACGAATATTTGTTTTAAACAAAGATAAAAGAAGGTTGAAACTACGGCAAATGATTCGATATCAGAAGACATTTGAAAGTCAAAAAACTTTAGCCAACATTACAAAAAACAGAGTGTTGTCTTTTGCAAAAGAATGCATTTGAAAAAGCTTAAAACTGTCTCTTTTTATTAAAAGAAAAAACAACCATGGTTTGCTGTGATTTTTCTTTCAAAATGTAACTTCGCATCACAAAAAATTGATAATACCCCCCCCCCCTCCCCCAGCCGCATTGAGATCTTAGTCACATCTCAATGAAAACTCTCTCTTCAATTAATAGGCGTGTTCGGTATTTCTCAAACCAACGCGTTGAGACACCGAACACGCCTAATGACCTCGGAGAAAGTATAATTGTGATATTCTTAGACAGTATACTTGAGAGTTAAACAGACATCAAATGATATTGTATTTTAGTGAGAGATACTCATCAAAACAAAGTATAACACAGGTGATAAAGATGTGTAGTTGCTAGTCAATAATTTGATTGTTTTGTCTACCTAATTATAGGGAAAGCTGCAAAATAATGGTTTTGGACACTTTCTGTTGATTAGAGATTAATTTGAAGGTCATAAAATCTGTCGATGAGTGCATCAGGAAACACAACTAAGTAGGACACAAGAAGAGACGACAGTGTCTCAGTAGAGAGACGTCAACCACTGCTAACAGTATTCTGTGTCAGCTTCATTTATAAACTTAATCACAATATTATAAACAATATCTGACAGATGAGGTTAGACTCAGCTCGGTGAGTCTCTGGAATATAGTGAAATTATTGCAAGTAGGTCTAGCCACATTAGATGGTGAGCTATAGAGCTAACCGCATTAGATGGTGAGCTATAGAGCTAACCACATTAGATGGTGAGCTATAGAGCTAACCGCATTAGATGGTGAGCTATAGAGCTAACCACATTAGATGGTGAGCTATAGAACTAACCACATTAGATGGTGAGCTATAGAGCCAACCACATTAGATGGTGAGGTATAGAACTAACCACATTAGATGGTGAGGCATAGAGCTAACCACATTAGATGGTGAGGCATAGAGCTAACCACATTAGATGGTGAGGTATAGAGCTAACCACATTAGATGGTGAGCTATAGAGCTAACCACATTAGATGGTGAGCTATAGAGCTAACCACATTAGATGGTGATGTATAGAACTAACCACATTAGATGGTGAGGTATAGAACTAACTACATTAGATGGTGAGGCATAGAGCTAACTACATTAGATGTCGATGTATAGAACTAACCACATTAGATGGTGAGCTATAGAGCTAACCGCATTAGATGGTGAGGTATAGAGCCAACCACATTAGATGGTGATGAATAGAGCTAACCACATTAGATGGTGATGAATAGAGCTAACCACATGTAGTATATATGGTGCTATCCAGCTCTGACTAACAACACTTGTACAGTGGTAAACAGGGACACAGAACATTCCAAGTAAAAAGATAAGACATGCAGATTGCGTTATTGACCAGGGGGTAACCTTGGAAAGTCAACAAACAAAAATCAGGACATGATCAACAATGGCAGGTCCGATGTCATAACCAAGTTGGCTTGGATCTCTTCCAGGATCTTAACCAATCATAAACCGAACAATAATATTGGTAGCAAACAGCAGAGCACAGGAATGAACTCTGCAGCAAAGACTGGGAAATACAGCAATGGTGGACTATATATGTGAAGGAGTTGTGTCCCCTGGATGTAGATGACATGTAGTCATCACTAGTATACATCTCTTACAGTGGCACACATTTATTATATCATGTCACTAAAAGTTTTCAATTATAATAAATAACTAAACCATTCATTATTTTGTTGATTTTACTGCAAGAAAAAAATAGCAATATTTACTGACAGCAGGCAAGGATTATGGAGCGAGGAAAAAATGGTGAATTAACGGAAAAAAAGGAACAAAAATATGATTTCAGCCCTAAACAAAACTTTTGATACACGCAATAAAAGACATAGTTAAATCAATAGTTGGACATGACATTGCATCTATGTCACAGCAGCATTACTCATAGACAAGCATAGACATAGACATAGACATCACATTGACACAACGTTTAAGACTCTCAGGCTAACTGCTTTTTTGTAAAAGTTGCATTTATTATTACAAGTTTTTCTTGGCAGATTTGCAAAAAGCGACCATGCATTGTTTACAAAGGTAAAAATTTGATATACACAACAGGGAGGTAACTTTGGCAAGGAATAGACCAGTTTGCATGCTCCAACTATTACAGACAAGGTCAAGTAATGGACACACAGACAGATAGTGCATGAGTTAATGTACAGGTCAGTTATCTCCCAATAGTCTATCAATAATCTATCAACGAGCACTTGATTTGCGACCTCATGTCAGAGACAGCGGTTCTTGACACGCTGCCGATTGTCCAGGTGATGTTTGAAACAAAATTTCAAGATGTGTAAAGGTTGTGTGGTCAAACATACAAGTGGACAAAGGTCAAAGTACAGACAGCAATGGGGTGAGGAAATAAATGGAAGTGGACTGAGGTCATTAGAGTGTGTCAACATTTCTAATCAATAAAATAAATAAGCCTGGTAAATTTCTGTTTTATGTTTTAATGTAAAATAACCTTAAATCTGTTGAAATAAAGTCTTAATTAAAAACGGACATATATTTTTTTCACAACGGGTGTATTATTTTTATAAAATCAACTCTACCGTAGCACCTTACAGTCAATGAAAATTGCTACGAAAAATAATTATTTCTAATTGCTAGTTAAAAATTTTCTAGCTGGCTTCCATGTAAGCAATTTATTAGGCACAGCGATAGATGTACAAACCTTCGCAGAGTATGGCCACACACCGCTGAAGCAAAAAGCCTTGAAAAGCTTTGCAAGAAGCTACAGAGAGGTGAACACAACTATATGTCTTAAGCACAAGTGACAGAGTTTAGTTAAATTGTAAATTTCACCGCTTCATTCGACTATTTCTAGCGAAAAGCAAGTATTTGGATAACATTCAATGAAAGTAGTAAAGAAGAATATCCAACCGTTGGGATACTGGCTGTGGTCCTGCTCCGGCCCAGTCAAATCTGTAGGCGTTCCATAGTTTGTAAAACTCCAACTGAAATCGTCTGCGTCAGAATTCTGAAAGTTACACCAGTCTTTGAGGAAGTATCCAAATGGTAAGGGTTTCTGAAAGGTGCAGGTTTCCTTAACAGCAGCATCTGTAACAAATATAAACGTAAAAGCTGTCGATGTATTAACCTGGGTTAGGTAGAAATTGAGAACAGATAAAAATTATCTCGATCGAATCCGTTGTCATATTTTGTATTCAACACAACTCTAGTACAAAGTTTTCTCACAACCATTGCCGCAAAGAATGAACTTTCCTCAACTAAATATATTTCGAGTCAACAAAACACACAAAGCCCAATACAACTACGAATCTAACCACACATACCTCATGTATTCAAAGCATTTTAAGAAAACTTATTATAATTACCAGCAAATGATGCAAAGACGAATATCAGAAGAAATGTTGTAGAGAAGATATCCATGGCTTGAGAGGCTGTTGCAGCGAGTGTTCAAGCTCAATAATGATACATCTGCAAAAGGTAGCTCTAGCCGTGATAGCTTGATTGTCAGATAGAGAATGTTTACATTGCTTGATAGATAATACGATCCACCCCTCAAATCACATCACCCCATTTTATAACGTCACAAACCAAACAGAGAAGCTGACGATTTATTGAACTTTGGCCAAAAAATCTACAAACGAGCCCGCTCATCAGCAAACAACTTATAAAATGTATACACAAGGTCAATGTATGAAGTTTTAGAGAAAAACCAGAAATTGTGCAAGAAATCCTACTTACCTGAATGATATGATTGCAGTTACACAATATGATGGGGTTGACACTGGTGAGCAGGTACCTGTCAGTCAGCGAGTGGAGTGACAGCAATAGAGGCTAAGTTACTAGACAGGGATTTATTTACTTCATTAATGCCAAATATAAACATCTCCCCACCACACCTGGCAGCGTTCAGATGAGATTGAGGTGAGCAGAAATTAACACTAAAGATATTGCAGAGCGTTTCCTTGCGGTATATTAATTACAGTACAATATGCGCTTTGTTTGAAAACTTACAAAATACCTGATGAGGGATCACCTCATGAGCCATGCCATGCTGCCGGGCATCATAGCAATTGTACTTTAGTTAACAGGAAGTGTCATAACGTGATGTCAATATATTGGGGAGCCAAAAATGTTTTAGTAAATAAAGTAGCCAAAAAGTACATATTCTCGCCAGGGGAGATAACTACGTAGTGTGAACACAGCTGACTGAAATGTAGACAATAAATAACCTAATGGAAACGTCAGCAATGGCACTAACCTCCTCCAAGAGATAAGAAATCACTAACCCAATGGTACCATTCATAAGCACCAATCACAGTTTTACAACCAACAGCTATAGTTTCACAAAATTGGATGCTGTCACAATGAAACCAATCAGAGAATGATGGATGTGCCAGCAAAAAACAATTCCGTCTCTAATTCTACCACAAAAAACAGCGTTCAGTAGTAAAATATTACCTTAGAATTATTACATGACCAAGTGTTTTGTGAAAAACAAATAAAGCTGATGTAACTTCCTGCTATTCAGTTATCGCAGTGCAACTGACCTGAAGGTCAACTTCTACGCTTGCCCACATATCAAGGTAAGACAGCGATCACTTACAATACATTTATTTGACTGACCGTAGGTAGAGTAGTATTTACAAAATATGTGTACAACATATGTACAAGTAATTCTCACAAACAATGAGAGGATTGAGATTGAAAAGAACTTTGTTGATACAACGAATGAGACAAAATACCAAACAGCATAAGCGGGGTTATTCAGTATTGTGAGGGGGAAGAGAGGGGAAATTGGAGTTATCCCACCAAATGGTACAATCTAAACCAAGCGCATGGCTAACAACTCCAATATGCAAATAAATTGATTCAAAAAAATGTGTGCAACATGCAAATGGCACAAAGTAACAACAAAATGGTGCTGCTTGTCATAACACACACACAACGCGTAGTGTTCAAACTTTGAAGAGCTCAAGCAGTCACAGTAGCTACAGACACTAGCACAAGAAAACGTCTGAAGAGATCAAAAAGTCATAGTAAGTATAGCTGCAGGCAAACGTCACAGTAGAAGTGTTGGCACAATCGAGCTCGTTACCTCAGAGGTTGGCTACAAGAAGGCAGTGAGTGATTGAGCGAGGAAATGGAATATTCTAGAGTAAGGCTTTTCTGTGATAGTCAGCGGGGGCGCTGTAATAGTCCGTCGCAGGGTCAAATAAGTGACTGTGATTTTTCGACATCCACCTGCATAACCAACAAACTTAGTAGAACACAACTCCAAATACACATATATGAGTAGACAACTCCATGTACACATTATTGAGTAGACAATTCCAAGTACACATTATTGAGTAGACAACTCCATGTACACATTATTGAGTAGACAATTCCAAGTACACATTATTGAGTAGACAACTCCAAGTACACATTATTGAGTAGACAACTCCAAATATACATTAACAAGTATATTACTAATACTCAGTGATAAGTAAATATTAGTAAGAATTTCATGCTTCTGCGTGGATATTAAAAAATAAGGCCGACAAAATGAATTAACTATTCACTGTGAATCAAGTAGACCTAATTGTTTGTTACATTTAATTCAAAGAGTCAAAAACTTAAATTTCAATCATAATTACAGTAATAACAAATTGTAGACTCAAACTTTTGTCTTCAAGTCAGAGTTTTGAGGCCTCATAATAATTATTTACGTTATAATTTTTTAAAAAGTGATCAAAAAAGTATCAGCATATCGGCATGTCTCCGATTGACAGGCAACTCACTAGTGGGAGTTGTCTTTTCTTTAGTGTCAAAGAGCGCTAAATAGTCTCAACTAAAATAATAAAAATAATCATAATTTAGTTTCTATTCATTTTTTTTTTATTATATTTGAAAATCATTATTTATTGACAATCTATATAGTCTAATTTTTTTCAGTCAAGTAACGTGTAATTCAGATTTGAAAATTATTGTAGCTGTTAATAATAACACCGACGGCAACAATGAAAATCTGGCTTTTTTTTCTCCACTAATAAATTCTAAATAATGATAATTGGAATCTTTAGATTTAAAAACAATTTTTTCACAACTGTAATATTACTTTAGTCTGTGAGATATTGGCCATGTAATTTATAACATAAATGCCAGTGTGTACATAATAGCAAACCTATCAATTATTAAAAGATTTGCTGACTACACTAAAACACCTCCAAAACATCTGAAAATAATTGCAAACCTAACTTTCAATGCTTTTGAAAGTCTGTGCACAATAACTACTACTGGGATGCCCTCCTTCTATACAAACATGCCAAATTTTGCAACTCCGCTTTATGGCGTTATATGTTGTTGCGCATCGAGAAAAAATTTGCGTACAAGTCAGCATCTATTGCGTTTATACTATAGACGGAATTAACAAAAGCACAATTCCGAAAAACCTTGTTGGATAAAATTTACAAGAAATAGATAAATTATGTTTCAGCCCAAAAGCGCTGATATAGCACTTGTATATATGAGACTGAAAGGAACTGAGCAAGGAATTATCTCACAGGTCTACACACGACATAACAAGCACCTGAGGAAGTCTTGTACATGAGTAATGAGAACGCTAGTTGACTTGTCATCCAAGGCTGTGTATGCGAGCATGTGGCCTATTTTCACTACAAATTATATGGTACATTATTTCATAGACATCTGACAGCAAGTCACATCTTACAGTACCTGCACAGACACATGATACATCTGACAGTACCTCTATAGACACATGTCACATCTAACAGTATCTATACAGAGGCATTTCACATCTGACAATATCTATACAGAGGCATTTCACATCTGACAGTATTTATACAGAGACATGTCACATCTGACAGTATATAAACAGACACACATAATATCTGACAGTACCTACACTGACACATGTCACACCTGACAGTACCTCCACTGACACATGTCACACCTGACAGTACCTCCACTGAGACATGTCACACCTGACAGTGCCACTACTGACACATGTCATATCTGACAGTACCTACACTGACACATGTCACACCTGACAGTACCTCCACTGACACATGTCACACCTGACAGTACCACCACTGACACATGTCATATCTGACAGTACCTCCACTGACACATGTCACACCTGACAGTACCTCCACTGAGACATGTCACACCTGACAGTGCCACTACTGACACATGTCATATCTGACAGTACCTACACTGACACATGTCACACCTGACAGTACCTCCACTGACACATGTCACACCTGACAGTACCTCCACTGAGACATGTCACACCTGACAGTGCCACTACTGACACATGTCATATCTGACAGTACCTACACTGACACATGTCACACCTGACAGTACCTCCACTGACACATGTCACACCTGACAGTACCACCACTGACACATGTCATATCTGACAGTACCTCCACTGACACATGTCACACCTGACAGTACCTCCACTGAGACATGTCACACCTGACAGTGCCACTACTGACACATGTCATATCTGACAGTACCTCCACTGACACATGTCACACCTGACAGTACCTCCACTGAGACATGTCACACCTGACAGTGCCACTACTGACACATGTCATATCTGACAGTACCTACACTACATCGACACAAAAGTCTGTACAGGTATTAAAAAATGATAATCTCAAAAAACTACACTGTCATAAGGTGAGGCAACTTACCAAATAACCTAAGTAGGTGAATAGATCCATATAAAACAGTGAGTTGTTCTCCCTTGTGGTCTTTGAGTAACTGCACAAGTACAATAGAGACAGTAAGTAACCGAATTAGCTGCGTTGACAAATAAGGTACATACCACAAGTACATAGCACACAGTACACACGAAAAACACTAATTATTTACTGGAGGATTGCCAGAAAAACCCCTGCATAAACCAAGTAGCGCC
The DNA here is from genome assembly GCA_945261195.1 of Cryptosula pallasiana. Taxonomy (NCBI): domain Eukaryota; kingdom Metazoa; phylum Bryozoa; class Gymnolaemata; order Cheilostomatida; family Cryptosulidae; genus Cryptosula; species Cryptosula pallasiana. Next base: position 15,071,775 of record OX183133.1, on the reverse strand, counting down.
CAATAGCACCACTAGGTAGCACCACTAGGTAGCACCACCAGGCGGCACCACCAGGCGGCACCACCAGGTAGCACCACCAGACGGCACTACCAGATGGCACCACCAGGTAGCACCACCAGGCGGCACCACCAGGTGGCACCACCAGGTGGCACCACCAGGTAACACCACTAGGTAGCACCACCAGGTGGCACCACTAGGTGGCACCACCAGGAGGCACCACCAGGTATCATCACTAGGTAGCACCATAGCTGTACGTCCCAGTATATGGCTCTGAGTAGCATCACCCGGTAAAACCACCCAGTAACTCCACTTGGTAGCACCACTGGGGCACCTACTAAGAGCTACAGCTCAGAGCCTATGAAAGACTTACATCTCCGTATTGCGTTCTCTCAAACTTGTATAGTAGTTGAGTGCCGAGCATTGCATTGAAATAATCCCTTATCCCTTTGGTTATCTCCATGATTGTATCTCTATAACATTAGAATGTGACATGTGCACTTACTACAACAGGAAGTGATGGGCTAGTGCTAACCTCATTACACTCCACAAGCCATTAAATATACCTCGACTAGAGAAGACAACTCTTGTAATACTTCAGTTATATCCACAACTAAATAAAATTGTAGTCACACGGAGTCAAATACCAATAACTTACACGGCCTAACCCTGGCCAATAGAAACGTTTCTGAGTTTTAACATGACAGCAATGATTTAATATGGCGGGTGTTTTCATCTGGAGCTGTTGTAATGTCTGTACTAGCAGAGAATCTCTCGGTGAATTAGTAACGATTAGTTAAGGAACTGTTTCAAAAACAAATTGTCACACTTCAATACAAAGTTTTGGTAGAAAGATATTATTTTTGAGATTAAAAATTCATCAGTAAAAAATTTTAATAGGAAGAATGGAAAAGTCAAACCAAACTGGCAAAGAACCGAAAAAGAAAGGTAATATCTGAAGGAGAACACAACTCAGATTACAGAATGAGCAGAGAGTGGACAACTACAAAAGCTCAAAGACAGCGAAGACAACTAACATAGACAGAAAACTTGGAAAGAGCAGACAACTAACAGACAGAAGGCAACAAGAAGAGAAAATGGAAGTAATAAACAATAGAGGTAATAAACAAGAGAGGTAATAAATAATAGAAGTAATAAACAATAGAGGTAATAAATAATAGAAGTAATAAACAATAGAAGCAATAAATAATACCGCAGAATATAAAAAGAACAAATGCTACCTGCTACTCTTGTCTTTGGCCACTTTTGCCTCAAAGTAGTCATTCAAGATGGCGTCAATATTTTTCTCGGCAGGCAACTGTATGAGCATTTTCTGCCGATTCACCAGGTCCCAATCATCCACCAGCACAGGCTTTAGTTGTTCTGGTAGCTTTATGTTTACTTCTATTTTAGGTGTGTATTGCTCTTCCTGCATAGTGTATATCTATGTCTATGTGTGTCTGTGTGTTATTATGTATATTCTTATGTATATAGATTGTGTTAAAGTCATGGATGAAATATACAAGGATTGCCAGCTGCGAGTGCATAATCAAAATTTTGTCACGAGCCAAATGTAGTCGTTTGTGGGAGCCGTCATACTGCTCCAAAATTTTCAAGACTGCTTAAATCTCGTAATCAATATCGTTTTCTTATTGATTTTTACACGCTCATTTCATGCCGTGGGCATACTTCGTTAGTTTTGACGATTCAAGGATTGTTACTTACAATACCATATCCGCTCCAAAAACAAACTTGAATCATGGGGGTTATAGGTCTATGGATGAAATATATATTCCATCTATGACTTGAACATGCCAACGATAATATATCTATAATCTTTGGAATGTGGCAAAAAGCCGTAATTAAAAATTTATTGATTCTACGCAGTTTACGCTCCGAAATCACAAAAGGTCTTGTCATGAGACAAAAGTCGTAATACTACGTTATTATAAATGGTTATGATTATTTTGCCAGTGCTGTAGTAGTCTATAGTACCATATGTTTCTGCTCCGAAAACTTAATCCAATATGGGCGCCATGGATGACACTTTTCACGCTTCCTATTGGCCAAAATTGGCTACACGCCGTTCGGGTTTCTGGCAATCCTTATACATTTTCATCCATGGTTAAAGTTCAAGCATACATAGATATTTATACTCGTTATACTGAATGCACATGAAACAGGGAGAGTGGGAATCAAAGCAATTCAATAGAATACAACAACAAATATTTGCATTAATGGACAATGGCAATGAAAAGTTATTGACAACTTGACTTCAAGTACAGCTAAGCTAACAAAACAGCCAATCCCTGCTACAAGCAATATATATTACACACAGAATACCAGTGCACTAAACAGGTGTGTCTTTGAACTCACAGCTTCCATCGGTGGTACAGGAGCGGGTGGAGGCGTGGGCTCTACCTTTGGTTTTTTTCGTCGTGGACCTTCAGTAGTTGGCTCATTGGCTAAAAGAAATAGTGAATGTGTAATGGCATTGCATGGCTACAACGTTGCAAGGGAACACAAATCCACAATTTAGTTGTTGGTAAAGCCTGCCTGGTCGAGCTAGCATAGAATGTTACCTAAAGAAGTCTATGTGTCAAAGAGAATACAAAGATATCGACCGAGAATGAGCCTGCGCAAGTGTTAACAAACAATACCGTTATTAGACACCGGCGCAGTTAAATTATGAGGTCTACGGTACCGATATCTAGAGCTCATTGCATCAGACACCTCATTTAATCATCAAACGGTATACAAACCTGACTTGTGTTTATGGCTAGTCTTTTCGTGGGTTGACTGTTTGGAGCTTGGCTTTTCGTGGGTTGACTGTTTGGAGCTTGGCTTTTCATTGGAAGATTGTTTGGAGCTTGTCTTTTCATTGGATGACTGTTTGGAGCTTGTCTTTTCATTGGATGACTGTTTGGAGCTTGACTTTTCATTGGATGACTGTTTGGAGCTTGGCTTGTCTGATGACGGTGTAGATGATCTGGACAGAGAGTCTTTCTCAGAAGGGGTTTTGGTAGAGGTAGCTGCAGTTTTACTATCTGCCACCGGCGGTGTGGCTACTGTAGGAGCACCCCGACCTTTTTTCTTACCAGAAGGAGTTGTTGTAGTTGCTGGTGATGAACCCATGGCAACTGGGAAACCTCCTACCAAATAAATGCAGCGCAATAGCACAGTGTGTTGGCTGTGCTCTACCATCTTACACCAGAGATGTATGATAATAATATAATAATAATAATAATATTACTCACTCTTTCCATGTGTTTTCTTCAACTCCTTTTGTTTCTGCAAACCTTGTTCATTTAGTCTCTCAATACGATCTTCATCAACCCATTCATCCCAGCTGTAGCAAAGATTTTAATCATAAGTACAATAAATTTTCAGATTAATGAAATAGGACTTACACATAGAATGATTAGTAAAGTGTACTTTTTATTCCATCCTTGATAGTGGACTCGGTAAAGAATTTCCTTTGAGTCTTTGGATATTTGTTGAACCTGACAGAAACAATACAACGTAAGAATATATACACGCATCTCAGCACTAACTCTGTCATCAACTCTTTTATTACATAGAGAATGACTTAATATAGATAAGAGACAGCTTGGGGAGAGGGATTACAGGTATGTACAAGGTAAGAAAGGGCAATCAGATTTGTCTGTAATGTTCCCTAAGTTTCATTACGCAAGAGCGTACCTTTGCTTCATACAAAACAGGTCCATGGTAGCATAGGATCTTTTCACCTGCAATAGCAATAAACATCGATAATTGATCGATAATTGAAAATCAAAATCATTAAGTATTGAACAACAAAAGCCAATGAGAGCAACGTCCATTACTAGACTATATGTCGATGGCAAATCACTATATTTAACATCGAACTTTTTAGATCTGAATGTCTATCACAGAGTACATGCGTCATAAAACAGTTTTGTCTTTACTGGTCAGCATATTCCACGACTATTTATCACGTATGAGGGACGAGCTATCCGTTGATGGCAGCAGTATGATTACTGGGAGTCAGCATCAATGGAGTATATCAACTCTATATTAGATAGCGTGCTGATGAACAGTTGAGAGGTAGCAACATAGAACAAACAGCTGATTATTATTATTATCAACAGGACCATTTTTTGCCATTACTCAAACATTGGTAGAACCACTGGTAGTTGCCGATTGATCTAGTGTTGTAATTATTTACTCTGTGGTATATTTCATTATTAGGAAAAAAGACTACAAATAAAATGAAGCATCGCGCAGCCATAAACAGTTATAGTTGACATTTTGTGCCTAACATTGTGATCCATTTGAAGCAAACTTGATTAGTCAGTTAGTGATAGATGGTTAGCAGACGTACCACTGGATGCTCAGGCTAGAAAGAATGTGATAGATACTTGACTGTGAGAAAGTTTCACTTTTAATTGCTTTATTTGAGCAACTAGCGATCAGATTTCACAAACAGTACACTTTCTTTATTGGAGGTGAATCAGAGGCCAATCAACTCTGATATTGCGCCATAGCATTGTGCATATCTTTCACACTTACTGAATACTGCTGCTGGTGATTTCATTCGGTGTTTTATGAAATTTTCTCGCCTATCACTCTTGCTTTTCTAACGCATGGTCCAATAAAAATTGGAGAGCTGAGCAAGGGCTTGCGAACAGTTGTACCAGTTCATACAATACTCTGTTAGCATTCTGAGCCACAATTTGCGTGCAATATATGTTTAGAATCAAGAATCTAATGAGTGGCTCTAGTAAGGAAAACAACAAATACATAACTTCAAACAGAACTTTTTGATAAGCGATGTTTAGTGAAGGGAGTGATACCGATTCCGAATCGCCTCAATTAGCCAATGTAAACCAAACCTGCACTTTTTTTAACCAAAATTTACGCCAAGCTACATTCACATGAGCCCTAAGAAACTGAGGAGACGCATGTAGTCGTTTATAATAAAGTTAAATGGAGATAGCGACAAGTTTCTCAATCGGATCCAATGGAGTTGTGACACTGAGAGTTGTTTCTCTTTAGAATTACTACATCCAACTTGAAGTGGCTATCAGTCGTAATATAAACCATCATCAATTTAAGCACTCATGAAAAGTTTTTCCTGATATCTGTCACAATGCCAAACAGATCCTTTAATAAAAAAGTGATTTTACCGTCTTGTTAGATTTTTGTGATCAGCTTTTAATAAATAGCTGCCATGCATAAACGAAGCATAAAATTAGCTTAATTTTCATGACATAAGTTACTTGACAAACTGCTCAGATGGCTTAAAAATCTTTAGATAATTTTGAGAGCGATGAAGTGGTTCAGAATCATTCGAATGCTTTTAAAATGCGTAACACTAAATGTTTCAAGCCGCAATTTTTTCGTCATGCAAATATTTCGTACCTTTATTCAGAAAGCAATATTTTGGAGAATGCTTTATTAAATCAGAGGATAGTATTGGAAGTAAAAGAAATACCGCCATGTAGTCATTTCAGCAAATGTATAGTGCTTAGAGCACTTGCTGTCAGCGTTTCATTTGGTGTATACAGGAAATAAACCACCAAACTGCACGAGTATATGATTGAAATATATAATATTAATGTCGCATGATGATGGTAACATAAAGTGAATAACAGAGAGATTCACAAAAGATTTGGCTTCCTAGCTATCTATGGATGGTAGAGTTGCAAATAAAAGGAAACTTGAAATGGCTAAGATGTGATGTGAAAAAGAGTACTACCATGAGTGAGTAGTATTAGTCAAAACAGCTGTTACTTTCAAGTGAGCAAAGGCATGGGTTATTATTATGATGATGATTAAGGGGGCAACTAAAAGAGGAATGAAAAAAAAAGAAATAAAAAATAAAAAGAATAAATGGAATGTTTTTTTTTTAATAATTACAGTTAAAAACAATTATCATAATTTTTGATAATTAACTTAAATGCGCGCATAACTTAATAATATGTATAATATAAAACATCATCATCATGGATATTATTTATTATATCATTTATTGATAATTTTTAATTTCATTTAAATAATAATATTGTAATAATTAATAATAATGAAAAATAATTATAATAACAATTAATAATAAACCAACCATCATCAAAACTGATGAGTAGCTAATTAGTAGTAAGTCCCAGAAGTACTAGTAGTCTTATTATGTATCATTTATTAATTAATAATAATTACTATTATTTACCTCAAGGTTTTACCTCAATGATAATGAACACTCTACCAGTTGCCTTAGGGCATAAAATTAAGCGCTCATTTTATTTTTGGTTTTTACTGGAACCAGTAATTGTATGTGAGCCCAGCATCTAGCTGTTTTGGAGTTGCTCATGGATGGGTCCTATCCTAATATCCTCGACAGAGTGAAACAGGAAGCTGATGTGGTACCTGCTGTGTTGAAGTATAGATGGATAGTGGTGCACCTTGGGAGGCTGCCCTGGTCGTTATAGTGGCCTGTGGTCTATCATTGATTACATTATCGTATGCCGTGGATAGGGTAGCATGCTGTTCTCCATCACAAGAAAATACTTTCCTCCCGTCTTAAATTGTCTCCAAGGCTAGTTGAGCATGTGCTTCTATGACATCACGCCTACATTTTATATTTTTGATGAAGCAAATTGTCTTGTTTTGAATAATTTCAAGTTTTTCACCAGTGCCTTTGTCAGCTGGATCCCATAAAATATCAGCGTATTCAAGTTATGGTCCGCAAAGACTTTTGTGAGCCTACAACAAAGTTTTGCCTGGAGCTCCATGATGCGAGAATTTAATGCAGCCTAGAGTCTTGTTGGCGCTGTTCATTTACTTACCAAAATCCTTATCAAACTTCAGATTGGACTGCATGGTCACACCAAGATGTCTCATTGACACATTCCAGAGCAGTACCGCCAAAAGTGTACTAGGAATTTCTTTGTGTATTTTTGCCATGGAACAGCATTACCTCGTGCTCCTCCTTGTTAAAAGGTAATTTGTTTTTTGTGGACCACTGATGTAATAGGTCAATGTTACTGTTGAAACACTCGTCATCATGTCTATTGTTGGAAACCGTGTATATCAGAGCATGATCAGCGTAAAGACTCATCCTACATGTAATTGTGGTGGGCAAGTCATTGATGTAAACCAAGAATAGTGTTGGTGTTATAGCACGCCAGCATTGAACAATATTTTGTTGAATTTTTGAATATTTAAGTCTTAAGCAGCAGATTGATGTATTGAATAACCCTTTAGGCCTACTCGGTGCTGATCTACAAACCTACAAAATACCCCTCTTTCAGAAATGCTCGCCAATTTTTCTACTGCTTAGAATTGACGTAATCTTCGGATCGGAAGTACATATTTATTTCTTTCCCGTACAGTATTTATTGGGCCAATCAGATCCCGCTATTTAGTTTCATTATTATTTTATTAATTATTATTCTACATACTCACTACTGTGTCCATTCTTGCATGACAATCATTTATTGTTCCCTGACTCACCAAAACAAGCACATTTTTTTTTCATCTTATTGTTGGAAAGGGTATAAGATGATCCTTGTGATTGTGATCACATTGGACCACCTGACCAATCCCGCAATCGTCTCTTGCTGCCATTTCACATATGAAATTTGCGTATTAAACAAGCCTTGATTTTGTTTACGATGCGTGTGCAATAATTGCGTCCACATTGAGAGAAACCACTAATTCCGATTATATGCGTGCAAATTCAAGCCAGATGAAAAATGGCCCGTAATAGTAAAGCCCAACATTAAATCTTAGAACCAATTTTTGATGAGGTGTCCTCATAAGGATTCTTTATTCTTGTTGCAATGACCCTCAGTAGACCTAAGACTAAATGCATTGCTTAATCAGATTTCATTTTAAACGCAGACGATGTAACTTTATTTATAAAAATTTGCTATTATTTATTATAATTGACCACGCCCACAATCCGGAGATTACGTACTCGGCAATCAATGGAAGTTACAGTAAGCTAAATTTCAGCTGATGCGACGAGCATTCGAGGCCAATGGCTTTTTGGCAAGCTTGTAAATCAGGACTGAGTAGGCCTAGAGCGATATTCAATACATTACATCAATCTGCTATTTAAGACTTGAATATTCAGAAACTCAACAAAAAAGTGTTCAGTGCTGGCATGCTTTAAGACCGAACTTTGAGGTACATCTGATATTACTACAAGCTCAAATGACAGTGTGTTCTTGAGTGCAACAACTAGTTGTGTTCTTCTTGTTAGAGAATCTTGGATCCAATTAGCTGGCATTACTGGATTCGTTCCCAGAACATTTTGGATTTTTTCCATTAATATTCTGTGTGTGTGCTACTTTTTGTCAAAAACTTTCGAGAAATCAAGCAAAACTGCACGGGTGGGTGGTTGAAGACTGCTGCCAAGCAGTTTTTGCTAGATCGTGGTAGATAGCACAGAGTTGAGTTTCACAGGAGACTGGAAGCTCTCTCCTGAAGCCATTGTTGTCAATGAAATGTTGTTTAGATGATGATGAAGAACAATGTGCTTCATCATTACTTTGCACAGTAGCAATTATTTATTAGTATGTATGCTTGTCACTGTCAGAGAGATTGGTCTGCTGTATGAATGTTGTATGTAGTTGTTGTTGGATGGTTCGTCTTTTGGGTCCTTCTTGTGTATGTAGTAGTAGTAGGTAGTAAGTTACAGTGATGAGTAGGTAGTAGTAATAATAATTAATAACATAAGTGGGTAATTATTATGATAATAATAAAAAATAAATTAATAAAATAATAATTATTATTAAAAAATTATTATTTTTTTATTAATTTATTTTTTTATTATTATTAGTTAGTAGTAATATAATCAATGATTAATAATTATTATTATAATTAATAATAATAATAATTATTAATCATTATTACTAATATATTATTTAATTTATAATAATAAATAATAACTATAAAATAATAATAACTACTAACTAATAATAATAAATAATATAATAATAATAATAAATTTAATAATAATAATAATTAATTAATTAATAAGTTAGTAATAATGTTGAGGAAATAATAATTTCAAACTCCTACATAATCATAACACTGCCAATAAACAGTGATCAATAACTTCAGCAGATCATAAGGATCAAAGTAATTATATTCTCAGTTTGATAATGATAAATGAACATCGCCATACCTTCAACATATTTTGCTTTGGGCGCCATGCTGCGGTGGTAAACATTCAGCGGGCCTATAGAATTCCAAGGATAAAATTAATCACAATAAAGTCACTAAGTATTCGCCTCACCAATTTACTAGCCAAGTTTTTTTCGTCCAAAAGTTCACTGCGACGAGTTTTACAACTTCAAAAAGTAGACAACTCATGATTTAGTCTGGACAGCCCAATACATGTACCTATGTGATTGAATTTAGATGATAGATAGATAGATGATAGATAGATGATAGAGAGATGATAGAGAGATAATAGATGGATGGATAGATCGATATATAGACAGCTTGTGCACTATAGAAGCAAAAGTTTCCTAGCACATTAGCTTTAGGTCGTGTAAGAACTCATTTGTATATTACAAAACAATGCGCAGCGGTTTCTTTTTAACATCAAAGGCCAAGTAAGCTTATAATCAAATTCATAAAACATTAAAATTGAATCTTTTTAAAAAAAAAGACAAAAGCGGGCTGATGGAAATTGTTTGATAAATTCTTGGAGAAAGGAATAGACGCTCTATTTTGATAGTGGACACTTTACCGGATAAAGAGCAAATATTTATTCCCCTATGTAAAACGCAGATCAATTCTTCCTCTGTTTTTTGGCCTCAAACCATCCGAGAGCTCGAATCAGTCATGTGTTGTGTTCCCACGCATGTATGAACTCCTTTGAGTGATCTAGTGTGAAAGTACGTTATGTTATTGCCTAGACAATATTTGTTTTCATTTTGATTTTGATTCGCTCACTAGTTAGTAGTTAGATAGAGTGACAAAATAAAACTGAAGAGAGATTAGACAAGAAAATATTATAGAAATTGGAAAAAAAACTACCCTTCTGTAATGCAAGTATTTTCGCAAGTGTTACTGCACAGTAATAATTTGAATATCTTGATGATCAGAAAAAAATGGTAAAATGTGCTGTAAATGTAAATACAACTTGACTGTGAAAACTCACTGTGTTTTCTCTCGCCTTATTTATTTCCATCACATAAAAATTTCATTTTTCATTCGCTAGGTAAAAATCAGTATGTATACAGAGAGAAAAATAGCCATCATTGTAAAATATTCCGTAAGAATGCGCATGAAAATTAGACTGCTGTGAACTAACATTAGCAGTAATATTATCAACGACTATATATAATATTATAAATATATAATCGTTGATATTATAGTATCTTATAGTACAATATGCTCCGTTTTGTTTCGCCCGTAGACTTTAGTTGGCAAATCAGCTGCACGACTTAGAGGCATTCGTCTCTAACGCCAATTGTTATAGCATTATTAAACCGCCCAAAAGATATTTTGTAAAGCACTTCTTTGTGTTGATTCGTGGAGCCAAAATGCAATTTGGTCAAACGTAGCGTAGGTTTTCAAGAACCAGTGGGTGAATTTTGAATCGGTACTCTGAGAACACTCCTTCTTCTTACTTAAGGAAAACTAGTCTTAAAGTTAATTCGTCCATCCACCTATCTATCTAGTTATTTTGGAACTACTAACTATCGTCTATTAATATTATTATTACTACTACTAGTACTACTGCCACCAATTTTCCACTGGGATTTTCTTCAAATTCCTGTGTCATTTCACCCTTTTCCAACTTCTTTATAGAAATTTCGTTGAACAGAGAGTTTTATTTTAGATTCATTTGGTATTCCAACCTCTGAATGAAACAACAACACCATCATCATCATCATTCAATTGAACAACAACATGACCAATAATAATAAGAAGGTTAGTAGTTTCTGTACTAGTACTACTACTAATATTATTAATAACTAATAATAATAAATTATTTTATTATTATTATTTATAGCATAATAATAATAATAATAATTGATAGTTTAATAATAATTATTAATATCATAAATAATTATTATTATTATTATCTTATGTATTATAATAATAATAATTATTATAATAATTATTTATTATTATAGACAGAAAAAAATTGTTATTATAATGATGATCATCATCACCATCGTAGTAGAAGAATAATAGGTTATTTAAATATTAATTTTCCAATAATAATTAGTAATATAATAATAATAATAATATATATATAATTAATTAATAAATGTATATATAATAAAATTATAATAAATAATTAAATTAATAGTAGTTATTAGTTAGTTTGTAAAGTAGTTTTGGGATTAAATTAATTAATAAATACTAATAATAGATAGTAGATAGAATTAGAATAGATAGGTTTATTTGTTATTAAGTTTATTATTAATTATTATTATCAACGAACTACTATTATTATAATTATTGGTATAATAATTTATTGGCACCAAAATTAATTAGTGAATAAATTTAATAATGATAAGATAAATTATAATCATAATCAGTAATAATACATAGTTCATAAATAATAATAATGACAATATTTGTTATTATTCTTTGGTAATGGTTATTTTTTATGGTTACAGTATTACAGTAATAATATTAGGTTTTAGTAGTAATCAAATGATAATATAATTTGTATTATTATTTTCGTATTAAAAATTATAATACTGTTCCTATATGTTGTTATTGTTATGTCACCACCCTGCGTTTGCTTATTTCTTGGAATGAATGTAGCCTAGAAGTATATTTACGATAATATTACTACTACAAAGAATATCATTATAGTTCAGATGATGAGAAAAAAGCATATACTTACACCAACGTCTGTACTACCATTATAACCCACCAAAGATGGTCCATGAAATATTGCAATTGTAGTTGATATTTACTATGAGGTTTGTCATCTATGATATTTAGAGGTATACGCGTGCATTTAACAAGCTGAGTAGCAGAAGTAGTCGCCGCAATAAGCTAGTTGTAGCAGCAGTAGTTAGTAATAGCGGTAGACTGGTGGTTTCAGTATGAATTATCAGTATTACTACCAGCTTATGGATTTGTGTGATATAATTTTGAATAAAGGTTAACTGGTTTGTTGTTGAAACTATAATGAAAACTAGTGAAAATTTCTGTTGTTAACTATACGTACTATTATTTGCCTTGGAATAAGGTTGGTAACCACCAAATGTGTATCATATTTTGGCAGAAAATTAATTAATAAATTTAATCATGCAACTTTTAGCCACTGCACTGTAACAATAAATCTACTATGCATTATTTGATCTACAGCTCATACAGGTACTTTCTGGTTTATATTTCATTAGCACCTTGTATATTCCTACAAAAAGATGAATACGTTTATTGTATTCTAATATAATACTTATTGTGTGTTGCGTTACTAGTGAGCTTTAATATACTTTAAAATGAGAATGTCCATTCATACCATTTTTTTCATTAAAAGTTTTGCTGCAGAACGCTTTTTACAAGAAAATAGATTTAGAGTATTATGTTTTGGCTGGAATTGGATTTTTTGACTATAGCAGTGACCACAAATGATCATCTCAAAGTGTCATAAATTCATCGCTTATTTTAGACCTTTTTACTCAGACTTTGCACTTGTCTGCCTAGAATCAAGTTTTGGACTTTAATAATATATTAGTACTTGTTAGTTGTTGTTTGAACTAAGCGTTTAATTCACTTGTATTGATTTTTGTCTTGTTTCTTTGTTGTAGAATTGTTAATTGGCTGAGCGATCATAAAGAACTTTGTGAAACTATCGTTATCATTTCATTTCCTCTGATCATCATGGGGTTTGTGTTCTCAAAACTATGGAACATGTTCTCAAATGAAGAACATAAAGTGATTATAGTAGGGCTGGACAATGCAGGCAAAACTACCATATTATATCAGTTTCTCATGAACGAGGTCGTACACACTTCACCGACTATTGGCAGCAACGTAGAAGAAGTTGTTTGGAAAAATATTCGTTTCCTAATGTGGGATATTGGAGGCCAGGAGTCATTGAGGTCTTCGTGGACTACATATTACAACAACACAGAGTTTGTTATTTTAGTTATTGACAGCACGGATAGAGAGCGGCTGACCGTTACTAAAGAAGAACTCTATCGCATGCTGCCTCATGAAGACTTGAGAAAGGCAGCGATCTTAGTGTTTGCAAACAAACAGGATGTATCGGGTGCTATGTCCGCCGCCGAAATATCGCAACAGCTAAACTTGACTTCTATCAAGAACCATCGGCACCACATCCAGGCTTGTTGTGCGCTAACTGGTGAGGGACTGTATCCCGGACTGGAATGGATGGCAACTCATCTGCGGAAATGAACTTCAGAGTTTTCTATCTTCTATTAAATTCCATTCAGCCCCCTAGTATATGCAATCCAAAGCCTGAGGCCAGTTGTCATTTGTTGCTGCGGTTATCCGTGTGATGTTAAATTCAACAAACTGAATAAAAAATTAAGGATGTGGTTTAAATACAGGGTGGCATATATCATAGTAAACTAAATCTCCAAAGAAAAAGATAATTGGGGGCTCTATGTAGTCACCCCAAACAGATTATAATGTACAAAAGAAGATTTGCCTGAGTATTAATTAGTATTAATATGAAAGTCTGGTCATTTTTATTTTCATATTTATATTTTAGATATGAATAATTTTGCAACGAATCAAGCGTCGGTTGTTTCTCTTCCCTCGTGTTACTAATTCTATCCATAGAAGCAGCCATTGTGCTCAGCTGCCATGAACTTTCATAATCTTAGTAGTCATACTTTTTTGTAAAGTTCATATTGTGAGAAGTACCTGGTGCTGTGCCATTCAATAAAATAATGTTTTATATAAAACTCTCTCCATCATCGAACGCTTGTTGTAGCTTTTTCAGGATTTGTTGATGGGTTTTTTCTTTGTATTCTTATAGCCTCCGCGGTGAGTACTATTATTATTCTCAATAATTTATTTTTATGAGTATCACCCAATGAGACTCCATTTTATTAGTTTTTTGTGACAGTTTACTGTCTTTGTGTGATGCCAATTTCAAGTAAGATAATCAGATTAGTCCCGCTGGTGTACTTATTATTAAATTGAGTTTTGCAGTAACATAATTACTTGTATAACAGTGGACGTTGTAACACTCGAAGGTGCACAACGTTAAATGTTTTGCATAGTTGATACAATATCGTTGTAGTTATGTCACAGTTTGCTCGGCCAAATGGTTTGGACGCGTTTAGTAGAGCCAAAGATAAGAGAGCTGGATGTTTGCCAGATAAAGCTGCGGATGTGTCGCTGCTTCATGACAGATCAGCTGGGAAGTGAGTTAAAAATAATTTATCTCTCCTTCACCTCTGTCTACTATGGTGCAATAGAGTTGTCAGCGACTAGCCAGCTGATTGCTGTAACAATGCTTGATACAGCCTACTACGTGAATTATCTAGTAATAATTAGTGGTTAGGGCGTTTAGTTGCCATAGTTACTAGTTTTTCATACTACTTCTATTGATTGTACTATGGTATTATTTTATCCTATGTGCCGGTATTTATGCTTGAATTTTGCATTCTTGTTCGCCAATTGAATCAAATCCACTACCAAACAGTTAAATACTGCTTTTAAACTGTTTGCTGTCATTAATATGGCTCGATATACAGTCTGCATGCTTTGCAAATGTAATCATGATATTGCAGCAAACTACTGCTCAATTCACTAGAGCTCATATCATAATGTAATACAATATTACACAATAAATGTTATATAACGGTTTAGGATACTGAAGTGTGACAAGCTAGGCCAGGGCTGTGACTTGTTCGTTGAGTCAATAACTCATCAGGTTGTTGGTTGCACTGAAGGATTTCCACCTTTCATTGTCGTAACTCGACAATTTTTCTTGATGAAAGTTAGCCTTAGATCATTGTTTATCCGTAGAAGCCAGTGCTCTCTGAAAGAAAAGCACCCATTGCTTGAGAAGTACCAGGCAGCCATTGTACCAGATATTAAGAAATGTTTAGCAGTTCCAACTAGATCTGATGAGTGTATACCAACAGAGGCGTACTTCAAGGCTACCCAGTTAGTTAAACCTATGCATGTCCCTCCAAGATCATTTATAGACAAACTACAAGCTGATGTTGCTCTGGTATGTGGTATTTAATCTTTACCACTGGGTTATATTGTCTGCCATTTCTGCTCCATTTTCAGACTAGTATTGTCATATCCCAAAACCAACTTCAACCAGAAACATTTAGCGTTTTTGCTACAATGTAGTAATGTTTACTCACAAAACATACCTCCGAATGCATGCTATGTAGGTTTATTGCCTACCAACCACTCATTTCTCTCTGCTATACATTGACCCTTTGCACTGTGTATGCTGTCTCTCTCTGCGTCAGCGTGCTATGACGTGATACAGTGATTAAAAGCAGCAGCTCTTGAATATTCACTAATTTATGCCAAGTCTTGGCAATCATCCGGTGGAAACGAGTGTTTTGTTGTCAACTCTCTCTTTGCTAATCAATTTATGTCGAGTTGAAACGACTCCAGAGTTATTGCGGTTTTCACCTCATTAATAGCTTCGCTGCTAGTAGTTAGTAATATATTACTAGAGATATAATGAGCTGATAAGTTATTTTTGATGAACAATTAAATGTGGGATTCATTAAAAGATTCATGTCTAGAGATTTACTGCTTGTCAGTTACTAGCGAGCAGGCAATGTTATTGATAGGTCAAGATTATTGTTATCAATAGTAGAGATGTCAATACAGTAACTGTTAGTTTGACCTTTCTGTATTAGATGTGTATCATTTTACATGTGTGTGCGCGTTGAGTGACTGCTGTTAGCATTGACTTAGTGTTGTTCTTCGTGACTTAGGTCTATCGCTGTGAAGTCTTTTGTGTGAAAAACCTAAATGAGATTGTATAGTCGTTCAACAATAGATTTGACAGGGGTTGAGACCACATGCGATTATTTCTGTATTTTAGCTGCTTTGTTAGATAAAGTACGAGATCTTGAGAGTCAAATGTGTTTTGTTGCTCTGGGGAATAGATTTCAATGATCGATTTGGTAGAACTGGGAGAAAATTGAAAATTGTTTTGTATTTTATGAAATAATTAGTTTGGTTACTCCCATTCGGAAATCAAAATTTTGTAAAACAGAAACAATCATTTTTGTTTCGTTTGTACCAAGGTTGGGAGAAACTAGTTTGCCCAATATCAAGCTTTCCTGTTTGCGCAAGTTTCCCTGAAGTGATTGAGCTTTTTGTAAAAAAGTAATTGTATTAAACTAACTAACATGCGAAAGTGTGTAACTGAATTAGTCTTTTGTCGTCTGAAGTTCCTTATTGCAGTATATAAAACATTCAATAGTTGAGCTGACTAACCTTGTTTGTTTAGTTACTAACAAGTTGGAAACTGGAGTTTGTGCTTTCATGTTACGCAGTAAACAAATAGCTGGGTTTTCCCTAACGATTTCCCATAATAGTTTTCCTTAATGGTTTTTTTCCTGAAGAGTTTTATTGGAAGTTTCATTTTAGTTATGGTTTATTAGATTGTTTACAAACTGTGATTAGTTTGGCAAGCATACATTTTCCTTGACTTGATTGGAACACAACCTCCATTTATTTTAAATAAAAATATTCGTGGTTTAAAAATAGGTTTCTGAAATCTGACCAAAACAATATTTGTATGTTTGAATCGTTTTTCTTTTCAGTTTTAGGCTATCTCTACCCAATCGACTACTAATTACATGTCATTCTAAATGAGGAGTTGTCCTCTTTTATAATTAACGGACTACATTTTTTACTCTGCAGGAGAAGAATACTCGGAAACAAATTCATTTCTCTAACTATTTGGCGCAGCTTGGCCACAGCGGCTCATTTCATTGGCCGACCAAGTACATTACATCGACTCCTCCACAACTGCAACAACAACCTACCATATATGGAGTGAAGAAATCAGATGTAGGTCATGTGACCTCTTCCTTTTATGTTTTTTTTTTACTTAACAAACATTGATTGTGAATGTTTTATTTAATACGTAGTATTTTTGTGACGATAGAAGTATCGGGATAGCAACCATCTTTCTCAATCCGTTCAATTACCGGAAACAGTTTATCGCTAGATTGAATCATATCCAAGGATACGTTTCAGATTTGTTATTTAATTTATTCTTATATCTTTTTACATTGGTTTTAAATGTATTTAGAAGAACGAATACATATTAATTTCAAAGCCAAAATTAAAATATAACCTGCTAAAGTTTTTGAACTGGCAGTTTTTATCAACACAAAAGTGCCAATAATTTTTGTATTTTTGAAAAACGAAAATTCCTTTTTATCTCTAGATATCGTGAACATAGACTTTGAAAATTATCTATGACTTTGCGTCAACCACAAACTACACTCTCTGTCATCTAGAAATAAACGCCACCAATGGGCTTGGAGACGATATCCCCTGCACTTTATTCGATAATTTTTGTGTTTGGGGTGTCCTACTTGAAAACTGACAAAAGTCCTCAGTCTATTTACATTTTCAACCAATAGAATCAATTCCCTCAAAATCCTGCCACTCCTGGTGTATGTACTCCTATTGGCGCTATTTCCATGGGATTGTATCTTATTAGTTGTCTACTTACACAAATGAAAGGGTAGACAACTCTGATCTTATCATATTGAAATTATAAAGGGTATGTGTTGTAGGCTTTTTTGTTTGATTATAGCACGACATACAGTGTGCGTATGACTCTATACACAACCCAGTTATACCTGGCAATGCATACAAGTATAGATATAAATTACACAGAGAAGATAGATCCCATGCTAAACACACTGGTCTCTACATCAATGAAGAGGTAATCGTTGGAATCTTGTTTAATTTCATTATCGGATTGATGCCCAACAAAATTTAAAAACTTTGAATCCTTTTAATCTCATTTTATCAAAACTCTTTTTCTATGAACTTCCAATTTTGACCTACATACACTATAATCATACTATAAACTTGGAGTTGTATTCTCTTTCGTTTTTTTCAAATAAGGAGTAGACAATTATGGCTATTCAGTTCTCATATATTATCCAGTGATGTTTGTAACAGGAAGTGACACGTGCCAAGCCTGGGATCCTAACCAACTCAGACTATGGAAGGTGGCTGCAGCATGTGTACCCTAATGAGAGGCATCACAATATACACTCACACAAGTCTTTCTACCGTAATAGAGGGCCTGATGCTACATGAACCTATACTATCTTTGAAACTGTGTCAAGGCATGTTTTACATTGGTTGTACTAGAGTCGTATAATATACCAGCGATATGTTGTGAGTCTATTTGTTTGTGTTTCTGTGGTAACAGACTAACAGGATCTGAAGTTCTCGAAATCAGAGCATGTGAAACTGGTGGATGCTTTGGTTTACTTGCAATGAAAATAATTTGTATCAGCTATTATCATGGCTTGGTTTGTAACACCACGGTGTCCATTGAGGGCATGTCTACAGTGTAAGTGTTTGTTGTTATGTTTGTTGAACTGTATTTCTTGGAGTGCATAATGACAGCAGGCCACTGCCCTGTGAGCCCTAGACTTACATCAGTTGGTCGAAATGTGAGATATGTGAAATAAATCTGATCTTTGTTGCTCACAGATTATTTTATTCCAAAGACTAGTTTTCGAATGCGTTAGTCACAATGTTTTGTATATGAGCGGGTCACCTTATGTATACTACAATCATATCTGGTAATTTATTTCATGCCACAGACTCCTATAGAGCAACCTGGTCCAGAAACAACCTTCGCCATATAAATGACATCATATTTTGCGTCTGTGGAACATTTCATCACCCACAGTGGATGATTGTCTCCCTTGCATTTACCTCCATACATTCTGTAAATTATTGCTTTACTTCGTATTCCTACTTCTTTTGGCATCTGTGCATTACTCCACATGGGTTGTGCTGTGCCACAGCTGTGGTATTTAGGACACTTGTCTAACATATTGTGTCCCTCAGCTCCTTTGAATCTAAACCACTGAGGTGTTGTTTCAATGTCACAGCTATAACTGCCACCTGGTTTTATATCAGATCCATTATGGTCTTGTTTCTAAGTTTCTGTATAATTGATTGCATTACGCCATTCCATGGTTGTGGTACTGCTGGAGTTGTCTGCTTCTCCGGAGTTTTCAGTCTTCTTGGAGTTGAAGAGACCTGTATTTTTGGAGTTGTTGGCCTCGTTGTTAGGTTTTGGGTTACCTGTTCTTTCTGCAGTGAATTCCTGTTTCTGCAGTCGAGAAGCTGTTTGAACAAGCTCTGATACAGCTGTCTTTGCACTTCTAAATGTGTTGGATGCCTGGAGAGGGACAACTCCCTTTTAGACTTTATGTATGCTGCACATTCAGCCTTTATCAGTCGGTAAATAGTCCTCACCCGAGCCTTCAACACATCCAATTCTTCATCTATTGAACTTTTAATGAGGAAAGACTGTGTGAGTAGCACAGAGAGTGTGAGTAGCGCAGCCATTGGTAGAAACTTTATACTGCGTTATGCACTGTGTCAGCGATGTCTTTCGGCAAAACTCGATGTGTACAAAGTCTAGCATCAGCTCCTCACCTTTTTCCAAGTATTTTTGATAAATTTATATAATCAAAAGTCTTTATGGTTAGAACACAGTCCATTGCGGGGTTTGTTATCGTTGAACCATCTGTAAACTCCCATGAATGATAGAAGTTGTTTCCCTCAGTTTATCAAAAGGTGTCAAATAAACTACGACACAAGTAAATTAAGATAAATAAAATGTATTTCAAAACCTGGAATGAATATCAATTATGCAATAAGGAAGAATATTTTGCATTTCGTCCGAAGAAGTGCCGATATTTTCTTCCCTGTGACCTAAATCAACGTTTCAACATTGATTTCCAAAATGTCAAAATTCATTCCAAAAATGACAAAATTTTCATGAGTGTAGACAACTTATGAAACAAACATTGAAGTGATACTTGATATGGAACAAAACTTTTTAGGATGAACATCAAAGTCAACATTTATTCCAAGTTTGTTGAATTGAAAGTATCTCCATTCTTTCTAGGAAATGTCTGCATTCATTTTTGTTAACTGTTATTGTCCACATCCCCATTCTGCTGCAGATTATACATGTGGCTGTTATGTTATCTATTGTATCTAATCAGTTTGCTAGCTATAATATACAATATTTGTATATTTGCTTGCCCTTAGTTATTGGTATATCAGTGTACTCCATGCAGTCATACGCCTACAACTATCATTAAATTTTTTAATATTGCAATTCAATTCTAGCACCATTTTTCATCAAAATATGCCACTGAAAACTTATTTGGCATGAAAACTTCAACAAGTGTGCTATTTTTTGGTCATCTTTTTGCCAAGTATTAGCACCCCTCGGATATATTGACATCGTAAACAATATTGATTCTACAACTGCATTCCGCTCGGCAATGGTACCATCAAGACTTGAAATTACGAATGTAAAATAAAATAGTGCAACATATTCTACATAAACCAACAATGTAAGTTACGTTTTTTGAACACATAACCACTAGTAGCCAGGGATAAATAAATGGTAGAGCGTGCAGTTACCAATGTATGTAGTTACAATATGTAGCGATGATTGCTAGGCCTTAGGGTAAATACCAATGTGGCTAACCCATAAGACTAGATGGAGCTACGCACTAACCATAACAACTACTATTATACACGATGATTATCTATTTCACAGAGCAGTTCAAGTATGAGTCTATACATAATTCTTAGCCCCTTCAAATCATCTCCACAAATCTATTGAATGTTGGGTACTTCCACAAAGAACCTACCTCAGGCGTTACACAGTTTACAAGTTGAATATGAGATTGTCTTTTAATTGTCTAGACTTGAAATTTAATCACCTCAAGAGACGACAATGATATTGTGATTAAGACATCCATTATTACCTTTTATAAAAGTATTTGTTCTTACCTCATCTTCGGTGTTTCGTGCGTTCCGCTATGGACTTTTAAAACTTGGATATGCTATTTATTGGTTTACAAAACTGGTGGTACTGCAGCAGACTCCACTGATAAAAAAGCTCCGTTCTAAAAATATCAAAATAGAAAATTATAATTTCAAAATTAAACGTGATATTTTTTTTTAACTTGATGTTTTGATGTATGTCTTGCATGATTTCCTGATTATAAGAATAATTGCTCTGTACTCTGCCAACAAATTAAAATAAGTTAATATTTTTATAAACAATAAAGTTTTACTGCTTCAGTCAATTATATTCACTGTTAGACAAATTGAGAGGTTTCAGCAGACCAACTATAAAAAAAGCAGAGAACATGAGATTAGAACCACTACATTCTGGACTGTTAGATGTATAGAGCACTAGCTACTTGCTACTTGCACCATATTGTCTTATCATATATCCATGATGTAGAAGCGCTGTAATATCTCTACAACGGGAATAGCAATCGTTTTTCGCAATCGGAAAAAACAATACTCCCCGGCACAGCAGCATCGAAGTATAAACTATGATATGTCTTGAGCTTGCTATTCATCTTGTCCTTATATCTTTGTTTATTTGCTTTACAACGCATGCAGAAGGGAAAAAACTTTATGTTCAAAGCAAAAATTGAAGCCAAGTTGCCACAAGGTTCAATCAGCAGTTTGGAATGATACAAAAGCGGCAATATCTTTTGTGTTTTTAAAAAGCGGAAACGCATATTTCCATTGATACTATGACCACAGACTTTGAAAATCAGTGATAACTTGAACATCATGACATTACTGCCAAAGAGAGTAGTTTATATAAACTATCCTCTTTGGCCGCTTGAGAATAAACGTCACCAATAAGAGTGAAGATAACTTTTTACTGAATTGGAGAGATTTTTGTTTGGGGCGTCATATTTCAGAACAAATCAAAGTTCTCAGTTAATTTATGCTTTCAACGAATGAATTCATTTATCTGAAACTCGTGCGACTCTGTGTGTCTATACTTTTATTGGCACTACCCACATTTGCTGGAATACTGATATCAATAAAGGAGTTGTCTGTCCACAATATACGACGCAGTAGAAGATTATTTTATTCAACCCTGTATAATCTTACATAGCTGAAGGGAAACCTTGATATGCTCAGGTGAAAAAACTGAGTCAACAGTTTAAAATATATCTGAGGTTAATTTTTCTCATCAAACCTGCTTTTGCTGCCATCACACTGCACAAATACATAAAATTAAAAAAAAATTATTTGTTGTGGCTTCAATAATCTCCAATAATTGCCAGAACCTTCAATAGATGGATTTATACATATTTTGTTTGATATTGAGCCTGGTTTGCTTGAGCCCATTTTCACCTCTTTGTTTTGTGTATTTTTCAATCTGCTGCAATAAAAATTAAACGTTTCTTTTGATAAGAAGACAATTAAATGGTGGATCACTTGTGTTCCAGCCAGCCACTTATCAACACCTTATCTCTGAATATATTATTTCAACTCGTTGTTTACCAATTAAATTAACCACAAAACTATTAGCGCTGAATAACAATTGGCCTGGGCATTTATGCCTCGTACCACATAATAGAGCTTGAATGCTTGCCTACAGCTATTTGGCTTGCTCTCTACCAATGCATGTATCTTGTGGCACCATTCACACAGACTAATAGCAGTGGAAAAATACGTTTTTTTTTATGAATTATATACACAATGATCATATTTTTCTAGGTGAATACAAGTAAAATTAAAGTTCTAAGTAATACCCGCACCATTTTTAATAAATAACGTTCAGGTTTGTAGAAACCAAAATGATTTTTTTGTCAACTAGTTTTTACTGCTATTTGCAATGCATGTTCATTGGCTGGAGTCCAATTATATTTCTCATGAATAGACAACTCCAAGCTAACTGGTTGTTCCCACTGTAACCTATATTAAAACACTTGCTAGCTTTATTGACAAGGCTCTCATGGATAAATTGTTTGATTGGATTGTTTACATCAACTTGATTTCCTTTGATTTAGTATTAATCGTTGATACTATTGACCCAAAAATCAGTCAGTTTTCTTCATTTCTTTGCAAGCAGCTAGTAATAAAACTTACAGCTGTTTTTTTATTTGATTAAAACATAAAAAATTAGTTAATGCTTGATAAAAAGAACTAAATTGATGTAAATCATGTGTAATAATGCACGCTCTGAAAGAACCCAAACTTTATACAAAAAAACAATGACCAGCGATATTGTCACACCTACAGGTGTAGTTTGTGGAAATGAGGCTAAGATAAAAATAAATATTGTCAAAGAAGAAATATGCCAGAGATCACTTCCCCGATGGGTGACTAAATCCATAAGTTCTAAACAAAATAAAATAATTTTAATTCTTTGACTTCTGTAAAGTACAAGACAATAACATCCTGAGAAAAATGTGACAGAAAAAATAAGATAGCAAATGAATTTATTCTTTAAAAGGTTGAAAGAGGGAGCTTATCAGACCACTCGTAGCGGGAGGGGAAGGATTGACTGTGGTCATAAGGCTGCTAGTACTAGGGTGGTAACTAGGTAGCCCGCTAGGCATGTGAGGATTCTTGGCTATAGATTGTTGCAATAACGAGGCGTGTGATAGGCTAGACATGGTATCAAGTAAACTGTTAGATTTATGTAACAAGTGGTCTCTGGCGGTACTGTTGTATGTCGGATAAGGTGAAGGTCGTGTGGCAGAAGTTATGCCTCCTGCAGCATAGTATGCATTGAATGGAGAATTGACCGTTTGTATTGCTGACTGCAGTGCTGGATACGGGTAGCCGTTCATGTTAGCTTGGGCAGCAGCAGTCATTAGGTAGGCATATATACCAGGGTCTGCCAGCCCGTATGGCCACGCTACTGTCATTCTTTGTCGTTTGTCTTTCATTCGACGATTTTGAAACCACACCTAAAATTGAGCAAAAGAGTGAAAGATTGGTGAAAAATTCATTTCTATAACCGCGAAATAAAATTTTCTATGACAACTATTTAAATTTTTAGTAAGGATTTTTTTTAGACATTTGCAACATTTTGAAAAAAGTTCAAGTTTGTTAATAACAAAAACGATTATTGCATAAATAATTTTTTATATCAGCAATGATTAGTAAAAATTTACCTTGATTGTGCTTTCCGGTAGTCCCAGTTTAGAGGCAAGCTCGCACCGCTTTGGCCTTGACACATAATTCTCTTTGAGAAATTCTTTCTCTAATAAGTTCAGCTGCTCCCGAGTAAACGCAGTTCTATACCTTCTGATATTGTCATCCTGCAAGCTCGCGTCATCTACAGATCACAAAAAAATTTAAGGTTACCCATTTCATTCATAAAATTGAGAATACCGCACCACCTGCTGGGGTTATACTATGCAAACACGTGCTTAGGTAACGCTAACTGTATCACAGCTGTAACATAGTAAAATGGAATGAGTAATACTGTTGTAACGAATTGTGTGAAGTACTCACAAAAAACTTTACAGCGCTTATTCGTTGTAATTAAAAACTGAGTCACCGTATTTATTATACTCGAATGATAAGTAACAAGCTACGAGCAGCTGTGACGACAAAACGCCGAGATTGTCAGGTGTTATTTATAATACATTTCCTCTCTTTCTATTCAATATCATGATTGAAATTAAACTAAATAATTTTTTTGTAAGTAATCAAAGGAAGTTTGTTTGCAGTTGCCTTTTCAAAATGCCAATTGATGCTTTTGTCTTTTTTTCTATTATAATTACAACAATGCAATTGTTGCCTTTTAAATTAATTAATTTTAGTGTTTTGTAAACAAAACCTTAAAAATACTATGTGAGGTTGGAAATATCGAGGTAGAATATTGCTGTTCAGGTGTTTCCTTTATTACCTAGCGGTTAATTTGTTTATACTGTATACTGTTATTTATTATGACAAACAGCAGTAAATCGGACACCTAAAACTGTTGATCATTTCGGCCATGTTGAATAGAATCATTGAGCAAATATGTAAACAAAAGACTTGTCAACAATTGTAACCAAAATCCCATCAAGTCAAAATTTTTAGAAATAATGAATAGGAAAGATATTTTAATTAGTGGAGATTTGCAGATCACAATAGAAGCTTATCTGTAGATGCTGTGAGAACAACATTTGTGCAATGTGTGATCTGTTTAGTGGTTGGTGAGTCAACGGCGCTGTTTCTATCACAGAAACCAATCTGATTGGTTGATATATTTAATTGATTGAATCTGATATTGTACAGATTAAGGCCGTATAAGTGTCAGGTATTTCGACACCGATGGGACGGTAATCTGTTCATTTCTCTGTATTTCCTCTCTGAGATGCAGCAGACAAAAATGTAACTGATATGATCTTTTCACATTTTGCCAATGATGGGAAATTTCAACTTGAAGTAAAGCAGTTATTTATATTTAAATAATTTTGCAGCGAGTCCACCTGTTAAGTGCACCAAGTATGTACTGCATGTCATTGTTGTAGCTGTTTTAAAAATCAACAATTGAATTGATTTGATTATTTTGGTTGCTTACAATAATTTTCAATGCCGATTATCAGCTGCTAATTACAAATCATTTTGGTTAAACAAAACAATAGACTGACTCATGATACGAGGTGCTTGCAGGTGATGTAATAGCCTACATAGTAAGTGCAAACAAAATTCATATCAACATTTTTTTTCTGCGACTTGCACTTTGCTTGTTTTCTTAAAACTGTCTTCGTATAATAAACTAAAATTATCGGTTGGCTATGTAACATGTTATGTAACAATGATAGATAAGAAGCGCCTGAATTACTAGAAATGTAATTTAAAACTATTATCTGTCTCGAATACAACAGGTGAGAAATAAGACACAAGTAAATAAAGTTTTTTGGAAATGTCATTTGATTTTAAAGCTTGTTCACTTTCACATGTTTTGCGCCTTGGGAAACATATTGAGTGAGAGGAAATAGGGATCAGAGGCTGAAGAGATCATAGTATGTTCGACTAACCAACAGTAATCAATTTTTAAACGGTAAGCTCTTGTATTTTTGTGGCGGGTAGGCAGTTTATTGTCCTGGAAATTGGAGCATCTTGCAATAAAAAAAATGCAGATCTTTCCGGAACACTAATAATTTTATTGGAGTTTTTAAAAAGGGAGATTAATCTGAAAATTTAAAACAATAATTTTAGACGCTCTGTCTAAAATCTTACAAAAATGTTTTAGCAAAAACCTTGAAACTTTTTCTATTAGATAAATAATCAAAAGCAAACAAATTCTTACCTTTTCTTTGAAAGCAACTCTTTGTTTCATCCTCGTCACAACTAGATAATAATGGGCTGTGACTCTCTTGAAACTGTAGCGACTCCGTTAACTTCGCTGTCGCTGCCGAGCACATAATCTGAGAACTCTCTGACAGCATCATATGTCTTTGACACAAAAAGTTGACAGTTTATTGCTGGCTGCTAGAACAACTGATTTTATAGAAGTGTTCTCTTTAAATTCCTTGTCATTTCATTTATAGCTGTCCAACTACCAGCAAATTATCTTTGCAATTATTTGGTGTAATTGTCCAATGAGCTGCTGAATGGGGCAATAATAATAAAACCTAATTGATAAACACCCTCAGCTTTGTTGATTGAAGTATGATTGTACTCCGTATGGGCGGAGCTTAGAGCTGGCTTTTTCTTTTGCCATTGCGTTCCCCAGCTGCTCTCATCATCTGCACATGATTGTATTATTGAGATTATCAACATATGCGCAGGAAATAAACCCTGTTTGATGACACATTGATCATCACAAAATATTGATTGATTTCTTGTTAAATCAACAGATGGCTACTTCTTTTTTGTACATTTAGAATTATTATTAATAATTCTTGAGTAATTTTGATAAAATATGCTTGAAATATGAAAATTGAATCTGCACTAGGTTTTTACCTTCTTGATAGTATGAAAAACTAAAAAATAATTATTATTTTAATTTTAAATTTTAGAATACCAAAATGTCTGAAATAATAATTAATACATTTGTGGTAGACTTTATTTACAAATGTAAGGAACAGAAAGATCTTTATTAGCAAATCAGGCATTTATTTTGAATACACCAAGCGAGAAAGTACCAGAGTTCGTCCACATATCACTTAATAAGTGAGCCAATGTTTTCACACACCCTTTAAGCTAGAATACACTGATTCGGTGACAGCACTTTCTCATGAGCCCAATTGTAGCTAAATAAAAGAGCACTTAACTCCAGCCAATATTATCATGAAACTATAAAGACACACTCATAAAATTATTTTGAAGTCTTTTGATGGAGTAATTTAGCTGAATGGATTGATCAACCATAAACATTCATAATCACACAAGTGGGAGAGCAGCCTGCTCTGATTGCATTGTCAACAAAAGATGGCGGACAAATCGGCAGACGTAGTCTCGGTTTTACTAAATTCATTGTTATTAGAGGCACTTTAACGTCAGTTTACAACAACTTCAAAGAGATGGAATCATTGTAATTGACTGGGACAGTGAGATAATTGTTTGTTTCTGCGTTTAGGTGACAGCGATCTGACTCAATTCGTACAGACAGCGCATTAACCTAAACGCTGTGGTTGTTGGCTTACTTTAGCTTTACTTTTTATTGCGTCTCATATTATAACATCGCTGACGAGGAAATTTTTGGTGTCTTGATAAATTAATTTCATTTGAGCTACTTCACTCAATACCAATAAGCTGACAGTAGCTGGTTTTACTTGGCCGTCTCACCAGCGCCATCTATAATAGAATCTAAACGACCAACAGAAAAATAAGCGACGATAAAAAATGGCCAATTTTTATGCAAATGTTTAAACGTTCCTCAAAGTTTTTTATGACGAAATCGCTTTGTAACAAGATAAAGTTGAGTGTCTATTTTGGTACCGCGTTGTCGTGGGAACAAGGTATGAGTTGTTAACAACCGGAGACTCGCTATGCCAGTTATCATCACTAGTAATCGACACTTACATAAACACTGCTATTGCTGCAACTGCTTTAGCGTTGTAAAACGTTAAAGTGATAATCATTTTGCATAAAACATTATTGTTGTAAGCGAGCCCAGCCTCTCACTAGCTGATCTTGTTTCATTGTGAGTCTTTGATCAAACAAATGACTAAATTTCACCCCAGACAAAATCCCTATTGCTATTACATTTGAGAGAGTTACATTTTGTAAGAAGATTCTTGGAATTTAAGAATAGCGAGTGAAATTGATTACATGAACGTAGAGTATTTGGTTCAATATAACCTAACCTGATCAGCCAAAATTTAGGACTGAAGCTTTTGACTTTATTTTCAGCTAAAAAGAGCAATCTTTTCATCTTCTAGAAAGTTTTATAACTTGTGCTGAATTTGATTAAAAAAACTGAACATTTTTATAAGTTTTGAGCAATTATAATAACAATAATTATACAAATTGGGTAATTTTTTGAAATAGGCATTTATTTACAACATTTTAACTGGATTTCAGTATTTTTCAAATCAATCTAAAGACAAATTAACAAAAGAAACACAAAGATGGAGCCACGCTATCTACAGGGCCATGAAACAGCATTCATAAAATATAGCCATCTGCTATTGCAAGTCATTACAGCCTATAATCATAAGAAAAGGTTTTCTCCGGAATTACTGTGACAGCTACAAAACGCAGGAGTGCTGCCTAAGGATTAGCAGCCTCCGATGGTAATGATTGCTGTATTTTTATCTGGCAGCAGAAAGGAAGAAACACTAAACGCTAATTAAACAGTAATAATGTGCTTCTGCGCTACAGAACTCTTTTACTGTGAAAACTACTGGCAGACTTTTTAGTTTCCTTCAGATGTCTGCAGTTAGATTGCTGTGAATTTGTACGCAAAAGCTGAAAAACTTCAACATCATGTTCATAAAACTGCTACAAATTCAAATGAATATGTTTTATAGATATCCAAAAATGTTAGAAGTTTCATTGTCGAAAATATAATATATATTTTTATTCTTTCTTGAGTTATAGCACTCAATTGAGTGACTTTACTAACACATTGCAGTCACAAAATCACCAGTACGGATGACAAAACAAAATATCACATGACTGTCAGCTCCTGTCTGGGTATTTCATCCATCGACTGTTAATAACTTGGTCTATGGTGGCTCGTCTCGTCACATCTGGCTCCAGAATGTGGGCTATAAGAATCTTACAGTTTGGGACTATACGATCTACCATACGAGTTGGGAATGCGACAGCCTTGGTGAGAATGTTACGTAACATCTTTGGTACATTTGAGTCATCAAACGGCATTGAACCACACACCTTTTAACAACAAAAAAGTAAAATTAGACGAACAAGTAATTTTTTCTAAAAAAAGTGTGATTGCTATGTAGAAACCTGACAAGAAAAACTAATTGAGGCGAAAAAATAATCACTTTGTAAAATGTGTAAACTCTTAATGTTTTTTGCTGCAACCCACAAACAATAATAATAATAAATATTATGCTGAATAAATTGAATAAAAAAAATAGTATGTCTGATATTAACACGATCTATGATTATATTTATTAATTAATATTACCCGATGATACTTTTTAATTTATTATCATTTAAAGTTTTAAATAAAAAAAAATTAACTAGATCACTGAGTCAGTTATCAGACTTCCTATACAGGCGTCAAGAGCAAACCACAAAATTCCGTCAATAATTCTTAACTTATTGCGGCCGTCGTCAGGGAACATTAAAATAATACCCAGCCGAAGTACACACATACAGTTACACAATTACAAACGCACTCAACAGTCATAGAAATTAACAGATTGCTCCACCCACCGTCGATGCTGCCAAAACAAAAATTTACAGGTTGTTTTATTAATACAAAACTGATCAAACTTTAATCATGTCACTCGGTACAACACATCAAATTGAACAGCAAACAGCATAGCCAAGTGCATTTTTCAGTTTTCAAGTGTCATGGCAATTGATCGTAATTAAAAATATAATTACAGAGATGTAAAACCTTCATGATATGATGATGAATACTCATCAGGTATTTCACATTGCTTAATAAGCTCTCATCAGCCTTTAATTACTGCTGCTGTTGCAGTTTATGACAGCAAATTGAATCTGCCGTTCAGTGTTTGGCGAAGATAAAAAACAGCAGCAATGATAGACGCCATGTAAGCTAGTAGATGCATTATCAAAGGTGCTTCATGTGTAACCAGCTGTCTAAAGATGGCAGTTATAGAAATAATTAAATGCATTGCTAGTTGTGTCATCAGCAGTTTTGTGTCTTGTTTTTTAACACCATTTCTGTTGAAAATGGAAAAATTACTTTGTTACATCTTATTTAAAATAATAATTTTTTAGATAAACATCAAATAAAATATTTTTTAAAATCATAATAATAACAAATTTGAAGTGTTTATAATTTAACTGCAAAAAAATTATAAGAAACAAACAATTTGATTGACAAATTAACAAAACGTTTTATGTTTTGAAAATACAAGGGCCTCGTTATTGCGACTATTATGGTTAGCGTATTGAAAGGTATGTTTCTAATTGCTTGTCATGTATGCCTTAGGTTGCCTCTGCCAGTTTGGACTGTCGTCTAGACACACAGGAATAGCGTAAGGCCACAATAATGATAGCGAATGGCTATAAACTATTATTCATCATAAAAAATTGTCCAAACGCGGCAATTATTGAATTAAAAGTGAATATAATCAGTGCGTTGAATAGAGAAGACAATATTGGAGGAATAATTACAGATAAACTAAGAAGCTTTGTTAGAAAACAACAGGAACAAGTCATTATCTACCGGAGCTACAAGATTATCATTATTTTGTGTGTATAGCGGGTGGGTGCATGCAGTATACCCTTCCCCAAGGCCAGCTAATTATGATGATAAAACAGATCATTTTCCTATCGAGTTTTAACTCGAAACAAAAGATTCTCTCTAGTAAAACAGCAATTAGAATATATTTAAACGTTTAGTGAGAAAAAATTATGTTTTGTAATGTGTAAAGGTATTAACAGCTATTTAATAATTTTTCTAGCAGGCTTTTTTGGTTTTTTAAATATGATTTGTTTATCTTACAAATGAGCCAATTGGATGTTTGTGATGCGGTGCAAACGATTGGCCATAAGTCATCAGTTTATTTATTCAATAGTTGCACAACACCTTTAAATTTTAACCAAACTTTACACGACACATATATAAGTTCTTAGAGTACGTACCATTATGTACAATATAACGCCCAAGCTCCAAATGTCATACATTTTAGGATTATAGGGGATGCCTTGCAGGACTTCTGGTGCAGCGTACGCCGAAGAACCACAGTATGTTTCACTCAGAACTCTCTTATCTCTCTCATCTGTGCAGACGCGTGCAAACCCAAAGTCTGTCAGCTGCAAATTAATCCAAATTATGTAAAAAAAGAGAAGATAACTCCCAAACAAAATTCCAAGATAGACAAAAATTATACCTTTGTATTGAGGTCCTTATCTAATAGGACATTTTCGCATT
The DNA here is from genome assembly GCA_945261195.1 of Cryptosula pallasiana. Classification (NCBI taxonomy): domain Eukaryota; kingdom Metazoa; phylum Bryozoa; class Gymnolaemata; order Cheilostomatida; family Cryptosulidae; genus Cryptosula; species Cryptosula pallasiana. The sequence goes on along the minus strand of OX183133.1, from coordinate 15,040,247 downwards.
TGAGATCTCGATGGGCGATGTTGAGCCCATGACAGTATTTTAGCGCTGACACCAGCTGTTTAAACATCCTCCTCGCTGCCACGTCAGATAACGGACCTCCTTGCTACAACCGAGAGTATCTTCTCACTTATGTATCAAGTACATTTCCACTATTAAAAAATTCCAAACATTGCCTTACCTTTATATAGTCCAAGAGATCACCGCAAGTAGCCAGCTCCATGAAGATGTAGACTCTGTGTGTTAGATCTAGAACTTGGAAAAGGGCTATTATATTTGGATGCTTAATCTTATACATGATATCGAGCTCTCTGGGGAGAAACCTTTCAATAAAGTCTGCAGGAGCTTTTGCTTTTTGAATGACCTTGACCGCTAGAGGGCGATGGTGTCCATCTTGGTAGGCGAGCCTTCAAAAAGGAGTTGATACTATTAGTTGCTTTTTGAGTCAGCATTTCATAATTAACTTAGACTCTGATATGTGAAAATTACGTCAACAGCTCATTTCTATTTTACGTGTAGTAACAAACAAAGTACACCAGGCTACCCCAGGCTACCCCCAGGCTACCCCAGGCATAATGATATGTAGGTATCTCTATTATTTATTGCTTTAAATCATTAAGAAATCTCGACTTATAGAAAACGATGAAAAGTTGTCCTCTCTCACATCTGCCGCATGAAAAATCTTGCACAATTCTATGATGTCACAGAGTAGTGCTTCTCAACAAAAGGCTACTGACGTTTGTGAAAGTTTGCATTTATTAAAATAATTTTTCTACAAGTTTTTAAATATTTTGATCTTCAACTTGTTCATGCATATAGCATAAAATTGTGCCCTAGTAACTTCTAAGTGATGCATCATTGGGCCAATGACGTTTTAATGTAGATGACTGAAACATAACTCACTTGACTGTTGCATACGACCCTTCTCCGATACACTTGTCGAGAGAGTAGCCATGTTGTTTTAGTACGACCCTGTCACCTAACTCTATGGGACACGTCTGGTACGTGGAGTTTGGTGCAGGCTCTCCATGATGGAACATTTGCCAAGTTTTATCAGATATATCAAAGGTTGGGTCGATAGCTTGCAGGCCCTTACCATTAATTGACTGAATAGAAACAAACCATGAGTAGCTAACTCTAACTTGTTGTGTGAAAAAGGTAGGTATCATTTGCTGAAATGAAAAGACAACTTTCTGCCATTTTAATTCAAACTTTTAGCTAGTCAAGAATGAAATGGTGTCAAATAGAACTAAGGTAAATTACCAATTTTAAAATCAAAATAAAAGTTCAAAATTTGGGCCTAAATATTCTGATTGAAACCGTACAATTTTCAATACAAGTTCTTGTGGTTTGAAATGATTGTTTGTCTACATTAGGGGGACATACCTCGTATATAGCTACTGACAGAGTATTTCCGAGACTGGTGTATGTGATTCCAAATAAAGAAGAACGTGCTAAAATTTTCACAATTCGAAACTTAAAGAAAAAATCCAGTGTTCAAGCCTTACAAACATTCAAGTAATTCAGCAGGAATTTTACCTTGCAAATGTTGAAATTCCAGTAAATAGAGATGAGCTATAGACGATGTCACACTCTGATGTAAGATTCTGCTAAACTTATGTGACTAAAAATCTCTCACAAACCAAATTGTCCGATCACCGGCGTGAAATGTTCACTACAACCTGTTTTATTGTAAATGCGTATTGTGGAATAGCTAAAAACGCTTATGCTATGTGCTTAGTATTGTATCAAGATCCCTTTCATGGTTTTTACTCATTGTAAATCTGTGCTGGACTAGACAGTCCTGTAATTGGAAAAAATCACCACTCAACAACTGAGAGAGAAAGAGAAACAGCACAAAGAGATAATACGATCAGAATACTTTTATTAAAAAGCAACTTTTCACCAAAATAACAACATTAGGCAACAAAATCATTAAATATTTTATTGGCAATGCTGACAAGTTGTCCAGGCAACTAAAAGCGTCAGCATTGCCGAGTTAGTGATTGCAGGTGTGAGCGAAGGAGAAGATATGTCAATGTATACATTATGTTATAGAAGAATGTATAATATGGTGGTAAAACCTGCGGTAGAACAGCTGATGGCCGTACAACACAGTCGCTATGGTACAATAAAATCAGGTAAAGAAGTAAAATATTACATCTAATGCTAGCAGCAAATACAGCGCTGCACAGAAAACAAGTTAAACAAAAGAATAACTGAGTGCGTAAAATGTACCTGAACGGGATCAAAAGCAATGAAGTACAAACGACTGGGCACTACTGGCATTACTTGAACGCAGCTACCTCTGTATGAGGAATGGCACACAGAGATTTCACTCTACACAACCAAAGTTATACCAATATTATTGTAAGTAAGTGATGAAATCAGTATTGTGTATGTAAGTAATACTATTGACTGTATGTATCCATAACAACAATTCCAAACACGCGCTACCAGTTGAGTTTCTCGACATAATTAGATGGCAACATTCCTGTTTGACCGGTACGTTCTACTCTACCATTCATCCATCCCTCATCAATCGCGTCGCAATTAATAATTAGGTCATTCTCCTCAAACCCAACTTCATCTTCATCTCCGGCAGTGTAGTCGTACAGGGCCTTGGAAACATACTACAAGCAAACAACAGAACAAATTGAATTGGGCAATGAGTAAGGGCATAAAACGTTTTACAAAAACAACAGAATGAGAAAACTTAGGCTAACAGATATAACTAGGAGCGACTGCGACTACTAGTTGACACAAAGTATATTACTAACCCCTTTTCCTGCGTAAGGATCAGTTGTTCTAGCCTGTGGCACTGGATTGTGAGCAGGAGGGGGTGAAGGATCTCGGACTGCGGGTGGCGATGGGTCTCTGACTGGTGGAGGGGAGGGATCTCTGACAGGAGGTGGAGAGGGGTCCCTCACAGGAGGCGGTGAAGGTGCTCGTACTGGACTAGCACTCCTTGGGGCCGCTACAGGAGCTGCTGGTTGAGTGAACTGTGGTGCAGGCTGTCCCATGACTGGTGGTTGAGATGGAGGCTGGTTGGCTGGCTGGTTGTTAGCTGTAGCAGCTAGAAGATGAAAAGATGGCAAGTTGAAGCTAGTTTAGTTACATACACATACCAATCAGACTGAGACATGCTGTGTAGCTACCAAAGCACTCTACATTGTCGAGAGCATTACACGACCAGCCACCAGCCGCTACAGGAAGTTCTACTCACTACAAATGGACGTATACAACTTGCACTATAGAAATGCGTGAGGATAATATACACAGAAATAATGAATATGAAACCACCAGAAAGTGTGGCCCAAGTGCTCTGAAGAAAAAGGTCGGCTAACAAACAAACTATTGCGTGTAGCCTGCAGCAACCAACCACACCTATGACTATCACCCAGGGGTAACGGCAATGCAAGACAGTATATAAGACAGAAGCAATTAGGAGTTGTCTGAAATACAATGTGCAGACAACTCCACGCAGAAAACAACACTAAAACTGAAACGCAAATAAATTCACAACAGAGAGAATATGAATGGTGATGGAAACAATGAGGGGGCGCAAAACAACTACGACTGAGAAAACATGCTGCATGCTACGGCTACACAAAATTTAATACAATGACAGTTAAAACATTGAAGGGATATCGTCTTGGTAACTAGACGTGAGTCTAAGACTATACGCACTTACACATACTCAAGCTTTCTTGCACAGTTCCAATTATAGAAATAGACAAGTATAGTAAAACACTAGACCATCTGCTAGCTACCCAAGTCTAGCAGGACCCCATGGGAAGGAAGCAGGAGAGGGTTAGACAACACCGACAGAAGGTAGAGACAGCAAAAGCAGAGCTTTTGAGGCAGCACTAGATGACATGTAGCAAGGAACAGTTTGCTGACAGACAAACATTCAGTGTGTCAGATGGAGGTGTTTAGTGGGGGAGGCATGCATGTGCCCAACTCTACTCTATAATACAACAAAACTAAGGCTAGCAGTGATACCTGGATATTGGTCTACTATTGACCCATACTCATCATTTATTGGGTCGTAGTCAGTGATTGACCCAATTCTCCTCGATCGACTGTAGGCTGTGATGGGATAAAATGAAGACATATAAGCAGCAGTGTACACAGTTCTGGAGACAAACAGCCAGACTGTTTAATGGGGGCACTCACCAGACATTGGGGTCCCAGCTCTCTTATCTTACCATTTGTACAGAGTACATACCAACACATATAGACTACATACCAACACATAGAGAATACATACCACATATATGGAAAATACATACCAACACTAAGTAAATACATACCAACACTAAGTAAATACATACCAACACATAGAAAATACATACCAACACATAGAAAATACATACCAATATACAGAGAATAAATACCTACCAATGCATATATACTACATACCAACACTTATTGAATACATACCACTTACAGAACACATACCCCATACATGCAATGTGAAAGGCGAAGAGCTAAACAGAAAATAAGGAGTTATGTGCCCACTGCGAACACAACTTTTCATTATTATTATTGTCATGTCTCCATATTTACCACTTTTATTCTTTTAGTGATTATTTGGAAATAACACGAGAAGCGACTATTGAAAGAGTGCACCACTTTAATACACCCTAGTACTCTCCTGTATATTTACCGTGAGCTGTAACGAAACGTGTTGTTATCTAACTTGTCTGAAATTACTACTTGTCAGAAGCCAAATTGTACAGACAGTATCAGTATTCATTTACTACTGTCTTTTACCTGCTGCACATCCACTCTTGTTGTAACAGTAAACATTCAGGTAAAACAAAGCTACCATAAACAAATACAAGCATGTATTATTGCAATGATGGACATATGCGCAAACAAAATAGTTTACAAGAAGCAAGTCTTTCATGGGCACACAACTCCTAAAGTATTCTCATCTCTCTCCCCAAAACCCAGCTCACATTGCTGTGAAGGAAGCCCTTCCTAATTATTTAGGGAGGTGAGAGAGTAATAACTCAATTATCTAACAGCAGTAATCATGCCAGCGACTACACTAAATATAGAGCATGTGAATCAGAATAATCGGCAGTCAAAAGACAGCAGAAGGAAGAACCTTACATTGTTGGTTGCTGTCATCCTCTGTAACACCATACAACACAAAAGATTCTAAGGCTATAGCAAAGAAGTAGGATAAATGCCAGGGCTATATAATACAGTCTACCGGTAGATATCAATCCTACCATCACAGAGACAGTGCCTATGGAGAGGCCATATTTTTTGGAATCATCAAATAAACTAGGGTTACACACAGAGTCTGCGGGTGTTTACCTTGTTTCTGTCCATTGGCTGAGGCATACACCGTAGTAGACTGAGTTTTACTGGTGTAGGGTGAAGGTTGACTTTCTCCAGCAGGGTTATAGTCACTAAGGCTACCTGGTTGACGAGATCTGGGCGCAGGGGCAGCTCTTGTGTTTGTAGCTACAGAACACATAGTAAAATGCAATGAGACACTGCAACGCATGGACATGACTTATACTGGAAATTGTCTCCTCCTGTATTTAACCATTCAATCATGGCAAGTTAAACAAACGATGAATGTGAACATAACAGTAAACTGCGAGCTGAAACTAACAACAGTGGATACTTTAGTAAAATCTGACACTACCTCATCAATCCCATAAAACAACCAAAACCGCCATCCATAATCAAAATTTTAGCTAAAAATGAGCGAGTTAAATAAAAACCAGTATCATATTACAGCGGGGGCGAGGGCTTCACTCACGCTACGTCACCCACAGACAAAACTTGATGTCAATACAAACTCTAGAAAAGCTGAAAGTGAAACAACAGTACCTAACAAAACATAGCTCTACACTCTCAGTAAGGCAATCTCACAACACAACTTCCTATACACCAAGGGTACAATTATGTGACATCAAATGCCATTCTCTGGGTAACAAAACAAAATTAACGAATTGGCGACCTCCTACACAACCAAAGGGCATAATTTTCACAGCTAGAAAGCTTACAAGGAGCGGAGCTGTATTGATTGAATTTTCGGCATGTAACAGTTGCTTTTACAAGCTGAGAGACAGATATATATATATAACACCATTGTATAAATAATGAGTGATGCATGCCATAGATATTTTACGGATTGCTGATTCAATGCAGACCCAACAGACCATACATATGTTGATGAGCAAATCAAAAATATACGAGTACAATATTCTAGGCAGCCTGCAGTGCATGAAAGAAATCTCAACCAATCAGAGTGCAGTAATGAGTAGAATATAAGAACTAGTGCACTGATTCAGTCCGATAGACAGAGACTAGCTATAGATGACTTGGATAAAATCAATGAATCAAAAGAGACAGCTGCGCGTGTGAATGTAGTAGCTAGTAACTTGTGTAAGCTTTGGTAAGTGGATTCCAATCTCCATGACAACCAGGAGTACACACTAGCAATGACAAGCACGACAACATCAACTAAAAGAGGATGATTGACACAGATATTTCTGCATACAATGAGAAAGCACACACTCAACTGTGTCATACCGAATGTTCACTGTCACATCAGTACAAAACATCCAACTACTAACTAATGGCATAACAGAATAACAGTGACAGTTACTGACACAACAGTGACAGTTACTGACACAACAGTGACAGTTACTGACACAACAGTGACAGTTACTGACACAACAGCGACAGTTACTGACACAACAGCGACAGTTACTGACACAACAGTGACAGTTACTGACACAACAGTGACAGTTACTGACACAACAGTGACAGTTACTGACACAAAACAGTGACAGCTACTGACACAACAGTGACAGTTACTGACACAACAGCGACAGTTACTGACACAACAGCGACAGTTACTGACACAACAGTGACAGTTACTGACACAACAGTGACAGTTACTGACACAACAGTGACAGTTACTGACACAAAACAGTGACAGCTACTGACACAACAGTGACTTACCGGCACAACCATGTACTGTTGTGTAATCTGTCTCAAGCGGCACTAGTTGAAAGAAATAGCATTGAATAGTTTAGCTCTGGATAGATTTTACTTTCAGTGGTGCCAAACATACCATTTGTGTTTTTGTAAGAATGGTGCAATAAAATATTCATGTTTAAAGCCATTTACTAGTTTATTAAAAGTCACTCCGAAAGGCAGGCGTTTTGGAGTGACTTTTAGCGAGCTAATAAATAAGTCTATACGAGACAAGAGTCAAACAAAGTCAATTATTATAATTATCATTCAACAAAAGTATAAAAAAATAATAATAAACACCAAACAAACATATTTTTAGGTTATCAGTTGTTTGTTTGATCATAAGTATACATGACTTTCTAGCACAAGAATTTGATACAACATAGTAATTGATGATGATCACTTCCTGTTCAGTGGAAAAAGTAATAAAATAATAAAAATGATGAAATAGTTTTATTATTTGGTACACATATGCACCAAAAGTAGTATGAAAAAGTGATCAACTTTTGGTAAAAGACTACCTTTTACACGTACATTTGGTACTCCCCTGTGCATATCCACAGGTTAATAACTGCATTTATATTAAACACGCTGTCTCAAGTTTACTCCACGACAATTTGTTTAGCAATTGTCGTTTGAATTCTTTTGCAACTTGTTTTTTCCAAATTCTCTTTGCAAAAGAAACAATAAATCAAAATTATTTTTTGGAATCGCTAACTTAAACCAATCTCATCAAACAAAGGTAATATATTGTACACTACAAAATAAACCAGCGAGTTGTAGTAGCCAAAGAGAGAGAGGCAACCACAAGGAGAGAGAGAGGCGACCACACAAGGGGAGACAACCATCCAAGGAGATACAACCATGCAAGGGGAGACAAATGGGCAAAGAGTTATCCAAACCACAGTACACATATCAGTATATAACCAAGAAATTAAGACTAACCGTCAATTTCTGAGGGCCTGGCTTCCTCCATTTCCTGTTTACGCATCAAATCGCCATGGTAGGTTATATTGCTAATGGTGGTCATGTTCTTCTTGACTCTCATAGTCTCAGGGTCATCAGCTACTGCCGTGTATTGTCCTAGAATACAGTGCCAATATATTATGATCAACTGCTGTATTAGTACTCTATTTACTAATGAGCAAGCACCGGACTGACATGGTTGTACCTCAGAAAACATCAAACACTAAAACGGCAAGTCCATTTAGCGATTGTTCGACGATGGCAGGATTTTGCAGCTGTTGTTTCCGGAGAAATTGAAATTTTTGAAATTATCACCAGGTTTACATTCGAATAAATAAATCGCTAGCCAAGACTTTCAGCAACCAATCAAAGCGCACAAACACCATAGTGTCTTGTCATCTGCAGCGCACCGATCTATCAATGATCATAATATTATTTGTAGGCTATGGCTTATAACTGCGAGTTTGACCGAAGTCGCCGAAGAATGAATAACAGTAGAGATTTGTGCAACATTTTTTTGGAGTTCTGACTCTCGCTATATGTGCAGTTTTACACTAAGTACAACTAGAGAAATGGGAGACTGACAGGGCATGACCATGAGTGAGTAATGTTTACTTTTACGCATACATTTGTCATCATAAAATGGACAATTATTGACTGGACTATCACATTATTCATTATTTACGACCTGTCAGAGGACATCACAAGTAGCACATTCCACTAGGACATTATTTATCACATGCAGTAAACATGAAATATGTACAGTTTTGGTTATGGAAGTGCCCACACACTGCGCTGATGACTTTACATTATAGATATAGTATAAGGTCACCAGGGTTAACCCACAGTCAAGTGCGCCAACTTTATCTGTTGACAAAAACATCATCGATAAGTTCTAAACCAAAGATTCTTTATAAGTAAAATGCATGAAGGAGAGCCAACAACTCCAGGGCTAACCAGTGCACAAGTGGCAGTAGTACAACCCAGTGATTTCACTAGCTTGACCTCAGCTGACCTCAGCTGACCCAACTAAACCAACTGGTAGAGTGCAGACATAGCTGGCAGGCAGGAATGTGACTCTATATCCAGAGTGTCAAATTACAATACTTTGATGTGATATATTCACCACATAGCTGGCCACATACCATCGACTAACAGCCGCAGTGTATACAATACACTTTGTATAGTAGTATATCACTAGTAGTATACCACCAGTAGATTCCATTACTAGCTACTAGTAGACTTAGTGATGACCCATAAAACACTATCTAGTATTTACTATGAATGATACAGTTTGGACTTTGATCCCAACAAACGAGCATAACATGTGTGATTTTTAAACGACAACTTTTACCACTTTCTCTCACCTTTAGCTGCTTCAAACTCTTCATGATATTTTACCTACAGCAAAAATCAAAAAGAAAAGAGTAACTCACCCTGTATATTATTTACTACAACAGGTGGTAACACACATCTATGACAGTAATGGGCACACATATGTATGAACTATAGATAAATGACACAAAACACTTACATTGCTCTGTATAGCTGTATTTTTCTTGATTCTCATATTTTCTGGAGTGTCAGCTACAGATGTAAATTTCGTGGTAGGGTAGTGACTACAATTATAGCGTACACACATGCATACACACATGTATACAGTAACCATGACAATGTACATGTATGTACACAGTAGCTACAAAAATGTACACGTGTATGTATACAATAACTACAACCAAGTACATCTAAACATGCTACAACAAGTAGAGTTAGGGGTGTACATAGAGTAAAGTTAGGGGTGTATATAGAGTAGAGTTAGGGGTGTATATAGAGTAGAGTTAGGGGTGTATATAGAGTAGAGTTCGGGAAGTGTTTAGAGTAGAGTTAATGTGTATAGAGAAGAATTTACATACAAATTATTAGCATGCAATACGTCTAAGCACAGGTCATTCATGAGCACAAAAGAAATACCAATGGCAATAAATACCAATACATATTGTTACCTACTGCTGCAAACACTTTCATAACTAAACACTCCAATACACAACCAAACAAATAGTTTGGTATCAAAGGAAAAGGCTCAACGATGTAAGCGCTAGTTCAAAACTTGATTAATTAACTTACGCATTGCAGTAGGGTAGCTTGTTGTAGCCCTTGTAGTTCTTCATATTCAGGGTCATACTACATACTTGACAGCGAAAGCACGCTTTGTGCCAAGTCTGTAAAGTGACAAACAAATTTCTGAACAAAAAGTGCGGAAGCTGAGCTTCACTTACCACAGCCAAGGTTTTGGTTACACAAAAAAACATAAAACAGGGTTTGCATGAGATAACATGTGAGCTATTCATCACATTTCCATGTCATGTAAGCAAGCAGACGCGGGTAGACATGATGGATGCTTGTTATGATAAGTATTCAGTGCTTATTGTTAGTTAGATCCACTATCAGTGGAATTGATCAAAGTACTACATTATCTACTAAGACACCAGTATTTTAGAGCAGAGTGGGGCCAAGGTAGAGCACTACTAGCTACTAACAATAAACATTGTAGAATTGACATCCACCTAGCTATCCATATAAGGAGTGACTGTGAGCTATCTGATATCCTTAACCAAACAACTGATAAACTAGAGTATACACGCAGTCGTAGCAGTGACAATAGTGTTTGTCATGCAAAATATGCATCAAACAATTTTAGCGAGGCCGATAAAGGTATTAGGTGTTACAATTATAATAAATTACCAACATGCGTAAAAATAAAGGATGCTTTAATGGGTAAAGATTAAATTTTGGAAAATTGTCGAAGCTTAATTTTTCAAATATTGTTAGTAATGAAAGCAATGAACAATGTTTAGTGCTCTGAAAGATGCTGGTAGCAAAACTAACAACAGTTGCTTGTTTTCTAACATAATTTGTCGATTTTAATATGGAGCAAATATTTCTTATTTTCCACCATCAATTTTTAGATGGCAAGTATTCCACGCCATTTATAACTGAACTACTAAAACCAGATGTATTTTTATCAAGGTAAGAAACTTGATAGAATTGGATATCTTATCATTGGAATATGTTAGGTCCAAACATAAACATAAATCCTGCAAACAACCACACAAATTTGTGCACAGAGCACAGCAAAATACGGCATCTCTAATCACATCTCATACAACACTTACCTTATCTAAACATTTTAGTTCGTCCATTGGATAAACCATTTTTTGACACGCACCACAGTTCTTGGGAGGCATGGTGGTGCTCTACAACAGCAAACAAATATAAAGTGCCACAACTTGATATTTAGCCAACTACAACTATAAAATGAAATGCAAACAGTTACTGTTTGCATTTCATGATTGCCTAACTGTAGGCAGGCAATCATAAAAAATCATCGTAAAACATTAAAGACCGAAAGTCCAAGTTGAAAAGAATCAGTTCATAACTCAATTATTTCTGTGTATACAATTGATTGAAGTCCAATTTTAATTTAAATATCTTAGTCACATCCATTGAAATAAGTTGCAAACTCAATCTACATTCGCATTTAGTGGATTGAATACACGAGTTTTATTGCAAGAGAATAGTAAATCAAGGACAATCTTCCATTGAAAATGGAGTCAGATCTAGTGTCCCCCACATGCGACCATCTTGGATGGATTTGACACCATTTTCGATTATTTACCTATGCATCACCATGTGGGGTTAGTCTCAATCAACCCTGGTGACATTTTATAAATCAGGAAATGACTGCCAAATGCCATTTATCGCTAGTAAGAGCCAACTGCTGATGATAGACTAAAAATTGGTGATTGAGTAATCACTTGAATGTCAGAAACTGGATATCCTGGTATCCATTTCAAGCAAGGCTTGCAATTAAATAGCCACATAGATGAAAAAATAACAAATGCTTAAATAATCCGAGAGTCATCAAAAAAAATTGAGGCTATATGAGTCAATCAGAAAGGAAAAGCATTGGCTCAGGTGAGCTTCTGCAGACCTGCAATTGAGTACGGCATGGCAAAAAGAGATATTGCTCGAAAGGAGCTAAATATAATCTCCTCAACTACATGTATGTCTGTGTATGTACTTGCACATTTTATTATTACCACAAATAATTCTGAAGGAGATGTGGGGGGGGGGGAGGGGACTACCGCTAACAACTAGCATTGATGATTGTTGCAAACAGCAATATAATTCTGTAGGACTGCGCAATACTAGTTATAGTAGAAGCAGTTATTACTATCTAATACTTATACTATTATCATTATTATGAATTATCATTGGGGTATTTATTTATTATTATCTTATGCGTAATAAATAATTATAATAACAACTACTCCTAACTAACTACTACAATAATAACAATAAATAATAAAAGCACACAACATAATAAATAAACAAATGATTATAAAAAATATAGAAACGACAATAATAATAATAACATCATCATAATAATCATCATCATCATTGTTGATTGATAAACGAATTATTAAAATTATTATTATATAATAATAATAAATAATATTCAATAATATTATTATTAATTTAATTATTATAACAGAAATTGCATAATAATAAATACTATTGTGGTTGCCAGTGTGTTGAATAGATGTGAAACTAAAACTTCTGGACACATCATTATCATCATCTGGGTGAAGTGCGATGTCCTAAACTTAGACTAAACCACTTTCTTCTTCAGAATTAAATTTCAACTTCACGTTCTTATGAGGGAAACAACCCAAAAAAGTCAGTAGCATTATCATTATTTACGTTCTATTATTAATAAATTTTACGCAAGTTCAAGATGTGGTTTTTTCAATTAATTAAATAATTGGATATAATTATTAAAATAATATATATTATTTATTATTATTATATAATAATTATTATTATAAAAAAATAATAATAATAATTATTTATAATAAATAAAATAAATTAGCAAATAATAATGACACTACTATCAATCATTATTATACCTTTACAATTTATGGTTTTTATTTAATTACGCTCACCTTCTATTTTTTTAATTAACAGCAAACTTGCCAACTACAATAATCTCAAATTCTCTGCTCCTTAATAGTATTATGATGATGCTACTCTTCTGCTGCAAACAATTATAAAGCGGAAACCACTCGTCTACCCGTGATGACGCATGCGTAAAACTAGCAATTGCTTCAGCGTAACCGCCCCTCAACCTACTTCAAAAGGTTCATAGACAAGACAACTCCCAAGAAATAACTTCTCAGTAAGTCTTCATTCACCCACCATCAAAAACAAGCATGTCTCACCCAAAACATCTTAACACAAAAAAAAAACTTCGAGCCCATTCTAACCAATGAAGTTAAAAACTATTGTTAATAGTTCATAGATTTGTCCAATTAATCAAGCCTGAGAAAATATAGTGATATGAAGTTATGAACTAGTTTATTTTTTGTTACAGAATAAACATGGAAGCATTGTGTAACTTCATAAAAAACGAAGAGTTGAAAAATATATCGATTTATTATAATGCACGAAACAGTTTCTAAGGATGAATGCTAACATATATACATGAAATAAATAAACACACATATTCTCGGGATATTCTCTTTATGCGAGAGAAGTTTCAGTCAGTTGGCACAGTAATGAATGCAGATATTTTTCTACAAAATTTTTGCGCGAGCACTCATTCACTGATTATCCTACCACACTATCAATATTGTATGAATTACACATCGCTTAGTCAGATGGAGGTATTCATAGTCAAATAAAAACATAACATATACTTGTTGGAATAGATAGTGGAACATACAAAGTAAAATATTTTAGCATCCAAAGTGGATGAATCGAATATTAATAACAATAACGCAATAAAACAAATACAAGTTTGAAATAGCCCTATTTCTTCAGCTGATTATTGTTGAGCAAGTCAGACACACCCAACTCTCTCTCAATGATGGTAACCACAGCATCATAGACATCTGCACAGTACATGGTAGGTATACGCAACTGTTGGTTAGTTTCAAAATCTCTATGTCCGTGATGATACACATCATACTCTTGGTCTTCAATTTTACCTGAGTGCACAAAAATCACAGAGTAAATAATAAACCCACCCAAAAAATTTAATACGCAGAAACTAAGGAATCATAGGCTAACTGATGGACAATCATATATTTCGCAAAATTAAAAGAAATTATATATTAGAGTTGTATTCTCCTTTTATAGAGAACGCAACTCCCATATTCATAGCTTTGACATTGACTCACCTAGTTTAGGGTCGTAGACTCCAGTACCTACAAGCACTGAATGACACTTGGTGGCAGTCTGTGGGTTAAACTCATATCCACTGGGGACTTCTCGGGAAGCATGCGGGAGGCCCGCATCCTCGTTGTCCAGACACTTCTCTATGTATCTGTTGTAGAGGTTGGCACCAAAGACATCTACTTCTGGGTTATCCCTGTGTGCAATACAACTTGTAATGTAATACATACATCAATGCCTCATTGTTACAGCAGTACAAACACACATGAAGGCTGACCCTATCAGGTAGAGAGTCTTGATTGGAGCTTCAATGCCAAGGGCAGCAGCTTCCTTAGCGATGCAGTGTTCAGCGTAGCGCATTGTGATCTCACTGGGTTTGCCTACCAGTGCAGTATACTGCAAGTCACGTCCTGTGATTTTCTATCAACAGAAAATCAAATATAGGGAGCGATGGTCAAACTACAACAAAACATTTAAGAACTTAGTCTATTCTATAAACTTGGAAACGAACTGAAAAGTCAACTTGCCAAGTTCATTAACACTAACAACCATCCTAAACTCAAATTACGTGCTCAAAAGTTATATATTAAATTTTAGCCAAATAAAAATATATGATTCGGCAATTCATGAAACAGCGACAGCAAGCAGAAAAACTTGTTGAAATAGCAATATCTTGACAGAGTCATGATGTGTGCATGTATACATACAAAGACATGTAAGGTGTCTATACTTGAAATACTCGGGTGTATGTATACAATGATAGAATACATTGCATATAGTACGTAATAATTGCATCTATTGAAAAATTGAGTATGTAGATCAATATCAGCTCTTTCAATCACCCATGCCTGACTACCATGTCATTTATCATTGTTCCCATCAAAGAAACTTCTTGTGTGAAAAGACTAATTAGGAAAAATTATAGCAATCCTTTGTGATTGTTTTTGTTATAAAAAGCTACCATAGCATAACCAACCAACTCGCCTACCATGCTACAGTAGACAAACCGCCTCAACCAAAACTCTACCATGCTACAGTAGGCAAACCGCCTCACACAAAACTCTAACATGCTATTGTAGACAAACCGCCTCACCCAAAACTCTACCATGCTACAGTAGACAAACTGGCTCACACAAAGCTCTGCCATGCTACAGTAGACAAACCGCCTCACACAAAACTCTACCAAGCTACAGTAGACAAACCGCCTCACACAAAACTCTACCATGCTACAGTAAACAAACCGCCTCACACAAAACTCTACCAAGCTACAGTAGACAAACCGCCTCACACAAAACTCTACCATGCTACAGTAGACAAACCACCCACCTCACACAAAACTCTACCATGCTACAGTAGACAAACCACCTCGCACAAAATTTCACCATGCTACAGTAGACAAACCGCCTCACACAAAACTCGCCCATATTTTCTGACCAGTTGAGCAGTTTAGTTAGTTGCTGTAAACGAACTTTGCCACATGATTTCCCATTCATGAACAGCCCAACGATGCCGCCAACCAGAAAGACAACTCCAATTTTAATAAGCCTCCTAGTGCAATTAAAATACTGACGGTTTAAATTCCAAAGAAAATTGATCATTCCTTTTTTTAAAGACAAACTAGCCAGTGAAAAACAGCTGATAACATTCATAATAACCTTTGATGAATCAGTTATAAAACTTTGTTAATTTGCTCCATAAAAACTTAGGATTTTTGTCTATCACCACATGCATGTGTATTGCATAAAAATAAACAAGCTGCTACTGGCTTCATAATCATTCAACAAGACTATCGTCCAACAAAGGGAGACAATTAATCAGGAAAAAACCCATTCAATTCCATTTATTCAAAGATACTGCTGCAGCCAAAGTGGAAGAACTAGAAAGCAATAAATGTTGGAGTTGTCTTCTCATGTTACAAGCAAACTAACAAAAATCTTGTGGGGCAACTGCCTGCAGCAAATAGCTGAGGTGCGCCAAAGGCCACAGAGCAGAAAATTAGAGTATTCGCGACCTCTGTTCGCCGAACACATTGAAATAAAAAAAATCAGACCAGCAATAAAGTTAATTAATAAATAATCATTTTGTTCGAAACTCGTGGGTCAACAAAAAGTAGCTCACTGAATAAAGAAATAATCAATGAGTATTTATTTATATTGTTCGTAGGTCGCGAATGAAACTGAACACTAAATAAATAATAACGATCGAATTGATTTTTTTCATTTTCATAGACTGGTTTTATATCCTTGAAAAATAATAGCAAGCGTTCAAAATTCACGAAATTGAAGGACAGCTTTACAAACTATCCCAGTTCATCGCAGTTCAAATTTTATTATTTTCTTAATTATTTTGAAAATTGGGAGTTATCTTCTTTATGATTTGTCCGGTAAACTATAACATTTCATTGAATACTTATGTTGTTCTAAACTAATATTCCATTGCATACGCGACGTATTGAATTACGAACACCTATTACTTTTCATATTTTGTTTGACGAACAGGCCGTGAATACTCTTAATATGGGCTAGTTTTGTGTGGGGCATTTTGACTGCCGCACCATACATATATGTATTGGTCAAAGCAACACAAAAGCAGGGTCTCCATTGGTTGTAAAGAAAACATTTGATACAACATTATCATACAGCTAGTAACAGGAACGTATGCATCAAAATCCATAAATTTTGCCCTACTTGAATTTTAATTCAAAAAATTCTCTGACCCAAATGACTACAATTGCTCTGAATTACAAACAGATGTAATTAAAACTCATAACAGCTGTAACGAGAAACTATCTAATAACATCCATAGCTTATTTTGCGCATGTACATAACTTGGCAGGTATCCAACTGCACTACGTGCGTACACAACGTACATTCCTGGGCCATGCACGGTGTTATGAGGATTTCAAAGAAGGACGCAGTGAATACACACCCTATAGCAGCTGTGAAATTATGTAAGCACTGATGGTTTAATTGGATTCAGAAAGTGACAATAAGCGTTTAATATGTGCAGGTTCAACATCGATGAACTCGATAAGTTGTGCAAGGAATCATGGGACAAGAATGCCCCCCACTAAGTAAAGCCTTACAATGCATTGCCACGTGCACAACACATTAGAGAATGTACATGTGCAGACAAGCTAGTGGTATATAATTCACCCCTCATACACTGACCAGTATACTGACCATGTAGTTATTTAATACTTTCAAAACAAGTGGAATAACAACCAAGAGTCTCAATTACTGTGCGCAATGTATGGTTTTTATAAATTTTTCTATGTTTTACGGAGTTGTCTCCTCGTGAGAAAAATTGTTTGACAAACTTAGATCGGATTAAAAAATTATTCATATTCCTATTTAAACTTTTCAACAAGTCTTTATCATCTAGAATTCAGTTTATTAAAGAAATTTAATTTAACACTTATACGTTACTAACACCTAGCGATATGAATAAATAATTATTTGAATAAATAATAAATACTACTTCTATCTATTTCTGCAAATATCAATTATTGTTAACAGAGTTCTCATTCACCGATGTAACAATGGAGACACTAGTAAGTAAATGTTTTCTCAACATCAGGGTAAACCACTCAGCGCTTCAGGGCCTGCCAGCAATCAGTGTATGTGGGACGCACACGTGTAACCAGGTAAGACTTTTGTACATGACGCACCCCGAGCTCCCGGAGTAGTGAAGCTTAGTTAAAATTTCCGCATACATATCCTGGCTTAGAGTGTAGGTTTACCATTTGCCTTGAGTGGCTGGGACAACTTATGGTAGTGAACAACCGAAATTTGTTTCAACTAAAAAGTTTCGCATTTTTCAAGAGTCCCGTTGCGCTGAAATAATGAACTTTGAATGCTCGACGCTTTGAAGCCATATTCCGCAGGAAGTTTAACCTTCGTCTAAAAACTTATTCGTGACTCAAGAGTTGCCTTCCCAGCTAACAATGGATACCACCAGTGATTATAAGGTTAGTAGAAGATGGGATACAAAAACCAGGAATGTATCAACTTTGTAGATGTGACACGATTGAGCCTTCGCAACAAGTTTCAAAAGAAAAAAATTAAATTTTATACGAACTAATAATAAACTCTTGTTTCAATTAAACCTACTCAATGGCCGTGTGATCAATGCCACTTCCTGCTTGTATTTTCGCAAAGTTTTTTCCTCACAAATCAGCAAATAAATAAAAATATGCAATTTTGGAGAAATAAAAAAAATTGCAGCTCAAAAGAGCAATAAATGACTTTTTAAGGAAACTTGAGAACTGTTTGGGGTAAATATTTCATAATTGTCAAACCAATTCATCAAGTAGATAATTTTGGTTGAAAATAGTGGAGTTTTCTCTATAGCAGATGAATGCCTGGTAAATAGAACCTGCTAAATCCAATACATAGGAGCAACATCGGTCAGTAAATGTAATTATTGATGAGCTGAAGTAGCACTGCAGGCATTTGCTGACACACTATTACAGCTGCTACAGCACTGCTGCCGTAGCTAGTTATAACATGTTATGTCTCACCTTGAACAAGCTCTCCAAACAAACCAGGAATGCTCCGTGACCGAATCTACAACATTATTTGATCCTTTAGAAAGAAGACAACTCTACATAATACTATTAAGGTACAGTGCATACAATAGGCTGTAACGCAAGATGGTTGACTCACCTTGGCATGCAAGCCTCTGCCATAAATACCAGGTCCATGTTACACGCAATAACAGGAATGTTGTCTTCTGGGAAACCTCCTTGAGGTGCAAAGGAAGGGTGACCACCAGTTACCATCAGATCCACCAACAGCTGTAGGTGGGTCTCCCACTTGGTTGGCTCACCGAACAGAATTATTGCTGCGATGATAAGAGATACAATTAAACTGTATAAAGAATTGTAGAGAAGAATCTGATACAGTTGCCATGCAAACAAACCAAAGCTCTGCATGGCAGATGATTGTGAAGCTAAACTCGCATTTTCAAGCCATCTCGCCAACAGCATACTGTGTGAAACCACAACCAACCTTCAATGGGCTGAAAGACATCCTGGGAGATACTTCTGGTGATGTTATGTTTAGCTATAAAACGTCTATTGCTGTGGTCAACAATATCTAACAATGGAAAGGCTTCTTTCACTTCATCTATTGTAACTATATTAGTGAAACCCAGTCTGTACTCTCTTGTTCAGGAATAGAACTTAGTCTATGTAAACTATAGCACTACCAACTGTATTCTCCAGTGTGTTACCTCCCCTCACAGTCACACACAGTGTTAGGATGCTTAGGGCAAGACAGTGTATGTGCATGTTCATCAACAGACACTTAAAGCTTTATTGATTAAACATGACGCGAGGTTCAGCAGTGAGTACTTTCTGTATATCAACATTTCAAACCAACTAATTATGGAAAGCAACTAAACTAGACTTCGTTTATCACATTGGTAGAGCACACCACACACTGACAATAGACATGTGGGTAGTGCACACAACACACTGACAATAGACATGTGGGTAGTGCACACAACACACGGACAATAGACATGTGGGTAGTGCACACAACACACTGACAATAGACATGTGGGTAGTGCACACAACACACTGACAATAGACATGTGGGTAGTGCACACAACACACTGACAATAGACATGTGGGTAGTGCACACAACACACTGACAATAGACATGTGGGTAGTGCACACCACACACTGACAATAGACATGTGGGTAGTGCACACAACACACTGACAATAGACATGTGGGTAGTGCACACAACACACTGACAATAAACATGTGGGTAGAGCACACCACACACTGACAATAGACATGTGGGTAGTCCACACAACACACTGACAATAGACATGTGGGTCACACGTACAATATAGGACAAAAGCAAAGGATACTCGTCGGCCATCTCGTGAATCTTTCCTTGACCAATACAAAGAACTCTCTTATGATGGAACTCACTAAACACTGACAACGGCCCATGAGCTGCAATCATCTGCTGAGGTTTTACCTACAATGTAGTATGTCAACCTCATTATTCTCTCCTTCATCAGTGCAAGAACAACGGTACTGAATGCTGCCAGACTAAGAAAGCAAAGAATAATATTTTGCTATGATGAGTACTCGCGCAGTGTGACTGACCTTGACATCTAACCAATCACTGATACGCTTGGCCTTATCGGCTGCAGTGCCGCTGGAGTTGGTACAGAAAGAAATAGGAACGAGTAGGTTACCATCTTTGTCTGAGAGCAGCTGGATCATTTGTTTGGAAGAAATAAAAGGGGTGGATCCACGGCCAATGACCCCATCGATATCAAATATAATGCCAAAGTCAACCTGGTTAACAATAAATGAGTGCGCAAAAATTGACACAAATGCTTGCTGAAGTTGAATATCAAAATATCATACATCTGAGGGTTAATAACAGTTGTAAAAAGAATTTGAATTAGGAAACCGGACAAAACTGATGGCTGGTGGGGGGCAATCATTACAACTACTCAAATAATGCAAATCAACCAAACTTTTTCTTTTAAAAAAATACGGTAAATGCTGTGATTGCTACCATGTTATTTTACAATATGATTATGACAATTCAACTAAAAACGTACTTTGAAATCTAAATTTTATCCTGGCATGCACAAAGCCAATAACATAGTAAACAACGTAAGTGCTTTAGAGATCAGTTCGTAACTACCTGCTTGTTCATGTCTCTGATTGCAGAAATATGGATGGCTGGTTTAACACAGTTTTCGTCCCAATAATGGTCTTCAATTGCACTGTATTGACTCCAATTGCCACTTCCGTATGTCCAGTATGTTTGTGATAGCTGGTACCTGCCTTTTACTAGAAAATTATCGAAAAGTCTCGAATGTTTGAAGTCTTTTGTAATGCCATGATAGAGACGAGCTGTTTTGGTGTTATGATTGCTATGTAGATGGGATAATGTAGAGGTAGGATGATAAACTGTGAATGATGGGTGGCTTCTGTTGATAAGACAACCTTCACAGGGCGAAGTGTTGAGGCTTGTAGGACTTTTTCTCTTTAGCAGCGCTCTCAAGTATTGGGAGACAATTTTGTCAGATTGCATTTTTTAATTTCTTGTGCATTGAATCTTGAAAGTGTTTCAGTGTCAGCGTGTATGAGTTGAAATGGAATACTGATGGAATCTATCTAGTCTTCCCTCTGCATTAAAGATACTTGTTGTCCCAGAAGATCAGCTGCCAAGTTATATAGTGATGCTACGTTAGTTGTTTATATATATATTTATAAGGCGGTTGGTGTAATCGCAGCAGAACAGCAACAGCAGTGGCATTGAAAGCACTAAATATTCTCCTTCCACGGGCCAAGTCAGGTTTACCAACTGTTTTGTCTAGATTGACTACTGCATTAGATTTTAATCATAACTAGCTCGACTGGTAAAAAATTGTCACTGGATTCCAGACCAACACGTTATGAAGAAATAGTCACAGTGTTTCAAATTACACGCTTTGGGCGAAAATTATAAAAACACTTGTTATATACAGTTTGACAACGTCAATGTTGTTGGACTTGAGCAAACAAATAATAAAGAAGAGCTTATAATTTCTTTTTTGGATCAAACTATCATTAATTATAAAGCAGCTCAACAGATTTCCAGGTGTGAATTGTAACACGTATATTTATAATAATAATCTAACAATAATAATGCTATTAATTAATTGTAATTATTCATCAGTATTATTATCTTCTTGTTACAAACCTATTCCTTCTGCCCAGAAACTTTCTCTTAGCAAAAAGTGCCACTAGAAAATCATAAAAAAGCAGCACTTGAAAAAAGTAGTCACTTCTATCTACCAGCTACCAGTACTGTCAATAGAACGTGGATGATGATCGATGTCAGTTCCTCTCTCATAATAATAAATTAATAATAATATTAATTTTATGATAATAATAATAATCAAGTAGTTTGTCTTTGTTGATGCAATCAATGGAAAACTTAATAGAAAACTATTGTAAAATAACAATAATAATTAACAACGACGATGAGGATGACGAATAATAATATAGGAATAATAACTTGATAATAATAATCGCTTCCAAGAAGAAGAAAGTTGTTTGAAAGTTAGTAGTAGTACCACCTCGGCACCTCGAATGATGATGACTCCGAGTAACTTAGTAAATGACAAAATAAAATTGAGCGACCAATGTATGCTGTGGCTTCTACAAGCGCAGCTAGAACTTAATTGACTGGCATCCTTCTTTATAAAAAGTAGCGATCAACCAGAAACATTGTTTTTTAACCAAAAATTAACACACATAAGCTCAGGTTGTTGCTGCAAGTTTGCCTAGTTCTTCAACCGTGCAGTTAAGGTCGAATGGAGGTCACGTGGAAAATACTAGGAGATTAGGGACTTCATTGGTAGATCAATAATGTATTATATACAGCGATCATCAACGGCAATCAGATGAAAAGACAACTCCAACAACAAACATATCACAACTCCAATCATCACTGAAGAATTTACGATGACATAGATAACTATTCTGAGCCCAGCACCCCAGAAAGCATGGTATATGCTTTATGCTTATCAAAGAGAAACAGGGAGAATGTGTGAAAATGGTGATAAAGAACGAGTGAAAGGAAGGAAGGAAGCATAAGTATTTTGACGAGAACACAAAATTCTTGCAATACATCAAATTCTTTTTATTACATTTTTTGAAACTTGGTGATTGTTTTTATGGCCTCTCCTTGCTTTTCAAAATTTATGAGAACTAAATGATCGCGAAAATTTAAAAATATTCTAAAACTTGTTTTTGTTTAGAAAGTAGATTTCGACATGAAAATAAAAAGGTTTTGATGAAATTATTCGTATGGAAAACTTTTGCATTACTGGATGGAAACAAGCTGAATAAAACAAAACATTAACAAACTAATAAATGAATTTGAGCATGTAACAAAACAGCGGTGCAAATATTTAATTCACTTACCCACGGATGTAAGACAAAAATTTTCAAGTCCAGATTGAGAACCAAAATGATGAGCATTTACAGTCAAGTATAAAAAAGAATTGACTTGATCACCTGGTCTTTAGCTTTATATATACCTGCCACCTAGGCACAGATAACTGAATTAATCATTTAATAGGTAACATCATGCACAATGCAGACCAGACATTGCTGATAAATCGTTTCAAATTCTATCCGTGAATAATGCATGCATCGTAAATATTCCATTGAAACAGCAGCTGAGGTCATGAACATAGGATACATTGGACTCGCACACAAGTGACCAGGGTATGATAGGATACTGGGGATCACAGGTGATAGCAATGCACTCTCACAATACATGATTACATAATGCACAACTTTGGGTATTAGTATTCTATTTATTTATATAGCTGTTGTTGACCAGGGCTAGAAAAAACCAAAATAAACTTGAAATATTATCTAAATGACTTCTCATGAGCAAATTTACTCTTAGATCATTCTAGAAAAGTTTAGCAATGCATGGTGTATCCTCTAAGTAAAAAAGTAAGCTAGTTCTTCCTCCTCTCTGCTGGCTTTATCTGCACCGCTGTCATCCTTCTTTCTTATCGCAGGGGGCTCAGAGCGGAACACCAACTTCTTACCAGTCTAATAAAAAGATTTAACATTGAAGGAAAAAAACACCAGAGCAAACAAAACAATCAAACATGGTTGCCAGGTGTGGATAGAGAGGTGAATCAGGATTTATAAAATAACTCTATAGAATGACCAAGAATCGTTCTAATAAATAACAAGAAGAAGCAGGACCAGCTGCTACTGTTAATTTTTTCCTCACAACGCTAAGCAGACAACTCCTAATATACAAAGCAACCAAAAGAAAGGACAACTTCTTAAAAAGCAGAATAGTTTCTGAGAAGACAACTTCACATACACTTGACACAGTATAGCCAAGAGTACACAAGAAGTCTGGTTAGTACTTACTTTCTTCTTAGGCTCAGCCTTAGCTCTCTCCAGGGCTCTCCGCACTCTCTCCTCTTGATGTAGCCTTTGCTGTTCCATCTTCTCCTCCCTAGCCTTCAATCTTCTTTCTTTCTCCTTTGCCTGTAACGGAACATACAGACTGTGATGTCATCACTAACTCACTAACTGTTTCTCTACCCATACGCTGTGAGGGAGAGACTTTTCCCCACTGCACCAAACTCTGAGTGAAACTAACTGACCTTTTCTGCAGCTTCAACCTTGTCAGACGGCATCATCTCGATCTGTTCAAACAATTCCTCTAATCTATTCTCTATATTTGTCAGCATCTGTAGAGTGCTGTAACAACATAACAACTACAGTAATAGCATTGTATAGATATACCAACAACAGTTGTAGTGTTGTGTAGATATAACAACTACAGTTATAATAGAAAGCCATGTAGTTTAGTGAAGGCACCTGATGTTAGCCTCATTCTGACCGATGCAGGCACCGTAAACTTCTGCTACTTTTCTATTCAGTGCTGCCAGCATCTTATCCTGATCTTCTTGTTTAAACTCTCCAAATGAAAACATTCTAAAAACAACATGAGTTTAGGACTTTTTATTTTAACGAGAAGACAACTACTCATTGACTAAACCCTATCATATAGAGCATCTCATAAGTATTTACTACTTCACAACAACACAAGAAGTAGAGCTTTTTTGGTTGTCATTGTGGACAAATAATGGAGCAGACACGATATACTTGAGGCTTTTAAGTAGATATATGACCACATAAACATGTCTACTAAAAGCACTCGACCAGTCTAACGAAATGACCAAGTTAAAACACAATATATCATGTTAGATGAATACAAATATCTATAACTTGTCTAGAATGTCTCTCTGTCTAGACTCGAAGTAGGAAACGAAGTCACTAAAACCGGAAGGTTTTTCAAAGGTGCGACACGCATTAAATGGATGGATAAAGGAGACACATAAAACTGTTAGTCTGTTGTATGGATAAAGCGGTGGAGACCGCAGGTACATGAAATACACAGTAAATGTACCTGCCCACATTGTTTTCTACAATCCTGTTCACAAAAGTTGAGTAAAATGATACACCTTGTACAAATGATTTTAGTGACATTAGTAAGTAATAGCGATGGGTATAATTATTTCATAACAAGACAATATAAGGGAATGTTTAGGAAAGAATTATGGTTATTGGTACCACAAGAACATATAAAATTTAGCTGTTAAATTATATTAACAATAATGTTACAGTAATTTCTTGTAAATCCGAGTAGCTCAGTCGATAGAGCTGCCAACTTTCAATGCAGAGCTAAAGGTTCAGGACCAAACCTTGCTAAGTTTGAAGTTGTCTGCTACTTACTTTGCTTTCATCTCCAGTTCGCTGGCCTTAGCCTCCTCCTTGTAGATGGCACTGTTGAGTTTATCTATTTGTTCCTTCAATATAGCCGTCTCCTTCTCCCTGCAATAGCAATGGTTTCTCTGGTGCAACCGAACAATGTTGTGGTCATCAAAGTATCTAGACTTTAGTGCTGAAAAGCTAATATTTATACAGTACCAGCTGACAAGCATATTCAATACGAGTTTATCAAAGTTTTCCCGATTTTTTAGCAGCTCTCATGCAACTTTTCTCTTACAACTGAGGATAAAGAAATGGCAAAAAAATTTTAATTTTACCATTTGCTTGAAAGAAAAATAATGCCATGAATAACAAAGAAATTCGGAATTCAGAATGGATAGTTGTCATCCCAACACCAAACTCTTTTGATTAAAAACACAAAAAAGTGAGTATTTTTTAAACGTTTTGAGAGTAAACTCAACATCAGCAGAAGATATTTTTCTTTTGAAAAGAAATGAAATTTAAACTTGCTGTTTTTCAGCCGATGCGGGCTTGCAAGTGATGGTTTTCTCTAATACATCACTTCAATAGCTGGAGCACTGGCTAGACAAAACTGGAGCACAGGCTAGACAGACTGGAGCACAGGCTAGACAGACTGGAGCACTGGCTAGACAAACTGGAGCACTGGCTAGACTAAACTGGAGCACTGGCTAGACAAAACTGGAGCACTGGCTAGACAAACTGGAGCACTGGCTAGACTAAACTGGAGCACTGGCTAGACAAAACTGGAGCACTGGCTAGACAAACTGGAGAACTGGCTGGACAGAACTGGAGCACAGGCTAGACAAAACTGGAGAACTGGTTAGACAGAACTGGAGCACAGGCTAGACAAAACTGGAGCACTGGCTAGACAACTGGAGCACTGGCTAGACAAAACTGGAGCACTGGCAAGACAGACTGGAGCACAGGCTAGACAGACTGGAGCACTGACTAGACAAAACTGACTCACATTTTTTGCTGAGTAGCTTTTATCGTTTGTCTCATTTCTTCTAAAGCCTCCTCAGTTTCCTGCGAGTTTTGAATTAGCGACAAGTTTTGTTCCTCGAGCTCTCCAAAGATATCCAGGAGCTGCTGAGGGTCTGTGAACCACAGATCTGGGTCATCATCTGATTCCTCCACATCCGAGGTTACATACGGTTCAAGAGCGGTAGCAGCAGATTGTTCTTTAGTTCTACACACAATTGGTTGGCCGTCAGTAACTACTGATCTAGTGAGAGTTACTATACTGTATGCATTGTGGGTAATAAAATTATGCTTGCAAATGTGTTATTGTACCGTACTCAATGAAAATGTGGAGACAAAAGATAAAAGTGATGTTTTAGTAAAATAACAAAAATGGAATTGGTTGATTCAATGTAACTATTTTAAATAAAAAACGTGATGGTTGTATTGGTTTGAATAAAATCATAAGAAACATTTCAACAAAAAGTAAAGTATGTATTAAACACGTGGAGACGTACAGAGAAAGGCGACGCTGGTTGACTGAAGATGCACGTCTCATATCCAAACTGTTATAATTCTGGTAATGGTAAGGAGATTCTTTAAGCGATGAGTGATGTTTGGTGGCAGCGGGTGACAGTGAAGAGGCAGCATGGGATATACTAACAGTGATGAATTGATGAGAATAGATACATGAAGTATTGATATAGCATTGAGAGTATATCAAAAGAAGACAACTCTAAGGTTTCATATAAACCTATAATTTAAGTGGACTTAACAAAAAACTTGATTGTAAAATTTAAAAGAGAAACAAATCATACTAACTCAAACATGAAACAAAATTCAAAATTATGATACGCAAGTATTTTTAATAATTTTTTGTTTTGTTTTACTGGTCACGAAAAAATTCCTCATTAATTTTTTTACCAACCAAGTAGCAGATGACAATCAAGTTACAGACAATGAGTGATTTATGACTCACCCTTTTCGGCTCTTAGTTCGACTTCTAGCCCTAGAAGAGGTGGCAGATAGGGCGGTCTCCCGAGCAGAACCTAAAATATTTAAAGGTATGTTAAACTGTGATGACATGCTAAAAAAATAGAATTCCTAAAACTTTTAACACTTACTGACTTCCTCTGCACGTTTTTTACGCCGTTCCTCTCGTTTTGCTGTCCTCATTTGCTCTCTTGCTTCTCGTACTTCCTGTGGAAAATCATACAAAGTGTTTGATGACATCATACCACATGGGATAC
The DNA here is from genome assembly GCA_945261195.1 of Cryptosula pallasiana. Classification (NCBI taxonomy): domain Eukaryota; kingdom Metazoa; phylum Bryozoa; class Gymnolaemata; order Cheilostomatida; family Cryptosulidae; genus Cryptosula; species Cryptosula pallasiana. The sequence continues at coordinate 15,012,500 of OX183133.1, read as the reverse complement.
TCAAATGGTAGATAATCGGAAGTGGAGTATTGTGAATATTTCAATTCTACAATTTAGGAAACAACAGGGCACAACTCCCGACCAAAAGACACCAAAACACTGGCCAATGGTAATATTTCTGACCTGTGGTGATACGTCATCTAAAAATTTCTTGTAGAGTTGGTACTCCTTCAGCAACTCTTCATACTTGGATATTTCACTTTTAATTCCCATCATCTGCGTCGTTATCTTTTTTATCTCTGTCACCTTGTCTAGTTTAGCCTTCGTTTCTGCTTCAGCTCTGCGATGCACGAAAAACATAAAAATGTTGATAGACAGGAGTTTCTAATAATCAACTTGTAAGTTGTTGTATTTTTCAAAAAGCGAAAACAAACGGATTCTAAACTCAACATACACTTGTATGGCATCAACTGAGTTCTTGTCGTTTTCTCTAAGAAATTCATCAAACATGGCCGCGTCTTCTTCCAGATATTGTTCAGCTAACTCTAGTTTCTTCTCCTCCGCTTGTGCAATCTCCTCCAATTTTCTCATTTCATCTCGTTTTACACCAAGGGAATACTGAAATCAAATATATAGACGGTGTAACTTATGGACCATTGCGCGGGCAGCTATGACTGAAAGTGAAGAAAAAACATTTTACAAGCCAACTAACCTGCACCAAAAACATTTCCCTCTTCTTGTTGATGTATTCGGCTAGCGATTCTTTCTCGACGTGTCGATCTGAAAACCATTTAATAAACTTTCAATAAATGAAACGTAAATTCAAGCTTATTAATAAATAAAAATGCTAACGAACCTCTAGTGACTGCTATCACAAACTGAGGGTCTTCTTTGACAGCAACTGCTGACTTATCTGCTCCTGGTGCTTCATCAATTGCTGCCTGTTCCTCATCTGAGTCAGCAGGACGTATCATAGCTCTTGTTTTATGGTTCACTTTAGCAGCGTAAGTCATCTTCTCATGTACTTTCATCGCCTTCTGCTTTTCTCTTAACTGTCAACAATAAAATCGAAGTAGCTCAGGTTTATAAATAGAAACCACTAACTTAACCCAAGAGATTTGTCCGTGTGAAATTGAAAAGCAAACTTTCATGAAGCAGTCGACTAACCTGTTTTTTTCTAAGTCGCTCTTGATCTCTTCTTTGAAAGATATCGTTATCGAGAGGCATTTTAAACGGGTTGACACTTGGGTCATGTCCGTCTTCTGCAAGTGTGAAAATAGCAAAAGCTTCTTTCAAAAGAAGGATTTGAAATGAAAATCATCCAGTGATTTGGTATTGATAACAAGTAGTTACAAAAATAAAACTGACTAATGATTGTAAATTATTTGAACTTTTAAAAAGTCCAATTAATAATCTCTTAGTTAGTTATGTTATTTACCTGAACCAGTGATCATCCTATTTTTACCGGATGGTCGACCAGAATTCGGAAATGAAATCGCCCCAGTGTGATGGGACAGTTCTGTAAATAAATTATGTCATTTAATGATTAATGTATTATTTATTAACAATTTTAGTGGCAGTAATAATAATACTACTACTAATTAATAAATAATAATAATTTAATACTATTATTTTTTATGATGAATTATACTTCTACTACTAACTATAAAAAATGCCTTTTAACTCTACTAAGTGTCATGCCATGTGCTTTGGACCAAATCCTAAGCCTCAGTTACATTACAAGCTTGGCTCCTCACAAATTTCATGGGTGGAGAGCACCAAATATTCAGGCGTCATCCTTCAACACAATTTACATTTCGACCAACACATAGCCTTGAAAACTGAGAAAGCTAGTAAAATCTTGGGGGCAATCAAATATACACTCAGTACTGCCCCCAAAAACAGCCGACTGCTTGCATACACCAGTCTATGTAGACCCATTTTAGAATATCCCGATACAGTGTGTGTGAGACCCTACCAACAAACAAGGCTATCATAAACTCAATTGAAGGCCTTCAGAGTAGAGCTGTTAGATTTTTGAGTGGTCTGAAAGGTCCCGACAGTGTCAGTGAAGCCAGAGAACAGTTAGGTCTCCCAACGTTAACGAGGCGCAGGCAAAACCATAGGGTAGCGTTGCTTACCAAAATCCTCCAAGACGAGGAACGACACAGTGTACTCTCATCCAGTTATTATGAAATAATCAATAACAGATCTAAAACAACGGTAGTCACACGAGCTGCTAGCCGTGGAGAGCTCACTTCCGTATATGCAACCTCCAGTATGCTTCACAACAGCTTTTTACCTAGAACTATACGTGACATGAGAGTGCTACCAGAAAGCGTAAAACCGTTAGACAGCTACATGCTGTAACCATGTAATAACACTGTAGCACACTGTTTTTCCTCCTGAGGCACTCCACTTGCACCTAATGATTTAGAGTGTCCTATCGTCACAGAGGTAATACAGAGGTAACTGTTAATAATAATTAATTAATAATTATTATAATAAATAATAATTTAATAATAATAATATCATTATGATTGATTTACGATTAATTAATTAATTAATAAACCAGTAAGCAAAAACTTGAACAACGTCTCTGTACATACGTGAATCTTTGCCAGTTCTATTAGATACTGCAGGGGATGCAGCATTTGACCGAGGTAAACTCATACTAAAGGTTGTTTCTCTGAAAATCTGAGACCAGTTAGCTATCAAGTTGCAATGTGGATTTGACTATCAGATTAAAACCGGAAGTTATTCTTGCTATAGCGACGATTGAGTTTGACGCCGTCTCGCTCAAAAAGTTTTGCGCCAAAAATGTTGTTTAATAATCTAAAACGTTGAAAAAGTGATTTATTTTGTTTGCATTGTACCACTCATGTTTTTATTAAAAATTTGATGTCAAAAGTTATAACGCTGGAATGCATTAATAAGAATACAACTCCAAATAATCACAAAAGCTTTAGACCGAGGGCGGCACGAACTGGGCCCAGGATCATTATTGTGCGCGTACAAATCTAGCCGTAACTGAAAAAACTCGTGAAGAGCGCTGGTTAGCGGAAACTGATTCAAAGCCTGTGAAACCGCTGGTTGTCGGCGGACGTACTGCCACTGTACGATCCCCACCGTAGAGCTTGTGAACAAAAATCGTTCCTAGCAAAAGCTAAGGTTTGATCGCCGTGCGCCGGAAGAAGTGCAAAACCACCTGAAGCTAAAAGATTCTGTAGTTGTTTTTCTATCTAAAAAAAGATCAAAAACTAGCTTTTCTCATTAAATAAATACCACTTGACACAACAATGTCTACAAACCATGATAACCTACCATACAATGATTATTTGATGGAAGTGGTCAAGCGTTATCCTGCCATTTATGACAAGAGTTCACAAGGGTACAAAGACAAAACTGTTAAACAAGATGCTTGGGAGCAGGTGAGTACATGAAATCTGTATAATACACTCAGAACTATATCATAGCGTTTTTGATTATTATTACTTTGACATGAGGGTAAACAATTGACCAGTTGGTGGCGAATTGTTGTAGTGGAGATTCAATTGTTGTCTCACCACATAATAATGAGGAATTTTGACACACCGCTTAAGTTAAGATGACTATTATTTGGTCGCACAGGTGGCAAAAGAAGCAGATAATAACGTTCTAGATGTACAAAAACGATACAACACAATAAGGACTAGACTCTCTAAGTATCTCAACAAGAGGCAGTTGTCAGCCGACATGGTTACTGACGATGTTTTGAAACCTGAACTCCTCCCGCTGACATGGCTCATCCCTTTCATTGAGCATCGGTAAGTTTGTAGACAGAAAAATTCAATACAAAACCGTGTCGCTAGAGTTTTTGTAAGTGTTATTTGTTTTTGCTTTAGCAATTACAAACCTCAACCAAAGCGACCTCACTACAGTGACGATGAAGAAGAAATAAAGAACAGTGATTTAGACCATGATGATATGCTTTTACCTACCCAAGTGCCAAACATGTCCAGTGTTAAAATGAGAACGCTTTTTGACAGACGACCTTCTGAGTTGGTAATATTTCGTGTCTATTCGATATATACAGAATTGGCTTGTAATATATGACTATATGCTAAGTGCAAGTAAAAATTTACAAGAAATTAATAATTATTGGCGTTTTAAAGAACCTTTTTAGAAAGCTACTTGCTCCTATTAGTTTACCAACAATTTAGGGAATTTTCCGCTCTTGTTTGCTCAGTGATAAATGAGGAAGCAACTCCAAACTTCTTCAGAACTAGCTCGAGTTAATCAAGCTCGTTATTTTCTTTATACACACTAGTAAACAATGAGTAAAGCATTTGTCCAGCACGAAATGAGCTATGCTACGATATATGTACATCGTGATTTCACTTTTCTTAGCTCTTTACTGAGAGTGCAAAAAAGATGAAAGCTGGCACAGAGTTGCAGCAGAAGGACTACGACCAAATGTTTTGTGCCAGCCTCATTCCAAAGTTTGCTGCGCTGAATGATGACCAAAGAGAATATGCACAGATAGAGATACTTCAAGTCCTTCGAAAAGCACGATTGATGTCAACACTACAGTTAACAGAAAATGCATCGCAACTACCGCAACAATACCGTCAACATTCGCCACCATGTCCACCACTACAATCCATTCCGCAACAAACATAAATTGTTACCTACGATATTTTCAGTCACATTTTTGTACATGACTTACCTGTCCCTGAGCTGGGCAAAAAACAGTTATATATGCCACGATATGAAAAGACTAATACTAACATTACGCTTGTACAGATATATTCACATTGTTATATTTTCATGCTCATATCTCACAGTATTTCAATAAAACACTCATACTACTTGTGTTACATTTATATTAAAACAACATGTTTGCGGCTAGCTGTATCAAATGGTTATTCAAAACAATATCAAATGAAAAACATTTTACAATAAAATAAGGGCGATTAAAAAATATTTTTCTATCTACCCACAAGTGATGAGATTCCACAAAAAGCTGGTGCGGACTGAATAACAGAATGTAGAGTAGAATGAGAAAAGAGATTAATTTAAATTAGACAATTAAAAGAGACAAGAGAACACAACCACTAACATGAACCTATTTCAAGCAATAACCTAATCATAACCTACATCAAAGTCATCTATATGGGAGGACAGCTGACTGGCTATACTGGAATTACATCCCACTAGAATCTTTCTACTTCTTATGTCAAATGCACCACCTACAAAATATAATAATAATAATAATTAGAAACAATGGAAAATCACCAAAACATGCCAAGCTTTCAGCAAAATTCGCAGATTTTTGTAGTTATGCAAGTCAAGAAGAAATTATGCTCATATCACTGATATAAAAAATATGAATGCAGTAACTTGTTGTGTTACCGTAGCAAACTATACTAAAGAAAACATGTAGCAGAAAACTAGATGAAACATTCATTTTAGGGTCAAATAACCTTTTAATTTGGACTGGGTTTGGTTTTCTGTCTAAGAATTCTTCTATAATTTTTGCTTGCGTCATAATTTGCATAAATGTTCCTAAAAGCATTCATAAGTGCAAATGCGAAAATTAAAGCGATGAACTTACCAGTCGGTGAAGAGATCACGGCACCAGCCTCTAATGCAATGACCTGCGCAGCTGCAAAGTCCCAGATATGAGGTCCAAACTCGTAATAGGCGTCCAACGATCCGTTGGCTACATGACAGATGTGGAGAGCTGCAGACCCTGTGGATCTGATTCTGTAACATAAACAATATATCTCTTACACTGATGTACTTGGAGTTTTTTCCCCTTAGAAGTGGGTAAGCAACTCCACATTTTAGTGATAAGCCTAGAAAAGTAGCAGAGAACTGCTGAAGATGATGATCAAGTAAACCAAGTAAACCATTAAACCCTGGATCACCCACCCATGACACTTTCGCACAACCCTTGACATTGTGTCCATCTTAAACTGCAGAAACTTCTCTTCTCTTTGAGAACCCATCTCTGTTCCTATCAACGCCTTTTGTAGTTCTACAGCAACCACCAAATATGTGCACCAAAATGTACAAATGAAACACGAAGGAATGAATGTAACATGTGATCATCCCAGTAGTTTGACAATTGTCTATGTAGGCGCTGTCCATGGCAACACGTAACCCTATTTTTTCTTTACAAATATCAGTTGCAGTTTACAGGTTAGCCTTAGAGAATGGTACACACACACTTTGGTGTGGTTCAGAGATATGATAATAATATACAGCTATATACCAAACCTGTAGTCGATGAACATTTCAGAAGCTTTCCATTACAAAAAGCCCCCTCTCCTTTGATAGCTGTGTATATCTTATCATTGGCTATATCATATACAATACCAAACACTGGCTCCTTCCTCACGTAGAATCCAACACAAATAGAAAAACTGGGAAATCTACAATACAGAAATAGCTGTGCAGACAGGTAAGTAGATACAGTTATATACACAAAGTTCTCATATGCAAATAAAAAGCGCATTTTTAGCCAATGCGCGTATAGAAATGGGTGACAATGCGCAAAAACTCTGCGCATTTCCACTTCAATTCACGCGATCCAAGTCTGAATGGCTGCACGACCTAGAAACACTGAAATGCATATTATTTTTCGGTACTGTCAAGCTGGATAAAGCATGCTATGTAGTTGATGTCAGAAAATATCACGCAGCGCTTCCTACTGATTATTATAACAGAATATCAACAAGCCAACTCAATGTGCAAGACAAATTTAAGCTGAACGATGGCTAGCCAATCATTAAATTAATTCTAATAAAGAAAGCAGTGATTGAAACTGTGTAAGCCTTTTTCAATAAGTTTTTTTCTCAATAATGAAAATTTGTTTCTTTTAAAACTTAAAACAAAATATGTATTTGTATAGTCCAATACAATATTTTTGAAATACGGCATGCGTCAATAAATAATAATTGATTGTTATCCATCGTGTCTTTCTTTACTGACCTGCACTAACTAGCACATGTTAACTAACAAAAATTACTGAAGCTTGAAAATCTCATTTATACACGCTTGATTGCGCAATCTTATAAAACGCTCATGGTAACCTACTTATTTTACAGTGCTCTTTCAATGCGCATCACACATGGAAACCTAGTGATAGAGACAGGTACATTGAGTTTCTTCAAATACAGGTATTCACAGCCGTTAATAGAAACCGCAAAGGTAAAAAATTATGTTATGGTTGCTTCCGTATGCCCCATTCGTTGATGTCAAGTATGTTTAGAAATATCAATAGAGTGGCAAATGTTCTCTATGCATACATAGAGTTACACAGTCTATGCAAACATAGATCTGTACCACTCAACTACATGTAATTATAGAATCAAACGATGACATAACTGTATGTGTATATAGAGTTATACAGTGAGATATCTCTATGCATCCATAGACTTATGCTGGTACATAACTTACCCGTGTACAAAGTTAGTCGTACCATCTATTGGGTCTATGATCCATGTCGGGTCATCAACAAACTCACAACTGTCAGTAAAGCTTTCCTCTGCAACAAATCTGAAACGGAAGCACAAACAAACATGTCAAAAAAGACAAAATAACAAGTTTTTAATTGTAATTTTTGAACTTTAAACCAACAGTTGAATTTTCTTTGAACATATGAAATTTTTTTTTTATTTATTAAACATTATTTGTTTTATAATACTTTGAAATAATATATACATCCTAATAATAAATGTAAGAAATTAATTTTAGAGATTATATTTAACAACAGTTTTATACAGTTAATTAACTTGCTCTATGTCTATTGATCTATGTCGGTAAAGTTGCACAAAGGTTATTTAAAAAAAATGACAGCGATCGCTTTGGTTCGAAAGCAATATGCTTTGCAAGCCTTCGCAACTATTTCAAAATAGTTTAGATTACTTTAAAACAGTTTATACGGTTTGTATATAGTTTATACTCTTTCTAAAGCGCTCGTACGGTTTGTAATTTTCTAAATCATCCAAGTCATTTCTAAACTGTCTGAATTATTGCAAAACAACCGTACGCTTTGTAAAATTTACGATTGCTAGACAGGAACTACAGTTTTATTTCACAAATCCTGCAACTGCTAAGGCCGACAATTAATTTATTATAACCAACAAACCCATTTTTAAACATAGTCTTTTGGGCTATTTTATTACAATTACCCAATTATTTTCAATATAAAAGACGCTTTACAAACCATCTAGACTATCTCAAATCCGTTCATACGTATCAAAAACGAAACCGTTGAATGAGCCATCAAACGTACTTGTGTGTTGGATATTTGCTTGAGAGATTATCTATCAGCATCTTCTCTGTCTTCTGATCATATTCTGTCACAAGATCTGCATAACATTCCTTGCTCTCTGTGCTTGTTCTGCTTTCATTGGCACTCCTCACAAACTAACGGAAATACACCACAATTATCAAGAGCTGCATTCACCTATCACAAATCATAATATATATATGGAAAACAAACAATAAAACATAGTTTTTATACAATAATCATTAGATAAAACAGTTTTCCATGACTAACTGACATATCAACACTGGTGTCTGAAGGTTTCTCATATACCAACCTCTCCAGTAGTGACAACAAGCTGACTTGCATGCTTGAAAATTTCATGTACAGTTGCATTGTCCATGGTGCCTGTAACAAATACACATAAGGTATGGTGATGTATAAAACATGTTTGTGTTATGAATAACTCGCAGTAATCTTAAGGAATGGAGTATTTGTAGCTGATTAAATACGGTAATACCGCCCATTATTATTGAGGCACTCCCAACAGTTATACATTATATCATGTTCAACTATTATTGTCAAGTTGTAAAAATTTTACAACAGAAAAATAATCATTCATTTTGTTAGTAAATGAAAACGACAAAGAGAAGCTGCTAGTTCACCTCAATAATAAGCTGCGAACTTCGTTTGTTTCAAAAGCAAACATCTTTTTTTGCGTGTTTTCGAAAAAATGACTCGGTTGGAATTTTTTTGATCCCAGCCATTACCACTGATTTTGATTAAAACTGATCTAGAAACTGGGAAGGCAACTTACTAACTGAAGATAGAGAAAAAAAAGGATATTAACAAAGACTAAAAGTTTTGGTGCGGCAAACTAAGGAGGTAAAGATATGGGAGCAGGAAAATGATGTCATCTTTTGATTGATGGAGTGCGTTGGGGAGAGTATTAGGAAACGAAAGAGCTGTTGAAGCAGGAGAGACTTGAAAGGCAAGAAAATGAGATGCGGTAAAATTAAGGATGAGAAAGCTGGTAATCATCATAGAGATGTTTAAATCCACGGGACTCATGACTATGATTTGAATATCCTATGTTTCAAATATCTGATTCGATTGACAAAAATTCACTTTTTGTAACTTGCTGATTTACCTAAAACATGTGATTTGGTGCAGTGCAAAAAATATTATTTGCAAATTATTGTATGACATTAACTACTAAAAATATATATAAATTATTATTATAAACCACAGTCACATTTATTATCATTATTATTATTATTGTGTATAAATTGAAATGATAATAATAATAATAAAGTACTATATTATTTTTTTTGGTGATAACAATAACAGTAAGTAATATAATAATAATAGTAGCATAATAATTATAAATAATAACAATATTTTTTGATAGCCTGTCTTCTATCAAATTCAATCCTACTTCCTAGCCTTTGAATTGTTGCAAGGTGGTTATTATTATATTACTATTATTATAATATTACTATTATATTATTATAATTATTATTATTATAAAATAATATTATTAATTATTATTATTAAATTTATTATTCTGACTTTTTGTGAATCACCACCATCCAAGGCCCAACCAATCATCCACAGCTCTGCATCAAGGTGACAGAAAAATGCTTCAGATTTGCAGAGATTAAATAATAATAAATAAATTAATAATATGATTGATAAATATGATTGACGAATATGATTGACGAATATTGTGGCGGACGCCGCCATCTTTGTTCTATGTGATGTTCTATGTCTACACTTTACAGCAAATAACTCTATGTACATTTATATATTCTTACCTTACTATTCAACCTTATATGTTTAACATGTGCTAATCAACCAGCCATATCCATAGGCCATACCCACTCGTTTTCTATTAGTCTAATCATACATATCAGGCGTGTCTTACAGCTCAGCTATTGTTTGTCGTTGTTTTGTCTTGTGCCTATTATGTAATCGTTTATATAAATACGAGTGTCAGTCATTCAATAAAGCAGAGTTAAGCCTAGCAAACTCTCAGAAGTTCTTTGTCTCATAAACAATAACTTCACTGCGCACTAGTACATGCACGTACATTCAGAGCACCACACAAGCAAGTAGTAATAGATGAGCAGTACGCTGAACCTCTGTTGGTCAGAATTAGCTTCGCTATTCCAACCATCAATGTTCGACCGTAGCTGTTGTCTAGCATAGTCAACACAACTCCCTGTCGACAGTTGTCATGCAACACTGTTAAAGGGCCAGTCGACCTGCAGTCAGTAGTTGTTGCTATCGCAAACACAAGTAGAGCCATCACCGACCTGGAGAGGTTGTGCAGGTTAGCCAAGCTACCACTTACACACGCACACACAGTGAAATCCGGATTTATGCCGAGCTGAGACGACCGGGGAGCATCACGGAGAGAGAGTTGACAGAAGGGGACATGGAGTTGAAGACACTGTACGAGAGGCATGGGGCCATGAGTATCCGGTCAGATGGTGTGCTCGTTATCACGCTTCCTCACCCCACCAGACCCAAACACTGTGTAATCTGCCCCTCGAGTAGAAGGACCCAGGTCGTCTGGGAAACTCACCAGATGATACACGCAGGGGTACACCGAACTCGACAACGCATACTACTGGACTGGTGCTGGCCAGGCATCTCTTCCTTGGTAAGGAGACTCCTCAAGGACTGCGAGGTATGCCAGGTAGTCAAGAACGGGAGAAAGACGGAGAACCCCCACAGGCAAAGGATGTTTGCCGGTCGCCCCTTCCAGAAGTTAGCAGTCGATCTCGTCGGCCCCTTGCCACTGACGAAGAGGAAAAACCGCTGGGCCTTGGTTCTTACAGACCATTTCACACGGTGGCAGGACGCCATCGCCCTGCCGGACGCGACAGCCCCCACCGTCGCCACAGCACTAGATGAGCGAGTATTTGCATTCTGGAGACTCCCAGAGCAGTTACACTCGGACCAGGGTGCCCAATTTGAGTCGGTACTGTTAGAAAAGCTGTGCAGCCTCTGGGGGGTGAAGAAAACACGGACCACCCCGTATCACCCACAAGGAAATGGCATGGTAGAGCGCCAGAACCGCACATTGGGAGACGCACTATGCACATTGATATTGACCAAAGGGCAAGATGAGTGGGACAGTCTGCTGCCCCAAATAATGCGAGCCTGCCGAGGTACACCCCACTCCGCCACCGGGGAAACCCCCAACCTGTTGATGATGGGCCGGGAGGTCCGCCTCCCCGACCAACTGACAGGGACACCTCCATCCCTGGACCCCCAAAACATCACCGAGCATGCAGCAGAAGTGCAAGACAACCTCCAGAAGGCGCACAGTTATCTCAGGGAGAGACAACAAGAGATTAGAAGTCAGGATAGCGAGGAACCCCCCGTGTTCCAGCAGGGAGAGCTCATGGTATTGGAAAACAAGAGACGGGTGAAGGGGAGCAACCCTAAGCCCCAACCCCGGTTCGTGGGCCCGTACCAAATCACCGAGGTTTTTCCAAACCACATGTACAAAGTAGAGAGGAATGGACAGTGGTCTGTCCAAAGTGGGCAGCGATTACGCCACTACCGGACGTGCCAGGAACCAATAGGACGGGCACCCCCCTGCCGAGAGCCGGCACTGATGCCGAACATGAAGGGGAACCGGAGGGGAACCGACCGCCCAAAAGAAGCCAGCAACCGCAGGAACTCGCAGAACACATGCCACCCCTACCACTCCCTTTCAATCGGACGAACAGACAACCCGACCCACGGGAGATCTCGCCACCACCCCACCCATCACTGAACCAACCCACTCCACCCCCCAGGGGGGAAGAACTTATGCTGACAACGCCAGAGCTGGAACCCGTAGCAGAAGATAACATAGGAGACCAAACAGAAGGAGTCACCGAAGAGGGGAACCCCCCTCACCAGTAGAGGTCACCCGAAGGTCGCCTAGCCCCCAGAGGACACCCCTCCTCAACGAAGAATGGCCACCCCTAAATAGCCGGCCGACACCAACATCACCACTTCAAAGGCCTCAGAGGGAAAGGCAACAACCCAAAAAACTAGCAGATTACCACTGCTACGTAACAGAGGGGAGAGACAACCCCAAACCCGTCACCACACCCACAGAAACTAGGCAGGGAGCCAGAGAACCCCTCCTAACAACAGCTCATTCACAGCGTCTCCCACCAGAAGAAAATCCGGCGAAAAACGAATGGAAACAAGTCAATATAGATGAAAAACATTCAAAACAGCCAAGAGAAGGGACGAAGAATCCAGGATGGAAGCGAAATCACCCAAATACGCAAGACAGGAAAACTCCCACAAATCCCCAGACGTTCGATAACAACGAACCATTAAAATATATCGCCGTGCCACGTCACACATGGGAGGCGGAGCCAGGTGAACACGTGGGCAAACACGTGGACCACCAAGCCAATAATAATAAAGATCGAGGACGCACCCGCCAACGGTCACTTGTAAGTAAGCAGCGAGGAAGCTCTCTACCACCTCTGACAACACATCAGCAAAAAGACAAGATGGCCAGAACTACAGAACGAGCGATAGAAAAAATCGATGTCACGTCAACCTCTGGTAAGCAACTACCAAAACTCTCGATCCAGTCGTTGATGCAAGCATTAGATCAGCAAACTCAACAGCCGACAGTAAAAATACCACGTAAAGAAGATATGATGAAGACAGCACCCATTCACATACGCACTGTTCGTGTTGTAGACAATGCTGACACCTCTACTCTACCAACGTCACTAAATGAACGCAGGAAAATCTGGCTGAGCGGCGACACCATGAGAGCCATCAAAAATGCCATGGAACAGATAGGAGAAGGAGACGAGTGGCGATGTAAGGAGTGTGGCCTAACACAATCAAGGAGAAGAATGGTATACCACATCCGACAACACTATACTTTCTGCTTCTGCAAGTGCGGAAAGAAAAGTTCATCCAGAGACTCTATCCTACGCCATATTCGACATCAAGGTGGTACTGTCGAGCATGGCGGGAAGAACAAGCCGCTGTACGAAGTGGATAACAGCACCTACGCCGACTCCTGCAGCGCTATGAAATGGACCTCCCCCGCACCATTTGGCATACCTACGCCGAACCTAGAGAAGGTACCCATTGTAAAATGGCTAGGTGAGAAGACGAAGTTGTCACCCCCAAGAAAGAAGAGGAAGACAACTCCCCCCAGACACTCCACCTCACCAAAAAAGGAAATGACAAGGAGAAGTTGGCGAGCAGATAGAGACCGCTCAGCAGAGGATGAACGAGTACGCCGTCGGAGAGAAAGAGTGCAGAGAATGGAAAAGCTAGACAAAGAGCTCCACGATGTAACCCACGGAGCTTTTGAGCTGCTGAGGAGAGCTGAGGACATCAAATTACAAATGCAACGAGAATGTCGGGATATGTAGAGGGACCAGTACACCAGCGCCGCTTTCATGTTAAATTGGCTACTGTCGCCAATGGGAGGAAGTGTGTGGCGGACGCCGCCATCTTTGTTCTATGTGATGTTCTATGTCTACACTTTACAGCAAATAACTCTATGTACATTTATATATTCTTACCTTACCATTCAATCTTATATGTTTAACATGTGCTAATCAACCAGCCATATCCATAGGCCATACCCACTCGTTTTCTATTAGTCTAATCATACATATCAGGCGCGTCTTACAGCTCAGCTATTGTTTGTCTTTGTTTTGTCTTGTGCCTATTATGTAATCGTTTATATAAATACGAGTGTCAGTCATTCAATAAAGCAGAGTTAAGCCTAGCACACTCTCAGAAGTTCTTTGTCTCATAAACAATAACTTCACTGTGCACTAGTACATGAATGTACATTCAGAGCACCACACAAGCGAGTAGTAATAGATGAGCAGTACGCCGAACCTCTGTTGGTCAGAATTAGCTTCGCTATTTCAACCATCAATGTTCGACCGTAGCTGTTGTCTAGCATAGTCAACACAACTAGCCAGCTCGACCCTGTCGACAGTTGTCATGCAACACTGTTAAAGGCCCAGTCGACCTGCAGTCAGTAGTTGTTGCTATCGCAAACACAAGTAGAGCCATCACCGACCTGGAGAGGTTGTGCAGGTTAGCCAAGCTACCACTTACACACGGGGTACGGACCATTCGAAACTGACGTTTCGAAAATGGACACTTCGAAACTCTTTGGGGATGGGGGTTTGAGATTTGGGGTTGGGGGGTTCAGGTTTAAGAGTTTCGAACAGTTCATTTTCGAAACTTCAGTTTCGAATCATGGCAGAATCCTTACACACGCACACACAGTGAAATCCTGCAGAATATGATTGACGAATATGATAGACGAATATGATTGACGAATATGATTGACGAATATGATGGACGAACATGATTGACAGACATGATTGACAGACATGATAGACAGACATGATTGACAGACATGATTGACAGACATGATAGACAGAAGACATGATAGACAGACATGACAGACAGACATGACAGACAGACATGACAGACATGACAGACAGACATGACAGACAGACATGACAGACAGACATGACATACAGACATGACAGACAGACATAACAGACAGACATAACAGACGGACAGACAGATAATAATAAGTAATAATAATAAATAAATAATAATAATAATAATATTTATTAATAATAATAACAAAGGCTTTCCTCAAAATAATAAATACTTAGAAAACTGTAAGCAAGTTCCACATTTCATGCTGTGAGAAACTAAACACCCGCCAACCACTAATTGATGAAAAGAACTCCTACATCAGAAAAAAGTTCATTACTGTGCAAAAAGTGTGAGATTATTTTCAACATTACGGTTGAAGAAAAAGCCTCCGGAAGCTCACCGCTGTAAAAAACAAGAACAAAACTATGAGCTAGCAAACTCGTATATTTTGACGTTATCTATGATGAGCAATATTTTTTTACTTGTGGTCCACAGGCACCGGAAGCTATGATTTTTGCAATATCACTGGTGTTCATTCACAAAATTATACTACACAGGCGACTGTGTTTTGTTGAATGGGAGCAGTGAAGCGCATAATTTTTTTGTTTTCATTAAATAGTTCATTGCTCCATGAACATTATAACACGAGTGATGAGAAATATCTATGCTGCTTTGCGTATTTTTCCACAGTTCATCGTTACACAGACAGGCTGAAGCATCAGATTCAGTCATTCGCCTACCTGTGCTGTTCAGTCCAATCAGAAGATTATAATAATTATTCAACCAATCAATCAAACGGGAAAGAAAAATTATTTTTTTTATTATTTATTATTATTAATAATAATAATAGGTACTTAATAAATAATTAATATAATTCAGTCATTATTTTATTATGATTATTATTAAACGAAATATTTATAATAATTATTATTATAAATAATAATAAATAATTATTAATTATAATTAATAATAATAATTGTTGAATAAATGATAATAATAATAATGAAATAATAATAATATGTTTATTTATAATTATCAAATATTATTATTATAAATAATAATAATAATAATATAATTATTAATAGTATAGTAGTTATTCTTATAAATTATAAATAGTAATTGATAATTAATAATTAATAATAATGATTATTATAATAATCAATGTATGTTGTTATATATATCACAAGAAGAAGAATTTATTAGTATTATTATTACTACTATTTCTAAAGAGTGTGTCAACAACTACTACTATTATAGACCAATATCTCTCACCAGCATACCCTGCAAACTCCTCGAGCACATTGTTTTCAGAGACCTGCTCGCTAAGATTGACACATGGTTGCATAACAGGCAACATGGTTTTCGTAAGGGTTTGTCTTGTGAAACTCAAGTTTGTGCCACAATAGATGAGATACTGAGCGCAACAGACAAAAATCAGAATGTCCATGCTGCTGTGTTGGACCTAACTAAAGCCTTTGACAGAGTCCCACACACTCTGTTTATCAACAAGCTCTCAAGAATACCAGGCATGGATGACTACCTTGTTGACTGGGTACATGACTTTCTATTGAATAGATTGAAGACAGTTGTACTAGATGGAATCAAATCAACTCCTCTTCCAACTACATCTGGTGTGCCTCAGGGATCGGTACTTAGACCTGTGCTATTCCTGATCTACATAAACGATCTGCCACAGTATGTTAGCTGTTCCGTTGGGCTGTTTGCTGATGACACTCGGACGTACCAAGTCGTGTCAACCCAAGATGATGAAAAAAGATTTCAGGAGAACCTCAACTCGCTGCACAGCTGGGCGACGGCATCCGGAATGAGTTTCAACACTAGCAAGTGCAAAATAATTGCGTTCAAGCCTACAAAAGACATACCAAAATATACTCTGAACAACACCATCCTGGAGCACACAGACCACAGTAAGTACCTCAGCATAACCCTACAGTCCGATCTGAAATTTGATGTACACATAGCTGAGAAGATCTGCGAGGCCAAGAAACAGGTCGGAATGATCCGCCGTGCTCTGTATTGGGCCCCTGAGAATGCAAAACTCACAGCCTACAAATCACTTTGTCTACCTCATCTTGAGTATGCCTGTTGTGCATGGGATCTCTCCTCCACCAGAGACATTGAAGCACTTGAGCCAGTACAGAACTGCGGTGTACGAATGATATGTGATATCAAAGGAAGGAGAGGAGTAACTGAGGCAAAGGAGAAGCTTAAGTTGCAACCACTCCAGGAAAGAAGGAAGATGTGTCGTATCAGACTACTGTACAAAGTCCTGTCCAGGGAAGGGGCTCATTCCGCCCTTTGTGAATCATACGATGAGCTAATGACTCAGTCAGAATCTACAGTCAAAATGAGAGCACAATCCCGCAAAGTTCCACGATCTATCCAAGTGAGTGGCAACTCCTTCCACAACAGTTTTATTCCCCGCACTATACGGGATCTCAGGAATCATGATTCGTCAAAAGACACTGACAGGCTGGCCTCGGCCTACATACTCCATATGGGTGGATACAATGTATCCACACTGTCCTTGAATGGCTAACCCTGGTTCCAAACTTCTGGAAGAAAGTATCCAAACCCTGGTAACAAATGTGAAAAAAATGAGGCACGCCCCTTCTGCCCCCCCCCCCAGGCGGTCTAGCGTGTTGCAGATATTGATGTAAGTTTGATGTAAGGATGTAGGATTATTATCATTACCATCATCATTTACTACTACTTACTTAACTTTTACGTCTTACCACTACATGATAATAATATAATGATACTTCTACTACTAATTCTTTTACCGCTACTACTACTGTTGTGATCATTACTTACTGTAAAGATTACTTTTTTATTACTTACTACTACTTAATTGTTATTACTGTTTATTAAATTTGCATATTATTCCAATCTTGTTGTTGTTGATTGTTATGAGTTGTTGATTGTTATTAATAACAATGAGTATTATGTATTATTTGTAGAGATGATAATAGTAATCATTATTAATATTATTGATAAATTATCATGTATTTGTTATTAATTAGTAATACTCACTGTTATCTGTGGCTCACTTTGAGTGAGAGTCTATGAGCTTTGCTACAAAAGAGTATTTCAGTAACAACCGAGAAGAATGCTGCAAATTACTACTATATTTTTTCTGTCTTAAATAAATGGTACTACTGCCTGCAGCATTAAAGCTGTTTCGTTGGTTCGATCTTGATTGCAATTCAAAACTGTAATTTATTAGATCAACCAGTTAAATAAGTAAATGGAGCAAATAGTGATTACAGGCAGACTCATATACTTTCAAAATTTGTAGTAAATAAAAATGGAATTTTCTTGGTATCTTAATTTCACACAAACTTTTGAAATGTTTCAATCAAGTGAAAATAAACTTATACAGATAGTCACCTACAGTCTTTCTACAAGGAGATTTATATATATTCAGCTGAAATGATTTGGTAATCCATTGATCGGTTATCCCAAAACAGTGACACCTCAAAAAAATACCACTCAGAAAAATTCCTTCATTAAAAACATGAACATAAACTCCAAGTCAGTTAACCAGCCAAGAACATAAACAACAATTTTACAAAAGTAACATATGGTTTTGGTATTGCATTGTAAATTAATGGTTTTATTATTTTTTCAAAGCTATAATTTTTTTTTATTTAGGGGTATTTTTAGCTCTAAAATATGTGGTTAAATTTGGTGAAGTCAACAAAAACGTGTGGAGATGAGAAGTAAAAAAGTATTAAAGAAAAGGGTGAAATTAGTAGAAATATAGATAGACTTACTGGCTTGCAACATTATGTATATACCTCTAACCATCCGTTGGCTCAACTCCACCTTGTATCAACATCTATGTCATTGAACATATATAAAGTGACAATGGGGGACTGCGACGGTCTTTCTCAAATGTCATTCGGTCCTAGAAACAGCGAGCAGACCAGGATAATGTAGTGTTATTGAATGTATATATAAAAGTTGATTTCGTTTTATTGAAATAAACGGTAATATTTGTCTACAAAAAAGCTTGATAAATTATTTTAACTAAAGCTAAATAAATCCTCTCAAAATGGCGACACCAACAGTTTTGTGTCAAGGAAAAATATTAAACTTTTACAGCCCTAGAAGTCCTAACCAACTTCATAATATTTTTACTGTAAGTCGCTACACGTTTATAGAAACCCGCAATCTGAGCAAACTTGTTATTACTGGAGAAAGCCCAAAAATTACGCCTGCCCTCTTATATAATACAATGAACAAACTCCCAAAATCCCCGTTATTAATTGGGTTTTTTCTACTATTTAAAAACTTTCTCCATTTGCTCGTTTCTACTTATTATAAATACAGCTTTATTAATTATTTTGACTTGGTTGTCCATCTTTGGTGAAGCAGTTTCACAAGTTTAGTCATTTGGTCCTGGAAACTGTATCGACTCCTAGCATATGTACTTTTACGAGCGCAGATCCCTTTCAAATAAGTGAAGACTACAAAGCAAAAATTAGAGATGCTCCGATTCAAAATATTTCACAGATCCGATTCAATCCCGATTTTTATATTAAACTGATCTGATTCAGGTTCAGACAAATCCAATCTACAAAAAAAATTGAGGGTAGACTAAACTTACAACAATTATATTAACCTATTTTTTCACCTAAATAATACTAAATCACATGTCAATCATTTTATTTTTTTTCAGAATTGCAAGCGAATTGCATGACAGATTATGCTTTTCCTCATCACAATGGGGGTTGTAACATCGACCTAGCCATATTGGTACTGTGTGATGCCTATTCAGTAACAACTTGGGTAGTTGCACCTAATCTTTCTGCTACTTATTGTTAGTAAAAAGATCTGTCAACGGCAATGCAAGTGAACCAATTCTGATTTTTGCCGATTCGTTAAATAATTAACAAAGTCTGCCAATTCCGATGCAGTAAATCTGAATTGGAGCATCTCTAGCAAAAATGCGATCTGACACGCTTCTTGCATCCCTATTTTTTTTTAAAATGATTCTTCTTTATAAATTTCTTTTCTTACTGTAAAGCATACAAACTATGATTAGTTTTATTGGCCATTGTATGCAGACTTGTTTTTTAAATTAGTGCAACAGTTGCCATCATAATGGGGTTGTGACTGGGGTTATCCCCCCTTCTAGGGGGCACTGGTGCACGTCCAACCGGAAGATGCCGAAAGTTTTATATAGAGTACAATGAACAAATACGGAGTTGAGATGTTTAAACTAGAATAACAGACTATTGCAATACGATTGACATAATTGAACAACCGATGGAGTTTACAGCTATAGCAGATTGCACGTACAGAAGTTTTTAATCACACAAGTGTACCTATAGAGCATAATAATTAGATAACCTCGATGCGGTCAGCGATTATATGCGATCGTTGGTACAGTAGTTAATAGATAAGATAAGAAACCAACAATAATTTATATAACGCAGCTCAAAGTTTATGTGTAAATAGATTGTCTGGTATCTGTGGGGGAAATAATAATAATACAAGTAATCCTTAGCATCTATCTACACCTCTATGAAACTATTATTATAAATGATGATAAGAATTTAATGTGGTTATATTCATTTATAATAATAAAATCAATTATTAATTTTTTTATTGTAACTTATTTATCAATATAATAACTATAATAATAAGTTGCTACTATTATTATTAATATTATTTATTATTATTATAAACTTATAAGAAGAATCACATTAACAATAATTATTATAGTAATAACAAATCAATAATTATAATAATCATAAATAATTACAATAGCAATCATAAACAGCGCAATCCTAATTTCAAAGGATTATAATAAATAAAAAATGTTAAATAACTATATATAAAAATAGTTAAAATATTGATACACGGGCATCAGAGGCTTGCCGAAAAAATTAACGGAGACAATGCGCCCGTTACTGAATGTGTTGATAATACAATCGCTACGGGTAGTTTTTATTACAGGACGCACCATCTCTGTTACTTTTTTTGGCCAGCCCCGGAGGTCCGTGGATAACAATTATAATAAATAAAAATTATAAAAACCTATAAAAAATATAAATCTCTATTGTTGCAGGTAGATTTGATGCTGCTGTTTTTAAAAATAGTTTCAAATTATTTTAGGGACATGTCATTATAGTATCCGATTGACAGCGTGGAAGCTATCAGGAAAAAAACTTTCATGAGTCTGCATGAAGTAACTATATTTTATACTACGAACGATGGTAACTTCTGGTTGGATGTAGAAAGTTCAAAGAGAGATAACTCTTAATGTCACAACCCCATTATGATTATTTTGCATGAACAAAATAAGCAGTATTGTCTGAGAGAGTACCAGTCATCTCCGCTTTGTCTGATACATTACATGCACATAATATTGATCGGTGTTCCCTCGAGTGTGTATAAAACTTTACAAGCAAACAAAAGCTTATTGTTTTGTTAAGAATTTACACTTATTAAATTCATCATTTTGCTTTATTTAATTAAGCTACCATTTCTTGGTCAACACATGCCTTCGAATAATTGGTTATTGCGCCACTAAGTGTCTTATTTTAGTACCAGTTTGTACTTGTAGGTACAAGAATGTCCATGTCAGGCTAGCTAAAGAATACCTGGTGTGATGGCATTTGTTGGGGCTCTTGTCAAAAGGTTTTCTGACCAGGTAATGCTTCATAAACTTTAAGAGTTTTTAGGTCAAAAGTGGATTTTGATGAAGTGTTCTGTCTAAAAGTGACCATCACTTTCAATGGCAATTTTTTCTTTTAGGTAAAATTTTAGGAAGTTCTCACAATTTTTAATCTAGGATTACTATTGTTATTTTTTGTTATGAATTAATTATATACGTGCTTTTCTCTAACAAATATGATATATTGCATTGTTGCCGATGCTATTACGTAATGTTTCAAATAATTAAATTCAACAACTCACTCATGGTGATTACTTTTTCAACTACTAATATTATTATTTTTTCTGTTGCTTATAGACATTTGTTTTATTCTTTTTTGGTAATTATTGTCTATAACGTACCTTCAATCATATCTAGTAAATAACTAAAACAGTTTTTGAATAAAAGACAGTCTCATTGAAGTCAAAATTTGCCAAAACAGTCTTTTAAAAAAATTCTATTTCTAAAGTGTCCTTTTTTTAAAATTTTAAATGCCTGTAGTCGCGCCATAATTGCCTATTGGATTTAACCTTACCGATGCTATGTTGCGATTATCTCCCCAAGTCGAGTTGTTTTGTTGGAAAGCTACTATGGTTACGACCATTGAAGTTCATTGAACAGGAAATTGACCAACAATTTTTCATTTTATCTTTGTCAACATCTGCTCACATCTTCTAACAAAGTCCTATCAAATTTCCAACTGATTTTTCTTGGCCATATGCCATCAACACTTGGCTATTATTTATGATAGTTTGATCATTCTGAGGTTTGTGATGAGTTCTAATAGTTTTGATACAATTCTAACCACATTTACTAGCGCTTGAAATGATGCCAAGGGGCTGGTGCTTTCAATCCAATAAAATGCCATTAATTATGTTATTATGACTTGCTACAGGAGCACGTGATCAATGCCGTACCCAGTGAACCCACTTCCTTCCGCTGCTTCTTTCATATTAATAACTACAAGCTTGTTTGTTTGTGTGAAATAATAACTTCATACTGTTATTTGTCCTCATTATTCACCCGCTGTTAGAGTGCATAAATCTAGTAACTACAGCACAAACGAATGTGAGCTGCGGTGTGTATGCACTCGAGTTTGGCAAATATTTTGCAAAAAAGGATTGATCGAAAGTGAAAATTTTGTTGAAAAAGGTGTTTTTGTCACAAGGTGTCTAATTGTTATGTTGCCGTAGCTGTTGTATGTTGTTGTATATTGTTGTAGTTGTTGTATATTGTTATGCTGATGCTGTAGCTGCCGATCAACACCGGCCTGCAGACAGTAGAATCGATGCAGATTCTGGAGCAGAACAAACAATGCCTAGTCAACGTCAGCCAACACCGCTTTACTGAGATTATCACCGCACTCACCGATGTCTGGAAAACTGTTGAACAAACGGTAAGCCATATGCATGCTTTCCTTGAAAGTTTTGATCAATTAGTTTTTAATTAATGGCTGCCAGTGATGTTGTCAGAAGTGTAATTTCCTGCGTGAACTCACAGATAAAGCAAACAAGTTTGCAAATGCTTTCACTGTCTTCCTGTTGGATTCTTAGCCCACTTGCTATTCATCCATTACCCAAGTCTGTATCCACCCGCCAACTCCATCCATTACCCAAGTCTATATCCACCCGCTAACTCCATCCATTACCCAAGTTTGTATCCACCCGCTAACTCCATCCATTACCCAAGTTTGTATCTACCCGCTAACTCCATCCATTACCCAAGTCTGTATCCACCCGCCAACTCCATTCATTACCCAAGTCTGTATCCACCCGCTAACTCATCTTCAACCACTGTATGATCTCCTACAGAAAGAAACGGCCGAGAAACTTCCCTCTGGTGAGAATAACTACAGAGCATCCCTTATTATCATCATGCAGACGTTGGAGCGGTGTCTATTCAGAGCGGTAGGTATAGTTGGTACCATAGGGGTGTCTATTCAGAGCGGTAGGTATAGTTGGTACCATAGCGGTGTCTATTCAGAGCGGTAGGTATAGTTGGGACCATAGGGGTGTCTATTCAGAGCGGTAGGTATAGTTGGTAACATAGGGATGTCTATTCAGAGCGGTAGGTATAGTTGGTACCATAGCGGTGTCTATTCAGAGCGGTAGGTATAGTTGGGACCATAGCGGTGTCTATTCAGAGCGGTAGGTATAGTTGGTAACATAGGGGTGTCTATTCAGAGCGGTAGGTATAGTTGGTATCATAGCGGTGTCTATTCAGAGCGGTAGGTATAGTTGGTACCATAGGGGTGTCTATTTAGAGCGGTAGGTATAGTTGGTACCATAGCGGTGTCTATTCAGAGCGATAGGCATAGTTGGTAACATAGGGGTGTCTATTCAGAGCGGTAGGTATAGTTGGTACCATAGCGGTGTCTATTCAGAGCGATAGGTATAGTTGGTATCATAGCGGTGTCTTTTCAGAGTGGTAGGTATAGTTGGTACCATAGCGGTGTCTATTCTGAGCGGTAGGTATAGTTGGTACCATAACGGTGTCTGTTCAGAGCGGTAGGTATAGTTGGTACCATAGTGGTGTCTATTCAGAGCGGTAGGTATAGTTGGTACCATAGGGGTGTCTATTCAGAGCGGTAGGTATAGTTGGTATCATAGCGGTGTCTATTCAGAGTGGTAGGTATAGTTGGTACCATAGAGGTGTCTATTCAGAGTGGTAGGTATAGTTGGTACCATAGAGGTGTCTATTCAGAGTGGTAGGTATAGTTGGTACCATAACGGTGTCTATTTAGAGCGGTAGGTATAGTTGGTACCATAACGGTGTCTATTTAGAGCGGTAGGTATAGTTGGTACCATAGCGGTGTCTATTCAGAACGGTAGGTATAGTTGGTACTATAGGGGCATGGATAGAAGAGTAGGTTAACAAACTGCATTAATGGTGTTTCCAGTTCATCAGGTTGTTGGTTGAGTATATAGTACACACAATAGAAGCTAGCTAGAAAACCAGAAAAAGTATCTATAGCGATTATTGGCTTAGACCGTTAAAGCACTTAGCCCCGCCCTTCTTTTTCTGAAGGATTGCTTCTACACTTCACCGGCGTTCAATCATAACATTGAAAAGAACAAATTGTGCTAGTAAGCCATTTTTGATAGTAATGAAATTGCAGTTGATAAATTTATATTGATGAAAGTTACAGTGGTGTACTATTAATGAGTTATTAAAATGTAAATAAAGAAATAGGATTACAAAAAGTAATTGGTCAAATGATATTACTGTCTTGGAAACCTTATCAACGTATTTTTGTTATGCAGAGTAAATAAGGGGAAAAAATTGTTAAATTTCATTTCTAGTCAATAAAATTATATATTTGATAAATTTTGCCTTGCAATAATTTTTAAAATTTTTTTTAAAAACTAATAATTTTCTACATGGCAATCATTGTAAATGCCAAATCGGAACATGGAGCAGTTAAATATTAACGTATCAGCACCACACAAAAAATATGCCAAATCTAGGCCTCTCCTCTATCTCCATGTTGGTACTGCTAGGAGCAGTGCAATGCATCACTTGAGATAGCTGGTATATGGTGCAGTGTGTTGATATATAGTTATAGCCCCAGGGTATGCAGCCTTGTATGTAGCCTGAGAGGTGCTGCCTTGCATGTAGCCTGAGAGGTGCTGCCTTGAGAGAGACTGTAAATGGTGCTATCTCCTGGGGCCAGTGAAGTGTCCCCCTGTGCTCAGTCAGAAACGTGGTTATTTGATTTGTCACGTACCGACGTACTTGCAATTGTGTGCCTGAAATAATGTGTTCAATTTAATCTTTCCTAGCGTATGTATTACCCTTCTATTTCCTGTTCGCTTGCTCGAAAATTAAATTGAACGATTTTTCAGATTGAAACTTGCTTTTATGTTTATGGTTCTATTTTGTTAATTAATAATATGTGTTTTTGTTAAAATATTATGGAAATGTATTTGGTCTTGTTTGTTGTTCGTGTGTGGATAAAGAACTACAGTTTTGGCTATCAGAAAACACCAATGTTGTTGTGTGCAAACACCAATGTTGTTGTGTACAAACACCAATGTTGTTGTGTGCAAACACCAATGTTGTTGTGTGCAAACACCAATGTTGTTGTGTACAAACACCAATTTTGTTGTGTACAAACACCAATGTTGTTGTATACAAACACAAATGTTGTTGTGTACAAACACAAATGTTGTTGCGTACAAACACCAATGTTGTTCTGTACAAGCACAAATGTTGTTGTATACAAACACAAATGTTGTTGTGTACAAACACCAATGTTGTTGTGTACAAACAAACACCAATGTTGTTGTGTACAAACACGAATGTTGTTGTGTACAAACAAACACCAATGTTGTTGCGTACAAACACAAATGTTGTTGTGTACAAACACCAATGTTGTTCTGTACAAACACAAATGTTGTTGCGTACAAACACAAATGTTGTTGTGTGCAAACACCAATGTTGTTGTGTGCAAACACCAATGTTGTTGTGTACAAACACCAATGTTGTTGTGTACAAACACAAATGTTGTTGTATACAAACACAAATGTTGTTGTGTACAAACACCAATGTTGTTGTGTACAAACAAACACCAATGTTGTTGTGTACAAACACGAATGTTGTTGTGTACAAACAAACACCAATGTTGTTGCGTACAAACACAAATGTTGTTGTGTACAAACACCAATGTTGTTCTGTACAAACACAAATGTTGTTGCGTACAAACACAAATGTTGTTGTGTGCAAACACCAATGTTGTTGTGTGCAAACACCAATGTTGTTGTGTACAAACACCAATGTTGTTGTGTACAAACACCAATGTTGTTGTGTACAAACACAAATGTTTGTTGTGTACAAACACAAATGTTGTTGTGTACAAACACAAATATTGAGTGCAGAATGTTTGACTATTACAGCCTGCGACACTGAGACAAGACAATGATGCACATGTCGTGAATACTCTACTCCCTCAAGTCTTACAAGTATGTCTCTATATATGTCGCAATATGTAGATATATCGCAGTATGTATATACATATCACAGTATGCATACACATCACAGTATATATATCACAGTATATATATCACAGTATATATATCACAGTATGCATACATCATTAACTGGTTGAAGAGTCTACCCATTAGAAGCAATCACGGAAGGTGGGGATTTAATTAAAACTGGTGCCTGTTCAAAGCTTCACTTTTATTGATTTTTGTGTAAAAATACACTTTCTCCTCAACGGTTCATCTACTAGTATAACAACTCATTCAGCTGATGAGCCATTGATTATACCAAGTGTCAACAGTGTGTGGGCAGCTCTTGGCGGGGCTGTCAGTTTATTGTATCCCTCTACGCCCTCTCCCTGAACTCTTACCATATATATCTACACTTCCTCTGGTCGCTTCCGCTTTAGTACGCGCCATTTGCCCACCTCGACTCCAAGAGCTGGTCAGTGCCAGCTCATCTACTTCGCTAGTTTTGCTGTTCAAAAAATTAGCTTTGAATTACCTTCATGGTCGCTGTAAGAAGCTCATTCAATCAACCTTATTCAACATTCCGTCCCCGCACAAAAAATATGCTCTGTAGTTTTGTCTCACAGCACAAGTTGTCTCCCCTTGAAATGAGGTAAACCATTATTTATTGAATACAATGTCTCACAGCTGTCATCAAAGTAGTGAAATTTGTAAAACTTAATGTTTCTTCGGTTATTAGAAATCATTTTCGCTGAACTGTTGAGAATATCTGTATATTAACACACGAGTGACTTGACTACCTCCGCTTATTGTATTGTCGTTATTAATGATAACATCTGTCGACAGCGTTCTGATTGGTTGTGTTTATAGCTGCTGAATGCCCCATGTGATGCTTCCATGCAATCAAATAAGGAAGTCAAGCTACAAGCTGAGCGAGTTTTGTATGCCTTAAGCCATGCACACTTTAAAGCTATCTTTTCCAGAGTATCGCGAAGGTAACTGTCGCACTGTTCTCTACCGACAGAAAGCGTGCATGTTATTTTGTAGCAGTGCTTGGCTCCTTATGAAATAACAAAGGAAGCCTATTGATGCTGTTCATGAATTTTTGTCAGTAGGTTAACTATTCTCTGAGTGTGTCATATATGATGGGGGGGGGGGGGGGGGTGACTGCTGCACCTGCATTACTCTCGCTTTTGTTGTGCAGGATACAGACTATACAGGGTGGCAATGAAGACAACCCAGATACCTCTGATATTAACCTACTACAACATTTAGACATTGATCTCTCCAGGCTCATTACAGTAATGTCAGGTCAGTGAAACAAGACATCAGTGTATGCTCTCTATTGACATTTGACTTCCTTCAGATAACATTTGCTGACCGACTCCTGCCGTTAGTGTTTGCTGCTGACATTATCTCTTTATGCTGTCTTTTACTGGCAGCGCTGCCTTTTTAGGCATGCTGTTGTCGGCAGTTGTTGAACTGTTTAAGGGATAACAAAAGTGATACCCTGCAAGTATTTAGTATTGGCTAGTTTACTGATTTTGTACAATACAATGCAGCGTAACTCAAGGTGTGTCAAAACAAAGTGTATAACACAGTGTACTTTTATGTATATGCATAGAGCGTACTATACAATGTAACTAAACGTACATCTATAGAGTGTACAATACAATATAACTATATGTACATCTATAGAGTGTACAATGCAGTGTACATTCACAGAGTGTGCAATACAGTGTAATGGTCTGGCCACACACACGACTTTTTTCTGTTCCGGCGACACTCACAGCTCGACACGGCGCCTGAACTGATTGACGGAAATGGTTTCTACAGGACACACTGGCTGACGGCAATTGTGACTTCGGCATCTTGGGTGGAAAGAAAAACAAGTAATAATAAAACTAATAATTCACAATAATATTATGATAAATATGATCATAATGATCAGTAAATTACAATAATTATTTTCAATAACAGAAATTTATTATTATTACTTATTTATTATTTGCTACTCAGTATTTAGTAAATATCAGTTATAATTAATTATCAATCATAAATATATTTTTCATGGGTTATAATAATTATTTTACTTTGCTTATTATTATATTCAGTGCACCAATAACAAGTCACAATAAAAACAATCAATCATGATAGTGATTATCATCATGTTTTTTTTCTTACAATTTATCATAATAAGCAAAAGTTATATTTATGTCAACGATTTAGTACAAGTATTGTTGGCGGTAAACTTTTTTAAATTAACCTTGACCCAGTGCGGACAAAGATTAGCCAATCACACTATAGTCGTGGCGTCTCAAAACTAAAAAACTTCAGCATGTTCAACGGCGTGGTGCGACGCCGGTTAACTTGGACGGCGGGCGGCATGGTTTTGCTGATTTGGCAATTCGCCGGGCGCCGTTTCCGATCAAAAGTCGTGTTTGTGGCCAGACCATAACTCAATGTACATACATAGAGCGCACAATACAGCGTAACTCTATGTACATCCATAGAGCGCACAATACAGCGTAACTCTATGTACATCCATAGAGCACACAATACAGTGTAACTCCATGCACATCCATAGACACATAGACACAAGATATATATTTAGTAGCTGTGACACAACAAAAGAACATGAAGAAGGGTTTATGTCTGTCACTGGCTGTCAACCTAGAGAAGGTTATATGGAACTGGATGGAGAAACATCATGATGAGTTTGCCAGCCTTGTCTCCAAACCAAATGAAGAGTTGGCTGGTATGTGATACACCCGCCTTCCTCCCATCCAGAGTGTTTGGTACATAAGCTAATACAGTTTGTAATACACACAGTGTAGTATAGTTGCTCTGTTTAGATCTGTGCGATCGACTCTTTGAGATGTTCAGCTCATTTGCTGAAGGCAGTCAAAGGAAGAAGTCAGCCGTTTGGCCTCTTCTCATCATGCTGCTTGTTATCAGCCCCAAATTTCTGGAGGAGATAACCAGCAGTGACACAAGTGTGGCTTGCAGGTAAACGCTAAATGTGTGTGGCTTCCTGTGCACGTTAACTACTACTAACATTTCCTTGGGCTCTTTTGTATTTGGCATAATGCCAGACGATTGAATTTTATCCATCTGTGATTTATATGATTAGTTTTATATCACCCCATCATTGTCTGACTGGAGTTGTCCCCCCCTTCTAGACATTCAACTTACCTGTTCCTGTCCAACCATCAATTTGTGCTCGGTTATTTATTAAAAAGGCATTTTGGTAATAATGGTTCAATTTGAACCATTTGTCAATTGAAAGTGTTATTCTCAATTTTAGTTTACGATATTAACAAATAAAAAATAATGACTAATCTATTTGTTAGCATCGGTACGATGAAAGCACGTTTCACAGTAAATAACAGTTATTATTAATTGCATCATGCCTTGGGATGAAATCTTTTGACACGTTTATTCTCCAACATTGCCTGAAAATAAGTCTTTACAAACAAAGAGTTTAAGTTGTTCATTTTTCTTGCTGCGTATAATAAATTTTTCAATGAAATTGGAATTATGAAATTTTGAAATGAAATATCCAGTTACATAAATAGAAATCACTAATGTAATATTTTATTCTTCTACACAAACATTTGGAGGTAATTTGACTGCGTTGAACAAGTTAGCCTTAAATGGTTGTATGTCAGCTTACATAGAACCTGACATTCTACTACATAATATTTTCTATTATGGCTGTAAAGTGCACCGTATAGTCCAATCCACGTTCTACCAACTCATTATCTCACACAAATGTTGTTACATGTATAGAAGACACTCGTCAGCTGAGAGATACAGTAACTGTGGCGTAAGGTTTGTCTCCTAAAGCCTGGCTTGCTGCCAACTTGTACTAGTTGTGTTACTCGCGCACCCATTCATTGCAGTAGATTCTATTCTGTTAGTTGTGTTGTGTGTCGTCTGTACCTTTTCATTTCTCCCGCTACAAAGCGGGTGTCGTCTGCGATAAATAATTGCTGTTCAAATCTTTCTTTCCAACTCTTTCAGCAATGCGGATTATGGGATAGCTTTGATTGCGCAAAAAATTAGCTTTTTTGCATAATTGCTGCATTTAGAGAAATGAAAAAAGTGCTTGTTAGAACTATGCATTGATCAGCATTCAAGTACTAGGTATAGCTTCTTTGGTATTATTGGTAGATCCTTATGAGGTAGTATGATGAATGGAAGTTGGAGTTATCTTCCCCATTTAGTTGTGTAGACAACTGCTGTGTAATACTGCTTGTTAGTTTCTACAATAGTCATGTATTGCTAAGATCTATCTAACTAGGTCCTCAGTAAGGTATTGGTTCTAATAAATGAATTGTACTTTGAAGTCATCATGCTGATTATTAGCTATAACAAAGCCTATTTTTTCACTGACAGATTATTAATACACCGAATTAGTATATAATTTATCGCGAGATAGGAAACGTTTGGTTCTAAGTGCATGTTTTTGTCTATTAATTCAGAATTGTGCATTTATGCTGTGACAATTACTTCCATTGCAATCGTATCTAAAGTTTGCATCCAAATACAGCATTCCCTACTTGCAATCAACGCATTGTGAATATTGTATATATTAGTACTGCCACATATTAGTACTGCCACATATTAGTACTGCCACATATTAGTCTAGAAGGTTATCCATTAAAACACTTTCGTTTTCAAGAGAAAACCACTCTGCTTCATAAAATTTATGATCTTTGTATTCCAAATTTTGAAGGCTAACATTTTCTGTACGTTTTTGATAACATTCCTTGGTACCAAACTAAACTGTTTAGCTTCTATGTTATAGCCTGAGGGCCAACATTTATATGAGCCCTTCTGTTAATACTTACAGTGCTCAGCATCTAAAGAAGAAACACTTTGTGGATGAGTTACGGAAGGCTGTGAATCCACAAAATAACAAACTGGCTTTGATAGAGGGCGCTGTGACCGCGTGTGTCAGAATGTGTAAGGCCTTCACCTTTGTCAAGTCTACAGAGAGCAGCAGCGTATTACTGACTTTAGTCAAGAGTGTCGTACTCGATCTCAAGGTGATGTCATTTCCTCCCTGTTATATACTTGTTTCAAGTTCATAATGAAGGAGTTGTCTCCTTTTTATTGGAAATTTGAAGATGTGGTCAATAAATGCATAGCCTGTGGTGACATGCTCTTGTTTCAGGCTGTCCTATTTAACCCCCACAAACCGTTTAAAACGAGCACGCCTAAAGAAGACATAGAACTCATGATTGACTGTTTTGTGTCATTCTATCGCACCACCCCGCACTGTAACGATGTCCTACAGGTAGTCCTAAGTGTAAGATTTAGCTATTGTCTCCACTTAGAAGCCATCTATTGCTGTGCTAACTGATTGGTTCTGGTCTGTCAATGCACAAGCCTTCTTTGAATGGTATTGTACAAATTATACTTCCTGTATCTCAACCTTCTTATTATCCAGTTGGTGATGGTGTCTTTTCCTGCTATTGTGTTGCGATGTTGTTATGAGTTGTTGTAATTATCGTTGACTGTGTTCACGTGCTGTTGTAGGCTGTACATGTTGTGTTGTACTGTTGTTGTATTACAGGTGCCACATGACATAGTTCTGTTACCAGTGGCACTTGTTTTTGTTGTAGATCTGTTTGAACCCTTCAGCGCCAACCCAGTACCACTTCATGCTTGTGCGAGGTCTGCTTATCATCATACAACAGAAGAAGATATCTTGGTGGCCCAAGATTGGTGTTGTGTACAGCAAAGGGGCCGAGCTGAGGAAAATGTTTTCTGACACAATGCAGTCGGTCACCATGATGATGATTCATAATAGAGTGCCACCACCACAGGTAACGTATGTGGTAGTACTATGTACTGTATGTGGTAGTACTATGTATTGTATGTCATAGTACTATGTACTGTATGTGGTAGTACTATGTGCTGTATGTGGTAGTACTATGTACTGTATGTGGTAGTACTATGTACTGTATGTGGTAGCACTACGTGCCTACAGTAAATGGTTTTACTTTTACCACACAATACTGTCTTGTTTACTATGGCTTGCAGGCTGCTCTGATGCAGAAGGTAGGATTGAAGTCCAAAGAGAAGACGGAAGACATAATATCCCCTAAACAGCTGCTCAGTGAGATAGTCAAACTGATCAATGCCGACCCCCTGCTCATGCTAAGTGTAGGTGCTTGCTTCTGCATACCTGTATAGTACACAACTGTAGATCACTAGAGTACATACCTGTAGATCACTAGAGTACATACCTGTAGATCACTAGAGTACATACCTGTAGATCACTAGAGTACATACCTGTAGATCACTAGAGTACATACCTGTAGATCACTAGAGTACGTACCTGTAGACCTCTAGAGTGCATACCTGTTACCTGGTGTGACTATAGCACACTGTTACATTACATACAGAGTGCACCCAACAGCACCAGTGATGACAGACATAAGGCTGCCTCTGACCTCATCAACCACCTCGTTACCTTGGTAACTACGATGCTTGATCTCTCCAGTGAAGCAATGGAGGCTCTTCTCCGTATACACCAGCCACAGGTCATCGAAATGTGGAACAAGGACGAGTCTAGAGATGCG
This sequence comes from Cryptosula pallasiana, assembly GCA_945261195.1. Classification (NCBI taxonomy): domain Eukaryota; kingdom Metazoa; phylum Bryozoa; class Gymnolaemata; order Cheilostomatida; family Cryptosulidae; genus Cryptosula; species Cryptosula pallasiana. Next base: position 14,979,605 of record OX183133.1, on the reverse strand, counting down.
ACGATTAAAACTTTCTGGGACATCAAGTAAGTTTTTAATATTTGTAGAAGACAGTGTGCTTACCATCTCTAGGATACTGTATTATGTCTATTATATGCCTGTAGCTCTAGATTACTGTATTATGTCAACTATATGCCTGTAGCTCGAGAGTACTGTATTATGTCAACTATATGCCTGTAGCTCGAGAGTACTGTATTAAGTTTATTATATGCCTGTAGCTCTAGAGTACTGTATTATGTCATCTATATGCCTGTAGCTCGAGAGTACTGTATTATGTCAACTATATGCCTGTAGCTCGAGAGTACTGTATTATGTCAACTATATGCCTGTAGCTCTAGAGTACTGTATTATGTCAACTATATGCCTGTAGCTCGAGAGTACTGTATTATGTCTATTATATGCCTGTAGCTCTAGAGTACTGTATTATGTCTATTATATGCCCGTAGCTCGAGAGTACTGTATTATGTCTATTATATGCCCCTAGCTCGAGAGTACTGTATTATGTCAACTATATGCCTGTAGCTCGAGAGTACTGTATTATGTCTAATATATGCCTGTAGCTCTAGAGTACTATAATAGAGAAAAACGCGCGGACTGCGAAAGCTTTCAAACAGTGGGGAAACCCCAATTTATTACGGGGATTTCCAGAATCTGTCCATTGTTTTATATAAGCCCGCAATAATTATTTTTTGGGATTCCCCAGTAATAAATCTTTTGCACAGCTTGCGCGTTTTTCTCTATGATATCAACTATATGCCTGTAGCTCGAGAGTACTGTATTATATCTACTATATGCCTGTAGCTCGAGAGTACTGTATTATATCTACTATATGCCTGTAGCTCGAGAGTACTGTATTATATCTACTATATGCCTGTAGCTCGAGAGTACTGTATTATATCTACTATATGCCTGTAGCTTCACAGTACTATATTATATCAACTATATGCCTGTAGCTCGAGAGTACTGTTTAACATCTCACAGAAGCTCATTCTCCATCAACTGACCAACTATACAGAAATACTCAAGTGGCTGAGAGAGATACTGGCCTGCAGAAATCAATTTCTAAACAGACATAGAGATATGGCCAATGTTGGCAGCAGTAATAAAGTGTGCAAACAAGCTCATATCAAATTAGAGGTCTGTGTATGATTGTTTCCTCTTGCATGTTGCCAGTTACCACCAAAAAGCAATTATACTATGAATTATTGTACTATGAATTATTGATGTTTATTTTATAACTATAGTAAACATAGTCTTTAGTCTCATAGTAATAGATACAGTTGGAGGGTTTAATAGTTATGCACTTTTTGTTGGATTTCTATCCTTGCAGCTGTTGCATGTATCACGCTGATAATGCAAAGGCAACTCCTATTTGTGATGGTTGTTTGATGTTGTACAATATTCATGAAAAAACAACTGGTAAAGTATTTAGAATAATCAAGCTAAAGGTTTGATGCATTTGGAGATTTTATCAGTTTCAACATGAAATGGTTATTACAAAAGTTCGGTTTTACAATGCTAGAAAAGCAAGCAAGAAATTTTTAAAGTCCTAAAAATATATTTGCATTGCCGCTGTTGTGTATGAGTGGAAGTTGTGTGTCCATTAACATACCTATGTACTACCACCAGGTGGTGCTGTTTATGAGTGGGAGTTGTATGTCCATTAACATACCTGTGTACTACCACCAGGTGGTGCTGTGTATGCGTGGGAGTTGTGTGCCCATTAACATACCTATGTACTACCACCAGGTGGTGCTGTGTATGAGTGGAAGTTGTGTGTCCATTAACATACCTGTGTACTACCACCAGGTGGTGCTGTGTATGAGTGGAAGTTGTGTGTCCATTAACATACCTGTGTACTACCACCAGGTGGTGCTGTGTATGAGTGGGAGTTGTATGTCCATTAACATACCTGTGTACTACCACCAGGTGGTGCTTTGTATGAGTGGAAGTTGTGTGTACATTAACATACCTGTGTATTACCACCAGGTGGTGCTGTGTATGAGTGGGAGTTGTGTGTACGTTAACATACCTGTGTACTACCACCAGGTGGTGCTGTGTATGAGTGGGAGTTGTGTGCCCATTAACATACCTGTGTACTACCACCAGGTGGTGCTGTGTATGAGTGGGAGTTGTATGTCCATTAACATACCTGTGTACTACCACCAGGTAGTGCTGTGTATGCGTGGGAGTTGTGTGTACATTAACATACCTATGTACTACCACCAGGTGGTGCTGTTTATGTACCTGTGGAGTATAGAGATAGAGTCAGTGCTGACGGCCATGTCATGCTTTGAGTTTTTGTGTGAGGAAGCCGACATACTGTACAGTGGGGATGAGCAGGTCATACACTTCCATCTACCCAACTACGCTGTGTACCAGGAGATAGCTGGGGCCTACAAGGGTCTCACTACAGGTGATTACCTGCTACTGTGTCACTGGGTTTATCCTAGCATGGTTCGTGCTCTGTCAGTGTGTCATATATATGATTATCTACAGGGAGAGCTGCGTTGCAGAGGCGCATTATGCCGATGTTACGAAAGATAGAAGAACCAACTCAAGGAAACAAACAGGCATGGACTACTACCTTTACCAAGATCTGGAAGAAGAACACAGACTTTCTACAGAATTACCCTCACAAGGTGGATGGTGGAGTTACGATGAAGAAGAGAGCATCAAATCAGACTCCGGAACATGAGCTGGAGGTGAGACCTTTGGTACACATGGCGGTTTGCCTTTTACTAGTAACAGATTAGCCCAGCTGTGTCAGTTATGTGCACTAGGAGCTTTCGACTAATTGAATGCAAAGTGACGGTTGTGACAAATGGGCGAATTTCTCTTGTTTCGGCCAATACAAAAATAGCATTTTTTCACGGTGTGGCTTCGCAAGAAATTTAGCGCATGGGTGTTTGCGAGAACAACGCTGGTTTGCATAATTAGTAATTGTTTTTCTTCAATTATGCATTGTTATTAACAACAGAGCTGTTTTATGGCAATTGATATTTCATTTTTGCATACAGCAATAAAAACAAAGAGTCGTCATCATGCTATCAATAGTCGTTGATGCAAGACTATATTAATTATAATAATTTATCATGCCAAAAATCTGTGGGTTACGATATCAATACATTAGCGATGCCAAAAAAATTATTGTTTATTTGTTTGCATTGGATTAGTAGAAATAATTATTTATTATAACAATAATAAAAAATATTGATTTATTATTATCATTATTAAATTTTCGTTTTTTAGCTTGTACGGCATATAACTGTTGTAAGAGAAGACAACTCAATAAATTTGTTTTTCTTCACGACTACTTGTTCTGCCAGATTCGCGTGCCTCCAGCTTTGAGAACGGAGAAAAATTAGTTGAGTCTTCGCCTTTACTTAGCCGAAAGCACCTGTTTCCTGGGTATTTAGATGAGGTCTTTTATTTGAACTTTGCACATTTTCTACTGTACAATGTCTTATTAAAGCATGCCAGCACTGAACACTTTTTTGTTGAGTTTCTGAATATTCAAGTCTTAAGCAGCAGATTGATGTATTGAAGCTTGCGGCTTCAAATGCTCGTCGCATCAACTGAAATTTAGCTTACTATAACTTTCATTGATTGCCGAGTATGTCATCTTTGCATTGTGGGCGTGGTCAATTATAATAAATAATAACAAATTTTTATAAATGAAGTAACATCGTCTGCGTTTAAAATGAAATCTGATTGGGCAATTCATTTAGGCTTAGGTATACTGAGGGTCATTACAACAAAAATAAAGAATCCTTATGAAGACACCACATCAAAAATTGGTTCTAAGATTTAATGTTGGGCTTTACTGTTACGCGCCATTTTTCATCTAGCTTGAATTTGCCCGCTGCATGCATAAAATCGAAATGAGTGGTTTCTGTCAATATGGATGCAGTTAGTGCACACGCATCGTAAACGATATCAACGCTTGTTTATTACTCAAATTTCATATGTGAAATGACAACAAGAGACGATTGCAGGATTTGTCAGGTGGTCCAATGTGATCGCAATCACAAGGATCATCTTATACTCTTTCCATCAATAGGGTAGAAAAGAATTGTGCTTGTTTTGGTGAGTTAGGGAACAATAAATGGTAATCATACAAGAATGGACAAGTAGTGAGTATGTAGAATAATAATAATGAAAATAATAATGAAAATAAATAGTGAGATCTGATTAGCCAAATAAATACTGCACGGCAAAGAAATAAATGTACTTCCGATCCGAAGATGACATCAATTTTCAGCACCGTAAAAATTGGCGAGCATTTCTGGATAAGGGGTATTTTGCAGGCTTGTAGATCAGCACTGAGTAGGCTGAGAGGGTCATGCAATACATCAATCTCCCGCCTAATACTTGAATATTCAACAATTCAACAAAAAATTGTTCAATGCTGGAATGCTTTAAAGCAATTTTCACTACTGTATAGTAAAATTCATTTGGGAATGCGATTTGAAACATATACATATTTATTTTGCCAGTCCTATTGTGACAGAAAACCTTTGTTGGTTTGGGCCATATGTGTAATTACCCTTGCCACGTCACTGGTACTGAGACTATACATGTTGCCTTATAGGACCAACTACATGAGTGGGTAAATATGACTGGTTTCCTGTGTGCCCTCGGCTCCGTCTGTCTAACCAAGTCTGACAGATCAGCTGAGACTGTTTACTGTCCTGTGACAGAGTGAGTAGTTGTCTTCTCTCTTCCCAGACTATCAACTCAACATTGCATTCAGTATGTTGCAGTATTATATAATGTGTTGTATAGGTTTATAGCGCACCTGCTAAAGCTGCTCGTCTGCAGCAACGACAAGTTTGGTCCACAGATACAGCGCCATGTCAAGGAGCTGGTAGCCAATGAACTCAGCCCAGCTATTTACCCCATCCTCTTCGAGCAGATTAAACTTGATGTGGATAAGTTCTTTGAAGATGTCAATGGACAGGTAAATATTCACTGAAAATATTAATGTTCAGGGCTTGTATACTTCAACATCCAACGTCCACCATCCAATGTCCATCACCCAATGTCCACCACCCAATGTCCACCACCCAATGTCCACCACCCAATGTCCACCACCCAATGTCCACCACCCAATGTCCACCACCCAATGTCCACCACCCAATGTCCACCACCCAATGTCCACCACCCAATGTCCACCACCCAATTTCCACCACCCGATGTCCACCGCCCGATGTCCACCGCCCAATGTCCATCACACATGTCCACTATGAGTGCAAGGCTGTTGCACATGTGCAGGTGAGAGTGACTGAGATAAACACGCAGTACATAGAGAACATCATATTCATCATGAAGATGATAATGGAGCAGTACAAGAGTGAACAGGGTGGGGAACATCTGGGTCAAGCTACCATAGAACCACTCATGCTCTCTATTGTCAGGTAATCTACCACTCTAATGTCTCCTCATGGGTAACTCTGTGTGTATCTATTACACGAGTCTATGCACAGGTCATGTGACTTGCAGATACGTCCGCTACCTCAGCGACGACCCAGACGATATCAAGATAAAGACTAAACTGTGCAACTTGGTGCAGGTGATGATGTCACGCAGGGACGATCTCACTTTCCGACAGGAAATGAAATTCAGGAACAAGCTGGTTGAATACCTAACAGGTGTGTTCTCATTGGCTAAGATATTCTGGCTTAACCGCTCATTTGTTGGCTTGTCGATTTGCGGCGTTAGAAAGTATTTGATTTGTTGTGGCGCGTTGACTTGTAGAGTGGATTATGGGTAACAACATGTTACTACACAGCAACCATCCTAGTAAAACTGCTGATAGGCCAGTTTCTCCATCTCGAGCCTTAGATCTAGCCAGTATGGAGGCAGTCGCTGCATTGCTGAAGGCACTTCCTCTACAGCCAGAGGAGAGCGACCGAGGTGACTTGATGGAGGCCAAGTCAAATCTCTTCCAGAAGTACGTTTGTGTTGTTGTTTATTATGTATTGTCTGTTTCTTTGGTTTGTTAGTGTTTGTCTTGGTACTGTAATAAGGAACAACAAATTACTATAAAATACTAAATGATATATGTAATAGGGATGTGATACAGCTGCGAGCTTTGTACAAGCATTCAACATAACTCTCCTCTAGATGTACCCATGTAATACTCTCTCTACTTGTAGGTACTTTACTCTGTTCATGAAGCTGTTGAACGAGTGCTCAGATGAGCTGGAGGGAGGCAAGGAGAAAGGTCAGGTGACTGGACTGAGGAACATCACTGTACAGGCTATGAGCAATCTGCTCAGTGCTAATATCGATAGTGGGCTTATGCACTCTATAAGTATGTGCTATCTGTGTCTATGTACCCTCTGTGTCTATGTACCCTCTGTGTCTATGTACTATCTATGTCTATGTACCCTATATGCCCACCATCTGATTTATTCTTAGTGTCTATGGACTTCATGTGTTTACCAACTCTCTGTGTCTATGTACATTATGTGGCTTACTCTGGCTATGTCTGTTATAAATTTACGTGTACTTTAAATCCATGTCTACTCTAAGGCTATGCATGCATTAAGGCTATGTCCACTCTAAGGCCATGTCTACTCTACGGCTATGCGTGCATTAAGGCTATGTCCACTCTAAGGCTATGTCTACTCCAAGGCTATGCGTGCAATAAGGCTATGTCTACTCTAAAGCTATGTGTACTCTAAGGCTTTTTCCACTCTTTCGTTAGGTCTGGGGTACCACAAAGATGCACAAACAAGAGCTGCGTTCATGGAAGTATTGACTAAGATCCTCCAACAAGGTACAGAGTTTGAGACGCTAGCTGAGACAGCCCTAGCTGATAGATATGACAGGCTTGTAGAACTTGTTACTATGATAGGAGACAAAGGGGAGTTACCAATAGCCATGGCATTGGCTAACGTGGTGGACAATCAACACTTGGTACGTAGATTTTTGTATACCTCCCTCACTTCATAGCTCAACACTAATTGGGTTCTTTGTCCACTCTACACTCTGCTTTACAGGATGAGTTGGCTCGAGTTCTAGTCACTCTGTTTGATGCCAAACACTTGCTCTACCAGTTGCTAGGTAACATGTTTAATAGAGAGGTCGAGGGAGATTGCATGCAGACACTGTTTAGAGGCAATGGCCTCTCCAGCAAGATAATGTCATTCTGCTTTAAACTCTATGGACAGCAATACCTTAGAGATCTCTTCTCTCCTCACATTGAGAAAATGTTTGAAGACGATTCTAAAGGTGTATGCTATGAGGTCAGTTGATTGTTGTGTTTTCTTTCTACAGGTACTCTTTGTGTTACACCCGGTAGACATTGCGGGTTACTGTCATACTGTGATTTATTCCAGGTTGATCCCAGGCGCCTGGAGGGTAGCCCAGGTGACCTGCAGGGAATTCTTACCACCAACAGAAAGAACCTGCTCATTCTCACTCAGAGAATATTTGATGCCATTGTGAACTCAGCTGAAAGGTAGAGTTGCCTTGGCCTAAGTAGCATACAAAACAATTTTCTTTGGCGATTACCAAAGCTCCTAAAAATATTTGCCTGTCTTTTTACTGTCATCCATTCTTCAGCGATTTTGGTCAAGCTTGCTGTTAAAAACTACAGTCAACAAATTATTATATGTTCGTTGATGGATTGGGGCGATGCTGATGGCGATACACTATTGGAAATGAGAGTAAGGCATTTGTGCGATGTGGTTGGTTGATAAAGAAATCGGCTAGCACTTTTTTGATCTCGATCAAAACCTGGCAATAACCTCAAAAAAATTGTAGCTGTTACTTAGTGATTTAACCGGAGACAGAAGTTGCAAAATGACGCACTCCCTAAGAAAATAACCAAGCGATCGCTGTGTATACATGCGCCTCTAGTGAGCGGTATCTGTTGATTCGTCTCTTTCTTTGGAGTTTTCTTCCCACTGTATTTGGTTTGATAACACTAAAACCTGTCCATTTACATTTGAAAAAGACAATTACGAATGCTTATGGCAGTATTTGCTAAAAATAACGCGAAATAATGCAGAGCACATCTACATGAGGGGAGACAACTTGAATAAATAATTTCAAACTGTTGTAGTTTCCCGCCACAACTTAAGAACATGCTCTTCTACCTCAGCCAGGTGGTCAACAGCAGGTTCCCTGAGGAGAGCATATTTGCAGTGGGCACTGTTGTATTTCTCAGGTTTATAAACCCAGCTCTAGGTATGTCTTCCTTGCTCACCAGTGGATCTCAGGTTTGACTCACCGCACCACATGATTACCACGGTAACTCTGGTGGAATTTTTTAGTCTCTGCCCATGACTTTGGTCTGTGCAGCAGGGAGCCAACTATGAACATGAAGAGGGGGATAACTCTGGTGTGTAAGATTATGCAGAACATCGCTAACAGAGTAGAGACGGAGAAGGAAACGTACATGCGTTACTTCAGTGACTTCTTCAGGACTAACCTGGATGCTGGACACAAGTAAGGTCCATAGACATGTAGATTGTATACTGCGTATGTTATAGTAGTAACTTACTGACTATTTGTCTATGTCTGCAGGTTTTTCCGAGCGATAGCTACAGAAGTGGATGACTCTGAGACCACTGGACAGATACAATGTTACTTCAGCGATAGTACGTCTGTAGCATTGCATCGACTTCTCTGGGCTTATGAGGAGAAGATAGGAGAGTTTCTGGCCAGCAGCAGGTAATCTATGCATCCATAGTCTACAAGAGAGCACATTTGTGTTGCCTCTATCGACTGTCCTTGACACTTGCTTATCTTGTATTACAGAGATCAGAAGGCAGCCGGCAGGAGGCCTTTTGACAAAATGGCTACCCTACTAGCGTACCTGGGTCCACCTGAGCATAGACCTGCTGATTCTGAGTACGTTGTCTTCTCTTATGACCTTTGACCTCTAAAATCTAGTCAATTGCCCTTTTCAATACCCACGAAATAAAACTTTGTAACATCAACTTTTGAGTTATGTTTTATTTTCGAATAGAGTTGCCATACAATACGGATGAAGTTACATAGATCTCAGCAAACACTAACCATACAATATAATGTTGTGCTAATGTTCCATTGATGTCTCCTACAGATGGAGTGCTATGTACATGGATATGTCTAGCACCAAATTTGAAGAGCTCATGTCCAAACAGAACATGCACGAGAAGGATGAGTACAAGAGCTTGAAGAGTCTGATGATCTTTTACCAGAATGGAGTCAGTCGCCATGGCAACCCCGTCTTCTACTACATCGCTAGGAGATTTAAGTAGGTGCAGTCTGTGTTTTAATTCTTTTGTTGTAAATGATCATGTTGTTTTATATTTTGTGTTTCAAAAGTACTAGTGCCTACAAACGATGTAAAATGTGATACTGTTCAACTGGTATTAATTATTTTAGATTCATTTGTTATTGTATATTGATCGTAGCTGTATGCAATGCTGTCAACGTGAATTTGTATTGAACCAGAATATTTCGATAAATTTGAAAATGATTTTACCAGTTAACATAACTTGTAGTAAAGTAATATAATTGTGGTCAACTTGTTTTTATTGAAGTGTGTTCCCTACTTTTTTTAGCATTTATTTATGTTTGTCTATAGTTGTTAATCTATTAATTTATCCAATCACTTAGCAGTTTCAACTCAGTCATACGCTCTCACCTTTCAGCTCTTGGCCAAAGAGGGTGGTTCAGATAGACTACCCTCTTTGGTCAAGACTCTTCGGCTCTGTACAACCTCACATATGTATTGCTGTGTTGTCTACACTCAGGTTGATGGAGATCAACGGAGATCTACTGATATATCATGTCCTACTTACACTGAAGCCTTACTTCCACAAACCTTTTGAGTTGGTGATAGACTTCACCCACACCAACGCAGAGAACAGGTTCAAGGTCAGGCACTGTCTACTTACTGCAGAGTGTATAGTTCAATGTATCTAACTGTAGTATACGTAATACTACCAGCTGTAGCTCACCTAAGTACGTAACATACAGATGTCTAGAGTAGCTTAACAGCATACTTGTGCAGTGTATATGGATCTCTAGCTGCAAAAAGCTGTTTATTGCTAGAGAGAGCTATTTATAGCTAGAAAAGCTATATATAGCTGGAGGAAGCTGTTTACAGCTTAAGGAAGTTACCCAATCTAAAAAGCTGTTTATACGTAGGTAGAAATCGATCTAACCAAAATAAAATTTAACATGAAACTTTATGTTTACATGCCAAGTTGATTTGAGATGATGTGTTACAGGCCCACTTTCTTAGCCATTGGTTCTATGTGATGCCTGATACAGCGTACAGGAACCTGAGCCAAGTATACATATACAACTGTAGTAGCTGGGTCAAGGCCTACACAAAGTTTCATGATCGACAGTTTTTTACTCTCAAGGTGAGTGGGTAACTGTCACCAGCCCGTAAATATAGCCTGTACCTGAGAATTGTTGAGTTATATGAAGTATCTTATGCGTATAGCATTGTGTAATGTGTTGTGTGCGTTGACTATGTCACAGAACAATCCAAAGTTGGTGTTTATCGACCAACGCTGTCAGTTGAATGCATACATAGAGCCTGAGCAACAGAAGCTGCCGGGTTCTACCCTCAGTCTGGAGGAGGATCAGAGAGTGTTCAGTAACGGACTGAGTATCACTCTTAAAGACACCAAGTGTAGCATCAAGGTACGTTTACCTGTAAATAACACCTGCATGGACTGTACCCTTATTATTGTGATGCCGTTTCCTGCTGTACAACTGTACAATCCTGTGGTTGTAGATCGGTCAAAGCGCTATACAAATATCGTCCAATGACAAGAGTAAAGTTCTTGGACATCAAGTGCTTCTCAATGATGTCTACTATGTAGCAGAGATCAAAGAGGTACTTGTGTGATTTGTAGCGATGTGAAGTGCGTTACCATCACAATACAACTAAATATAATACAGTTTACTATTATATGATTGCTTTCAGGTGTGCCTAGTAGATGACAACCAGTTTACTATTACCATCAGCAGTGAAAGTGGGCCTCTCTCATTCATCCATGCTGACAGCGAGACTATTGTGGCAGCGTTGAATCACATCAAACATCGCTACCACCTCACCCAGCCCGAGTCGTACACCCCACACACCAAGATCAGGCCCAAAGATGTACCTGGCACTCTCCTCAACGTCGTATGTTTGTCTCCCTCAGTATCTGTCTATAGTACAATTGGTGTTGTCTCCCTCAGTATCTGTCTATAGTACAACTGGTGTTGTCTCCCTCAGTATCTGTCTATAGTACAACTGGTGTTGTCTCCCTCAGTATCTGTCTATAATACAATTGCTGTTGTCTGTTTCCATCTATTTCATAGCTCTTTTTGTCTATTTATTCATCTCATGTTATAGTAGAAAAAAAAACGCGCAATCTGAGAAAGTTTTCAAATAGTGGGGAATACCCAACTAATTAAGGGGATTTCCAGATTTTGTCCATTGTTTTATATAAGCCGGCAATAATTGTTTTTTGGGTTTCCCTGTAATAAAACGTTTGATCAGGTTGCGCGCTTTTCTCTATTATAATAATGAATAATGTATAATAAATGCGTTTGTAACCCAGTTTGTTGAAAAGATTATTAAAATAGTATGGATTTTTTATTATTAAATTGTTTACAAAGCAACTTGACTTCTGTTAATTTTTTAACTTAGTTGATTGTGATAAATATGTTGGTCCACCAAACAATTTAGGGGGGGATAACTCTGCACTGTTAATAAAAGTTGAGATCTCACCAGAATCAAGTTTGATCTGTCAATAAATCATTTATATTGTGGTTATACTGTTAGGGTGTGAGAAACGATTTTTTTTCTATTTGATTACCGATTTATTTGCATCAAGTAGAGTCGCAATTGCTTACCATGTATTCCACCTGCGAATGATGTAAGTAAAATATTAGCCTACAGAGTTTTTTATTCAGAGGACTAATTTTTGTGGCTCCTTGAGTTCCGAACAAAACAATGATTGTAAATAATTGTATTACTCAAAATATTTTTTTTTGCATTTGATTTGGTGAATATAACTTGCGAATACTCTTACTGTTAGATTAAGTTTGCCCCATGAGTACCCAGTAAATAATTAACGAATGCAGTTTCTATAAATGTCTCAATTTGGAATGTTGTAGGCATTGCTCAATTTAGGAAGCAGCGACCCTAGTCTGAGATCTGCTGCATACAACCTGCTGTGTGTGCTCACTCAGACGTTTGACCTACAAATAGAGGATCAGCTGCTGGAGACAGCTGGTCTGTGTATTCCCTCTAACAATACTCTATTTATCAAACACATCAGCGAGAAGTTGGCAGCCAATGTGACTCGGCTGACTCTGGAGTTTCTGGAGGAGTGCATTCAGGGTTGTCGCAACTCTAGCATTGAAATGAAACATTTGTGCCTTGAGTATATGACCCCATGGCTACCTAATCTTACCAAGTAAGTCAAGTTCATTGTACTCTGTCAAGTAAGTCAAGTTCATTGTGCTCTTTCAAGTAAGTCAAGTTCATTGTACTCTGTCAAGTAAGTCAAGTTCATTGTGCTCTGTCAAGTAAGTCAAGTTCATTGTGCTCTGTCAAGTAAGTCAAGTTCATTGTACTCTGTCAAGTAAGTCAAGTTCATTGTACTCTGTCAAGTAAGTCAAGTTCATTGTACTCTGTCAAGTAAGTCAAGTTCATTGTGCTCTGTCAAGTAAGTCAAGTTCATTGTGCTCTGTCAAGTAAGTCAGCTGTCTTGCATTTTATCCACTGTTACTTTCTATTATTTCAGTGTTTTATTCAAGTTTGCTGTTAGATTCTGTTCACTCAGCTATCGTCTCCCCTGCAGGTTCTGTAAACACCAAGACGAGCACAAGAGGCAGAAAGTGATGTTGATACTTGACAAACTTATAACTCTGACCATAGAGGAGGTGCTGATGTACCCCTCAGTGCAGGCTAAGATCTGGGGCAATATCGGTACACAAATATGTTTAGCCTTTGTCTTCTCTTGCTCACATCTCACTTCTTTCGTTACTTTCGCTCCCTCTCTCTCTGCTCATTTATTTGTCATTCATACTCTAACCCCTTCTTTCTGTCCTCTACTTTGAGTAATTCTATTATGTGATTAACACAGTGTGGCACAGTAATAACAAACTTATATGAGCTATGTGTAGGATATTTATTGCTGGTTGACAGCTGACATATTAAATGGCATGCGATATAATTGCTCCCTCGACCCTTACTTGTGTCCGATCGTCTGCTAAACCTACTCCACCAGTAGTTCCTGACTATCACCAGAGTGATATCTTCTTACGCAGGTCAGGTTGGAGACCTCATTGACATGGTGTTGGACAGTTTCATTAAGAGAAGTGTTACTGGAGGATTTGGATCTAAGCCAGCGGATATAATGGCTGACACGAGTGTAGCTTTAGCTTCTGCCAATGTGAAACTTGTCTCTAGGAAGGTAGTCAGCAGAATACTGCATGTAAGTGCACAGGCTAAGTTTTATTTGCTATTGGTCTGTTGTTAGAGTGGTCACCGCTCATTTAGTTGGTCAGTGAAATAAGCTGCTTTAATTGGCTAGTGAATTGTCCTTTGATTGGTCTGTGACAAACATTGTTAGCCAGTGGAGTTCTTTGTTACAGATGATAGAGAAAACGTGCATGTCGCCAACTCTAACCCTGGAATCTCACCTGATGTGGAATGACATTGCAATATTGGCCAGATATCTGCTTATGCTTTCGTTTAACAACTCACTGGACGGTGGGTTTCTCTCTCTGTTAGGTTAACTCTATAGATTCACTTCTATGAACGTCTACAACTTCTGTCTCTGTTTGTAGTTGCCTCCCACCTGCCGTATCTGTTCCACATAGTGACTCTGCTTGTTGGACTGGGTCCGGTGTCTATGAAGGCCTCAACTCATGGTCTTGTTATTAACATAATCCATTCACTGTGCACCTGCTCTCAGCTCAACTTTAATGGTAATCTCTACATTAATGTGTGTACAATTTATCTTATGGCGATGTTCTTTGTGTACAATGTACACTCTATACAATGTACACTCTATACAATGTACACTCTATACAATGTACACTGTATACAAATTCCACATAGTCACTCAATCGCCATGTTGCAGAAGACACATTCAGGCAGTTGAAGCTCAACCTAACAGAGTTCTCCCTCAACAAGTTCTACAACTTGTTTGGAATCAGTAAGGTGAAGAGTGCTGCAGTGAGTGCCTTCAGGACCAGCTATCGGCCCAACGACAGGTCATTTACCAGCATCTCTCCTGATGATGAAAGTGTCCCCTTGACGTCTCTTGAAGTCATCACTGACGCTCTCCTCGAAATTATGGAGGTATACACAGTATTGTGCTTGGCTAATAAGTGACTATCTGCATTGTGATTGGTCAACATGTGACACTTTGGTTTTTGATTGGTCAGAATGTGATTCTCTGCATTGTGATTAGTCGATGCATCACATTTTGTGTTATTATGTCAATGTTTGACATTCTGTAATATGATTGGTCAATTCTAGTTTTATTTACTGGGTTATTATTGGTTAGGCTGCTTCCACCACAGTAAAAGGCAAATGTGATTGGCTACAGCAATGGATGGATTTAGCCAAAAGGTTTGCGTTTCAATACAATCCAGCACTGCAACCCAGAGCCATTGTAGTGTACGGCTGCATCAGTAAAACTATCACTGAGGCTGAAGTCAAACAGCTCTTAAGAATACTCCGGAAAGCCCTGGAGTCTGAAGGTGTCCTAATTGAAGGGGTGGTTATGTGCCTAACACGTGTACAACCACTTCTTAAACAGGTACTGAGGCTTGTTTGTTGGTAAATCTAAATATTGATAATGATATCAACATTATTTCAATGTAAAATACTAGTTTATGGTATCTTTATGTATTAAAATGACAAATTTTGATACCTTCAATTCCTGTATGGCACTGAATTGTTTGTCAGAGCTCACAATGTTGTCTATATTCTTATTTAGGACTCGGTGATACACAAGTTTCTCTTCTGGGTGGCCATTGCGATCCTACAACTAGAAGACCAGCGTCTATATAGCGCGGCGTTAGCTATGCTGGAGCAGAATCTACTTACACTAGATAATCATGGAGTGTTTGAGACCCAGGTATGCCTCAGCCTTGGTTCCTTGCTTAGCTACGGTTGAGATTGTACTCTATGTGTTATCAGCAGTCTAACTGAATAATAATGCACTTGTGAGGCGAGAAAATTATGTTCAACTTTTGTTTTTGTGAGCAACACCCCTTTATGTTTAGTTCGATACTTTGTTGCTGAGTTATACCTGTGGTTTCAGAGTCTGCGTGAGTGTATGATGAGTACGAGACAGCAACTGGAGTGGCACTTCAGGCAAATAGATCACACCTTGGAACTCAACTTTGACAATAACTTTCATTTTTCTCTAGTCGCCCATCTCATTAAGGTGAGTGTTTGCCCATCTCATTAAGGTGAGAGTTTGCCCATCTCGTTAAGGTGAGTGTTTGCCCATCTCATTAAAGTGAGAGTTTGCCCATCTCATTAAGGTGAGTGTTTGCCCATTTCAGCGAGAGGAGTGGTAGCCCTTTCCTTCATGAGGCAACTTGCCTGTTGTATACTTACCATAAAGTAGAACAGAATGCTTGACTTCTTCACGTTTTTAAACTATGTTGTGAATGACTAGCCTTGACACACTGTAAATGGTGGTCTACGCAGACAAACACCTTTCTATAACCTTTTAGCACTAGACTAAAATTCAAAGACTAGTTACATGAAAAATTTAAACTTCGGCTGGATTTTTTATTTTCTGTTTATTTCCTTTAGCACTCTTTGGGTAAGGCGATATATTTTTGATCAAGTAGCTTACCATATCAGTTTGTAAACCTGTTTTGTAAAAGGGAACGAAAATGATTATGTTTTCAAAATCTCAGAACACTTCACATGTGCCTAAGAAATGTATATTAAGCTACGTTCACACTATGCGATTCTCGGCCATTCGATTATCTGGAGGAATCGGGAGTTGCTCTCCCAATTATTTACAAGAGTTTACACTTGCGATTTTTTATGCCCGATATCGCTTGGCCTTGACATTTGTCAAGACACTGCATTTCATTGTTAATTACAGAACATCAAATTATTATTAATAATAATATGATAGAGCTTATATTACCCGAGATTTCAATAAATTATACCATTTCTTCACTCATCAATAATAAGAAATAAATCACAAATAATAATAAATAATTGTAAGTAGTATATTCAACTATAATAATTAATAATAAATAAATGATAACTTTTTTGAGTGCAATGCAATTATTTATTATAATCACGGAGCTGGTAGTTGTTTTCTATTTATATTGACAATAATTAGTATACCCACATTAATATTTTACTTGTAAACAAGGCTTGCAATTGATCAGGGAAATATCAAAAAATATTCTAAAATTGGTTAAATAATAATTAGCAAGCAGCTGCAAGTTTCTTGAAAAAGTATTAAATTGAAAAGCTGTGATGTGGATGCTGATTGGCTAGACAGGCCGATAATCGTATAGAGCTCCATCACTGCCCGATGAAAAAAAATATGCCACCGATTGTGAAATCGTTAAGATTTCACTGTTCACACTTGCGAGCCGATTTTTGGCTCCGCCCACTCGGCCGAGAATCGCATAGTGTGAACGTAGCTTTACACGCATACACTGGTGATAGACAGCTACATACTCACTGCATTCTATCACTTGCAGCCATAGACCTACAGATGTGTTACTGACTGTGTTATTGTAGGGGTTCAGACATCCAGAGAGTACCACTGTGTCAAGGACAGTGAGGGTTATCAATACCTGCTTATGTATTGTGTCTAAAAATCTACCTGATAAGTTCGCTGTCACACCAGAAACTGTACCATATCTCACAGGTAAGTGTGCCCTCATGTATTATATGTTCATTTTTTCGTCTATGTCTATGGCATGTCAATGATGTCTCTAGTATGACAGTGACATCTATCACATAACAGACATCTATCACATGACAGTGACATCTATCACATGACAGTGACATCTATCACATGGCAGTGACATATTACATCACATGACAGTGACATCTATCACATGACAGTGACATCTATCACATGGCAGTGACATATTACATCACATGACAGTGACATCTATCACATGACAGTGACATCTATCACATGGCAGTGACATATTACTTCACATGACAGTGACATCTATCACATGACAGTGACATCTATCACATAACAGTGACATATTATATCACATGACAGTGACATCTATCACATGGCAGTGATATATTGCATCACATGACAGTGACATCTATCACATGACAGTGACATATTATATCACCTGACAGTGACATCTATCACATGACAGTGACGTCTATTACATGACAGTGACATATTATATCACGTGACAGTGACATCTATCACATGACAGAAATCTATCACATGACAGTGACATCTATCACATGACAGTGACATCTATCACATGGCAGTGACATATTATATCACATGACAGTGACATCTATCACATGACAGTGGCATCTATCACATTCTCATTTCTCTCTTGTTGTAGCTCTGCTGTCAGTGTCAGAAGAAGTGAGAACTCGATGTCACCTTAGCCCCGTGGATCTCTCTCCTTGTACGATGGACGTCTTCCCCCACCCGTCACACCTCTTGCTGTATGACTTTGGATCCACTGCTGAGGCTGGTGCAGGGATGCGCTCTCTACCAGGAGCTGTAAGTCCTCCTGGTCCTGCCTTATTGCTACTGCTTGTAAAATGGGCTATGTACCAGATGTCTATGTACCAGATGTCTATGTACCAGATGTCTATGTACCAGATGTCTATGTACCAGATGTCTATGTACCAGATGTCTGTTAGAAATGATGGATCACATTGATGTATGTTGCAGGCAAAGCACTGGAAGTCATTAGATGAAGTAGCAGGTAGTAAAACACACACTGTTGTCACAGCTAGATCTGCCTCCTATAATCCCTGCTCTACGCTGACTAAACCTGCTGCTTGTGAGTATCTAACCTTCACCCCTCCTTGTGCTGCAGCTATCCTTCACCCCTTCTTGTGCTGCAGCTATCCTTCACCCCTCCTTGTGCTGCAGCTATCCTTCACCCCTCCTTGTGCTTCAGCTAACCTTCACCCCTCCTTGTGCTGCAGCTATCCTCCACCCCTCCTTGTGCTGCAGCTATCCTCCACCCCTCCTTGTGCTGCAGCAATCCTTCACCCCTCCTTGTGCTGCAGCTATCCTTCACCCCTCCTTGTGCTGCAGCTATCCTTCACCCCTCCTTGTGCTGCAGCTATCCTCCACCCCTGCTCGTGCTGCAGCTAACCTTCACCCCTCCTTGTGCTGCAGCTATCCTTCACCCCTCCTTGTGCTGCAGCTATCCTTCACCCCTCCTTGTGCTGCAGCTATCCTTCACCCCTCCTTGTGCTGAAGCTATCTTCCACCCCTCCTTGTGCTGCAGCTATCCTTCACCCCTCCTTGTGCTGCAGCTATCCTTCACCCCTCCTTGTGCTGCAGCTACACTCCACCCCTGCTGGCTGCTCTATCTATTATTTTCTTCCTTTTTGCTGCAAAAAGATCATCATGGTTGCACCTCCCAGCATTTTTCAAAGTAGAAGTTGTCGTCACAAACTTTTGTTTAGACACTATTGTTGGCGAATGAGTATTTGGGGCTGTAAAGATTTCTAATATTAATCCAAATTCTTGAACTTTTTTAAAATTTGCTCTTTTGTACATATAATAGTAGTAATAGTAGTAGCAGTAATAGTAGTAGTGATGGTAGTAGTAGTAGTAGTGGTAGTAGAAGTAGTAGTAATGTTGAATTTCCTGTCTTGTAGTGGATGTTGCTCCTCCCCGTCCTCCACCTCCAAGAGCTGAGAGAAGCTCGAGGACATCTGCATCGACAGAAAGTAATGTGCTGTTAGACCCTGAGTCTCTTGATGATGAACAGATATCACTTGTTCTCACTGTCATGGTAATACTTAGTGCTGTGGATTTTCTCTTCCGGATAGTACAACAAAAAAGGGGGTGGCGGCAGGTTGCTGTTTTCTAGCATATGGGGAGTTGTGCTCTCCACTGGCTAGTGCAGCAAGAAAGGCGTTTTATTGCTAGCCATTGAGTAGTTGTGTTCTCAATTAGCTAGCGTAAAAGGTAGGGTCTGTTGCCTCTTCTAGGTTTTGAGGAGTTGTACTCTCACTCACACCGAGCTGTATTCTTTATTAACTAGTTGGAGTTGTATTCTCAACTACTTATTTAGGAGTTGTGCTCTATTCCCTCTGTCATTGCTAGAGCTAACGCTGTACCACTATTCAGGCGACGCTGGTGGGATTTACAACAGATGACTCAGAGAAGAGAGTGCTCTACCAGTACTTAGCGGAGGCATCAGTCAAGTTCCCTAAAGTTTTCCCTGTTGTGTACAACCTGCTGGAACCGAAGGTGATAGAACACCTCAGGTACAGCCACGATCAGGTTATGCTCAACTCTGTGCAGACAATTATCCAAAACATGCTCACCATTGACATGGAGCAACAACAGAAACAGTATATGCTTCTGCAAAGTAAGTTATACGATGTCTATTGTCTATGTCACAGTAGGGGAAGATTACATGCAATACAACATATTACCTGATGCCTTACTTTTGTTACAGATGCTGGCTTTGGAGGAATTAGTAGATTTGCTGGACCATTTAAAGTGAGTATATGTCCAGGCTAGGTGGCTGTAGGTAGTCATGACATCAAGTTCAGTCATTCAGTTTGTTTCTTTACAGCCTTGTTTCATTTATATTGCTCGCTAACAATTTTGGTGTCTTTCTTTGCTGGCTGATTGAGCATGTGTTTGAAGATGAGTGTTTTGGTTTAGTCATTTAGTGGTCAATTAGTTTAAGGCCTATTTTGTTGGTCAAACTAGCATAGTAATCTGGCTGCTTATCAGGATGGCTTGATGTGATTTGTGACGTGAAGTAATGTGCTCACGCTGGCGCATGCACATGTTGTGCTCACTTAAACACATGAACACGTCGAGCTCACAAGAACATAAACACTCCGTGTGCACACGCTTCTCACGCACAATATTAGAGCTAGAAACTTTATGTTTGCCGATTTCTCTGCTAGATTAAGCAAGTTCCTGAGAAACGCATCAAAGATGATCACGCTATAACCACTAATCTCAGATCATATAATGGTCTGGAGACGGGGGAGTGGCCGTGTTCTGTGCAGGTACCAGTGCTCAACCGTAGATGTTGTCTCACTCGTCAATAGATGTTGTTTGCATGATTTGTGTGCAGTGATTGGGCTAATTCCTTGCATTTGTTTGTGTATTACCCGTAGTACATCACTAGTAGTACATCACTAGTAGTACATCACTAGTAGTACATCACTAGTAGTACATCACTAGTAGTATATCACTAGTAGTACATCACTAGTAGTATATCACTAGTAGTATATCACTAGTAGTACATCTCTAGTAGTATATCACTAGTAGTATATCACTAGTAGTACATCACTAGTAGTACATCACTAGTAGTATATCACTAGTAGTACATCACTAGTAGTATATCACTAGTAGTATATCACTAGTAGTACATCTCTAGTAGTATATCACTAGTAGTACATCTCTAGTAGTATATCACTAGTAGTACATCACTAGTAGTACATCACTAGTGATACATCACTAGTAGTACATTACTAGTAGTATATCACTAGTAGTATATCACTAGTAGTACATCACTAGTAGTACATCACTAGTAGTACATCACTAGTAGTACATCACTAGTAGTACATCACTAGTAGTACATCACTAGTAGTATATCACCAGTAGTACATCACCAGTAGTATATCACTAGTAGTATATCACTAGTAGTACATCTCTAGTAGTATATCACTAGTAGTATATCACTAGTAGTACATCACTAGTAGTATATCACCAGTAGTACATTACTAGTAGTACATCACTAGTAGTACATCACTAGTAGTATATCACTAGTAGTATATCACTAGTAGTATATCACTAGTAGTACATCACTAGTAGTATATCACCAGTAGTATATCACTAGTAGTACATCACTAGTAGTATATCACTAGTAGTATATCACTAGTAGTATATCACCAGTAGTACATCACCAGTAGTATATCACTAGTAGTATATCACTAGTAGTATATCACTAGTAGTACATCACTAGTAGTATATCACCAGTAGTACATTACTAGTAGTACATCACTAGTAGTACATCACCAGTAGTATATCACTAGTAGTATATCACTAGTAGTATATCACTAGTAGTACATCACTAGTAGTATATCACCAGTAGTACATTACTAGTAGTACATCACTAGTAGTACATCACTAGTAGTATATCACCAGTAGTACATCACCAGTAGTATATCACTAGTAGTATATCACTAGTAGTATATCACTAGTAGTATATCACTAGTAGTATATCACTAGTAGTATATCACCAGTAGTACATTACTAGTAGTACATCACTAGTAGTACATCACCAGTAGTACATCACTAGTAGTATATCACTAGTAGTATATCACTAGTAGTACATCACTAGTAGTATATCACTAGTAGTACATCACCAGTAGTATATCACTAGTAGTACATCACTAGTAGTACATCACTAGTAGTATATTACTAGTAGTATATCACTAGTAGTACATCACTAGTAGTACATCACTAGTAGTACATCACTAGTAGTATATCACTAGTAGTATATCACTAGTAGTATATCACTAGTAGTACATCACTAGTAGTACATCACTAGTAGTACATCACTAGTAGTACATCACTAGTAGTACATCACTAGTAGTACATCACTAGTAGTATATCACCAGTAGTACATCACCAGTAGTACATCACTAGTAGTATATCACTAGTAGTATATCACTAGTAGTACATCACTAGTAGTACATCACTAGTAGTACATCACTAGTAGTACATCACTAGTAGTACATCACTAGTAGTATATCACCAGTAGTACATCACCAGTAGTACATCACCAGTAGTATATCACTAGTAGTATATCACTAGTAGTACATCACTAGTAGTACATCACCAGTAGTATATCACTAGTAGTATATCACTAGTAGTACATCACTAGTAGTATATCACTAGTAGTATATCACTAGTAGTATATCACTAGTAGTACATCACTAGTAGTACATCACTAGTAGTACATCACTAGTAGTACATCACTAGTAGTACATCACTAGTAGTACATCACTAGTAGTACATCACTAGTAGTACATCACCAGTAGTACATCACTAGTAGTATATCACTAGTAGTATATCACTAGTAGTACATCACTAGTAGTACATCACTAGTAGTACATCACCAGTAGTACATCACTAGTAGTACATCACCAGTAGTACATCACTAGTAGTACATCACTAGTAGTATATCACTAGTAGTACATCACTAGTAGTACATCACTAGTAGTACATCACCAGTAGTACATCACTAGTAGTACATCACCAGTAGTACATCACTAGTAGTACATCACTAGTAGTATATCACTAGTAGTACATCACTAGTAGTATATCACTAGTAGTATATCACTAGTAGTACATCACTAGTAGTACATCACTAGTAGTATATCACTAGTAGTACATCACTAGTAGTACATCACCAGTAGTATATCACTAGTAGTACATCACCAGTAGTACATCACCAGTAGTATATCACTAGTAGTACATCACCAGTAGTACATCACTAGTAGTACATCACTAGTAGTATATCACTAGTAGTACATCACTAGTAGTATATCACTAGTAGTATATCACTAGTAGTACATCACCAGTAGTATATCACTAGTAGTACATCACCAGTAGTACATCACTAGTAGTACATCACCAGTAGTACATCACTAGTAGTACATCACTAGTAGTATATCACTAGTAGTACATCACTAGTAGTACATCACTAGTAGTACATCACCAGTAGTACATCACTAGTAGTACATCACCAGTAGTACATCACTAGTAGTACATCACTAGTAGTATATCACTAGTAGTACATCACTAGTAGTACATCACTAGTAGTACATCACTAGTAGTATATCACTAGTAGTACATCACTAGTAGTATATCACTAGTAGTACATCACCAGTAGTATATCACTAGTAGTATATCACTAGTAGTATATCACTAGTAGTACATCACTAGTAGTACATCACTAGTAGTACATCACTAGTAGTACATCACTAGTAGTACATCACTAGTAGTATATCACTAGTAGTACATCACCAGTAGTACATCACTAGTAGTACATCACCAGTAGTACATCACTAGTAGTACATCACTAGTAGTATATCACTAGTAGTACATCACTAGTAGTACATCACTAGTAGTACATCACCAGTAGTACATCACTAGTAGTACATCACCAGTAGTACATCACTAGTAGTACATCACTAGTAGTATATCACTAGTAGTACATCACCAGTAGTACATCACTAGTAGTACATCACTAGTAGTATATCACTAGTAGTACATCACTAGTAGTATATCACTAGTAGTACATCACCAGTAGTATATCACTAGTAGTACATCACTAGTAGTACATCACTAGTAGTATATCACTAGTAGTACATCACTAGTAGTACATCACCAGTAGTACATCACCAGTAGTATATCACCAGTAGTACATCACTAGTAGTATATCACTAGTAGTACATCACTAGTAGTACATCACTAGTAGTATATCACTAGTAGTACATCACTAGTAGTATATCACTAGTAGTACATCACTAGTAGTACATCACCAGTAGTATATCACTAGTAGTATATCACTAGTAGTATATCACTAGTAGTACATTACTAGTAGTACATTACTAGTAGTACATTACTAGTAGTATATCACTAGTAGTACATCACTAGTAGTACATCACCAGTAGTATATCACTAGTAGTATATCACTAGTAGTACATCACCAGTAGTATATCACTAGTAGTACATCACTAGTAGTATATCACTAGTAGTACATCACTAGTAGTACATCACTAGTAGTACATCACTAGTAGTATATCACTAGTAGTACATCACTAGTAGTACATCACTAGTAGTACATCACTAGTAGTACATCACCAGTAGTACATCACTAGTAGTACATCACTAGTAGTATATCACTAGTAGTACATCACTAGTAGTACATCACCAGTAGGACATCACTAGTAGTACATCACCAGTAGTACATCACTAGTAGTACATCACTAGTAGTACATCACTAGTAGTACATCACTAGTAGTATATCACTAGTAGTATATCACTAGTAGTATATCACTAGTAGTATATCACTAGTAGTACATCACTAGTAGTATATCACTAGTAGTATATCACTAGTAGTACATCACTAGTAGTACATCACTAGTAGTACATCACTAGTAGTACATCACTAGTAGTACATCACTAGTAGTACATCACTAGTAGTATATCACTAGTAGTACATCACTAGTAGTACATCACCAGTAGTATATCACTAGTAGTATATCACTAGTAGTACATCACTAGTAGTACATCACCAGTAGTATATCACTAGTAGTATATCACTAGTAGTACATCACTAGTAGTACATCACTAGTAGTATATCACTAGTAGTATATCACTAGTAGTACATCACTAGTAGTACATCACTAGTAGTACATCACTAGTAGTACATCACTAGTAGTACATCACTAGTAGTATATCACTAGTAGTATATCACTAGTAGTATATCACTAGTAGTACATCACTAGTAGTACATCACCAGTAGTATATCACTAGTAGTATATCACTAGTAGTACATCACTAGTAGTACATCACTAGTAGTACATCACTAGTAGTACATCACTAGTCGTACATCACTAGTAAAACATCATCACTATCAACTTATCTCTGCTAGTGCTGTACTAGTGACTATATATTAGTTACTATCTACTAGTTACTATCTACTAGTTACTATCTACTAGTTACTATCTACTAGTTAATAACAACTGGTGACTATCTACTTGTGACTATCAACTGGTTATTTGCTACTACTCTCACATTGTAGGCCATGTAGCAATAAGTTCTCTAGACTTCTCTGTTTGCAAATGATATATACCTGAGTCATCTTTACCATTTATCAATCCAGGGAGACCTATACATGCGTTTAATTTGTACATCTGCCAGGCAGAGTAACAGAACCTACATGTTTCCCCTTGGCAATCTAGGGAGACCTGTACATGGGCTTAATTTATACACCTGCCCGGCAGAGTAACAGTATCTACATGTTTCTCTAAAACCATGGCTACACACACGTATGTTTTTTTCATAAAAAGGCACTCAAACGCGTAGGTCAACATGTTGGTTTATGAAAACGGTTTTGACTGGCGCTTCGGTGATTGAACAATTATTATTTGATAACCAATTTCAATTTGGTAAAATATAACGACGGAGTTCGACAATTTCAGTGTACTTTTTTATATTGCAAGTTTGACCTGGTCATTACGGATTGGCCCACGGTCCATTCTGTTATCTTTATTAAAGAGGGTATTTTTTATTCATAGATAACTTATTGTTATTTATAAACAACAATTTTTATGGCTAATGAAATAATTTATATTATGTTATAAACAAATATAATAATTAGTTGATTATTATAATTTTTGTTTATGATAGTTATTATAATGATTGTTTATAATAATATACCTTTTTTACTTTACTGGACAATCCGTAACATTGCGTTGATCAAACATCTGTGTGTGTAGCCAGCAGAGTGACACTATGAAACACTCGTCACACTCCTACAATACTTGTAGCTGATGTACAAGTTGAAAGAGTCTTCCTGAATAAACTCTTACCTAAATCAATTGATCAGTTTGGTGTTGAAAGATTTCGAATGCTTTCAAAGTTGATATATTTTTAGTTGTTGTCATAGTGATGACCTTTTGTTAGTTAGTGTGACCTTGTGAGCTTCTTGTCTGTCACTATATCTCTTCAGCTTTTGTTTTGTTCAGGACAAAGTTAATGTTGTTGTGTACTAGTGTAACTTGTCTCTCAATTGTAGCAGTCGAACTTTAATGGAGCAGAAAACTTAGCTAACTGTTTAGAGGACATGGTAGAGAATTATCTACCTGGAGATGACAGAGAGTTTGATCTCAACAATCCCTATCGATCTTTAGGTAGTATATAGTTTGTATATGTACGTAGGTAATGTATAATTTATTTGTATACCTAGGGAATGTACACGTCGTCTATACACTTGGTTAGTGCACACTTATGTAACCTATAGATGATGTAATATCTGTGCAGGTATCAACGCTTCTCTCTCGCTGTCTAGTTTGGGAAGTCCTACAGGGTCTGCACCAGATGCTGTCACATACAGATCCAGACACGGTAGTCAACAATCCAGGAGAGCTAGCTTTTGTAGAAAGTCTAGGAAACACTCCGGATCATTTGAATAATTATCACTGTATTGTTGTATTTCTCTATGCTGTTGCATATCTCTAATCACTGCCAGTGGACTACTTACTCTTGTAACATATAAGTACTGTCATATTGTAATACTCATACCAATTAACTGGGTGCTTCTTTGACCTAATTAGGTTCATCTGTGTTTGATATTCATATTTTCATACGCGATTTGTAATCTCTCTCTCTTTTGTCTACTCGATATCCGTATTGTTTGTACATCAGTCATATGGTATGTTTACAATAATTACTGTGTCCCGGGTGATTCTCTGCTAACGTTTTATAGTATAAATTATATATTGTATCCAACAATCGTTAGTTTTAGCACAAATTATCATAATTGTCCTTCGCTTTTTTATATATTCCGTTTATTCCATGAATAGATGGATAAATAATATTAAATAAACAATAATAATCTATAAGTGTTGGTATGCACATATTATTCACACCAAATGTGTCTGCGAATTATTTTGTGGGTCATAGCGATAGATGTTAGGTGCGTGGGCACTCTTTGAATATTATCAGTGAACTTCCATTTAGATGTCTGGCTATCACTATCTATTGATATATGTTGTGTTATGTACAGAGTATAGTTTAAGTAGCTTGATTAAAGCTACATGTACATCTACTGATTAACTACCGATTTGCCACTACCGATCGGAAATGACTACAGGATGTTTCCTCTATTTTTTTCTACCTGCCCTTCTATGCAATATCGGTTAATCTCGCTGTATTTGATGTCATATTTACCCATGAAATGCTTCGAAACGACAAAGACAAAGCGCTTATGAATGACTCTTTTACATAAATAATTGTGCTTGCGAAACGTTTTTATTGGAAACATTAAAACTGGAGAAGCAATGATATGATCGGTCAAATAAAGAATTTTCTAGGGTCTGTTTGATGTGGACCCAAAACCTGCCGATTATCCCAAATAACATGCTACCGATTGCTTAGCGACTTATCCGGAAACAGAGGCTGCAAATTCACACAATCGGCAGCTAATTGGTAGAGTACATGGAGCCTTGTGAACTGCACCAGTTCTATTGGCCTTCAACTACCTTATGGTATGATCAGCTACTACCTTATGGTATGATCAGCTACTACCTTATGGTATGATCAGCTACTACCTTATGGTATGATCAGCCACAAGTTGAAAGACTATCACATTGTTATTAGACATTTTAGTTGTTGTACATTCTGCTGATAAAAATTACCTCGTGTAGTGCACGGCCCAGGGTTGGCTCATGAAGTGCCTAGCCCAGGCTTTTCCCATGCGGCGCACGGCCCAGGGTTGGCTCATGTAGTGCCTAGCCCAGGCCTGTTCCGTGCAGTGCACGGCCCAGGGTTGGCTCATGTAGTGCCTAGCACAGGCTTGTCCCATGCGGTGCATGGCCCAGCGTTGGCTCATGAAGTGCCTAGCCCAGGCTTGTCCCATGCGGCGCACGTCCCAGGGTTGGCTCATGTAGTGCCTAGCCCAGGCTTGTCCCATGCGGTGCTTGGCCCAGGGCTGGCTCATGTAGTGCCTAGCCCAGACTTGTCCCATGTGGTGCATGGCCCAGGGCTGGCTCATGTAGTGCCTAGCCCAGGCTTGTCCCATGCAGTGCATGGCCCAGGGCTGGCTCATGTAGTGCCTAGCCCAGGCTTGTCCCATGTGGTGCATGGCCCAGGGCTGGCTCATGTAATGCCTAGCCCAGGCTTGTCCCATGCACTGCATGGCCCAGGGTTGACTCATGTAGTGCCTAGCCCAGGCTTGTCCCATGCAGTGCTTGGCCCAGGGTTGGCCTACTTCCCTTCCACAAAACAATTTTTTGCAAAACCGTTTCTCTATTTACTCTTCCCTTCTTCATTTTCGCTCTACCTTAGGTAGCCATTTAACGAAGAGTCTGTGCAGAAGTCTGATTGGAAGGACTCATAAATTTTTTATGCATGTTTTGTTAACCACAGCACTCCTTAAATGCAGCATCTAGGAGATCCACTTTTACATTTTATGAAATACCAATGACGAGTAACTATATGAAGATGATTAGATACACAATTTCAGGTGCACTACATTGGCTTAGAATTAAACGTACACCAGTCACCTTTTAGCATTAAACCTCATCTGCCAAAAGTTTAAATCAAATTTAAATAAATATTAACTCCGGTGGGCTAATTAAAAATTATTAGCTGAAATTGTGTTCTCTCAGTATGCATTTGTTGTTTTTGTGTTTATATGATGTTTTTATATAAACATTGACTAATGTATCAGTTAGAAAGCAATCCATAAAAATCACAAGCACCTTGTGACTTCGGCTAATGGCAGCAAAAAAATGTTACCTAATAAACTCATTGTCTCTTCATAACATAATTGATTGCTGTTTTCCTGCTTTTTTGCCAGTCTGCCATTTCGGCGAAACTAGCCAATCATGCAGTAAACAAAAACACCCTCGATGATGTCATCTCTGCTGTCGGTAGTTTATTTGATATTGTATCAACAGCTTTTGGTTGCACAATTTCTTCAAAATCAACACTTTTTGGATAATTTTGCACACGGTAAGTTACTAAAAGCAGGTAATGTAAAAAAAAAATCATTTGTAGCAACGGAAGCATTGTCTTGATTGATGCTTTACACAACTTTAACTTGAAAATTTAGTTTGCCAATAAAAAGGCCTCCACTATCAATCAGGCGATTGAAACTTATTATATTTAGTACTACCTATATTGTACTTATCCACATACGTACCGCAGTATTTTACATTACCAGTCATCATCTATCTGGTATTTGATGGCTAAAATTTGTCAGTTGCTGGGTTTATCATGTTTTGGTAAACACCCTGAATGAAGCCTGAACTTTAAAGATCTCTAACTCTTAATTTTAAAAAGCAAAATCAAGTTTACCATTAAATTATAAAACAGGTTTCTCACATAAACACACTGATCAGCTTCACAGAGCTTTGATGTTTTAAAAATTAAGAAAATTATAATTATTTTTAAATATTGTTATATGAAGTTCTGCTGCTGACAGCCCTTGTGTATAGACATGAGACTACATGAGACTACATGTCAAGTTTTATATGAGGTGAACTTTTTGTTAATAAGAAGTTTCAGAAACACGCAACATGGTTTCTAAGCGGGAGTTAAGACAATATTTTGTAAATAGTCGTTACGTAGTTACTGCTTACTTTTTGAGTCATTAGCTTGAAGTTGGTCTAACAATTTAATTAAAAATACAATTTCACGTAATCTTTCTACGTCTGAATGAAATGCAGACAAATTACGCCTCAAAGGTTCAACAACATGTTTGTTTTAATGCATATTATCTTATATCTTTGTTTAGTGAAGTCAGAAATAACATTCTGATAACTAATTAAATCTTTTCATTCAGCTGTTAAACTTACAAGTGGAAAATTTTGATTACAATTCTTATCGAATGGTTTTTAAAATTGCTCGTTGGCTGATGAATTGATTGCGTAAGGTTGTAGACTTAGAGCCGGATTGTAGTTGTGTCCTTAAAAAGCTTCAATAGTCAATGTTTTCTTAAATTGAAGCTATTTTCATACTGCTCCATACCTGGACCCTAAGTGGTACTTATCTATCCACCCCTGGTAAGCTATCTATCCACCCCTGGTAAGCTATCTATCCACCCCTGGTAAGCTATCTATCCACCCCTGGTAAGCTATCTATCCACCCCCACCATTCTTCCAAATTCATAACACGATAAGTTACACAACAATAGTTTGTGTATACCATATTGCTGCTGGGGATACAGACATGTGGCAGCACACAGCTAGAGTCCTGTTATTGCTAGTGCTGCAGCAGTGAGTATTATTACATCTGGAAATTTAAGTGTGTTGTGTCTCTATAGTATTTTGTACTCCATCTCACTTCTAATCATTTTGTGTTTTATTTTGTAGCAGCGTCTCAATTTCTCACTCTGCGGGTCAAGGTAAAATATGTTTGATATACAGCCTACAGCTAATGGTGAAGTTTCTAACAACAGATTTAAATTTTATTTTAATTTCAATTTGATTTTTATGTAATTTAATTTCAATTGCTTGTGAAAATTTAAAAAAAATGCTCACAAAAATTACATTATTGCGCGAAAAAGAATGCTATGCACTTACATGTTACGCAATGGATTTATAAAGAAATATAAAATTTAACAGGTAAGCCAAATACTTTATCAGAAGATGTCAACGAGCAAAAGTCATCTAATGATCTGATAAGTAGTTCGCCGAACTCTCAGGCCAATAACTATTGTCTGGCATGGGGCCAACAAAACTATCGCACATTCGATGGACACCTATACAGCATTGCTAGTAACTGCACCTACCTGTTCGCAAAAGAATGTGTTCACCAAACATTCTCTATCTACATGACCAACAATGCAGAATGTGAGACAGATAGCAGATGTTCTGCAACCATAGACATCTATGTTGGCACCGAGCATATTCTACAACTCAGCAGGAGCAACAACAATATTGTGGTAAGTGTTGAACTACTGAAACCAAGCGTTTTACCAGAGTGAGTCGTTCTTTCTATCATGCATTTCTATAATTAGATAACCGACAAGATGGCTGACTCGCTGATCTCTCCACCATATACAGTCCAGGGGGTGAATGTACGGCAAGTTTCTCACTATACAATTGTGGAAAACAAAAAACTAGGATTCATACTGCGGTGGGACGGATACGATTACATTAATCTTGAGGTGAGCAATCCTGTGAGACCATAACTCCAAAATTCTCAAACCAGTGTCATTGGTTGTTTGTCTCAGTATAGATAGTTTATCAGAATAAAACTTTTTAAGGTACAATCTATTGTATGTTAACTGTCAGCTGATAACAGAAACTAATAGTGAGACGATTTTTAAGACACATTATACGTTAAAATAGCATAATATAAGAATATTTCCAGTAAAAATTAGCAATATTTCCGTGCCAGCGAGTAAATGAAAGTGAGTAACAAGCCAATCACAAGTGGTTTTGTCCAATCTTTCGAGCTGCACAATTGTCACTTTTCCACCATTATCACTATTATTAACTAAATATAGTAAATGTTCGCTTCCTCTGTATACCACTCTAGTATTTTCTAGCTCTATGAATCACTAAAGTGTTTGCTTGCTCTTTGTATCATTATATTCTGTGAAACCTCTATGTTGATCACCCTATATTTATATTTGATAGATTTATGCATCACTCTAAAATTTGCTTCGTCTTGCATCTTGCTCTAATGCTTGCCAACTCTGTGTATAACTCTAATACTTGCTAACTCTATGTCTCACTCTATCGTTTGCCGACTCCATGTATCACTTGGACACTTGCTAGATCTATGTATCACTCTAATAATTGCTATCTCTATGTTATAGGTAGAGGAGTCTCTAAAAAACAGCACTTGTGGACTGTGTGATTTATACAATGGAAACTCCACAGATAAGTTCTTCAAACTAGATAACACTTCCGTTGATTCAACTTACACACTTGCCAGCAAGTTCAAGATCTTCTCGCAGTCTGGAGGTAAGAATATCCCTTTTTTAGTAAATCTGAATCTTTTTTCCAACTCATAATTGGTTTCTGATTGTTTCTGATGAATTAAATTTACTAACATCAAAAGAAAACCAGATTAATTTTGAGGCTTGAAGCGCATGACATGGTAACAAGAAATTGATAACAAAAACCTATGTCATGCCGTTTCTTGAGAAAACCTTTACAGTCACAACCACTGCAATCCATAGCCAGAAAAGCAAGTTAACCGTAAACTTTTCAAGTTTTTGAATTACGCTGTTGGTAAAGCACTTATAAACTATAAAAAAGCATTTTACTTCAGCTTTGCGCAGCCTTTCACTTATCTCTTCTCTTGTAGCCGAGTGTCAAGAAACGATATCGGCAGATGATAATTGTCCAAATGGCAATGCCCAAGCAGACGCGTTTTGTAGTGGAATTTTGCGACAAGAATTTGATGCGTGTCGTCAGGTAGCTCCACAAACTTGCTGCTTTGTCCAACTGTAAGCTTACAAACAATTTACTAATAATTGTTTTTTGCAGGTGGTGGACTCTAAGTATTACGTGGATGCATGTAGACAAGCCGTGTGCACCTCAGGGAAAGCTACAGCATGTAGCAGTTTGCAAGCTTACTTTGATATATGCATGTTAGAACTTGGCTCGATATTTGATTGGAGATCTGTGCTGAACGAATGCGGTAAGTTGAAAGCTCTTATACAATCTTCTGCACCCGCAGAAATGAGATTAATCAGAAAAGAATAAAATCATAATAATAATAGTGGTTATAATGAAATGCTAGAATAAACCAACTTTTTTGAAACAGAACAACAAATTTTATCCAAGTCTATTTTTGGGTTTCTAATTTTTGACTATTTAAATAATTTTTTATTTAACTTATAAATCTTTTTATGGTTTGGATATTCTACTGAGAATTACTGGAGTACAAAACTTTACAATTTGTGATTCAAGTTGCTTTTTATCCGAGAAAGCTTTTAACTAATTTGAATTATGGCTTTGAATCGTATTGTGGCAGTAAAACAACATTTTTAGGCAATATTAGTAGTAATATATGAGCAGATCTCCCTACCAAGTGTTTTTTTGTGGATTAGGCCTTGGGGTTGAGGCAATGGGTTACGACGTTGGATGGATTCGCCGAGTTTATATTGTATTTTATTTGAGGGGTATTTGAGTGGCATTTGAGTGGCATTTAAGTGGCATTTGAGTTTTGATTATTTTTTTACTTGATTTGAACTTATACGACATATAGATTTTGAATGTATGGCACTCATATGACAACATTTTTGATGGAGTTGTAATTGCCACTGAATTGTTTTTGTATATGATATAACCATCTACAACGCTATAGTTGTTGTTATAGTTTTATTATTACATAATAAGTATTACATTATTTGCTTACTGGAGAATGTAATAAAATATATATCATAATAAAGTGTAATAGGATGAATATATAGTGTTAAAGTCTATAAAAACTTTTTAACTTGTAAAGTATTTGATGACTTTACAAGAAATATCATCACATTCAGGTTCAATCACGATGACAAGATTTTCTTCAAGTTTAAGTTTACTATCTTCCAATATAGATAGAGAAAGTTTTGAAAAATCCTCCAAGTCATTATAAATAAAAACTCTGTAAATCGATGGTGATGAATTTGTAATTGCTGCTGCATTGTTTTCGCATATGATGTATCTATCACACACACAATCAGTAGTTGTTTCGATTTCTTCAAAATTGTATATAGTAGAGTTTGTAGGGCTTGGGTGTTCCAAAATTAAATCGACTAAACCCAGAGCTTGTGGAAGAGATGGAATTGATGGTGATAAAGCTGGAACTAGTGACTCGTTTGTAATTTTTGTTGTCGTCGTCGTTGTCTGCGGAGTTGTGGTGATTGTTAAAGTTGTTCTTCGAATCGTAGGTAGTAATCCCTTGTCATATAAGCGAATGTAATTTAAAGCTTCATCGGTTTTGCAAACAAAGTATTCTTGAGGCCACATATCATAAGTGTCACAGGTTCTACGTTGGAGAGAAAACTGCATGAAACATGTGAGTGTAAGCATACGATATTTTAAGTTTTTTCCTAAAATATGAGTTGCTGAATTAACCGCTTCCATATTAAGAATTCCCGAAAAACATCTGGAAGCTGTTTGAGATAAAGTGAATGGTTGAATCTCTGTTGCAAGACAATAACCGCTTAGGATTGGGAATAATAGAAGATAGATTCGATATTTCATTTTTATTCGGAGAGAGAGACTTTTAACCTAGTTTATGCTTTCATTGTCTAGAGTTAACTGTCTTGCATTTCGGTGGACTTTGGTTAATATGCTCCAACTAAAGTTCTATATATATAACTTTGGGGTCGCATTTGTCTTTGTTATCTCCTTGACATGTGATGCTGATGATAATCTTGTTTTGAATAGATTTCAAACTTTCAAAACTCGAAAATGACAAATTTACACCTTCAATACCATTGATGTTAGTAATGATAGTAGCTATTTTCGGCTTCTCGTTGGTCAAATGATTGCATTCCACACATGCAAAGTTGGTTGTCTCAAACTCTTCTGTTGGTGGGCAAATCAAACGTGAGGTGTTGGATTCAAATACACATAATTCATCATTCCAAAATAGTTTTGTATTTTGAGTAAGACCTTCCGTATTATTTTTAACCCCTATTGCACATTCCTCCTGATTCAGAGTGTATTTTGTTGGCGTATTGCAGGTCAGGGTATCTGTAGAAGTTTTGCTTTTACAGATCCAAGAAGCGTTTTGAGCGATAATAAAACTGCAATGTAAATAGTTGGAAGGATAGAGTCTCACACAGTTTGTTCCATTTTCATCTTTATATCGAATACTCTTTTCAAAAGGTGAAAAAAATAAGACATCATTTTTTTCCATAACTCCATCTATACATTCATCGATTTCGTCGGCATAAAATACTTCGCTGACATTGAAACTGTCGAAACTCGAAAATGTTGAATTCACACCTTTGATTTTATTGATGTTAGTGATGTTAGCTGGATTTGATTCCTCATTTACACCTTCGATATCATTGATGGTAGTGATGTTAGCTGGAATTGATTCCTTGATATCTGTAGAATCTTTACTCTTACAGATCCAAGAAGCGTTTCGAGGGATGAAAAAACCGCAATATATATAGTCAGAAGGATAGAGTCTCACACAGTTTTCCCCATTTTCATCTTTATATCGTATAGTTCTTTCAAAAGGTGAAAAAACCAAGACATCGTTTTTTTCCATAGCTCCAGCTAGACATTCATCAATTTTGTTGCTATAAAACACTCCACTAGTTTTGAAACTGTCAAAAGTCGAAAGTGATGAATCTTTGATGTTAGTGATGTTAACTGGTTTTGGTTCCTTGTTGATCAAATGATCGGAATGAACACATTGCACGCATGCAAATTTGTATGTCATAAATTGTCTTCTCATTGGACAGATCACACGTTTGCGGTTGTATTGAAATGCACATAAATTTCCATTTCGATATATTTTTGTATTTTGAGTAAGTCCTTCCGTATTATTTGTAATACCCATTTCACATTCCTCTTGATTCAAAACATATTTTGTCGTAGTATTACAAGACACAGAATCTGTAGAAGTTGTGTCCTTGCAGATCCAAGAAGCACTTTGAGGGATGAAAAAACCACAATATAATAAGTCAGGAGGGTAGAGTCGCACACAGTTTGTTCCATTTTCATCTTTATATCGTATAGTCCTTTCGAAAGGTGAAAAAACCAAGACATCATTTTTATCCATAGCTCCTGCTATACATTCATCAATTTCATTGGTATAGAATACTCCACTAACATTGGGAAATGTTAGTGCCAGTAGCAAGATAAATACGGAGCTCATTTTTCAAAATGTTTTGGCTTTCAGTGTTGAAAGTTGAATACTTTCTTTCTTGATGTTCTTTCTATTTATACGTAAGTGGCTAGTGGCTTGTTCAGCTCTCTCAGCTGATTTTGAAGATGTGAAACAATCTCATCAAAGTGGTTACCAAAATGTAAGTATGGTTCCAATCGAGATTGAGACAAAAGAACATGTGTTCCTGTCCAGCGAAATGAAGTCAAACCTCTTAAAATCGAAATATCTATCAAATCACCCAGATCAGCATCTTTCAAACATTGCTTTATATCAATCAGTTCGATTGCTCTTTTGAGATCTTCAAAATCTATCAACTTGTCTTGCGGACAGCATACTTTTGGATCAAAGCTCCTAGAACAGTTTGAGCATTCGAGAGGATTTGCTCTTGAAATACAATTACAGCTCAAAAGCATGCTTTGTATTGATTTACGAACTAGATTGAATCCTAACACAAAATAAAATACTTCTTCGGTGATGAGTTGAACAAAAAGAGGATTCGAACGCTCTAAAGGAATGTGTTCAAAATGAGTCCTTATGAACTTAGGAACAAAATCAGCCAATGTAGCAATTGACTTGATTCCTTGAGTTTTTCCACTCATGTTTCTTCTGTAGTTCAGAGATAAATGAAGCAACATTTTTTGTAGCGGTTCTTTTATGAATCCTCAGATATATTTGTCGAATCAATAGGTATTATCGGGTTGACTGAGTCTTCTTTGTCATCAGGAGTATAAGCATATGGATATCCTTCCGCTATTGCAAGTAATTTATCCTTTAGACGTTGATAAGCCAGTTTGCTCTGGCTAGTAGGTAATAGGTAGGGGTTTAATCGTGCTCTCAAATTTGTTAACATAAAGGGAGACTTCAAATCATCAGAGGAAAGATCCAAAAAAGCATTAATCCATTCATCATGCACCAAAAAACCCATTTTAGCGTTTTTCAAAACTTGTCTTCTGTCAATCCAGTCGATAGCATCACCCAATTCTTTTTTGGTAGGTGTAGCACCTTCAACCATTTCAGCATATCTTTTACAAGTGATACATTTATCATCAACGTGTGAACAGTAACAGTTTAGTAGTGATAGATTGGTTGCTTGCTTGTAAAAACTTCCTCCTAGTACACAGTATACACATTCTTCCGTAAAATAAATCCTCAACATTTCATCAGAAACCTCAGCCAAAAAAGTCTTAGGTCCTATAGCATCGGAAGCTTCTTGGTGAGCAAAGTCTTCAACACGTAACATATTTGTTGTTAGCCCGTTAAATTACAAAACGCGAATGATTCGTTTTCAAATTGAAATACCTATTTAATCATTCATTACTTTTTCTTTTTTTTGAGGTTAATTGTTATGCTAGCTCATGTAGATCTTCATAAATGCTTTAATTTCAACCTGACAACCATCGATTGGGCAAGGTTTTACTTCTGATGAGCATTCAGTAAGTGCTTTTTCCTTACACTCACTACAGTAAATGAGATGACCGCATGGAAGAGAGATATGATTTGCAATTACTTTTTTTTCATGTGACTCAGACACACATTGAGCGAGTTTGCTTTGCTTAGGCTGATCTTTATCTTTTTTTAACGAATCAATTGATTTAGCATCATTTTTTAACAGTGTTGACGAATTCTCAACAGATGTAAAATCATTTTCAAAAGTACGTAAAGCTTCAATCATAAAACCTATTCGCTCAAAAGGTTTTCCATGTAACACTAAAACTTGTTCGATAACGTTTTGACTGTATCCTAGTTTTTTGCAAATAAGTTTCATTTCTTCGGTGTCATTGTTGTGCGTTATTTGTTTTACTTTTTCTCGATATTTTTCAACCCGTCGCTTACACCTTTTGCCTTTTTCCGTTCGCATGTAAACATCCTCAACATACTCTTCACCTTTACTGCTGAGTAAAAAATAACAGTCTGGGAACCATCGACAGTGTTCCTCCCACGGTAGATCACTCTCTTCCCATTCTTTAAGTTCACCTGAGCAAAAGAAGCATTTTACACTATCTCCGAACTTAGTATAGTAGAAACCTGCGTTGGAAAGGAGTTTCATGGAGACTTTACCCTTCCATTGTTTGAAACTGTCTTCTCTAGATGTTTCAGTAGCAAAACGTGGTGTACCAGCACGATCAATTGATATACCTAGAGGTAATACTTCTGCAGTTAAATCTCCTCTTCTAGTTTTTTGTTCTTCCATCGTATAACTTTTCACAATTGAGATGTTTTTCATTTCATCTGCAAGTAGTTTCCTAGGTCTATACACACGATTGTGAGTGTTAAATCCTCTAACAAATCGACAAAACGGAAAACTTTTAGCATGTTCTTTCATCGGATGTTCATCTTCATCCTTCCAGTTTAGTAATACCCCTTGGCAAAAAGCACATCGAACAGCGTTGTCTTTTTCAAGGTTATAGAAACCAGCTCCAGCCATGTTTTCACCACAATGTTTACCTACTCGTCTCCAATTTGTAAGAAATGATTTTCTTCGATAACTTTCATCAAGCATTAAAGTCTCTCTTTCATAAAAAGAGAGTTCATTGCAAATGAACTTGAAAAAGTCCGTTGGGGAAAGTTGCGCAATAGTTTTTTGTAATTTTAATGACAAAAGACTACAGTGATTATCCGGATAAGTTGCGACGACATAAGTTATTGCAGTGGTATCAGGAAAAGTTCGTTGTAAAAACAACGACGAAGTAACGAGTAAACTATCATCTATCCATTCGGTGCAGTCTTTAGTATTTTCAAAGCAATTCCGAGATTTTTGCATTTCTCTTTTTTCATTATAAATAGTGTTTGCTACATATCTGTTGTTTGTTACTCGACACATTATTTATATATAATATAAGTAGTAGCTTCAGTTATTACTCAAGTTGAAGTTTTGTTGGAAAGTTCTTTCCCTTTGATCTAGTTCGTTGTTATTCTAAAAAAAAAATGAATGCTTTATAGCAAAAAATAAAAAAAGACTAAGGTTTCAATTTTTTTCAATATACTTGAATTGATTACTATTGTAATAGAATGTAAATACTTACATCAGAAATGAAGACTTGTCTTTCTTTGAACTAAATGAATGATATTCCTAGTTGGTTGAACTTGAGCTGCTTTCTATAAAATTCGGATGAAGGAGTACTTTTTTCATTTTGAAGTCCTGAAATAATAATAATAATAAGACATAATTAAAACTTACAACATTTTTTGATATCTCAAATAGTGAATAATCTTGTTTTTTTCAGAAAATGTCTTCACGTTTAAATTGATTACAATTAAAACAAAATATAGATACTTACATCACAAATGAAGACTTGTTTTCTTTGAATTAGATGAATTATACACATAGTTGTTTGAACTTCAGCTGTTTCCTATGTAATTCAAATGATAAAGAAGGAGTGCTGTAGTAGATGATGATGTAGTAGATCTTGTTCCTTCAGTTACTAACGATGAAGTGAATGCTTTCTGTATGAAAACAGTGCTTCTTATATAGCTTAAGTTGTACTGCTATGAATCAGCATTATTTTCACGTGAATGGAAACCGTTGCTTTCGCGGGAATAACAAAATTATTTTCACGCGAATACAAACCAATGCTTTCGCGGGAATAAATAATATATTTTCACGCGAATAGAAACCGTTGCTTTCGCGGGAATAAATATTTTATTTTCACGCGAATACAACCCAATGTTTTCGCGGGAATAAATAATATATTTTCATGCGAATAGAAACCGTTGCTTTCGCGGGAATAAATATTTTATTTTCACGCGAATACAAACCAATGTTTTCGCGGGAATAAATAATTTATTTTCACACGAATGGAAACCGTTGCTTTCGCGAGAATAACAATTTTATTTTCACGCGAATACAAACCAATGCTTTCGCGGGAATAAGTACTTTATTTTCACGCGAATGGAAACCCTTGCTTTCGCGGGAATAAATATTTCATTTTCACGCGAATACAAACCAATGTTTTCGCGGGAATAAATAATTTATTTTCACGCGAATGGAAAGCGTTGCTTTCGCGGGAATACAAATTTTATTTTCCCGCGAATACAAACCAATGCTTTCGCGGGAATAAATACTTTATTTTCACGCGAATGGAAACCGTTGCTTTCACGGGAATAAATATTTTAATTTCACGCGAATACAAACCAATGCTTTCGCGGGAATAAATACTTTGTTTTCACGCGAATGGAAACCGTTGCTTTCGCGGGAATAAAAATTTTATTTTCCCGCGAATACAAACCAATGCTTTCGCGGGAATAAATAATTTATTTTCACGCGAATTGAAACCGTTGCTTTCGCGGGAATAAATATTTTATTTTCACGCGAATACAAACCAATGTTTTCGCGGGAATAAATACTTTATTTTCACGCGAATGGAAACTGTTGCTTTCGCGGGAATAACAATTTTATTTTCCCGCGAATACAAACCAATGCTTTCGCGGGAATAAATGATTTATTTTCACGCGAATGGAGACCGTTGCTTTCGCGGGAATAAAAATTTTATTTTCACGCGGATAGAAACCAATGCTTTCGCGGGAATAAAACAATTATTTCCATAGGGATAAAACCGTTGCTTTCGCGGGAGTAAAAAAATAATTTTCGGACGAATAAAAACCAATGCTTTCGCAGGAATATCGCGTGAAAAACTGCTGAGTCATAGATATATTATAAAAAAGGTTTCACAAGATGGTTTTCATAGGGTTAATTAGTGCAGCTTTAGCTATTTAAGAACCAGTGTTTTCACACAGAAAGCATCCAGTTCTACAATAGCTAGCAAAGAAGCAACATCTACACACCAACTACTACATTTACTTGAAACTATAGAAAGACTTTCAGTCAATAAGGTGAGAATCACTAAATAATTCTTTAACATATATCGATAGAAAACTTCAACTAGATTTGCTATAATACTTCAAAAAGTTAATTTTATGTTTTAATATTTTGTTCTTATTAATAAAAGATCAAATAGTTTCACCATAATGCATCAGAAAAATTATTTTGGTTTTGATTATGCGTTTATTTTATCAATATCTAGTTAGTTTATTCTTTTCAAATATTTTTCAAATTCCAACCATCTGTTACATATTTTTTACTCTCTTTTCAGTTCCAACTTCTCACTGAACGCTCTGAATATGAATGAAGACCGTAATACCTCATTT
Organism: Cryptosula pallasiana; assembly: GCA_945261195.1. Lineage (NCBI taxonomy): Eukaryota > Metazoa > Bryozoa > Gymnolaemata > Cheilostomatida > Cryptosulidae > Cryptosula > Cryptosula pallasiana. The sequence continues at coordinate 14,938,647 of OX183133.1, read as the reverse complement.
CTCTCAACATTCGAACCATACTCTGATGATAAAGAAAATATCCCTCCTGATTCACATATAATAAGAAGGAAACTGAAAACAGTTCGACCAAAGCCATGGGATTCGGATAAAAATAAAACGATTGACTATGCTTGGACTTTGAAAGCACCATCTCTTTCTCATCTTTCCTGCTTGTCAAAAAATGCCGCTAGTTTGCTCAATTCTTGTGATACCAATGACAGAGTAATGATTGGAAGGTTTCAACCACTTCACTTAAATCAAACGCCATCACTTCTCGAGATAATCTCCATCGAAAGACCAACTGAGGATGTATATAAAAACTTATGCATTATCCGCTACAATGTCGAAACATTTGGCAACAGACGACAAGTGAGATCCATGGTGAGAAATGAGGATTACAACAAATTAGCTCCAACACAACCTGATGTTCCAAAACTGGTGGTTTTTATGGGATTCGATTCAGACAAGCATCCAATCTTTCACCCTATCAACTTCCCATCCAATATTTCCCTTGAGGAAGCTAAACAGCTAAGTAGATTAATAAAAAAAAAAACACCCAGTCAGTTGATCAGTATGGTTCGTATCGCAACACTCTCTCAATTTGCTGTTGGAAGTGTAATCAGTTTTGAATCTCCTCAGATATCAACTCAGTTAACATTACCTAATGGAGAAGTGGTGATGGATGCGCTACTGGTAAACTACAGATGTTTGCAATACGATGGTTTGATGATGGGAGTTCTATATATACCTGAAAAACATGCTAGCGACGTCAAACGAATTGGAACAGGAGTCATACTTGTAAGAAATCGTGAAGTTAGTAGATTTGGTTATCATCGACATGATATAATCACATTCACAGCATTACAAGCGATAGAAACGGCTCAAAACCTATCCAACAAACTTGATGATTCCAACCAGATGAAGTACTTTACTACAGATGAGGTTGTTGAGAACAAGGTCTTAGTGCTTTCAATGGGAGTGGGAAACACATCTTCTACATCTTTGAGAGGACCAACACCCCCTGGTGAAAACTATATTCAAGAAGAGCAAGTCAGACAACACAACCCAGTGAGTGTTTTTTATTTAATGTAAACTAACTGATATAAGTAATACTTCCAATTAGATAAAATTTATTTATAAAGCAATTATTTTTTGTTTTGCTTTAGATAGAAGAGAGAGAATCAAAAACACTTGATGAAAATTATGCTCAAGAAAAAACAAACCGAACAATATAACTCGGTGAGTTACTTCCCTTTACTATATAATGTTAACTAACCAATGTAAAAAGAACTATAATTCAAATTCATAAAATTATTTTACATTTTTGTTTAATCATCCTATACTAATACATAACTTTTTATTTTAGTTCATTATGGAATCAAAAGTACATAGAACAGAAGTCTTCCTTCCTAAGTTATAACATCAGTACAACAATGACGACATTGTAAAGAAAAAGACTATCATCCATTGATTGTCATTACAAGTTGTAGTGCTTTGTATTACTTAGTATTTACTAACTCTAGCTATATTATACAAGGATATTTTCCTACTTATTATGTAATAAATGTATATAATCATATATTAATTCAATGTAGGTATATCTCCTTATTCTTCTCTCCTCTCTCTCAAAATATCATATGAGTTCGAGTTATGTAAAAAAATTATCAAAACTTGAATGTCATGCATTCAAAATCTATATGCTATAAGTTCAAATTAGGTAAAAAAATAATCAAAACTCAAATGCCACTTAAATGCCACTCAAATGCCACTCAAATACCCCTCAAATAAAATACAATATAAACTCGGCGAATCCATCCAACGCCGTAACCCATTGCCTCAACTCCAAGGTCAGAACCACAAAAAAACACTTGGTAGGGAGATCTGCTCATATATTACTACTAATATTATGCCACACAAGTGCAAGTGCTTTTACATAAACACATAAATGTACCGATAAAAAAACTAACCTATTCACAAAGTCAGAGAAAAATAGACTTTGTAAATCATGCCAATTTCAACCATTGAGGTATGAAATAAACTTCTTTGTTGGAATTTTAAGGACTTGCTTCCTCTTGCACCATACAATGTTAGCTAGCAGGAATGGAGAAGGGAGGAAGTAGGGGCAATATTGATGTAATGCCTTTATTTCATCTGTTGCTAGGAGAATCTTATTGTTATTGTAGACATTCGTTGCACAAACAACTCTGAGTACAGCCGATGTGGGAGTTCTTGTGAGGAAACATGCGGCGATACAACAAGTAACACATGCCCTGATCGACGATGTGTAGAGGGATGTTTCTGCAAGCCTGGGTACGTTAGGAATGGTGACAAATGCATTAGCAAGAAGGAATGCCTATGTCAGCACGGAGGACAAGAGTTCCAAACTGGAGGAACCATCAAGCAAGGCTGCAATAAATGGTATGCCAAAGTGAAACCAGCATGAACAGTAAACTATGAAATGTAGATCTGCCCCTATTATACTACTGAAGTTAAAATATTTTTTTTATCCCATGTCTGTTACAAAGCACGTGTCAAGATGGACGCTGGCAGTGTGAACAGAATATTTGTGACGGAGAATGTCACGCGGATACCAGATATCGTACATTTGATGGCCTGTCATACGACTACAATGGTCACTGCAAATACTACCTGGTGAAAGGAGAACGGTATTCTATCGTGGCACAGAATGTGGTGTGTGGTAAAGGTATGGCATTGCCTCTGACTTTTTTATTACTTGTAATCTTTTAGTATGTTGATAGAAAAAAATTGTTCAAGCCTGTTGTTGACATCCGACAGACGGGGCGGCCTGCACTCAGTCTATTACTGTGTTTGATGGGAATTATGCCATTGAGCTGGACCAAGGGCTAACTGTGAGGGTGGATGGGGTAGAAGTCATTCCCCCGTATTCTATCAACGATATTGGAGCGAGCATCGACAGAATTTCTTCCATGTTTGTGCAGGTACGACTTTGCGACGATGATATTGTAGAATGGCTCAAATATTTGCTTTTTTGTCAATTTTTTTTACACTTTACTAGGTGAAACTTGCTGATGGAGCCAAAGTTCTATGGGATGGAAAGATTCGAGCATCTATTACCCTTCCTCATTCACAGAGAAACAAGGTTCAGGGGCTATGTGGCAACTACAATAACGTACTTGCCGACGACTTTACGACCCCCCAAGGTGTTGTAGAAATCAACCCGAACATATTTGGTAAATACTATCCCAGAAACCAGATTTCAAGCATAACAATTTTTGCACACGCTGTTCATATCATACTGCAGGTAATGTATAAATGCGTGTTCTACTGCATTCACCTATTTACAGGTAATGAATGGTCAGTCGACGAAGACTGCATTGAGAAGCCTGTAAATGACAGCTTTGCTCATTCCTGTACTACAGTCAAGGCTGAAATAGAATCCATTGCCAAAAAAGAATGTTCTGGAATTATCGGTCCCATATTTAAAGGCAAGACACCGCTTCAAATGTCAAAATGCAGCACTTAAACCGTTTGCAGATTTATCTGATTGTGTTCGTCGGAAATTTTTCAGCTTGTGACAATTATGTGGATTCTAAACCATACTTTGAGGATTGCAAAGAAGATATATGTAGCTGTCAGTCAAACCTACGTGACTGTTTGTGCAACCGGTATGCTGCCTACGCATCAGCTTGCGCCCAGTATGACATCATCATCCCATGGAGGTTACAGGTGCTCACTTGTGGTAAGATACTTGCAGCCCAAATTCGTAGTTCACTGCCTGTCTATTAGCTAACTTGAGCAGCAATCATCTTGTTACATACACAAAAAATAATATGTGAAAACCATTGAATATCTTATTAAAAGTTTGTTGTGATCTGAAAAAAGTCAACTTTAATGATGTTGAAATCTTTTGTGTGATTTAAATAAAATTAATCTGACGAACAAAAGTTCGGCAGCATTTCTATGACTATTTACAATAATCAAAATTAGTGCTTAAAAACTGCTTAAAAACACAAAATAAAAAGGGTTCCAGCCTTCAAGTCAAATTTGGAAGCAATGTGAGTTGGCACAATGGTATTTGTGAGTCATAGTAACTCTCTCAACTATAGTCTTTGCAGATCGTTACATCTGTCATTGTAATACGTTATGTTTTAGCCATTGAGTGCCCAGTGGGACAGGTGTATACAACTTGTACCTCTACTTGCCATACTACATGTCGCAGTATAGCCAGTGATCCTGATTGCCAGGACAGTTGCGTGGAGGGTTGCGCCTGCCCTCCTGGCTCAGTATTCGATGATCAGAACCAATGCATACCAGTCAAAGATTGCCCGTGTCAATTTGATGGAAGGGAGCTACCTGCAGGGACTACCTTTACCATGTTTGGAGATGTTTGGTAGGCTATGTAACTGATATTAACAGTTTAAAGTGTTTACCTACAATTATTGATCAATGTGTACATTATTCTATTTATTATTATCTATTATTATTTATTATTATTTATTGTTTCTATTTAGTGTCATTTATGGATGCCAATAAAATATATATATATATTTTACTTGCAGTAAATGCGTCAATGGCAGACTGATTTGTACAGGGAGAGACAACTTCACTGATGTATCTAATGTAATGTCCGTCTGCAGAGGTGACAAAGTGATTACTAATTGCACAAAAGCCTGTGTACCATCATGTCAGTATCCGAATGGCGAACCCCAATGTCAAATGATGCAGTCTGTTTGCAAACCAGGCTGTGAATGTCCTCCAGGTACACAGTCTAGTGATTTTGGTTGGTACACAGACTATATGCAGTGTAAGTTAAACAATACATCTATCATATTCGTAATTGGCAGGTACCGTAGCAAACGGTGAGGAATGTATCCCGAGAGCTAGCTGTCCTTGCTACTACTTGGGAAAAATCTATTCTGAGAACGAAAAGATGATGCAAGACTGTAAAACATGGTGAGAATTAGTGATTAATAGATTGTTTTAGTTTATGTAGCTTTTTGTTTCCAACTATCCTGATGAATTTGATATCATAGCTTGATGGCTTTAAGATCCCTCATCTTAAGAAATTATTTTGGTTTTTCATTCTGGCTTTACTATACATCAGCAACATTTAGAAAGGCTGATAATTTTAATTTTAATAAACAAAGATTTTTTGTAAGGAGGTAAGGTGATTAATATAGAATAAAGTTCTGCTCGCATTTGGTTGATGTGATATTTATTAAACCGTTGGGCCGACTCCAGTTGTTTTTTTTTTGCTTGTCATCAATATCTGCACAGATACTTTTGTTTAACTAGCCACATTAACAAACTGGCATAGTGTTCTTGTGTCACAAAACATACCGATTATTATTCTGATTCATCCACAAAACAATTTGTGCTCGTGATCTTCGCCCCTTCTGAGAATCCCAAAACACTGTAACCACCCTACCTCGGTATTTATTTCACACCCCCGTCCCCCACCCACTCATACAACCCTACGTCTACTTTTGTGTATACCCCCATCAATACACCCTTTTCATCTAAATTTCTTCTAACCCACCTACAATGTCACTCCTGCCCCATCAATCACTATCAACCAGAAGAAATTCATTGTCTTCAACATAAATCAACCTAACCAAAAAGATTTTGGAGTTGAAAAAAGATTTTGGAGTTGTCTTTTCCCGTGAGACTGCCCAGCCTGTTACACCCCTCTCCATCCATCTTGAAAGAGTCTACACCTCACACCCTACACTCTCACTCCTCCTCAAACCTGCTGACACTTGTTCTAAGCCAATAAAAGAAATAGAAGTGATAAAAGCTTAAAGTTGTCTCTCCTACTTGCACCCAGTGGAGTTCTGACCCCTTGAACAATCACCACCAGCAAGTGAATGAATTAAATTTAAATTTAATTAGACTTTTTTAGTTCTAATTAAAAATATGGTTTTAGCTCCACCTCTTTTATTTCTTATGAAGCTGAATATAGACATCGACTTTATTTTGTGAGTTATTCTCAAAAATGTGAAGGATAATCCATAGCAGAAAGAATAAGACGAATTGGTTAGCTCAAGACAAGCTGATAGATTTTATTCAAAGACTGTTCACGCTGACCCTTTGGAATCATGGTTTTTGCATTAATAACATGGTTTATTCTTATGTGTCTTTTAGCTAGATTATGTGTAACTTTATCGTTTGGTCTCAACTGATATTTTAACTGATTCATAAGCATATCTGCTCTTATTATACTACTCGTATCTGAACTTGCTCTGTGGAGTTGGAGAGAGCCGGTTTGACCCAATGCTACCTGGTGGTAGCGAGCCGGTGGAAGCTTGAGTTTCTGTTGTAATACAGTGACAGCAGTAGTAAAGATTTAGCTTGAGCTTAGTTGGGATCTTAAAGATAGTGGCTGCTACTGGAGCCATCGGTACTCGCCTCGTGTCAGGAGATGCTACTCACACGAATAGTTTCTTTCAGCGCAACAAGTTGTGTTTTTGTCGTAAAGGAAGGAGCAAACCCTTTACAATATGCTATTTATTGTGTGCAACCTGTTTTAGTGTTTGTCAAAATCAACAATGGAAATGTGACGACAAGGTGTGTGCGGCCACGTGTAGAGTGTATGGAGCGACACATTATACTACCTTCGATGGCAAAGACTATGACTTCCAGGGAAAGTGTGGATACGTGCTATTGAAAAGTACAAACCAAAACCAATACATTTTCTCAATCAATGCATCTCATGTAGAGTGTGACACCACTGGCAGTGAGTGCGCGAGGAGCATCAATATATCTGTTGGAGATTCTTCAAGCCCTGGTATGTACTACATTGCTTTTGGTAATTTTGGGAGTTGTCTTCTCAAAGGTCTTGCTTATAAAAGTCAAGTTAATAGCGGATGTAGAAAGTTGAAAAAGCTGGATTCAATAATAAGTTTTTGTCATGTTTCTGCTTATTTGTGTTAATTTTTTCAGGAAACAGTTTTGAACAGTTACACCTTGTTAGAGGGAAACCAGTTAAAACCTATTCTAACTCGAACGCAATAAAAATCAACCAAATTGGCAAGTTTGTTGAAATTTCAACTGACTTTGGATTGACTCTGCTCTGGGACAAGGGAACCAGAGTGTACATAAAGTTACAAAGCAAACATTCAAACAAGGTGAGTGTAGTAAATAATGTGCTAGATATTATAAACTACAAATTATTGGCTGCTTTGATAAAGGAATGAGACTTTGAAGAACAACTTTTCAAAAAAAATTCCGAAAAAATCATAATAATCTTTTTTTAGACTTTTTACTTATTCTCATTATATTTTTTTTTAAAATGTTGGTTTCATGTCTGTACAACGACCATATTTGGTGCTATAGAATATGGGTGTACAATTAAATTTACTTATGAGCTGCTGAAAGATGATTGGATATTTTTCAATGACATTCAGGAAGTCAGGACCATTAAATATCTCCCCAGCACTGCTGTTATTGTTGATATCAAAAATATGGACTATCACTTTCAAATATTATCAAATGTTTCTTCAAATTTGAAAAACAGTGTTTTGGCAGTTTTACAATTTCTGGATATGATAACTGTGGGCAGATAATTCTTTAAATTCAATAAATGTTCAATGCATACCTGTCATGTTTGCATACCCGTCATGTTTGCATACCCGTCATGTTTGCATACCCGTCATGTTTGCATACCCGTCATGTTTGCATACCCGTCATGTTTGCATACCAGAAAATTTCTAGTATCTCTGTATATATTCTAGTATTGTTGTATATATATTCTAGTATTGCTACATATATATTCTAGTATTGCTGTATATATACTCTAGTATTGTTGTATATATACTCTAGTATTGCTGTATATATACTCTAGTATTGCTGTATATATACTCTAGTATTGCTGTATATATACTCTAGTATTGCTGTATATATACTCTAGTATTGCTGTATATATACTCTAGTATTGCTGTATATATACTCTAGTATTGCTGTATATATACTCTAGTATTGCTGCATATATACTCTAGTATTGCTGTATATATACTCTAGTATTGCTGTATATATACTCTAGTATTGCTGTATATATACTCTAGTATTGCTGTATATATACTCTAGTATTGCTGTATATATACTCTAGTATTGCTGTATATATACTCTAGTATTGCTGTATATATACTCTAGTATTGCTGTATATATACTCTAGTATTGCTGTATATATATTCTAGTATTGCTGTATATATATTCTAGTATTGCTGTATATATATTCTAGTATTGCTGTATATATATTCTAGTATTGCTGTATATATATTCTAGTATTGCTGTATATATATTCTAGTATTGCTGTATATATATTCTAGTATTGCTGTATATATACTCTAGTATTGCTGTATATATATTCTAGTATTGTTGTATATATATTCTAGTATTGCTGTATATATACTCTAGTATTGCTGTATATATACTCTAGTATTGCTGTATATATACTCTAGTATTGCTGTATATATACTCTAGTATTGCTGTATATATACTCTAGTATTGCTGTATATATACTCTAGTATTGCTGTATATATACTCTAGTATTGCTGTATATATATTCTAGTATTGTTGTATATATACTCTAGTATTGCTGTATATATACTCTAGTATTGCTGTATATATATTCTAGTATTGTTGTATATATACTCTAGTATTGCTGTATATATACTCTAGTATTGCTGTATATATACTCTAGTATTGCTGTATATATACTCTAGTATTGCTGTATATATACTCTAGTATTGCTGTATATATACTCTAGTATTGCTGTATATATACTCTAGTATTGCTGTATATATATTCTAGTATTGTTGTATATATATTCTAGTATTGCTGTATATATACTCTAGTATTGCTGTATATATACTCTAGTATTGCTGTATATATACTCTAGTATTGCTGTATATATACTCTAGTATTGCTGTATATATACTCTAGTATTGCTGTATATATACTCTAGTATTGTTGCATATATACTCTAGTATTGCTGTATATATACTCTAGTATTGCTGTATATATACTCTAGTATTGCTGTATATATACTCTAGTATTGCTGTATATATACTCTAGTATTGCTGTATATATACTCTAGTATTGCTGTATATATACTCTAGTATTGCTGTATATATACTCTAGTATTGCTGTATATATACTCTAGTATTGCTGTATATATACTCTAGTATTGCTGTATATATACTCTAGTATTGCTGTATATATACTCTAGTATTGCTGTATATATACTCTAGTATTGCTGTATATATACTCTAGTATTGTTGTATATATACTCTAGTATTGCTGTATATATATTCTTGTATTGCTGTATATATACTCTAGTATTGCTGTATATATACTCTAGTATTGCTGTATATATACTCTAGTATTGCTGTATATATACTCTAGTATTGCTGTATATATATTCTAGTATTGCTGTATATATACTCTAGTATTGCTGTATATATACTCTAGTATTGCTGTATATATACTCTAGTATTGCTGTATATATACTCTAGTATTGCTGTATATATACTCTAGTATTGCTGTATATATATTCTAGTATTGCTGTATATATACTCTAGTATTGCTGTATATATACTCTAGTATTGCTGCATATATACTCTAGTATTGCTGTATATATACTCTAGTATTGCTGTATATGTATTCTAGTATTTCTGTATATATATTCTAATATTGCTGTATATATACTCTAGTATTGCTGTATATATATTCAGGTATCTGGATTGTGTGGAAACTTCAACATAAACAAGATGGATGATTTCATAACACCAAATGGAGGCATTGAGGCAGAAACCACTGCGTTTGCAGACTCATGGAGAGTAAGTCTGGTTGCATTTAGTTCCTGTTGCGTTACGTAATCATATTAACTCGTGGCATAACTTGACATACATACCATTCTAGCCAATCATAAAATTACAACTAAGTTTTTTCAGCAATTTTGAGGTAAAAATAAATCAGTGCGCCAGCCAGATAGGCGTTTAGCAGAAAATACTTACCATATCATTGAATGCTGGAAAGCCAGACATAAATAATGACTCAGCATTTATGGTATTGGTTCTTTTATTTGATCAAATTATGACATTTCTCTCTGCAGGTCAGTGACAGCTGCCCGTCAAGTGAAAATATTTCCAAAGCTTGCGCTGATGTGCCACACAGAAAGCTCTGGGCCAAACAAAAGTGTGCATTGATCAATTCAGACAAGTTTGCTGCGTGTCACCCGTTGGCACCCCCTAAACCATACTATGACAGGTAAGTGCTGATCAACAACAGCGGTCAAACACTATTTAAAGACATCTTGGGGTGTATTTGATCTGTTAAAACTGAAAGAACACAAGCTAATTTCCCATAATGCCATTTTTGAGTTAGCACCAAGGCTCTCTCTCTTGAAAACAACTTTGTTATACAAAATGTATACAGCTGTATATATCATAGCCATGACTGGTAAATGGAGGAAAATTTTCCAAATTTCAGACAATTTGAAACAGTTAGTTTGTTTTTATTTCTAAGGTAGTGTTGAAAGTTGTATTCATAACTTTCCCACTAAACAGTTGAAAAAACAGCTGATGTCATATTGAATAACAAAATTGAATAAAGTTTTAATACTTACTAATGCTGTAAATTGCTGGCAATGCCTAGCTTTCAGCATTACGAGTTGTAAAACAAATACTGCCTTGACCTTTGTTGGTAATCAACAAACTTTATTTGCGTGCCTGTTAGTCAAAATGATTCAAAAACAGAATCAGAAGAAATATAGAGACAGCTATATTTTTAACTGCTGTCAAAATCATTTATTTTATTAGGTTTTCACGCAAAGTATTCAACTGGCCCTGTTATATTGCCCCGGTATGTACCCCTGGCTTTTGTATGCCCCCCCCACCGTAAATAACAACCCGGCAGACCTCATTCTAGCTAAGCTCTCCATTTGCACCATTCTAGTTACTGACTCTTTCCTTTCTGCTCTATGCACTCCTGCAAAACCAGACTCCTGGCACGTTTGTGCTCAAAAGTACAAGTGAGCATGCAGGCTCCGCCCCTTAATACAAAACTGGAGTTGCCTACCCTTTAGAGGATACCGTTTTCTCTTTTTACTACCTTTACATGCCCTTGACCCCTGTAACAACCTCTGATCATGATACCATTATTTTTCCTTTGCCACCAGGTCCTTTCCCAGTTCCTCAGTCATTAACACCCACCTTTCTGTACGCACTAGATAATACATCCCAGAGGCAGTTTATACACCAAGAGAGCCCGCTTGTCTACGCCCATCTCTTCTCTTTTGGATGCTTCCTTAACCACTTTCTCATTCCTGGTACTTTTTTTTGTTCTCGACACCCTACACACCTCTAGTTGTGGAGTTGTGTGTCAATACAAAAACACCAACAGTCATTTGTGCTGTTTATTGTTCAAGGATCATGACAAAGAGTTGTTTTCCCTTCAGAGTTGTCGCCATTATCTAAAAGACAACTCCCATTATGCAGATCCAAAAACAGGTTCACCAGACCGAAGGCTAACATACTGAAAAGAAGTGGGAAGAGTCCTGAAGGTCACACCACAAGGTTTAGTTTCATGCATTTGGTCTGGTTTCCACAAAATACCACTAATCTCGTGTAAGCTACAGATCTGTCTCCAGAGGGGACGCTGTGCCAGTTGGAGTAGTGCCAAGTTAGCAAGTTCTTACCAAATCTCATAGTATACAAAGAGCCTTTGGCTCAGACAAACTAGGCGGAGTGCTAGTTTAATAATATCATCTATTGACATAAACTCAATTCCTGAGAGGCAAGGAGTGTAGCAAGTGTACATGGCAGTACACCATATAAATCATTGCATGGAGTAAGGAAAACTTTAGCTTTTATATTGGCTGAAGGACAGCAAATAATTGATTTCCCAATGCTCTTAAGACAACATGTGTAGAGGAAGTAAGGCATAACCAGAGTCATCAAGGACACAAATATAAAGCTAATAATATAAAAGTACATAAGATTAAATGGATAAGGCGCCAAGTGACTGAGAGGTGGAGCCAGAAACTGGCATCCAATAGCTGACTTCGATTGACCTCTTAAGATTCCCAGGGTTCAATCTAGCCTGTGGCTAATGTTTTAGCATAGCTCTGGGTAAATAACCCTTGGATAAATGTTGGTGAATATGTCCAGCTGTTTTTAGGATCTTCGCCTAAGGTAGCCATCTTGTACCGGCCCAGTAGACTGCCTACCAGCATGGCAAGGGTCATTACCAACCCTACAGGGTTACCACTGACCCTGTAGGCTTCTATGCTAGCACTGCACAGTGTTTTTTGCCGGGGTAGCAGTTTTAGCTCCTTTGCGCACACGTTTGTTGTCATCTCCAAGGGTAAGTAGCTGTCTCTACTTGTGCCTTAAGGCCAAAATCTACCACATCAGCATAGTGGAGAGTGGATACTTATAATTATGCTTATAAAGATCGAAGCAGAACTGAAAAGCGCCAATGTAATTTTGTGGATTTCGGTTGAATAACAGCTATCAAAAGACCTAAGAAGGCTATGAGTATATCATTGAACATTTTGAACCTGGTTTGTTAGTCTGATAGCCTAATGGCAGCGCTGCTTGTTGACTTGTGTGTACAGGAGATGCAGTTGAGACATTACCTGGGTCTGAATTAGAAAGATCTGGATCTTGCCTGGATTCCAAGGATTTAGTTACTAGTTGTTGAGACTCTTTGGCTAGTTACGAGACGGCATTGCTAGAGGACAGAGCTGATGGTTGCATCTGATAAAAATTATAAATCTAGAAAACTTCAAAAATTTATGGCTGCGCAGCACTCAGTTTAAATCAATAAGAATATTATTACTGACGTATATTTTTCAAACACTGTTTTTTGTTGGAAATGTTTCCCCTCATTGATAACCATTTAATAAGCTTGTAGGTCAACTCAAAGAAGCCTTGCACTGCAGTAAATCTAACACCAATGTTGTATGATTACCCATGTCAATGTGTTTATGCATGTATCCTGTAGATGTGAATACGATGCATGTGGGTGCAATAATAGTAAAGATTGCGAAAGTGCATGTACAGCCATTGCTGTATATGAGCAGGAGTGCTCCAAGAAAGGTGTGGTTATTGACTGGAGGACCGAAACAACCTGCCGTGAGTTTTATTTTCTGTAACCAATATATAAGCACTTGCCAACGTATGCAAAGAAGTTGAAAGTAGTTAATATGGATGTGTAGAGGGATTCACCAACTTCTCTAGCTTATGCACAACTCTGTAGGTGGGCAACTTTAAAGAATAAATAAAAATGCCTCTAAACAACTAAGAATGCTACTTTAAACTCTTTTAAGCAACTAGACCAAAATCAAAATTAATGCAACTTTGACCTCAACGTTGACCTCAACCTTGACCTCAAGCTTGACCACAACCTTGACCTCGACCTCAGCCTTTACCCTAACCTCAACCAATCACTAAGTTCTGGTAGTGGAGCCAACCAATACCAGCAGTAACAGTGGTAATCCACCAGACACAATATACAGTGCTAAAAATTATACAAGTTTCAGTTTGTTTAATAAATAAAAAATTATAGAACAATTGCATTGACTAGCAACTAACAACTAATTAACAGCTTACTTTAACAATATTTGGCCCTACTTATATAGAGTTTATGGTCAGTTGATAATAAGAAGTGTCATTGGTTCCTCGTAAGCAGGTGCATATAAATTCCTGTAATTGTTTTTCCTGAGGCATTAGCTTACTTGTCTACCCCTAGGTCTCTTGTAGTATGTCCATACTTATCAACCAAAGTTTTGGCTACTGTTAGTTACCTAGCTTGGGGAGTTGCATTCTCTATGGGAGACAACATTGGTAGAATATCAGCCCATGTAGAGGTATAATATACACTCTACAGACTTAAAATCTGAAGGATAAGGAGGGAAGCTGTAGGGCATACACTAGGGGCTCGAGATGGGTGGGAAGGGGATAGGCTTGGTAATGGGTGGGAGGGGGGAGGGGCTGTAGTCAGAAGAGGGGAAATGAGCAGGGGCGGGTAATAATCAAGCAGCATAGCACTGGGTGGAGCGAAAAGGTTCAGGAAGGGGCTAATGGATATGACAATATCTTTGTTCATGCATTTCTACTTCAAATGAAACATGTAAGGTCTTGTCGTCAGAATTTTTTAAGGGGTGAGCCAAACATGTATTGAATAGCATTTTGTTCAATTTTAACTCATTTAATGACCGAAATAAATTCTATGGCATTGTAACAACTTTCAACAAGACTTCGCTAACAAACCTGCTTTGCAATACAAGTCACCGTCCCAATCTAGTTGTAAGAGACTTGGGCTGACAACACCTAATAGTTAAAGACAGTAAACATATTCAGAGGAAGTGATAGAACAAAAGTATGATATCTAACAATGTGATACACACTCAGTTCGATGTAAGAATTAAACCATGACGAAAAAACCCCAAAAACTGTATAGTCAGCAAGCAGCATTCATCCAATTCATCCAGTAGCATGTATACAATAACAACATAGCATGTCCATACAAGAATCTAGCACCATCTCTTTCATTGCCATATCAGAAAGTGGAGGGATCTGGTGTTCTTCGTAAAGGTTAGCTAGCCTTAATTTCTAGATGGCAGGAGAGGTTGGGGTGGTGAAGCGGTGGCGAGGTAAAAAGGCAGTCTGTGAAATCCAAGTCCTTACACTTGTTGTTACCAATAGCAGCAGCAGAGTTATCTCGCTTGAAACAACCAATTTATTATATTAAATGGATAAGGCTGTATATAAACATCAGCCAGGTCTGGAAAGAGTAGTGAAACTAAGAAATTTTAGACACTCTAGGACTATTTTTATTTGGATCTAGCCTCAGGCCAGTACTATGGCAGCAAGTGGGAGGGAGTAGTTTAGTGAAGTTATAATATAAAATATTCTCCACAATCATTTTCAGATAGGATTTCAATAAATTTGGTTTATTGTGCAACGAAAACTTGTTATTTTAGTGTTTATTTGATCACGGTGGGTAAACTATATTTATAAGTCTGTGATACTGTGTCTATGTAAATTACAAACTTTATAAGTCTGTTGTCTATACATGAGTTAATTACAGATTGCTAGGTTTATAACAAAAAAAAAACAATAATTATTGCCATGAAAAGGTAAAAATGGAATTATTATTTTTATGTTTTTTAATCTGTTGAACAGGGCCAGACACACAAACAACCAATTTAGTCTCAGTTTGCATGTAAAATACAATTTTCTGTTATTGTTTTTTAGCATTGTGCCCGACGGGACAGACATGGAATCCTTGTGCCTATACCTGTGATAGTCTCTGCCATTACATGTACACGATATACAAGCAAAAAGGTAAATGTGTTATTTTATGTCACTCAATGTTTGTCTAGCTGTCTGATATTTAATTATAATACTAAACTAATTCATGTCTGTAGACATCAATGAAAAACTGGCGGAGCTTCTTCTCCAGGTTTAGCCAAGCTTTTTCTGGTCTGGAAGATTTTTAATGACGTTCATTTAAAAATTAACGACTGTTTAACCGACTGAAACACAATAGATAAACATTTTTTGGTTGTTATATTAAAATCAATTATTTTATATTATATTTATCAGCCTTTATAAGTCTCGCTGGGCTGATCATATCTCTTAGCCTGCTATCTTTGTAACCTTTAGTAATAGTGCTTTATCATTCTATAATAATTTTGGCAGTTTCTACCGAAATTAAAAAAGAAATTAACATAATTTAGGTTATTGTCGAGGAGCTAATGATATCTGCGTGCCTGGCTGCAAGCTAGACCAAAGCTGTAGCGGAGGATTTCACTTGGACAGAGGAGCTCATTGTGTCGATATGACCCAATGCTCTTGCATGATGCCTAATGGTACACAGGCTGAGGTTAGTAGCATAGGGTGTATGGTACATAGGCTTTGATTAGGAGCTTACTGCGCATGACACACAGGCTATGTTTAATGGAAAGCAACGCATAGTACACACGCAAAAGTGCGTAACTCTTTTACTACAATTCTGCTTTGTCAAACTGATTCCAGTGATTCCATTCAAAATGATTGTTAGACGTAGCCTGAGTTCATTAACTAGTTAAGTGACAAAACTCAAGATTTATTTCCTTTTTCCACGGAGCAAGGAAGAATGGTGTATGATACCAATTTATAGGCTGGAGACAAATGGACACACCCTAAAGATCCTTGCATGGAATGTGAATGTTCCACAAACAAAGTGGTCTGTGGAATAGACCAGTCATGCCAGTCAACTTTGAATACAACTGTAAAACCTGCCATAAAAACAGCTTCACCACCGACAGCAAGTCCGCCCTCTTGGCAGCACAAGCCACGCCCACCAGCTGCATGTATAACATCTCATCTTACAATATGGATGAATACCAGCAGTCCTGACAGCAGCGGTAGGCAGCAATCATTGTATGCAATGTTGTTCTTATGAATGAATGAGAAAATTGAGTACCAAGTCTATTCAGGCTGTTTGCAATGGGGATAGCGATCGTCTTTCTCAACCGGCTCCAATTAATTGCCTAGTATAGCGGTACCAAATTGTATACAATGATATGTTTCAGGTTTGCAATTTAATTTGTCCTTATACCTCTGGTAACTTGCTTGGAAATGCATGTAAAATAAAACAAAAATTATTCTCAAAATAGAATATCAAAAAAACTTGTCATAAGGTCCAATCAAATTCAACCAAAAGAATCGCTTGTTTAATATCTTTTTTGTTACTTTGGAGTTATCTGTGTAAGTTTATTACTGGAAGTGAATTTAATTTCAGGAGTTTGAACTTTTTGGTTATTGCGAAATGCAATTGCAAATTATGTTAATCATTTGTTTGCTCAGGGGAAGTTGAATCCATGGCTAGCTTAAGACAACATTACAGCTTTTGCCCTGATTCAAACATCATATCTGATGATGACATTGAATGCCTTACCATCAACGGAGAGTATCCACCCAAAAATGTCGTATGCGACAGAAAAGTAGGATTGATTTGTCATGCTGAGCCAAATAAACCTTGCCAGGATTATCTCATCAGATTCTGGTGAGTTGTTTGCTCATGAGTATTTACCCACAAAAGTCTTTGCCTGGAACATGAATTAACATTTAAACGAAAATTTAGCATTCGAATTATCATCTAGGAAAGAGTTCAATTTCTAAAATCTATGCAGATTTATCTAACTGCATAGCTAGGAACTCTAATAATGCATATAATAATACAAATACATAAATAATTTTTTATTTATGTAATTTTAATGTACTTTTCTATATCTGAAAAGTTAAGAAAACTAAAACTTGCTTGTTATCGCTTTCACTAGCATACTATTAGTTGAGTTTTGTAATGCGACTTCAACATACTTTTGTTCAATAAGCAAATGATTAAACTCAAAGTGCAATATGGCCTAATTTATGACCTCGTTCGTTTTCTGCTACATATTTTTAAATGCTAGTATTGGTATCGACTTATTCTACAAGAATTTGTATACTTAAAATTTCATGTTTAATTAAAAGCTAAATCTCTTGCTAACCGTTTTAATCCTAAACTTTATTTACCGTAAATCTTTTATGCATTTTACTGGAAAGTTATTATTATCAAAAGAGTTTCTGTAAACGAATGTTGCAGAATTAATAACTCCGTTTTCACACAAACTTGCAAAATTGTGTTTTATGGCAAAATTTTATTAAAAATTTTTTGTTGAACAAAATTGAACAAATTAGACATTGGCTATAACTGGTCATGCTAAATAATTCTGAAATTATGAATACGACAAAAACATCTGTCTGCCTGTCTGTTCATCTGCATATCGTTGTGTTTTCCACTTGAATGTACACGCACACATAGCAATCACTTGGCGATTTGCTTAGCAACTGCGTGATTCTGCTGTTTTGTTTCCAGAGAAATTGCTAACTAATAGTTAACATATTCATATTATCTGAGGTTATTGCCAACTTTAGATCCAGATCAAAAATTGCTAGCCGATTTCTTAATCAATCACGACACACAAATGCCATAGCGCTGTTTCTAATAAGACAATGCCAGCTGCGTCCTGATCTACCAACGATTATATGCTAACTTGCACACTATAGTCTGTAACAGCAAGATTGACTGGAATTGCCGAAAAACAGAGAGTAGTAAAAAATTGCTCATTTTTGGTGAGGGATTTTCCCGTTGCTAAGGAAAACTGATCATTTGTAGTAGGTTTGCACGTACAACTGTGTAGAAACCTCCTCTACATCTGCTATTAACAGAGAGATCACCTCTGAGGTACAGAGACGAACAGAGACTCCTCTCGTTCATGCACTCACTGACAGCTAGCCACTGGTTGTGGTTTGCTTGTATCAAACAATCACTATAATGTGTGCTTAGCTCTGCACAGAATGACCGGGTCGGTAACGACCACTGCAGACCGAATGAACGTCGACAGGAATGAATGCGTATATAGCTGGAATGAGCGTCGACAGACCAGGAATGAAAGTCGACTATGCTAGAGAGAGAAAAAATTCAACTTTCATTCTAGGAAGTGTTGACATTCATTCCTGTCGAGTCTCGACATATAAACTTCCGTTTTGACTTTAATTCCAGGAGTTAAATAAATTATTGTCTTTTCCTAAAGTAGACATATTCGGGAATGAAAGTTGAAATTTTCTTGTTTATAGCATAGTCGACATTTGCTCCAGGTCTGTTGACGCTCATTCCAGGATGTGTCTACATTCATTCCAGCTGAGTTTGCATTCATTCTTGTCAACGTTCATTCCTGTCTACATTCGTTCCAATTTCCCAAACTCGGTCCTACCCCCTGCAGTTCCGGGTTTGATCCCTGCATATTCGGGGTAGCTCACCAAAGATTGGGCATATCGGACAAAAATGGATGCTTTGGCCGAGAATCCTAAGAATAACCTCAGCCCTTCAGAAGACTGTATTCAGGATGTGCTTATCCACGGACCTTAAGATATATAGATCTTAGGTTACAGAAATCTCTAGAGCATATCAAGAAATGGAACCGCTATATGCAAACATTGCCTATAGCCCATAGCCACAAACTGCTTATCGTATTGTGGTGGATTTTAGCAACACACATGCCTGCACACTTATAATATCCTAGAGGTGACTCCGACTGAGGTAATCAGTTAGACAGGCTTCCCAAAGTGCTGGCAGAGAGACCCATCATTTCAAAAGGAGGAGACGATACCTTACCGGCCCTGCAAATATTATACAGGCCCTGCAGATATTATATCGGTCCTGCAGTGACTTTTACCAACCTAGGAGTGACCTCTACCAGCCTTGCAATGACATACCCCGCCGGTAACAAGATGGATGCTGTAACTAGAGTTCCGAAAATGGCCAAGTCGCTTCAGGAGGACGATTCCAGGGCCTGCCTACCTTTACATTACTTCTATCATGGACTTGAGGCTGTCGGAGCCTGAGAACTGTATTATAGCCTTATTCCTCAGCCACTAGGCGCCATGTCTCTTTAACATTGTGCACCATTGTATGTATTAGTATTCCTATTGGTTGAATTACTTCTTGTCTTGTTTTATTGGATAACTTAGCATGATGCAAAGTACTGCCTGCCACCAGCCTATAAAAGGCCGGATTATTATATAATCTATGCCATTTATCACTCACTACTATTGCTGTTGACTACTCTAGGCGATTGCCACCCTAAAGCATGGATATGTGGACAATAAATGTGTTTAGTACTCAAACTCTACCTAGTTTGTCTGAGCCGCGGGCTCACTAGTTGTGAAGTTGTGATGAACTTCTCCGTTGCATTCTGCAGGTCTGACCGACCCTGCGTTACCTCTTGGAGAGAGGTGTTATTTGGCTGTTCAGCTGTGGACAGCTGTTTGTCAGTAAACGGTAGTAGGAGCCCTAGCTGCATGACCTACTACAGTATTGTGGTGGGTGGATTTTTGTGACCACTATCATTGCGCAAAGTCCCCCTGACAACTGCTGGGTGTCAGGCATGCCTAAACTGAGCCTGGCACAACCAGAACACAAGCAAGTAAGCCGGTAGAGACCCTACTGGCCCTGCGGCATTTACTACCGGCCCTGCAGTATTCACTGCCGGCCCTGCAGAGGTACCACCGGCCATGCAGCGCACACTGTCGGCCCTGCAGCATGCACTACCAGCCCTGCAGTGCCATTACCGGCCCTATACCGGGTCGGTGAGGGAAGAACGACTATAGCCTGAGAGCCTAAATTGATACCAAAGATGCAGGAGCCCGACTTTGCAGCTTAGCTGTCCTCAGACAAGACCAATGCCAAGGACCACAAGCCATAAGGACCAGGAACTAGAGCTACTCATTGCACCATCATGAATCAGCAATATTGACTGATAAGCTCCGCCCCCCACTTCTGGGCGCCTTGCATATTTAACCTTATATTAGCCAATGTTGTATCATATTATTTATATCTCATGTTCTGATTAGTGCAATTACTTCCTGCTCTTGCTGATTTGTTGCCCCCTTATTTGGGCCTATATTTTCCCTTGTTCTGCCTATAAAAGGCAGAACACTTCTCATTATTCTTTGTATTGTATTGGGATTCTGCTTGTGATTGAGCCAAGTAGCATAATACATTTACCGTTATTATACCTTGCTGGTTATGCTTGTATAATAAACTATGGTATACTCAACAAGACATTGAGTTGTGCGTTTGAGCCGTGGGCTCTGAGAACAGTTGTGGAGTCGGTATACTCCTCTGTTAGGAGTTGACCTCTTGAATGAGGTGTTGTTGGTGGACGTTTGGTCGGTCCCCCAAAATCCACTACACTGGTGGCAGCGGTGGGATTGTTCTCATGCTGTTGGATTACGGTACCTTGAAACTGCATATTGCAGTCCGAAAATCCGGCTCTGTATTCACTGTACAGACCCCCAATTGGACACTTTTGAACAGACGTTGAGCTTGCTCCGCATGAAGAAGTGTTCCCCAGAAAGTGTGCGTCACTTAGCTCTGCATAAACGTTGAGTTTACTCCGTTGCAGCAACCAGACAGCCCAGTATCTTTGATACCGGCCCTGCACACACTGATACCGGCCCTGTGTCTTCTGATACCGGCCCTGCTAACACTGATACCGGCCCTGTGTCTTCGGATACCGGCCCTGCTAACTTTGTGACCGGCCCTGCGTTTCTAATGCCGGCCCTGTACACATTACTTCCGGCCCTGTGCAAGATTGTACAGGCCTTGTGCTACTGTCCAGTACCTTGTTTACTGAGACCACGTGATATAGACAGCCCTAGAAGCTGTAGAGACCTGGTGCCGCTAAAATCGGACCAGCACACCTTCCATCGTACACTTGAGTTGAGTTACTCCTCTAGTATAGACAATGGCAAACCAACGGGCACGCAGCGCTGGTAGGGTACCACCTGCAAACCCCGAAGCAAATGTAATGGAACGCTTGACAGAAGCGTTACAGGCCGTCATGCAGCCAGCCGCTGCCAATTGCCAGTTTTTGTCTAAAGCACCGAAGTTCGATGGAAATTGAGACGTGGACTATTTTATAGAGCGCTTCATGGGAGTGGCTGAGGCCAACGAACGGCCAGAGCAGACAGCGTTGCTACATCTGCGAGAGTCCCTGAGAGGGAGTGCGCTTGAATGTGGTAAGGCACCACAGTTGCAAGGAATATTTGCTGCTTTACGGACAAGGTTTGGTTTAACCCCCCGTGAAGCAAGGTACAAACTTACTGGCCTCCACAGGACGTACAAGACTACGCTGCAGGAGCATGCCACTGAAGTAGAACGACTGGTGCAGGTCGCTTATGCGGACCTCCCCCACAGATCGTTGCAACGAATGATAATAGATATTTCAGCTCTACATTAGGCAACCCCTACTTGCAGAGACACCTCCTGGCAATACAGCCAGTGGAGATTTCAGACGCAGTGAGAGCAGGGAATGATTACCTGCAGATAAGGACAGGCCCGGAGGAAAGGTCTACTCACGTGCGCATGGTAAAAGATGAATCTACGGATAAAGAGGAGTACATGGATGATACGCCAGACACACCGAATGCCTTGGTGGAGGACGTCCGCCCTGCACCTCCGGACAAGAAGGACCCTCTGATAGCGATCACAGAGGCATTGATGAATCTTACGAAAGAAATCAAGTCTTTGAAACAGGGAGATACCCCTACCCCTCAGCCTCCTCCACCACAGCCCCTGCCGCCATGCTTAGGCTGTGGAAAAGTTGGCCATATGCTGGGAACATGATCCCGGACACAGCAGGCCAACAAACCAGCTATCCAAGACACTCCGTCAGTATTACAGGATAGCCCTTCAAATGGTGTTTCCCCCAGCAACGACAGCTGGCCGGCAAGAAAGCGTGCCCGGCAGCTACCGCATGTACAGAAATTTAATCCAGTCAAGGACGAGCAGAGGAGACCAAGAAGGCACCATCAGGAAGCAACGGTCCCATGTGATTTGGCAAGAATCCGGTCTAGAGACCAACCAGTTACCCCTGAAAATGGTATGCCACCACTCAATTACTTCCTCCCAGGGAAGATTGATGGTAGGCCTTTGTCGGTGTTTGTAGACGGCAGCTGTTCCACCAACCTGTTGTCCTACCACATCTACCAATGCCTTCCTCCGGCTGTTAGAAATACGTTAAAAAGCAGCCGCCCCTGTGATACCATGGTTGACGGCTCACAGGTGCCCTTCTACTGGACCATCACAGTTCCCCTGCGCCTCAGGGATATCAAGTGTGAAACTGTCTTCGTCGTTGGACGCATCCGTGAGGATGCCATCCTAGGCAAACCATTCCTAACTGCGCATAAATGTAGGATCAGAGTTGATGAAGCAGCCGTTATGATTGGCGACCGCCAGCTACAATGTACTGACTGGAAAGGGAGGTTATTAGTTAACCGGGTGCAAGTGATACGGCTATTACCTTACCCGCTTGTTCAGAGGTTGCATTGACATGTAGACTCAATGCCAAAAATCACAGCCCCCTAGGTTTGGTAGAGGGCCACCCTGATGCCCCCCCTCTAGCTACAAGCATCAACCGACCAGACGGACAGTGCCACCTGGCAATTTGGTGTCTAAACCCCACTGACCAACCCCTGGAGCTGAAAGCTGGCCGGACCATAGGTCGGTACACGGCCATAGACGCAGACCAGTGCTCTGCCCCTGATGCCATACCCTGTTCCTCTCCTAAAGACAAACGTCAGAGAAACCCAGAGTATCTGGTACCACTACACCTACAGGATCTCTACCATCAGGCGGTGGTCAACTGCAAGGATTCCCAGGAGAAAGAGAGACTAGCTCAATTGCTGGAGCAGTACGGGTCTACCTTCAGTACGGGAGATTATGACATAGGCCGTACCAACCTTGCAGAGCATGGCATTCCTCTCCTACCTGGCGCCAAACTTGTGCGCCAACACCCCCATCGACGGGGGCCCCAGAAAGAAGAAGAGGCTGAGAAACAGATAGCTCACCTACTAGAGAAAGGCCTGATCGAACCCGCATCAGGAGCCTGGAGCTCTCCGGTAGTACTTGTGAAAAAGAAGGATGGGTCTTGGCGGTTTTGTATCGATTACCAGCGACTGAATGCTGTCACTCAGCTTGATGCTCACCCCTTGCCACGTATCGATGAGAGTCTCGATGCACTTTCAGGGAGCAAATACTTCAGCAACTTGGACCTTGTCAGTGGGTACTGGCAAGTGCCGCTGGATGAAGATGCGCGAGAGAAGTCCGCATTTACCACCAGGGCTGGACTGTTCAAGTGGAAGGTGCTGCCGTTTGGTCTCACTTCCGCCCCAGCTACCTTTCAGCGGCTCAAGGAGAAAGTTCTCCATGGGTACACTGGAAGACCCTTCTCTTATATCTGGACGATATAATCGTGATTGCACCAAACTTTTCCACTCACCTGGAAAGATTGGCAGAAGTGTTTGACCGGTTACAAAAAGCCGGTTAAAACTCAAGCCCAATAAGTGCGAACTGCTACAGGAGCAAGTTTGCTACTTGGGCCATGTAGTCAGCAAGGACGGGGTGGCAACCAATCTTGAAAAGGTGAAGGCAGTAGAAGAATGGAGCTTGCCAGGAGATTTAAGGGACCTCCAGGCATTTCTTGGCACCGTCGGGTACTACCGACAGTATTTGCCCAATTTCTCCACGGTAGCCAAACCCCTCACCAAACTGACCGGGAAGAACACCCCCTGGATGTGGGGACCAGAGCAAGAACAAGCTTTCCAGCAATTGAAAACCAGCTTGGTTACGGCTCCTATCTTGGGTTACCCTGAAAACACAGGTTCCTATGTGCTGGACACTGATGCCAGCAATGACGGACTAGGAGCAGTCCTGTCCCAGGTTCAAGAAGGCCGGGAAAAAGTCATATCTTACTACAGTAAGACGCTCAACCCCGCTGAACGTAACTACTGTGTTACCAGGAAGGAACTCCTGGCGGTAGTGAAAGCGGTGTGCCACTTCAGTCCATATTTGTATGGGCAGAAGTTCAAGTTACGAACTGATCATGCCTCCCTATTATGGCTCTGTCGCAAGAAGGAACCAACTAGCCAGGTAGCCCGGTGGCTAGAAATCCTCTCAGAGTTCCAATACTCAATTGAACATCGGAAAGGCATTCACCACGGCAACGCGGATGGGCTTAGTAGACGCTGCCCAGCCAATTGTCAGCAGTGCCAACACATTCAGAAAAGGGATGGTGGCCCGACAAAAGAGGAGGTAGCAGGAGAGCTCACCCCTGAGGTCCCAGAACCCTTGGCGCCCTTTAGCACTGCAAAAACCCTTATCGGTGATACCGTGAGGACAATACACGGAAGAGACCCGGCGCCGCTTGATGCAGGGCTAGTCCACATGCAACAAACTGGACAGCACCCGGTGGCCGTGGTCTATGAAGCCGTTAGAAATAACAACGCTCTAACTCAGGAACAACTAGACCTAGGAAGTCGTGAACTACGAGTACTTGCCCGTCGTCAATCCTCTATGAGAATTAGACCAGACGGTGTCCTAGAAATCAGGATGGTTATGAACAAGAGGTCTCGGTGGTGTGCCCTCTGCCCACCCGGCCTCCGAGGAACAACTATGTGGCAGACACATGCTCTGGCACACCAGGGCATAAAACGCACCCAACGAAGGTTGTTATTGACCTGGTACTGGCCAGGAATCTATGCTGACACCCGCAGACTGGTTCGGAGCTGCGAGGTGTGTCAACGTGCCAAAAGTGGGGGCGCACAGCCCAACTCTGCCCTACAGCGCATTTACGCTGGACGACCATGGCAGAAGTTAGCAGTTGACCTTGTGGGGCCACTACCAGAGACAAGGAGGGGAAATTGTTGGATCCTCGTCCTCACGGACCATTTTACAAGGTTGCAAGATGCACTAGCACTACCAGACGCCACGGCCGCAGTGGTGGCAACCGCCCTAGATGAAAGGGTGTTTGCTTACTTTGGCATCCCAGAGCAGGTCCATACCGATCAGGGAGCACAATTTCAAAGCAGTTTAATGAGAGAGCTATGTTCGTTGTGGAACAGTGAGAAGACTCGAACCACTCCCTACCACCCTCAGGCCAATGGGGTGGTTGAGAGAAATAACAGGATCTTAGGAGATTCTTTAAGATCCTTATTACTGAAGCGCCAGCCCAATGAATGGGACCTGTTGCTGCCACAGTTGATGCGAGCCTTTCGGGCTACACCCCACACAGTGACACAGACAGACACAGACAGACACCCACACAGACACCCAATTTCCTGATGTTGGGCCAAGAGCTCCGTTTGCCGGACCAGATTGCCTACCACCCTCCACTCTCGGAGAATCTGCCGGTACATACCTATGCCCAGACACTCAAAGAACGTCTCAAAGAGGTGCACCAAACACTACGGGAAGGACAGACACAGATTAAGACCGAAAAAGGACAAGAACCTACCCTGTTCGCACCTGGTGATCGAGTATGGTAGCAGAACATGAGACGGCATAAGGGAGAAAATCCGAAGCTCCAGGCCAAATTTGTGGGGCCCTATGAAGTAGAGGAAGCTTACAGCAATCACACTTACTTAATTGCAAGGCATGGCCAAAGATCTGTACAGAACGGTTGGCAATTGAAACTGTATCATCCCTGCACAGACCCCCGGGGGCAAGCCCCCGCTGCACTGGAACCCACTCGACGACCTAACATGAGGGGTGCAGTGAGGAGAAGACAGCAGCGGGCCAAATCCCCTGAGCAAGAGCAGCCAATACCCCCAATTCGTCAAGAACGAGCCGGTGCAGCCAGAACCCCAATTCTTGAGGATCCGGTGCCGCTCCCTGAGTCAGCCATAGCTGAAACCACACCACCCTTGCCGGGAAATGACCTTACGGCAACCCATCCTCCAAGGAGGGCCGAGAAGGACAACACAGAGGGACGCTCTCGACGAAATGTAGGGCCATCCACCCGATACGGTGATGTCTATTGTCACCAGATAGCCGAAGCCAGTGCTACCTACGATGAAGAACTCCATGCTCTGCCTCCACCAAATCAAGCTATCTGTCAATCTTTTCCCACTCCCTCCTGCTTCACCAGGACGTGGGACGCCGTCCCTAGAGATGCTAGGAGGCAGTAGGATGCTCTCCCCCTACACTTAACCGAGCACAGATGTTGCTCGAACTATTATTCTCTTTGCTACATTAAATAATTAAAGACAAAGAGATACTGTCTTTAATGGAGAGGGGAATGTGGTGGATTTTTGTGACCACTATCATTGCGCAAGGTCCCCCTGACAACTGCTGGGTGTCAGGCACGCCTAAACTGAGCCTGGCACAGCCAGAACACAAGCAAGTAAGCTGGTAGAGACCCTACCGGCCCTGCGGCATTTACTACCGGCCCTGCAGTATTCACTGCCGGCCCTGCAGAGGTACCACCGGCCCTGTAGCACACACTGCCGGCCCTGCAGCATACACTACCGGCCCTGCAGTGCCACTACCGGCCCTATACCGGGTCGGTGAGGGAAGAACGACTATAGCCTGAGAGCCTAAATTGATACCAAAGATGCAGGAGCCCGACTTTGCAGCTTAGCTGTCCTCAGACAAGACCAAAGCCAAGGACCACAAGCCATAAGAACCAGGAACTAGAGCTACTCATTGCACCATCATGAATCAGCATTATTGACTGATAAGCTCCGCCCCCCACTTCTGGGCGCCTTGCATATTTAACCTTATATTAGCCAATGTTGTATCATATTATTTATATCTCATGTTCTGATTAGTGCAATTACTTCCTGCTCTTGCTGATTTGTTGCCCCCTTATTTGGGCCTATATTTTCCCTTGTTCTGCCTATAAAAGGCAGAACACTTCTCATTATTCTTTGTATTGTATTGGGATTCTGCTTGTGATTGAGCCAAGTAGCATAATAAATTTACCGTTATTATACCTTGCTGGTTATGCTTGTATAATAAACTATGGTATACTCAACAAGACATTGAGTTGTGCGTTTGAGCCGTGGGCTCTGAGAACAGTTGTGGAGTCGGTATACTCCTCTGTTAGGAGTTGACCTCTTGAGTGAGGTGTTGTTGGTGGACGTTTGGTCGGCCCCCCAAAATCCACTACAGTATTTAACCTTGTGCATTACCAGGTGATCCGTTGCTATATTTAGCCTTGTATCATGATTTTTATCATCACTTCCTGTGCTAGTGATTGGCTATCTTATCATGTAGGCCAATTCTTTCTACAGTCCTGCCTATACTCTTTCAGTATTCTTTACATCTCTTTGGGTACCCATTCTATTTGATTGCTATCATATTGTATGCTCTAGTGGAAGGCCACACTAGAGTTGAAACCCCAAACCTCCTGCCTCGTATGTCTGAGCCGAGGGCCTCGCCTAGTTGTTAAAGTATTTATGCAGGTGGCAATGACTGAAACGGTGGTGTCCCTTTTGGAGAGAAAAATAATAGATATTATTCTGTCCTTAAAAAGATCACTATCTCTTACAATATGCGTACATGCAGCTTACATCTCTACATGAGAAAAATCAAAACTGTTGTAAAAATTTATTTATTTATTCATTTATTTAATTTATGTCGAGATTTTAATTTGCAGTTTGATCTTAAACTTGAGATACTTGTAGATTTAATATTAATACTTCTTTCAATAATGCAGGTGGAGACAAATCATAATCAGTTACATTTTGCAAAATAAGCATTGGTTGGAGCGTCAATCAAGCGATTACCCGCTGGTTTATACCTCACATATTGTTCTTCCAATATGCACAAACTGCAACATTCTATTGGAACAGGTTTTTGTAAGTTGTTTTTAGCTCAGTCCACCTGTGTCATCTTTCAAGTTGATAAGAAATGGAAAAACAATAAAGCTGGCTGAGCATTTGAATATGATGACTAATACGACTAGTTGTTTGTAAACTCAATCTACTATTTCAAATACTGGAAACTGGTTGTAGGTGCACTTGTGAAAAGAATATTACCGAGCCTGTCCACCCTACAGCACCAACGTCAACAACCAGAAGTACAGTCAAACTTTCAACCGCTCACAGTGTAGCAACCACAAATACTAATGCTATTCCACCAAAACACCAAACTTCTGACCACTGCTCCAGATGGAGTAAGTTCTACAACCTTGGGGAACCATACCAGAGTTCAGGAGATACAGAGAGTATCAAAGCGCTCATTGAGAAAGAGAAAATATGTAATGGAGCCGGTGAAGTGGTTACTGATGTAACATGCCGACTTGCTGATAGTAGTGCGCATTGGACTAGTGGTGCACAGTATGGAGTGGTCTGTGACCTACAGGTTAGATCACAATACATCCTAAGCATCAGTTCAAGAATATACGTGTATTGTGATACAGTTTGTTTGCTCAGATTTTAGTGAAATACACAGTGTACTGTACAAAACTGATTTATTTGTATGTTTTAGAATGATGGGCTTCGCTGTGACAATTCAGACCAGTTTGTTCCTGGACTCCCAATTCAAGAAGAGTGCTACGACTATGAAATATCCATTTACTGTGAATGCCGCGATCCACCAACCGGTCCAGCTCAACCACCAACCGGCCCAGCTCAACCCCCAACCGGCCCAGCTCAACCCCCAACCGGCCCAGCTCAACCACCAACCGGCCCAGCTCAACCACCAACCGGCCCAGCTCAACCACCAACCGGCCCAGCTCAACCACCAACCGGCCCAGCTCAACCACCAACCGGCCCAGCTCAACCACCAACCGGCCCAGCTCAACCACCAACCGGCCCAGCTCAACCACCAACCGGTCCAGCTCAACCACCAACTGGCCCAGCTCAACCACCAACCGGTCCAGCTCAACCACCAACCGGCCCAGCTCAACCACCAACCGGCCCAGCTCAACCACCAACCGGCCCAGCTCAACCACCAACCGGCCCAGCTCAACCACCAACCAGCCCAGCTCAACCACCAACCGGTCCAGCTCAACCACCAACCGGTCCAGCTCAACCTCCAACCGGCCGAGCTCAACCACCAACCGGCCCAGCTCAACCACCAACCGGTCCAGCTCAACCACCAACCGGCCCAGCTCAACCACCAACTGGTCCAGCTCAACCACCAACCGGCCCAGCTCAACCACCAACCGGTCCAGCTCAACCACCAAAGACTCCGGTTTCAAGCTGTTCCAGATGGAGTAAGTTCTACAACCTTGGGGATCCATACCAGAGTTCAGGAGATACAGAGAGTATCAAAGCGCTCATTGAGAAAGAGAAGATATGTAATGGAGCCGGTGAAGTGGTTACTGATGTAACATGTCGACTTGCTGATAGTGGTGCGCATTGGACTAGTGGTGCACAGTATGGAGTGGTCTGTGACCTACAGGTTAGATCACAATACATCCTAAGCATCAGTTCAAGAATATACGTGTATTGTGATACAGTTTGTTTGCTCAGGTTTTAGTGAAATACACAGTGTACTGTACAAAACTGATTTATTTGTATGCTGTAGAATGATGGGCTTCGCTGTGACAATTCAGACCAGTTTGTTCCTGGACTCCGAATTCAAGAAGAGTGCTACGACTATGAAATATCCATTTACTGTGAATGCTTTGATCCACCAACCAGCCCAGCTCTACCACCAACCGGTCCAGCTCAACCACCAACCGGTCCAGCTCAACCACCAACCGGCCCAGCTCAACCACCAACCGGCCCAGCTCAACCACCAACCGGCCCAGCTCAACCACCAACCGGCCCAGCTCAACCACCAACCGGCCCAACTCAACCACCAACCGGTTCAGCTCAACCACCAAAGACTCCGGTTTCAAGCTGTTCCAGATGGAGTAAGTTCTACAACTTTGGGGATCCATCCCAGAGTTCAGGAGACACAGAGAGTATCAAAGCGCTCATTGAGAAAGAGAAGATATGTAATGGACCTGGTGAAGTGGTTACTGGTGTGGAGTGCCGTTTAAGGAAGAGTGGTGCATCATGGGATAGCGTTACACAAGTGGGTGTGGTCTGTGATCTACAGGTTGGTGTGCTATTAATTTCAGTTACTAGTATTTTACAGAGTCCCAACTACTATTGTTCTGCCTGCTGTTTTTTTTTCTTATTCTTTCACCTACGTCCAACCCCATCTCCTCTAAAGCCGTGACTAATAAACCTTTCACTTGTTAAATAGAAATTGGTTTAGATGATTAATTTTAAAAGAAAAGCTTTTAGACCTTTTCAAACTACAGCTAAGTGCTTTTTGAAAAAGTGCCCAATTTCAATATTTGAGTTTATAGATGAACAAAAAAAATAAAAAAAAAATTAACAAAAACTGACTAAAGTAGGTACTGTGAAGCATTGTGCAAGATTTGTGTGATACTTAGCTGATTCAGGGCCCCCACAACTCCCATAATCCCTACACTCCTTGCCTTGTCCATAGAGAAGTGTAAAGTAACCCCAGCGCCTTCCCTCTTGATTGGTGCTATGCCGAACCTGTTGTAAATTTGATACTGGCTACCCCGGGCCTGCATCCACCCTGTATACTATATATATAGATATAGAGACTTACCCCGGGTTACCCCGGATCTGTACCCTGGGTCAACAGGGAAAAATGGCTTCTAAAGGACGCCTGAGGCCCAGGGAGCCCAAAAACCTACCCATTATGGAGACCGGAGCTGCACCGGTGGAAAGGGCCAGAGACTAGGAAGGTAACAGACCATATAAGGAGTGGAAAAGTTGCATGGCCAAAAAAAAGCGGGAAAGCACCCCACAGGGCTGTCTGCCATGTGTATCCCTCTGTGATTGGATTTTCTTGTTTGTGTTGTTGCATTACCCATGATGATTTGCTGTAAACTTGTATGATTATTTGTGATTTGCTCACCCTAATAAGGGGTTGAGCCTTCCTGGCTATCTCCTATAAAAGGAATTGTTGTCGTGAGAAAGCCAGAAGTTTTGTGTACTTTGTATTATCAACATGTTATACTGCTAGGTAGATTCAGTACAATAAATTATTTATTAGCGTAACCTCTGTGTGGTTAGTCTGGGGCGCTGACCCCGAGCTAGTGTGGTGGATTTTTATGACCACTATCTGTGCGCAAGGTCCCCCTGACAACTGCTGGGTGTCAGGCCAGCCTAAACTGAGTCTGGCATAGCCAGAAAACAAGCAAGTGAGCCGGTAGAAGAACTACCGGCCCTGCAGCATTCACTACCGGTCGTGCAGAGGTACTACCGGCCCTGCAGCATTCACTGTCGGCCCTGCAGCATGCACTACCGGCCCTGCAGTGTCACTACCGACCCAATACCGGGTCGATGAGGGAAGAAGAGCGGTAGCCCGTGAACTCAAAATGGTAAGAAGATGCAGGAGCCCAACTTTGCAGCTTATCAACCACCGGAAAGACCAAAGATAGGGAACACAAGCCGTAAGAGCCAGGAACTCGAGCTACCTATTGCACCATCATGATTCAGCATTATTGACTAAAAAGCCCCGCCTCTCACTTCTGGTCGCCTTGTACATTTAACCTTATATAAGCCAATACTGCATTATGATGATAATAATTTACCTTTCTATTCGTGCAATTACTTCCTGTCACTGTTGATTTGTTGCCCCCTTATTTGGGCATATGTTTTCTCCTGCTCTGCCTATAAAAGGCAGAGACTGTTCATTAATCTTTGTATTGTATTGGGATTCTACTTGTGAGTGTACCAAGTAGCATTATACATTACAGTTATTATACTTCGCTGCGTTGTGCTTGTATAATAAACTATGACATACTCTTTGAGACACTGAGTTGTGCGTTTGAGCCGTGGGCTCCGAATACGGTTGTGGAGTTGATATACTCCTCCATTTGGAAGTTGACCTCTGGAGTGAGGTGTTGTTGGTGGACATTGGATCGCCCCCCAAAATCCACTACACTAGTTGCTAAAGTCAAGGGAGAGGATGCCGTTGTGTTGGTAGTGTTAGAGGAAAAACACTACAGTATTGTAAAAGATTTGCACATGACCTTTACCAACCACTTTATCAAACACTACTAGAGAGTTAGCTCTGGGTAGCAGGATGCTGACTGCTGCCTACTACAACACTGTCCCCCAGTTTTACAACCCAGATCTGTGTCGAATCTTACCACCAAATAGCTGGGTGGGAAGCACAGTCCACTCTGCTATCAACCAAGGAGTACTGTGAAGCAAAAACCTAATCGGATTTCCACTCTAAAACTTAGTAAGGCAATTTGCCGGACTAACAAGGTTCAAGCTCGGTATAAATAAATGTATTTGCCTATATTTGCCAAAAGTACAATCAGTTGCCAGCAACACAACTGCTCAATGCAAGTCCACAGCCAGTTCTGGGCCAGCTCAGGAAATAACAGCTATATTTAAGCTATCAAAGGTGCTCAGATAATTAAATAGGCAGTTCAAAATGCAACAATATACTAGGCTATAAACAAATAGGTTGAAAAGTAAGCAGTAACAAGGAATGTAGATAAGCAGGCGAATTGATACCTAACTAACTGATACAAATGTCTACTGCTGATTGGCTGTTAGGTTGACAACCAAACAAAAGAGCAGACTGCAGACTAGCACACCAGCTGGCAATGTAAATCACCTGACTCAACAGTCAGCAATGCAAGTAAATAATTAAACAAGCATTTATCAGCTGGCAGCTGGCTGCCTGTGCATGCATTGAATACTAAATGGACTCAACTTTCACTGCCAAGTAGAAGCCACACCGCGCAAATCCATTACAGTATTTTATCTATTACTTGTCATTTATTGATGGAACAAATTTTGAACCAAACTGAAAAGCAGCCATTCTGAGTTTTTTTCAGCTCAAACGAGCTTTCTATTTGATAATGGGCACGTTCATTGGCCTAATAATTGCAACACACATTCCGAGTTGTATGACAATACACAATTCCGACTGGGAATTCATTAAAAATGCAGTTGGATTTTTTGAAGCAGAATGGCATTTCTCCAATGCGGAAAAAAGTTACCTGTAGTGCCAATTATGTTGTATTTGAAAAAAAATGGGCTTTTCAAGGTTCCCATTTTAATAGCAAAACAACTTGTCGGTTTTTACAATAGAGCTGCCAAAGCAGAATTTGGCCTTAAGACCAGAACCTCCACCCTGACTCACCTAACTTGTGTGGCATTGAAAAAAAGTTGTTAGATAATAATATATACTTTCTTCAACTCTTTGATGAATGAGAAATTTTCAACTTTCAACACTACAACTTGTCTACTTGCCCTTATCAGTTCTGAAAAGGTAGAATTTTTTCTGTCCACAAAATATCGTAAACAGTGATTTGATGGCTGTAGGATATGGTTGATAAAATTTTAACAACAATGAGAACAAGTTGAAGTGTTTTCTCTATGGAGCCGTGTTAACAGTTTAAAACTGTCAAAAATTGTCGTATGGCTTACATCTGTGACTCAACAATAACTAGACTGAGTTTTTTAAAAGCAAAGTTTGTTCAGTACCTAACAAAATAAACAACAATGATCATTTTCAGCAAGGAGTTTGATTAGATCTAACTACTTGCGTTCAGAGCTACTTGTTTTCCGTCTCAGTGCTTGAGGATAACTTAGCGATGTAGCGGTGTAGCGGTATAGCGGTATAGCGGTGTAGCGGTGTAGCGGTGTAGCAGTGTAGTGGTATAGCGGTGTAGTGGCTTGCAGAATACTTCTTGAAATGTGAAGTTTTATTTTAACTTCTAGCTTCATGGAGTTTATTTGTTCTGAGTGTATTCTCTTTTTGACTAGAGAGTGCTAAATCAGCTTCTATTATACTTTTATGATATACACTGTTGCTGCACTCCTTGCAAAAAGGATTCCCACTTACTTTGTGTTTTACTACCCTACCAGAAAATGTGACAATGTAACAAACAAGCGCCAGTAGTGAATTGAATGAGTGTTGTTGGAGGATTATATTATATTAACATGATTCTATTTGTTTGAAGGTTACTCAGCTCTACTTGTTAAGATCCAAAGTCTAGTAATTGATGTAATAACTACGGAATATTATTAGCACTAGGCTTTTGTTAAAAGAGTAACATTTTACAATGCTTCGGCAAATAGGATCTTTTTTCTCGAACATTTCCAGCAAAAATCTCTGTAGGTAGATTATGTTTCAGGAGGTCAATCGATGTTCATGTTGCAATTCATAATGTGCAAATGAAATCCAATTAAATCCACCTGATAGTACAAACAAAAATGGCAGAACGACAAAACTGAACTAGTTTGAGCTAACTGGTCCTCAAATGACTAAATACTTGTTCCATCTTAGTTTTGTTAAGCAGCGTGTACAAAAAATGCTATTCTTCTACAAGTTTTATTTGATTGTTTTATACGTATGAGTAGTAATTAAACTTCTTTTATCTGCTATACTTTTGTAGAGCGACGGACTTCGATGTTTGAATGCAAACCAACAGAACCAAGAGATCTGCAATGATTATGAGATTTCTATATTCTGTGAATGTGAAGACACAGTTCCCCCAACCGGTGGTCCTCCTCCAACTCTTATGACTCCTCCAACCAAGCATTACCCAACCAAACCACACAAACCTACTCCACACTATGCTTCTAAACCAATCAGGGACACAACTGTTGCACCAACCACTATTTCAACTCACTGCTCCAGATGGAGTAAGTTCTACAACCTTGGGGATCCACACCAGAGTTCAGGAGACACAGAGAGTATCAAAGCACTCATTGAGAAAGCAAAGATATGTAATGGAGCCGGTGAAGTGGTTACTGATGTAGTATGCCGACTTGCTGGTAGTGGTGCGCATTGGACTAGTGGTGCAGATGGTGGAGTGGTCTGTGACCTACAGGTTAGATCACAATACATCATAAGCATCAGTTCAAGAATATACGTGTATTGTGATACAGTTCGTTTGCTCAGGTTTTAGTGAAATACTTAGTGTACAAAAACTCTGATTTATTTGTATGTTTTAGCATGATGGGCTTCGCTGCGACAATTCAGACCAGTTAGTTCCTGGACTCCCAATTCAAGTAGAGTGCCATGACTATGAAATATCCATTTACTGTAAATGCCGTGATCTACCAACCAGCCCAGCTCTACCACCAAAAACTTCGGTTTCAAGCTGCTCCAGATGGAGTAAGTTCTACAACCTTGGGGATCCATCCCAGAGCACAGGAGACACAGAGAGTATCAAAGCACTCATTGAGAAAGAGAAGATATGTAATGGACCCGGTGAAGTGGTTACTGGTGTGGAGTGCCGTTTAAGGAAGAGTGGTGCATCATGGGTGAGCGTTACTGAAGTGGGTGTGGTCTGTGATATACAGGTGAGTGCGTCTTTCAGTTTAGTTATCTTAGTTCACGTTTTGATCTCTAGCAAACACAGTCAACTCCTGTGTGTATATGTCCTAGTATAATGGATTTTGGCTTCCACTACAACTATACTATACCCTGTTGCCTACCGTAAGCAACACAGCTTATCGGTCAGTCTATTATACCTGGCTACACTTCTCTACCTCTCACTACAGGTGTACCCTGAGTCAGGATAGTGCAAGTACCCCAAAAGTAGTTGGTCTCCCCTTTTCCAATTCATGGGAGCTCAAACACACAAATCAATCTTTCAGTGTAACCAGCAAGCATGAAGCTCATTTAAAGCTATTGGTACAGCGGTGCTAAATAAAAGAGAATAAATGTATGAATAATGTAGTGGATTTTGGCAGTCAACTACTTAATCCACTAGTTGCCCTTTTACCGAGTCACAGTCAAGTCAATAGCTGTCGATGGCCCTCTGTCACCCATTTCATCTCTCTAAAAACAATCTTGTGCCGGTTATGGCACCGATAATTCTGTGAAAAAGCCTAGCTTAGTTCCATAACGATGAAGAGCCCACAGCTCAGGTGCATAACTCAGCGTTTTAGAGTTGGATGCATTTATTACTTTACAACTCCGGTGCAAAAGTGACTGTGGTAAGGGATATCATTAGCAAGGCAAGTGATCCAATACAATACCGTAGTAGATTTTAGTCTCAGCAACCACAAAATGCTACTAGTCTCCAGTTCTCTATTTCCCTCCAGAGGGGACACCGCAGTTATGGCTGGTGCCACATGATCAACTGACTTTAGCGACTAATGGAGAGCCTGTGGCTCAAACGAATCAGTTCAGTTGTAGTGTACAGCAATATTTATTAATACACTGTACAGCTGTAGGGAGGCTATCCATTAGAGTATAATGGCAAGAGCGTGTGGTAAGACCAGAACAAATACACAGAACAATGAGCAGATCCAGTCTTATATCGGCTGGATTACAGGAAGCTTATACACTAGATAACAATACAACCAATCATACAAGCAGGAAGTAAGCGAGAACGAATAAGAGTATATGGTTAAGAATAACAATGAGTACAAGATAATGCACAGAATTAAAGTCACATGTACACATAGCAATCGATAGACAATTAACTTAGTGATTGCAGGATTTTGCAGTTTCTGTTTCTAGAGAAATCGCAAAGCAATTGCTAACATTTTATTTAAGGGTATTGCCAGGTTTTGATCCAGGTCAAAAATTTGCTAGCTGTCTCGTTATCTGCAGTGCTCCGATCTATCAATGATCATGTATTAAATTGTAGGCTATACTTTGAACAACGAGTTAGACTGGAATCGCTGAACAATGGATAAGAGTAGAAAACTAGGTAATTTTTCTAGGACCTTTGAAAATAGCAAAGAAAAATTACCAAGCTATTGCTATATGTACATGAGGTATTAAAGCAAGAGGCACCTATTCGCTAAAGGTTGGGGGTTAATGGGTTGATTGTCTCGTAGTCTCCCATTTCCTGCCAGTTCTTTGGGCTTTCTCTAGCCTAGATCCCATCTTTCTCATGGTTTGGAGGCAGGTAAGCCCTGGATTTGGTCTTTTGAGACTCCACAGCTAACTTTGAGATCCTAGGCGAAGGCAGCCATCTTATGCCGTCCCAGTAGCACCATACTGGCCCTGTAGGGGTCAATACCTGCCCTGCATGGTACTCAACACTGAACTGACATTACTGATCAATTTTGTGCTAGTAGCAGGGACAACCAGTTACTTCTTAGTAGCTTCCTTCAGCACAGAAGGGTGTCTCTGAACCACAGAAACAGCCTCTATTCTTGCAAGTGCTGTAGAGATAGATTCTACAGGTATTAATTTATATAAATCTACTGCAATACAGAGTTACGTAGCAGAGGCTTTGCTTTTTATATGCAGAGGCACAAGAACTAATTGCCGTTAGGGAGTTTGCGAAAAACCCTGACTAACGAGTACGTTAACGTAGGGTACGCGCCAATTGGTCAAATTATTAAGTTCTGGGATAAGCTCACCAAGTACGTTGCGACAATCTCGCCGAGCGAGCCAATTCCCTGACTGAAAATCATTTCCGTTTTCACAGCGATAGCATTTACACCTTTTGTATTTTTATTTTACTAATAATGGCCTCCCAAACAAAGTTGTAAGTTAACTTACAACTTAGTAATTACTATTAACACACAGCTGTATTTATTTATTATGAATGGTGGTGGCTTCCTGTACATGGATTACTGGCCTAACTGATGTTTATTCAAAATGTGTATACGCCAGTGAGTGATTGTAATTTTCATGTTTTTTATGGTGTTTAATCAACAATGATAAAAATAATAAATAATAAAATTTGCGATGGCGGTAACAAAATTCCCTCCAGTGTAAAAGAGGCGCCTCACGTAGCAAATATTCCCTTCCGTCAAAACAGTAAATTGACGTAAAAAATCTCACGTTTACGAGAGGTACTACGTGGGACGAGACAGCTAATCACCGATAATCCGCTCTAGTGGTACCACGTGACCTCTCTCACGTACTCGTTAACGGCCTCGTTGGGCTTTCGCAAACTCCCTATTATTACACATATAACCTACAACCCTCATATTAGCATATATTAATATGTGAGTAAATCATAATTACACAAATGAACACATGTAGTTGATTTTGGGGGCTGAAACCCACTAGCTGAGCTTGGTAGCGTGCTGCCACCAGTTGTTAGTTTTACCTGTTATAACAACAAGGTCGGTGATATACCGAATGAATATAAGATAGAGAATTGCTACTCTACAACCAGTTGGGAGCCCTCGGCTCAGACGCATATCTCAATGTTATTGAGTCCATATGCTTTTATTCCTCTAGAATAAATGAGTTAGTAAAAGTCCCAATTACAACTGACAATCATGAGCGAAGTTCTGCATTTTATAGACAGTGCGCAGAAGTAATCATCCAATTACAATGCAACATTATAATATATGCCAATGAAAGTGATTATATAAATACATGACGAATAGGATAGTAAAAAGGGCTTAAAAAGAATAGGCGCCCTGTGACAGTAGTCGGAGACATAGGCTCATACACCAATCATAGCTAGTCTCTGGGTCCTTGGTCTTTCTAGTGTAATGGAATTGCACAGGGCTGCAATCATCAGCCGGTGCTACAAACATATGCTAATCACCATATATATCCAAGAGCCTATACCAGTAGAAGTTATGCTTGACTGATCAAGAGTGCGGCTGAGCTACACTTCACTACAGCCAAGCACAGGACAGACTTTCCCCCCCCCCCGCGTCTTTATCTATTTATAACTTTGACACTTGAGCCATGCTACTTTGTTTTTATTGCTCAACCTATTTAGCCAATCATATATTT
Source organism: Cryptosula pallasiana (assembly GCA_945261195.1). Taxonomy (NCBI): domain Eukaryota; kingdom Metazoa; phylum Bryozoa; class Gymnolaemata; order Cheilostomatida; family Cryptosulidae; genus Cryptosula; species Cryptosula pallasiana. Next base: position 14,899,608 of record OX183133.1, on the reverse strand, counting down.
TTATTCTTATATAGTTTTGCACTCCCTTTATATAGAGTTGCATGCAGCCCAGCAGGGCAGATACAATTAGATACTCTTAGCGGACAGAGTTGTGTCTCAACTAGTATTGCCTAGTATTTGTTCGTGTGTCTCAGCTAGCGTTTAAGGCTAGCCAGCACCAGTCCCACAGCTGAGGAATCGTTGGAACTACCAGGAAGAATACCTTGGAAGGCGCTTGAGAAGAAACGCTTAGGATTCAGAGTAGTAACGACCAGCCAAGAAGACTAAACTGCCAGACATATTGGACATTATTCAGTACATATTTGGAGACCTATCGTTCTTTCCACTCATACTTAGTGTTTCAGTTTTGTGCGTTTTTGTTTCAGTAGCAAGTGTAATAAAGTACTGCTACCCTGTTCAACTTGTGAAATCCGTTTGGCCGGTTGCCGAACTTAGTCGTGTCTGCTAGTTAGCAGCATTCAGTACTCTCCGTATCAGAGAGACCATACTGCCTTGTCACTCCGTAGCCATCGCTACCACGAATTACAGAGTAAGCCAGTAGAATAAGCACTCTTGCAGTACCAGTAACCATTACACTAGCTTTAGTCCATCATCTTCTGTAAGGGTTAAGGGTTGATATCTTCGGTAGATGGCTCTTAGGTCCTCCCAGGCTACTTCTAAGTTTCAGGCTCCACTGACTCACTTCCTGTCGGCTCAGTGAGGTCGGTATAGGTGTATACAGGGTCGGTATAGGTCGGTATAGGTGTATACAGGGTCGGTATAGGTGTATACAGGGTCGGTATAGGTCGGTATAGGTGTATACAGGGTCGGTATAGGCATAAATATAGTTACCGTCCATTCGGTTTAGTAGTTGCTAGTCATTCTGGTCATCTAATGGCTATTATAGTGATGCCAGAATATGGTGCTATGTGTGGGCAGAGAGTATGTACACTAAAATCCACCACAAACGGAGGTTATTAATCCCATACAATCACATTCAGGGATTAGAGTTAAAAGTACAAAACGGAAAGACGCTCGAGGTGCGTTTATGTGCCAAGTAGCCCGTCGTGTGAGATATTGGGCCATACTACTCCTTGTAATAAACCTTAAGGCTTTGCTGGCCTGTGGTCTAAGTTTTGGGAAGCCTGTAGGCGAGTACCTGATGGATACAGGCTTTTGAAGTAACAGCCTATTTTGGCCTTTTGGGTTAAGATAGCCATCTTGCTTCTGGCCCGGGATAATCTCCCAAGAGTACCCTAAGTGTACTGCGCCAGAGTAGCTAGTATGTATTAGTAACCCTGTTCTGGTCATCTGATGGCTATATAATTGATGCCAGTGTTTCAAGTAGTGAATTGAATGAGTGTTGTTGGAGGATTATATTATATTAACATGATTCTATTTGTTTGAAGGTTATTCAGCTCTACTTGTTAAGAACCAAAGTCTAGCAATTGATGTAATAACTACTGAATATTATTAGCACTAGCCTTTGGTTAAAAACGTAACATTTTACAATGCTTCGGCAAACAAGATTTTTTTCTCTCGAACATTTTCTGCAAAAATCTCTGTGGTAGATTATGTTTCAGGAGGTCAATCGATGTTCATGTTGCAATTCATATTGTGCAAATGAACTCCAATTAAACCCACCTGATAGTCAAACAAAAATGGTAGAACGAAAAAGCTGAACTAGTTTGAGCTAACTGGTCCTCAAATGACTAAATACTTGTTCCAGCTTAGTTTTATTAAGCAGCGCGTACAAAAAATGCTATTCTGCTACAGGTTTTATTTGATTGTCTTATACGTATGAGTAGTAATTAAACTACTCGAATGTTCTATTTCTTTGTAGAGCGACGGACTGCGATGTGTGAATGCAAACCAACAGAACCAAGAGATCTGCAATGATTATGAGATTTCTATATTCTGTGAATGTGAAGACAAATTTCCCCCAACTGGTGGTACTCCTCCAACTCTTATGACTCCTCCAACCAAGCATTACCCAACCAAATCACACAAACCTACTCCACACTATGCTTCTAAACCAATCAGGGACACAACTCTTGCACCAACCGCTATTTCTACTCACTGCTCCAGATGGAGTAAGTTCTACAACCTTGGGGATCCATCCCAGAGTTCAGGAGACACAGAGAGTATCAAAGCGCTCATTGAGAGAGAGAAGATATGTAATGGAGCCGGTGAAGTGGTTACTGATGTAACATGCCGACTTGCTGGTAGTGGTGCGCATTGGACTAGTGGTGCACAGTATGGAGTGGTCTGTGACCTACAGGTTAGATCACAATGCATCATAAGCATCTGTTCAAGAATATACGTGTATTGTGATACAGTTTGTTTGCTCAGGTTTTAGTGAAATACTCAGTAGTAGTAATATATGAGCAGATCTCCCTACCAAGTGTTTTTTTGTGAATTATATTTCGGGGGTTATGCAATGGGTTACGGCGTTGAATGAATTCGCCGAGTTTATATTGTATTTCATTTGACGGGCATTTGAGTGGCATTTGAGTGGCATTTAAGTAGCATTTGAGTTTTGATTATTTTTTTACCTAATTTGACCTTATATGGCATATAGAGTTTTGAATGTATGGCATTTAAGTTTTGATAACTTTTTTACATAACTCGAACTCATATGACATCTTGAGAGAGAGAGAAGAGAAAAGAACGAGGAAATATAACTACATTGAATCAATATATGATTATATACATTTATTACATAATAAGTAGGGAAAATATCCTTGTATAATATAGATAGAGTTAGTAAATACTAAGTAATACAAAGCACTACAACTTGTAATGACAATCAATGCATAGTCTTTTTCTTTACAATGATGTCATTGATGTACTGATGTTATATCTTAGGAAGGAAGACTTCTGTTTTATGTACTTTTGATTCCGTAATGAACTAAAATAAAAAGTTATGTATCAGTATAGGATGATTAAACAAAAATGTAAAATAATTACATGAATTTGAATTATAGTTCTTCTTACATTGGTTAGTTAACATTATATAGAAAAGGGAAGTAACTCACCAAGTTATATTGTTCGGTTTGTTTTTTCTTGAGCGTAATTTTCATCAAGTGTTTTTGATTCTCTCTCTTCTATCTAAAGCAAAACAAAAAATAATTGCTTTATAAATAAATATTATCTAATTGGAAGTATTACTTATATCAGTTAGTTTACATTAAATTAAAAATACTCACTATGTTGTCTTGTCTGACATGCTCTTTTTGAATATAGTTTTCACCAGGGGGTGTTGGTTCTCTCAAAGATGTAGAAGATGTGTTTCCCACTCCCATTGAAAGCACTAAGACCTTGTTCTCAACAACCTCATCTGTAGTAAAGTACTTCATCTGGTTGGAATCATCAAGTTTGTTGGATAGGTTTCGAGCTGTTTCTATCGCTTGTAATGCTGTGAACGTGATTATATCATGTCGATGATAACCAAATCTACTAACTTCACGATTTCTTACAAGTATGACTCCTGTTCCAATCTGTTTGATCTCGCTAGCATGTTTTTCAGGTATATATAGAACCCCCATCATCAAACCATCGTATTGCAAACATCTGTAGTTTACAAGTAGCGCATCCATCACAACTTCTCCATTAGGTAATGTTAACTGAGTTGATATTTGAGGGGATTCAAAATTGATTACACTTCCAACATTGAATTGAGAGAATGTTGCGATACGAACCATACTGATCAACTGGCTAGGTGTTTTTTTTTATTAATCTACTTAGCTGTTTAGCTTCCTCAAGGGAAATATTGGATGGGAAGTTGATTGGGTGAAAGATTGGATGCTTGTCTGAATCGAATCCCATAAAAACCATGTAACAGATGGTTGGAATTTGAAAAATATTTGAAAAGAATAAACTAACTAGATATTTATAAAATAAACACATAATCAAAACCTAAATAATTTTTCTGATGCGTTATGGTGAAACTATTTGATCTTTTATTAATAAGAACAAATTATTAAAACATAAAATTAACTTTCTGAAGCATTATAGCAAATCTAGTTGAACTTTTCTATCAATATATGTTAAAGAATTATTTAGTGATTCTCACCTTATCGACTGAAAGTCTTTCTATCGTTTCAAGTAAATGTAGTAGTCGGTGTGTAGATGTTGCTTCTTTGCTAGCTATTGTAGAACTGGATGCTTTCTGTGTGAAAACACTGGTTCTTAAATAGCTAAAGTTGCACTGATTAAACCCTATGAAAACCATCTCGTGACACCTTCTTTATAATATATCTATGATTCAGCAGTTTTTCACGTGATATTCCCGCGAAAGCATTGGTTTTTATTCGCGTGAAAATTATTTTTTTACTCCCGCGAAAGCAACGGTTTTTATTCCCATGGGAATAATTGTTTTATTCCCGCGAAAGCATTGATTTCTATTCGCGTGAAAATAAATTATTTATTCCCGCGAAAGCATTGGTTTGTATTCGCGTGAAAATAAATTATTTATTCCCGCGAAAGCAACGGTTTCCATTCGCGTGAAAATAAACTATTTATTCCCGCGAAAGCATTGTTTTGTATTCACGTGAAAATAAAATTTTTATTCCCGCAAAAGCAACAGTTTCCATTCGCGTGAAAATAAATTATTTATTCCCGCGAAAGCATTGGTTTGTATTAGCGTAAAAATAAAATTTTTATTCCCGCGAAAGCAACGGTTTCCATTCGCGTGAAAAAATGCTGATTCATAGATACATTATAATAAAGGTTGGCTTGTGATGGTATTCATAGGGTCTAATCAGTGCAACTTTAGCTATATAAGAAGCATTGTTTCCATACAGAAAGCATTCACTTCATCGTTAGTAACTGAAGGAACAAGATCTACTACATCATCATCTACTACAGTACTCCTTCATCATCTGAATTACATAGGAAACAGCTGAAGTTCAAACAACTATGCGTATAATTCATCTAATTCAAAGAAAAACAAGCCTTCATTTGTGATGTAAGTATTTATATTTTGTTTTAATTGCAATCAATTTAAACGTGAAGACATTTTCTGAAAAAAACATGATTATTCACTATTTAAGCCATCAAAAATGTTGTATGTAAGTTTTAATTATGATTTATTATTATTATTTCAGGACTTCAAAATGAAAAAAGTACTCCTTCATCCGAATTTTATAGAGAGCAGTTCAAGTTCAAACAACTATGAATATCATTCATCTAATTCAAAGAAAGACAAGTCTTCATTTCTGATGTAAGTATTCACATTCTATTACAAGAGTTATCAATTCAAGCGCAGATGTATATTGAAAAAAATTGAAAACCCTAGTCTTTTTTTATTTTTTACTACAAAGCATTATCATTTTTTTTTAGAATAACAACGAACTAGGTCAGAGGGAAAGAACTTTCCAGCAAAACTTCAACTTGAGTAATAACTGAAGCTACTACTTATATTGTATATAAATAATGTGTCGAGTAACAAACAACAGATATGTAACCAACATTATTTATAATAAAAAAAAAAACGAAAAAAAATCGGAATTGCTTTGAAAATACTAAAGACTCCATCGGATGGATAGATGATAGTTTACTCGTTACTTCCTCGTTGTTTTTACAACAAACTTTTCCTGATACCACTACAATAACTTATGTTGTCGCAACTTATCCGGATAACCACTGTAGTCTTTTGCCATTAAAATTACAAAAAACTATTGCGGAACTTTTCCCAACGGACTTCTTCAAGTTCATTTACAATGAACTCTCTTTTTATGAAAGAGAGACTTTAATGCTTGATGAAAGTTATCGAAGAAAATCATTTCTTACAAACTGGAGATGAGTAGGTAAACATTGCGGTGAAAACATGGCTGGAGCTGGTTTCTATAACCTTGAAAAAGACAACGCTGCTCGATGTGTTTTTTGCCAAGGGGTATTACTAAACTGGAAGGATGGAGATGAACATCCGATGAAAGAACATGCTAAAAGTTTTCCGTTTTGTCGATTTCTTAGAGGATTTAACACTCACAATCGTGTGTATAGACCTAGGAAACTACTTGCAGATGAAATGAAAAACATCTCAATTGTCAAAAGTTATACGATGGAAGAACAAAAAACTAGAAGAGGAGATTTAACTGCAGAAGTATTACCTTTAGGTATATCAATTGATCGTGCTGGTAAACCTCGTTTTGCTACTGAAACATCTAGAGAAGACAGTTTCAAACAATGGAAGGGTAAAGTTTCCATGAAACTCCTTTCCAATGCAGGTTTTTACTATACTAAGTTCGGAGATAGTGTAAAATGCTTCTTTTGCTCGGGTGAACTTAAAGAATGGAAAGAGAGTGATCTACCGTGGGAGGAACACTGTCGATGGTTTCCAGACTGTTCTTTTTTACTCGGGAGTAAAGGTGAAGAGTATGTTGAGGATGTTTACGCGCGAATGGAAAAGGCCAAAGGTGTGAGCGACGGGTTGAAAAATATCGAGAAAAAGTGAAACAAATAACACAAAACAATGACACCGAAGAAATGAAACTTATCTGCAAAAAACTAGGATACAGTCAAAACGATATCGAACAAGTTCTAGTGTTAAATGGAAAACCTTTTGAGCGAATAGGTTTTATGATTGAAGCCTTGCATACTTTTGAAAATGATTTTACATCTGTTGAGAATTCGTCAACACTGTTAAAAAATGATGCTAAATCAATTGAATCGTTAAAAAAAAATAAAGAACAGACTAAGCAAAGCAAACTCGCTCAATGTGCGTCTGAGTCACATGAAAAAAAAGTAATCGCAAATCATATCTCTCTTCCATGCGGTCATCTCATTTACTGTAGTGAGTGTAAGGAAAAAGCACTTACTGAATGCTCATCAGAAGTAAAACCTTGTCCAATCGATGGTTGTCAGGTTGAAATTAAAGCATTTATGAAGATCTACATGAGCTAGCATAACAATTAACCTCAAAAAAAAGAAAAAAGTAATGAATGATTAAATAGGTATTTCAATTTGAAAACGAATCATTCTCGTTTTGTAATTCAACGGAATAACAACAAATATGTTACGTGTTGAAGACTTTGCTCACCAAGAAGCTTCCGATGCTATAGGACCTAAGACTTTTTGGCTGAGGTTTCTGATGAAATGTTGAGGATTTATTTTACGGAAGAATGTGTATACTGTGTACTAGGAGGAAGTTTTTACAAGCAAGCAACCAATCTATCACTACTAAACTGTTACTGTTCACACGTTGATGACCAATGTATCACTTGTAAAAGATATGCTGAAATGGTTGAAGGCGCTACACCTACCAAAAAAGAATTGGGTGATGCTATCGACTGGATTGATAGAAGACAAGTTTTGAAAAACGCTAAAATGGGTTTTTTGGTGCATGATGAATGGATTAATGCTTTTTTGGATCTTTCCTCCGATCATTTGAAGTCTCCCTTTATGTTAACAAATTTGAGAGCACGATTAAATCCCTACCTATTACCTGCTAGTCAGAGCAAACTGGCTTATCAACGTCTAAAGGATAAATTGCTTGCGATAGCGGAAGGATATCCATATGCTCATACTCCTGATGAAAAAGAAGACTCAGTCAACCCGATAATAACTATTGATTCGACAAATATATCTGAGGACTCATAAAAGAACTGCTACAAAAAATGTTGCTTCAGTTCTCTCTGAACTACAGAAGAAACATGAGTGGAAAAACTCAAGGATTCAAGTCAATTGCTACATTGGCTGATTTTGTTCCTAAGTTCATAAGGACTCATTTTGAACACATTCCTTTAGAGCGTTCGAATCCTCTTTTTGTTCAACTCATCACCGAAGAAGTATTTTATTTTGTGTTAGGATTCAATCTAGTTCGTAAATCAATACAAAACATGCTTTTGAGCTGTAATTGTATTTCAAGAGCAAATCCTCTCGAATGCTTAAACTGTTCTGGGAGCTTTGATCCAAAAGTATGCTGTCCGCAAGACAAGTTGATAGATTTTGAAGATCTCAAAAGAGCGATCGAACTGATTGATATAAAGCAATGTTTGAAAGATGCTGAACTAGGTGATTTGATAGATATTTCGATTTTAAGAGGTTTGACTTCATTTCGCTGGACAGGAACACATGTTCTTTTGTCTCAATCTCGATTGGAACCATACTTACATTTTGGTAACCACTTTGATGAGATTGTTTCACATCTTCAAAATCAGCTGAGAGAGCTGAATAAGCCACTAGTCACTTACGTATAAATAGAAAGAACATCAAGAAAGAAAGTATTCAACTTTCAACACTGAAAGCAAAAACATTTTAAAAAATGAGCTGCGTATTTATCTTGCTACTGACACTAACATTTTCCAATGTTAGTGGAGTATTCTATACCAACAAAATTGATGAATGTATAGCCGGAGCTATGGATAAGAACGATGTCTTGGTTTTTTCACTTTTCGAAAGGACTATACGATATAAAGATGAAAATGGAAAAAACTGTGTGCGACTCTATTCTCCTGACTTATTATATTGTGGTTTTTTCATCCCTCGAAGCGCTTCTTGGATCTGTAAGAGCACAACTTCTACAGATGCCGTGTCTTGTAATACTCCAACAAAATACACTCTGAATCAGGAGGATTGTGTAATAGGAGTTAAAAATGATACAAAAGGACTTACTCAAAATACAAAATTATTTCGGAATGGGGAATTATGTGCATTTGAATACATCACCTCACGTTTGTTCTGCCCAATAACAGAAGAGTTTGAGACATTCAAATTTGCATGCGTGCGATGCAATCGTTCGATCAACAAGGAACCAAAACCGGCTAACATCACTAACATCAAAGATTCATCACTTTCGAGTTTTGACAGTTTCAAAACTAGTAGAGTGTTTTATAGCAACAAAATTGATAAATGTCTAGCTGGAGCTATGGAAAAAAACGATGTCTTGGTTTTATCACCTTTTGAAAGGACTATACGATATAAAGATGAAAATGGGAAAAACTGTGTGAGACTCTACCCTTCTGACTATACATATTGCGGTTTTTTCATCCCTCGAAACGCTTCTTGGATCTGTAAGAGTAAAAATTCTACAGATACTGTGTCTTGTAATACTCCAACAAAATACACTTTGGATCAAAAGGAATGTGAAATAGGTATTAAAAATAATACGGAAGGACTTACTCAAAATACAAAACTATTTCGAAATGGGGAATTATGCGCATTTCAATACTTCACCTCACGTTTGATCTGCCCAATAAGAAAAGAGTTTGAGACATTCAAATTTGCATGCTTGCAATGCAATCATTCGATCAACGAGGAATCAATTCCAGCTAACATCACTATCATCAATGATATCGAAGGTGTAAATGAGGAATCAAATCCAGCTGACATCACTAACATCAATGACATCAAAGGTGTGAATTCATCATTTTCGAGTTTCGACAGTTTCAATGTCAGCGAAGTATTTTATGTCGACGAAATCGATGAATGTATAGATGGAGTTATGGAAAAAAATGATGTCTTACTTTTTTCACCTTTTGAAAGGAGTATTTGATATAAAGATGAAAATGGAACAAACTGTGTGAGACTCTATCTTTCCAACTATTTACATTGCAGTTTTTTTATCCCTCCAAACGCTTCTTGGATCTGCAAAAGCAAAACTTCTACAGATACCCTGACCTGTAATACTCCAACAAAATACACTCTGAATCAGGATGAATGTGCAATAGGGGTTAAAAATAATACGGAAGGTCTTACTCAAAATACAAAACTATTTTGAAATGGGGAATTATGCGTATTTGAATACAACACCTCACGTTTGATCTGTCCACTAACAGAAGAGTTTGAGACAACCAACTTTGCCTGCGTGGAATGCAATCATTTGACCAACGAGAAGCCGAAAATAGCTACTATCATCACTAACATCAATGGTATTGAAGGTGTAAATTTGTCATTTTCGAGTTTTGACAGTTTGAAGTCTGTTTAAAACAAGATTATCATCAGTATCACATGTCAAGGAGATAACAAAGACAAATGCAGTCTCAAGGTTATATATACAGAACTTTAGTTGAAGCGTATTAACCAAAGTCCACCGAAATGCAAGACAGTTAACTCTAGATGATGAAAGCATAAACTAGGTTGAAAGTCTCTCTCTCTGAATAAAAATGAAATATCGAATCTATCTTCTATTATTCCCAATCCTAAGCAGTTATTGTCTTGCAACAGAGATTCAACCATTCACTTTATCTCATACAGCTTCCGGATGTTTTTGGGGAATTCTTAATATGGAAGCGGTTAATTCAGTAACTCGTATTTTAAGAAAAAACTTAAAATATCGTATATATGGACTCACATGTTTCATGGAACCTGCTCACCTACGTAGAAGCTGTGACAATCGTGATATGTGGCCTCAATACTACTTTGTTTGCAAAACCGATGAAGCTTTAAATTACATCCGTTTATACGATGAAGGATTACTAACTACGACTCGAAGAACAACTCCAACAACAACCACTGCAACTCCACATACAACGACAACAATCACCACAACTCCGCAGACAACAACCATCACAACTCCACAGACAACGACGACAAAAACTACAAACAAGTCAGTAGTTCTAGCTTTATCACCATCAATTCCATCTCTTCCACAAGCTCTGGGTTTAGTCGATTTAATTTTGGAACACCCAAGCCCTACAAACTCTACTATATACAATTATGAAGAAACCGAAACTACTACTGATTGCGTGTGTGATAGATACATCATATGCGAAAACAATTCAGTAGCAATTACAAATTCAACACCATCGATTTACAGAGTTTTTATTTATAATGATTTGGAGGATTTCTCAAAATTTTCTCTGTCTGTATCCGAAGATAGTAAACTTAAACTTGAAGAAAATCTTCTCATCATCATTGAACCTGAATGTGATGATATTTCTTGTAAACTCATCAAATACTTTACAAATTAAAAAGTTTTTATAGACTTTAACACTATATATTCAACCTATTACACTTTATGATGATATCTATTTTATTACATTCACCAGTAAGCAAATAATGTAATACTTATTATGTAATAATAAACCTATAACAATAACTATATCGTTGTAGATAGTTGTATCATATACAAAAACAATTCAGTGGCAATTACAATTCCATCTTCATCAAAATGTTGTCATATGAGTTCGAATTATGTAAAATGATCAAAACTTAAATGCCATACATTCAAAATTTAGATGCCATATGTTTAAAATCTAAATACCGTATAAGTTCAAATTAAGTAAAAAAATAATCAAAACTCAAATGCCACTTAAATGCCACTCAAATGCCCCTCAAATGAAATACAATATAAACTCGGCGAATTCATTCAACGCCGTAACCCATTGCATAACCCCCGAGCACTCATCCACAAAAAAACACTTGGTAGGGAGATCTGCTCATATATTACTACTCTCAGTGTACAAAAACTCTGATTTATTTGTATGTTGTAGAATGATGGACTTCGCTGCGACAATTCAGACCAGTTTGTTCCTGGACTCCCAATTCAAGTAGAGTGCCATGACTATGAAATATCCATTTACTGTAAATGCCATGATCTACCAACCAGCCCAGCTCAACCACCAACCGGCCCAGCTCAACCTCCAACCGGTCCAGCTCAACCACCAAAGACTCCGGTTTCAAGCTGTTCCAGATGGAGTAAGTTCTACAATCTTGGGGATCCGCTCCAGAGTTCAGGAGACACAGAGAGTATCAAAGCACTCATTGAGAAAGAGAAGATATGTAATGGAGCCGGTGAAGTGGTTACTGATGTAACATGCCGACTTGCTGATAGTGGTGCGCATTGGACTAGTGGTGCAGATGTTGGAGTGATCTGTGACCTACAGGTTAGATCACAATACATCATAAGCATCAGTTCAAGAATATACGTGTATTGTGATACAGTTTGTTTGCTCAGGTTTTAGTGAAATACACAGTGTACTGTACAAAACTGATCTATTTGTATGTTGTAGTATGATGGGCTTCGCTGCGACAATTCAGACCAGTTTGTTCCTGGACTCCCAATTCAAGAAGACTGCCACGACTATGAAATATCGATTTACTGTGAATGCCGCGATCTACCAACCGGCCCAGCTCAACCACCAAAGACTCCGGTTTCAAGCTGTTCCAGATGGAGTAAGTTCTACAACCTTGGGGATCCATCCCAGAGTTCAGGAGACACAGAGAGTATCAAAGCACTCATTGAGAAAGAGAAGATATGTAATGGAGCCGGTGAAGTTGTTACTGGTGTGGAGTGCCGTTTAAGGAAGAGTGGTGCATCATGGGATAGCCTTACTCAAGTGGGTGTGGTCTGTGATCTACAGGTGAGTGCGTCTTTTAGTTTAGGTATCTTAGTTCACGTTTTGATCTCTAGCAAACACAGTCAACTCCTGTGTGTATGTGTGCTAGTATAATGGATTGTGGCTTCCACTACAGCTATACTATAGCCTGTTGCCTACCGCAAGCAACACAGCTTATCGGTCAGTCTATTATACCTGGCTACACTTCTCTACCTCTCACTACAGGTGTACCCTGAGTGGGGATGGTGCAAGTAACCCAAAAGTAGTTGGTCTCCCCTTTCCCAATTCATGGGAGCTCAAACACACAAATAAATCTTTCAGTGTAACCAGCAAGCATGAAGCTCATTTAAAGCTATTGGTACAGCGGTGCTAAATAAAAGAGAATAAATGTATGAATAATGTAGTGGATTTTGGCAGTCAACTACTTAATCCACTAGTTGCCCTTTTACCAAGTCACAGTCAAGTCAATAGCTGTCGATGGCCCTCTGTCACCCATTTCATCTCTCTAGAAACAATCTTGTGCCGGTATGGCACCAATAATTCTGTGAAAAAGCCTAGCTTAGTTCCATAACGATGAAGAGCCCACAGCTCAGGTGCATAACTCAGCGTTTTAGAGTTGGATGCATTTATTACTTTACAACTCCGGTGCAAAAGTGACTGTGGTAAGGGATATCATTAGCAAGGCAAGTGATCCAATACAATACCGTAGTAGATTTTAGTCTCAGCACCCACAAAATGCTACTAGTCTCCAGTTCTCTATTTCCCTCCAGAGGGGACACCGCAGTTATGGCTGGTGCCACATGATCAACTGACTTTAGCGACTAATGGAGAGCAGTGGCGGATCTGGACAGTCACAGAGGGGGGAGCCCATTGGTAAAAAAGTATTTCGGTGCAAAGCGCCGAAAAATTTTTTGGCCCTTTTTAAAAATAATTTGCTCTCCTACTGACTCAAAATTGGATCCCCCCATGTACAGTGTTGAAGAAACTGCTATGACACTGGATTCTAGAACCAGTATTTTGCAAGTTTCAGAGATATTATAATACAACTGCCATTGTATAGCACCTAAAATGCATTTGAATCAAACCTAGGAAACAATAATAATCATTTAAAAAATAACAATACTTAAAAAAGTTTATTTATTTATAATGATGCTTATTACTTTAAATTAATATATAACAGTTATAATAATAATAACAACAAGTTCTTCATTATGATGACGTAACAGTTTAATTACTAAATATTATTATACACTATGTATTTATCAATAATAATAAATTATTAGTATTATTAATTACATTATAATAATAATGAACTACCATCATTTATTATAATTAAACTACTACATCATCATAGATAGATCATCATAATAATAATACACACGACGATAACAAAAGAATTACTTCAAAGATGAGGATGATAATATTAATTAAATACTCATTTATAATTATTGTTATAATTATCATTAGTATTATTGTGCAGGATTTCACTGTGGTGGTGTGAGTTGGTAGCTCGGCCTACCTGCACAACCTCCCGAACTGTGATGGCAAACTGTGTCTATCGCTTCAGCAATACAACCCGCCCACAGGTCGACTAGTATCCTTGGGAGTGGTGCATTACCATCCTAGTTTACTGACTAGCTGTCGGTTGCGTTAGCTATTCTAATACAAGGCAGAGGCCGAACTTTGGAGGGCGAACTAGTCAAGGCTAGGTTCGGCCAGCAGAGGTTCGGCTGATCTGTTTCAGTGCAAGGCAGAGGCCGAACTTTGAAGGCGAACTAGTCAAAGCTAGGTTCGGCCAGCAGAGGTTCAGGCTGATCTGCTTATTTATTACTACTCGAGTAATAGAGCATTCGTTGTACGTGCATGTACTTACCGCAGGGAAGTTATTGTTAGAGAACAAAGAAACTTCTGAGAGTGTGCAAGCTGACTCTGACTTTATTGCTGCCTAACACGGCTATTTATAAAAAGGGTTACATAAGATATTTCTGGTAGACACAAATAGACAAAGGAAGCCACACCTAGCACAACTGGTTGGCTAGCATGGGCAAATCACAAACAAAGGGTGGTACTTAAATAAATGGATGACTGGTTGCACATGGCACACATATAAGATTGCATGTAAAAATAATGTAAGAGTAAGGCACATAGACTGAATTGCCCTAAAGCTCGGGCATAGAACTAACACATGTAGTAGGCATAGAACTAGGTAAGTGTTTATAAGATATACCATAGAATGTTCGGTTGTAAGAATGTACGTTGTCGCCGGTCCTTCACATTATTATTATAAAAAATGATAATAATTAATAAATCATAATTAACTAATAATAATAATTAATAAAATAATAAATAAAAATAATAATAAATAAATAATAATTATAATTAATAATAATAATCGTTATTTATAAGAGACAACTAATAGTAAAATTTGGGTTGTTGATAGTTGATTGCATTGAATAAACTGCAAGTAACAATGCTTACTTGAGAGCTGAAACTTTTGCAGAGGTCAACTACTCTTGCAATAAAAAAAAATAATGGGACTTTTTCTTTATTAATAATAACATTGTGAGGGACGCCAGTACTTGTCGAACATTTATTATTATCTACTCATACTTAGTCTAAGCTTTTGACTCAATATCGTCTCACCCTTTGTTCTCTTTGTCTACGCAATTGTCTGAGATATTAACTCACTGTCTACGTACGATCTCAATATGTACTCACTTATGTTTGTCTATGTTTGTCCCAGTTCTATTGCTACGGTGTCTATCTAGAACAGTTCTATGATGTGCCCAAATAATAATTATTACTATTTTCTGTTTACACTTTTTCCACGAAATAATTATATAAATGCATTTTGATGCTAATGTAAGGGCAAGGCGTGGCTTGCCCCAAGATTTTTTCAGGCGTGGTTAAGTAACTTGTACCCGCCTTCGCTGTATAAATATCTGTGTTGTGATAATAAAAATCAGAGTTAGCCTGGCTCTCAGAAGATTCTTTCTCTCAAGAAGCAAGCACCACTAGAAGCAACATAACTACAAGCGCTGACCTGGTCGACGATTGGCAAGCACGAAGCTAGGTGGAAAGTGAGAACGGTTCGCCCTATCACTGCGTGTTCCCTCACCTGAGGTGAGAAATACGACACAACGCTTAGTGCCCAATAGTTCGGCTCACGCTAAATTCGGATTCGGGGAATCCAACACCAGTTAGGAAGCAATAATTATAGTGCAATTATTATCGTCGGTCTTGACTGAGTCAGATTCGACTTCAAATAATTCCAGCACAATTATTGTACTATATTGTACATTGTACATTGTACATTGTATATTGTACTTATTGTATTATTGTACAGTTCGAAACAAACTATAAACTAGACAATCACTCAGCACGAGTATTGTCAATAGCAACAGTTCGCAACGAACTATAAATTAAACAATAATTACAGCGCAATTATTGTCGGACATAGACATGTTCGGACGCAGCCAATAATTACTAGATAATTATTGTAAACTGCCAGCAATCAGATTCGGCCACACCCAAAACTGCACCAGCCAATGTACGCACTGTGAACAATAATAAGCACATTATTGAGCGCTGACTTAAGGTCAAAACAGAGCATATCGGGAGAGCGTACAGGTGGCTACCACCCAGACACGAAATCCTGTACATTGGTGGCAGCAGTGGGATTGTCACTACCCACAGATATCGTAACCTCCCGAACCCAGACCTAAGCAGCAGAGATGACGTACAGGCGAAGAGCAGTCAGCTCCGACCGTGATGGCTCCTCCATGCAGATCATGGGGACACTCACCGACATTCTGGAAAGGATGACGACGTCAACCGCAAGGGGGAAATTCAAGGTGCCCTGCTTTGATGGAGAGGGTGACGTACACTACTTCATACAGCGCTTCGAGGAAGTGGCTGGGATGAACCGATGGACCCCAGAGGAAGCTACAGTCCACCTCCGCCACGCTCTAACCGGCAAGGCAGAACAGTGCGGACGGGGCCCCACACAACCCGCCATAATAGAAGCCTTAACAGCCAGCTTCGGGCTCACCAGGACGGAGGCCCAGAACAAGCTAGCAGGATACCGCAAACACCCAAGAGATACGCTGCGAGAGCATGCTATCAGTGTGGAAAAGCTGGTGGAAGCGGCCTATGAGGAGTTACCCCAAAGGAACCGAACCGAGTTAACCCTCCAGACGTTCCAAACTACATTGGGCCACGCATACCTGCAACGGCACCTACTGGCCATCCGGCCCACCAACCTAGAGGAGGCAATAAGGGCAGGTAACGACTACCTTCAAATACAGCACAACCCCCTTTCTCACTCGAACGTTCGGACCGTCCACGAAGGACCCCCCGACCACAACATGGATCTGCCTATCGGCGAGATCTCCTGCCAAGAGGTTGAAGACCCTCTTGCCAAGTTGTTAAAAACCGTCGAGGCCCTCAGCAAAGAAGTGGCCGACCTGAAGCAGAAGCCACAAGGAGGACCACCCAAACGCTGCTGGGGCTGCCAGCGAACCGGACACCTCCGCAGCCAATGCAAAACTGCTCCCTGGACTGCACGACAGGGAAACGGGCTCGGCCCGCAGTAGTGGGGTCACCTACTAACTGCACAAGGGCAACCCACCAACACAGAACCCCATATACCGACTATCGCAGCCAAAGGGCTCCACAGCAACGAGAGCCACCCCCTATCGCTCTAACTAACCGATTCACTCCATTAAACGATGAAGAGGGAGGAGAGCCACAGCCCCCAGAGGACGAAGAAATCGAGGATACGCCAAGACGAGAGCCACCCATGTGGAGCCAACCAGAAACTAGCCACCCCCAAACGATTCACCTCAACCAGATTGAAAGGCCGTATAAATCCAGCTACTATCTGCCCGGAAAGGTGGAGGGTCGAACGGTTACCTACCTCATCGACACAGGGTGTAACACGAATTTATTGGCAAAACGGGTCTACGACCAACTCTCCCCCCGAATCCAGCAGGGCCTACAACAATATGATTCGCATGGATTGATGGCAGATGGAACACGACTACCCTTCTACGGGCTACTCACCCTCTCGGGACGTATTCGGCACATCCGATATGAAGAGACCTTCGTCGTTAGTCAAATTAATGAGGACGTAATCCTCGGCATGCCATTCCTTGCCAACCAGAGCTGCCAGATGGGATTTGACCAGCCAATCCTGACAGTCCTTGGTAAAGAGCTCACATGCACAGACAGACACGGGAGGGACTTGGTGTCAAAGGTGCAGGTGCAAAGAGACACCTACTTACCACCTCAAACCGAAACCACCATCCTATGCCGCCTCACCAGTAAGGAGCCATGTCAACAAGGAATAATAGAAAGCATCGAGGGTGGACTACTCCTAGCCACCAGCGTGAACACCCCAGATAACCAAGGTAGAGTCTTAGTGAGGTGCCTCAACCCGTCCCCTGAGAGCATCCGCGTTCCGGCCGGAGAGGTCATTGGAACATTCACGGGAGTGGGCCCCGAGAAGGTCCAAGCTACCTCACCCACCCCAACAGCAAGAACCCAGGAAGGTCGGGACCTGCCTCCCCACCTACAAGACCTATACTCTCAGGTGAGACAAGGATGCCAAACCAGCCAGGAGGAATGGCAACTCCGCGAGCTATTGGCCCAGTACCAAACGGTATTTAGCAAGAATGATGGAGACATAGGACGCACCCACTTGGCAGAGCACTCCATTCCCGTGACTACCAGGACACGACCCATACGCTGCCCCCCGCACCGCCTAGGGGCAGGAAAGGAAGCGGAGGCCGAACGCCAAGTCAAGGAGCTCCTCGCAAAGGACCTGATCGAGCCGGCAGATAGTGCCTGGAGCTAACCTGTCGTCCTGGTACGGAAGAAGGACTCGTCATGGAGATTTTGCGTCGATTACCGCAAACTAAACGACGTCACCCGCCAGGACGCATACCCTATCCCCCGAATAGACGATTCACTAGACGCCTTAGCTGGCAGCCGCTATTTTTCTGCGTTGGACCTTACCAGCGGGTATTGGCAAGTACCGCTTGATGCCGATGCACAGCAAAAGTCCACCTTCATCACCAGAAGCGGACTATGGAGATGGAAAGTCCTCCCCTTCGGACTTACCTCAGCACCCGCCACGTTCCAACGCCTGATGGAGCGAGTGTTGAAGGGCTTACACTGGAAAACGCTCCTACTATAATAGATGATGTAATCATAATCACGCCCGACTTTCAGACACACATACACAGACTCGGAGAGGTGTTGGATCGATTCCAACAGGCGGATTTAAAAGTCAAGCCCTCAAAGTGTGAGTTGCTGAGCCGGAGAGTACGCTACTTAGGCCACATAGTGAGCGCCGAAGGTGTAGCCACAGACCCCGGAAAGGTGGACGCTGTCAAGAAGTGGGAGGACCCCAGAGACGTAAAGGCCCTCCAGGCGTTCCTCGGCACCGCCGGCTACTACCGACAATACATTCCGGAATATGCCACTATAGCCAAGCCTCTGACCATGCTGACCGGCAAGGGAGCCAGCTGGAGATGGGGAGAGGAGGAGCGACGAGCGTTTCACGACCTCAAGTCTAGGCTGAGCCAAGCCCCCATACTAGGTTATCCCGACCCCTCGGTCACTTACATCTTAGACACCGATGCCAGCGCCGTGGGACTGGGCGCGGCACTCTCACAAGAACAGGAGGGCAGAGAGCGAGTAATTGCTTATTATAGCAAGACCTTGGCTCCGGCGGAACGGAACTACTGTGTGACCAGGAGAGAGCTCCTAGCCGTGGTGAAAGCCGTGAAGCATTTCCGGCCATACCTATACGGTAGAAAGTTCCGACTAAGAACAGACCACGCCTCCCTCCGTTGGCTATGCCGCAGAAAGGAACCCTCTCACCAGATTGCACGCTGGTTAGAAATATTGGCCGAATTCACCTACCAACTGGAGCATCGAGCAGGCCCCCACCATGCCAATGCCGATGGACTCAGTAGACAAGACCAGTGTGTGGACTGCAAACAATGCAATGCCATCGAACGGCGTGATGGAGGACCCTCTCACGCCGACCTCGCCGGAGAAGAGGAACCACCTCTGGTTCGGTTAACAGTGACTGACACCGCTCAGAGCACTAAGGAGCTAGCTCAAGCTCAACAAGAGGGTAGCCACCCCGTGACCCGACTGTACAAGGTAGTCAAAGATCAGGAACCCATCTCGCCGCGGGAGTTGGAGGAAGGTAGCACAGAGCTGCGAGTTCTACATGACTGAAGGGAGCGCCTGCGTATAAGGCCCGACGGAGTGCTCACCATCCGCTTGGAACACCAAGGCAGGACCAAGCACTGCACCGCCTGCCCCCCTTCGTGGCGTGAGAACACGGTATGGGAGACTCACAAACTGGCTCACGCCGGCATCAATAGAACTAGGAACCGTGTGATGCTCGACTGGTATTGGCCAGGAATGTCCGCCATGATACGCCGCCTCGTGAGGAACTGCGAGGTATGCCAGGTGGCTAAGAAGAGTCGACACCCTGGTGCCCCCGAGGGCCAGCGGCTCTACGCTGGAAGACCCTTCCAGAAGCTGGCTGTGGATCTGGTGGGACCCCTACCCCTCACTCGTCGAAAAAACCGGTGGATCCTCGTCCTCACGGACCATTTCACCCGCTGGCAAGACGCCATTGCCATACCAGATGCCACAGCACCCACAGTAGCCGCCACCTTGGACGAAAGGGTATTTAGCTATTGGGGACTACCCGAACAACTACACACAGATCAGGGCGCGCAGTTCGAGTCAACATTGTTGGAAGAGCTGTGCACCCTGTGGAGCGTAAGGAAGACACGCACTACCCCCTACCACCCCCAGGGGAATGGAATGGTAGAGCGCCAGAACAGAACACTGGGCGACGCTCTACGGTCCTTGATCCTCACAAGAGGACAAGACGAATGGGACGGTTTGTTACCTCAGATAATGCGGGCATGCCGAGCGACCCCAACTCCACCACCGGAGAGACACCCAACCTCTTGATGATGGGCAGGGAAGTGCGACTCCCGGACCAGCTTTCTGGACACGCCCCCACCCTAGACAGGACCACCGTCACAGAACACACCCTGCGTACCCAACAGAACCTGGCCATAGCCCACGAATACGTACGGGACTTACAACACCAGGTACGTCAGGAGGAGGGAGACGAGCCACTAAGGTTCGCAGAGGGTAACCTGGTTGTTATCGAAAATAAGCGTCGCACCAAGGGGAGCAATCCTAAACTCCAACCGAGTTATGTGGGGCCGTACACGATCATGAAGGCCTACCCTAACCACACCTACCGCCTAGAGAAAGACGGACAGGGGTTTACACAAAATAGCCGGCGACTGAAACACTACAGATCATGCCAAGAGACGGTCGGTAGGGCACCCCAAAGCAGAGAGCAGGCTGTCCGACCAAATATGAGAGGAGCCTACCTGGGACGGCCCATACCCAGGAGTAGCATAGAGGTAGGAGGTGAAGAGAGAGGTGAACCCACCCACACCACTAGCACCTCTTGAAGAACTAGTTACCGACACCAACCCACACAGAGCCACCAGAGAGACCACCTCCACCCGAGCACAGGGTCCAGACACCTCCAGAAAGTACAACCCCAGTAACAAATACAGAGGGACACGAATTGGACACGAACGAGTGGCCACCCCTACCACCCAGACCAGAAACCACCACTACCTATGACAGGCCTAGAAGAGAGCCGAGGAAACCAGCCAAGTTCACTGATTATCAGTGCTACAGAACACAAGGAGTGAAAGAAGGGGACAAAATCGACAAAGAAAGAGAAAGAGTAAAAGAAATAAGTTACCTACCGTGGCAAAACGTAGACGAAACGAAGAAAACATTGGGTTTGCAAAGAGAAGACAACTCCGAAATAAATATACCACCGGAGAAAACGCTTACTCGAATGGAGAGGACAACTCCCAGAATAAGGTCTACCTCCGAAAACGCCCCTTCGCCGGGAAACTACACCCATAAAATCACGTGGCCAACCAGAACAATGAGAGAGGCGGTACTAACAGCTGAAGAAGGTATGTCTAACCAGGCACGCTGTGTAAATAAAAATAACAACATGTTGATAAATTCATCACACTACAGAACACAGTGCCTGCAGAACATTACCAAGCTACTAGCAGAGATGGAGAATGATGGAGCAATATCTACAGAGGAGGACCCGACCTTTGCTGCAGCACTGCTAGCTGAAGCACACACCAGTCGACCAAGGAAGCGAAATAATTCAGCACCCACCAAGGTAAATAACATTAAATTAGCCGACGAAAGTGCAGCAAGATGTCAGGTACGAACGCCAGCAACAACAACACCTCCTCCACCACCATCACACACCAAAGAATCCTGGAAGTCGGACGAAACTTCACAAGCAATTAAATGAGCCATTTGTCAAGTACAGGGAGATACATGGAGCTGCAAGATATGTAGTTTACAACTAAACAAAAAGAGGATCATGTACCATGTACACCAACACTTTACGTGCTTCTTCTGTGCATGCGGCAGGAAGAGCAGCTCTCACGATACGATATTAAAACACATCAGAGGCCGAGGAGGAGAACCCGCACATGGAGGTGAAGCTCGACCTCTCTACGAGGTAGATGAACACTCTTACCCCGAATTTTGCAGAACGATGCAGTGGAGTAAACCAGCACCCTTTGGCATACCGACACCAATTAAAGAAGTGGAGAAGCTGCCAATTCAAAAGAGGTTAGGTGACCGAGCACAGAATACACCCACCAAAGTGGCTAAGATCGACATAGTCGACCACTACAGTGAGAAAAGAGTACCCAGGATGCCTCTAGGAGGTAAAGAAGCAGCATTCCAACGACACCTCGCCCAGAAAGAGAACCGACCCCGAACACCAAGTATAGAAAGGGAAAGAAGGAGGCAAAGAGAAAGGGCCGAAGAGGGAAGGAGAGAGGATAAATATAGACGAATCCAGCGTTTAGAGAAAGAGTTATACCAGGCCACCCGTGAGGCATATAAACAATTACAAAGAGTAGAGGAGATCAAGACAGCTATCCAAAAAGAGCGAGGACTATTTTAAAAGACATATTGGGCAAGTGGACATTACATCTTTTTACACACTATTGCGTCCCTTCTTATTTTTTATTGACCTTACAGTTGTCAATGGAGGGGAGTGTGTGAGGGACGCCAGTACTTGTCGAACATTTATTATTATCTACTCATACTTAGTCTAAGCTTTTGACTCAATATCGTCTCACCCTTTGTTCTCTTTGTCTACGCAATTGTCTGAGATATTAACTCACTGTCTACGTACGATCTCAATATGTACTCACTTAAGTTTGTCTTTGTTTGTCCCAGTTCTATTGCTACGGTGTCTATCTAGAACAGTTCTATGATGTGCCCAAATAATAATTATTACTATTTTCTGTTTACACTTTTTCCACGAAATAATTATATAAATGCATTTTGGTGCTAATGTAAGGGCAAGGCGTGGCTTGCCCCAAGATTTTCTCAGGCGTGGTTAAGTAACTTGTACCCGCCTTCGCTGTATAAATATCTGTGTTGTGATAATAAAAATCAGAGTTAGCCTGGCTCTCAGAAGATTCTTTCTCTCAAGAAGCAAGCACCACTAGAAGCAACATAACTACAAGCGCTGACCTGGTCGACTATTGGCAAGCACGAAGCTAGGTGGAAAGTGAGAACGGTTCGCCCTATCACTGCGTGTTCCCTCACATGAGGTGAGAAATACGACACAACGCTTAGTGCCCAATAGTTCGGCTCACGCTAAATTCGGATTCGGGGAATCCAACACCAGTTAGGAAGCAATAATTATAGTGCAATTATTATCGTCGGTCTTGACTGAGTCAGATTCGACTTCAAATAATTTCAGCACAATTATTGTCGGTGGCAACAGTTCAAAACAAACTATAAACTAGACAATCACTCAGCACGAGTATTGTCAATAGCAACAGTTCGCAACAAACTATAAACTAAACAATAATTACAGCGCAATTATTGTCGGACATAGACATGTTCGGACGCAGCCAATAATTACTAGATAATTATTGTAAACTGCCAGCAATCAGATTCGGCCGCACCCAAAACTGCACCAGCCAATGTACGCACTGTGAACAATAATAAGCACATTATTGAGCGCTGACTTAGGGTCAAAACAGAGCATATCGGGAGAGCGTACAGTTGGCTACCACCCAGACACGAAATCCTGTACAATATTGGTAGTAGTAGCTTCTGCAATTTTGACGACCAGACGTAAACTGAAAGACCTTGACCTTTTGGCTGAGCATGTTTGCAGCAAAAAGCAGACAAAGTGTTTGCCCATTTAAACAACCCTGAACTAGAGTCAAAATTATTGGATCTTGGGTTATATAGCTGTTTCTCACAATCATCTTTATTGATTAATAAGGGGCTTCTTATTACAAGAGATACCTAGAAGCTGATATCGATGGAAATTTTCAGCTGATTTCTCAAAAATTTTTTGCCTCATATTCATGGGTAGGGGGGGGGGGGGGAGCCTGGGCTCCTAGGGCTCACCCTCCAGATCCGCCATTGATGGAGAGCCTGTGGCTAAAACAAATCAGTTCGGTTGTAGTGTACAGCAACACTTATTAATATTCTGTACAGCTGTAGGGAGGCTATCCACTAGAGTATAATGGCAAGAGCGTGTGGTAAGACCAGAACAAATACACAGAACAATGAGCAGATCCAGTCTTATATCGGCTGGATTACAGGAAGCTTATACACTAGATAACAATACAACCAATCATACAAGCAGGAAGTAAGCGAGAATGAATAAGAGTATATGGTTAAAAATAACAATGAGTACAAGATAATGCACAGAATTAAAGTCACATGTACACATAGCAATCGATAGACAATCAACTTAGCGATTGCAGGATTTTGCAGTTTCTGTTTCTAGAGAAATCGCAAAGCAATTGCTAACATTTTATTTAAGGGTATTGCCAGGTTTTGATCCAGATCAAAAATTTGCTAGCAGATTTTTTGATTAACCAAACACAGCACACATGCTTTATCTTTACTTCCAATACCGTCTCGTTATCAGCAGTGTTCTGATCTATCAATGATCACGTATTAAATTGTAGGCTATACTTTGAACAGCGAGTTAGACTGGAATCGCTGAACAATGGATAAGAGTAGAAAACTTGATAATTTTTTTAGGACCTTTGGAAATAGCGAAGAAAAATTACCAAGCTATTGCTATATGTACATGAGGTATTAAAGCAAGAGGCACCTATTCGCTAAAGGTTGGGGGTTAATGGGTTGATTGTCTCGTAGTCTCCCATTTCCTGCCAGTTCTTTGGGCTTTCTGTAGCCTAGATCCCATCTTTCTCATGGTTTGGAGGCAGGTAAGCCCAGGATTTGGTCTTTTGACTCCACAGCTGACTTTGAGATCCTAGGCGAAGGCAGCCATCTTATGCCGTCCCAGTAGCACCATACTGGCCCTGTAGGGGTCAATACCTGCCCTGCATGGTACTCAACACTGAACTAACATTACTGATCAATTTTGCGCTAGTAGCAGGGACAACCAGTTGCTGGTTAGTAGCCTCTTTCAGCACAGAAGGGTGTCTCTGAACCACAAAAACAGCCTCTACTCTTGCAAGTGCTGTAGAGATAAGATTCTACAGGTATTAATTTATATAAATCTACTGCAATACAAAGTTACGTAGCAAAAGCTTTGCTTTTTATATGCAGAGGCACAAGAACTAATTGCCATTATTACACATATAACCTATAACCTTCATATCAACATATATTAATATGTGAGTAAATCATACTTACACAAATGAACACATTAGTGGATTTTGGGGGCTGAAACCCACTAGCTGAGGTTGGTAGCGTGCTGCCACCAGTTGTTAGTTTTACCTGTTATAACAACAAGGTCGGTGATATACCGAATGAATATAAGATAGAGAATTGCTACTCTACAACCAGTTGGGAGCCCTCGGCTCAGACGCATATCTCAATATTATTGAGTCCATATGCTTTTATTCCTCCAGAATAAATGAGTTAGTAAGAGTCCCAATTACAACTGACAATCATGAGCGAAGTTCTGCATTTTATAGACAGTGCGCAGAAGTAATCATCCAATTACAATGCAACATTATAATATATGCCAATGAAAGTGATTATATAAATACATGACGAATAGGATAGTAAAAAGGGCTTAAAAAGAATAGGCGCCCTGTGACAGTAGTCGGAGACATAGGCTCATACACCAATCATAGCTAGTCTCTGGGTCCTTGGTCTTTCTAGTGTAATGGAATTGCACAGGGCTGCAATCATCAGCCGGTGCTACAAACATATGCTAATCACCATATATATCCAAGAGCCTATACCAGTAGAAGTTATGCTTGACTGATCAAGAGTGCGGCTGAGCTACACTTCACTACAGCCAAGCACAGGACAGACTTCCCCCCCCCCGCTTCTTTATCTATTTATAACTTTGACACTTGAGCCATGCTACTTTGTTTTTATTGCTCAACCTATTTAGCCAATCATATATTTTTATTCTTATATAGTTTTGCACTCCCTTTATATAGAGTTGCATGCAGCCCAGCAGGGCAGATACAATTAGATACTCTTAGCGGACAGAGTTGTGTCTCAACTAGTATTGCCTAGTATTTGTTCGTGTGTCTCAGCTAGCGTTTAAGGCTAGCCAGCACCAGTCCCACAGCTGAGGAATCGTTGGAACTACCAGGAAGAATACCTTGGAAGGCGCTTGAGAAGAAACGCTTAGGATTCAGAGTAGTAACGACCAGCCAAGAAGACTAAACTGCCAGACATATTGGACATTATTCAGTACATATTTGGAGACCTATCGTTCTTTCCACTCATACTTAGTGTTTCAGTTTTGTGCGTTTTTGTTTCAGTAGCAAGTGTAATAAAGTACTGCTACCCTGTTCAACTTGTGAAATCCGTTTGGCCGGTTGCCGAACTTAGTCGTGTCTGCTAGTTAGCAGCATTCAGTACTCTCCGTATCAGAGAGACCATACTGCCATGTCACTCTGTAGCCATCGCTACCACGAATTACAGAGTAAGCCAGCAGAATAAGCACTCTTGCAGTACCAGTAACCATTACACTAGCTTTAGTCCATCATCTTCTGTGAGGGTTAAGGGTGGATATCTTCGGTAGATGGCTCTTATGTCCTCCCAGGCTACTTCTAAGTTTCAGGCTCCACTGACTCACTTCCTGCCGGCCCAGTGAGGTCGGTATAGGTGTATACAGGGTCGGTATAGGTCAGTATAGGTGTATACAGGGCCGGTATAGGTGTATACAGGGTCGGTATAGGTCGGTATAGGTGTATACAGGGTCGGCATAGGCATAAATATAGTTACCGTCCATTCGGTTTAGTAGTTGCTAGTCATTCTGGTCATCTAATGGCTATTATAGTGATGCCAGAATATGGTGCTATGTGTGGGCAGAGAGTATGTACACTAAAATCCACCACACACGGAGGTTATTAATCCCATACAATCACATTCAGGGATTAGAGTTAAAAGTACAAAACGGAAAGACGTTCGAGGTGCGTTTATGTGCCAAGTAGCCCGTCGTGTGAGATATTGGGCCATACTACTCCTTGTAATAAACCTTAAGGCTTTGCTGGCCTGTGGTCTAAGTTTTGGGAAGCCTGTAGGCGAGTACCTGATGGATACAGGCTTTTGAAGTAACAGCCTATTTTGGCCTTTTGGGTTAAGATAGCACTAGCACTAGCCTTTTGTTAAAAAAGTAACATTTTACAATGCTTCGGCAAACAAGATTTTTTTCTCTCGAACATTTTCTGCCAAAATCTCTGTAGGTAGATTATGTTTCTGGAGGTCAATCGATGTTCATGTTGCAATTCATATTGTGCAAATGAAATCCAATTAAACCCACCTGATAGTACAAACAAAAATGGTAGAACGACAAAGCTGAACTAGTTTGAGCTAACTGGTCCTCAAATGACTAAATACTTGTTCCAGCTTAGTTTTATTAAGCAGCGCGTACAAAAAATGCTATTCTGCTACAGGTTTTATTTGATTGTTTTATACGTATGAGTAGTAATTAAACTTCTCGTATGTGCTATATTTTTTCAGAGTGATGGACTCCGATGTTTGAATGCAAACCAACAGAACCAAGAGATCTGCAATGATTATGAGATTTCTATATTCTGTGAATGTGAAGACACAGTTCCTCCAACTGGTGGTCCTCCTCCAACTCTTATGACTCCTCCAACCAAGCATTACCCAACCAAATCACACAAACCTACTCCACACTATGCTTCTAAACCAATCAGGGACACAACTCTTGCACCAACCGCTATTTCAACTCACTGCTCCAGATGGAGTAAGTTCTACAACCTTGGCGATCCATCCCAGAGTTCAGGAGACACAGAGAGTATCAAAGCACTCATTGAGAAAGAGAAAATATGTAATGGACCCGGTGAAGTGGTTACTGATGTAACATGTCGACTTGCTGATAGTGGTGCGCATTGGACTAGTGGTGTAGATGTTGGAGTGATCTGTGACATACAGGTTAGATCACAGTACATCCTAAGCATCAGTTCAAGAATATACGTGTATTGTGATACAGTTTGTTTGCTCAGGTTTTAGTGAAATACACAGTGTAGTGTACAAAACTGATCTATTTGTATGCTGTAGTATGATGGGCTTCGCTGTGACAATTCAGACCAGTTTGTTCCTGGACTCCCAATTCAAGAAGACTGCCACGACTATGAAATATCGATTTACTGTGAATGCCGCGATCTACCAACCGGCCCAGCTCAACCACCAAAGACTCCGGTTTCAAGCTGTTCCAGATGGAGTAAGTTCTACAACCTTGGGGATCCATCCCAGAGTTCAGGAGACACAGAGAGTATCAAAGCACTCATTGAGAAAGAGAAGATATGTAATGGACCCGGTGAAGTGGTTACTGGTGTGGAGTGCCGTTTAAAGAAGAGTGGTGCATTATGGGATAGCCTTACTCAAGTGGGTGTGGTCTGTGATCTACAAGTGAGTGCGTCTTTTAGTTTAGTTATCTTAGTTCACGTTTTGATCTCTAGCAAACACAGTCAACTCCTGTGTGTATATGTCCTAGTATAATGGATTGTGGCTTCCACTACAGCTATACTATACCCTGTTGCTTACCGCAAGCAACACAGCTTAGCGGTCAGTCTATTATTCCTGCCTACACTTCTCTGCCTCTCGCTACAGGTGTACCCTGAGTCAGGATAGTGCAAGTAACCCCAAAAGTAGTTGGTCTCCCCTTTCCCAATTCATGGGAGCTCAAACACACAAATCAATCTTTCAGTGTAACCAGCAAGCATGAAGCTCATTTAAAGCTATTGGTACAGCGGTGCTAAATAAAAGAGAATAAATGTATGAATAATGTAGTGGATTTTGGCAGTTAACTACTTAATCCACTAGTTGCCCTTCTACCAAGTCACACTCAAGTCAATAGCTGCCGATGGCCCTCTGTCACCCATTTCATCTCTCTAGAAACAATCTTGTGCCGGTTATGGCACCGATAATTCTGTGAAAAAGCCTAGCTTAGTTCCATAACGATGAAGAGCCCACAGCTCAGGTGCATAACTCAGCGCTTTAGAGTTGGATGCATTTATTTCTTTACAACTCCGGTGCAAAAGTGACAGTGGTAATGGAAATCATTAACAAGGCAAGTGCAAACCCATGGTCATGGTGTTTAAGGACAATAAAGTCACCTGGTTCCGAACTGTCTTTTTTCGCACCAAGTGCCAGGAGAACCATTTGGGTACCTTTTTGTGTGCACCAGGTGTTCATTATGTCAGTTGTTAGTGTTTGTAATACTGAATCAATATTTATTAGCTAAGTGTTTATTGTGCAGGGGTTGTTTATATTAGGGTTTGTATCACGGTTTTTATTGTTCGTTTAACTAGTGTATACAGATGAATAGTTGTATTATTGTAATGCTATTGCTAGGTAAAATTTTGGAAAAGAAAGATGTTGAGAAGAGAGCGATGAGGGAAAACTATACGGTTGATGGTGGCCAGAGTGTAATTGTAGTCAATCTATTACCGAGTATGAAACAAAAAGTGATGGTAGTTATGATGATATTGGTATTTGTTATAGGATTTTTCTACTTTTGGAGGTATTACAAAGTTTAGCATTTATGAAAGCGCTATCGGAGAAATACAAAAGACAGGGAACTCTTCCGTTCGACTCATAAATGAAACTATAGGTGAATGACGAACATCTAATTTGTCATGGATGGAAGTGCTGAAAGATTGGATGTGAGGATGTATTCACCTTTTACGGCAATGATGGCAGGCCCAACTGGTTCTGAGAAAGCGCAAGCGATTTTACGAATTATTGAAGCTAGTCAGACGATAGCTTATTCTTCAACAATAAAAATACATTACTGTTAAGGCGCCTGTCAAAAAGCCTTTGACAACATATCCAGAGTGATAAGTCAGGATGGAATGATACATATAATGACGAGTTTCCCTAGAGATGGACAAAACAGATGGTTGATAATTGATGACATGGTGGATGAAGTTTCTGGTAAAGCGGATGCCAATGCTTTGTATAGGAAACATGATCATCACTTGAACATAAGCGTCTTTTTTATTGTTCAGATTCTGTTTTTGAAAGAATGTCGTACAATTTCCTTGAATAGTCACTATTTTTTGCTTTTTAAAAACCCTCGAGATGCTTCTTCGATTACCTATTTAGCTCGCCAATGCTTTCCCTTGAGAACGGAATATGTACAAGAAGCTTTTAAGCAAGCGATGAAGAAACCGTACTCTTTTCTATGAATAGACACTATCCAGTGAACGGATGATCATCACAGACTATCGAGAAATTTTGTATCGGATGTTCAGTTGATGTTATATGTACCCAAGTGATAACATATAAACACAATTACTATTCGATTTATCTCACACGTATTTTGTTAATCGGATGCGTAACACGTTAATACAATAACCAAAGCTCTGCCACAAAAGTTGAAAAAAAATGCGGCGCTGTTGTTATCGCTTAACAACCCGACCACTTCAATTCAAATGTCCGTAATAGCTAATGCGAAAAAAGATCTTATTATGACCCTGATAAAATGTACTAAAGCTATTATAAATGGAACAATACCATTGTCCACTGCTCAGTATAATCAGCTTCAGCTAAGCGCAAAGGATATTGCTAGTTTGGTCAGGAAATCAACGATGGATGAAAAAAAGTTGTGCTACAAAAAAGAGGATTTCTAGCTTATAACCAGGACCCATCGTCAGCACAGTAGTTCCCGGTATACTGAAAGCTGTATAAGGAGGACGAAGATAAACATCTCAAAAAGAATGATGAGGAATAGGATGGCTAGTTTAGCTCTCAATGACTTGAGTAAGAGAGGAAAAATTGCTATAGTTAAAAATGCCAACCAGGAACTGTCTCAATTGCTGATAGAAACTGTCAAAAACATTATATTAGGTAATGTTTCTCTTGAATCGGAGCGGTTTATTGGGTTACAACGCGATAAGAAAGTGCTGCATCAACTACTCGGCAAACGAGCAGTTGGTGATAAGCGTAGAATTTTGACTCAGACTGGTAGTGGTAATCTTTTGGACACTATAATCACTCCCATTGTACCTGTTTTATTATCAATAAAACCATGAGTCTCCAACCTCTGACATTTTATAGACATTAATTCCTAGTGTCTGAAAATGAGTGCGCTAAAATAATGAGAAATATTGGCAATGATAAACCGACAGAGAAGAAAAGAAACGCCCCACCATTGTATTACAACCCCATGGAGGATATAATGGTGAGAGATATGAAGAGAAAGCGAGATGCTTTGTTGGCATCGATACACAAAACTGATTTGTCTGAATGCGAAAAGGTAGACGAAAATGTTCAGAACATGCAGAGCTGTTTAAGTGATGTGAGGAAAATTAAAACAAAACACCAACAGATGTTTAAATAGACTCCAGCTAAGAAGCCAAAGCCGCTGCCTAAATTACCCCTTGCTAATAGTACGATTACCGATGACAAGGCGGCACCCTACTCTCTCTAGTCATGCGTGAGATGTTAAAGGGAAGACACAAATCAATAGAGATTGTTGGACAGCGAAAACTGGGATGTGGATGATAGTGAGAATGTTGATGGCGATGATGCAGAAGGTGATGGGCGATCGGAGAAAATGATAAAAAGGTTAGATGAGTTTGAGAAAAAAGTATTTGCTATGATATGGAGCAAAGGTGATTGAGCAATTAGTGTTAGAATGTTGTACAAATTGAGCGAAATCGGGAAATATGATCTGGATACTGACAAGCTCAAAGTCGGAAGAGCTGGCTGAACCCTAACTTTCCAAATGTTTGTTGCGAGACGTTTTAAACGACTCGGGCTTGATCAAATTGGGAAAACAAACTACAGCAAATTTAAAAGTCTGCTTTTCGATCAAGGAATCACTACTGTCAGGAACTGGCCATGACAAACACATAAGGGTAAACTTATGGCTGTTGTGGGAATGCAAAAATGGACGCCGATGCGGTAAAAGAGCTGTATTACAATCCCGCATTACACACATCTCCGTAAGGAGCTAAAAGTTTACCACAAGCCCGTAGAAAACAAGAGGGAGAAAAAAAGAATTCGTTAATGGCTGAGCAGATAGGAAACCTACACGCTGCACAAAAAAATGAAGACGAAATTTAAACACCACCCCACCATTGTTGCTGGAATAGGAGAGCAGCTTCAAGTTGATTTGATGGATGTACGGTCTCGAAAAGAAGAAAGTTATGGCACAGAATTTTTGCTAACGGCTGTCGATTCTCTATCCAGAAAAGAATGGGCTGTGCCGTTCACCTCCAAATCTAGACACGTCATAGTCAGAGGTTTGAAAAAGGATACTGGATGGAGAAAACTACAAGGCTTTACAATCAGATAAAGGTAAAGAACTTGACAATTAGCACATCAGGAGTCTGTTGGTTGAGAAGCAGATCAAACGTTTTACAATCGAATACAAGACAATAAAAGCTTTGGTGATGGAATATTTCAACAGAACTTTGGAAGAGAAGATTTACCGATATCTGATGTATAAAGACAACGACAGATACATCGATGTTTTGCTTCTGATGGTCAGCTTGTACAATCAAACCATTCACACGGCTATACGTATGAGACCAAACGATGTAAATTTTCAAAACCAATAAAGTGTGCGAAATCGAGTGTACGAAGAAGGCTAGCACAGCTTGGCATAAGAAATGAAGTTGAAAGTTGGAGACTATGTGAGAATTAGCAAGGTAAGGGGAGCTTTTGAGAGAGGTTACACTCCAAAATAGACCCTCGAGGTCTTTATAATCACCGGCGTGCTGACCTATGAAAAACCTATCATATATAAGGTAAAATATCACGTTGACAAAAGGATCGAGAGAGCCTTTTGAGAAAAAGAATTGCAAAAAGTAAAAAGCCAACGATTTACAGACGAAAAGATCTTGGGAAAAAGAACACAGTGTGACAAATTCAACGAGTGGGTGGATGAATAGTTTATAAGCAGTGATCGTCAGCTTTTACATGTATGCGCCTACAAAATGTCAATGCTGGTGGCCTTACCCTCAAGCTTTAACGCACAATACCAACTCTGATTTTACGATGAGACGTATAAATATTTGGATATTATAGGTGCTAGATGAGTGGTGGCTCTGCGGACATATTGTATTCCAACAGTTGGAAAAAATTTTATCGAGGGTAAAATTTATCTGAAAACAACTGGAGTCTCCTGCAAAAGCAACAAATCATTTATCCTAATCGGCAACCGCATGTACGGTAGTGTGGAAGAGTTGGAGGAAACAATATGAAAGAGAATTAGTGAAATGAGTTTGGATTACAAGTCTGCCATCTCCTATGACAAAGTGACCAACACGAGTTTACTTACAAAAAAAAATTTTGATATGGCATTTAGTTTTTCCAAAGATTTAGCTTACATTTTTTGATTCGAACCGAGTAAAAAAAACTACGTATCCTCGAGGTAGATATGCCAATGTCACACCTCCCAACATAAATTACGGCCTAATCTCTTTATAAGTCTACTCCAACATTGCCCATAACAAAATGGTAGGCTGTACGAGTGTGCCTTTGCTGAGAGTGATGCCGGTTCAAAGGAAAAAAATACCTTCGCGTACCAAGAGCTTAAAAACCCGCACTACGTCCACGCTGCGTCGCTGACTGGTGATCTGGTCCAAGTGCTTATAACAAACAACGATGGTGAGCGAATACCATTTGACGATGGTAAAGTCTTCCTGACGGTACACTTTAGGGAAAAAAAGACACAATGAGTATGGTTCAATACACCCCAAAAGACTCTAAAGATTTTTTCGAAGAGTCTTACAAAATGCAAGCTAAGAATAGAATCGGAGTGTATAGCGGGCGATGAGTTATGCCCGGTATGAGCGGCAACGGATTCGGTAATATTTTCTCAACCATCCTCAAATGGGCAACGCCTCTGCTAAAAATAAAAAAGTAAGTCTTGGTAAAAGAAAGCTGTCTGTCGGCAGCAATGTGGCGCGTGAAGTCATCAATGGACACAGTTTGGCATCATTGGCAAGGAAGAGAGGGTTGGCGGAGCTAGGCAATCTAGGAGGGGATGTGCTTAACACAGTGAGCCCTGATCGTGCCAAGAGGAGGAGAAAATCAGGTATTACAAGCAAGCTGCCAATCTGCTGCTATAGAACTGTCACTGTTCACATGAAAATATTCAATGTTCAATATGTGAAAGACACTCGAGATGATGGCTGGTGTAATGCTAACCGAACTAGAATGCGATAGACTGGGTTGATAGAAAAGCAGTTTAAAAAAAGGTTACAATGGGACTGTTGGTAAATGATGAATGGTTACAATTGTTTTTCAAGCTTTCAACGAGTGATTTAAAAACTTAGTACATGTTGAAAATTTTACGCCTCAGATTGAACTCATATATGCTACCTTCATGTCAAAACAAACTACCTTACAATGATTGGCGGACAGATTGTTGAACTATCCCTACACAGTCAAGCTTGATGACGAATCGACAGATATCATGGATACATAAAAGAAATGAGGAACACTAATCTACATCATTTGGCATTTAGCAACAAAAGAAGTATGAGCGGAAAAAGAACCAACAATATCGCGCCTTTGGCCAATTTCATTCCCGAATTTGTTAAACCCCTCTTTCCTTATGTTATTCTGGACTGTTTGAATCCTTATATAGTTGAACATGTCACCAAAGAAATATTTTACTTTGTATTGGGTTTGAACATCGCTCGCAAGTTGACGCAAAGCAGATTGCTTCAATGTAATTGTATTACAAAGTCATCCCATGTTGACTGCGTAGACCGCTACAGGAACCTTGATTCGAAAGTTTGTTGTTCCCAAAACCAAACAATAGATTGTTCAGATTTGAAAAAGCAATTGAGCTGTTGGACGTAAAACAATGTTTGGAGGATGCTGAACTCAATGATTTGGAGGATATTTCAGTTTTAACAAGACATGCACGTTTTGATGGACATCTTTCCACGTTTTACTGTGCCAATCGAGGATACAACCGTATTTACATCTTGGTAATCACTTCGATAGAAGCGTCAAATATTTCCAAAAACAACTAAATAACGTGAGTCGTTCCTGAAAAACTGATAAAATTGTCGCCAATCCATAAGCTTTGGGAGTTGATGGCCTCTGGAGATAATACGCCTGATCATATTACTATTGAAAATTTGCTGTTTCAAATCAAAAGGGTGTGTGTCTACACAAACACTGTTGATGAATGCATCGATAAAGCTATGGAAAGAGACGATGTACCTTCCGATAGTAAGATATACGAATGAAAATGGAGAAACTTACGCTAAAATCTTTTTTTCTGACTTTTGTATCGCAGAGTACTTGTACCTCGAAACACTTTTTGGATTTTTAAAGAGCAAGAATGGACAAACATCTCATCGCGTAATACCCCAACAAAATACAGTCTAAATGATTAGGATTGTCAGTTGGGAGTTAAAAATGATACAAAGAGAATTACCAGAAATGCGAATGGACAACTATATGTATATGGATTCTACTAGGATTCATCACATTTGATTTGCCTTACGTCGCAAGAGAATGAAAGTCTAGATTTTGCATACGGAAGCGGCAATCGTTTTACCAATAATGAACTGATGATGATCATTGCTGATGTCGACGGTGTAAAAGGTGTAATCTGTCATTTTCGAGTTTTGAAAATCTCAGTACACTGCAAAACAAGTTTATCACCAGCGTTTTGTGTCAAGAAAAGTGTTAAAGACAGATGTGACCCGAACCTTCTGCACACAGAGATACGATCGAAACATATTAACGCGTTACAGATGTGATTTCAGTCAGTTACCTCGGGGCTTCGGAAATGCAAACTAGAAGAAATATTCTCTAAAAAATTGGACTATCTACTCGGACTTGGTGCGTCGTCCTCAGTTTTGTTCGTCGAGTGGGTATGGGAACTCTCCAATGGCTTCGGATTATGAGAGAAGAACTCTTGGTGGTTGAGACATTCGAATAGTATCACGGCATTTAAACCAAACTTTGAAATATCAACATAGGACTAGGATATGCGCTGTGAAACCTTTGGAAGTCCAATGAATTACTCTGGAACAATGGATGATAACTTATTCATCTGCAAAACCAATGGATCTACGAATTATCTCAAGAATTATAGAAATTCCTTACCAACTACGCCCCCAATGACAACAAATACGTATTATATCCGTGCATTTTATTCTCAACGATAACGAATTTTCGTGACGGATTTTCCGATTACCCCTATGTTTGCCTAGTATCGCATATTTTAAATCAAACTTTAAAGAGTCACTATTAGCGGATCTTGCCTAAGCAAAGCTGGTGATTATTATTTGGCATGCAAAACTGATGAAATCTTGGAAAATCTCCGAAGATCTAGGAATACTCTGATGACTCCAACTACATCTCCAACTGAATTTCGAGCAAACATTATAATTTCAGCGACTACGACTCCTACTCGAACTATGAATCCGATAACAATTACAACTCTCCGGATAATTACAACTGCATCAGCTTTTACAGCTCCGGAGACAATTATCGCTCTGATTACAATTACGACTAATAATTGCAAATGCGAGAAGAATTAAGTCAGCAAAAACAAAACAGCAATAACTACAGCTTCACCATCTATTTATAGAGTCTTCAGTTATATCAATACAAAAGATGTTTTAGGAATGACTTTGACTGTGCTGGAAAACAATGATCTGATGACGGAAAAAAGTCTTTTAATCATCATTATTCCAAAGCCTAACAATATTTCTTGCGATGAATTGAATATCTTAAAAATTAAAAGAACTGAGTAGTAGTTAATGCTTCAAAGGAATATTATAAACAATCTACTGTATGCTTTATCAGCTATATGCATTATTATCTATTATCAACCTATTATACGTTTTATCTGTTATACGCAGTTACTATCTATTATATACCTCTTTGCTGTCACGAATGTTATCTATTTTACCATTATAACATTTTTAATCAAATAAATATCGTATTGAAATCATGATAAAAACCATCATGCAAACCGGCCTATAAACATAATATTTAACCCGGTAAACCAAAAAAAACACATGGTTTCTCCAGCAATACATACCTCTGAAAAAAATCATCTTGCGCTCAAAAACACACTCATCAAAACACCTTTGTCCTTAATACTGTAAAGAATTTCGTTGTGATTTCGAGAATACCATCACCGACAACTGTTAGAAAGTGCCTACACTGTATAGCAATAGCAGTACGGTAATACAGAGTGCAAATAGACTGGTAGCGTAGGCTCTCTGTGGAAGACAGTTGATACGAACAGTAAGCGCGAACGGTAAGATAGTATAGGCTCTCTGTTGTAGAAGGTCTGTATAGAAGACAAATCCGGAGGTTATGTATGCAAACGATAGTGATACAGGAAACCGGCCTCACTAAGCACATAAGGTTTCAGATTAATAATAATTTATTAGTTATAACACAAAAGCTTGCCAGATAAATAGTCCTCACAAGCGTACAGTAACTTGAAACACTTAGACAACACTTAGTCCGTTTAAGCAATTGCTGACACTTCTCTGAGCAAGCCTAGATACTATCTCAGGCAAAACTAAACTAATTCTGAGCGCTGGGCGAAATGAATCGCTGTTTATAGAAAATCGTAGCAGTTGAAAATTAGGATATGGTGATTGGTTAAACAATAGACTGCACTGCAGAAAAGATGATTCACAAGAGGTTGGCTAACATAAAAAATTACATACATAAGCTGGCTGATTGATAGCTGGCTAGCCGCCAATATTCAAGCGTTAATAATAATAATAAATAACGTCAAACCATACTCCTTAGCTTGTAATCCTTAGCTTGTAATACTGTCCATCAGCGGGTGCCTGGCTCGTCTACTTCAAGTGTACAAGGTACTAGTGCTATCAACTAAACCAGCCTGTGCTTGTTTAGCTACGCATCCACACTCATTACTCACTCAGGCGTGCACTGCTTGATACAAGTAGATACACATCTAATGGCTGGCTGCACCAGGCGAATTCCATTACAATATCAATCAAAATCTATATAAATGCTCGTAATCAGTTATACATTCACATCACAATTCAAAACATTGTACAAAACCAGGAATCTAAACACTTTGTGCATATAAAATATATTTTATAAGGACAGTGTCGGACAGGTGTGCAAAATACCAACTATGCTTCACACATCAAATTACACAACAATAGTATGACCTGTCTGACAATAATCAACATGGTATGTTGGCAGGTCTGCTTTTTACTAGAGATCCTCTTCGAATATGTAAAACGGACAACCTGAGAAAGTTTTCAGACACTGGCGAAAACCAATAAATTACGGGGAATTTTGTCTTTTTGTCCATTGTTTTATATAAGCCCGCAAGCAGTATTTTTTGGGCTTCCCCGGTAATAAAAAGATTGCTCGAGTTGCTACTTCTATTTTTTAATTGTGGGAGGTAATTCCTGTTTTTTTGCCGTATTATAACCTGAACTGTATGAATTCAATTATCATGTAATATAATTGTTTTTAAATCATCCAGTTTGTTTTGAGAACTACGCAAACATGTTAGAAATAGAATGTTCTATCGATAACATTATAATTAAGTCTCTATATATCAGTTCTTATGTTTTTGTTTTAGAAATTTCACAATATTATTTTGAATGTCACTTTTTTTCAGAGTGATGGACTTCGATGTGTGAATGCAAACCAACAGAACCAAGAGATCTGCAATGATTATGAGATTTCTATATTCTGTGAATGTGAAGACACAGTTCCCCCAACTGGTGGTCCTCCTCCAACTCTTCTGACTCCTCCAACCAAGCATTACCCAACCAAACCACACAAACCTACTCCACAATATGCTTCTAAACCAATCAGGGACACAACTCTTGCACCAAAAATTTCGGTTTCAAGCTGTTCCAGATGGAGTAAGTTCTACAACATTGGTGATCCACACCAGAGCACAGGAGATACAGAGAGTATCAAAGCACTCATTGAGAAAGAGAAGATATGTAATGGACCCGGTGAAGTGGTTACTGATGTAGTATGTCGACTTGCTGATAGTGGTGCTCATTGGACTAGCGGTGCACAGTATGAAGTGGTCTGTGATCTACAGGTTAGATCACAGTACATCCTAAAATTCTGTTTAAGAATACATGTGTATTGTGATACAGTTTGTTTGTTCAGGTTGTAGTAAAATACTCAGTGTACAAAAACTGTGATTTATTTGTATGTTGTAGAATGATGGGCTTCGCTGTGACAATTCAGACCAGTTTGTTCCTGGAATCCCAGTTCAAGAAGAGTGCTACGACTATGAAATATCCATTTACTGTAAATGCCTTGATCTACCAACCAGCCCAGCTCTACCACCAAAGACTCCGGTTTCAAGCTGTTCCAGATGGAGTAAGTTCTACAACCTTGGGGATCCATCCCAGAGTTCAGGAGACACAGAGAGTATCAAAGCACTCATTGAGAAAGAGAGGATATGTAATGGACCCGCTGAAGTGGTTACTGGTGTGGAGTGCCGTTTAAGGAAGAGTGGTGCATCATGGGATAGCGTTACACAAGTGGGTGTGGTCTGTGATCTACAGGTAAATTGGCAATTTATTGGCTATGCCCTAGTTAGTGTTCCTGTTACTCAGCTTGACCTACTAAAAGCTAAGGTCAACTGGCCAGATTTGGTATGTCTTCTGAATAACTAAATTATTTCTACTA
The DNA here is from genome assembly GCA_945261195.1 of Cryptosula pallasiana. NCBI lineage: Eukaryota > Metazoa > Bryozoa > Gymnolaemata > Cheilostomatida > Cryptosulidae > Cryptosula > Cryptosula pallasiana. The sequence continues at coordinate 14,860,087 of OX183133.1, read as the reverse complement.
CTAATTATTACTACTAATCTCTTTTATCACTTAGTAACTCAGTGAGGTAATTGACATTTCACCCATTGAAACTGCACGACATATATCTGGGAGAGTTCAGGATTTGTAGATCATTGCAATCTTCAAAAAATATCAGTAAAAAAGTTTTAATATTGTTTTCAATCTTGCATTTTTAGCAAATTTTTATTTTCATTCTTAAAGATTTTCTCTTGCTAGAGGCATAAAGTAGGAAAACTTTGACTATAGTGGCTGACTCGAAGTGCTTTGAATTTTACCAGAGAAAAACTTCGAACTTTTTAATTGAGGTTGAAAATGTCCAGTTTCCATGCTAAAACATCCTGCCATACTTAAAACCATAGATAATCATGTTTAGAAAAAATGGTAATTTTCAGTTGTTTACGAGTGCTGAGCCTTCTGTTTGGACTAATGCCACAGGATTATCTGCACCCACAAATCTTTGACTGTTGATTTTGAATTCTGCTACTGAGATATCAACTGCCCACAAAAAAGCAAAAATCTATAAATTGAAGGTCATATTACGGCGCAGACAAATACTTTGCGGATAAAACTCATCTTCCTATAACCTAATATTTTTACAAAAATGATAATTCACTTGATAAATAACTTTGTTGTTCACCAAGTTCTATTGGTTGAAATGATACTAAACTTTGTATGATAAATGGCGACATATCTCATTTCGAGGAATCCTGACTGCTTTTATATCTGCTTTGTGTAAAAAAACTTGTCATTAGTTAAACTTTTTTACCAAACCTGCTTTTTCTGAGCTTTCGTGCTCACAAAAATTTTATGCGCAGTTGCAAATACTCTTTCCAGATAGTTAGTCTTAAATCTACAAAAAACAATGAAAAAGTTAAATTTTAGTTTTAATTATATAAGGAATAGTACACAATAATCATGCAAGTATTTGCAACTATAAAACAAATTATTATTAGCGAGGGTGTAAGAAAAAAAAAGGTTAATCCAGAGATAAATGATGAAAGCAAAAAGTGAATGCACTGTAAACAGTACAAACAGTGGGAGTAGTACAACAGGAGCAGATCTGTTCCTACTATACTACTTGTGGAATGTAACCTTTGTGAGTTGCTGAAAAACAACAATTTTTAAAATGCTTTCTTTGCGATAGAAATAAGGAAAAGTGAAACTGTTTATTAAAATTGGGTAGTCAACAGTGAAACACTTTGGATAGCTTACAAGTGTGCATTAAGCATAACATGTAATGTCTGTAGTGTAAATATAACAATATAACACCAAGCCCTCGTCTTAAATGGCAGATATATTTTGTATTAACAGCATGATGGTCTTCGATGTATAAATGGGCACCAACAGAATCAAGAAGGCTGCTATGATTATGAAATATCTATATTTTGTGAATGCGACGATACAATTCCACCGACGAAAGAAATTGGTTCTACCGCACCAACTGGTAGGTACCCAGACAAAGGCACCGGACCTACACCACCAACTGGTGGTTACCCAGACAAAAGCACCGGACCTACACCACCAACTGGTGGTTACCCAGACAAAAGCACCGGACCTACACCACCAACTGGTAGTTACCCAGACAAAAGTACCGGACCTACACCACCAACTGGTAGTTACCTAGACAGAGGTACCAGGCCTACACCACCAACTGGTAGTTACCCAGACAAAAGCACCGGATCTACACCACCAACTGGTAGTTACCCAGATAGAAGTACCAAACCTACACCACCAACTGGTAGTTACCCAGACAAAGGTACTGGACCTACACCAACTGGTAGTTACCCAGACAAAAGTACCGGACCTACACCACCAACTGGTAGTTACCTAGACAGAGGTACCAGACCTACACCACCAACTGGTAGTTACCCAGACAGAAGCACCAAACCTACACCACCAATTGGTAGTTACCCAGACAGAAGCACCAAACCTACACCACCAATTGGTAGTTACCCAGACAGAAGCACCGGACCTACACCACCAACTGGTAGTTACCCAGACAAAGGCACCGGACCTACACCACCAACTGGTAGTTACCCAGACAGAAGCACCAAACCTACACCACCAACTGGTAGTTACCCAGACAGAAGCACCGGACCTACACCACCAACTGGTAGTTACCCAGACAAAGGCACCGGACCTACACCACCAACTGGTAGTTACCCAGACAGAAGCACCAAACCTACACCACCAACTGGTAGTTACCCAGACAGAAGCACCGGACCTACACCACCAACTGGTAGTTACCCAGACAAAGGCACCGGACCTACACCACCAACTGGTAGTTACCCAGACAGAAGCACCAAACCTACACCACCAACTGGTAGTTACCCAGACAGAAGCACCAAACCTACACCACCAATTGGTAGTTACCCAGACAGAAGCACCGGACCTACACCACCAACTGGTAGTTACCCAGACAAAGGCACCGGACCTACACCACCAACTGGTAGTTACCCAGACAGAAGCACCAAACCTACACCACCAACTGGTAGTTACCCAGACAGAAGCACCGGATCTACACCACCAACTGGTAGTTACCCAGATAGAAGTACCAAACCTACACCACCAACTGGTAGTTACCCAGACAAAGGTACTGGACCTACACCAACTGGTAGTTACCCAGACAAAAGTACCGGACCTACACCACCAACTGGTAGTTACCCAGACAAAGGTACCAAACCTACACCACCAACTGGTAGTTACCCAGACAGAAGCACCAAACCTACACCACCAATTGGTAGTTACCCAGACAGAAGCACCGGACCTACACCACCAACTGGTAGTTACCCAGACAAAGGCACCGGACCTACACCACCAACTGGTAGTTACCCAGACAGAAGCACCAAACCTACACCACCAACTGGTAGTTACCCAGACAGAAGCACCGGACCTACACCACCAACTGGTAGTTACCCAGACAAAGGCACCGGACCTACACCACCAACTGGTAGTTACCCAGACAAAAGTACCACACCTACACCACCAACTGGTAGTTACCCAGACAAAAGCATCAAACCTACACCACCAACTGGTAGTTACCCAGACAGAAGCACCGGACCTACACCACCAACTGGTAGTTACCCAGACAGAAGCACCGGACCCACACCACCAACTGGTAGTTACCCAGACAGAAGCACCGGACCTACACCACCAATTGGTAGTTACCCAGACAAAGGCACCGGACCTACACCAGCAACTGGTAGTTACCCAGACAAAAGTACCAGACCTACACCACCAACTGGTAGTTACCCAGACAGAAGTACCGGACCTACATCACCAACTCGTAGTTACCCATACAGAAGCACCGGACCTACACCACCAACTGGTAGTTACCCAGACAAAGGCACCGGACCTACACCACCAACTGGTAGTTACCCAGACAAAAGCACCGGACCTACACCACCAACTGGTAGTTACCCAGACAAAGGTACCAGACCTACACCACCAACTGGTAGTTACCCAGGCAGAAGCACCGGACCTACACCACCAACTGGTAGTTACCCAGAAAAAGGTACCAAACCTACACCACCAACTGGTAGTTACCCAGACAGAAGCACCAGACCTACACCAGCAACTGGTAGTTACCCAGACAGAAGCACCGGACCTACACCACTAACTGGTAGTTACCCAGACAGAAGCACCGGACCTACACCACCAACTGGTAGTTACCCAGACAAAAACACCAAACCTACACCACCAACTGGTGGTTACCCAGACAAAGGAACCAAACCTAAACCACCAACTGGTAGTTACCCAGACAAAGGCACCGGGCCTACACCACCAACTGGTAGTTACCCAGACAAAGGTACCAGACCTACACCACCAACTGGTAGTTACCCAGACAGAAGCACAAAACCTACACCACCAACTGGTAGTTACCCAGACAAAGGTACCAGACCTACACCACCAACTGGTAGTTACCCAAACAGAAGCACCAGACCTACACCACCAACTGGTAGTTACCCAGACAAAAGCACCGGACCTACACCACCAACTGGTAGTTACCCAGACAGAAGCACCAAACCTACACCACCAACTGGTAGTTACCCAGACAAAAGCACCAAACCTACACCACCAACTGGTAGTTACCCAGACAAAAGCACCGGACCTACACCACCAACTGGTAGTTACCCAGACAGAAGCACCAAACCTACACCACCAACTGGTGGTTACCCAGACAAAGGCACCAAACCTACACCACCAACTGGTAGTTACCCAGACAAAGGCACCGGACCTACACCACCAACTGGTAGTTACCCAAACAGAAGCACCGGACCTACACCTGCAACTGGTAGTTACCCAGACAAAGACACCAGACCTACACCACCAACTGGTAGTTACCCAGACAGAAGCACCAGACCTACACCACCAATTGGTAGTTACCCAGACAGAAGCACCAGACCTACACCACCAATTGGTAGTTACCCAGACAGAAGCACCAGACCTACACCACCAACTGGTAGTTACCCAGACAGAAGCACCAAACCTACACCACCAACTGGTGGTTACCCAGACAGAAGCACCAAACCTACACCACCAACTGGTGGTTACCCAGACAAAGGAACCAAACCTACACCATCAACTGGTAGTTACCCACACAGAAGCACCGGACCTACACCACCAACTGGTAGTTACCCAGACAAAAGCACCAAACCTACACCACCAACTGGTGGTTACCCAGACAAAAGCACCAAACCTACACCACCAACTGGTAGTTACCCAGACAAAGGTACCGGACCTACACCACCAACTGGTAGTTACCCAGACAAAGGTACCAGACCTACACCACCAACTGGTAGTTACCCAGACAGAAGCACAAAACCTACACCACCAACTGGTAGTTACCCACACAGAAGCACCGGACCTACACCACCAACTGGTGGTTACCCAGACAAAAGCACCAAACCTACACCACCAACTGGTAGTTACCCAGACAAAGGTACCGGACCTACACCACCAACTGGTAGTTACCCACACAGAAGCACCGGACCTACACCACCAACTGGTAGTTACCCAGACAAAGGCACCGGGCCTACACCACCAACTGGTAGTTACCCAGACAAAGGTACCAGACCTACACCACCAACTGGTAGTTACCCAGACAGAAGCACAAAACCTACACCACCAACTGGTAGTTACCCAGACAAAGGTACCAGACCTACACCACCAACTGGTAGTTACCCAAACAGAAACACCAGACCTACACCACCAACTGGTAGTTACCCAGACAAAAGCACCGGACCTACACCACCAACTGGTAGTTACCCAGACAGAAACACCAAACCTACACCACCAACTGGTGGTTACCCAGACAAAAGCACCAAACCTACACCACCAACTGGTAGTTACCCAGACAGAAGCACCGGACCTACACCACCAACTGGTAGTTACCCAGACAGAAGCACCAGACCTACACCACCAAATGGTAGTTACCCAGACAGAAGCACCAAACCTACACGACCAACTGGTGGTTACCCAGACAGAGGCACCGGACCTACACCACCAACTGGTAGTTACCCAGACAGAAGTACCGGACCTACACCACCAACTGGTAGTTACCCAGACAAAGGTACCAAACCTACACCACCAACTGGTAGTTACCCAGACAGAAGTACCGGACCTACACCACTAACTGGTAGTTACCCAGACAAAGGTACCAAACCTACACCACCAACTGGTAGTTACCCAGACAGAAGCACCGGACCTACACCACCAACTGGTAGTTACCCAGACAGAAGCACCCAACCTACACCACCAACTGGTAGTTACCCAGATAGAAGCACCAAACCTACACCACCAACTGGTAGTTACCCAGACAAAGGTACCAGACCTACACCACCAACTGTTAGTTACCCAGACAAAGGTACCAAACCTACACCACCAATTGGTAGTTACCCAGACAGAAGCACCAAACCTACACCACCAACTGGTAGTTACCCAGACAACGGTACCAAACCTACACCACCAATTGGTAGTTACCCAGACAGAAGCACCGTACCTACACCTGCAACTGGTAGTTACCCAGACAAAGGCACCAGACCTACACCACCAACTGGTAGTTACCCAGACAAAGGTACCAAACCTACACCACCAACTGGTAGTTACCCAGACAGAAGCACCAAACCTACACCACCAACTGGTAGTTACCCAGACAAAGGTACCAAACCTACACCACCAACTGGTAGTTACCCAGACAGAAGCACCAAACCTACACCACCAACTGGTAGTTACCCAGACAAAAGCACCAAACCTACACCACCAACTGGTAGTTACCCAGACAAAGGTACCAAACCTACACCACCAACTGGTAGTTACCCAGACAGAAGCACCGGACCTACACCACCAACTGGTAGTTACCCAGACAGAAGCACCGGACCTACACCACCAACTGGTAGTTACCCAGACAAAGGCACCGGACCTGCAACACCAACTGGTAGTTACCCAGACAGAAGTACCGGACTTACACCACCAACTGGTAGTTACCCAGACAGTAGTACCGGACCTACACCACCAACTGGTAGTTACCCAGACAGAAGCACCAAACCTACACCACCAACTGGTAGCTACCCAGACAGAAGCGCCGGACCTACACCACCAACTGGTAGTTACCCAGACAGAAGTACCGGACCTACACCACCAACTGGTAGTTACCCAGACATAAGCACCAAACCTACACCACCAACTGGTAGCTACCCAGACAGAAGCGCCAGACCTACACCACCAACTGGTAGTTACCCAGACAGAAGCACCAGACCTACACCACCAACTGGTAGTTACCCAGACAGAAGCACCAAACCTACACCACCAACTGGTAGTTACCCAGACAGAAGCACCGGACCTACACCACCAACTGGTAGTTACCCAGACAGAAGCACCAAACCTACACCACCAACTGGTAGTTACCCAGACAAAGGTACCGGACCTACACCACCAACTGGTAGTTACCCAGACAGAAGCACCAAACCTACACCACCAATTGGTAGTTACCCAGCCAGAAGCACCAAACCTACACCACCAACTGGTAGTTACCCAGACAAAAGCATCGGACCTACACCACCAACTGGTAGTTACCCAGACAAAGGTACCAAACCTACACCACCAACTGGTAGTTACCCAGACAGAAGCACCAAACCTACACCACCAACTGGTAGTTACCCAGACAGAGGTACCAAACCTACACCACCAACTGGTAGTTACCCAGACAAAGGCACCAAACTTACACCACCAACTGGTAGTTACCCAGACAGAAGCACCGGACCTACACCACCAATTGGTAGTTACCCAGACAGAAGTACAAAACCTACACCACCAACTGGTAGTTACCCAGACAGAAGCACCGGACCTACACCACCAACTGGTAGTTACCCAGATAGAAGCACCAGACCTACACCACCAACTGGTAGTTACCCAGACAGAAGTACCAGACCTACAACACCAACTCGTGTCTGTTTTTACCAACATGAATTTAAAGTTGATGCCACAGGTGAAAGCGTGAGACTAGCTGTACACAGTAACCCAACCGAGTACCAGGTAGTTATATTTTTGTTCTTTTACTTTATTTAGCAACATAATTGTTGCAATTTTATGCACAACTGATAATTTTTCATTACTGCAGCTTCAAAAAACCTGGAAAGATGGAAACTGCAGAACTTGTACTTGTAACACTGCTGTTAACCCAAGTCATTACGCTGTAAGCTGTATGGATACGGTGTGTCAGCAACCAGGAGCACTTCAAGCTTTTGGCAGCAGGACAGATCTGACTCAGTGCTGTGCTCCTATTGTCACATCTAAGTGTCAACTGAAGATTAATGGCACTTTTGAGACATTCAAAGTAAGCCTATATTGTGATAGAACAGTCGACAATATTGGTAATAGCCTAATAATTTTAGATGGCAAACCAATAACAACGCATTTGGTCAATGACTCTCACTAACAGTAATTACTGAGAGTCCTTGAGCCAAAATATTGATGAACTCTTTGATTTAGTGAATATTTTTACCATCAACAAATCTGTAAGTGATTAATTAACGTTTGTGCCTGTAAAACCACTCATTCTCAATAGGCTCAATAGGCAGATGTTCAAAGTGATTTCAATACTTTACGTGTGATGTCATAGCTATGTGACTGTAATGCCACAGGTGTATCATTTAGCGTTTTTTTCGTTAGCTTTTAATGGAGGGAGCAAAGTATCTTTGGCCTCCAACTTGCTGGCAACAATAACTAACAAGTTACAGCCATACTTCAATTTAAAGTTCTAAAGTTAGTTTTTTTAGCAAAACAGCCAGAAATGACCATGGCATTGCAGTTTAAAAAACTGTTTTCAGCTATTGACTGCGAATATGATTTATGCGCACACTGTAAACCTGTACTGCTATAGCTAATCAAATGCAATGTACAGTGTTGCTAGTCCAATCAAAATTTATGCTCAGTGCACATAATACACCATCAGCTGGCGAAATGTAGGGGGTAGTTTAGGTGCTAATCACCCAGGAACATTACTGTTTTTTGAGTATTTGAAATACATGAAGACGTTCTACTGATTGCAATAAAATTTTCAAGCTGTGGTATGACAGCGCAAGTCTTCCATCCTATCAGTGAAACATTGAAATCAGACAAACAAGTGACTATTATATTCTTTACGCGCAATGGCATGAAGTTATTTATTATTTAATGCAGTTATAACACAAATGAAACAATGTACATTTGTCAGGTCTTCAAAGGTCTTTATCTGCGAACTTTTTGGCAAGATCTATTTATAAAAAACCGTGTTTGCCCATTTTACAGGGGCGATGAAAAAATAATAATGCAGAAATGCTGCACAAACGTACGGCAAGTAGCGAATCACGAGCGTTACCACATAAAATAACTAGTTGTTGAATGCCACGTAAGGTATATTGTGACATGTCACTCAACAATAAGGTGGGCGTGGCCTAACAGGAGATTATATTGTTAGGCCACGCCTACCTTCAACTGATGTAAAAACGGATTTGTAACAGAAGTTCTCAGCTTCCAACTCTGCTGAAACTATATTCTGTAGTATAAGTATTATTTTAATGGTGTATGGACTTGTAGCCGCTGCAACAGTGCCATTTAGCGCTAAATCGCACCAAACCGTGCCAGACCTTATTTACTGTAGAAAATTTGAGGTTAGCTCTTTTTCGAGTTAGATTCTAAACATAGATGAACTGAGTTGGGCACACTGTAGGTTTTATGAGATTTACATGAGATACATGTCTAGATATTCTCGCAAGTAATGGATGAAAATACAGAATCTTCTGGAAGGTATAATTGTGTTTGATCGAGTCAGTTGGCCATTCATCTTGAATTCTCTATGATACCATATTTTCTAACGAAAATTTTTATTGTTCGCATCACTGATACAGATAGGAGAAAACTGGGCCGATTCAGATGTTTGTGTGCAAAAATCTTGTGCTTTGGACACACAAAGTGGTAATGCTTACATCCAGACTACTGTAGAGAGGTGCAACACAACATGCAACGAGGTGAGAGACACAAAGTAACTTTTAATGAGGCCATTAACAATCTATTTCGATCCCCAACTTTCGTAATGTTTTACATAACCTGTTGACAGCTGTCTCAGTATGTGCCATCAAAGGACCCATTACGATGTTGTGGCGACTGCCTGCCTATTGGGTGTATGTACAACGGTACACGATACAATCACAACGACGTGATCACATCAGACAGGAAATGCTATCAACGAACATGTCATGTGTCCTACGGTTCAGCTGAATGGTACAATGATCCAATAAAGTGTGTTTCACCAAAGCGATACTGTCAGCAGGTGAGGTTTGCAAACAATCATCTTTTTACGAGCGTGGTCTACATCACAATGTAGTTATTCTTATTATTGCTATCGTTTTTGTGTCTGATTCAGAATGAGTCTTTAATGGATAACGACAACTGTTGTGCCAGATGTATCCTCAAGTGCTCGGATTGTTCACCTAAACCAGTGACCAATGAAACTCTCCTAACGCTCAGGTAGGTTTTGTCTGTAATGAGATCACATCTTTACTTCTGCTGTGGAGGTCAGCAGCCCGTGTTACTATTTGTTTGCTTCCTTTCTAGTTTCCAAGACACCAACAAAGGTCTGTGTACTGGCAAGGCTCAGGGATTGAATGAATGCAGTGGTTATTGTATGTCTACTCATCGACTTCTACCTGTACCATCCAATTCTACTTGTACCTGCTGCAAAACCTCGACTCACCAACCTCTCAAGGTCATATATAAATGCGCGAAAGGCCGGGCCGAAAAGATAATTGACAACCCAACAGCGTGTGAATGTAGCCAATGCACCAACAATTAACGCTTCAAATAATTTCATTTTCAAACGATTATATTACTGTGTTCTATTTATATCAAAATCCTGCTGTGGTGAGCTGACTATTCTGTTTTGATGCTCAAAGAGTAAATGATGTAGAATGGTTTCGCTTTCAGACTTTTTTGGATATTCTACGGAACACTTTCTTTTTGTGTCAACAGCTCAGCTCAATCTACTTATATCTCTGTATATGCCGGCTGTGATGTTTCTATATTTCATGTTGTTGAATATATTGTATAATGACCAGAACGTGAGTCGGAGTTGTTAGGTCAGTGACAGACGACCCACTGATATTTCTATTGACTCTTTTTCATTATTGCTAATTTACCTCTGTTTTCCTGATGGTGAAATATTTAGTTGCATAAAAAGAGTCAAATGTTTTTTTTTAAAATCTATTGCAAAGGACTGAATATTCTTTACTTAGCCATATATTTAGTGGGCACAGTGCCAGTAATGTTTATTAGATGCAGCAGTTTTTAAATGTGAAACCATTGGACTAAGTGTTTAGCCAATAGGTTGGGAATGGTTTTTCATGATAGCTGAAAGAACTAGTAATTACTAATGGTTGCTTTCTCTAATAACTAGGAGTGATATAGCAGGAGCAAATCTAAAGTTTCCTCTAATAATTAGGCAATAAAGAACCTGTTATAATTTATTGAAAACAAGTCACAAAATTAATTATTAAATAAAAATTTTACAGATAGATCTATTCATCAAAGCCACTTGTGTAGAATAAATTGATAAATAATGCAAAACTAATACATTTGTGTTTACAATAAACCTATTTTTGCAAACTAGATTCATGCATTTGTGAAATCCGTTATATTCTTATGCTCAGTAACTCTATGCAACTATCTATCTACACAATAGATCTATACACATGTCAATAGAGTTTGTCTATCTTCTAAGCAATTAAATGAGAGTTAATGTATGAGCTTTCCTTGGCTTGTGGAGATTAGCTCAGTATAGCTGAAGAGTTATATACCTAGTAGAAAGGTTGGCTGCTTCATTCTGGTGATTTTGTTAGTAACTCAATATACAGGTTTCTTAGAGCTGGTGAGTTGAGACTTTAATTCATAATGTCCACATGTGTCATGTACCGTATCACTAAAACTTGTTGATCTTCTCTCAAGAAAATTGACAAGTAAAATATTTTTACTTGCCGTATTGCAACCTGAAGTAGTATCAATACTGGTGTTGTTGTCAGCATTCTACTTTTCTGTACTATATCTATATATTTACCGTGTAAACAGATCACAAAATGGCGGAGAGAGAGAATAAAAGGCGTGTATACACAAAAGCTGCCTCGGCAGATGAATTACTTGCGTCTAGAAATCCACCTCCTTCAGGATCAATGGGCTCATACAGTGCTGATAGTATTAATTCTCCTGCAAGATCTCTTGGTCGGCATGCTGGTTATCGACGCCGTGTGCTTCATCCTGACAGGATAGATATGACCAGGCATCCACAGATGGTAATCACTTTGAACCGTTATTCAGTTTCTCAAGTCAAGTAGTTGTTGTGTTGTGTGTTTGGCACGTTACAGCTCTTGTGCATAAATAATTTGATTTTTTGGTTGGGAAGAAAAATCATGTCAGGCTACGACTCCAAAATTTCAGCTTAATATGCAGATTATTTTTGTGTATTTCACAAACTGAAAAATTGCTTCGTTTATGAGTGATCTGTCTAATCTGGGGGTTACTATATCTCGCTGTATCACCATCAATAGTAAGTTGTACACGCTGAGCATACCAGTGAAACGGTTTAATGCATTTGATTAGCCGTGGCGGTTTCTGCGTACCGTAAATATCCTAAATTGTATCTACAGTCAACACCTGAAATCAAGTTTTGGAGTTGTAGTGTTAAGGTTGTTACAAAATACGGATATTTCCTATTATTAAATGGAAGAGCTAATTGAGAAGTGAAAAGTGGCAGTATTTGCTAATTAGCGTTGTCAGTGAGTTAGTGGCATTTCATTGCGCTCTCTTTAGTTGAAACTGATGGAGAAATGGCAAAATGATAAACCTGTCATAAAACGGCTATGAAACTGCCCACAAAGCATTGAAATCATTTATAAACCTCTATATTTTGAGAATGGTTGCTCTTACAGCCTCAAATAACTGCATGCTTACTATCACTTATAGTTCTGTCGATGATAATAAAATTAGCTAAATCCAAGGTTTCATTGATATTTTTGTTTTATTGCTGCAAGTGCTCTGAAATTTGAACAACGTCTGTAGTAACTGTGATACATTTTAACTCGCAAGTTCTATTTACACTATTTAGGCGAGTGCTTCACACCTTCATACTACTTTCTTTGATGCAGGCAACTTCTGTACCTACATCTGTTTCCGAACGCAGAAGGGCTTCTACTACAGAACTTGCCGACCCAAAAAGTTTGCACAACTATGAAGATTCCAGTTCGTTAGACTCAATGGTTCCACAAACCTCAGGGTCAAATCAAGATGAAAATCCCCAAGACCATGTCATCAATATGGGTAATGCCCAGGATGGTAATGAAGATCGTCGTCAGCGCCAGGCTCATCGCGATTCTCAGTGTATGGGTGCACTGGCTGCTTCATTGTGTACAATAATCATAATAGTGGTATGGTTTATTAAAAAATATGTTTATTAACTCTGATGTTGCTATATAACAACAATCATTACCAACTATATCGGTAGATTAATATCTTTTGAGTGTGGAAGCTCTCAAGTTTTAAACATTTCAATTTCCTGTGTGATTTTTAAAAATATTTAAAGTTATGGAAAAATTTTATTGTTTTATCCAATTTGGAAAATAATGGTCTTTTTCAACAATGCTCAACATTGGTTACTGAGTGTTTTAGCTGCAATATCTTAAATTCAAGTAATGCCATTGCGAGGTATCAATTTTATGTACAATAGAGTTTTCAATGATGTGAATAGCATATGTGGAGATAACTCCAGTCTAAAGTTTATCTACAATATACGCATTGATCATTAGAAATTTCGTATATTTTTGTTTTCGAGTAGCTACGTATAGCTACGCATAGCTACGCATAGCTACGTATAGCTACATATAGCTAAACATATGCAGTTTCCACAGAGCACCGCTATTGCCACTGGTTCCATTTATTCAAGTTGACAAAAATATGGCAGCTTGCATTCCAATCAAAATGGAACCTAGTTAGCACCATCAAAACTGCACAAAAAATGATAGGTTAATTCCATGGTGTATTTCTATTTATTGTACATTAGTATGCGTATTTTACTTCACTTTAAAAATATACACGTGCTTGGTGCGTCAAAAACTTTAAACAACTACTACGCACAGAATGGCATTGCTTAGAAGTAAACAAGCAATCCTATTTGTTTAGGCTTTTGAAAGGATTTCGTCTAAAAGTTTGCAGTACCCATCAATATGAGTTTAATTTCCTACATTTTAATAACAAAACTGTTTCTTGTTAGACACTACTGTCTGCAGGAAGTGAAAAGTGGTGGCTTTCACAGAATTATTTCAGCTACCAACGATTAAACATAATACTGACAGCTACTAGTTATATCTACATTGATAACTTATTGTACGCTCAAAGCTTCTAAGAGCTTAGCTTGAGATAGCTGGAGAATTCAAACAATCAGTGGAAAGGTTACCTGTCTCTCAAATCTGCTCCTGGAAGGGAAGGATAACAACTTATGACTGCAAAAAATATACTAGTCGGTGAGTAACTTCATCATTTTACAACTTTTTATAGGACCAAGTGACGACATGCAAACTTCATTCAATTACTTGTGATTGCCCAAATAGGCAAGAAGAATTTAAAAAAAAAACGTTTCTAATTTTTTAAATAAGAATTTTTCAGTCAGATTCATTCACAAAAATGTTTACCATCAATTTTTTTCTAGAACAAAATGGCTGAAAAGAGAAACAAAAGACATGAAAATGGAAAAGATTTTGCTGCTGATAAATCTGAAGCAGAGAATGAAACAGTCCAAGGTCAGCAAAGTTCTAACAAGACAGATGAGTCTTCTAAGAAAGAGAAAAAGGAACTTTTACTGCGAAAAACCAGTTCGTTAAACAACATGAATGACCTTGAGCATCCAGTAAAACAACTATTTCAAGGTTTCTCGAGCGCTGATAATATTTGTGTGCCTTTAAGATATATAGGGGAGCAATCGCCTGAACACGTTCAACATCGAAACTCTCTGTTGCTTGCTGGAGAGAGAGAAGAAAGCACTTTGCATCGCTCACAGGTACAGATGTTGGGTACAAAGTTAGTAAGGGACTCCATCTTTGCTCTTTTACAATGAAGTAAAGTTGTTTAAAGTAAACATAATTTTGTTTCACCAAGAATTAGGTGCAACTAAACAAAACTAAACCCTTGATTTTTGATAATCGTCCGGCTCACGATGATGAGTGGATAGTTTACCAGTTGATTTGTTCTTTCATTCAAATTGTAGGTTTCAGATGATAGAATGACACGAAGCCAAGATGAAACCTCTGGTAGATTCCAGCACATTCATATAGATCCACAGAGATACATATCCCCATACCGTAGGCGCGCTGCTCTACGTAATTTGACCAGCTCCGAGAGTCTCTATAGCTACCACAAACCAAACTCGCTGGACTCTCTGATAACACCGGCAGCGACATCAAATCAAGTTCAGCAATCGAGCCATGTTGTTGATGTGGAGGAAGCAAAAGAAATGCCAGAAAGACAGCGAAGGCGTTGTGTTTTACATTTTAGAAGGCAGAAACTCTTGATTGGGTTAATTGTGGCAGCAGTTTTAACTGTTATAGTGATAGCGGTCATTGCAGTACATCAGCGTAAAACCAACAAAATTTTTTCACAAACCACTGATCATAGTTGAAGTACTAGTGAGGGCTGAGATAGTAATTAGGTTGTGTAGTGAGCTTGTTAAGAGTAATTAGGAAGTCAGAAACCCTGCATAAATATGTTTTAGTCAGCATTGATTTTTAAAACGACCTGAATGTTTAATCAATTAATTTTTTTAAAATGAGGTACATGAGCTGATTTCATAAAAAAAACTATATCAAGGATGCTCTATCTCATTGTTATGTGAAAAATCAATAGATTTTATCACGTGAGGAGAGAATGAAAGCAGCATTTAAAATAACCTGCAGTTTGTTTTTTAGTTATTGATAAAAAATAAGTCAAATATAAGCTCTATTATTTGTAAACGAGTTTTTTGTTTGTGTCTCTATAGGAGTCAACTTGTTTAAGAAAATCATGTTTTATTCATCAGTAAAATATTTTTTCATTGCCGCCACCTCAGCTGTCCTTTCATGTAATAACCAGCTGTAGTGGATTTCGGTCTGATTTCCACAAAAGTCCACTAATATCGAATATTCTACCTCTCCCCAGAGGGGATACTGTGCCGGTATGACAGCGACATCTAGTGATCAGTTACTGCCGGATCAGCTGACAAGCGCAAAGCCCACGGCTCAGACAAACTACACAGATTGTCAGCTTGTTAAATGGCTTTATTCATAATTACAAAGTTCTAGGGAGGCCATCCTCTTGAGTACAGGAATGAATGCAATGGTTGTAGGGAAGTCTAGCTTGTATATAGGCAGGTTGACAGGAAGTTATTTGCATAAAATATATAACAATACATTGACAGTAACAATCTGTCCAATAACAATACAAATATAAATAAGTAAGGAATAGCAATGCAAAGAAAGATTAAAGGTCTAAGGTGTCAAGTTGCTAATAGATGGAGTCATTTCTCCAACATCCGAACAAGAGTTCTCTAGCAGTCCTGAGACCATACCTAGCTTGGGGTTCATGGTATTTCTTGGTGGAGAAAAGGTATTTCCAGTTTCAGGGCCGGTGAAGATTCTCCAACTATTTCTAGGTTCCTCCACTTAGGCGGCCATGTTGTGCCAGCCCAGTAGAGTGCCTACCAGCCCTGCACAAGTTGTTACCGGCCTTGCAGGGGTCACCATCGGTTCTACAGAGATCTTCACCGCCCATGGGGGCTGTGCTGCCAGTCCTACACTGTCTCTTAGTGCTAGAGTAGCGTGATAGCCCCTCTTGTGTGCATTACACTAGTGCCTCTGAGGGCAAATATGGGTTTCTGCAAACATCTAACACCAAAATTTATCACACATCTCTACCATTAGTTATTTGTTTTATACAATACTTTTGTCTAGTGATTAATTCTGGTGTGTAGCTGGAGTTTGTTCAGGCTAAAAAGAAATGATACAGCTAGTATAGTAGTTGTTGGTCGAGGGAATAGGATAGCCATATGTGTTGAAAGACTAAAACTCCATATACATGTACCGATTGGTTCCCGATTTGAATTACCGATTGCGTGATTTTGCTGCTTCTGTTTCCAAATAAATCGGCAAGTAATCGGTAGTATGTTCTTTTAAGCAATCAACAGGTTTTGATCCGCATAAAAAGTCAGTTGCCAATTTTTGATTTGACCAATAATACCACTGCCTATGTTTTTAATGTTTCCAATAAAAACATTTCTAAAGCACAATTATTTAGGGAGGGGGGGGGGGGGGAGGAGGGCAGAGTCAATATTTCAAGTTATCAAATGAAATAGTTTATTTCCTAAAACTAGTTGTTGGCCTGTGGTACAAAAATTGTATTTGAACACAATATTGCGGTAGAGATGGCACCAACATGCTAAATATTACACTTTTTTATGTAACATTGCTGGGCAAAACCTGTCAACAATTATGAAGAGTAAAAAGCTTGTAGGGAGCTGCAATTATCTGTTCAGAAGCTCTTAGCTGCATTTTCTGAAGATGTCTAGCTAATAAGAAGGCTTTGCATATAATCCAACATTTAATAAAATACACAAAAGATAGCTACGGAGTTTACAGCCAAAAGCTTTCATAGCTCATATATTTTAAACTGAACGGTTGTATCCTGGCATTACTTGTTTAATAGCTCACCAACAAGCACACCACTTTTAGTTTTGTAAGTATATATTAATTAGTTTGTGTGAAATGTTTCTACTCTTTCAAAAAACTGATACATATATAAATTTGTATGAAATAGTGAAGAAGGTATTACGTATGTACGTAACATTATATTGTAATGGAATTTAGCATAGGTGGCCTCTCTCTCTCATTGATGCTAAGCTAGCCAGCAGGCAGTGCGTAAACATTCCTTAGCATACTAGACTCAGCTCCGCCTGACTGCCCTCAGTACAGAGATGTATGCGTTGCCTACCGCAAAGATGGATGAGTCAAGAATTCAGCAGGGGATTTCCCGCCTTACTGAGAAGCTGGACTGGCGCTTTATTGTTGTTACCTATTGCTAAGTATATGTTTTCATTGCGCCTGCTTGTTCTTGTTATTGTGTTGACCTATATTATTGTTATGCACCAATCACCTTATGTTATTTTTCAACTGCTTGATTAGCATATCTACTGCATAACTTTGTTGACATGTGGCCCAGTGGGCAGATTAGATTGTGCGCTTACAAAGAGAGGTACTCTGAGTAAGCTTTTGTCTCTTGAAGCAATAAAGTGTTAGCTATTGTAACCCGGTGTGTTCACTTGGCAGTTGGCCAAAAAAGTATTAGGATACTTGCACACGGCACGGCACAACACGGAGCTTATTGACTCATAGCTCATCTACACATAGAGCCACTACTAGTAAACAAGTAGCTCTCATTAGCAATTGATTGTTACATTGCTAAACCAGTACACTTCTCTAGTAGCTGTTTGGTAAAGGTGCGACAAAATCCTTTACATTGGTGGCAGCAGTGGGATACTAGTGAACGTTAGACACTACTAGAGAAGCTGTACACAGCCAAACACCACCCCTACTCATTGCCCGAGTATTGGTGTTTCCTATACTGTAATAGTTGCCTGGTAGCAGCCAAACTACCACCCAGGGACACTGTTACACCCCTTGCTCTGACCCGGTGGTACCCCCCACCCGGCAGAACACCCCCCTCCCCTTGTTGTGTTTGATAAGAGAACTACAGTCACCCTGCTCGGTGAACTCGGTAGTCGCTGTACTGCTCACGCGAGATCGTACAGGCATCTCTTTCGAACCCTGGGTACCCCTCTCAGCTGTGCAGGGTACCCCTCTCAGCTATGCAGTGTACCCTGCGTACGCTGTACCGAGTGGTATAGAAGCTGTCCTGCCTATATTAGGCCAGAGTTTCTCACCCAGTGTTGACACGGCATTGACGCAGTGTGCTGTCAGTCTTCCACTGTTCATCTGGTACACAGAGTTGTCTCCTCCCGTGCTGACAGACCCTGCTGATTGTGAAGGCTATACTCCACGTTGATGGCCACACAGAGAGCCAGGAGCACTGGGCGGTCGCCAGTGGGCACAGCTGAAGCTGAGGCTTTAGACAGACTCACACAGACCCTGCGAGGAGTGTTACAACACCCTGCACCACCCCCTGCCCCTACATGGAACTTCAAACCTCCTAAGTTCGATGGGCAAGGTGATGTAGAGTACTTCATCACACGGTTTCTAGAAGTCGCTGAAGCAAATGAGTGGAATGCTCGCCAAACCCTGCTCCATGTGAGAGAGGCACTTCGTGATGAAGCACTGGATTGTGGTAGACCCAACACCCTGCAAGCAGTGTTCACAGCACTTCGTGCTCGCTTTGGCCTTACACGCAGAGAGGCGCTACAGAGTGTTGCACACTTGAAGAAGGCATCGAAGACTTCCCTCCAAGAACATGCTAGCGAGGTGGAAAGACTAGTTCAAATAGCCTATGAAGATTTGCCAGACAGGCACGTAGAACGCATGATACTAGAGACGTTCTCCTCCACCCTGGGTAACCCAGATCTGCAACGCCATTTGTTAGCAGTGGATCCACAGAGTCTGGAAGACGCAGTTCGTGCTGGAGGCGAGTTCCTCCACATCAAGGCAGTTCCTGACTCGAAACCATCCAGGGTACGAGCTATAGAAAGTGATGAAGAGGAAGAAGAACCCTGTAAGCCTTCCATGAAACCATTCCATCATTCTCAGACTGCTGCCATGATGTCGCAGGCCCCAGGAGGGATGGCTCACCCATGTCGAGTTACTAACAACCCCACAGTGAGCTACCCCCCTCCACCCCAACAGCCAGCGCCCGTGTCGGTAGAAATGATGACTCATCTACTCCAGACAGTACAGAACATGGCTATGGAGTTGCAACAAATGAAGCAGTGGCAACAACCGGTGCATACACCCCCTTCGGTGCCCCCGGGTTCCTTTCCTGTGGGACACACCCCTTCTGTGATGTATGCACCCCCTGTTGGTATGTACCCTGCTCCTGAAGTGACGCAACCTCCTGCCCGGGTACCCCACCACACGCCTAAGGTGGTGCACAACCCTTCACCAGCTACACCTGTCACCCCTGTCATGGGACAGAACTCTCAACACACGGTGTCACAGCCTGCTACGGCGCGGTTGGTTCCCCCTCAGTGTTGGGGCTGTGGACGGACAGGCCATTATAGTAGAGGTTGTCCGTCTAAACCTAAGACAACCACCGTACCCAGAGCAAAGCCCGTGTCGGGAAACGACCAGCGCCCGCAGTAGTCACTCCCTTGACTAGCTGTAACAGGGCGCAAAAGTGGAAGAAAGAACTGGAAAGGATAGAGAAGCACAACCCTGTGTCTCCAAACCCTTCAACCGGGTCCTCTGGACCACCTCACAGAAAGAAGGCACCGCCTTCTCCACCTAAGTGGCAGCTACCAACTTCTAATCGGTATGCAGTGCTACCAAATGACACAGACGGCACAGAGCCTTATGAAACCTCTGCCGCCGTACACTCCTTACTTGACCTATCTCCTTTGGAGCCTGTAGGTCCCCTGAAGAACCAGCCTGCCCCCGCTCAGAGACCTAAGCCAGTAGTTGCACCAGCCAGCCCGTTAGTGGAGCGCCCTTCACGCTCTAGAAATAGAGCGTCGCCTCCCCCCTCCCGAGCTGCAAAGGTCCAACCTACCCGGCTGTCTAACACTGAGATAGAACGGCCATACCGGGCAAGTTACTTCCTTCCAGGGAAACTTGAAGGCAAGTCAGTCACCCTCCTAGTTGATACCGGCTGCACCACAAATCTCCTATCCAAGCACGTCTTTAACCGTTTACCTGAGTCGGTAAGACAGTCAGTACAGGAGAGTGCGTCACATGGTATCCTTGCCGACGGCACCCAGATCCCTTTCTATGGCACGGTGAGAGCTACCCTCCGTCTCCGTGATGTGAAAACTGAAGCCACATTTGTTATCAGTCACATAAACGAGGACGCTATCTTGGGGATGCCCTTCCTCACCGACCATGATTGCCAAATGAGGTTCAGTGAGTGTGCCATCGTCGTAGCAGGAAAGGAGATGCGCTGTACTAACAAGGACGGTACATTGCTAATGAACAATGTTCAGGTCCTTCGTACCACACAGCTACCTCCAGGCATGGAATCTACCATCCTGTGTAAGGTCACCACGCAGAGTTACCTACCCCTTGGGTTAGTGGAGTCCCGACCCGGAGGTCCTCCAATTGCCGCTAGTCTGAACAAGCCAGATAGCAAGGGACATCTGTTGGTAAGGTGCATGAACCCGACTGCTCAGCCAGTAGAACTGAAGGCGGGAAGCACCGTAGGCCACTACAGAGGAGTGAGCCCTGAAGAGGTCGAGCAAACTGAGGTGGTTGCCATGTCCGCTTCCACCCCTCCTGTTCATTCTTCTCGCTCACCGGTTCCCCCTCACGTCGCTGAGTTGTATTCAGCCGCTCTCCCCCAGTGCCAGAACAGACGCGAAGCGCAGCAAGTAGCTGGGTTGCTACGACAGTATGCTGCCGTGTTCAGTTCGGGAGACCATGATGTTGGCCAAACCACCCTGGTCACGCACAACATCCCTCTCCTCCCTGGTACTCGACCCATCCGCCAACCCCCTCACAGGCTAGGCCCTGAGAAGGAGGCGGAGGCAGAGAGACAGGTGGAACAACTGCTACAGCGTGGGCTCATAGAACCAGCCTCAGGGGCTTGGAGTTCCCCCGTGGTTCTAGTGAGAAAAAAGGACGGTACATGGAGGTTTTGTATTGACTACAGAAGGCTAAACGCTGTCACGCACCAGGACGCCTACCCCCTCCCCCGCATCGATGAGAGTCTAGATGCCTTGTCGGGGAGCAAGTTCTTCAGTACCCTGGACTTGGTTAGTGGGTATTGGCAGGTCCCTCTTGATGAAGAGGCCAGTGAACGCTCTGCGTTTGCAACCCGTACAGGTCTGTGGAAGTGGAAGGTCCTCCCCTTCGGCCTCACTTCAGCTCCGGCCACCTTCCAGCGGTTGATGGAGAAGGTACTCCAAGGTCTACACTGGAAGACCCTCCTGCTCTACCTCGATGACATTATTGTCATCGCTCCTGACTTTTCCACTCACATACAGCGCCTGGCTGAAGTCTTTCAGCGCCTACAGCAGGCCGGTTTGAAGCTCAAACCCAGTAAGTGTGAGTTGCTAAAGCCAGAGGTCCGGTATTTAGGACACGTGGTGAGCAGTGCAGGAGTGGCCACAGACCCGGAGAAGGTTGCTGCTATAGCACACTGGCAGACACCCAAGGAGTTAAAGGGTTTACAAGCCTTTCTAGGTACCGTAGGGTATTACAGGCAGTACATCCCTGACTTCTCTACAGTGGCACGGCCCCTCACCCAGCTCACGAGTAAGCATGCTCTTTGGGAATGGTCTACAGACCAAGAGACCGCATTCCAGCAGCTGAAAGTGGCCATGACCCGTGCCCCTGTCCTGGGTTACCCTGACCCGAAGCTACAGTACACCTTAGACACTGATGCTAGCAATGCAGGTGTAGGTGCTGTGCTTTCGCAGGTGCAGGAAGGTAGTGAGCGAGTGATCGCTTACTACAGTAAGACGCTCAGTCCTCAGGAGCGCAACTATTGTGTCACACGGAGAGAGCTGTTGGCAGTAGTGAAGGCTGTCAAGCACTTCCGTCCCTACCTCTATGGGCAGCACTTCCGTCTTCGGACAGACCATGCCTCCCTGTTGTGGTTGTGTCGCCGCCGGGAACCCACCAGTCAGGTGGCTAGGTGGCTCGAGTCCCTCTCTGAGTTCAAGTACACCATTGAACATAGGAGTGGCCCCCGACACGGCAACGCAGACGGCTTGAGTCGCAGGTGTTCCCCTGAGTGTAGGCAGTGTGGTCACATTCAAGAAAGGGATGGTGGACCCTCTAAGGCTGAAGTTCAGCAAGAGTTGGCCTCCTCCTTTCGGCCCCAGCTCTCCGCTATTTCAGCTCCGACTCGGTTTGAGTCGCGGCCACCACCCCCCAGCACCACCACCTTCTCTGTCCCTCAGGTACCCCCCAATGCCGTTCAGCCCGTCCAACCGGATGTCGACCTTGTCCAGGCTCAAAGTGAAGGTAACCACGCTGTAGCTGTCATTTACCAGGCAGTGTCTACACAGCGTCCCCTCACTAAAGAGCAGTTGGAGCTCGGCAGCCAAGAGTTGAGACGACTGAACAACTGCATTGGGGCTATGAGACTCCGGACAGATGGTGTGCTGGAACTTCAGGTCTCTCCCAACCGTCGCTCCCGTTGGTGTGCGGTCTGTCCAGCAGGTCTCCGTGGTCACACGGTCTGGCAGACCCACTCTCTTGCGCACCAAGGAGTGCACAGGACCCTGAAGCGCCTCCAACTCACGTGGTACTGGCCAGGGATGACGGCAGATGTGCGCCGTCTGGTCAGGAGTTGCGAGGTTTGCCAGAGAGCCAAAAGTGGTGGCACCAAGTCCAGTCCCGGCCGCCAGCGCATGTACGCTGGCCGCCCCTGGCAGAAGTTGGCCGTTGATTTGGTGGGCCCTTTCCCTGAGACAGAGCGTGGCAATGCCTGGATCCTGGTGTTGACTGACCACTTCACCAGGTGGCAAGACGCTCTGGCCCTGCCAAATGCCACGGCCCCAGTGGTAGCAAGCGCTCTGGACGAGCAGGTCTTTTGCTATATGGGCATCCCTGAGCAGATGCACACGGACCAGGGGGCTCAGTTTGAGTCCCACCTGATGCAGGAGTTGTGTGCTCTGTGGGGTATAGAGAAGACCCGTACCACTCCTTACCACCCACAGGCCAATGGGATCGTAGAGAGGAATAACCGGGTCCTCGGTGATTCCCTCCGATCACTGCTCTTGAAGCGCAGTCCAGGTGACTGGGACTTGCTGCTCCCTCAACTGATGAGGGCCTTCAGAGCCACCCCTCATTCCACGACGGGTGAAACGGCCAACTATATGATGCTGGGCAGGGAACTACGACTGCCAGATCAAGTGTCCTACCATCCCCCTCTGACTGATTGCATGCCCGTGCACGAGTACGCCCAGAACCTCAAATTGAGACTGGAGGAAGTACACGAGACGCTACGAGAGCAGCAAATGGAAGTCAGAGCTGAGGAAGGTGAAGAGCCCGGCTTATACACGGTTGGAGACCAAGTGTGGTTAGAGAACCGTCGTAGGCGCCGAGGCGAGAATCCAAAGCTACAGGCCAAATTCATCGGCCCCTTTGAGATCGAGGAGGCGTACAGTAATCACACCTACCTCATAAGTAGGCAAGGCCAGCAGTCCGTGCAAAACGAATGCCGCCTTAAGCCCTACTACCCCAGTGTTGACCCCAGAGGGCGAGCGCCAGCGGCAGTGGAGCCTAGGCGGCGTCCTAACATGCGTGGGACGCGTGCGCGTATAGCACCTCCACCCCTGTCTCCCCTGCCTGCGCCCCCTCTGTTTGAACCACCGCCATTAGAGACTAATTTGCCTCCTCCACCAGAAAGGAGAGTGCCAAATTTGGAGCGGCCAGTTGCAAGAAGGCCTGCCACTCCCCCAGTAGCTGAGACACCCTCACCTCCTGCACAGACTGAGAGTCAACCACCACCTGTGTCATCACAACGGCCACGAAGGAACGTCGGCCCACCCATGCGCTATGGACAGCCTCTATGCCATCTCATTGCAACTGCAAAAGGAGTGGATAGAATGTCAGAAATTGCCAAAACACCTGAGGTTCAAACGGCTCTCCCGGGTGAAGTTCTTACAGACACCCCAAACTGGGTGTTGTTAGAGAAAGAACACTCTAGCGAAGGGTCCAGAGAGAGCAAACGTTTAGGAGTTGCTAGTCAGACAGAGTGGATGGACAACTGGGTTGGTCGCCATAGCTCCTCCAGTGACCCCTTGGCGCTCCAGCAGACACCCCCTCTTCAGTGGCTGTCCACGGAGTTTCCACCACTCCCTACTGCCTCCCCACCCTGCAGTGTACCCACTGTGCCGGCATCAAACACTCTCACCTATAGCCAGTGTGTTTCGAAGCTTTCTTCCACCCCTCCCCCGACCCGGGATGACCTGGGGCTGAGTCTGAGTACAGTGGCGGGACAGGAAAAGTCACCTGTGGGTACTAGACCACCCCCCACGGTCACCAGAGAGCGTATGTAGACGCTGGGGAAGATTATCCCTGGTAAGAGGAGAGGAGCGGAGCTCTTGGCTGGACCTTCTAAGCGGGGCCATTCCCCCCTTTACAGCCACCCCTCCTCTGTACCAGGTTATCCTCCATGAACCGTGAGAACCGTGGCCACCTCATGACTGGTTAACTATGAGTACGGCGATACTAATAGTTGAAGCGGCCTATGTAATGGAATTTAGCATAGGTGGCCTCTCTCTCTCATTGATGCTAAGCTAGCCAGCAGGCAGTGCGTAAACATTCCTTAGCATACTAGACTCAGCTCCGCCTGACTGCCCTCAGTACAGAGATGTATGCGTTGCCTACCGCAAAGATGGATGAGTCAAGAATTCAGCAGGGGATTTCCCGCCTTACTGAGAAGCTGGACTGGCGCTTTATTGTTGTTACCTATTGCTAAGTATATGTTTTCATTGCGCCTGCTTGTTCTTGTTATTGTGTTGACCTATATTATTGTTATGCACCAATCACCTTATGTTATTTTTCAACTGCTTGATTAGCATATCTACTGCATAACTTTGTTGACATGTGGCCCAGTGGGCAGATTAGATTGTGCGCTTACAAAGAGAGGTACTCTGAGTAAGCTTTTGTCTCTTGAAGCAATAAAGTGTTAGCTATTGTAACCCGGTGTGTTCACTTGGCAGTTGGCCAAAAAAGTATTAGGATACTTGCACACGGCACGGCACAACACGGAGCTTATTGACTCATAGCTCATCTACACATAGAGCCACTACTAGTAAACAAGTAGCTCTCATTAGCAATTGATTGTTACATTGCTAAACCAGTACACTTCTCTAGTAGCTGTTTGGTAAAGGTGCGACAAAATCCTTTACAATATTATGATAATAAAGGCTATTTAAATGATTATTGACTACGATGCAGATTTGGGTTTTTTTAATACATCCCTGATTGCTGTGTTTGTATAGAGTAGATAACCATGGCAGAGGGAAGAAAACAAACATCAAGTATAGAGAAGGATGCAGACAGTCAAACTCACACGAATGAAAAACCGATGCTAAGCAGCTCTTCCTTACGGAGGCGTTCTGGTCTAGTAGATGCTGCAGAGGTTATAAGTAACAGCAGCTCCCAAATGTCTAGCTCACATAAGATGTCGGATGCTGACGGAACAAAATTGTCTGGTAGCAAGTTTCCGTTGAAGGAGCTTCCAGAACAAGACGAGACAACTGATTGGGTAAAGTTGTGTAGTCTCTGGTGTAACTTCCAGCTAAATAAAGTATGAATTTATTTCTCAAGGCTTTTATGGATATTTTCATTTTGTTTTAAGCATTCAAAGAAATTATAGGATTGTCAATGCTATTAGTTCTGTGACAGGAAATGGCAAATGATAACATCACGATGGACATCAGTTCTTCAGACTCACAAAATACATCTGAAAAAGAAGTCCAGTCTACGGTTGAACCTGCAGGAGAACTGGAGGAATCAAACCAACAAGCGCCAGCTCTAGCAAACCAACAAGAACCACAAAGAGAGAGGCAAAGGGATTGGTTTCGTTTGACCTTGGCCTTTTGTGTAGGGTATATAGCCACATTCCTACTTACTAAGTTATACCTGCTACACCAACTTTTCACTGCCATGAACTCTGAGGAGCAACTACAGGAAGAAGAAAACCACTTCTGGCAGAATAACGCGTCTAACACCATTTAGTGTGAAGTTGAGGAGTTGTCTGCACAGCTTTGTCTTCCTCGCTAGTTTTTGACTGTTTTAAAATTTTGCTTTATTCTTAGTATTCAAAACATATTCATCCTACGGTGACACTGAGTTTAGATGTTCCACAGTTTTTATGTAGTAATTACTTGACGCAGCAATCTCTGCCGCTAATAAAATATAAAAAGAGGAGGCAATTCCTGTATATGTAAAAGAAACGGAAAGATTGTGAGAGACGCAATTTTTGCCTTGATAGAACAAGTTGCAAGTAGGATGATAAAAAGAGCTGCCAGAGATGTAGCAGGAGGAGATAACTCTTGGCTGCACATTACATCAAGCTCGAGTCTGTGATTTACAAATTATCGCTGATATGCACACTGATGTCCAGAAGTAAACTAGAAAGTATCGCTTATTGCCTCGTTGTGCCATTATAAATAAAACACTAAAAACTTGACCAATATATTAGCATGAGAACTTAAAATACTGTAGTGAGTTTATGTGATCAATTAGTATTTTGAATCCACCCCTACTCACTGTATCCACCCCTGTTGCTATTCCCTTGGCCCTATGCTTCTGTCATCTCCTCCCCCTTGCCTTGCTATCGTCACCTTAACTGCCCTAGTAA
Organism: Cryptosula pallasiana; assembly: GCA_945261195.1. NCBI lineage: Eukaryota > Metazoa > Bryozoa > Gymnolaemata > Cheilostomatida > Cryptosulidae > Cryptosula > Cryptosula pallasiana. The sequence goes on along the minus strand of OX183133.1, from coordinate 14,833,060 downwards.
CTGATACTTTTAGTGATTGATGCTTTAACCTCCTTCCCCCTAAACCTAGCCCTCCACCCAGCCCACTGAAAGCCACAAAGTCTGACCTATGACCCTTCCTTTTCCAGTCCCCCAAATTCCATTTCCATAGTGTAAATAAAAGTCTCCACTTTAACCTGCCAAACATTGGTAGAATTGTAACTAGTTCTACCTGGGTTGTCTTCCCTCAGGGACACAACTCCTCAGAAGCAAGTGCGTAGACAGCACCAGAACTTGAACGATAAGGATAGGTATACTGAAAGATAATTAGCGCTAAAGTTTCAGACGAGCTGACGCATTAAGAGAAGAATATAAACACGCCTGCCTGCAGTAAGCCAACCAGAGACTACTATTTCAACTGAGAGCTAACTTTATCAACAGAGGAACACATTTTATTATTGCTAATAGGTTGTTAGCTGTGATTAGTATAAGACTACCTGAAGACTAACTGTAGACTACCTGAAGACTACCTGTATATTATATTTTTGTGTCATCTAAACTTTTATAAGTCTTTCACCATACACTAGTCTGTCTGGCCAGCAACTGTGGTTGTATCTTGTAGTCAGTTGGGTGGCTGTCTGGAGGTCGAGCTGAGGTCGAGCCGAGGTCGAGCCGAGGTCGAGCCAAGATCGAGCCTAGGCCGAATTGTATAAAGTGTCTTCCCATTCAGTAGTATAGTATATGTTATTAATTCTTCCAACTCATTCCCCACTGTGCAGTCCAACACTCTCACCAGTACACAGTTGCAAATAGCTAGATGAGACGCCAAATTTCCGTACAGTTTTTCCTTCATGGGAATCGCAAGTTTGCTAGTAAAACTCCAACAGCTTCATTGTACTTGAAATTAAAAAAACCGCAGTATTGATATCTAAATATTTCAGGATACTGTGTCCATAGATCATATTGTCACCTGTAATACAACGTTACACAATAATAAAGTTTTTTGATAACTATTATTAGCATTTATACCGGTCTGTCTTTTCTCGTTTTGATTTCGCCATTATATCTGCGTTTCAAGTTTGTTTTTTTTAAATCTAGTGTGTTTTTTATTATCCTGTTTTTCAAAAATCTTGTAAATTACCTGATGTTGACTAATACGCCATTTCATGTCTTTTAGTGACTTTGGGATGTCTTTGTTACTCAGTTTAGTAAGATCAAATGTGTACTTTTAGGAATGTTGGCTACGCTTTCACTTCCATTTGAAAATAGTGCTTTATCTCAGTGTCAAGCTATTACAAGCAACGCTTAGCCCTGTGCCAGCTGCTTAGCCCTGTGCCAGCTGCGATATCATGGGAGCAGGCAGATGATAAGACACAAAACGTTATGTTATCGTTATCTAACCACAAGTATTCCAGTACAAAACTGTTATGCAATCATTCACCATTGCTGCGAGCCATGCATACTGTGAGGTTATTAGATATACTAGTGATTGCCTGTGTTTGGAAGAGCCCTGCTACTAGTCTAGAATACTCGACGGATATAGAGCTATCTATCACAATAGATCAAGCGAAGGTTGCTTACGAAATGTTGGTTACTGAATGTCCGGCACACAAAGATGGAAAAGGCTTACCATCTATAGCTGACCATCCACCAGACCTGGAGGCACAAAAACAACTTTATCATGAATTGCTTGTTAGGCTTGTTGACTGCAAAGACCTAAATTCGTGGGAGACATCGGAGACCACAACAAAGCAGACAATTCAAACTGCAAAAAAGAAGAAAACTTCTAAAAACAAAAAGAAAATGACGTGTCACCAGGCTATTAATTTCACTGAACCATACATCTACACACTCTTTATTGGTATCGGTAGTATCTTCACTATGTTTTTCATGCAATGTCAAATATAAAAACAGAGAAAAATATTTAAAAACAATGGAGATGTTAGAGTATTATTGTAAACGTTTTTTTCAACTCGCATCAGCACAATTTGTAGGTTTTCTCGCTGCTTGGCACAATCACGATATCTTTCACAAAGATTATCATATAGATGGAACTAACAATAGCACAGTTCCACGACAAGTCTTCCGCCAAGAAATGAACTGAGATGATAAAGTGAGACGGATGCAGTTAAAAGTTTCAAATCGTCATCTTTAAAAATTTCACTAATCTCGCTATTTATTCAAACGCTTGCAGTTGTTTGAGTTGCCAAGTATAATGTTCCAGCTAACAAGGAGCAAAAGCCCGACAAAATCTCAACTTTCTCTGGCCAACGCTGCAACAGTTTGTACTCAGTGCCTTATCAAAGATCAATGATGACTTTGGACAAACGAAAATGTTTGTATTTTCAAAGGGCTTACAGCTACCGTAATTCCACAGCTTATGCCAACAAGCCTTCTCCTGGAGCACCTAAAGAGCATAAGCTCCTGCTTGTGTACAACAGAAACCAAAATAGGGCAACTGTAATACACAACAACATCAGTACTGGAATGGCTACCATAGGTAGAGTAACAATCTACAGTTTTGACTTCTGTTGGTAAGTATTTTTTTCTGAACACTGTGGACAGAAAAATATCCAGTAGGACTATTAAGCATTGCTGGAAACTTGCAGATTTAGCTACTGGGCTTGACTCATGAGCCTGTCTTCCATACTCATGGCCAGAGCCTGGCAACAAATAGCAGGCCACACGAGCCTGACTGGCAACTGGTACAATGGAATTTTTGTTCAATCGAGCAAAGAAGAGCAATATCGATATTTAGTGTTTCACGTGGCTTCGTGTTTTTTATTATATTTTATAATATTTATTTCTATTAAAACTTACTATTTATTACCAAGGTTAATATTATTGTTCAAGTCATCAATAAATTAATGTTATTACTTCAATGATTTGCTAACTTTTCTAATAATTACTTTATATCTTTTTCTTTATCACAAAACATAATTATTATGAAAATTATCTGTCACGATAATTTCAGACAAACACAATTAACTATACAATTGTTATAACATATACTACAATATAATTATTTTGTATCATTTTGGTAAAAACGGCCGAGAATCAATATAACCTTGACCTTTGAACTCTTATCGCATGGAATCTCTGTGCGTTTAGAAATAATCCAATCACAGATAGCAGATTTGTATTAAAAAAAAAACAGGTGTCTTTTGCCTTATTAGATTCTGCATCAGCATTGTAATTACATTTTACAATCGGCCAAACTCATAGCTAGAGCCGCAAATGCTGCCTTCAGGCAATAATCCTGTTTTATTTTCTAACAGATCTCACACATTCTCTGAACCAACCCATGTATCATTTTATGCATGGCCATGAGTAAAATACCAACAACACGGGCAGAGTTTAGAAGGTATAGAGCATACAAGCGGGTGGAGAGGCTACGCCATCTGGCATGGCATGATGGAATCCAGGAAGAGCAAAAGAAAGAAGATAACGCAAGCAAAATATATTACATAACTTACAGCCCTAAAGGCTTTGATAAAACTTTAAAATATCAAAAATGATTTCTTTGTTTACTAAATGCATTTGCTGCAGCAATATTTGCGTTGGTGTTTCTGCTATATTTTTTAAAAGAAAAAAACGCCTGATTTTAGCTTTCTAATAATTACTTTCTTGCAAATTTTAATGAATGTGTTTTTAGTTAAAGTGTGTTTATTTACCGAAAGACTTGTTTAGCAATGAATATTCAGTCAAGGTTAAGAGCAACTGTTGAAGCTATTTATTGTGGGTCCCTGGAGCATTTGATAACAAAAAGTTTTAGTCAAAGCTTCTATCAATAAAAAAGTAGAGATCGGCAGGCTCTATATGAAATGTTCCGTTTCAGTGAAAGCAATCACTGTGACACTGTAAGCTTTTATTTTTACTCGTTAAGCTTACATCTCTCTCACTCTTTGCTCTAACATTTGCTTCTAAAAGATATCTTCAGTAGTTGAAACTTTAGAACATCCAGCAGTATGATTCATTACCACACTTGAAAATAATGGTCTACTGTCTTTTGTTGTAAATTCGATAGGATAAACTGTCCTACAATATATGTAGAAGTTGTCTCATCCTGGGTTCCTTATCATATATATATAACGCAGAGTATATTGGTGGATTATAGCATTCACTACATATCCTTTATTTATGCGTACCAATAGAATGACACCACCAGTCATCTAATTCTACTCAACTTGGTAGTTATCTACCCCATACTGAGATAACTCCAAATACTACTTAAGAATAAACTATACTTACTCAGTAATTAGGATTTCAATCTTAAAAAATATTTTAGTAGGTTTTAGTGTAAATAACCCCTGCTGGCTACGCTCCTGGCTCCCAGACACCTTCTGATCACTCCCACCCCCTATGCAAAATGTACCTCCACCCCCTATGTAGTATGTACCCCCACTAGCTACGTAAAACGTACCGCCACCCCTATGTAGAATGTACCTCCACCCCCTATGTAGAATGTACACACACCCCCTATGTAGAATGTACCCACACCCCCTATGTAGAATGTACCTCCACCCCCTATGTAGAATGTACCCCCACCCCCTATGTAGAATGTACCTCCACCCCCTATGTAGAATGTACCCCCACCCCCTATGTAGAATGTACCCCCACCTGCTACGTAGAATGTACCTCCACCCCATATGTAGTATGTACCCCCACCCCCTATGTAGAATATACACACACCCCCTATGTAGAATGTACCTCCACCCCCTATGTAGAATGTACCCCCACCCCCTATGTAGAATGTACCTCCACCCCCTATGTAGAATGTACCCCCACCCCCTATGTAGAATGTATCCCTCCCCTATGGAATGTACCCCCACCCCCTATGTAGAATGTACCTCCATCCCCTGTGTAGAATGTACCTCCACCCCTATGTAGAATGTACCCCCACCCCCTATGTAGAATGTACCCCCACCCCCTATGTAGAATGTACCCCCATCCGCTGTGTAGAATGTACCCTCACCCCTTATGTAGAATGTACCCCCACCCCCTATGGAATGTACCCCCACCCCCTATGTAGAATGTACCTCCATCCCCTGTGTAGAATGTATCTCTACCCCCTATGTAGAATGTACCCCCACCCCATATGTAGAATGTATCCCTCCCCTATGGAATGTACCCCCACCCCCTATGTAGAATGTACCTCCATCCCCTGTGTAGAATGTACCTCCACCCCTATGTAGAATGTACCCGCACCCCCTATGTAGAATGTACCCCCACCCCCTATGTAGAATGTACCCCCATCCGCTGTGTAGAATGTACCCTCACCCCTTATGTAGAATGTACCCCCACCCCCTATGGAATGTACCCCCACCCCCTATGTAGAATGTACCTCCATCCCCTGTGTAGAATGTATCTCTACCCCCTATGTAGAATGTACCCCCACCCCTTATGTAGAATGTACCCCCATCCCTTATGTAGAATGTATCCCCACCCCTTATGTAGAATGTACCTCCACCCACTATGTAGAATGTACCCCCACCCACTATGTAGAATGTACCCCCACCCCCTATGTAGAATGTACCTCCACCCACTATGTAGAATGTACCCCCACCCACTATGTAGAATGTACCCCCACCCCCTATGTAGAATGTACCCCCACCCGCTATGTAGAATGTACCCCCATTCGCTGTGTAGGATGTACCCTCACCCCTTATGTATAATGTATCCCCACCCCCTGTGGAATGTACCCACACCCGCTATGTAGAATGTATCCCCCACCCCCTATGGAATGTACCCCCCTCCCTTTATTTAAGCCATACCCCAAGTTTTCACTCAAAACCCCTTGCAAAATCTGACCAAACCCCAGATCTTGTGATGAATGAAGAGTTATGCAAACAAGTATGTAGCAGTCACCCCAGTTTGGGGTAACTCCGACCCTGTATAGATCCCTGGAGTCTATCCCTAGAGCCCTATAATGGCCATACCAAATCCGGATAAGATTCTCTCCAACTAATTTGTAGTTAGGGGACCATGAATGGGGGAGCCGTGTCTAAGATATAAAGGAACAATTACTGAGATAAAGGACCTTTAAGCCTGGTTCACATACATATCTTAGATGCTCGCAAGTGATCGCGGATCCTCGTACGACGGATCCGCGATACATGTTCACATAAACTTGGCAAACCCATGATCGCAAGAGGTATAATCACTCTCTTGAATGGGAGGTAATAAAACTTCGAAGAGCGTCTTCACTGACCAATGACTATACACATACTAAATGAATAATCGTTGTTCGAGTACACCAAATAATTCATTATTTTTAACAATTTTAAAAAATTTACTATATTTTTACTCATATTATCATTAAATATTATTCCATATTTTTTAACTAAGTTTATAACTGTTGTTCAATGGTGCATTATTATTTTTTACCATCTCTTTATTTAAAATCTTGAATCTCAATTTATAATAATGTGCTAATTATGCTATTATATAAAAGTTTACAGAAAATATATATATTTATACATTTAAATCAACTATCACAATATTTCACTCAGAAAATTAATAATAAATAATAATCAATATTTATAATTAGACAGTAATAATTTTATTATTTATTATAACTTTTTGATGGCAGTCATTTTTACATGAGTAACCTTGACCTAAATGGGGTTTTTGAGAAAGAAAGTAAGAAAATTTTACTCTCTATCGTACGACGGTCGCAGGAAAGTTTGTTCAACTGAACTTTTCTACGAGCATCTACGACAGCGTGCGACGTCGTATGAGCCACTGCAAATCCAGGTTCACATACATCGCAAATGCTCGTACGAGGGATCCGCGATCACTTGCGAGCATCTACGATATGTATGTGAACCAGACTTTATAAGGCTTGAAAGCCTGTATAAAGGCTTGAAGACTCACCTTACCTTATAAGGACTAGATACTTCCCTATTCTGTGATTGGCTACAAAGAACAAAGGAAAACTAGTCCATGTGCTTTTCGTCCACTGGTTATATTAAATGTTGTTGCCTTGTCATGTTATTTGTGGAATTATATATTATTGTATGTGATCTGCGCAACATTTCTAAGGGGATGAGTGTTCCTGTTGTCGTCCTATACAATGAGTGACCCTTGGATATTTTATCAGAAGTCTTTGCAGTGTTGTATCGTGCATAATATTATTTTGTTAAGTACAGTATAAACAAAGCCATATTGTTTATACAAGTCTGGATATTGGTTTTGATTTAAATTGATTTAGGATAGAGCCCATGGTGGACTCCCTCTTGGTGTAGACCCCGTGGACTACCTCGTGGTGTAGACCCCTTGGACTACCTCGTGGTGTAGACCCCGTGGACTCCCTCGTGGTGTAGACCCCATGAGATAGCAGAGATAGTCAGAATCCAGTGGTGCTTCTTGTTACAGCACAATTGTGTCTGTGGTAGATGGGTAAACTACTACAATATTAAATAAACAATGCTAAAGAAGTCAATGAAAATGCGTAAGCTTTTTGAGAAGATTGGTGCAGACGCAACTGTAGCTCTTCCATTTATATCGGCAAGGCAAAAAAGTGCTGACTTCAACATGATAATTATAGAAAGTGTCAGAGTAGTAGTGGTGCTGACATATTTTGTTGTATGATGAGTAGATAGTCGTTTGGCGTGTAGCCAAGCTTTTACTAAAATATGCATAAGACACAGGAGTTGTTTTCTCTATGGAGATGCTAGTTGTAAAATTTCACTTAAAAGGAGCAGTCAATGGTTCGGCATATTAAAACTTGTCACTATGTTTATTTACTTATCCAAAACTTTTTTTACTTGAGTTTCAATTTAATGGAAACCTTACACCAAATATCAGCTAATTGTTGGTTTCTTCTGGCTGGCACATTCACTCGTGCTGTATTATAGCGTAAATGGTCGGATTTCTACATACTTGTATGTCTGCAGAAACGCGAAGCCAAGTAGCTGTAAGCGAGATGAAACTTTTATTCTGTATATCAAGAGATTTAGACAATAATAGCATCCACAAGCAAAAGATACTTGATGATTGCATAAAACAGAGCATTGTATTAAATCTTGACTGTACATTTTGTTTCATTTTGTTTAAAACCAAATAAAAATAAAGAGTTGTAAATAAATAAATTAAGGAAAAAATAATTGATACATTAATGTAAAATTTAATATATTTTATAAATAATTGCGAATGATGAAGCGATTAACAACATCATAAATGACTGTTACCTATATCAGCAGTTGTATAAGTTCAAGGGGCGATAACTAGTAATCTTCCACTTCCTGATCTCCAGTAGCATCAGTTACAATGGGAGCTTGAAGACAGGTCTCCATATATTTCAATAAAGATTTCATTTCAACAATATCTGTGTAACATACAAGTATATGTGAGTAACACATGCTATACAATATGTATAGTAAATAAGCATTACACACTTGAGCTACCTATGTCTCTAGCTAGAAAAAAACATGCAGGCAAAGAAAAAAGGCATGGTTTTCAAAATATTTTGATCATTTTAACAAAGGTTAACAATTCACTTACTTTTGACAAAACAAACGTATTAAACACCTCACTTACCTCTTCTCTGCTTTTCCAGTTGCCTCGCCTGCTCCGCTATAACTAGAAATATTACATAACATATAGTATTTATATACATGATATTGTCCAGCACTTTGACATCCGTGCTTCTGGAAAAAGTTAGTAAAACCAGAGGAAACCGTTTAAAAGCGACAATTCAATCATGTTAGAGGTTAAAAGCATGTTGTATTGTAATTATGTGTGACATTCAATATTGTAGTGGATTCTGCCGGTAGGGCTTCCACTACTTACTGTCCACGTACTAGAAACTGTCCACAGCGCACAACTTGTGGCACAGTCTAACAACACCTCTCTCCAAGAGGTAACGCAGTGTTGGTAAGACCAGCAGGGTCAACTAAGAACTTGCTCACAACTTCACGACTGACTAACTATTCAATGTTCAAGTGTACAAACACAGCATTGAATCAAATCTTTTCTCTAGGGAGGCAATCTCACAGAGGTGTACACAGCAGCAGCAGTAGTAGATAAGAGCTCTGAATACACAGAGAGCCAGCCTTTACATAGGATGGTTTACAGAAAGCTATTGATAGATAAACACAATAACCAATACTATGCGCATGAAGTGATACGAGCCAATCAGATAATATAGATACAACAACACATACAATGGTACACAAGGTTAAATAGATATGGCGCCTAGCGGTCAATGTAAAAGACTATAAATATGGTTCTTAATCTTATGTAGCCTCTGGGCCATGGTAGCTGACATCTGGAGATGATAATATCCTGGATATGTCATTCTGTATTTATTTAGGCTATCGTAGAACCTCTATCTATGGTGGCCATCTTGTCTCCGACCCGATATCGTACTGCAGGGCCGATAACGTGGTTGCAAGGTCAGTAAGACATTTGCATAGTCTATTGTGGCTGTGAAACTCTGTGCCAGCACTTTGAGAAGCATGTCTGGCTAAAAGCACCAGCCATTGGCACCATCGTGATAGTATGTACGTGTGGGGATGGTCACAGGGTATGAATGACGCTGAAATCAGCCACAATACTGTGAAATCACATGTAAGGTAATGTAAGGTACCTTCTCCGTGATTTTGTTCTTGTCTCTCAAGCTCTGCACATTTGTCTACAAGTGTCTGTTGGGTTTGTCTATATTTAGTAATTTCTTCCATCTGGTCAGCAATGACTACAAATAGTAAACATTATATACCTATATAATACCTGGGAGAGTTTGCACCTTCCACGCAATACAAATTCTGGTCACAAAGTATATGCTTGATGAACTGTAATATCTAAATATACTATACGTTTATTTTGTAGTACATCTCTTGTTTCTAAAGCTAGTATTTTTCCACTTGTACTTTGTTGCAGGTCAGTCATTGCCTTGTTCGTTTGTGCTATAGCTGTAGGTAGAAAGTAAACAGTGAATTTATTTGCATAACTGACAATGGTGTTCTTTGTTAAAAGATGCTACTGGAACACTTCTCATTCACCCAGTTTTCTGTTAACTTTCCCTTGAAACCCAATGTAAACAACATTGCTACTCTGCAAGCACTGACTGCTGTCCTATGCTATCACACTGACATAATATTTATCCCACTTTTTCCTTGAAAGGCTGTTTTATTTTGCTCCGGTTGAGTTATAACTTGAGCCTTCAAAGACGCGACAGCAAGGTATATTGCACCTCATAATTAGATGACCCACTCACCCAGAAAGCCATAGAAGATTTTAAAAAGGACAAACCACACAATCAAACTGCACTAGATATGGTTTTTATTCATTAAACCCTTGAAACTATTCAAAAGTTGAGCAGGACTGTGAATGTCTCCTTTGAATAGACTGGGTTATCCAATCCTGAGAGTTCTAAACCAGCTGTAGTGATAGCAATGAATGATATGATTGCAAGCCACCACACACTTACGCTATTGTAAGAATATCTATTAAACAAGATTAGAATAACGAGAGCAAGCAGAGATTAAGTAATGGTTGTACAAGAATAAGTGGGTCGGGGCTATACTGCTATACTAACGGCAATAAGACTGAGTGCCATTAAACTGCCATTGTGTGTATTGTATACTCCCTTGCCACTGTGAGGAACCAGAGGCAAAATTTACGGCGTTTTGTTGACCCATACCTTGATCTATACCTCTATGGCGGTACCTGTGTGGTGGATTTTACCAGTGATCACTAGCGTTCAGCACTTACAAAGGTCCCCCTGATAGTTTGCAGGCATCAGGTAAGCCTAACTGAGCAATACAGTGAGACCAGCATTGGTTGCAATTACCCTATTAGCTTAAATGAGCAATATAACCATTCCAGCGCAGCATACATTACTATACCGGCCTTGGGTAGCTATTTTGGGCCAGCAACAAGATGGCTGCTCTAGCCTTAAAAACCAAACTTAACCCAAGAACCTCCAAAACCCATATCCAAACCACTACCATCCTCAGAGGTCGGGTTTCCAGGAGCCAAGGCCACCAGAGACCAGGATCTCCAGAGAAGGAAAGGCGGCAGCTATTGTAGTGATTTTCCTCTTTTCACTACGGACACAACTACATCAAGTCTCCCTCCTACCCTCCAACACTTCGGGGTCTACCCTGAATAGACGCTAGCAACTCCACGAGGTCCACAACCCAGACACGCTACACCGGAGTATACACGAGTAAATACTTTATTATCCAATTCTATTTAGCAATACATAATGGTACTTACACACAATCCACAAGACTTCTACCTTCTCTCATGTGCAGCAGCTCATTATATAATAGAAGGCAGGAAATCTCACCCCCCTATTAGGGGTGAACCAATGACAGTCAATAATACAACAGATATACAAATAATAATAATAATAATAGGCATTACAAAACACAGCAATACAGTTAGCTAATGAGAGGAGCGAGCACATGGCATAGTGGCTCTGGGGCCTTTTCCCGCTCTTTTTGGTGGAGGTGAAATCTTCCACTCCTTATTTGGTGTCTCTGCTTCCTAGCTTCTGCTTTTACCACTTACACTGCTTTGGGATCCAGATGATGAAGGGTTCTCAGGTCCTTAGGCCTCAGGCTACTGTTATCAGCCATCTTTAACGGCCGGCCCAGGGTACTGACCCGGGGTAGGTCCTTTATGATATATATATGTACAACACAGGGTCTATACAGGCCCAGGATAGGTCCTGTATAGCTAGCCGGTATCCTTAAATCCAGGGGAATACGTATGTGGGATGAAGGGGAAAGGCTCCTGGTCCAATTCAAAGTTATTACTACAGGTAGGGGGAGGGGTACAGGGGGTTTCAAAGGTGGGGGTTGGGGAGATGGGCGGGGTGGCTGACACAACACAAAAATCCATCATACTATCACTGGCTGCGAGAACGTTGATTCCACCCCTTACTTCTGGGCATCAGTTCTCCTTAATTAGTATATTATTATGTTATTGGCTAGTAATTTTATCTATTATATTCATTGGCGCAATTGTATTATTTTTGTATGGAGTGCTTGTGTAACTAGACCAAGTACTTCCTGCTACGTCCTGTTACTCTGTCTATAAAAAGCAAAGCTTTTAATTCAACCACTGCGTTCTATTCTACATTGTGCGTTGTGTTAGAAATTACACTATTGTATTTATGCTGCTATTGGTTCTGGGTAGAATAAATGTGTGCTACTCGAAAGTACTGAGTTGTATGTTTGAGTCGATGGCCTACCACAAAGGTAACGTTTGCTCCTTTGCAACAGTTTGAAGTGCCATCCCGGCACAAGGTCACCTCTGGGGAGAGGTTGATTGTTGTTTGTCAGGCCTTGGAAGGCTGAATGTTTTGTTGTGCTCGCAGTCAGTAGTTTGCTCAGTGACAAATGCTTAGTGGATTAGTAGTGGATCCCTAGAATCCACTACACCTAGTAGAATACGGGTCTAATGCATATTGTGATATACCATAATTGTGCTCTATGTTGTATCTATACTTTTGTTGTACTCACAACAGTTACGTAGTTACAACTACTCACGATAACAATATAACACTACAAGAGTACATAGTTACCTTGTACCGTATCAAATATGGCAGATACTGAAAAATCTGCTGGGGTAGCTCCTGCAGCGTTTCTAATACTGAACAGTTTGACTTTGTGGTCCACAGTAAGTGAGTCCAAGACATGATATACAAAGTCAGCTCTATTGTTAAATGTAGCTCTGTGTAATGCGGTAGACTCAAACTCTTTAGTCTGTATCAACAGCAGCTGATATAACTGTTCACCAGATAGTTTATTTATCAGTTCGTTGGAGACATCAGAGCTGTATGGTTGGCTACTCTGTCCAGTGACAGCGCAATGTAAAGGTGTCACACCATAACAGTTTTTTACCTTTAAAATGTTGAGCTTTTGGTGCTGATTTAATCTATCTAACATGCTTCTGAGACCAGCCAGATCACGTTTTAAAGCTGCAACTTTAACGCATGTGTCTCCACTGTTTCTTGTCACATTCATTAGCAGCTGATATCTGTCATCTGGTTTTGTTGCTTTCAGCTGTTGTGTAAACTCATGACTCGCAGGCGATTCGGAGTCGATGTAATTTTTCATTTGTCTTTTGAGATCTTTACCCAACGCAGCCATTTCATTGTTTGCCATGTCTTTAACCACTAGCACTTTTGTGGTATTGATTATATGTGATATATATATCTAGTATATTATACTGCAGTGTGGTGTAGTTACTTATTATGTATATTTAACTTTGAGCTAACATGATGTGACTAAATCGTAAAACTAGTGAGAACAAACACTTGTTCAATAGAGCGAAGACAGCAGATCAATATTATCAAAGCAAAAAGCTACTCAAGTATGTATCCCATGTGACTGCTGCGCCGATATGGTATCATTGATATTCAAAAGCCAACGGTTTTAGAGGTGCGGCTAAATAGTAGCAGCTCAATAGAAAAATTAATTTGTTTAGAAATTGTTAATTTCCAGTTACAAGCACAATAACTTAATATAGATTTAATCTATAACTTTTCTAAAACTTTCATAGACAACCATGGCATCCATTTGTTAACAGATAGACATTTTGTGAAATAAGTTATATTGAACTTTCTGTTTTACTCATCCAAAAGGTACAGTTGTGGATTGTGGCATCCACTACTAACTAGCTAACTTCAGTGCTCCTTCATGGCTCTTCCAGCCATTCAATGCACCACTCCATTTTGCTAGGTGTATCCTGTTGAGGATAACTCCAAAATGTTTCTCAGATTAACTATTTACTAGCGTAGCAACTCAGATGAGCTCTCGGCAAAGAGACATCACACATAGTTGCAATAAGATCACCTCCGCTATTGCCCTGACATTATGTCCAGGTTATAGCCAAATTTACGAAGAATGGTAGATAAAAAACTTCTGTAGACCTTTTATAAGCCCTTCCATGGAAATAAGCTTACCACGGTATAAGGTTCAGTCCAATAACTATTGGAACAGCTAAATGCTCCATATACAAACAGTTGTGTTCAGTAAGTATTAGCACATTATTGATGTATAGGTATGGTTAGCAATCATTTGCTAAAGAGATAATCAACGAGGGAGCCACATGAAATTGTCTTAGGTAACAAAAATTAATTAAATCAATGGATCTTCATTGCAGCTGAAATGAATACGCCAAAAAATATTTATGGTGAAAACAAATCTACCAGAAAAATAATAAAAATCTCCTAAACTGGCAATATCAACAATTACAGATGACTATCTTTATTCAGAACAATCTATTTTTTGTTATTGCCAAAACATTAAATATGGTGTGTCTATCGTATGTATTGTACAGAGAACTTGCTGGCACGCTGATATTATGTGCTGGTGATTCGTACTGTAGTGTAATGGCTACCTAGCAAACCGTAACTATATCGATTATATATCGCATTATACTTTTTGTACACAACTGGGCTCTAACATATTTTTTGATAATAATTTTACCCCTTTATGCCTTTTTTAGTCTCTGTTTCCATTATCAAAACTATATGGAGTTACCACTGGGCATAGCCATTCCAGCTTGCAGTAAATAAAAGCAAGCTGCTGTTCCTCTCTCGGCAGAGTGTTAGGAACAGGCAAGACAGAAGCAACTTTCTTATAAAACACTCTCTCGCTTTTGCACTTTGTTACTCAGCAAGTCTGTAAGAAATCCCACATTCATTTATCATTATAAACTTGCCGGCCTACTTGGCAAGCCCTTTGGTGCAATCTGGTTATGAGCCAGCTGTTATAAGGGGTAGACCCTAGCTCAACAAGTCAAACATAGCGTGGTTGGCCAGCAGAAGCTGATTTGGCTAACTGGGCTAATAGCTCTAGAACTTAGAATGTGACTGCTAATTTTCACCAAAAAAATCTGCACAAAATTGACCTCAAAAAATCTGTTGATTATGTATTTAAATAGCAAAAAAAGAATCTGCCTTTGAAAAAAAATATGACATAGCCTACTAAACGATATACGCAAGGATGAAGCAGAAACAACGCATACATTAAGCAACCAAAAATACTAATCAATCAAACGCATGTACCACAATAAAAGCAACCAACTGTATCGGTAGTTGCACTCATTTTTTCAATATGGAAAACCAGTGCACACTTGTTAGTTGTCAGTTGCTGGTTATTACAAATTGAGAGAAGATAACTCCCAACAAAGACATTTTTTGGGGGGAGGGGAGACTGCAAAGCAACTTTGTGCAGTGTGCGCACATTTAAACCTGAGAAAGCAGCTCCTGTAAATCAATTAAATAAAAATATTAGATATACTAAAAATAAAATGTGGCCTAAATAAGGTAATTGCCAATCATATCACGCAACAAAAAGTATAAGCCAATCAAAATATCAATGCACATTTACAAACAATAGGGTACAAATGCTTTAACAAATAGTTATTCGTCTTGGCTTTCTGGCTTCGGCTCTTTGAAACTATTGCACCACCATTGCACTATCTCTTTATCTTAGCCTTGGTTGTCTCTGGTCACTCACACTTTCGAATCATTAATTCATTTCTATTCTTAGTAGTCCTTCACCTCAGTGTTTGCAGGAAGAGACCCTATCTTATGTATAAGTTAGGAAACGATGCAATGCAGCTCGGGGTAGCTGGGGGTGGTATTTGGAGAAAAAATGGTTCTCTTGGAGTCCTAAATGGATGAATTTTGATGATAAAAGGACTGCCTATCAACCCAGATCTGCGGTCAATCCAGGAAACCAGCTTTCATTCAAAACAAGGTGGTAGGGAGGGGAAGAGCTTCTTTTCAGAACCCCCGAGTTATTGACCACTCTGGGTAGGTTGTTACTGCGTAGGAAAGGGGAATTTGCTCATGTTGTAAGGGGAAAGAGACACCAGGGGTTAGGGGAAAGGGGGTGTGTATACAGGGGTTGTGGAAAAGGGGTGTAGGACCAAGGGGTGGGTTGAGGCTGGGTGTGAGTCCAAGGGTGGAGGTGCAGTTGTCAAAGTAGAGATGCACTAAATATCTCCACAGTATTTAGGGCCTATTGTTTCAGATTATCACAATTGGATCTGAGAGTCTAGATAAGGTGATTAGGTGGACACAAAGTAAATACTAATTTGTTTATTAGTTATGAAAGCCACATGCTGAGATGAACTCAACTTTCAAGCGAGCTGCGGTGTAAAAATTACCAAGTAGCACAAAGTAAAGCTACGTGGAGACAGATAATCTAAAATCAATGTCCAGTCTGAGCCATTTCAACCTGGAGATTTTGCTCCATAGACAAGTAAAGGTGAAATTTACAGGAGGTTTTTCGGAAGAATTTTAGATAGAAGGAGTTTTCAGGGTGTACAGTAATTTTTTGGAGTCGAAAAAATTGTACCTGAAAACCAGATGGGTTCCTGACAAATCCGGAAGCATGGCAAGTATGAAGTTAAGACCATATGAGTCACAGCTAGCTATTTGTTATGCCTTTATTAGCTAAATAATTAGTTAAGATTAACTCAAGACTTCAAAGGATTGCTTCAGAAGGAAGTAAAAACTTAATTTGCTGCTTTACTTCTCTTTAAGGATCTGGGTCAAACGCATTTATTTACATCAAATTTTTTGTAACTCTGCACACCTTTGGAGCATGACAACCAAATGCCTCCAGTTAGGTACATCTGCTGCTTGTGTTCTTCATATACAACCTACCACCTAAGCCACCCTCCTCTCCTCTATTACTTTACCACTAATGTTTCCTCTCACTACTCTTTGCCGACAAATGTTTTTCATTATTATGTACAGACAACTCCTTCGGTTGTTAATCACATTTTTGCATCATAATATAGGCCATATTTATGGTAGCAGTTGTAGAAGCATAATCAACAGAAGTAAATGTAGAATTTTCTGATGTTTATTGCAGAAAGAGTTTATATGAGACGATAAGTTCCCACAACCAACTCTTGAGAAAGATGTTAAAACTTGCTTTTTCATCTCGTCAAGAACCAATGTCATCATTTCCTAGGTTGAATGTTAAAAAAAGTTGTTATCTACCACGTAGTAAAGAAAGCAATTGGGGTTATTCAACATTTGTTCCTGAAGGTGTCTACATTCATTACACTAAAATCTGCAAAGTAACAGCCTAGCTTTGAGCGTATGTTTTGTCATAAAACTTTTTCTATTTCATACACAAAGCTGTATAATCATGAGATTTAAAAAAAATTATTAGCCACAATAATTTTATTAGTCTACAACCAAAAGCACACCAAATCGACATCTAGTAACTAAAAACTGATCTCCATACATTTTATAGGGCTCAATGGTATTATATGACATCTTATGAATGGCAAGATTCATGGAGTTTGTCAAACCCAGACTAGTAGGAGTTGCTGGAATTCGTAAGTAGTCAACTGTGTTTAACTGTAGCACAGCTTATTTTTGATAACAATAGGTTTAAAAAACTCAAGCATCGATGACTCATGTCTCAGTTTTGTTAAGAGTGACATAACTATTCAAAAATTCCTTACTCTGGCAACCCAGCAAAGTCTTTTTAACAAATAGTTATAAATTATTAGTCTTTTAAATGATGAAATCATTCGCTATATGATTCTTAACTAAGCTGTTTAAACAGAAACAGGCTAGCTCCCACACAGTGAATTTCTCCCAAGTACTGTTAGTTAATGACTCCGTGTACAACACCATTCGACTTTGATAGGATGTAAAATTGTGTACAGGTAATGATGTTTTATGGTGTAATTGGAAAATAAGAAAAGGCAAACCTGTTTAGCAACTGCTAAAAAAAGGTTGGCGTACAAGCTTTTTCCCCAATTTTAAAATCACTACAGTTATTAGACAGAAATGAGAAAAACAAAACTACTGAGTCATCAATTGGTGTTGCAGCTCTCGGGTGAGTCGGTGTCCATTGGCTTTTTATTTGCTGCCTAAGCCTTCATTTTCTCTACACACCTTTGATCTGATAGCAATGATTGCTGAGAGTGGCTGCTCCAGGCATATTGAGTGCTCACAACACTTATGAGCCCTGTGTGATGTATGGAGATGAGCCAAAATCATTTTTTACAAAAAAAAACATTTAGAGGAGTTCCAATTTTGGAGTTGAAAGAAAAAACTCCACAGTCACAAACAATAATTGTAAAACGATTTCAATTTTCCATTGGCTTCTTTGACCATGTAATGGTTTAAACGAAATGCAGCTGAGGAAATTATCATCTCTAAAGATCTAATTGAAACAAACCACCAACAAGTGTGAGCTTATATAAAACACAAGTTTGAAGTGTCTCTACTAGAAATGCCTGTTCGTTGTAGTCTTGTCCTGAGCTTTGCCTTTCTTTTCATCCACCAACGTCACCTTCAAACTACCACATTCTTGGCATTTCCATACTTTCTTCTCCATTCCCTTCACTTGAAATTACAAGCAATTGAAAGTTCAAACAAAGTGAACAGTAAAAAAGTATGTGCATATTTGTACAAGGGATATTTGATGTATTCTTACCGATCGAGTTTTCTTTGTAGTTGGTGTATCTTACATTCTTATTTGTTCCATCTTGTCTAGACAGCTTGTATGTTGTGTTTACTTTGTTCTTGTTGCTTCCTAGTTCAGCAATCTTGGCCTCAATTTCTTTCAAAAACTGTCTTTGACCAGCAGTCAACTTAACGACTTTCTTATTTTTGAATTTGTCAACAGCGGCTGAAATGATATACAGTTAGTGATATGATGAAATAGATACAAGTGCTAGTAAACTACTACAAATTTTATAACGATTTAAGTAAAAGATGGTACCTACCATTGAGTTCTTTACTAAATCTATTATTTATCTCCAGGTCTTTGATTGATTTCTGATCTTGAGCTTTGTGTAGAGGTTGGACTTTCTGGAACTTGGTCTGGGACAACTTAACATCATCATCAAAATCTTCTCCACCAGAGCTCATAGGTCGATTTTCCCTGACATCCTCTGCACCATCTTCAGCTGTCCACGCAAAAACTATTTTAGTTAACGCCTTTGTGCATAAATAGTTTGATAGTCACAGGTTTCAATGATTTTTGGTAGGATGGAAAAACTGTGCTGCTATTACATAACCTGTAAATCTCATCTCAATCAGTAAAGCATTCATGGATGTTTTATCATCTAAAAAAATGCCACAGATATTATGAGTGACTGGTATAGTGTGTGAGGCTACCTCCCACTATGTGGTGTCAAATTATGTTTTGTGCAAGCTGGGCATCTGTTTTCATTGATCTAGTAACACCATCATTGCATTTTATTAGCTACGAGTACATCAAGTACCTAAATCATATGCTCAGTGAATCTCTAGAAGCAACTTTTTTTACCTGTTACTTTATTGTTGTTACTAAATATAGGCAGTTTTCACTAGTAACTGAAAAAGCTAACTAAAAGCCTCCTTTATAGGTATAGTGACGACGATGATGTAACAGTAGCAGTAACGGTAAGAACAGCAACAATAATAAAAATAATAGTTGTAATGATAATAATAATAATAACAATAACAATAACAATGACAATGACAATGACAATGACAATGACAATGACAATGACAATGACAATGACAATGACAATGACAATGACAATGACAATGACAATGACAATGACAATGACAATGACAATGACAATGACAATGACAATGACAATGACAATGACAATGACAATGACAATGACAATGACAATGACAATGACAATGACAATGACAATGACAATGACAATGACAATGACAATGACAATGACAATGACAATGACAATGACAATGACAATGACAATGACAATGACAATGACAATGACAATGACAATGACAATGACAATGACAATGACAATGACAATGACAATGACAATGACAATGACAATGACAATGACAATGACAATGACAATGACAATGACAATGACAATGACAATGACAATGACAATGACAATGACAATGACAATGACAATGACAATGACAATGACAATGACAATGATAATGATAATGATAATGATAATGATAATGATAATAATAATAATAATAATAATGTTAACATTGCTAATAAGAAAATTTCTAACGGCAATGAAAGCGACAAAGGCAGCAACAATAACAACGGTACGATAACGATAACAACAATTGCACTAATAATATCGGTAGTAGTAGCAATGATAGCAATGTTAGAGGCAGTAATAGTGGTGGTAACAATATCAACGACAACAACGACACAATGCCAACAGCGGCAAAAGCGGCAACAGCTGCAACAATAGTAACCACTGCAACAATGACAGCCGTAACAACAATTATAATTGTAAAAATAATTGTTATTGTCATAATTATTTTAGGATTGTTTAGTTTCCTTCAATACAATAGTGATTAATGTTTTAATTATTTGAACTATTGTTGTATTATTATATATAACAATAATTATAAGTGAAAAATCCAATCGTTGTGAGAACGAAAATGGTTTTCAGTCACCGAATTGGCTCGCACAGCGAGATCTTCGCAATCTACTAAGTGTTCTTTCACCTTAACATGGTGGATTGGTCACTGGGTGCGTATGATACGTTCACATACTTGTAAGGCAAGAATGTTTTCGCAAACTCGGTAATGACTCGCATTTTGGTGACCCTGGATTATTCAGCCATACAGGTAATGCTACGTAGCCGCTGTTGAGTTATGATATTGTCTGTATGTACAAGGAGTGGCTCAATGAAGTGGTAGTGTATGTCCAGGAGACGGGGAGTACAAAGAGAGTTAAGGAAGGTGTTGTGAGTAAAGGGTGGAGATGCAAAGGTATGACGGGTGTCGATGTATAGACTTAGTACCAACTAATATATAATATATTTATAGACTTAGTACCAACTAGTATATAATGTATGTACAGACTTAGTATCAACTATTATATAATGTATAAATAGACTCGGTACCAACTAATGTATTGCAGGATATATTCATGATAAAAGACATCCAGACCCCGCCCCCACCTTCCCCTTACCTTAAATTCCCCCTACACTACTTCATCTACCTCCTAATGACAGTTTTAAGTGGACTCGGGAACACAATTTATAATATATAAGAGCTATCCCGAGTTAAGGATACCGGCTATCTCGGGTCTGTTACACGGCAGTATCAACCCTGTATCCCACGTAGATGAGATCGAGATCCTACCCGAGGTTACCCCGGGCTAGTATACCAGCCCAAAACATAAATATGGCTTGAAAGCATAGCAAGTGAGTGAGTGAGTGAGTGCCTACGCTTAGAGGATGAAAGCTGAAATGCCAGTATCATAAAGCTGAGACCCAGGACACCAGGATACCAGGACACCAAATGAGGAATGGAAGATTTTTCTCCGTCTAAAAAGAGCGGGAAAGCAGCCCAGAGCTGCTTTACCATGCGTTCACCTTTGTCATTGGCTTACTTTGTTTATATGGATTTTATTGTATTTTTTTATTGGTTAAGCGTTTGTATTGTTATATGTGTTTACCCTTTTTATTGGCTTACCTTGTTTACATGAATTGTATTGTATTTTTTTTATTCATTATATGTTTGTATTGCTGTGTGCCATTGGCTCACCCCTAATAAGGGGATGAGTGTTCCTCTTCTCCTCCTATAAAAAGAGCTGTTGTACTGCATTATATCAGAAGTCTTGTGGATTGTTATTAGATAACACTTTTTACCTTGCTAAATAGCATCAGTGATAATAAAATATTTACTCATGTAACTCTGGTGTAGTATGTCTGGGTCGTTGACCCCATGGAAGTTGTTAGCGTCCACTTTGGGTGGGCCCCGAAGTGTTAAAGTAGTGAGAGGAGGTGTAAAAAGAGGTACATAGAGTGGATGCCGTTGTGTCGGTAGTAAGAGGACAGAAATCTACTACAGTATAATGAGTATAATTAGTGCCAACCGATGAATACGTCCCATATACAAAAATGCTAACCTACACGTAAAATTGAAATAAAATAAACTTTATGCGTATTACCTGTCCCCTGTCCTCCATGAGCTACAGCTTGTGTACCATCAGCAGCCACTTGTGGTGATGTACCTTTAATACACAATGTATAATGACTCAGAGGACAATAAAGTGAAACTCAGATATTTTAGCATTTTTAACAGATGGTTTGTTCTTGTAAAACAGACCTGCTTCCATTGATCTTTCCAATCTGCTACCAAAAGTTTGTTTATTTTTATTGACAGCTAGTATTTATCATTTTCTGGTAAAGCTAAAGGAAGTCAAATAAAAATTTCACATAGACCAACATACGGTCCTAGTAGAGAATCGTTAACACACTTTACCTGTAGGTAATCCGTCTTTGATTCTTTCTGCCATGCAGATCTCCTTCATTTTTTGGCAATGTAGAAGTTGCTCCTCAATCTCTCGCTCCTTTTTTTCCATTTTGACACCAATTAGCTTGTAGTTTACTTCTTTCTCTTCTAAAGTTTCTCGCTCCTGGGAGATGTTCTGCTGTCTGTAATCCAGCTCTCTCCACTTGTCTTCATATTCCCTCAGCTTTGCTGTAGCATCCTTCGTTTCATTGTCTAATTCTATGAGACAGAGAAATAATTGAGAAAACCTAATTTATTGATTAAAAGTTTAAAAATTTATATTACGATATTGATATAAAACCATAATATAGCAGTTCATTACCAGACCTGTCAACAGTGGTTTTGTGGCAGGTCAGGAGTTTGCAATAAATAAAAAAGCAAACAAGTACTCACCGTTCCTTTCTATCTCAAGCTCCCATATTTCTATCCCCAACTCATCACAATTACTCTTCCATCTATCACATTCCTCTGCAACTTCTGCTTTTTCTCTCATGATAGCAGTTAGTTTGGTTTTGAGTTCCGCTATCAGTTCCGCTGTGAGTGCTACTCTCGCATTTATTTTAGCTATTATGTCAACCACTTTCTCTTTGAAACTTCGAAGTTGTTCGGCCATCTTGGTGTAGCTAAGCTGTAGAACAACTTCTGTCTGTCTAATCTGATTTGGTTTTGAAGGAACAGGAGGCTTTACTTGATCTGGGTTGGATTTGTACTTACCAGGTTTCGGAGGAACTGGAGGTTTTTTAGATGTTCTTTCTGATTTTTCCTTCTCAACGCCCTTTTCTTTGCTGAGCTTTTTAGTGCTAATGGCAAATGAGAAATCGTTTCGCTTTTGCACATCCTTTTTGCTGGGTTTAGGCGGAATAGGAGGTTTTTCAGGTGTTGTACCTGAATTTTTCTTCTCAACGCACTTTGTTTTGTTGAGTTGGTGGGTCCTAACGGTGGATGAAAAAACATTTGACTTTTGCACATCACTTTTGCTGGGTTTAGGAGCAATGGGAGGTTTCACAGGCTTTTGAATGGGTAATTTTTTCATATCAGTTTCTTGTTTGTTTGACTCGCCAGGGTTAGTTGATTCAACAACAGTTGTAGTTTGTTCTACAGAATAAAAGGAAGTA
Organism: Cryptosula pallasiana; assembly: GCA_945261195.1. NCBI lineage: Eukaryota > Metazoa > Bryozoa > Gymnolaemata > Cheilostomatida > Cryptosulidae > Cryptosula > Cryptosula pallasiana. The sequence goes on along the minus strand of OX183133.1, from coordinate 14,809,747 downwards.
TGGAGATGTGGGGTCCAGTAGAGTCGGGTTAGTATAACTGTAGAGCAGCTTTCTAGCCTTTTTTCCATCAACTTTAAGCCACAAAGTATATATCTGATGTCTAAATGACAGCCATGATAATGATGAGTTCACTTGGCTCCATTGTTACAAATTTGATAAACAGAACCTACCCAACAGATTTAACTATTGTGCATATTATCTGCTTTAAATGTACCAAAAATAAAATAAAACGATGTTATGGTTCAAATTAAACCAAGTAATGAACAATTGAAACTTAAAGGTATGAGGTAACTACGGTGGTGTTATACATCTAATCAATGCTTTAGTACATTTCATGCCTAGTGTAGTCTATTAACTGACTGTAGGTACTTAAATACACATAATAGGTTCCATACTAATTTACCTGCTGATCGAACAACTAGTGTAAAAGGCTGCACTTCTGGTTTTAGCATTTTGTACTTATGCTGTGGTGTAGCTGAGTCTAATATAGCCTCTACAGTCTCAGTATGTCCATTACATGCAGCAAGTAATATAGCAGTGTCACCAGCACTATCTTGTAGCATTAGCATGTTGGACTTCTGTTTTGATGGAACTGAGGCTAATATAGCCTTTACAGTCTCAGTATGTCCATCGCACGCGGCAAGTGATATAGCGGTGTAACCATAACTATTCTGTAGCATTAGCATTTTATACTTCTGCTCTGTTGGAACTGAGTCTAATACAGCTTTTACCGTTTTTGTATGTTCATTACGTGCAGCATGTGATATAGCAGTGTAACCATCATCATCTTGTTGCATTAGCATGTTGTACTTCTGCTTTGATGGAACTGAGTTTAATAAAACCTTTACAGTCTCAGTGTGTCCATTGTGTGCAGCAAGTGATATAGCAATGTCACCATCATTATTCCGTAGCATTAGCATGTTGTACTTCTGCTCTGATGGAACTGAGTCTAATATAGCCTTTACAGTCTTAGTATGTCTATTACAAGCAGCAAGCGATATAGCAATGTCACCATCACGATCCGGTGGCATTAGCATGTTGTACTTCTGCTCCGATGGAGCTGAGTCTAATATAGCCTTTACAGTCCCAGTGTGTCCATTGTGTGCAGCAAGTGATATAGCAGTGTTACCATAGCTATTCTGTAACATTAGCATGTTGTACTTCGGCTCTGATGGAACTGAGTCTAATATATCCTTTACAGTCTCAGTGTGTCCATTACCTGCAGCAAGTGATATAGCAATGTCACCATAATTATTCCGTAGCATTAGCATGCTGTACTTCTGCTCTGATGTAACTGAATCTAATATGGCCTTTACAGTCTTAGTATGTCCATTACAAGCGGCAAGTGATATAGCAATGTCACCATCACGATCCGGGGGAATTAGGATGTTGTACTTTCGCTCCGATGGAACCGAGTCTAATATAGCCTTTACGGTCCCAGCGTGTCCATTGCGTGCAGCAAGTGATATAGCAATGTCACCATCACTATCCTGTAGCATTAGCATGTTGTACTTCTGCTCTGATGGAACTGAGGCTAATATAGCCTTTACAGTTTCAGTATGTCCATTGAGTGCAGCAAATGATATAGCAGTGTCACCATAACTATTCCGTAGCATTAACATATTGTACTTCTGCTCTGATGGAACTGACTCCAATATCATCACCACATTTACAGTATCGCCTCTCACTGCTGCATCCAGTAGAGCAGGACCATATTCTCTGTATCCAACTCTTCCACTCATATTTCTCTACTGGGCTGCAGCTATTTACAAATTAAGAAAAACGTTTTGCTGTAAAATAACACAACTATAACTGAAGTGATGTTTATGACTTAAAATTCGCTAACACCAATGATTATCCATTCACAATCATTTCAAATACTCTCTCCTCATACTTGTACAAGTCAATTAATTTACTCAACCCATTAATTGGTTAACTAACCAACAACAATAATGTAGCCATTAGGCCTTGAACTAAAATAAAGCTTGTGTAAATATTAAGTTTGGCTTCATAAATAACTTGGAATGTCAAAGCTTCTTTTGTAAAAGTGAGAGTGCACCATTCATTTACTCAGATTAAGTTATTACTGCAAATACATTTACTTTGACCTCTAAAGACATCAAATCTTCAAACAATACTACACACACCACATTATCAATCAAGAGAGAACACAACTCCACAACAAATCCAAGCCAAATGTTCTTCTGTGTGTAGTTGAAACATCAATAGTTCCACCTTTGAAGAACAGTTCTGTGTAGCGGATGTTGACGTCCTGCTACTATCCGCTAGGCGTTGTCACTGCACAAACTGCTTGCCTACCGGCACAACTAGACAGTCAGCCTCTCAAGGCCTGACAATGCGCGGTCAACCTCTCTCCAGGATGGCACAACAACTGGTTGCAAAGGGGTATACTCAACTTTAGCAACTGTGGTGAGCCCGCGGCTCAGACAAATACTCGGTATCTTTGAGTAGTATAGGCATTTATTCCTTTACAGAATAAAAGGGTGGCACACAATAACAGCATGTAATACAAGAGTTGCAACGCAATGCAGTGCAGAACTTGTAGTGCAAAGAACTGAAGCAGAGCTCTGCCATTTATAGGCAGAGTCACAGGAAGTGTTTGGCCTAGTTTGCCAAACACTCCAATCACACATAAAAATCACAATAGCTAGCCAATAATAATAATAGGTATAATAATACTGTCCAATCACAAATACATTATACATTAAAGAGAACTGGTGCCCAGAAGTGAGGGGCGGAGTCTATAGGTGTTTTGACCAGTAGCAGTCTAGTATCTCTCCTTTCAGTAGCTACTTGTCTTTCACAGCCTCTGTTCTGACTTTGCCGGCTTCTGAGGATGGTAAGCTCCTGGGTGTGGGTCCTAGAGGTTCTTAGGCTACCTTTGCTCCCTCAGGCTATGGCAGCCATTTTGATGCCGGCCCGGGATAGCTACCCAGGACCGGGGTAACAAGTACCCTGTGCCGGTATGGTTAAATATGCCTGTATTACTTATTTAAAGTAATAGAGTAACTGTAGTAGAAGTCGAACTTGTTCTATTAGGTATATAGAAGGCATGTCTGTTGATAGCAACCATCAGGGGGACCTTTGCAAGATAGTGGTCACAATTAGTGTTCAGTAAAACCTACTACATCTGCTTAAAGGTTTGGTTTTTTGGGTGGTCTGACATCGAAAAGCTAACACAGCCATCAGATTCTCCAATGTCTTTTGTGTACTGACCACAAATTTTAGGTCAATCCATCCATCACAAGCTATGTGGCAGCTTCGTTTGTACACCAGCATTTGATAGCTGGCTGAAAAACATTTTTAATCGTTGCAGTGATATCGTGACGTTATGTTATTAGCCGATGAGCCAATGAGCATTTAGCTACTGGGCCGTGATTGGTTGAACTTCGGAAATGCGTTGTCAGTGTAGTGTTGTGTAATTGAAATTAATTAACTGTTCATTACTCATATACTAGGTTTCCATATCATGACAAAATATCGCCAAATCCAGTGGCAGAACTGGAAAGTGAGCCCAAGGAGCCCAGGCTCCCCCTACCCACAAATATGAGGCAAAAAAGTTCTGAGAAGTTAGCTAAAAAATTTCATCGATATCAGCTTCTAGATAACTTTTGTAATGAGAAGCCCCTTATTAATCAAAAAAGATGATTGTGAAAAACAGCAACATAACCCAAGATCCAATTATTTCGACTCTAGTATGGAGCTGTTTAAATGGGCAAACATTTTGTCTGCTTTTTGGTGCAAACCATGGATGAGGTATAACAGGTTAGCCAGCTGCGCCGAATCTGGTGAGGCAATTTGAATGGCAAAGTCCGTACCGGATGTAGACTGTAATTGTGACTTTTACAAAGGAGTCGTGACATACGCTATAGTAAGGGGCCGCAGGTTATGTTAAAATATTTTTATAGCAACCACACCCGCGATGTACGTACCGGAAATATGTCGTTTTTTTGCGGGGAATGGCGTAGTTGTTTTTTGTAACGAGAAGACAACTCAGCACTGCTTTCACAAGACACAATATACTTACTGAATACTGCGTAAAGGTCACTAGTCATGGCGACTATAGTTCTTGCTTTGCAAAATTTCTTTGCCATCAATGAATTCTGGAAAGTATATGTGTAGCGGATTTTTATGTCCACTACCTTCCGCTAGGGGGTTGTGCTGGCAGACGCGCCGTCTGTGTAGCCACAACAAGGCAGTCAGCCTCTTCAGGCCTGACAAGTAACAGTCTACCTCAACCCAGAGGTGACCCCGTGCCGAATCGGTACAAACACAGTGTTGTAAAGCGAGTGGCTGACTTTAACAACGGTAGCAAGGAGCCCTTGGCTCAGACATACACAGCATAGTAATGTGTAAATAAACCATTTATTCATCACAGAATAACAGGTAATGCTGGCAATACAAGACAAGAGAACACACTCTTGCCATATCAGTAAGTGCAATGAGTATGGGCAAACTTCTGCCTTTTATAGGCAGAGTTGCGGAAAAATACCAGCCATGCACAGGAAGCATGGCAGGAAGTTATATGATATATAGCAACAATAGAATACATAGTAAATGATATTGTCCAATAAGATAAGCTAGACAAGTTAAAGAGCACTGGCGCCCATAAGTAAGGGGCGGAGTCCACAGGCAACTTGGCCAGTGATTGGTTAGTATAGTTCTTGGGTGTTACATGGCCTTGGGTCCACTTTCTCCTACATCCAAGGGTGGTTAGCTTTGGGAGGTGGCATCTGGAGACTCTTAGGCTAGATTTCATCATCCTGGCCATGGCGGCCATCTTGTTGCCGACCCGGGATAGCAACCCAGGGTCAGTATAGTGAATACTTAGTGCCGAAGTAATAATAATTGCTTATAAGAGCAATATAATTGCTGTAACAGATACTGGTCTTTGTCTGTCATAATCAAGGGAGGCATGCCTGTGGTAGCGACCAACAGGGGGACCTCTGCGCAGTAGTGGTCACTGTATGTAGTCAGTAAAATCCACCACATATGTTCACTGGAATGATCGTTTTAATGCAATAGTAATCTGAGTTGCTGCTCTTCAGTCATGACCAATTTCAATTTGGACATTTCACTTTTGAAAATAGAATAGCTGTTTCCTTGTTAAATTGAGAAAATTCAAAGCACAATTTTTTTAAATACAACATATATACTGTATATACTATGTGATAATAGTTTTTTTTTTGCATCTTAGTGGTTTTATTTGGGTTCGTGAATGCTCCAAAAATTGTTTTTATTAATCAAGCTTAGAAATTTGTAAGTGAAAAAAATTAATCGGTTTTTCACAATTGAAGTCCTGACTGGTGCATCAAAACACCGCAATGTCACAGGTTTTTGGTGAACTGATCAGTCAATTCTTAATTGGGAAGCTGTTTTGCTCTAAAAACTGAATTTTTTCCAATGAAATTCACGATGGCTGCCCCTGAGTATACATTAAAATTTTTTGATCAATAAACCTCGATAGATAGATAAATTACATCATTACAAATTTAGTCAACTTTTATCAATTGGTTTTTACTTTTTTTGGCTATGTGTAGGCCCAAAAATTAAAATTGAAGGTCTTTTTACACTTGAATAATTGTAATTTGGTAAGTTCTAAATGTTAGTTCTTCAAAATTGATTATCTAAACCAAATGAAATTTTTATGCAAAAATATTTATGGCTCTACCTATCACGGCTGTTGAGGTGAACAGGTGGGAAGAACCTGAAAGAATAAAAAAAAAACATGCAAGACATCAATGCTTTAGATTGTCAATAATTTTGTTATTTAAAACACTAGATATGTTCATCAATAGCCCTACTCAACCAATAATAAAAACTAAACATGTTTGTAGTGAATGCTCGTATTTCTGAGGGGTGTGGCCTTAGTAGGTAAAGTCCAATCAGCTACTTGTGGGTGTGTCAGGCGCCTCTAGCTAGTCTCCTTTATCGGTAATGATTTGAAATCATTTTTATTGTAGACTTAGTAACTGTCATCAACAAGCTGCCGTGACTGAAGTTGCTTGACATCAGTGGGGTTAACATCACTGATGCAGCAGGACCTAAATACACTGATATCGATTCTAACTCGAATATATTTCCACGCAGTAGTTGTAGATCTAATATAGGAGGAAGTCTTGTTCCTAGCCACAGATACGCACACACTCTTCGATTAGAGAGCATGTGTAGAGAATGTGTATCTGATGACAATAGACCCATGCTAGAGATAATAATTCAAGGTATGCTCTTAGCCTCTGTTCCTATCTATGTATGATATATGTGTACTTATACACATATGTAAGTTTTATTGTTTCAGGTTGCGGTCTAGATACTGGAAAGGAAATATGGAAATATGGAATTATTGGACTGACTAAACTAACGATAACCATGATGATGATTCTGATGACATGGACAGTATTGGCTGACGACAAGTAAGGAGAGATATATGGCATGTAATAGGTGATGGATGGTATGTGGCATTGTAGCATACAACATGTAACCAGTTACATATTGTAATAGATTCTAGTCTGGTTAGCTATGTAATTCTACTAATCTCGAGAGTTATGCCTCCCTCCAGAGGGAACACTGCCAGCATGGATAGTGCTACTTGTTCACCAGACATTACCAGCTAGAATGGAGAGCTCGGCTCAAACATAGCAATCAGGTTGTATAGGTATAGCAACATTATTCGTATGCTATGTGGCTCTAGGGTGGTAATCAACTACAGCGTAAAATGGCAAGTGTAAGAGCACGTGCTGAATACCAAGTGCAAAAAAGTATATGAAAATGCAGCCTTTTCTAGGTTGGAGAACAGGAAGTGTATTACATAACATCCAATGAAGTATGTAAATAAAGAATGCAGCCAATCAGATATACAGAAAATGATTCCTCAAATCATCTAACAGGGTTAAAAATACTAGCCAATGACGTGTAGTACACATATATTTCAATTTTAAATAGTAAGAGCGCCAAATAATAGGATACGAAATTAATAGACAAGAGCTGTCCTGAAGTGCCCTCCATCTCCTGATAAAATCCTGGCTTTCCATAGCTGGTGGTCTGCTTTTTTCCACTCCTTGGTGTAGCATAGTGGTAAATAGGCACCTACGTACATCCACATCTCTCAGGCCAAGGATAAGCTCCTCAGGCTAGGCAGCCATCTTGTGCCTGCTCAGTATGACTCAATACCATGCCTGCAAGAGTCAATACCAGCCCTGTTGCGGCCCTGTAACCTTCAGTATTGGCTGTGCATGGTGTTCGATGGCAGGAGAACAACATCAGTCAATACAGCACTAAAAGTAGAGACAATCAGTCACCTTTGGTAGTGTCGTTTAGCGCACGAGGGTGCGTCTGAGTCACAGATACAGCCTCTACTCAAGTGTGTCTGTCTGTAGTTGCAAGTTTCTATCGGCTTCAGCTTATCTAGATATATACCACTATATACCATCGTAACATATAATATATCAAGTTATGTATACCATTGAAACATATAACATATCAAGTTATGTATACCATTGAAATATACCATGTAACAGTTTTCAGAAAATACTAGACTCTCTTTCCCACATTTCAAGCTGTCAAATAGTTTTCTTTCAATTTTAGATTGGTTTGTGAATTCCGAGGTATACACTGTGGAACACTACGAACTCAATATGCACCATTTAGTCTCAATTCTCTGTGCTGTGACTACATCTCTACTATGGTACTAAGTCTATATCCACTAATGTGATGATAAGCACATGTACATAAATGTTATATTGTTCTCTCATCACATTGTCGCACTACATACTCACTAGAATCTGTCGAGTTGTTTGTAAATTTTGTTGTATTTTCTGCTTGTGAATATGATTGGAAATAGACAATATTATTTCAGGGGTTTGTTGGCTTCATGTATATTTGTATTTTTGTTAAGTTTCATTTGTTAATTAATATATTGTTTGTGGCCAAAAGTTCTTTATTTTAATTTGTGCCAATTCAAATCATTAGGATGTAATCCTAGTGTTGCTTTCGGAAATGATAAATAAAGTTATGGCGTTTGATGCGTATGCATCGAACGCATTGACAGCATTCACTTTGACGCCAAAGCGAATGATAGTTTATGGTCCCCTGATTAACAGTTATTTCCGCTTGTGAGCTGTCAACTTGGTATAAAGCATAGGAGACTTTGGTATACTTCTTAAAATTTATTTTTTACTATGGACAATTTGGTGATCAATGTTCATCCTAACGCTAATAATCACTGCATACATGGCACTGCATACACTGCACTGCATACACCGCACTTCATGCATACACCGCACTGCATACACCGCATTGCATACACGGCACTGCATACACCGCACTGCATGCACGGCACTGCATACACGGCACTGCATACACGGCACTTTTCAGGCCTGAATTCAGCCTACAACTTCGAAAGTTACCCAGGTATGCAATACATAAGCTTTAGTTTCCTAGCATTTAATTAGGATGTGCTGTGCAGACATGTCGTGTAGACTTTTGTTGTCATTTTGAATGTATGTTGCCATGCCTCACCACATATCCAGTAAGTTTGCAGAGAAGTTGAAGTGTATGTCATTGTTATTATGGCAATGGAAGATTAATTATTCTACAGTCTGCCTACCGACACAGTGCCAATACAACGCAGGGGCGGACAATTCTTTGTTTTACAGATGGTTTTGCAAAAAAAGTACACAACTCCAACTTCTTGAGGCAAGTCGGTGAAATAGCAGAGTAACCCAACTCTGGCTAGCCTTGAGGGGCGAGTCGCAAATAGTGCTGATGACTGATTGCAGGCTATGTCATTGCCATGGAGATCGAACGCTATTTGGGAAATTTCCTGTTCCCAGGTAAACTTTTTTATTTTAAATGTTTGATGTTACCTTATTTTCTGTGATTGTTTCCAGTAGTTATTACTTCAATTCATGTATATTGTAAAGCATTATTATGCAGTTGAATTTTTTTTGGTTGCTTAGATTATTATTGCGATATATACATACACAATAATAATTGTTGTAATAATAATAATCATATTATGATTATCATAATAATGGCTTGTTGTAATAATTAATAATAATAATAATAATCATAATAATCATTATTATTATTATAATTATTATGATTATTATTATTAATTACTATTATGGTAATGTAATGTCATATTATATATTACATATATATATATTATTGTATATATAATAATAATACAAATAATAATTATTATTATTATTATATACAACATTATTATTATTATTATTATTATTGTTATTGTTATTGTTATTGTTATTGTAATTGTTATTGTTATTATTATTATTATGATTTTTATTGTCACTAATAATAATAAAAATTCATTATTATTATCATATGTAAATAACTAATTTTTTTACCAACAACCACAATCAATGGTGCTAATCATCGTTTTTTTCATGTTGATTATTATGGTCAACGAATGAGTCGATTTCACTTACACTTATTAATTAATAGCAGCTACTTACCTACCTAGGTGGTGAGTGCAAACATGATTTTATTATGGTGGTGATTATTATTATTATTATTATTAAGGATGGTAATAATAAACATCCAACACTGCTTTGCAAAGATCCAGCGGAATTTGGAACAAAGGTAGACAGGAATGAACGTCGACAGGAATGAATGCAGACATAGCTGGAATGAACGTAGACACACCCTGGAATGAACGTCGACAGACCTGGAATGAAAGTCGATTGTGTTAGAAAGAAGAAATATCCGACGTTCATTCTAGCAAGTGTCGCCATTCATTCCTGGCAACATATAAAGCTGCGTTTCGACATTCGTTCCAGGAATGAAATAAATTATCGTTTTTTCCCAATGTAGACAACTCCTGGAATGAAAGTCGAAGTGACGTTTTATATATTGCCAAGAACGAACGTAGACACATCCGGGAATGAAACTCGAAATTCTTTTGTATGTTGCATAGTCGATATTCGTTCCAGGTCTGTCTACGTTCATTCCAGCTATGTCTGCTTTCATTCCTATCAACGTTCATTCCTGTCAATGTTCATTCCTGTCTACGTTCGTTCCAATTTCCGATCCAAGTGGTGTACTACTGGACACCAGTTGTTCAGTTGTTCAGTTTGTCCACCTTAGAAATTTGGTCATGTGACACAATATTCAGAACTGGAAGAGAGAGCCTCTATCTGTGCTAAATAAATAATGTTGGTGTTGGACCATGTTTGTTACAATGGAACGGCTCACACAATTTGATAATAATTGGTTACTGCCGTAACTGGCAGAAGGTTGACCATTCCACCAATTTTACTATCCTGAGGCATTGCGGACAAATTGCGGAAGTAATTTATGAAATGTGATGTAATTCGTTTCATAATAAATGCTGACAGCCATTTTCTAGCAGCTGGTTCCGGAAAGCTTGTTGGGGATATTATTTTAAACAGAAAGTTAATCAATACTTTATTCAACATGCCTTTCTTCTATTTCTCGCATCAGCCGATGTTGCGTGAAGCAAAACTAGCCCATTACTGGGCGTGCTAAGCAGAAAGTTCAGGAAGTTAACACCACTAGTACGGGATGCATTGTTATCTAGCAGCTTAGGTTTGATAAGAAATCAAAGAGGGAGGAAAGCGGCATGAAAGGAGAAAATGCCATGTCAAGAAACCACAACCACGCAGTGGGAGAGATCTACAATTAACAAAATGAACAGTAGATAAGTGATGGAAGTGCGGTTTCACATGTATATATGTTTCACTGAATCATTGCAATAAAAACTGGAAGTGTCTCAAGCCAATCAGTAAAACCATCAACCACTGAGCCATTTACACTTCAAATAACTGGCGCGATGTAGCACTCGCAGCCACCACCTTCCCCCCGGCTAAACTACCTCTTGAACGTATTTGGTTTGATCAAGGCATGTTGACTTTACCATCAACAATAAGAGAATCACAACAGCCACAAAGATCACTGCCATATTTGAGTCAAATAATGTGAATAACCAGAATTAACCTTTCCTTGAGTTTCTTTGAGGAACTGAAGTCGACTTCTCTTACCATGTCAATTGTACATGACTACATGAAGACCAAGTGAAGCTCTATTATATTCCTTTCCCATATGTTTTGCAATTACCTCGTTTCTTGTGACAATATCATCAGGATTATAAATGCGCTTGTTAAAACCCCAACAGCTTATCGACAAATAATTTAGATCAGTTGGTGAAAATTTCGTATCAGAAACCAATCCATTGGCTATACTGCTGACAATAGATATGTACACAAAGGCTGAGGGTGTAGTTTTTGGTTGGATTAAAGACCAATTAATCATTAAATTTTTATTGTAGAGATTCTGTAGCCTGAATACCAACTCTTGATATCTTCACATGACTAAATGTTATCCAGTTGAGTCATATAAGTTGAGCTATGGCTACAGGAAGATCTGATGCTGCAAAGGAATTACCAAACTCTGTTTATGTGTCCAGCATATTTAAGGTGGTTTTGTGAACTCCATTATTGTATGTTTCGTTTTGTCTTCCGTGCATAACTTTCTGGCGTTAGAGGCTTCTTTTTAAACTTTTTTACCATTATTAAGCAAAATTGAATCATTTCACAGGTTTGCTAAAGATTTTATTCTCACCTACAGAACTGCTAACTGAGATTTTATGTAGGTAGTATTGTCATTGTATTCTATTGCCATAATATTGCCCATTTCCATCCAAAACTTGATTGTTTGCTCCAGTAAAATATGTGCTCCTTTTGTATTGTTCATAAAAGAATTGTATTATATAGCAAGTGCAAAGAAAACTCAAAAAAATCTTACACTATTGAAAGTAATAGCAAATTAAACAGGATTTTTGGCTTATTCTATTGATACAAAGTTTGTTCCCATAGCTAGTATTTTGGAATTTTTAATTACTTTTTTAAAAAATGTACTTGTAGCTGAAAATATATTGCATTCCTGTCTCGACCGCAAACCACAAAAATGTTCGTTTACGCGTAGCGCGGTCCGTTGTATCATATTGTACAGGAAAAATCATGGCCAGTTCCTGTGAAACCTACAACAATTTGAACATTCACATTAACAATTCCATTTATCGCATTTGTCTATCACTGCATCCACATTGTATGCGTTGGTACCAACAACTCAGTGTTTGTAACCTCGATGCCGAACTTGATGTTCTATTTTATTATTATTATATTTTGAGGCTACATTTTAGCACCGCCTCTTTTACATAAATACAGTCGCTGAGCTCCTCACTAGTCAGTGTACTGGGGAAACTCAACTGGTTTATTCTGCTAAGAATACAATACAGTTCACACTCAATCAAGCTTATTACTTGAACCTTACGACAGACAGCTCTACTGCTATAAGAACAACCAGCTCTGACGACCTCTTGGGTCTGGTAGCAACTGGTGTTGTGCGACGGGTAGCAGACAGAAGGCAGGCTTGCCTAGCAGATACTAGCCGAACAGTGCTCCCCCTCCAGTAGGAATGCTGACGGGCAGACACTAGCAAGGCCGTTCTGACAGCAAGCTGTCTTGACAGGCAGACGGCTCTACTTGTGTAGAGGTAGTGCAGGTGGCTACCGGGATAACTAGTGACAGTTATAATAAAATCCTGCTCAATATATATATATATATAAACGCTTATTATTTTATTACTACAATCTACTAATGATAATGCACAAATAATAGTTATAATAATGATAATACTATAAGCAGACTGTCAACTACCATTATTAGGTACAGTTTTTTTTTTCTTCACATTTCTTTGACTAATATTATTATTATAATTGAGTTTTTTGCGATCTTTTAAAATCATCTTTAATCATCAATATTTCCCTTTTCTTTCAGCCTCCTCAGAAAAGTGACTTTCGTAAAGTGTTTGAGAAATATGGTACAGTTACAAAAATAGATCACATCCAGCCAAGAGACAGGCCTAGGTCGGTATACTTTATAGTCTTACTAGCTACAAACTACACCTGAACATTTCAAGTTACAAGAAGTGCTTTACTGTTCACCTTGTCAACATAACTTATTATATGTAAATGTTGTTGATGTGTCGTTTGCGTCAACTTCTGCAGATTTGCGTTCGTAAAATTTTCCAAGAAGGAATCTGCAGAGGAAGTAGTCAAGGCAGCTACATCAAGGAATGGAGTATACTATGCTGGCAGCAGATTATGGATTGCTTTTAAGAAGGAAAAGAAGTAATAAAATAGCCAAATATTTTACATAGCTTTTTGTGAATAGATCAAGCTGTTTATTATTCCTCTGTAACATTTCGTGCCACAAGCTATTTGAGTACTCTATGCTTGACTAGTGCTTTGTTGCTTTGTGCTAGTTGCTTTGTCAGTTATGTGCTCCTGTCTCATGTTGATAACGCAGCGGTCTATAAATGGATTTCATTGGATGATAAGTCAAGTGAGCCTGGCTTTTTTTTGTTAAAATCCAATACAAAAACCCCACCCACTAAACTAATCATCAAATGAAATCCTTCCAAATATAACTGCGCTATCAAGATGAGACAGGAGAAAGCAACTCCCAATCAATGAAGCTCTAGCAAAGCATGCAGATGATACAGATAATTCCTCAAATGTTTGCCTATGACCCCGGCTAGATAGGTAGCTATGAGATTTGTTGTTTGTGCTTGTTGTTGTCTACAGGGAGAGGAAAGGTCTTGCATTGATACACAAACTCCCCGAGAGCTGCCTGCTGTATATATTTAGCTGCTTGTGTTTCGATGACAAGGTGATGTTTGCAAAAGGTTAGCAATATTTGGGGTACGGGCAATTCGAAAATGACAGTTCAAAAATTGACTCTTTCGAAAACATTAATTTTTATAAAATTGGGTTTTTGTGTTTGGTCTTCATTAAAAATGTACTTTCTTTGTAAAAATGCTCTTGTTATTCATAAAATACTGCTAACATTATTAATAGCCATAATAAAATATATAATACTCAAATACAACTAATGAAAAATTAATAATAATTATAATTTGACAAAACGAACGCCAAGATTGCATTATTAAATTGGTTATTTAGAATGCCATTTAACAGCACTGATTCCTTGGTTGCTGGTAAATATAGTTATACTCTTAGGATGAATTATTATTATTTTTAAAAGAGCATTATTTATTTATAACAGAGTGTGCAGTCGGCAATTATCAGTGAAAAAGGCGAGTATTGAATTATATACTATTTGTATTTGGACTAAAGCGAAAATTGACGATGAATAATTATGGTCGTTTTCAGGCAGAATGTTCTTGGAAAGTTTATTTTTGAACTGGAGTAGTAATATATGAGCAGATCTCCCTACCAAGTGTTTTTTTGTGGATTAGACCTTGGAGGTTATGCAATGGGTTACGACGTTGGATGAATTCGCCGAGTTTATATTGTATTTCGTACTTGAGTGGCATTTGAGTGGCATTTAAGTGGCATTTGAGTTTTTGATTATTTTTTTACTTATTTTGAACTTATATGGCATATAGATTTTGCATGTATGGCATTTGATTTTTTTGATAGTTTTAACATTGTATATAAATGAAAACGTGATAAGATTGTATGGTTATTGGAAGTTAAGATGTCGACAGAGGATGATGTTGAGATGAGACCGATGAATGAAGTTGATACTATTGATGGTACTGAACGTGATATGATAGATTTTTTACCGAGTATGAAGCGTAAAGCGTTGATAATTATGATAATTTTGGTATTTGTCGTAGGGCTTTCCACTTTTGGAGGTGTTACTGAGTTTAGTATGTATGAAGAAGCTATGGAAAAAATACAAAAAGCGAGAAACTCTCCTGTTGGAATCATAAATGAAACTACTGTTGATTGATGAACATCTTTTTATGATGAATGGGAAACCTGAAGATTATGACCCGAGGATGCGATCTCCTTTTACAGCAATGATTGCAGGACCAACTGGATCGGGAAAGACGCAAGCGATTTTTCGAATGATTGAAGCTAGTCAGACTATAGCACACCCTCCACCAACAGAGATTCACTACTGTTATGGAGCCTACCAAAAAGCCTTTGATGATGTATCAGGAGTGATTTTTCATGAAGGCATGATAGATATAACAGTGAGTTTTCCCAGAGATGGTAAAAATCGATGGCTGATAATTGATGATCTCATGGATGAAGTTTCTGGTAAAGCCGATGCTAATGCTTTGTATACAAAACATAGTCATCATTTGAACATAAGTGTGTTTTTTATTGTTCAGAATCTGTTTTTAAAAGGAAATCGTACAATTTCCTTGAATAGTCATTATTTTTTTCTTTTTAAAAACCCTAGAGATGCTTCTTCTATTTCCTATTTGGCTCGACAATGTTTTCCATCAAAAATAAAATATGTACAAGAGGCTTTTGAAGACGCGACAAAGAAACCATACTCTTATTTACGAATAGATACGACTCAACAAACGAATGATCAACATAGACTATTGGGAAATTTTACATCAGTTCTCCCTATGATATTATATGTACCCAAGTAAAAGGATATAAATACAATTACTATTCACTTCACCTCAATCATATTTTGTTATTCAACGACGCAACACGAAAGCATTATAATGTCTAAAGCTTTGGAGAAAAAATTAACAAAAAATGCAGCTGTGTTGTTATCGCTCAACAATACAACCTTTGCTATTCAAAAGTCTGTTATAGCCAAAGCCAAAAAGGAGTTTATTATGACTCTAATGGAATGCGCTAAAGCTATTATAAATGGAACGATACCATTGACATCATCTCAGTATAATGAGTTGCAGCGAAACGTGAAGGATATTAGCGCTTTAGTAAGAAAATCAACGTTAGATGATAAGAAAGCTGTATTGCAAAAAGGAGGATTTTTAGGCGCTCTACTAGGACCTATCATCAGCAATATAGTTCCTGGGTTACTTAAAAGTGTGCTAGGCGGAGGGAGAAGATAAAGATGAAACTCTCAACACGAATGATGCAAAATAGAATGGCGATTTTAGCTCTGGATGATCTGAGTAAGAAAGGAAAAATCGCTATAGTCGAAAAGGCTAACTCAGATTTGTTTCAATCATTGATAGAAAGTGTTAAAAATATTATATTAGGTAATGTTCCTCTTGATTCTGAGCAGTTTATTGAGTTGCAGCGTTACAAGAAGGAGCTACATAAACTTAGTGGTAGAGGGAGAGTTGATGATAAGCGTAAAATTTTGATTCAGAGTGGTAGAGGGAATCTTTTGGATGCTATTATAACACCTATTGTATCTGTTTTATCATCAATAAAAAGATGAATCGTCAGCCTTTAACATTCTCCAGACGTAATTTTATTCTCACTGAAGATGAATACTATAGATTAACGGAAAGAAAGGATGATAAAACAGTGGTAAAGGAAGAGAAAACCAGACCTCCATTGTATTATAATCCTATGGAAGCTATAACAGTGAGAAATATGAAGCGAAAGCGAAATGATCTACTGGAAACGGCTTATGATTCTGACTTATCCTCATACGAAAAGTTAGATGAAAATGTTGAAAACCTACGTAGGTATTTGTCTGATGTCAAAAAGATTAAAAATAACCAAAACCAGACACAAAAGGATAGTTGGAATCTCATTAAGAAAAAAAAGACAGAGTCTACTTTTCCTTTGGCCAATAGCACAGTTATCGATAATAAACCTAATGTCTTTTCACCAAATGTTGATAAAGACAATGAGTTAGAATCAGTGAAAGTGGTTGATGATGATGATGATATTGGGATGGAATTAATAAAAGGAAGGTTGTTTGATACTGAAGACACAACCTTACTAGGAAGTACATTTCTTACTGATGGAGAAGATGAGCACGATAGTGAAAGCGAAAATTTAAAAGATTTTGAAAAAAAAGCAGCTGATTTAACAACAAAAAAGAGTGATCAAACGATCGCTGTCAGAATGTTGAATAATCTGAGTAAAATTGGTAGATTCGACTCGGAGAAGAACAGACTGAAAATTGGAGAACATTGGTTGAATCCTAGAACTTCCAAAACTTTACTACGAGACGTTCTAACCGAAGGAGGTAAAATACAATCGGGAAATACCAATTACAGTAGATTTAAAAGCCTGCTAACTGATGAAGGAATCACAACTGTCAGAAAATCCCCGCATCGAACACGTACTCAGAAGAAAAAGTTGGTCGTTCCCGGTACTAATTCATGGACATCGACACGCTAAAAGAGTTGTATTACAATCCTGCATTACATACATCTCTACGAGGAGCTAGAGCTTTACTGAAAGCTCGTAGAAAACGAGAGGGAGAAAAAAGAATCCGTGAATGGTTGAGTGGTGAGGATGCCTACACGTTACATAAAAAAGTTGTAACCAAGTTTAAGCGTCGTCCTACAATTGTAGCTGGAATAGGGGAGCAGCTACAGGTAGATTTGATGGATGTTCGATCTCGAAGAGATGAAAATAATAATACAGCATTTTTACTGACTGCTATTGATTCTTTATCTAGAAAAGGTTGGGCTGTGCCGCTCATCAACAAATCAGGACCGGTAGTAGCAAGAGGATTGAGAAGAATACTAGAAGGGGAAAACTATAAAGCTTTACAATCTGATAAAGGTAAAGAGTTTGACAACGTCAATGTCAAGACTCTGCTGGCGGAAAAAAAGATCAAGCGCTTTACAACCGAAAATGAAACGATAAAGGCATCAATGGTGGAGCGTTTTAACAGAACTTTAAAAGAGAAGATATATAGATATTTGACATATAAAGATGACGATAGATACATTGATGTTTTACCAGAAATGGTTAATGCATACAACAACACAATTCATGGTGCTATAGGTATGAGACCAAATGATGTGAATTTTCAAAATCAAGAACTTGTATGGAATCGTGTGTATGAAGGAGGTGAACATAGTTTAACTCAAGAAGCAAAACTAAAGGTTGGGGATTATGTGAGAATAAGTAAGGCAAGAGGAGTGTTTGAAAGAGGATACACCCCGAATTGGACGATTGAGATTTTTATAATCACCGATGTACTTATTGATGAAAAACCTGTTGTATATAGGGTGAAAGATTTAGCTGAGGAGATGATTGATGGTACCTTTTACGAAAAAGAGTTGCAAAAAGTAAAAAAACCCACGATTTTCAGAATTGAAAAGATACTGGGAAGAAGAATGAGAAGAGGTAAAAGACAGATTCTGGTTAAGTGGTTAGGTTATGGAGAAAAGTTCAATGAGTGGGTAGATGAATAGTTTATAAGGAAACAACGCTTGATATAATCATCATACGTTGGGAAAATGTCGATGCTGATAACTTTACCCTCAAACTCTAGTGGTGAAGAGTTTCCTGATAATAACAATTCCGAATTTACAGTGAGACTGTATAAATATTTGGTTATCAATGGCGGTAAATGGGAGGTAGCTCTGCTAGATATGTCTTATTCTAATAATTGGAAAAATGTTACCGAAGGGAAAATATATCTAGAAAAGACTAATGTCT
This sequence comes from Cryptosula pallasiana, assembly GCA_945261195.1. Lineage (NCBI taxonomy): Eukaryota > Metazoa > Bryozoa > Gymnolaemata > Cheilostomatida > Cryptosulidae > Cryptosula > Cryptosula pallasiana. Next base: position 14,791,305 of record OX183133.1, on the reverse strand, counting down.
CTGGTAAAAGCGAAAAGTCCTTCATCCTAATCGGTAATGGAAGATATGATAGTATAGAGGAGTTGGAGGAGATTATACGAAAGAGAATGAATGAAATGGATTTAGACAAGAAATTCGCCATCTCCTACAACAAGATCACCAACACCGCTTTACTAACTAACAGTGATCCTGATACTGCCATAAGCTTTTCCAAAGATATAGCATATATTTTTGGATTTGAATCAAAAACTACATACCCTCGTGGTAGATACAATAATATCACACCTCCTGATATAAATTCCGGTTTAACATCCCTGTATGTTTATTCCAACATTGTTGATAATAGAATGGTAGGAGATACGAATGTACCTTTATTGAGAGTAGTTCCAGTTCAAGGAAAGAAGAATAGTGTTGTGTATCAAGAATTTAAAAATCCTCACTATGTTGACGCTTCATCACTAAATAGTGATATGATTAAAGTACTTATAACGAGTGACGACGGTCAACGAATACCATTTGATGGTGGAAAGGTTGTGTTGACGGTTCACTATAGAGAGAAAGAATTATAATGAGTTTGGTACGATACACCCCTGAGGATTCAAAAGATTTTTTTGATGAGTACTACAAGATGCAAGCTGGAAATGGAATTGGGGTGTATAGTGGACGACGAGTGATGCCTAATATGAGAGGAAATGGACTTGGTAGTATTTTTTCAAGTTTACTTAAATCTGCAGCACCAATGCTGAAAAGAGGAGCAATTAGTTTGGGGAAAAGAGCATTGTCTGTAGGTGGAAATGTAGCGCGTGATGTCATCGATGGTCAAAGTTTTGCAGCGTCAGCAAAGAAGAGGGGATTGGCAGAGTTGAATGATCTGGGGGGAGATGTGCTCAATGCAGTCCGTCCAGATAGAATGAAAAGGAGAAAAACAAGAGGTGGAAAGAAGAGGAGAGGTGTTGGTAATCGTGGTATATTTTAATAGCAGTAGAATCCGGTATAAAGACAGCTGAGCTTGATATCTATATTCATTAAGCGGTAACGCTTCAAGCATTCATCACTCGCAAAAGATGGCTAGCCTAAATGGAACAACAGGTAATAAGTTGGAAGGTTCTTCCTACAACATAAATCCAACGTTGGATGTATTTGCTACGGAACCAACAAACATATCGGTAGAAAGATCGGAATATGTTGTCATCAGACCTGATAGGTTAGATCCTTATGGTAGTATTGAGTTAACCTTGTCAGGGAGCACTGAACATTACACAGATCTTTACAACTCGTTTCTGCAAGTTGAAGCCACGGTTGTTCAAGATGATGGAGCCGATATTGCAGGTAATGATAATGATGCGGTTGTGTGGATGGGGGATTCAATGCATGCATTATTCAGTGAGTTGAAAATGTCGATAGAAGGAACCACTGTTGAATACGCTAACAACTACGGTTTACGCTCCTATTTTTCACAACTACTCGAAAACAGTGCAGAAAGAAAGAAATATCAAGGTAAGATGGAAGGATGGTTGTATGATGATTCAACTAGCAAAGACGGTACTGATCACAAAACCGCTGATAAGAAAAAGAGGAGAGCTCTAATCATAGGTGGAAAGACAATAGAATTAACTGGAAAACCTCATCTCGCATTATTTCAGCAGAAAAAACTAATAATACCAGGTCCTACTATGCAGCTGGAGTTTGAGCGTGCCTCTGCCAAACTAGCTTTGTTTGCTGCGAATGAGTCGCCTGCAGGAGGGGCAAAGATTAGAATTGATAAATTTGAACTTCATCTTTGTAAAGTTAAGGTGAATCCTACAATACAAAACTCCCAACTCAGTTTGGCATTGGAAGGTCACAACTACATTTATCCTGTTGATCGAAAACGGATAAAACTATATGGAATTCGTGCTGGTGTTGCGCAGATCGACATCACTTTGGAAGAAAACAAACAAAAACCTAAACAAATTTATTTAGGTTTAGTTAATCACAACGCAATGAACGGACGTTTCGCCTTGAATCCATATAGAATGCAGCATGCTAGTGTTGATAGTATTGTATTGAGAGTTGGTGATTGTCCAATTGGAAGGAGATTTGAACCAAATTATGCTAGAGGAATTTTTGGAAGAGAATATCATCAGTTTCTACACGCTACCGGAACTTTGCTTGAAGGCGATAGTCTTGGTATTACGAAAGAACAATACCTTGATGGTACTACACTTTATGGATTTGATTTGACTGGTGATTTTCTTAAAGAAGGTTTTCACTCTATGAAAAATGTCACAACAAGTGTGGAAATTCGTTTTAGCGCTAACACGACGGATGGATTATCCCTGGTAGCATACTTTGTAAAAGACGGTGTGTTGGAGATGGATAGCATTCTTCAATTAACTATCGGAGGCGACGCAGTGCTTTAAACAGAAAGTTACAGATGAATACCATACAAATTCATTCGATCTTATCTTCAGACGTTTTATGTCAAAGCGTAGGGATTCATGTTGGAGCTAGAGAACAGTTTTGGAAGCAAATTTGCAATTTTCCAACAGGATGTTTCGTATTCAACACCCATTATTCTCATCAACCCGGAGAGCATTGGTTGGCTGTGTACGCTAATGATTCAGAGGTGGATTTTTTTGACTCGTTTGGACGTTCTGTTTCCTTTTATCCGGATGTAAATGAAATACTAAGTATTCATGGAGGATATGAAACAATACGAAGTAATGAAACACAACTACAAAATTTTTTGTCAACTGTATGTGGCGACTATTGTGTATACTTTTGTTTACTGAGAAGTAGAGGTTGGAGTATGGATGAAATTGTTAGAAGTTTACGAGACATAGGAGATAGTGAGATGAGAGATCACTCAATACGGAGATTTATCATACAGACCTATCCTAACTTCGAGTTCATAGAAGATAATACAGTAGAAGGAATAGATGGTGTACATATACAAGGAACTAATTTACTAAGTAAATTGTTAAAATAAATTATTATAATTGATTTTTATTTGATATAACAAATATAATGAATAAAATACAACTTATCTCATTATTTGTGCTAAACACTACAGAACCTATAAAAACTATTATTTTGTAATGTTTCAAGCAAGAAGTAAATAAGATCTTCTCATTTTCTTCCTCAGGAGCGCTCTTTAGTTATATCTAAAAGACATAGTAACTAATGACTCTATCATACATAGTTATATGAATTAATTTTACAAAAATACTTCAGATCTTTCTTTAAATAGATATGAAACTTACCATCATAGAAGACGAGTCACGTCCTTTGTGTTATCGATTAAGACTCTGATATGCTGTTCTGGACAATTCTCTTTTTCATTTTCATCAAAGTAGGAGAGACAGGTGTGCTGCAGCGAAGTATCAAACAGTTCTGAGACTTGAATGAAAGCTTGAAGAGCTGAGAGTAGAATGATGTCGTAGGAAATCATGTTGTTCGTATTTTGTTTCAGTCCTCTGAATACGATTACACCACTTTTTTCCGCCACCACAGATGAAGCTATTTGAGCAGGGATGCTAAGATCTCCAATCAATAGCTCTCCTTTCACCATACATCTGTAATTAGCCACTATAACATCGGCAGTCTTGTTCCAACGAGTATCACATTTTCTTAGCATTCCAGGATTCTCATAAGCTATAACACTTCCTGTCGGAAAATCGTGTAGGTGAGCAACACTGAAATAAGCCTGTATTTGTCTCAAACTCTTGCCATACAATGAGTTGAATGGATCGTTGATCTTTCGATTACATCCATGAGATTCAGCAGTACGAAAAATCGCATCTCCTGTCTTTCCTTCTCCCATATAAATTAAAACAATTGGACGTGTTTGCTTAGCTTTATTAACAAGCAGTCCTATTTCGGTTGAAACATCACTCTTCACCCGAGTTATCTTCTTATCCTTTCGGTAGTTGTAAATCATGGTGCACTTTGATTCATCACGAAATTCAACAGACAACACCTCCATAACTGTTGGTACTGGTAGTTTGCGGATTTCCATGGATTCTTCAAGTTTTTCTAGACTATCTGGAGAGAGAGAGTTTATTAACCCAGCACTCTTGTAGGTGAGAGTGGTTAGTTCATTACTTCCAGCATCTTGAAAGGGTATTCTGGTGTGACGAAAAAGCGTTTCATCTCCAACATCCATCAAAACTAGTTTTTTGCACTTCGAGCCAGTTTCATTATCATCTTTTGTCAAATCAATAAAAGATCGTTTCCTCATCGATGTTCTTTTTGAAGACAGCTTGTTAGTAGGAGATGTGAATGAAATAAAATCTTGTTGGGATTCTGGTTCATTAACCACCAATTGACTTTCTGCCATATCAAAGATAGGAGAAGGTGATGGGGAAAGGGTTTGCTGGGATCCTGCTTCTTCATTCATCGGTTGACTTCCTTCGTCTTGAGTATTCATTCTAAAAAAACAAAACATTTTGTTTAATTTTTCGTAATTAATTTTAAAAGATCATAAAGGTCATAAACCTTCAGCTAGTAGTGTTAGCTAACAAAAAATAAATATTTTTACTCTTACCTTTATAAAGAAGATGAGCTCCTAGTTGTTGCAATGAAAGATTTAGTAGATGTTGCTTCTCCGCTAGCCGTTGTAGAACTGGATGCTTTCTGTGTGAAAACAGTGGCTCTTAAATAGGTAAAGTTGCACTGATTAAATCCTATGAATCAACATTTTTTCACGCGAATACAGCCCAATGCTTTCGCGGGAATAAATAATTTATTTTCACGCGAATGGAAACCGTTGCTTTCGCGGGAATAACAATTTTATTTGCACACGAATACAAACCAATGCTTTCGCAGGAATAAATAATTTTGTTTCACGCGAATAGAAACTGTTGCTTTCGCGGGAATGAATACTTTATTTTCACGCGAATACAAACCAATGCTTTCGCGGGAATAAACATTTAATTTTCACGCGAATGGAAACTGTTGTTTTCGCGGGAATGAATACTTTATTTTCACGCGAATACAAACCGTTGCTTTCGTGGGAATAAATATTTTATTTTCACTCGAATACAAACCAATGTTTTCGCGGGAATAAATAATTTATTTTCACACGAATGGAAACCGTTGCTTTCGCGGGAATAAACATTTTATTTTCACGCGAATAGAAACCAATGTTTTCGCGGGAATAAATAATTTATTTTCACGCGAATGGAAACCGTTGCTTTCGCGGGAATAAACATTTTATTTTCACGCGAATACAAACCAATGTTTTCGCGGGAATAAATAAATTATTTTCACACGAATGGAAACCGTTGCTTTCGCGGGAACAAACATTTTATTTTCACGCGAATATAAACCAATGTTTTCGCGGGAATAAATAATTTATTTTCACGCGAATACAAACCAATGCTTTCGCGGGAATAAACATTTCATTTTCACGCGAATACAAACCAATGTTTTCGCGGGAATAAATAATTTATTTTCACGCGAATACAAACCAATGCTTTCGCGGGAATAAACATTTTATTTTCACGCGAATACAAACCAATGTTTTCGCGGGAATAAATAATTTTATTTTCACGCGAATGGAAACCATTGCTTTCGCGGGAATAAAAATTTTATTTTCACGCGAATACAAACCAATGCTTTCGCGGGAATATATACTTTATTTTCACGCGAATGGAAACCGTTGCTTTCGCGGGAATGAAATTTTTTATTTTCACGCGAATAAAACAGGGATATTTCACGCGAATAACACTATTCTGATAGAGTTTTCGCGTGAGTGTTTTTAATGGCTATAAGCTAAATGAGTAGGAGTGGCTTATACTATATAAGAACAGCTCTCTCTGCATAGAAATCATTCTCTCCAGCAATAAAACATCGACTACTACAGCTGATTTCATCAACTACTACAACTGATTCATCAACTGCTACAACTGATTTCATCAACTACTACAGCTGATTTCTTGGTGATAAGGTAAGAATTAATAGAAAAATTACTTAATAAAAGTTAAAATGTAATTATTTTACAACACTGTTTAATCATCATATACTAATACTTAACATTTTATTTTAGTTCATTATGAGTTCAAAAAGATACACAATCAAAGACTACCTTCCAAAGATATATCATAGCTATATTAAAGAAAATGTTGAAGTACAGGAAAAGATTGGATATCGCTTGACATTACAAGCTATATTATTATGTATGACACAGCATTTGCTAACTGTAGCTTCTTTACATGGAGAACTTTCACCGATACAATACCGACCATACACTACACATAAATACGTTGACAATTCAGTAGAAATATTTAAGCTTATGACTAAAAACAATTTTCAAACAGTTGTAAAAATGTCAAAAACTGTCAGTATTAATGATTACTTAAAGAAAATTCAAAGAAAAGTGTGGAATAAAGAGCTCACTCAAAAATTGATTTCAATACAATGGACTACTGAATTATTATATCATTTTCAATCAGATATATGTAGATACATACAAACGGATGAAAATCTCTCATCATCCATTTTTTCATTTGAAATGATATTGGAACTATTTCAAGCTCACAATATTTAATATGTTCTCTTTATGTATCCCTACTTATTATACAATAAATGTATATATTCACATATTGTTTCATTTTTAATCAATGTATTTATTCAATGTAGATGTATCTCCTCTCTCCTCTCTCTCCTCTTTTCCTCTCTCCTTTCTCTCAAGATGCCATATGAGTTCAAATTATGTGAAAAAAGTATCAAAACTTAAATGCCATACATTCAAAATCTAGCTGCCATATGAGTTCAAATCAAGTAAAAAAATAATCAAAACTCAAATGCCACTTAAATGCCATTCAAATGCCACTCAAATACCCCTCAAGTAAAATACAATATAAACTCGGCGAATTCATCCAACGTCGTAACCCATTGCCTAAACTCCAAGATCAAATCCACAAAAAAACACTTGGTAGGGAGATCTGCTCATATATTACTACTAACTGGCATTTTCAAGACGTCGCAAATTTGCAATATTTAGTTTCGCTACCAGATGTGGTTGTGTTTTACTTCCTGCACTGTATGTTGTACTTTTGTGTCACTTCCTGTACTGTATGTTGTACTTTTGTTCTACTTCCTGTATTGTATGTTGTATTGTTGTGTTACTTCCTGTACTGTATGTTGTATTGTTGTGTTACTTCCTGTACTGTATGTTGTACTTTTGTGCTACTTCTTGTACTATATGTTGTATTTTTGTGCTACTTCCTGTATTGTATGTTGTATTGTTGTGTTACTTCCTGTACTGTATGTTGTACTTTTGTGTTACTTCCTGTACTGTATGTTGTACTGTTGTGTCATTTCCTGTTCAATGTTTTGTAGTGTGCAAAATGTGGACAAAGGTCAGTACTAAATACTGGCAATCAGCCAAAACCTTGTCATTTCGCGCCAGAAGTTTAACCGTACAGAACATGAATCTTCGCGCTGCTATTCTAGAACAAACTACGAGTAATCTTGAGACGCTGGATTTAGGTGATTCCATCAATTTAACCCATTTTCGACATTCGCTGAGTAAGTATTAACAGACAGCTAAGAGAAATGTGCTCATCTTACATATACATACAGATATCTATGTCTGCATGGCATGCACTGATATATATCTAGATGCTTATGCATAAACACAGACTTAGTCATTTATGGTAAATGTTGCAGGACATGTGCCACCTACTGTTACTGAGTTTTATTTTGAAAGAAAAGTGCTAGCTGACCCACAAATTCTGGAAGAAGTGAAGAGAGCCATGCCAAATCTGAAGGTTTGTGTAGCTGACATTGCTAAGGTCTATTGCTTATGTCTATTGCTGATGTCTATTGCTGATGTCTATTGCTGATGTCTATTGCTGATGTCTATTGCTGATGCCTATTGCTGATGTCTATTGCTGATGTCTATTGCTGTCAGATATATTACTGTGATATCTCTGATTGCGTATGTGTCCAGCCTGTCAATGAACTCTACCAAAGCATTACTGACATTCATGTAACAGATAACTGGAGATGTCAATGGAAGTATTATGATACATAACTTGTTGTTTTCCTCAGGTAGTGCATGTGTTGCGAGATGGAGGCTTGTCAGAGTCCAGGTAACAGAATTCTTTGCTTTCCTAGTTTAGAGCTCATACACATTGCAGGTGTATAGAGCTCATACACATTACAAGTGTTTAGGGCTCATACACATTGCAGGTGTTTAGGGCTCATACACACTACAGGTGTTTAGAGCTCATACACATTACAGGTGTTTAGAGCTCATACACATTGCAGGTGTTTAGGGCTCATACACACTACAGGTGTTTAGAGCTCATACACATTGCAGGTGTATAGAGCTCATACACATTACAAGTGTTTAGGGCTCATACACATTGCAGGTGTTTAGGGCTCATACACACTACAGGTGTTTAGAGCTCATACACATTACAGGTGTTTAGAGCTCATACACATTGCAGGAGTTTAGAGCTCATACACATTGCAGGTGTTTAGAGCTCATACACACTGCAGGTGTTTAGAGCTCATACACACTACAGGTGTTTAGAGCTCATACGCATTGCAGGTGTATAGAGCTCATACACATTACAGGTGTTTAGGGCTCATACACACTGCAGGTGTTTAGGGCTCATACACACTACAGGTGTTTAGGGCTCATACACACTACAGGTGTTTAGGGCTCATACACATTACAGGTGTTTAGAGCTCATACACACTGCAGGTGTTTAGAGCTCATACACACTGCAGGTGTTTAGAGCTCATACACACTGCAGGTGTTTAGAGCTCATACACATTGCAGGTGTTTAGAGCTCATACACACTGCAGGTGTTTAGAGCTCATACACACTGCAGGTGTTTAGAGCTCATACACACTACAGGTGTTTAGAGCTCATACACATTGCAGGTGTTTAGAGCTCATACACACTGCAGGTGTTTAGGGCTCATACACACTGCAGGTGTTTAGAGCTCATACACACTGCAGGTGTTTAGAGCTCATACACACTACAGGTGTTTAGAGCTCATACACACTACAGGTGTTTATAGCTCATACACATTGCAGGTGTTTAGAGCTCATACACACTGCAGGTGTTTAGAGCTCATACACACTACAGGTGTTTAGGGCTCATACACACTGCAGGTGTTTAGAGCTCATACACACTGCAGGTGTTTAGAGCTCATACACGCTGCAGGTGTTTAGAGCTCATACACACTACAGGTGTTTAGGGCTCATACACACTACAGGTGTTTAGAGCTCATACACACTGCAGGTGTTTAGGGCTCATACACACTGCAGGTGTTTAGAGCTCATACACGCTGCAGGTGTTTAGAGCTCATACACGCTGCAGGTGTTTAGGGCTCATACACACTACAGGTGTTTAGGGCTCATACACACTACAGGTGTTTAGGGCTCATACACACTACAGGTGTTTAGAGCTCATACACACTACAGGTGTTTAGGGCTCATACACACTGTAGGTGTTTAGGGCTCATACACACTGCAGGTGTTTAGATTATCATTTCATGGAACTTATTAAAATGGAGTCTATACATCTGACACAATCGGTTACAGACTGCAGACGCTGATGGAGAACTTTGCCCACGTTGAAGAACTCAATGTAGACTATGTAGAATTGTCTGTGAATGTGATAGCTCAATGGACGAGCCTCCGACGGCTTCATCTTAAAAGCTTCCTCACCAACAATCAGGTTGGGCAGTGAACCGTTGTGTGTGCAGCAGATATATGGCTAATGTGTTGTCTCTTTATTCATCTAATGTATTTAATGTCTATCTATTTAATGTAGTGTCTATCTATTTAATGTAATGTCTATCTATTTAATGCAATGTCTATCTATTTAATGTAATGTCTATCTATTTAATGTAATGTCCATCTATTTAATGTATTGTCTATCTATTTAATGTAGTGTCTATCTATTTAATGTAATGTCCATCTATTTAATGTAATGTCCATCTATTTAATGTAATGTCGATCTATTTAATGTAATGTCTATCTATTTAATGTAATATCCATCTATTTATTGTAATGTCTATCTATTTAATGTATTGTCTATCTATTTAATGTAATGTCTATCTATTTAATGTAATGTCCACCTATTTAATGTAATGTCTATCTATTTAATGTAATGTCTATCTATTTAATGTAATGTCTATCTATTTGATGTAATGTCTATCTATTTAATGTAATGTCTATCTATTTAATGTAATGTCTATCTATTTAATGTAATGTCTATCTGTTTAATGTAATGTCTATCTATTTAATGTAATGTCTATCTATTTAATGTAATTTCCATCTATTTAATGTAATGTCCATCTATTTAATGTAATGTCCATCTATTTAATGTATTGTCCATCTATTTAATGTAATGTCCATCTATTTAATGTATTGTCTATCTATTTAATGTAATTTCCATCTATTTGTATATTTAAGGTATTTTAGTCTGTGAGTTTTTGTGTGAATGAGTGTGTCTAGGAGTGCTGTTTATGTGTGCGCACAAACTCCATGTTTAACATACATCTATTGATATTTTACCCGATGTAGTGCAAGTTTTCTGGCAATAGCTGGATTGTCAGAAGTCTTCAAAATAATTTAATAGTAAAACTTTTATTTCATAAGTAGACATCAGTGGTTAGATATATTTTATATGACCCAAACTTTGTGGATTAGTACTGAGTGTTTAACTGAAGGGAATGAGTTGGACAAGTTTGTAACCTTTCAATGAAATTTGGCTTTGAGAAGAGTGGGAGAGGAGGTGGGGTATTGTAACATAGGAGATGGGATGGGACAGTGTAATATAGGAGATGGGATGGGACCGTGTAATATAGGAGATGGGATGGGACCGTGTACTATAGGAGATGGGACAGTGTAATATAGGAGATGGGACAGTGTAATATAGGAGATGGGATGGGACAGTGTAATATAGGAGATGGGACAGTGTAATATAGGAGATGGGATGGGACAGTGTAATATAGGAGATGGGACAGTGTAATATAGGAGATGGGACAGTGTAATATAGGAGATGGGATGGGACAGTGTAATATAGGAGATGGGACAGTGTAATATAGGAGATGGGACAGTGTAATATAGGAGATGGGATGGGACAGTGTAATATAGAGATGGGACAGTGTAATATAGGAGACGGGATGGGACAGTGTAATATAGGAGATGGGCCAGTGTAATGTAGGAGATGGGACAGTGTAATATAGGAGATGGGACAGTGTAATATAGGAGATGGGATGGGACAGTGTAATATAGGAGATGGGACAGTGTAATATAGGAGATGGGACAGTGTAATATAGGAGATGGGATGGGACAGTGTAATATAGAGATGGGACAGTGTAATATAGGAGACGGGATGGGACAGTGTAATATAGGAGATGGGCCAGTGTAATGTAGGAGATAAGATGGGATAGTGTAATATAGGAGATGGGCAGTATAATGTAGGAGATGGGACAGTGTAATATAGGGGATGGGACAGCGTAATATGGGAGATGGGACAGTGTAATATAGAATTTGGGATGGAACAGTGTAATATAGGAGGTGGGACAGTGTAATGTAGGAGATGGGACAGTGTAATATAGGAGATGGGGTGGGACAGTGTAATGTAGGACATGGGATGGGACAGTGCAATGTAGAAGATAGGGTGGGACATTGTAATGTAGGAGATGAGATGGGACAGTGCAATGTAGGGGATAAGATGGGACAGTGCAATGTAGGAGATGGGATGGGACAGAGCAATGTAGGGGATGAGATGGGACAGTGCAATGTAGGGGATAAGATGGGACAGTGCAGTGTAATGGATGAGATATGGAGATCTGGTAGAGGTTGAAAGTGGAGATACGAGAGCTGGGCAGCGGGTGAGGGTAACAGAAAACAATGAAAGTGAGGAGTGAAAAGCTTTGGTGAGATTTGATGCTGAGTAGTGCGAGGTCGAGCAACAAAGCTGGGGATGAGGGAGTATTGGGGAAGACGATGGACCCAGTGAAGCTACGGGTAGCTGAGAATTATGGGTAGCGGCTGCGGAAAAGGCGAAATGATAAGGGAAAAGGTTTTGGTTGTTTTTGAGTCCAAGAAATGTGCATAAGGAAATACCTCGATAGTATTATCTGTAGGACTGTTGTAATGCAGATCTCTCAAATAGTGTCTCTATGCATTGTAATGTCTACTTATCAGTCCAGGTACAAGATGGAACCATGGCAATAAAATTAGAGTTCAAGCATGCGAATGCAAGACAACTCCTATGCCAAAGCAGTTTGAATGGCCCTCTAACAAGGCCTCAGTGCTCCAACTACAAATATACTGAGCATTTCAATATGAATGTATTTATTCCTTGTCAAGCTTGTATATGAGTAGAGAGTGGCAGTGGTCACTGAGTCAAATTGCACACTGTGTTTTGTAGTTTGCTTGTGTGCAGACCATTTTGCAAGGAATTGGAGACAATCTGGAAGAGTTGAGTGTAGGAGAGTGCTTACGTTCAAAGGGGCTTCTACTGACGTGCCCTAAGCTCACCAATTTTGCATTTAGAGCTGCTGAGGCTACTGGTGTGTTTTGTTTGTGAATAATACAAGTTAAGATGATAGTGTTTTGTTCTATTAATTGTTACCTTAACATATGTTACCTGTACTGTAGTATAACATGGTAGTTGTACTGTGCTAACATGAATTATATGTGTAGTATTATGTTGTAAGTGTTGTAATTTACTGCAGAAAAAAATCAATTTGTGGGTATTTTGTAGAAGAAAACGAAATTCTTATGGATTTTTCTGCTGCTCCAAATCTGGTAAGTTTAATGCTCGGTTTACACTAGTACGCTACGAAACACGGTAAAAATTCGTAACAGCTACGGTTCGGTACTGGTCCGCACCAAAGTGCCTGTTCAGATGATCGTTTGTTTAGCGCATTAGTTTCATATTCGTATGAAAACACCTTGGGCCCCGTTACAGTTTTGAGGCGATCTCGGACTGGTATTGGTGCGAACCTATCTGAACAGCTGGCGTTTTTGCTGCGAACTTTAGTGTTCACATTGGTACGATGTGCGCATAGCGCACTCATGTAAACGGGGCCTAAAAATCAACACTTTGTACGGAATGCTTTACATATAGACTTGAACAAACAAATGAATTATCTGCAAAGAATGTTTTAAAAGTGGAAAATTTTTTCTAATTTCTTGGTGATGAAAAGTTAAGTTTTACTCTATGAAGTATTGAGTCTGCTAACAGTGTACCCTGACAGATAATGGATGTGTGCACACATGCCACGCATATAGTACTTTGTGCATTCCTATGTCTGCATTTTGGTCTGTTTCCTGAACGGAAATCTGATGAATGAGTTGTGAAGGCATTTGAAAATCTGAATAAATAATTACTTACTAAGTCATTAGAAAAAAGACGAGACGATTCACCTGTGACAACGATATCAGAAACTAGTGAGTTCAGAAGAGGCCAATGATTGTGTTTAGAGTTGTCCTCTCTCTAGCTTGTAAAGAATAGTATCAGTTCATACTTGGACTGGTGTGTCCTTCATTCATACAGCTAGTAGTTAGTCCGGTGTAGCACCACTTCAAGCAAGCACTTGTGAGGTGTAAGTTCTCTGTCTATTGATCCTGTTCATACATTTCGTTCTGAGTTATATAGCACCCCTTTTATTTCTTGGCAAAATAATTTTTTTCACATAGAGCTAAAACTTCAGTTTTAATTTTTTAACCAGTGACATCTTAGCCTTTTTATTATGTGTGTCTCATTTCCATTCATCCTCCCACTCAAACGCTATTGCATCATTGTACTGTTTCAGTGATTTGTCCTTGATCGTTGCAGGAGGAAGTAACTATCACTCGTGTAAAACACTTTCTGGCAGACGCAGCAAATGCTAGAAACCTGGTCACAAGTTGCCCCAAACTGAGGTTTGTAAAGTGTTATTTTTAAATTTTCTCTGCTAATGTATGTAGTAATTAAAACTTACGAACGCTGTGCCATGGATTTTTAACTGAGTTCAACATAATTTGTCTATTTCTGGTGATTTTTGCCAAAAAAAACTGTTGCCAATTATCCTCTTGTTAACTCCATCTATAGTACAAGCGCTATAGATGCTGACTCGTACACAATTTTTTCGATACTTGACAGCCATAAAAAGTTGCAAAAAGTTGGCTCGATTGCGTAGAAGGAGGGTATCTTGGTAATTGTCATTGTGCAGAGATTTTCAATAGCATAAAAAATGAGGTTTGCAATTGTTTTTAAAATTTTTGAAAGTGTTTTAGTTGAGTCAGCAATTTAGTTAATCGTTGCTAAATAAGCTATAATCTACACACCAGGGTCAATGTGAAAGCGTTGAATGACCAATATCTCAAATACTAAAGCTAGTTTTCAATCCAAAAATTATTTTCCAGAGATGGAGATTATGATAATTTGAAATTTCTTTGCAAAGAAAAATAAAAATTTTATTTGCGTTTACTGAACATCCGATTGTCAACCGAATCTTTGCTGTAAACATTTTTATATAAAACAGTGAATTTATATTGCTTTGGTTTATTTATAGAAAACTGACGTTGCGCATGACAGCATCTGATTACCATTTCTCACCAACACAGTTATCTCATTGCTGGCAAATGTTCATTCAATTACCTAATCTCACTTACTTGGACCTCAGTCTCGCTCATCTAGTGAGTTTTTTCTGTTGTTCTTCATAGATTTTATCAAACGATTAAATTAGATTTTATCGTTGTTTTCTACTAACTTGTTGCTGTGGATCACTATCAGTTTACATATTCATTGCTCTTTAATATTTTGATGCATTTCGTTGCTCAGGAGGATGTTGAGGAAACGCTACCAAAGTTTCGTAGACTAGAATATCTCTTGCTGTACAGAGACAACACAATAACACGACAAGGTTTGTACTTATTCAATGCAAACATCGTTAGCCCACCCCTTTTAGTATGCCAGAAGGAATGTGTGGTAGAACAAACACAGGCAAACCTTGGATGGATGCAGGCTGAAAGTCTTCTGAAACAAACGCCTATTATGCGATCAAAAAAGTTTGTTTTTTTCCGTTTTACTGGATTTCAATGTTTGTTCCAAGAGTTGTCTACTTTTATAAAAGGAACTAATAATCAAACCTTCCTGGAACTGCATAATCAGCATCTGTTCCTCATTTGTTGGTGTTCATTCTACATATATAGTGTCCGCGTTCACTTCAGGTTTGCTCGCAATTGTTCATTATGGCATTCAGTCCTGTCTATTTTGATTCCAATATACTTTTTCCCAATAAAATTGTCTGACTCATCAGTTTTAAAGGTTAACTGTCACGGGTTCCATACAATTTACTAGCTGGATTTGTATTTTCTTTCTTTTCTTTAGTGTCAAAGAGTGTTAAATAGTCATAACCAAGTTACTAAAAATAGTCATTAACCAGCCAATATTTATTTCCTTATTGTATTTTAAGTAATTATTAATTTACATTTTATGTTGTCCGATTGTTTTTCAGTAAATAATGTGTAATTCAAATCAAAAAAATTGTTGTTGATACAACAACGATGTCAAGAACACAATTCTGGCGTTTTTTCTTTCTTTACAAATAAATTCTAAACAATGATAATTTGAATCTTTTGACATTATTTGATTTAAATAGAATTTTTTTAACTGTAATATTACTTGAGTTTTTTAGATATTGATTTGGCCATGTAATTTATCACGTGAATGCCGGTGTTTGCATAATAATAAATCTATCAAAAATAAATTAAAATGCTGACTCAACTTAAACGCATTAAAAAAATCTGAAAACAAATGCATGCCTAATTGTTTATACACTTGAAAGTCTCTGCACAATGACTATTACTGGATGCCCTCCGTCTATGCAAACAACCAATTTTTTGCAACTCCGCTTTATGGCCCTGTATAAGTTGTTGCATATCGAAAATAAATTGCATAAAACCCAGCACCTATCGCGTTTATACTATAAATGGAATTAAGGAGAGCATAACTCTGCAATAAGTTTTAAGGTAAAAAATCATTTGAAGCAAATAAATTAAGTTTAATTCATGTAAAAGTCCCTGACACAGCACCTTTTATGTGTCTGTACTATGCACTAATAGGTCACAAAGAGAGCACAACTCTAGTATGAAAATCAGTTTTTGCAGAAATGGTTAAATTGTATGAGCATTTCAAGTTCATAAGAGATGTAACTGTGAGACTAATCTAATATTGTTTCATTGGACGTATCTTGTACATATAAAAAGAAATTAAACGCCATTTTTTCAGTTCTCAACCAATGAATTTAACAATATGAAACGTGTGTGGAAACTCCTATCTGATACTGCATTATTATGTCATTCAGTTCTCATCTCTATCATCAACGGACTGGCCCATCTGAAGTTGCTTGATCTGAGAGGTAAACTGATCGTGGAAGAAACTGCTGTTCAAGTCCGTGGATCTGAAAATTCCAAAACTGTCAAAGATATAGAAAAACTATGTAAAGATTGCACATCTGATGCAGATAGACCTGCTCTAGAACTCGTTATTGCTCGTATGTACACTATCAGTTTGCATGTCTATGTCTATGTAAAATGTTAGAGTAAATATCTATGTTTGTGTGTAGTGGTAGGATTTATCTGTATATCTAGGTATAACTTTGGTTTAAGTATGTGTTAGCTTATTTATGGTGCATGTGTCTATGTGTATGATTATATATGTCTATGTGTGTATGTGTATGCCTATGCGTGTATATGTATGTCTATGTAAGTCTATGTGTGTCTATTCAATTGAGTTATCTATTTTGTGTGATTGTTGTGCTGCTGCACATGTATAAATAGCACCCTATAGCCATGGCCATCGTTAAACTACGTTTCTTTTGAGGGAGCTGCGCATGAGAATATTATTGATAACACGGCTCCATATAAATACGCTGAGAATACAATCAAACTAATTTATGCTGTTATTTTTACTCGTATTTGACCAGGCAAAGGCATGTATTGGAAAGCTAAATACTTTACTCAAAATTATCGTTCGTGGATTCATTACACATCTATTTTTGGAGTTGTCTTTTATTTAGTGCCAAAAAGGGCTACATAGTCACAACCAAACTACTAAAATTAGTGTGTATTTATTTTTTATCTATTTGAAAATTATTATTAATTTCTATTTTACGTTGCTTCATTTTATTCAGTGCAATAGTTGGTGATTTTGGATTGAGAATTATTGTTGTTGTTGATTACAGCAGCGACGTCAGAAACGCAAATCTGGCTTTATTTTCTTCACAAACAAATTTCAAGTTATGTTTATTTAAATCTTTTGATGCTAGTTGACTTGAAAATAGTTTCTTTAATTGCAAACTTGCTTTAGTATTTGAGATTTTGACCATGTAGCATATTAATGTGGACACCAATGTGTGCATGCAATAGCGGATTTACCTATGATGAATTTAAAATAAATGATGCTATTGTCTTTTTAGTTTTTATGAGTTACCGTTAGTCAATCAATTTTGTCTCATAACGTGGCTCATAACGTTAAACACTTATGCTTTCAAATGCGTATCAATGGTTTTGGAATAGTCTGGATGGTTTGCAAAGCGTTTTCTTTGCTGAAAATAATTTGGTAATTGTAGTAAAATAGTCTAAGAAACTGTATCTAAAGACTGGCTTATTGATTATAATAAATACTTTGTCGATCTTAGCAGTTAAGGAGTTTCATGCAATGAAGCTGTATTTCCTGTCCAACAATTGTAAGTTTTGCAAAGCGTATAGTCGTTTTGCAAATAATTTAGACAGTTTGGAAATGAATCAGATGATTTAGAAAAATACAAACCGTATGAACACTTTAGAAATAGTTTAAACTATTTACAAAGTGTATGAACTTTTTTGAAATAGTTTAAAAGGTTTGCAAAGCACATGGATTTTGAACCAAAAGCGATCCCCCCTCATTTTCTTTGTAGCCTCTATGTAAATTTACCAACATAGGCGTAGATCAATAAACATGGAGCTAATTAATTAATTGTATAAACGATTGTTGAATATAATCATTAGAATTAATTTTTCACAAATGTAATTAGGTTTTCTAGATTATTTATAATAATATAACAAAAATAATACATAAAGGATGAAAAAGACTTTTTATTTATTTAAAGGAGATTTAATTGTTCAGTGTTTCGTAAAAACAATATCTGTGGTAAATAGGCTGGAGATCTATGATCAATAGAGTGAACCAGTAAATCAGCTCAGATTTTGAAACTGTATAAACGATTTCACAAAGCTTTCAGAAGGTTCGCAAAATTTAGGACTTTTTAAAAGAGTTCAGATGGTTTAGAAAGCGTTCAGGCATTTTAAAACACAAAATATTCTGAGCCACTATACATGGGAGATATTAAAATGCTGAAATATCAAAGTTCAAATTTCGATACTGGCTCAAATAAGACACTAAAAAATCTGAAACCAATTGCAAACCTGCAAAATGCCTCTTACTGGGAAGCTCTCCTTTTATGCAAAAAAGTTAAATTTTTGTAACTGCACATTTTGCGTTTTAAAAAAAAACTTACGTACGAGTTAATATCTATTGTACTTATACTATAAATGGGATTAACCCGACCATAGCTCAACAACAAGTTTTTTGGCGAAAAGTTACTTTGAATAGATAAATTAAGTTGAAATCATTCAAACGTTTATGAACTATCACTCTTGATGCCCAGATCCTCCCTTACAATTTCATTAGCTCGGCCAGTATACCAAAAGCGCTAGCCATAACATAGCAGTCTTACATGCATCTGTTTTTGTTCAATTTATTTGGTTAAACGATCTATCATTTAAAACAGACAATTCTATGGGCATTCCTGAGAGAAGAAGATGGAGATGTGGAAGGTTTATAATATTTCATCCAATATTAACGTTTGACCCACCTTACTTCCTAGACGACAGCTGCTCTGACGACTCTAACTACTCAGGTACACAAACCACCTGTGCTAGTAACTACTAGTGTAAGCCATGACTGTCTCGTTCTCATTTGTTATTTAATATATTGTTATTTTCATTTTATTCATAGATAAAATGCACATTTATTAATCACATTGTTGTAATGATTTGCAGTCACACAGAATCGTTATGTTGCAGGTTCTGATGGATTCGATGACTATGACTCGGGTGAGATACAAACATATAACTTTTTACTGCATTATGACATCTGTAATTATTTGTAAAACAGGAAGTGATGTCACTTTCTTAGTATCTAGTCAGATGCTGTATGTCTTGTCTCTCAAGTTGCAGCTATCAGTGTTTGTATTTTCATTGGGTTTCCTCTGTAGATTTTGAGAGAGAGTGTTTTGGGCAAGGCCATGATGGTGGTTGGTAAGAAACAACAAATCTTAGACCAGAAGGTGTTTCATCGTTATTTCTGTGGTTACAAGACAATCTTTCAGAGGCTCAATGATTTATTTCCAGAAGTACAATTTTCTCACAGATCTTTAATCAGATGATGTATAAGTTGGTTGTACACTGTCCATGTGTCAGCTACCAGTTATAGTATCATACATTACTGCCTATTTTTTACATTCAAATGTTACCGTCCATAAAATAGGTGAAAACTCTAAAAAGTCTGTCTGCCAATTATGCCTTTCGCGGTTCATTTTGTACATGAAATCACTTTTTAGACAGAATGAGTTTGTTAAATCAACAATCAGATGTTTTATGTGTTTTCTGCACTTGCTTGCTTTGATCTGATGTCAAAAGTTGCCACATTTCTACTGATACCGACATTCCTTGTGTTTTATTTGCTATTGTTAATCTAATTTTTAACTGCATAATTTATTTTGGCTGTTTTGTTCATTTTATCAAGACATGTTACAAATTTATTGAAATGCCATTTATGAAAGCATATTGACCTTGACCCAAAAACACAACCTATTATGTAAGCAAAGTGAAATCATTTTTGTATGACCTATATACTATATGCACTGTATGACCTATTAACAATATGCACTGTATGTGTTATATACAATATGTACTGTATGTATTATATACAATATGCACTGTATGTATTATATACAATATGTACTGTATGTATTATATACAATATGCACTGTATGTATTATATACAATATGTACTGTATGTATTATATACAATATCCACTGTATGTATTATATACAATATGCACTGTATGTATTATATACAATATGTACTGTATGTATTATATACAATATGCACTGTATGTATTATATACAATATCCACTGTATGTATTATATACGATATGCACTGTATGTATTATATACAATATGTACTGTATGTATTATATACAATATCCACTGTATGTATTATATACAATATGCGCTGTATGTGTTATATACAATATGCACTGTATGTATTATATACAATATGCGCTGTATGTGTTATATACAATATGCACTGTATGTATTATATATAATATGCGCTGTATGTGTTATATATAATATGCGCTGTATGTATTATATACAATATGCACTGTATGTATTATATACAATATGCACTGTATGTATTATATACAATATGCACTGTATGTATTATATACAATATGCACTGTATGTATTATATACAATATGCACTGTATGTATTATATACAATATGTACTGTATGTATTATACATAATGTAATCTGTATCCATTTTATACTATTAATTACTTTTGCAGACGATCGGAGCCTGCGAAACATTTCAATCCGTGAGGTTATTATTTCACTCATCGGAAGGTTAAAAAAGATGGGTTATGCAGTTACATGCGGTGACGTTTATTTCCAAGCAGTTCATTTAGATTTTCGATGAAAAAGATGAGACAACTCCATATAAGTTTATTAATAGCGGTTTATTTATAATAATATCGTGTATCTTTAGTATCAGGCAGTTATAAAAGCAGTTGCAGAGTATTACAGTGTAATTTTTATTTGGCTACACACAATTTACAACTATGTATTGCTATGGAAAACATGACATCTGTGTGACGCGACGTTTGTATGACGTGAAAACTTGGTGACATTATGAGAGTTAACGGTATTTATCATAATGATAATAAATATCTTAATCATGTGCAATAATAGTAATATTATAAACAAATTGAGAATTATGGCAATATGAAAGGATATTTTTTTGTTCAATAATAAAAACACTATATTATTATAAATGTTATTAACAAGTTTATATGGAGTTGTCTCCTCTTTTATATCCAAAATCTAACTGAACTGCTTGGAAATAAACGTCACCGTAACACGCATTTCCTCTCCTCGCCTGTGATTTTGTATCTGATCAAGGGCAGGTCAAGGCAAGAAGCTAAAAATGCCATCTGCGATGATTAGTGACAAAAAAAATCAATTGGGTCGCATGATTTGATTGTTCCTGATAAAGCCTTTCTTACACATATTGCACAATATACAATCGTACAAAATGTCAGTTGGAAAAGGTAAGTCAAGCTATATTTAGTAGGAGGCAAATGAACTTAGCATGAACGAACGTTAAAAAATATACAACATAGCAAAATATTGATTGAGTGTCCATAGCCATCTCTTATACTCGACCAATCAAATGGGCTATTTGAGATTTCCAAATAGTTGGAGTTTCCTGAGTGAGTGTCAAGATATATATATATACATTAAGTATTTACATCTACAAGCATACCCGTACATGCACATATATATGGAATAAATAGTTCAAACGAAGTTGTCCTTTCATTTAATTGCGGCGAAATTTACTCTACCAAGTAATGCGGATTTGTCAGACGTTTCTTGTTCATCGACAACTCTCTGGTGTGATGGAGGTAATATTCTCATGTAGTGTTTAGGCTTGTGATATTTGCCCACCCTGTGATTGTTTAAAGTCAATATATTGATAAGTTCGTTGTCTATTTCCATAGTAGGTGCAGTGTTGAGAGTCTTTGTAGAACCACAAATGTTCATCTCCTCATCAAGGCTCATGGAGCTGCCAGTGATGCTGCTGTGATTACTTGGAGATGACTTGCAGAGGGTAGTCAAATCATTGAGTTCTATCACATTATTGTTAGTATTTCTAGTGATCAAGGATGACTGCGTGGGCAAACAATCTGTTACAGCGCTCGTTTTCACTGGGTAGTTTGAATTGCTGGATAGTCTAGACTGTTCTGGCCACATCGCTGTATCCGTTCCATTTCGTGAATGGCATGCTGATCTCAAACTCTCACTGAAATAGTAAAAAGGGGCGCAATGTAATCTTTGATTGACAAAATTACTAGAAAGTTGAAATCGAAAGCCTTGTTACAATGGAGACTAACCTTTTACGACTGGCGGTAGTCTCGGCAATATCAGTCAATGTTGGCTCACGCAAAATCAGCTCTTTGTGTACGATATGTTCTTGCTTTAAGTGATCTCTCATGTGACTGTGATGGTCCTTACGGTGATACAACGAGAACTTGCTATGGCTTGCTTGCAGACTACAAAAAACCAGTTACTAAATTTTAATTTAACTGAAAAACATGAACATGACTTATTCTGATTTCTGGACATCTTTTTTATTGCATTCATCGTACAGCATTTAAAACCAATTTTTAACAGCTCATTGGGGTGCCTGGCAAACATTTGTAGATTTTAGTGAATTAATGATTCTTTCATAACTTCATTTTAGCTATTAAATTGTTTAATTATATGTCAATATCACGTTATGAAATTTTAAATTTTACAACCAAAAATTATTAAAACTTCTCAAATGAGAGTTTGTCATCGAGTAATGCATTAGCTATAAAGATTATAAAAAATACAGTTCAAAGTGCATTGCTGCATTTTTTTGAAAATTTTACTGAGTTTTGTTTCAACGCTTTGAGAATTGTGCGACATTAGGTATGATCAACATATGTTTACTTCCCTGACAAATCATTTCAGGTCGAGTGTAATTGCTTTTTCATGATAACATTTACTGCTTTCTAGATCAAAAAATAATATCCGGCATTATTCAAATGGAAATATTATTTGGCTCCTACAATAAGAATTTAAAACTGGTAATTGAAGTGAAACAGATATGCTTTATATTACAATCGCCATAGAAAATATTTGTCATTATTGTAATTCAATCCATCAGTTCCCAACCATTCGATTACATGATACCACAAATGTGTATTTGCTGACAAGTCAGCCATTGTTGTGATACTAATCATTCTAGGAGTTGAAAGCAACTCAGGAATAATATGTTATTAATCGATAATTCTGCATTAGGTGTGTTAGTCATCCGTGCAGTGTTAGCTAATTATTACGATTAATTTGACCAGATTGAGATGAGGCTCACCTGAACAGGCTAGCTGAAGCCTCCAATCTTGTTTTCCTAGCCTTCTTATCTTCATCCTTTAACCAGTATGTCAGTTGCGTACCCTTCCCCTAAAACATCACATAAACATCTCAAATCTCAGTCTTTTATTACATCTACTAGATGCGGTAGGAGGCAACTGACTTGTTGAGGTAAATCACTAATAATTAGAAGTGAAACTAAAAAGCTAGTTTACCTTCATCTCAATATATCCTCTCTCTTCTACTGTGTAACCTCCAAGAGCATCAAGTACTGTCTTTGTTGAGTTAGATATGTGAATCTTCAATGGCAATCCGTTAGATTCCATCCTACTAGCGGTGTTTACTGTGTCACCGAACAAACAGTACCGAGGCATCTTGGAACCAACCACACCAGCTACACATGGCCCTGTAATGTGTTCAATCGTATTAACTAAATAGTGACAATCTTAGTAAATAGGAATGCTGAAGGTGATATTTCTGTACGCACCTGTGTGAATACCAATTCTCAATTTGATAACCTCCTCGGAATTGTGGGGCATTTTAAAAGTTTTTAGCGCTTTGAGCAAGTGCAAAGACATTGAGGCAATTTCTCCTGCATGATTGTCACCATTTCTCTTTGGTAGTCCTGATGCCACCATATACGCATCACCTGTGGGTACATGTAAATTTATGTAATACAAATACCAAGTTGTCAAACGAGTTGTGTGATGTAGGACTCGCAACTCCATGTACAAGTGTTATGAAGCGCAACATACCAATAGTTTCCACTTTATAGACATCGTACTCTTCAATGATGCTGTCAAACAGTGAGTATAACTTGTTCAAAAAGTTTACAATCTAGAAAGAAAACAAAATAATTGGTGCGTTAGAATGAGCTCAGAACATGGCCGATAGCGCCTATACTAGATTTGGCAGGCTGTACAGAGATATTTCACCTGAATGGGTGTGCTTTTGCTGGCAATGGAGGTGAAACCAACAATATCGCTGAAGTATACTGTCACGTTTTCAAATCCTTCAGCTTCCACCACCAATCCTCGCTTCAATTGATCAGCAACCATTCTATAGAAATGATCATGTGACTATACGAAGTGAATATATATGTGTATGCTCTGTCATTTAATGAGCTGCTGGTGATAAAAAAGTTCTTAGTTTAAAAAACTCACTTTGGAAGCATTTTGTGCAGTAATTCATCTGTTTTAGCTTTCTCTTCAGCCAGCTGTTGTGTTCTGTCGCTTACTATCACCTCCAGGTTGGTGGCATATTTCTCCATCTTGGATATAACGTTGTCCAACAACTGCCGTTTCCTGCGTATGTAATACTTTGTTACATCTCCATTTACCTGGTTTGTACAGGCTAGAACATTTGAAAGCGCATCAGTCTACTTACATTCCCTTCTGTAGGGGTTTGAGTCTGGCTTGTATGGACTTGAATGAAGGCCTCTCAGACGGATACTCCGACCAACAATCCTTTAGAAGATCCGTCACGTATGTATCATATCGCTCGGCAAGATCTCCTATTCTTGGCCTAAATGGCAAATCTCCTTCTTTTCTCACATTAGCTATAATCTCTACAAGTACAGTACAAATTAGTAGCATTCAGTGAATGCATCTTATATATACTATGCATGCATTGCTGGGGCTTATTATTGGAGTTGTTCCACTCCGGTGATGAACCTTATTACCAGGAGGAGACAACTCCATAAAAAGTAAAAGATTTTCATTTCTTCCATTTTGCTCTTGCCAAATTCAGCACCCAAGCTTATTTTCATTAGGTGTTACAGTACGGCTATTTTAATCATGGAAAAAATTGATATGAAATAGTTTATTTAGACCACATTAATCGTATAAAACATGCTGATACAATAAATACTTACTTTCATTGTCTAGCTCATTGTGGTAGGTGCCAAATGGTCCCAACCTGCCACAGATTTCAAACATGATGATGCCAAATGAGTAGATGTCAGCCTTTTGCATGGCAACAATATTGTCATAATCCTTAGCTCCTCTCAGCACCTCAGGAGCCTCCCAAAGTTGGTCTAAAGTAATTTTAGGTAGAAATTAGCTGAAGTTTGTTTGTAGCAGAAGCTGAGAGACATTAACTAGTACTGGCCTTGTCTCTGTTGACTTAAAAGAAAGAGTTATTTCACTGTAGGTTTTGTTTTAAGCGCAAGATTATGTGCGATGCTACAGGATGTAAACACAGAGGCAATAAGCTGAAGGTTTTAATTAAATCAGACAAAAGTTTCTGAATATAATCATATCATACTTACATGCTAAGGCTATGTAGTCATCTTCAATACTGGGCTTTATTTCACCTTCCCTGAAATGTCGTAAACCATAGCCTGTGAGTTTGACTGTCCATCGCCCGTCAATGACACAATTGGTGGACCTGAGAGAACCATGGAAATGTATATCCGAGTCATGAAGGAACGCCATGCCCTGAAAATATAACAAGTTATTAGGTCTCAACTCAGCTTCTTATAGTCCTCTGGGTGACCAGAAACCAGAAGATCTGGGATATTACCAACCGACGCATCAACAAACATCTTTTTGTAATTATCCTAAAATACTTAAAGTTATATCAGTTTTATTCAGTTGTCTAATCGCCGATAGGTTATCCACAATGGTTGCCTCGTTATGACATAAAATACTTAAAAATATATCAATTAATATTTATCCTGATAGATTTGTTTTTATGCTGGATTTGCTTGTCGCTATGACCCTTCTATGACCTTTAACTTTAGTGTCTGGCAGACAATTCAATGCTAAGACGAAAAACATTTCATCGACAAGAATTCTCAATCAAAATATTTTGTAGGTCATTTAAATATTACATAACAAATGTTACATGATAAATATTACATAATAAATAAAACTTGGCTGTCCTACCTGAATGATGTCAAATATCAAAGAAGCTATGAATATGGTATCCAACTGCACTTCAGTATTCTCTAGTATGTCCTTCAAGTAGTAAATGGGCAGTTATTACATAACAATAATTTACAGCTAGCTGGCCGTCAGTCACGTTTTTTTGTTTTCCACTTGCGTAACTAAAATTTGGCACTTTGAATGTCTTTTCATACCAAAAACCTATCGACCGAAAAAATTGGAAGTGGTTTGATAAACTCACAACTGTAAAGTAGCAATTTTTTTCTAGCTTCATTAACTAGTTGGTCATGCATTCATAAAGTAATTGTCTACAAGCAAACCAATTAGCACAAGGTATCAACAACAAAATTTGGGCTCAGACAAATACATTCTTGCTCTTGACAAGGAAAATTTTAAGCAGTGAACTTGCCATGGAATGCCATAGCTAGACTCGAGCCACTTGGCAAAGTGTGTGGTTTTTGTTGAAATTTTGGATGATTAATGTGAACATTTTTGCATAAAAGTGTTGAGCAATGTTAGTCTATGACATATTTATTAACCACTGTCCAAAAAGAAATGCAAAAAAATTTCCCATGACTTACACAAACAACAGTTGAACAACCCTTTCAGAATAAGGTGAGCAAGAGAGGATAACTCCAAGCACGATACTTACAGGCAGGTTTCCCTTGTTGCAGTATTCGGTTAGGACCATCACATGTCCTGGTTCAACGCAAGCCCCAATAAACTCCACTAGGTTTGAGTGTCTGACATTCTTAAGCTATAAAGCAAAGAATCTCTTTCGAAATTTGATATCAAATCATATTGTCATGTTTGACGTTATCATAGCGTTGACATAACATGACATGACATAACACCTACAAATTCCTGCCTTCTCTCAAGGTTCACAGGCTATTACCTGTACACTTGACAGTGTGACATATGACATAACTATGACATGTTACAGAGAGATAGCACAAAATGTATGCTTTACCAATCACTGCTATTATATGTGGTACTAATACAACAATGAGGCATTCAAAGCATTATTTCGTTGTTATGTTCATTAATTATGCAAGCCTAAAGCCAAATGATCTGATGCGTGCAGCGGCTAACTGGAGCCAAACATTTGAAAACGTATATCAGCTTTTAATTGCTTTCAACCTTCAAGTGAAGAGTGTATGTTCTACATACACATGAAAGTAGATATATACACAACAATGGCACCAAAATAAATTGGTGTCCTATAAAAGTTTACAGCTTGCCTGAAGGCATTTCAAACCATTTTATTACGTACCAATTAATTACAGCAACCTAATTTCAAGTTTGAATTTCTCTATCCGATTTCACTTTTTCGAGTGACATGTTAATTGACATGGTATAGAGTACACGTACATAAGGGACTTTTACATAATACTAAAACTTGGCAGCAGAACCAGTGTTAGTCATCAAGAGCTAGAAAGAAATCACAATTCTGCAAGTATTGTCTGTCTAGCTAATAGACAGCAAACCAGTAACACCTTTTGGTCCTGCTTATTCGGGCACCCAGCTTGACAGGTGTTGTAAGTTTTTCTACTAACTGAGAGAAATTTTTCATCTGGCATTTTCTGTATCCAAAACAGCGTCATAAGTAGGTTGTGACAAAGAAATGCGTCACAAGTAGGTTGTGACAAAGACATGCGTCACGAGTAGGTTGTGACAAAGACATGCGGGTTACATTTCTTTATGACTAATTTTTCAATTTTCTGTCCATTCATAAAAAAGACAATTTTTTGCAGATCATTTTGTTTAGTCAGCTGGTGGTAAAGCAAGGTTTATGATGGTCAATCAGAAGCGAATCTTTGCTTTAAAACATTGCATCATCATTTCCTTTCGGCCACAAAAGCACCGGTGACAAATGCTTTTTCCTCTCTTCCCATGATATTGCTACCACAAAAATAATTTGCTTGGTTTTTGCAGCGTAAAGTTGTTACTGTTGTGACAAGTAAACACTCACCAAACGCAGCTCTTTTTTAACCTCCTTATTCTGAATGTTGACTATCTGTTTGTTGATTTCCTTCACTGCTACCAGCTGGCCTTTGTAAGAGGATATTCTGGGCCCTCCATTTAGAGATAATTGGTCGAGTGAGCCGAGAGATCCCCAAGACCATTGGGGGTTCAGCACCGAGTGTGATACCTGGTAACACGCATACACAAAGTGTGCACTGAAGCGAATATTTGTTAACTAACTTCTTACACATTTTGTTCCGCACAGCAGCATAACATAGTATGCTTTGAGTTGTAATTTAACCTTCACTATTACAAAAATTGCCGTAACAGGAAAAGTAAAACTTAGGCAATGTTCATGATTCACAAGAATATGTTATATTTGTTGGCTGATGTAACAAACAAAAACAAGTGGATTAATTAGGAAGACAAACTCTGGCATGTGATAATATCAGTTCATCCTACCGCAGAAATGGCACCAGGCATTACATGTGATCTAATTGGATAGAAACGCTGGCAGATTTTGGCGTGCTTTGCTGCTCATAATAGGTAATCAAGGAGGAGCTGGCTTAATATAGCTGACCGAATTGGCAGCTGCCTCTGAATTGTTATTATTTTGAGTGGCGGCACAAGCAGTACATTTAGTTAGAAAGATAACAGGTGAATTGGGATGTTCAAACCACAGAACAACCATGGCAATACAAGCTACAGGATGCTTTCAACAATGTGGAGTTGTGTGCTCCTACCACTACTGTGTAGCGCATCATGAGTACGTGATGTAGAATGATGTTAAACTAGCCAAGTTATTCAGTCAGTGTTTGAGGTTAAACAAAAATCTATCATATCTTAACATCAGAGTTACATTGCCATAAATAGATTCATTACCCAAACTGTAAAAGAACTATAGCCTGGGAGCTAAACAAATGAACAATAAACAGACATAAAATGAAGGTGAACTTTCACTTACTTTGTTCATAAACAGAGGGCGTTTACCCCGAGGGTCGTCGACAATGTCTTTATAGTTTACAAGGAGTACACTGAGGTACTCATCAGCACTCATGCGTAGCTTGTACTGCCACCAGATGATAGACGCAGCCAAAACAATCAGTACAACTAATGCTACTGATGCAGCCACAACTCCTATCACCATCTCTAACAATAGACCAGCAAAACATTTTATGTTCATGCAACACACAACTACACGTATACCACACAGTACTACACATTGCTACACACATACTACCCATTGCTACACATATAATACAGTATATATAACAATACAACACAAAAACACAGGTGCTACCCTTGTATCACACAGTATGTGTAGCAGACGTGTTCCTAATAAGATTGTTGTTCAATTTTTGGAGTTATCCTCCCTAGTTATTACTTATAAAAGCTCAGTCAAAGATTTTATACAACAAGATTTATCAAAGAGCATCCTAACAGCTGAGCAGATAAAGTGCATGTAGCAACTACTCACCTTTATTGGATTCTGCTGGTGGACATTTTTCACCATGGAAGCCGCACTCTGGTTCATCTGAAGGTACTTTGCCGTTGATGAAAGAAACTCCTCCATCAGATGTAAGAAATTCCATTTCCTGAAAGCAAGAATTGCTAGAGTATAAACAGAATTCATAGCTGTAGGTAAAAATAATCTGTTACTCATTTCTAGTCAATACCTGCGCATCTACCTTATCAAAGTTTTCACCTTTTTTGTTACATGAGCATTGTTCAAAGACACAATTAACTTCACCTTGTGAGCACGAAAACTTCTATCTACCCATTGAGTATGTCTGCCTCAAAAGCAATCGTAGTTTGCTGATGCATCAAAGTTTTGTTTGTAGCAAAAGATTTGACAGTAAAATATTCTATTCAGAAATCAAGCGAAGGATGTTTATGAATGGTAATTCATCAGACAGGCCTAAGCCAATATGTAAATCCATGACAGGTAGCTCATTGATCTACCTTTTATATATATCGCCCTGTTTTTGCTTCACATATTTGGCATAATACATTCATTCAAACATTTTTTTACACCATCCAGTGGCGCCATTAGTAAAAAACGTGTTGAAATGCTCATAATTTGCAAGTTTTGATAGAAAACATTATCGAATGAACTCTTGCCAACATTCAAATCTACTACATCATCAGATCTCCCCAGCATTGACCACATTTACATTACATGCATGTATTTGATGCTCTAGCACAGACATAAAGGTCTCTCATTTATTTTCTTCAATTTCTTGTATAAAAAAATTGTAGGTAATAAATGCTTTCAAATTATTTTTCAAATCGTTAGATTCTTGTTGTAGTACAAAGATCTGCGCAGTAAAACACACTTACTGGTAGTTCAGTAGCGTTTGCCTGCGTAAGGTTAAACAGGGCTACTGGATATATAGCCACGTCTAAACCAGTGGCATTGGGTGCTCTATCTCTGCTCTGATATAGTGTGTAACTGCTCAGGGTGTCTCCATCATCTGTTATGTACAATTCATAACCCATCTTGCCTGCAAAAATGTTTATTCGCCGTTAGAAGTCGGATCAAATATTAATGTAGAAAGATTTTATTAAAAGCTGAAAAGCCGAGAAATATTAATATTCTTTTCTTACCATATTGAGGGCCAAAATTTTTTCACACGCTGCCATAAAAGGAAGATATTCAAATGAGTTTACTCTAGAAAACTTGATAGGTTTAAATTTTTTGTGAGATAAAAAAATAAGCTCTCCTTGAATACAAAAAATCCAGTCACAGAAAAAAAATACCGATGACCAAACGCATCAGTCCAGTCGCTAGACATAATTGTTTTGTTAATTTGACGAGCAACAGCCGACTGAGTAGATTACAATGAGAGATAAAAAGTGAGACATTCAACACTTGTACGAAATACAAATACACCATTTTTTGCTGACAACCTACTGCGTCTGAGCATCAGTTGTAAACACTGAGAAGTTCAAAACTTTTGCACAATAACGCTGGCTGTGGAGAGGAAATTGTTATTCAAACAAGGTAGCACATCCTGTTTGACAAATATCAACTCACTTTTGTAAGGTCGATTTCTCATCTTATCAAAGACTTGCCTTCCATTAGAGATATCTCCTCCTTCTTCTATTACAGATTGCAAGGCTTTTGCCAGAATGTACGTCGCATCATATATTTTAGCACCCATCGCTAGTTTTATATCGTACTATCAACATCAATAGGACACCATTGAAACTGAGTAAAAAGGTATTAATTACAACTCTGATGGTTTTTTTACGTTTTAAATGCTGTAAAGGGTGGAAAAATATATTTTACCTTCAGAAAGTTTTTCATCTATATTTTTGGTCAGGTTTTCCTAGCACTTTCAGATATACTAGGCATAAAGTTAGCTTTTGTTCCATGTTTTACTGAATTAACTTATTGTAATTCATAATTACACATTGTAAAACTTCAGCAGTAGCAAGCCCAAATGTTGAAATTTCATTTAATATATGTAGCCATACAATAGTTAAAACAAATTGAACTAGAAACAAATTTTTTTGTCAATTTGAAGGTACTTATAATTTAATCTATTTTATTTTTACATAAACACAGGTGTTTCAGCTAGAACACTTTTCAAACAGTTTTGATACAAAAAATACAAACAAAAAAGTATTCACAGCTTACCACGGCATCAACCAGCCTATCAGGATAATTAAACGGTGGAAGAACGCATTTCTTCTGTACTTGGCGGTTAAACTCCTTGAAGTCTTCGGCTATTGGATGAGATCTCAATATTGACACCATCGATTTGTAGTATAGCGAGAGCTCACTGTTGTCCTCATAGTCATCTGTAAGTTAAGAAAGACCATCAAGTTAAGTAATACAGCATTTTAAGATTACTAATGTCAGACAATGACTATATATAATTGACTCGCTGACTTTAGTATCCCCCTAAAATATATGGTTATTTTTATTAAAATTGTGCATAAATAAAACATGATGTAATATTTTTTTAGCAATAGCACGCTTATGATGAATAAAAGTTTTCAAGATTTCTTTAGATTTTTTTCTGGTTTTATATTTATGGTCTTCCTTATGTTTCAATTTACATTTCTAATTAATGTTTTATAAAGCGCTTCAAGATCTTTGCGTATTATTTTTGGATGGAAGCCAATAACTGTACCAAACTTTCAATCAACTATTTTTGTTTAATTTTGGTTTTTTAAAATAAACTAGCATGGCTCTAATACTTTGTCCATGATCAACATACAGCGGAGGAGAATTACAAATTTTTTGTAGAAAATAATGGTTTTTATTATTTGCGTCAAACCCACAACTAAAATATTAGTTTATAAATAAAAAAAATAATAATCAAAGAGATTAGCCTTGTTGCACTCTTGTTAGACAACCAACAGTTCCAAATACCAAAGAGCTGAGTTAACCATGAAACACGTAAGCAAAAGTAAGATAGACAGAACACGGTGGCTTTTGATTGATGATAGACCTAATTACAGCGAGTGATTCACTCCAAGGATTGTATCTAGCAGTGGGAAACATTTTGGGAAGTAGTGAGATGACTGTGTGATGTAAGATGTGCATACTTTATCTGCTCTAATATTATTCATCTGTGGTAAAACAGTGTTAAATCGTTATTCACTAGTTGGTACCCCCACCCCTATCTATGTGCTTTCACCACTTTATCATTGAGTAACAAACATCCACACAAGACAGAACAAAAGCCGGTTACGTAAGATAAACATTGGAGAGGAAATGTTTTGTCTAGTTGTTAGATCATTCCTTTGTACAAGTATTTATAGAAACTAAAAGATTATGAAACATTAATTTATGTAAGAATGCTAGGAAATAAAAATATAGGCTCAGGAAATATTTTAGCATGCGCAGAGAATGAGCTATGCTAGTAACGAAATTGATACTTACCACATTTCAGAGGGCCAATATCTTCCCAGCACACTAAAGAGAAAAGAAATAAGTTTGAATCATTATAAAGGACGCAGTGGTAATATATTAGGTAATGTTATGTAGGTGATGGATTAGAATGACAACGAACACCGTAGAATAGGGAGATGTCCTCGTTGGTGAGCATTACTATGCATACATGTAAGGCTCACATTTGGTTTTCTTGTCAGGTATTTCTGGATCATATGGGTCAGTTGTGTCCACATTTATGATGAAATATTCTCCATTTTGTAAGAGTCCTTTTTCCCCCATTGCATAAACAAGAGCTGAGGCTCCTCTTGTATCACCAACATACACTATAACTGTAATATATTATGTAATATATTATTATAATTATAATAATTTGTATTTTGTAATATTTCTAATTAAGTCGTTGGAAAGACTTTGGTGTTTTACAAGTTATTTATAAGAACTTGTACTGAAAACTCAAAATTTTACACTCAAGAATTTAAATTTTTAGCTTCAATACAATTCTGTAAAATATTTTTATTAAAGATTTTCCATAAAACACAATAAATGAAACCTTTTAAAAACAAAGTCATCAAAATTTATCAATTAAAAAACTATCATTACATTAATATAGCATTAGAAAAATAACATAAAAATTATAGGAATAATAATTTAAAAACAAAATTTATGTAAACTCTTACTGCGGGAATTGTCCTTGAGATCGTTAATTAGGTCATCATAGCCTGAAGTATTTGTGTGGCTCCATTCTAGGTAATAATACTTGAAGGTAGTTTCTTTTATTATGCTGATATTATGTTGTCCAAGTTGCTGAAACATACATAAACAATCTTATATCACCTCATTAAAACGTTTGTTGGTTTGTTACC
The DNA here is from genome assembly GCA_945261195.1 of Cryptosula pallasiana. Lineage (NCBI taxonomy): Eukaryota > Metazoa > Bryozoa > Gymnolaemata > Cheilostomatida > Cryptosulidae > Cryptosula > Cryptosula pallasiana. Next base: position 14,757,464 of record OX183133.1, on the reverse strand, counting down.
GTCAGATGCAAGTTTGCGGTGGGTGGCACCCGCTTTCCCAGAGATTCAAAATTACTGTGTGACTTAATCACTACATCAAATGCTGGCAGAATAAATTAGTGTGAACTTTTTCTCAAATAATCGGAGAATAAGTTGAGGTAGAGACAATTTTGTGCAAGGTAAGACTAAGGTCACATTAGTGGCTTGACAGTGATTAAATGGATTATATTAATACAGTGCAATCTATGAGAGAGAGTTACGTAATGTATCAGTGGAATTATTACTTGTAATATAAGATATGTATATATTGCTAACTAGCGAAGTGATAGCTGACGCTTATTAATATTTTTCATTATTAAACAGGGCGTTTTGTAAACCTAAATCAATTAAAATAAATTGCAGAAACTTTACAGGAAGGATTGTAAGGTGCAAATATTAAGCAATACTTTTAAAATATGCTACAAAAATATTTATATTAATGAAATATCATAATATATATTGTTTGGGTCATATTTTTCTATTATAAAAATGCAGTGAAGTTGTAACCAAAATTCTTTTAATTAAAAATAATTCTTGTCTTAGTTAAGCTCAAAAAAATTATTTCTGGAATGGTCATTTACCGTAGTCAGCCATCATTGAGTCATACAAACGATACAATATTAATTATTTTCGACATAAAATTTGAGAAAAAATACTTAAAATGTAATACATAATTCTGGTTCAGACATACTCTTGTATGATTCTAATAACTTAATTCTCTTGCATAATTTCCGCTTGGAATTATAAAGACAAACAAATAATTTAAAAAGTTATGTTCATAAATAAATTAAAATAATGCTTTTGATGGTCACTTTTCAGTTATTTATTGAGCATGAACACAAAAATATTTCTGAAGTTTTTGTCTTGATCCAACAATTTTTCTAGCTTTTTCATGCATTATTCTCCGTCATTATCTTATTTTGAAAGCATTGTAGCTAAAAGCATGTTTACGTTAAAAGCCAAAAATGTGATGAAACACGCTCATAAAATGTTTTTCAATTATTTAATAGATATAAGCAAAGCTTAGTGGTCTGATTTTGGTAGAAATACCTAGAAGGGTGGTTTAAAAACCGTGTATGTACATGGATTTTAGTCGGCTGGTTTATAGATCCTGTTAGGGTTGACTTCGAGTTTACTTACACCAAACTCTCAGAGATATTTGATGCAAAAAAAACAAAAACATGTTCAGGATATTTGAGCACGCATGTTGAGTATACATGATAATTTATGCAAATAACAAGTTCAAGAACCATAAGAAATAAGTCATAGATAGTTCGTGAATATGTCGTAGATAGTTTTTGTAATTCTAAAACCTTTGATTTAAAGTGCTTGGGAATCGTTTTAATGCAGTAGCGCAGTTTATGACAGGTAATTTGCGCAGAGTCAAACTTTATTGGCAGGTATAACTCGGGCCCACCTCGAGTTCATTCGATTAAATCATAGGTAAACCCACACAAGCGATTTCAAACAATTACTTTCATAAGAAATCGTAAATTCCACAAATTAGGACCATTATTTTTCTTCGTCGAACAATGGCTATTGATATTGATCTAGCGAGGGTTTAAAGAAAACTTGAAAGAGATAATAGAAAAAAATGTGAAATCACTTAGTAGCGTGAATAAGCAGTCTGGTTGGTATATAAGAGGCTTTGGTGGGCTTGGCTTGCTGCGGTAGATTATGCATGAATTTCTAGCTAAGTTTTGGAATTTGCCATCATCTGATTGGTTAAAAGTATCTCAGTATTAACCAATTACATCAGAGCAAGGTGACATTACTGAAGTACAATAGGCATGATTAGTGTAGAGTGTGACAACAAGATTTCCCAGAATTAAAAACTTGTTTGAGACAACCATTATGTAACTCTGTAAGTCATGGAGACCAAATCCTGTTTATGATCTGAAAGTTTCACCTACATCATCGCTAGTTCTCAGACTGCTAACATCGTGTGATATTTTATATCCTTGTTTGTTGGTAAACCAGCGTAGTTAATCGAACTACAATAAATCTTTTGTAATCACTTTAATTATGACACAATTTTTTATGGCTTCATTGTTACAGTTTGTATTACTGCGTGTAAAAACACCTGACAGACTTTTGTTTGCAATTCGACAATTGTGAAGGGATAGTCGATTTCATTGTTTAGCAATAGAAGGATTAACAGTGTTGGTGGTGTGATTGCTAGACAGCTGTCTGATTGTCCAATGCTGGGATAAATAAATAAACCACATCTGTCTTCCAAAAAAACACAGATTTATCATAAAAAATGCAATTTTTGTTTAGCGCTGAGAAAAGAAATGCCAAAGAATGCCAAATCCAGACTTTATCTAGTAAGTTATGTGGAGACAACTCTTCACTCACCTTCTTCATTTCACTGGCAAGAGCCAACCAGCTTTCTCTGCAGACCGAAAATTCATCTCTAATAATTGTAACTTTCTTCCAGTTGTATTGAAGGAGCAGTCGAACTAGTGCTGTAGCAGCATTAGCATCTGTTCCCTTGGTTCGAGCAAAAGTGGGGTAATCTCGTTTATCACTCACCTCTACTGCAGAGCAATACTAAAATGTGCAAAATGATATCATTGTAATATTTTTTCATTGATCTGTTACAAAAGTTGACGCAGCAAAGCAGTTCTACTAAAAAAATGTACAAAGCTGCCAAATTGTTAATTGGTTTTGCTGCTGCACTGCAACTGATCACACTGTACATATTTGGTTGTAGGTGGCCTGTGGCACATGTTTTGCCTTAGAAAGAAACACAAAACTATTTGTTATAAGCTTAGCTACAACTCTTTCAGCAGGATGTCATCGCTGAAGTATTTGTGATGTAACCATCAACACATCTCAGCAAAACTCTGTTTGAATCCTTCACTCATCTCTACAACCTTTTACTGTGATAGCTACTCGCTGTGCTCTACACCTACCCCATTGCTTACTAGCCTAGATCTAAACTTCACTGTTAATGTCCCGCAGCATGATACCGCCAAATGGTAAGCTCAAATCGCTGCCAAAATGTTCAGCTTAAATCGAGTAAAATAGATTTTTATGTTAATCAATAAAAACCAGCCGGGGGACCTGCTGGTAATGACAGCGTTGACATTTAAATTCACAGTCAAGCTAGACATTTTTGCAAATGTATGAAATCTCCAGTTCTGCCACATTGAGACAGAGAAAAAATACTTAAAATTAGACTCCAAGCATAAATAATAATATAAAAATGATAAAAAAATAAATCAAAAAACATTTTTTTCAGAAAGCAAAACAACTGCTTCTGTGGTTAGTCCAAATTCCATTCAATTCTGATACAAATACAATAGAAGTGCTGGCAGAATGAGAGTGATTAAACATGGCTATAAAAAAAGCACTTGGAGGTATCTAGCTGACGTTAGACCTACTCATATATACATTAACTTTACTAATGATACTTTGGGGGTCATCAAAGTATTTATTTACAATTAACAATTTATGGCCGTTCTATAGCTCTTTATACAACTTACTGACTGACATAAGCTGCTGCCAACCAAATATGCTGCTGACGTATTTAATAAATGTACTTACACTGCTGGTGTAATTAATAAGTATACTTACATATGATATCATAGCTTTATTCAGCAGTCCAGCGATGTTTGCCTCAGACTTGCATGAGAAAGAAGGTCCAACAATGGCGGTAACATTCTTCTCGCTGTACAGTTTGAGAGCTTGTGTGGTGCTGAACTCCTGGTAGCCATTTGTATCTGCCACGATCACTTGAAGCTAGGGAAAAACAGTTTGATATTAATTAGAGCTTTGTTGAGGTCAACAAACAAACTTATATTTCAATTCAACAACCATGAAATGTGGGGGTGTAAAAATTTTGCCGGTTGCAAAGTTTTTAAAGATTAGTTTGTCAGATACGGAGGAGCTGGTATGAAATAACCCAACAAAAAAAAATTTATGTTGTAAGTTTTTTTGTGTTGTAGTAATTTAAAAATGTTTTTTTTTTTTGTTCGGATATTCTAATGTCTGACCAGTTTAGTCAGACTTAATTATTAAAGGGAGACCATTCTGTAGAGCCAGCGAAGGCAGAACCCTGATATAGCCAGTCAGTTACTTACCGAATGATCAGGTAAGATGAGTGAGCTGTTATTTATTTCTTCAATGGCAACAGACAAAGCCCCATCATTGAAGTTTGCAGCCTGTGGTTCCACGTAATACTCCCCAGAATTGTGATTTTTAATAATTCCAGAAGTTATAAATCCAAGCAATATTTTTTCTTTAGAGGGATCCAGGGCAGAGTCCGCAGGCCATTTGTCCTTCAATTTTAGGAATTCTGCTACGTCACTGGGTGATGCGGTGGGTTCAGCTTCTAAAACAATGATAATGAGTAGTTAGCCTTAGTTACTGGTTATTGACAACTGGCAGTTGCCAACTAACAATGGGCAACTGACAATGGGCAACTGACAATGGGCAACTGACAATGGGCAACCGTTAATTAGCAACTAAAAGTGGCAAATAGTAGTTACAACTTTTTTGTCATATTTTAATTATTTGATGGCCAAATAATAAAAATGGTTGTATATAAACCAAAGATTTTCTTTACAATTTTGTGAATAAGAGCTGAAGTATTCGGTATTATGTAACATATATGCATCAAAATAAGAGTATGGAATTCTCAAATTGTAAGTTTTATGTTACAAAATCAAATGAAAATGCTGAATCATGCATTGTACTAATTCAAAAGTGAAACACTGTATATCCCAACATTTTCATTTTCCTAAACCTGAGCTCTATCTTGCAAGTTTGAAAAAATCTTTATAAAAAAAGACACATGCTGAATATTTACCAAGTGGTGCTGTGTCGCTGTGTAATTGTGTAGTTTTAAACTTGGGTGGTTAACACTGGGTGTTGGGAGAGTTGGTAACAGAAGTTTAACTCACCTTCAGGTGGAACTTGGTTCTTTAAGGCAGGAAAGTCAAAAGAAGACAAAGGATCTGCAGGTGAAGCTGTTAGCACTCCGCATGCGCAGCAAATATACAGAATGGTCACCAGAAGCATATCCTTTGAGTACAAATGCATCGGGCTGCTACAATATACCGGCAGCATATGATTGTGAGCAACGGCAGCATGCAATATCTTCTGACAATAAACTCGTTGTCTTTCCGTGATGAAATTCATTTTTTGTGAAAGAGAAAGAAATTTGGCACTGTCAACATTGAGAAACTTGGTGACCAAGATAATTCACACCAGATACAGCTGGCTCTGGGCCAAAATATTACAACGCTGCCAAAATAACCTTAGCACTAATAATAGCTATTGATATAAACGTAGAGCCAGCAAAAATAATGTTAGGTTGCTTAAAATGGGATACTAAAATTCCCACTCTATCTCACAAAGTTGTATTCTACTTGCCTCAAGCTGAAGCACAACTAAACTACTGATGGTGTGATCAGCTTTGAGGTCAGAGATATCAGTGATTGGATAAGATGCTAATAAAGTCATGATTGTCTAGTAACTTACAATATAGAGAGAGGAAATGGTTGTAGAAAAATGTCATTGTTAAATATTTTAGTAGAATTCATTAAAAAAAGTTACTAGGATGATGTTTTTTTTATTTAACAGAAAACCCAACAGAAAACAGGAAATTAAGAGTTTAGAAGCAACAGGAATATGGTAGTGAAAGTATACAAACATAGTCTGTGTTTTAGAAATGGTTGCCAAAATCTATAGACTTTGCAATAGGACAGGAAATGTTTGACGTTGGAAGTGGCTTAGTCGCTTTTTTTACATCCTTTAACACAATTTTGAATAATAATAAAAAGAGAAGTAGTCATAACAGTAGAGTGCTGAGTGATAACTCTATGGAACAAACGATCATAAAATGATGAAATGCTTGCACTGTTGAAACTCATCCTATATGTTAGGCAACTTTCTTCAAGAAATGTAGATACGATAAATCATTGAAACACAAACATTGAAGCAACAAAGAGTATTAATTTCGAAAACTTATTGTTCCCTTTTAGTACAATAACAAAATCCAAACATAGAAATAGCACATCTTTGTTGCAAAGCTAAAGTTTTTTCTAATCATCACTTTTTAACGTAAATAATGCCAACTTGAACCTGTTTAAAGCTTTGCACAAAACTTTCAAGCAGTTGAAGCACTTTCAAAATCTATCAATCAAATTTCAAACCCGTTTATTGTGTCTGAAAGTTTCATGTCACAAAAAAAAAACAACTCAATTTACTGTTGCTGAATGTACAATCCAACATGGAGGCAGCTGTCAGCCATTATAAAAGATCTACAACTAGCACCAATGCGTTACATGATTTGCAATATCAGTCCTAGCCAAACGATATACACAAAAATATTGTTGCAATATGTCCTATATCGCAGCTGCAACCAAGGCTTAGCCTAGTTTCCACCGAATTTTGTTATTTTTGTGAAGATTTATGTGGTGATTTCAGTACTATATCAACTAGTAACTAGCACCTACAGACTAAATGCTGGAAACTTATTATCAAAAAATACTGTCAAATCTGATTGGTCATTAACATCTCGGAAATCATTCATTTTTCACCAAAAGGTGAGTAATTTATCATGGACAAATCAGTTAGTACGAAGCTTTCACCCAAAAAGTGTCAAACATGTTAAATTACGCTTCTAAAAATACAATAGCAAACGCGATTTTGCAGTGGTTAAACAGAAAGGGTGTGTTTTGTCAGCGTGCAAGTAATTCTAAAGAGGAAAATTAAAAACATCAGAGTGACATCTACCCCGTTTGATGATGTTAAATTAGCAACTAGTTTAAAAACTTTTCTGTGAACACCTGTTTATATGACAGCTAACGCAGCTGGGCACATCATTCACAGTCACAACATTAAAAATTCAGTAGCTGTTTAAAATAAGATTTAATTTCCTCGAAGCTAATAGTTCGTAAAACAAAAATCTCAATTTCAAAGTAAGAAAAATTTCAAGAACACGCTTGTTTTATGGAATGAACACAGAAAATGGTAATTTGTTTTTGTAGTATAATTATACCAAATAGCAATGGCTCAATTTCCAGCGAATAATGAAATATGTATCCTAGTTTAGATAAATTATTTCTGTGAACTTCTTGCAACAAAACAATACGTATTATTTTCTTAATTTGCTCATTAAAAACATAGCGCAATTATTTGAAAAAGGTTCAAACGCTCACAGATGAAAAAGACGGATTACTAATTACATTGTTTCGTAAGGTGTAAATTCGAGGCCACAATGACATGTGCAATAACTTGCCTGTAAAACTTGCACCCATGGACAAAACCGGTGTTCTTGAATAACTCCGTGAAGCGAAAATGAGTCAACACCACATATTTTGCATTCAAGTTAAAGCGCAGGTGGTAGCAAAACTGGTGCGTACCTGTCATTATTTTGTTTAGTAAAATGAATAATAATTAGTCATTGTTAAATCACAAACAAAGATATTTTCTTTAGTTTTCAAACTTTATAGGTTGGATTTTTGATGCCACATATTCCAAAGTGCCATAAACTTTTTTATTTCGATAATTTGATTTATGCAAATCAAATGTAAATATATTTCAAGAATTAGATTTGCTATTGGAAGAGATCGACCACAGGTAGGTAGATAGTCAGGTTCGAGCGGAAGAACAACTAATGCAACTGGAGTCTCTACATGAAGTGGTCAAGTTGGGCTTGTCAAGAATGCGGCGATTGTATCTCAGCTACCGCAGAAACAACTTCCGGCACTTCACTCAAAAGACTCATTTTATTTGCTATAAATTAACAGGCACGCGCAACGATGAAGTCGGAAAATTACATTTCCTACCTTTTTTTATAACATTTTGTAACATTTATTAAGTTTTGAGTTTGCTTATATCCAGACATTGTCGTAAAGTTTACCACAAAATGGCCGAGCGAAGTTTGTAATTGACTGCAAGAATATTACCTGAAGTTTGCAACTAATTCATATAATGTTACCGCAAAAAATTTGCCTCTTGTAATATGATAATAATATGACAACTGAATGTGCGAAAGCATTACTTTATGTAAATACGCTTTGGAGCAGAGTTGATAGAAATATTCAAGCGCTCCAAGGAAATAAATATTTGACAAAGAAGCACAAAAAGAGCGTAAAAAAATATTTTTTTTCGTCATAAAAATGCCAAAAAATAATCAAAACAAAACACAATAGCATAGTTTTTTTTTTACCCACAGTGAAACAATGAGTTTGCAGTCAGTTACAAAAGACTATTATAAAAATGACGTGCTTCAGCATGTGATTAGCCAATCCATATCTATGAATGATTGATGAGAGGCATAAAGAGAGATTAAAACCATGTTGGCAATTTTATAGCAATTGTAACTTCTTGCTAATACGTGTTGATTGTGGTCGTGACAATAGGATTATCATAAAACGCTTGTAGAGAAGGTTGGCAACAGAGTACTACTAAATTCTCTTTAAATATCTCTGACAAATCAATAAAATAAAAAAGAACTTGCGGAAAAAGTTTAGCGAGTAAGTTGTATACAGCGCGACGTTGACAAGTGTAGTCATAACAGTCGCCGATGATTGTGTTAAGAGACAATGGTTAGTTGTAAGTCAGTCAGTGCTAAGTACTCACCAATAAACTTTAGCTGTAGTTCTGTTTCATCTGGCTATTCGCTTTGGCTACACTTCCTGTCAATTAAGTTAAAAACAAGTCAAACATTTAAGATAATTTTTCACTATTACGTGACGTTGCGCAGGTTTCCATTAAAGCAACATTATGTTTTTTAACTTTAATAACTGCGTACAGATAAATTTTTGAAAGTTTAAAACAAATAAACTTTGCAAAGAATTAGCTATCAAATATACGTTTTGACGCATCAAATTTCCTGTGAGTACACGCATTCCATGATACATGACACCAACCAACAGGTGTCGATTTGCAGATACCTAACAGCCGATATTAAAAATCATGTCAAGAATTCATTTTTGTGAACTTTGACGTAAAACAGTCACCATGTATAGAGATAACTTACACGATAGCGAGCTGACTATTGCTGTAACCAATTAGATCTCAACCATTCCTTATTTAATATTCATTGCCAGGTAAAATGTTAAAGAGAACATTACAGGGTACAAACGCAGGAGTGCATAATAAAAAGAAGTAAATGTGGTATAGGATGTTACAGGTGGCTGTTGCGTAACCTGCCTTTGTATGTCATTGTGTTATGCTTCTGTCAAAAGGTGCAATAACAACCACATGAACTTGACTAGTTGCAGAAAGACCCTAACAATTCGCATCCTATAGGAAATTAAGATTATTCTAAAACTATATTAAAATCAAATAAACTGATTTAAATAGATAGTTGAACTCGATAAATAAGATAAAAATAGCTTACCTGGAGCCAAAATGGTGATAGTTTAATTGATTATTCCAGTCGTAAAGAGTGTCACAGTTGAGATGCTAGCTGTTGAATTTGCAGCAGAAAAAGTAGAACAAAATATTGTTGGTAGATTGACACCTCTTACATCAAAGAAACCAGTACAATCTACCACTATATATTACTTAAAAGATTTGTTGTAACGCAGGGTTCACTGCACTTATATAGGCCTCTAATCTCATATATCTGTCTCCATATTGTTCTATCGACTAGCCAGGCAGGTGAACTATAACATTATATTGATAAACCAATCAGATGATGTTAGGAGGCGGTTCCTATACATTAGGTGCTCATGCAGCTCAGTTTGAGAGAACACAACTACCAGATTCGTTGTAAAGTGAATATACGCAAATTACAGCAGTCCGATTACAAACAGTAGAGCAAAGTAATAGTTATGAATGTTTAAAAAATTGTTAACGAAAAATGAGAGGAAATAGTAGGTTTTTATATAATTTACTTACACTTAAGTGTCAAAAGGTCTGTTGCACGGTTATTCGTTGGATAAAGTCGAAGTCAAGGGTGATGCATCAGCTGACAGCCGGTAAATGAATCTTGTTAATTATCGATAAATTAAATAGTTTACCTAATAGATTTAGGAAATCCTTAAATGACAAATGCTAACAAAAAATTGATGAAATTGAACTCATTTTCATTAGCTATCGAAAGAGCTTATTGGCTAAATGCGCTTTACATCAATTAGCCGGAGGTTAATTGATAGAAGAGGTCATTGAAGCCTCGTTGGACCAGTGAGATATTGTAGCACCATGTAAACTTACTATTCATTTGTGAGAGTCATTATGTAACTTTTATGAAAAACATTCAATCAATTAATCATTCGTGTCAACGAAGATATCTATGGAGACAAAATATGAGAACAAATGTCTTAGTGGTTAGCATTGCAGCCCAACCCTGTGGAGCCATTGTTATTGCCAGCGGAGACAATAGGAATATGTAGCAATATCGGATAAGCTTTATTGCCACAGAAATAATATGCTTAGAGCGTTTTCAAAGATGTTTATATGTTATCAAATTGACAGACCTGACTAGTGTGTAGTATCGCTAGCTGATATTTGTTGTGCTTTTAACATTATAGTTGAATAATCAAAACTATCGTGAACTTTTCGAAAAAGATGTATTAAAGTTTCTGTTTTAAAAAACGGACAGCAGGAAAATGTTAACAAAATTACTTGCAAAATATGTTTTGTTAAAAAACTGGAAATTTGATAAAAAACAACACTGCAAATACTATTTAGAGTATTAAAAATATTGCAAAAAACTCGTGTGTAATAATTTGATCGGAGTTTGTGCGAGACTGTGAATGCTTTGAAAAAAAACAAATTTTTCTTTCTAAGGGTTTTAATAACAGAAATGCATTCATTCCCTCTGGCTAGATGTTGGTCATACTAGTGTAGCCTGAATTTAAGCACCAAAAGGGATTTATGAAACCCCAGCTTTAACAGTTTTTTAAAAAATATCATCAAACTACAAATGTCACATTAGAATATGATACAGTGTTAATGATAGCCGTCAGCTAACCAGGCAACCCAGCCATGCTGACAGACACATCAAGTGTTTGTTTATATTCCCAAATGCTGTCAATTATTTATACAGCTCTGAGCAAATAGACAGCAAACAGTACTCTGCACTTAATCATCCCAGAGATGAGATTACATTTTTTTGTGAATTTGATATATAGGGAGGATAAACAAACATGATTGGTAATCCTATTATCCTTATTTCAGTTTTAATCTTAGATGAATCTGATAATGGGAGACCCTCGCTGAGGCATTTCTGTGAGAAAGTCGTAGCCATTAAAATTTGTGTAATTATCAGAATAATTAGAGCTTAGTCCTACCTCAACAGCTGGAAACCTTTTCAATTAATTGTGGTCACAGACCACAGGTATGTTACATGCCTGTACCTACGTATTGTTACATGTATTACGCATTAGTATGTACGGAGCACGCTTACTTGCAATATGTTTAGTAATTTGAGCAGATGAAACCAACCAACCAATAAAACAACCAAAACGGAGCAATTCAGCCAACTACAGTATTTGCATGTTTTATTTGAATCATCAAAGATTATACATCATCAACAGGAAATGGAAGAGCAGTTCAATTTAGTAACAGATGGATTACGATCAAAAACGTTTCTGGTTGCGACAACCAGAAAAAGTCACGGTACTGAGTGGTGCTAGCAAAAACTTATTGACATGAAAGGTGGACCATACAGAACAAAAGAGTCCAGATGATATTACTTAGGATTGAATCATTGACTGGAGCAGTCATTGAAATGATTTCTTCTATAACCTTCCCACTATGATTAACATCAAAATTCACTAAACAGCGTTAAACTAAATTGGTGCCCACAAAATAAAATTTTAATGAGCGACCACAAAGTATTTCAGCCAGTGATGAAATAACAATTAGTAATGCTCAACTCATTGCTTACATTCGATTAATATAAATGCTTTTAGGAATGACAAAGAATTGATGAAAAGTGCAATTATAATTTGTGGCACCGAATCAATCAATCAAACTTCAAAAGAAAAATATGGAGAAAATGATAAATTAGCCGCTGCCAATGGTGGATACAACTAGAGAGTAGTTCTAATTTAAATATAATAATCTTGAAATAAACAGCTGATCATGGTTGCTTTGCATAGACATAAGTAATACATCAACCATCAATCGTTACAATACCTTCCATTAACAATTCTAGTACAAAGCATAACTGTGGTATTGCTCATTACCACTTGATAGAGAGTGTACAGATAACAGGATGGCTAACAATTAATGTATCTTGAGGATTAAGAATCAATTAGAACTTGTCACTTATTAAAAAAGAAAGAAATTCAGGTTACAAATATATAAACAATAAGCTAATCTTACCAGTATACTTTTTCACCCCACCGGATATTATAGCGGTACATCCGACGACGTAAGACGAGTATTACTATTGGTAGAGATGCCAACAAATAAGATCCTTCCAAAGAGGCTTAAGTAATCTCATACTAATCTTTATAAATCATAATTATTGATACATATATTATTGAACATTGACAACAATAAAAATCTGTTGTGTGAAAAATATAAATATTTCATTGGAGCTATGCTAATGTAAGGTGCACGTTTTCACATACATTCATTTCACAGCAACTGCTCAGCGTACGACAAAATATATATTGGGAGACCTCACATGTGCCTGTTTCACTAAATTGAAGGGCAGAAAGGTTAGTTTGTACAAAAAGAAAAGATGAAGTAGCTGTATTCATCTCCCAGATACAAATAAAACAAGTCGAATGAATAAAACTGTTAACTTTATGAGAAAAAAGGTCTACTAAACGAAACGAATAAAAAGCAATGATAGATGTGCGCCTGGTACAAATGAAAAGCCGTGATAGATGTGCGCGTGGTACAAATGAAAAGCCGTGATGGATGTGCGCCTGGTACAAATGAAAAGAGTTTGTTTCAGAGAGAAAGTGTAACAAAGACAGCTGGTCTTCTCCAAGTGAGAGATTGTCTGACTGAGCACTTCTGAGTCAGCGTTGAGATGGCAGCAGATTACTTTGGGGGAACTATGGTACTTCTGTACTGCTTAGACTTGTGGCTTGAATGTAAAACATTCTACAAAGTAAATATATTGCTTATTGAAATTTAGTGCACTACAGTAGTAGAGTATACAGTCATATCCAGTACTACAGTAGTAGAGTATACAGTCATATCCAGTACTACAGTAGTAGAGTATACAGTCATATCCAGTACTACAGTAGTAGAGTATACAGTCATATCCAGTATTACAGTAGTAGAGTATACAGTCGTTTCCAGTACTACAGTAGTAGAGTATACAGTCATATCCAGTACTACAGTAGTAGAGTATACAGTCATATCCAGTACTACAGTAGTAGAGTATACAGTCATATCCAGTACTACAGTAGTAGAGTATACAGTCACATCCAGTACTACAGTAGCAGAGTATACAGTCACATCCAGTACTACAGTAGTAGAGTATACAGTCATATCCAGTACTATAGTAGAAGAGTATGCAGTCACATCCAGTACTACAGTAGTAGAGTATCCAGTCACAGCCAGTACTACAGTATACAGTCACATCCAGTACTACAGTAGTAGAGTATACAGCTACAGCCAGTACTGCAGTAGTAGAGTATACAGAGACATCCAGTACTACAGCAGTAGAGTATACAGTCATATCCAGTACTACAGTAGTAGAGTATACAGTCATATCCAGTATTACAGTAGTAGAGTATACAGTCGTTTCCAGTACTACAGTAGTAGAGTATACAGTCATATCCAGTACTACAGTAGTAGAGTATACAGTCATATCCAGTACTACAGTAGTAGAGTATACAGTCATATCCAGTACTACAGTAGTAGAGTATACAGTCACATCCAGTACTACAGTAGCAGAGTATACAGTCACATCCAGTACTACAGTAGTAGAGTATACAGTCATATCCAGTACTATAGTAGAAGAGTATGCAGTCACATCCAGTACTACAGTAGTAGAGTATCCAGTCACATCCAGTACTACAGTAGTAGAGTATCCAGTCACATCCAGTACTACAGTAGTATAGTATACAGTCATATCCAGTACTACAGTAGTAGAGTATCCAGTCACAGCCAGTACTACAGTATCCAGTCACATCCAGTACTACAGTAGTATAGTATACAGTCATATCCAGTACTACAGTAGTAGAGTATCCAGTCACAGCCAGTACTACAGTATCCAGTCACAGCCAGTACTACAGTATACAGTCACATCCAGTACTACAGTAGTAGAGTATCCAGTCACATCCAGTACTACAGTAGTAGAGTATACAGTCACAGCCAGTACTACAGTATCCAGTCACATCCAGTACTACAGTAGTAGAGTATCCAGTCACAGCCAGTACTACAGTATACAGTCACAGCCAGTACTACAGTAGTAGAGTATCCAGTCACAGCCAGTACTACAGTATACATTCACAGCCAGTACTACAGTATACAGTCACAGCCAGTACTACAGTAATACAGTCCCAAGAAGTATTAAACTAGTGAAGCATACAATCCCAAAACTATAATTAAATTGGTGATGAGCAAACTTCCTCAAGAGATGATTTGCTAGCTGGTGGAAGTATGGAAAGAATACACTAGCTTTCTTAAGCTACGTTCACACTGCGATTCTCCTACGAGTGGGCAGAGCCTATATTCGGCTCGCAAGTGTGAACAATGCAACCTTGACGATTTCACAATCGGTGGCAGATGTTTTTTCATCGGGTAGCGATGGAGCTCTGTACGATTATCAGCCTGTCTAACCAATCAGAATCCACATCACAGCTTTTCAATTTAATACTTGTCCAGAAACTTGCAGCTCCTTGATAATTATTATTTAACCAGTTTTAGAACATTTTTTACTATTTCCCTGATCAATTGCAAGCCTTGTTTACAAGTAAAATATTAATGTGGGTATACTAATTATTATCAATATAATAAAAACAACTACCGGCTCCGTGATTATAATAAATAATTGCATTGAAAAAAGTTGCCATCATTTATTTATTATTATAATTAAATATACTTACAATTATTTATTATTAGTTGTAATTTATTTCTTATTATTGCTGAGTGAAGAAATGGTATAATTGACTGAAATATCTGGTAATATAAGCTATATTATATTATTAATAATAATTTGATGTTTTGTAATTGTCAATGAAATGCGGTGTCTTGACAACTGTCAAGGCCTGCGATATCGAGCACAAAAAATTGCAACTGTTAACTCTTGTAAATAATCGGGAGAGCAACTCCCGATTCCTCTCGATAATCGCATTGCCGAGAATCGTAGTGTGAACGTAGCTTTATAGTGAAGGTATTTACATTTGACACGGAATGGACTTAAAATTTCGGTATATATTCAAACAACAGGCTCAAAAGAACCGCACAAAGTATGAGTTGAAACTTGGATTCAGTTTATCACTCGACAAAATTTACATAAATTATAGATTCATTCAATAAACAAACAGGTGCCGCAGTATGTCTAGGTATTGGCAGCTATTTGACGTTACTAGTGTACACTACGCAACAAATGCAGGTTGTCATCACTCTGCACAGTGATGTACCTTAACGCAACAGTCAGTGAGACTTGATCACACACACAAAAGCTCACAGCAGACCATGCAGTGTCCATGCAGTAGGGAAGGTCTGTAATGTAATACCAACACTAGAGTTGGTGGCTAAGATAGGGTAAAGTATTTGGTTGGCTGAGAAGGAAGTCTCTACAGCCGTATGTAACCTGATCTGCTGACAATTACTGTACAGTATAACAATATTTACATGCCATGTCACTTTACAGGGTAACCTGCTCAGTCATGTCACTTTACAGGGTAACCTGCTCACACATGTCACTTTACAGGGTAACCTGCTCACACACGTCACTTTACAGGGTAACCTGCTCAGTCATGTCACTTTACAAGGTAACCTGCTCAGTCATGTCACTTTACCGGGTAACCTGCTCAGTCATGTCACTTTACAGGGTAACCTGCTCAGTCATGCCACTCTTCAGGGTAATCTACCCACACATGCCATTCTACAGAGTAAACCGCTCACACATGCCATTCTATTGTGCGTCGCTGTCACGTGTTACTAAAGAGTATCAACTGTTCACACATGGCAGCCAGCAAGGTAACCTGCTCATGAGTGCAATCCTAAATAACAACCTGTTGACAGAAGCCATTTTACGGTATCACCTGCT
This sequence comes from Cryptosula pallasiana, assembly GCA_945261195.1. Taxonomy (NCBI): domain Eukaryota; kingdom Metazoa; phylum Bryozoa; class Gymnolaemata; order Cheilostomatida; family Cryptosulidae; genus Cryptosula; species Cryptosula pallasiana. Next base: position 14,741,290 of record OX183133.1, on the reverse strand, counting down.
CACACGTGATATATTACAGTGTTCTCTATTCCACTGCAGACAGAATTATCCTCCAATTCAATCACTTTTTCACTAATCCTCAAAAAAAATATGTGATTAGTCTCACAAAAACATGTCAAAACGCTTGAAATAGCCACTTTGGAGCACATTAATGTAGCTATCTCATTAGAGCGATATCCCTTTCAATCAAACCATAATTACTGCCCAGGTGGTGAATTAATTCTCAAAATATTTTCCTCACAACGATTTGATGCCCATTGCTTAAATGTGCCACTGAGCAGTGCATACCAATAGTATTACACATTACAACAGTACGCACACAACAGTACGCACACAACAGTACGCACACAACAGTACGCACACAACAGTACGCACACAACAGTGCGCACACAACAGTGCGCACACAACAGTACGCACACAACAGTACGCACACAACAGTACACCCACAACAGTACGCACACAACAGTACGCACACAACAGTACGCACACAACAGTACACACACAACAGTACACACACACACATACAAACCTGAAATTCCTCGTATGAAGCGGCAGCCGACTCGACCTCTGAACTCAGACTGGACAGGCTGTGTATATCTTCGTTGCTGCTGGAAGGTGCTTTATTTCCAAGATCTGATCCCAACTCCAGATGTTGCCTACCCCTGGCAGGAGCCTGAATGGATGAGTAACTTACAGTTACCAGTGGCAACCAGAAACTACACTCACACCACATATATATGAGTAACGAAGACAAAACAGTATCTCACAAAATGCAGCAAACAAATAGCAAACATTGAGAGGAGGACACAACTCCCAAACAGTATTTTCACATCAACCGTGTTGTTGGCTGTTAACAGATTTGATTGCCACATATTGGACAAGGCTTCTGGTTACACAAGCCATCAAACTGGCAAATATTGAAACACACAGATATGAGGATTTTTTTTATAATAATTAAAAAAACAATTAAGAAATTATATCCATTTTACGGAGTTGACTGACTTGGTGGCAATCACCAATTGATGCATATAATATAAAATGACAGACAGATCAAGAATGTAAAACGGGCTATAAATATATCAATGTGTATCCCAATAGCCAAATAAGGTAATGTTACAGACCTCAACAAAGCTACATGTTTGACACTACTGGAGACAAACAATATATCATACCTTTTTGGTACCTTTAGCAGGTTTCTCCTTCAACACAGGAGAAGCAAGGGAAGCACAACTCTTGGCTTTCTTCAGCTCATTCTGCAAGTGAAAGCAGAGCCGATAAGTAAAAACAGATCAATGTGTCAATAACAGATCAATGTGTCAATAACAATACAGCTGATACATTTATTAACTTGGACAAATTTTTGGAACTGTCATGTCCAACGATGGAGAGTAGCCATTATTGTACCTCCAGCCACCAAAGAACACACCCATGTTATGTAATAGATATTATAATGATTTATGAGAGGCGAGACATAATTAAAATAAAATGGCAATTAATTTACAAGCGATTAGTTAGTTCTTTGTAGCACCGCCAATTTGTATCTAGATAATGTTTGTTCTTGCTTGACCCGATGTGTCCAGCCAGCCATCATACAGCGACCTTTTCAAGGTTAATAAACAGGAATGCTGTTTAAAGAAGTGAGAATCAGAAATTTTGAACAACAACCATTTGCCACACAATAACAATAACAGAATAGTAAAGAACGGAGTAAAGACAGTGATTAGACACTATATAGAGTACACAAACCACGCAACCAGGGATGTGTGCGTAAAGACAGGGTACCTTGTGCGCAGTAGAGCGAGTAGATATGGGGGTACGAGGGGGCCTCATCGAGGACACAGGGGTCCTAGGTGGAGCCATTGACGATGCCGGCGTGCGAGACGGAGGTGGTTTGCGAGCTGAAGCAGGAGTCATGCTGAGGAGCGAGCTTGTAGTCTTAGACTGTCTCATGGGAGTGCGTTTGTTAGCTGGTGTTGCGGGAGAGGCAAAGACAGAGTGCATCCTGGACAAGCTATCCAGACGAGTAGTAGAACGTGTTGTATCATTTAGCTACAACATGCATGGTTAGGGATAGCCAGACATGCTCGTAGATAGAGAACGAGTGCAAAACCAGCGACACAAGAGAGATTTTGTTACTTAACAACAAGTGTAGAGACACGCCAGAGACCCTGTTAGCTAGCTAGATAGAGAAAAGAGACAGGTAGAGTCAGCCTACTTTACGCTGTTTTGGGGTGACAGCGTTTGCTGTTCCAGCGCAGAAGCGTCGTTTGGCAGGTGTTGGTTTGGAACCAAACCGTATCTCCGATTGCATTTCTTTCTCTTTCTGTTCTAACTATAAAATAAATTACGCCTATTGAAAGGAAAGCGGATACACACAAACATACACGAGATGATTGTTGACTAAACCATTTCATGTAATTGTAAATTAAAATGTCAACAATTCGAAAAAACAGGCAAATTAATTTGAGTTGAAATATTACTTAAAAATTTGTGCCAAATCATGAACGGAAGATTTATTAACTTCAAAGCAAACACCGACGATTGCGTCGTTAACTGTCAATCAAAACTTAAAAAAATAATTACCCTCTTCAGTGAAATGATGTAAACATGTAATAAATCATAAACACACAATCACTCCAAAACTAAATAAATAACGCATCTAGGTGCAGTTAGGATAGATACATTAGTAAATCCATCTAACTCACTCTCTGCTGTTTTTGCAGCTCTTTGGTTTGCTTGTACTCTTCCCATTGCAAACGACAATATTCAAAAAACTGCATTCCACCAATCAAAAACTGTCTGTCATTTTCCTGTTCCCACTGCTCTATTTCATTCTTCAGCTGTTCCTCAACCTGATCACCAAGTAGTAGTTGTCAGGCCATGATAGCGAGCGATGCGTACACTCACATACATGTATATAACAATACATCCTCAAGCCGTGATAAATGTGATACATGGATACTAATTGTGGCGTATCTCTCCTTTTATATAAATAATACTTTGTAGGCCATTTGATATATTGTGTGTCTAAACAATGTCGCAATGTTATCCAGATTGATGTTGACAGACTGTGCTGTAACCACAAGTCTAGACAGATGGTCTGACAGCTAGCTAATAGAGAGAGAGAGAGAGAGACCAGCCAGGCACGCTTACCTTAGGTAACTGATGTAATACCTTCTTTTTCTCTTTCTCCTCAGCCAGCAAATTGCCTCCTCGATTTCTAAACCGGTTGGGATCATTCTCCTTCATGTCAAATTCCACCATTCGGTTCCAGAGGACAGTCCTGATATGAAAATACAAGACGAGGTAAGAGGTGGAAAAGGCATAAAAGTAGCTCAAAAAAATAAAATCGAAACGATGGACGAACCTTTTCTCTATTTTATTTAACAGCTGCTCATTTTCGACATAGAAGAACTTGACTGCCTCCAGAGCATCTTCGTGTTGAACGAGTAGCTCCTCAGTGTAATTTTCTACAAACCAAAGGGAGACCTCCTCACATGTGACTGCTGGTCACCCGCAAAGTGATGACAGGTTCTCTCACACACAACTTTGTAGATGAAAGATTTTGAAACAGATTTAAGATTTTCTCATTGCGTAAACATAAGTGGATTAACCGACTTCACTCATCGATAAGGAAACAGGAAGTGGGACATGGGTGGAATTTTGGCAAATTGACACTAAATTGTCGCCCGTTAACGTTTGCAAACAGGATACAAACCGAACTGTAAAAACTGTGAGAATTTAAGCTTTTCTTTATTGTTTCGACCAGTATATAAGCCGCTTTCTGACTACGGAAGGAAACAAAGTAAAAAAGAATATAAAATCCACCATCCAAGACAATCAGGATGCAAAAGCACTGACCACTCATGAAAGGGGTAAACGACTCTCTCTGTTGTTTGCTATAATAACATTTACTCCACCAGGTCTTCAGCTCCTCGCGTATCTTCAGTGTGAACTCTTGCAGATGTTCAAACTTGAGACCTTCACATCTGTGCAGCTCATCTTGGAGCTAGAAAGGAATCATGAGATTGCAGTACATCGAGTACAAATGGATGTACTGCAAGCACACACGTGAATGGAATCAAAAGATAAATCTGCCATGCAATTAGAGATAATTCACCACAGTTCACACATTAGCCATCTATTAACATATTCTATTAACACCTCAGAACCATCATTTCACAAATTAAAATATTTTTCACATTGAAATGAATAATTGAGTAGATGGACAAAGGGAGTATAGTCGTGTAGGCAATGCCTTTGGTGTCAGATGAATCATTCAAGGTCTTATATGATAATGGTAGGTAGATATGATTATACACTTGGGCTACATTACACACAGAAGTACAAATCCCATAAACATGCTATGTACCCACAGAGATGAATGCATACAGCTGTGAAGTTCTCATTACACAAAGTTCTGCAATAAGAAGTACCGAGGGAAGGGACGCCATTTTGGGCCATCGATACATTAGCAATAACATCAAAATTCTTTGCATTTCCTTATCGAATTTAAAGCACGCCCTCTTGAGACTATAGTATTGTTACCTCAATGGCAGTCTCTATATTACATGACTCTGGCTTGCACTACTTGAGAGAACCTGTTAGACTCTGACAATAACCAAGATCTTATCACATAGAACACAGACTTTCTACTCCAGGTAAGTGTACATACTATTTGCACAGAAGCAGGCGCGTGATCGACGACTTGACCCAGAATATTCTCTCGTTCATCATTGGGAATGTCCAGCCTGTTCCAGAGAGCCAAGATTTTATCTTTTAGTGATTTTACAGTGTTGACTCTCTCTGCCTGCAGCATCTTCAACTGAATCAGAGAATCACATGAGAGGTGAGAAGGAAGCAGTTATTCACTGAGGCAGCAATTACTAACTCCACAGCAGCGCTAATCCCTTATCAATCTTACAAACTTTTAACAGAAACTCATTTTAGTCCAGAATAAAATACAGAATGAGTGGCAGAGATTGATAATACACACAACCATTGACTATAGGGAGACTTTCAACAGCAGCAACAGGAGAAGACAAATCCAAAATACATGCAAATACAACATATTTGCTTTGCTACTCACTTTCTCCACAATAACCAAGAGCTGTGCCATGTTTCCGTCAGACAAGACAAAACACTCGGTATCCTCAATAACGAGATCTTGCTCAAACTCTGTGGTGACTTCATATCCTATATCTGTTATGATGACAGTGAGCAGTGCTCTCTGTTCGATAAACTTGTCATATCGTTTGTTCTGTAAGACAAACACTGGTAGGTCAATAATAGACCAACAAAAATGCCTGTAGGAGTGCGATATGCTTCATGTGAGCAAAAGAAGTAGAAACAGTATAACAACAGTATATAACAGTATAATAACAATATATAACAACAGTATATAACAGTATAATAACAATATATAACAACAATATATAACAGTATAATAACAATATATAACAACAATTTACAACAGTCAAACAACAATGTATAACAACAATTTATAACAGTAAAACAACAATATATGTATAAAGGGCTTGGGACGTGATTTGCAAGACACACTTTGGGAGTCGAGTTCTCTCATTGGGCATTGTAAAACTATTGAGAAAACAAACCTGCAGCAACGAATATGTTTAATAAGGTCTATTGAAGTCTATGACTGCATGGTCGACAGGAGGAGCTAACTGCCAGTGCTACTTCCATTATAATACTATATGATACATTTCAGCAAGTAATTGTAAAAAATTTTCATCGAGTACTCAGTTTAAAATTATTTTCTAAAAATCTTCATTATTATTATTTAGTGCTTTTCAATTTTTCTCTCAAAAAGATTCAAGCATTGTCATTGTTGTGAAGAAAACAACACCATATATATAATTTCGGCACTGTTTTTTCTTTATCTAATATTATCATAAAATTAAACTAATATTATTGTTTAACTAATTTTCAACTTGAAAACGATTTTTTGATGAAAATTATTCATTAGGTTTGTTGATGCTAAGCACGAAACGCAGTCACGTGAAGGCCGTTGTGTACATAATAGTGACTTCACCCAAGATGGAAAAAGTTGCTGACTCGAGAAAAACAGCCCCAAAAAATTTAAAACCTTTTGCAATCTCACATTTTTGCAATCACAAAAGTCTCTGCACAACACCAATATTTGGTAGGACCTACTTCTATGAAAACAAGACAAGACTTTGATAACTCGCTTAACAGCTCCATATAACTTGAAAAACTCAGAAAACATTGTGTCTAGGTCAGCACTGATTGTGTCTATAAGCATAGCCTTACTGGCGAGAGGACAACTCCTGATAGGTTTTTGAACATATTTCAACCTCAAAAAATTGAAATTAAATCAAATCCTCTCAAAATTAGGTGTCCAAAGCCTGTTGGGCTTTTCTTGACAGATTAAGAAATCTGCTTCAAACATTTTCAAGCAATAATATGAAAACAAACTAACCTTTGTCGGGAAAAATATTTTTTTTGGACAAAATGTGCAAACTGACGATGCTATAGAAAAACACACAATAAATATACTGTCTACATATTTTTTATTCAGTGAAATTCTAGCAGGGAGATTGTACTTTTTTACAGTTTGTTAGAGCTGAACTATCACAGAATCCATACGCAATTCATTAGTCGGAGTTGTCTCTTCTTTTGGGACTACTTGGAGAGCTAAATAGTCCAAAAAGAATTACTAAAAATAATCATAGACTAGTTCCTATTATTCTTTTTATTGTATTTGAAGTTTGTTACTTTTTTACTATCTAATTGTCTAATTTTTTTCTCCGTCACATAAACGTGTAACTTAAATTTGAGAATTATTACTGCTGTTGATGCCAAAAATGCAACTCTAGTAGTTTTTTTCTCCACAAATAAATTCTGAATAATGATAATTTAAATCTTTTGATATTACTTGATCCAAAAACCACTTTTTATAACCGTAATATTGCTTTAGTTTTTGAAATGTTGGCCATGTAATTTATCATGTGAATGCCAGTGTGTACATAATAGCAAACCTATTAACATTAAATTAAAATACTGACTCAACGAACCTCAACACCCCCAAAAAATCTAAAGTTAATTGCAAACCTAATTGTTTTGTGCTCTTGAAAGTTTGTGCACAGTGACTAATACAGGGATGCCTTCCTTCTACGCAAACGAGCCAAATTTTTGCAACTACGCTTTATGGCTTTATATGAGCTGTGGAGTATTGAAAACAGCCTACAGCTCAGCATCTGTTCTTTATACTATAGGTGGAATTGACGAGAGCACAACCCCTAAATTATTTTTTTTGGTCAAAAGTCAAGTAAAATAGATAAATTATGTCTAATACAGCCCAAAATGCGTGATATAGCACCTTTAAAATATACCAACAAACTATCACATAGCAAACAGGAAACAGAGTATTCTGTCGTAGTCAGTGTACCACGACACCAACAAAACCTATACAAACTACATGTAATATATACCTTTTCTATACAGAGCTCATCTGTATGTTTTCTCAGCTGCACCAACTGCTCATTAGATGGTACACTATCCTTAGGCAAATACACCGGAGTTAGGTGCATTATATCACACAGTGACTGCTCGAGCATACGCAACTCCTTCAGCTCACCCAGCCTTCTGTCCTTCTCTGCCTGCCATAAACTTACATTCTTCTTTAGCTCCCTCTCTATTTCGAATAGTCTACTGGCAGTGGGCTACAACAACATGGGTTACATCATATGTTATATCGACGTGTTGTATATGTTGTATCAGCTTGTTGTATATGTTATATCTGTGTGTTATATCAGCTTGTTGTATATGTTATATCTGAGTGTAATAACTATGAATGTAAATAATTTAGAATTGTCCGCTCCTGCAAAGATGAATATTACACTTAGTGAATGAACAGGTAACTTATTGTTACAAAATAACTCAAAATAATAGTGAGCATAACCAAATATTAGGTCAACGAGAAAAGCAATTTGCATGTTTTGATAAATTGAAACTCAACACTTGTTTGAAAAATATAGAGAAAAGAGAGAATGCCTGCAAACACAGTTATGTGGTATTACATAATGGTATAGTATATATATATACATCTATAACTATACATCTATTTACTTCTCTGGTCATTCAACTGGCTAACTGTCAAGATACTGGGAATAAGACCAGTTTCAACGTTATAGGTTCTCAGCAATGAGTTGATGATGTAAGGAGTTGTCCTCTCGTCAGCAAGAACAAATTGATCAATGAGACATTCGCTAATTTGAAAGCAATTTCTTGGTAAACGTCACAAAGTGAGTCAACTAAACAAAAATATGAGCAAATTTTAAACACGCGGCTTCTTCGTAGAAGCAAGGGCTTTCTCTAAACACATTTCTAAGAAATATTCTTGTGATAAAATAACAAGTGAGACTAAAATGAGATTGTGACAAAGCTAGGACTCAAATCAGCATCGGTAAACAGCTATTAGGAATCCTAAACTACCCTAAGAATATAAACAAATGCAAATACTCTTGCCACAATCAGCTCGGCTGTGTTTATTTTTTAAACCCAATCATCCAATTTACTTTTATATTATAATCCCAGAATGCAATCACAATAAAAAATGTAATAAAAATGACACTGGAGCTTCAAGGAACCAAATACCTCCAAAAAATTGCCGTTTTTAACCAAAATTTGTCATGCATTACTACAGGTAAATTATATGTTGATGCTGTAAAAAAACAGCTACATTTTACCAATTTTGAAACGAAAATTATGCAAAACATTTCTCCAAAAAATTAATGTAAAAAACTGTTGTTTTTGCACGCGTAAGTTTTTGGAAAAAACTTGGCATGGCATTTGAAAGAATATGGTTCACAATTGGCCACGAACTTATAACCAAAAATCACGATCTAAAAGCAAAATGACCAAAAATGAAACAAAAGTATAAAAATTAAAATCTAACCTGCACAGGGGGAATATGGAGCTCGGCACAAAGAATGGAAAGCTGTTCTTTATACCCTTCAATATTATCACTCAGAGTGCTACGCCTTTTCTCCTCCTCTGTAATCATCTCTTCCATAAGATTTCTGCATAGCAACTCGTGCGAATCAGCCATCTTGAAGTCATCCATTGTGCAAGGAGCAATGGCAATAATAATAAAACAAAGCACATCTGACCACACTCACCTAATATACATAAATGCAAGGTCAAGCCTCTCTTCCTTTAGTTTTTCATCCAACCCGATGTCCTCCCAAATAGAACTGAGCACCCCAAATGAGTCAACCAAGATGTTCTTGAGCTCAATCGTTCTACCACTTAGAGGTTTACTACAGCAAACAGTTTAACATTGCAAGGCAAATGTTGCATCTGACAACTGCCATTTATATAGCCATGCAAACTAGCTCAGGTATTTACCTTTCTGCCATAGTGACGTATTGAGGCGCTTAATGAGAACTTGTCATACTAAGACCTTCTGTCCACTGCGAGTCCTACACGTTACAATATATATTTAATCAGCAGTGCACTATAGTATACAACTGCGCTACACAAAAACTCGCTCACATTTTAATAGACTGTGTGCAATCTGGCTAAGGGCTGTAGACAAGCTGAGAAATTATTTTACATTGATGACTGTACTTTCCTAAACCTCGAACCAGAGGCGATTTCTGTTTCCCATACAATAGCAACACTCGGGGGTAAGTATTTCTTATGTGATACAGATATTCGATTTCATTGCACGATTCAAAGTAGTAACAACTACTATTAGTAGTATTTATTAACAGTAGCAGCTAGTAGTTTGGCTTGCCTAGCCAAATCTGGTTTTCCTACTAAAAATTCATGTCAACCTGTCCAGGGAGAGCTGGAAGTTTCATTCCTGCAGAAAAAATTGCTTTCATTTGATTAAAACATTAAGTTTTAAAAAAGTGTATCGCGTTGAAAATTACATTGTTTTCTGTTGCCCCGTGAGGAGGATCAACCAACCGTAACTCCTTATTAACTAACTATGTACGCCTATATGTATATATGATGATATATGCGTGTGTGTAAATACAAACTGTATGCGTGCATCAGCTGTAACCATTGTGATTATCATGATTGTCAATTAAAATTATTATTGGTAATAATAATAACAATAATTGCAAATATATGTTTCTATATTCAACAGTAGGAATTATCATAATCCAGCTGAAAATAATTTTGTAATAATTAAAAACAATAATATGGTGATAGCCAATAAATGAAATTTTATTTAACCAAAACTATTTCGGTTTTTAGCTTTGCGCGCAATATTTACGTATCGTGGATAGTGAAATCTCGTGCTACCGTAGCATTGCTAAGAAATTCTTTTTGCCTCTCCTTCACAAAAATAATTAATTTCCCTGCTAAATTTCATCAATTATTCAAGATAATACACCAGTATGTTATATGCTGGTGTATTATCTTGAATAATAGCTACAGTAGCTAACACGCAGTCGTGGCACATTTCGGTCAAAGTATGAAGACTTTAAGCATGTGGTACTACGAGACCACGAGGTTGGAGAAAAATAATTTAGGAGAACTCTTTGAGGTAAATGATTGGCTACCATCTGACATTTGAATCACCTTCATAAAAGACTGAGTTTCACAGATATTCAATTTTTCTCAACAAGGGTTTTTGGCACCTAAGTACGAAAAACTCTTATACTGCTGTTTTCACAAGATCACGCAGTACAAAAACAGGTTGGCTGTACGATCTAAGAAGCCAGTTAGATAGTGGTGACAGTAAAGTTTAAGTAGTCAGTAATAACAATTTGTTATAATGTTCATCACTACTGCTATAAAAACAAGTGTAAGTAGTAGTTTGTATTATTATTTATTTATTATTATTACCATTTATTAATCAATCATTATTATTATAAACAATTATTATTATTTATTATCATATAATCTAACTTGTTATTAATATTATTATTATAATAAATAATGTATATTTAATTAATAATAATGAAGTATCATTATTATAATAATAACTATGATAACAATAATAATAATAATAAGCTAATGGCCAGGGCAACATCCTACTTCATATTAATCTAATACGGTTTGAAGAACATAACAACAACAATGTTACTTCGTTTTCATTCATAGCTAACAACAAAGCTGAACAAACTATTTGGTATAAAACAACAACTTACTACGACTATGACTACTAATGTATTATTTTCTAGTGTTAAATTTTACCGGACTAAATGGCTTAGCCATGGAAGGCCATGTTTCTATTTCAGACAACTGCTGAGTAGTGGAGCCAATAAGTTTTCAGGAGGTTACCATACATACTTGGCACCAGTGAATTTGAAACCTATGATACTACAGCTATAATAATAATATTAATAATAATAAAGATTAACTGATAATAATTATTATTATTTATATATATAATAATAAATTATTATTATTATTATGAATTGATTATTTATTAATTATTATTGTTGTATATATATATATTATTATTATATATATCAATAATTATAACAATATTATGAATGGTATGAATGATGATGACAACAATAATATTATTATTATTTATTATTATTAAAGCTATGTTATGCTTTTGCAGATCTTCTAGACCCCTGAGTGTGGGGAAGGGGGAGACGTCGTGTTAGTTATCAAAACTAAAATCGTAAAAGAATGAAGAAGAGCGCGACATTCAGAACTACTATCTTTTGGGCTGAGCTCTCGACTCTCTGGAAGTGCGACAGAAACAGCCTTGGTGCATGGAGCTTGTATTGCAAACTTGTACCGGAGGCAGTGATCTAACCACTGATCTAGTAAGATGGCTGGATTGGGAAGAATTCTGGTGGTTTTTAAATTCAACCCTAAGAAAAGAATGTTCGTTGCTGACAACTTTATTAAACAATTAGTGACAGGCATCCCTCCGCCTCTGCTCCAATGAGGGCAATCCAAGAGCCACTCTAGCCTTTATGACACTAACGACTCCTCGTAGGCCACATATGAATCGGATCGCCTGCCTCTGCACTCTCTCCAACTGCTTCACATCCTTAACCAAGTAGGGATCCCAAGCCTCCGAAGCATAGCACAGGACTGGCAGACAATAGGAGGGGTATGCCACTTTCATTGGAGCATCATGGAGGGCTCTCTTGATCATCCCCAATTTTTGGGAGGCCTTACTGGTAACCATGTCCATGTGTGAATCCCAGTGGAAATTGTTGCATATATTGACATCCAGATATTTAAACTCTGATACTTGAATTAATGGTGTGTTGTCCAATGTGTATGTTGCCGAGACATAAGGTTTTTTTTACTAAAGCCACAGTTATACACTGAGCGACATTGAATAGCATATGGTTTTGTTTAGCCCACTTTGACAAATTGTTGAGATCTTGCTGGAATTTATCATGATCCTCTGGGCTGTTCACCATTATCAGCGAATAGTCTTATAGAGGAGTCTAAAGAGTTGGCTATATCATTAATGAATACCAGAAACAGCAGCGGACCAAGGACAGATCCCTGAGGCACTCCCAATATAACTGGCAGAGGCTTTGAGTGATGTCCCTGTAAAATCACTCTCTGGGTCCTATTTGTTACGGAGCCATGTGTCCAACGAACGATCACCGGATGAAAAATGTAAGATAGAATCTTCTTAAAGTGCAAACGACGCCCAAATCTCACTAAAGCAATATCCATAAAATTATATGTCCAAAGATTTCTATTTTTATAAAAAATGTGAATCTGCAATTTGTTTTGAGTTTTACCAGTTCTTTTGCAAAGTCTGATATTTTCACAGAGTGAAGAGTTATCTTCTCCCTTTTTATAATGGTGCACAGTCTGCTTTCAATTAATGGGTCACTCTATACAGTTAATGGCTAGCACACAGATGTTGTGGTCAAAACAAACACACAACAAATACCACTAATACAAAAAACTGAGGTGACTTCCTATCAAAAGTGGTTGTGATAATGACAGCACTGACTCAGTGTTTGCATTCCAGTTGACATCCTTACCGCAGTCAGGGCAAATACTTGCACTATGATTATACATTTGTTTAGATAATTAAAAACAATTGTGAGGACACCACCTTGCTGAGGACAATTTTTTTATCACTTGTTTCATTTCCATCGATGTAAAAATGAGCAGAGAAACAGGAAAGGTTAGTTCTGTATGGATCAACCTCTGCATAACTTCATAAAAATAAAACAATAAACCCTGTGCGCTGTTTTTCTGATGTGCTGCAAAATGGTTACAAATAAGTGTGCCTTGTGCAAGTCTGCAAGACACAATTTTGCTGTTCTGCTAGATTCATTGCTTAAACGGGTAAAATTTTTAAACAGGTATAGCTCATCCAGCAAGATTTCAGCAAGCAATAAAGCCTATCAAATTCATTCTGAGAAATCCTCTTTTAAAAACTATCTGCAGAAATAGACAAATTACTGCTTGTTTAATTTAATATTACGTTTGTTTGGTAGTTCAATGGATATTGATAGTCATAACTGCTATTGCATATCTGATCACAAAATTTCTCCAACAGGCGATGCTATGACACAGTACTTTTATACCAGCCAAACTACATACTAATAGCTTCATAGATAGATGCATTAGGGTCAAAGGTTGCCTAAAACTTTTTTAATACAATGATTTGCTCTTGATGCTTTGATGGCATCATTTGTACATGCTCGGTCATTCACCCAATTTTTATTGGATTGCAGCACTCCTAATCAAATATTAATTATCAGCACCTAGTTTTACAAGTGGCAAACTATTTGGATATTCGCTGTATGTATGCATGCATCAATATGCTAGTCACACTGTGGGATCAGAATGTAAAACTTGTATAGCGAGTAATACTTCGCAAATATTCACCTATATTTATTCAAAGTTGGTTTTTTGCTTCATTTATGTGTCAAGAGCTATTTTGGTTTCTGAAAAACATAAATGGTGACAAATAAGGTAAATATACTTCTTAGGCCTTTCCTTTACCCAAGTGCAAACTTTTTTCAGCCGCTTATGCATTCACTCTGTAAAATTGTTACCAGAGCAACGCATGCATAATATGCGAAATACTGGTTAGGTTTCAATACAAGATAAGCATCAATCATCTAACAGCCAATGTAATGGAGTATGAAAACTACACAGCAATGCTCGCAGACTAGTGTGTGTCACTGAAAATCTCATTATCATCGCTGTATGTAGTAAAACATTGGTATTGCACAAGCTCACAGGCAGCATCTGAGAACAATTAGTTTTGAGTGCAAAACACTGGCTGATTGCCAAACGCTTGTAAACCCTTCGCAGGAGAAGAGAACTTACTTAAAACCCTTGTAAACCCTAAATGTCTCTCTTTACAATTGATTCATTTCTTTACAGAAAAAGGGGGAAGAAACTCCTACATTTGTTGGAAAAAAGCAAAAAAAATGCTTTTGAATGATATAACGTTGTTTTTTTGCGTCACTTGCACTTTATTTAATGAGTAAGTTATGGTCAACTTTGTCAAAGGCCTTGGAAAAATCCAAGACTGGTGCATGAATCACTTGATTTTGTTGATATATAACTCATGATGTCATGCAAGACTGTTACAAGCTGAGCTGTACAAGAAAGCCCTCTTCTGAAGCCGTGCTGTTTGCCATCAATGAAAGTTTCTAGATGGGTAGTTAGCTGACCAACAACTATTCTCTCCAACATTTTGCAACAAATGCAAGTTAGGGATACCCAGACTTGCCAACTCTCACGCATTCTGCGTGAGACTCACTCAATTGCCCCATTTCTCACGCCTCTCACGCGCGTCTCAAGCTTTTCCCCATTATGACTAAAAAAAAATTATTTTACTAAATTTTTATAATTCATAATAATCAACTACTATCTATCAACTATTATATCATCTATTCTCAAAATAATAGTATTTTGTTTGCATCGCTGCAAAGGGTTGAACTGCAGATAATCTATGAAATACTTCCTCAATTTAGGGGTGTTTGTAGTTGCCCTTCAACTAGACTTAGTATTTGGGCTGTGTTTTCAGCAGACATGACCCACTTGTGGCAAATATCATCATATCGTGTTTTTCTCTTTAGTACTCATGAATAAAATTTATCTCAGCAAATGATGTTGTAGTCTTACTAACTACTACCACTTATTATGACTACTTACTTTTTTTTCAGTGCAAGAGTGGTTGACCTCTGCAAAAGTTCAGCTGTCAAATAAAAATGGTTATCAACTGTTTTTTCAATGTTTTCATCATCAGCATAATAATTTTCACTATTATTATTAATTATTATTATTATTATTATAGTTACAGTAGTTATTATTATCATTATTATTTTTGATTCAATACAGCAGACTTGAATGAATATAATCAATTATAATAATTGATATTATAATTATAGCACCATCATGAATGAAATAAATCTTTCCATTTAGTATTTTTGAAAAACTTTATTGAAATTATTATTGAGATTACCTAAGTTTAATCCAAAGGTATTTTACACAGGCCTACAGCAGAATATTGGTGGATTTGAGCCACTTTTGGGAACTTTATTATGTTGTGTTTTGTAACGCAACATTAATTTCCTAAAAGTGACCAAAACCCAACAGCTTTTTACAGTAGTAGCTCTGTGCTATACACTGGCTGCAATATACTTTCTTTGAAACTTGCAAAATGGTGCCAGAATCCTGTGTGTCCACGGTGTGCCATAGCTGTTTTTCAAAATAGTACATAGGGGAGCCAATTTTGTTTCAAAGAAGAGAAAATCATTTAAAAGGAAGAGCATTATGCTTTGAAAGAAGCTAAAAAAATTTTTCACACATTTCCAGGTCTGCCACTATATCCATCCATGCGTGATATTACATGTTGCATTAGCTGGTTGTAGTAACTACCTTGCATTTAGCTTTTATTAATGCATATTGCCCCATTCATCAAATTTTGCGCGTGAAGTTTGCCCCAAATCCAATTCTCACTCAATTCCCCACTCCCAGGTTGGCAAGTCTGGGGATACCGGTCTGTAACAAGACAATGTTGTTGATCTGGAACCTTTTTTCTTAAATAGGGGAAGTGGGTGAGAGTTGGGTCAGTGGGAGAGTTGGGTCAGGTACTGTTTACAGGTTACTACATAATGCAGAAGAAATCTGATTGGTCAAATTAATCACATGACTCATTTGGTCATTTCCTGTTGCATTGATGGCACCCATCTTGAAAGGTTAGTGTGTTACTGATTAAAACATAAAAAATTATCTTATTCTCAAATTTTAGAGGGTCTAAACATATGTAACATTTTACCCAAAGTAATAAGTTCATACTGTTGGCTATTTGAAGGTTGAATCACTTATAGTATGGCCTCATTCTCCAATAGATAATATTTCTGTAAACTGGTCTGGCTGGCACCAACAGTGTGAAATTTCATAATTTCCTGAAATGTGAGAGTTGGGTCATGAATAATTGTGAGAGTTGGGTCATTGACCCAACCCTCACCATATCCATTCAAACACATTTAATTTATATAAATAATATTTTAGACTAATTAAAAACCAACTAAACATGGGAAGAATATACAAAAAGAAGACAACAAGAGGTGTTGATATTGCTCAGCTAGAAGGAGCAGCTAAGATGGTTACAGAAGGGAAAGCCTAGATTAGAGAAGCTGCTAAAGCTTTTGATGTACCAAATACAACCCTGCAAAGATTTATAGGTTCCAGTGAGGAAGAAAGGAAGACCTTTGGTTATACTAAATGCAAATTTGCTAACTTGGTATTTACACCTGAGCTTGAGCTACTGCTAGCTAACCATGTTAAAGACTTGGACAACAGATATCATGGATTGACTGCAAACAAGTGCATGGAACTAGCTTGGGAATTTGCCACCCAGAATCACTTGTCAACTATTTTGAAGTCATGGTCTGAGAACGGCTCTGGAGGTAGGTAATTTGCAAGGGTGATAATATACATGATTTTGAAACAATGTGATGGCTGACAGTTCTTTACTAGTAGGCTAAATTTTGTAATTACTATTTTAATGTTCGTGATCAAATTTTCCATGTAAGGTGAGTGCACAGTCATGGTGTCTGTGTTTTTTTACATGGTATTCAAAATTTGCTAAAAATTTCTTTACACTGTTTAACAGTATTATACATTGAACATTTAGGAAGAGATTGGTTTGCTGGCTTTCAAGAAAGACATGGTCTATCATGCAGAAAACCGGAAGCAACATCTATGGCTCGCTCAACAGCTTTTAACAGGACTACCGTAGCTGAGTTCTTTCAAAAACTAAAAGATGTCTATGACAGGTATAGAGCATTATCTCCAAATATTCAAGTTTACAGTTAATGAAAATTATCTTAATAATTGCTATCTTACTGCATCATAGGTTATTAGTTAAAAACACTAACTAAACTAAACTAACCGACTAAAATTATTTTACAGAGAAGGATTCTCTCCTCAAGATGTGTACAATCTTGACGAGACCGGCTTTACTACGGTACAAGTGCCCTCAAAAGTTGTGAGTACTCGTGGAAAAAAACAGGTTGGTGCTGTTACTTCAGCAGAGAGAGGAGAATTAGTGACCCTTGTATGTGCCGTCAATGCAACTGGAAATGCTTTAGCGCCATTCTACATTTTTCCACGTAAAAATATGGAACGAGGCTTTTCTGGTTGGTGCAACGGCAGGTGCAAAGGGGACAGCATCTGGGACGGGTTGGATGACCAGTGATATCTTCAGTCAACATTATCTACCATTTTTCATCAAACAGACAAGATGCACGAAGGACAGACCTGTTCTATTAATAATGGACAATCACGAATCTCACTGTTCTCTCAATGCTGTCACAATAGCTAAAGACAATGGTATTGTAATTCTAACCCTCCCCCCTCATACGTCACATCGTATGCAGCCTCTTGACCGGACTGTGTTCGGCCCGATGAAGAAATTTTACAATGCTGCAGTTGATGACTGGATGCGGACCAACCAGGGTCAAACAGTAAAGATTTGGCAGATAAGTTTACTAACTGGACAAGCATTCATACGGGCAACTACACCCAGCAATATTATTGCAGGCTTTACGTCTACTGGCATTTCTCCTCTTAATACTCAGGTATTTACTGATGAAGATTACCTGCCATCAGATCTGACAGATCGTCCCAATCCTTGCGATCACACAGAGACAAACGTAATGTTGGCATCACCTTCTACAACTAGTACAGCTGAACCAACAACTGGTACTCCATCAGCTCCTTCTACATCTAGAACAGTCGATGCTTCAGTTCCAACTCCATCAGCACCTTTCACATCTAGAACAACTGATCCCATAACTCCATCAGCACCTTCGACATCTAGAACAGCTGATCCTATAACTCTAACTCCATCACCATCTTCCACATTAGGGGCAGCTGAGCCTTCGACTCCAACTCTATCAAGAGCTTCTTCGTCAGGAACAAAGATAGTTACTCCAAGAGACATATTACCAATTCCTAAGGCCCCACAACGAAGCACAAAAATAACTAGAAGGAAAAGAAAGAGAGCTGCCATGTTAACAGATACACCAGAAAAGCAGCGCCTGGTACAAGAGAATAAAGAACGTCAGCAAAAACAAAAATAGGTGACGAGAAACACTCAAGTAAAGCCATCATTGAACAAGAAGAAAAGACCACAGCCAGTACCAAGCAGCAGCAGTGAGGAGGAGCTTTCTGTTGTACTTACTGATTCAGACAGTGCAGAAGAAGAAATAGATCAGCGTCAAGCTCGACCACCGAGTCCATCAAAGTTAACTGCAGGCGACCATGTATTAGTTCAATACAAAACTAAAAAATCTGCATTCCAGTATTATGTTGGTGTTAGAGATTCAGTTATGGAGGATGGCCGACTCCGTAGGTGCTTTCTGCGTAAAAAGAAAGAGTCTGCAGCACAGTTTATCTACCCAGACCAGGAAGACAATGATGAAATTGACTCTTCCATGGTTATTCTGATTCTAGGTACCCCAATCACAGTTGGTGGTACAAATCGAACTGTCAAATCAGTAATGTTTACCGTTGACCTCAGCACCTACACAATACAGTAATTTGATTCATTCTTTGCATGGTTTGCATTCCGTTAGCCGTTGCTAACCTTTGTTTTGTGTATGCAGCATTCATATTATACTTTGTTTTGCCGTTAAATAAAATATCAAGCTGTAAAATATTATGTTTACTGTTGACAGAACACAGTGGTGTCTAGTACTCCAAAGATTTGAAACATGGCTCTTAATTACTTCACTATGATTTTGCTACTGTTACTGTTTAAAGTTGTTTAAATATTAAAAGTGATCTTGCACAAACTTTACCTTTTAATTAATGTTGACCCATCTCTCCTAATAAATGACCCAACTCTCCTCAAAGCCGACCCAACTCTCACCATCGTGGGGGAGGGTTGGGTCAATGCTCACTTTTCACAAGATACTGAAATCTCATGATATGAAGCGTCCTAGCAAGTTGATCAACTCAGATTAGGATGCAAACAGATGTGAATATATGTATTAAAATTTTCAGCTTTGTAGCTTGAAGCGCATCGGAAATAAACTAGGGTTGAGGTTAGGTGACCCAACTCTCACTCGCCTCCCCTAATATTGGAACAACGAACAACCTTCGCGGTTTTCCAAATTGATGGCAAAGTAGTACCGGTATCCAAAAAAGAGCACTGAAATATTTTTGTTAGTAGTAAGTATTATTATTATTATTGATGGATTATTGAGAAGTTCAGGTCATTTCAATGTCCAAAAAACTCAATTCTTCTTTTTGCAATATTATATATTATTAATTATTACCATTATTATTATTATGACAAAAAATATTATTATATATAATAATAATAAGAAATAACATATATAACAACAATAATAATTATTATAATTTTTATTATTATTTATTAATTTAATTAATTATTATTATAATTATAATTATTCATACATACACATGATGATAATAATCTAATGATAATAATAATATATTATTATATTATTTCATTCATTCAATTCAATTAATAATAATAATTAATATTAAATTTATTAATTAACCAAGTTGTTGTTTGATGTTGCTGTTGTTAGTAGTAATAATCCCTCACTCACTCCTCACTGTGACTAACAACAACCCACAACATCATCATCGATCAACATAATAATAATAATAATAATAACAATAATTAATAAATTACTCTACTCACTCATAATCATAATAATTAATAATAAATAATAATACATACTACTACTCACACTCAACAACTCTCACTGAGTCTCTGTGTCACTCAGCAGTTGACAACAACTAGTCTTAGAACTACTGACATCAACATCAATCAGAAAAAAATAATTACTAATAATTTTATTATCTGCAAACAATTACCTCACTTACTATTATAATGTTACACAAATTTTCCTTCGACAAAAATTGTTGTTAGTAGTAGAACAAACAGAGCAAGCTACATGATGATGATAATTAATAATAATATATTTTTTTCAAAAACGAGGCGGGATGTCGGCATTCACGCCTTTTATTTAAAAGACACTTTTACTCGAACTGATTAGGGCGCTTTAGGATAAATACTGGACTTATTGTCAAAAACCGGGATGTCGACAACATGGATGGCGGCAACTTTGGATCAAAAGGCGCCAAAGAAGCTCGGTTGGCGACGGCTTCCAATAGTTGGCTGATTAGCTCACCTCGATGTCGACAGTATTTCTAAAGAATCATTATAGGCCAGCAGCAGCAGTGGCAAAAGTGGCTTAGAAATCAACTTCCGTGGAAAATCTGTGAAGGCAGAAAAACTTGTAGTGTTTCTAGGGCAACCTTTTGTGCTCTATCTGATGGTACTACCCTACCTTAGCACAAGTTGCACAATAACGAGATAATCTTAAAAAAATGTTCAAAAATAGCCGAAATTTGCAATTTTTTAATGATTTTCAACAGTGATGGCAAAAAATTGATGCATGTTGTGAGCATGACTGTTGGGTATGTTAGAGATGGGTATCTATGCGTGTTTTTGGTAAAGTTTCACATGAATTAAATGAACGGAAGCAACACTAGCAATGATCTTTTACCACCCCATGCAACATATTGTTACAAAATTAGGAGTTGTCTCCCATGTTTTGATTTTTATGCAATTAATTGCGCAATCAAAATCATTTATGCTCCTAAATGCAGTGAGAGGAATTGGACTTTTCACATTCTATGCGTGTGTACCTGTCATGCCTCTTATTTATGTGTGCAGTTGATTTATTTCAGGTTCTTGTAATTCTACACTCCAGGTATGTCAGTGTATTGGAAAACCAAAATCTGTTACAGAGCTAACAGCAATACCAATATTTCACAAGGCCCCATCAAATATGGTTGCAATTATTAGACAGTGTAGGTCTTAAAAAGTTTACGAGATCAGAATATGCTAAATATAAAGCTGCGCAATAAATAACCGATCCCATTTGAGTAAATTTATCACTGTTGATATCTAGTATAATTATGAATTTTGAGTGTTAATGACAGTATACAATGTTCTTTTAAATATCTTCCTCCGTGTACATGCCATCGCCTAGCAACTCGACCTCATATTCGTTGATGTCGTTGTTTTGGCGCTTCGCATCGCAGCTGCAGAGTGAAGTACACCTAAGTTGAGCAGAAAAGCAAGAGCCTCTTCCAAGGCACGTTTCTTTCCCACAACGGCAGCTGGTCAGTTTGAGCACTTCTGGAGAGGCTGGTGTCACTTTGGGCTTCTATTGCCTTCTGAAGGGCCATAGCAACATGGAACAATTCGCATTTCTGATTAAACCCGGAGCTCACTGTTGATTTATCCATGGCTATACTGTCCACCAAGCTCTCCGATTCGCTGGAACTGAATGAAGAAATATTAAAGGAGTTGTCTGATCTTAAGATGGTAGCACTCTTTGAAGCAACAACGAGGCTCTCATTCCGTTGTGTTGGTTGGTAGAAGTTGAGACATTGGGCATACTGCTTTTTCAGCCGATAAAGCAACCATTGCCTGCTATAAAGTACATGTGTGTGAATTAGGTGAGTGAGTCTTGTTTAAAATCACCAGCACAAAAAAGCACATTTAATATGCCATAGTGTTTATCGAAGCCGACCTACGAAGATTACCTACCTACAGTCTTTTGTTTTGAGCTCATTTGGTTGCATGCGTTGGTACTGGCTAAGCATTTCAACTGTGACAGGACAAGACCTTCAATTATCTGCTTAGAAAAT
Source organism: Cryptosula pallasiana (assembly GCA_945261195.1). NCBI lineage: Eukaryota > Metazoa > Bryozoa > Gymnolaemata > Cheilostomatida > Cryptosulidae > Cryptosula > Cryptosula pallasiana. The sequence goes on along the minus strand of OX183133.1, from coordinate 14,719,120 downwards.
GCATCCCAACTTTCTGTTAGAGCTGAACTTGGTTGCGTTGGTCTGAAAAATAAGCATGTAGTACCTATAAACTCGTCATATTTGAAGTAACTGTGTGCATTGCACAAAATCTTTCATTCACTGGATTAGTAGATATATATAATTTAATTTGCGATTAGTTAAATCAATGATTAGCTTAAAAGCAGTAGACACTTTTAGCCATCCAGGATCCTCCACACGATACACACTGCAGATGAATTGAATCAAATAGAATTGAGGAAGTTTGGAAGCATGTGTTAAGTTAAAAGTATGAATACTGCAATATTGCAACAACCAATACAGAAAGAAGAATGTGACAAAAATATTGAGCTTGCTAGCAACATCACAGGGAAAATTAATAATGATAATAATAAGTTAATTTCATCAAGAGACATTTGACTACCATTAGTTAAAACCAATCAACATCTCAGTTTCTAGCAAGTTCCACACGATTGTTAAACGAATAGAAAGATAATTGAACTGGAACAATAAATAATATTAAGTGGTTGAATATCAGTTGGTAAATAATAATCAAATATAACTACAACAGAAAAAGTTGAGACTACCATCAACAAATAATAATAAATCATAATTTATTATTATTTATTATTAACAACAAACAACTTGCAAAGAAATTATTTTTTTTATTATTTATTACAGCAAGTAGTTTAAACTTAGATAGAGCAACGATATGTTGTTACCTTTCCTTTTGGACTTTGTGCTCTTTGCAGCTTCGAAAAACTGGCAACCATTAGATAGCAGCTCTTGTGTGCATAACAACGATGGGGTTCACGTTGTTGTTGGCTCACGACATCATCATTGCTGCTACTGTCATCATCATCATGTGGTGGGCATATTATTGTTTTATCTGCTATTACATTACAGCCTGTGCGATAGTCCTCTCCAACTCTTTGTTAGTATTGACCCATTGTTTAGACCTCTCTATGGTGGTGTTACATTGGTATGCAGTTAAAAGTTGTGGGATTTCATTGTTATTTTTATTACTGACGTGGATTACACAGCCGCGATGGTCGGCCATTTTTTCTAAACATGTTGTTGACAGGAAACGGTCTTCCTATTGGTTTATTGCCAACATAGTGATTTTTAATTGGCTAATCGCGTTGCTGCAGTAATATGAACAATCCACAAACCCGTGAATCCACAGAAACTTTGCCAAAATTTTAAACTGCAAATAATTTGTTATTGTGCAATTTATTTTAAGGTAGGCTAGTAAAATGTGATATAGTATGAAATATAGTACACAATTTTAAAGCTAATTTTCTGCCTTCATGGATTTTCCACGGACTTGAACAATACAGAGGGCTAGCTGCTGGCCTATTAGCTTTTTTCTGAGTTCAAACTTTACAGGAGAGGACAACTCACATTTTAAGCCCAATAAACTTACCTCTTTTTAAAAAAATCCATTTTAATATATGAAGAAATTCAGTCAATCAATTTCAACTAAAACTGCTCACAAACGCTCCATGTGAATATTGCATGCGCATAAGAATACTATAAGAAAATTATGATTTATATAAAGTAAACAGTATGGATGTACTATGCAGTGGTTGGTGTGTTGTGATACGGGTGCCCAGGGGTGGCACTCAAAGATAATAGGCACCAGGCTCATTCTTAAATTTTAAAAAGCACCCCTACAGAGTTTTTTACGTTTTTTCACAATCACCCCCTACAGCAACATCCTTCTGCCATATACCCCTAGAGCACAACACCACTTTAGTCAATTATTACCCCTACAACACCCTGAAGCAGAGATATTGCCCGTAAAAGCTCATAGCTGAATTTGGAGGCCCCTACAACACTGCAATATTACATTATTGACCCAAAGCATTTGAATTTGAACAAATTTCATTGAGAACTCTTTAACCACCCACCTTGATGATAATAGTGCTTTTCTGTTGGCACTCTGTTATATGTGACGGCACTTCACTTAAAAATTATACTGATTATTATTAATTATTATAAGAAGATGTATCATTTCACTATTATTATTATTATTATTCATGATAATAGCAATAATAATAATAACTAATACTTTTTCATTGGATATGAAAATCAGCATATATAAGCTTTTAACACTATTTTTATGAACTAATCATTATCATGGAAGATTTATTACAGTGTATATAATACTAGTTAGTTTAATAAATCGATGAAGATAACAATAACATTTCAACAGTTTTTATATTACTAATAATAAGATATTAGCATATAACATAAAAACTGTTGAAGTGTTATTGTTATTATTTATTCAACATTACAACATAAAAAAATTATAATATTAATAATATATTATTACTACCACTAACCAACCAACAACAAACTAACTACTACTCTATCTATTATCATTATTGTTATTATTCTAACAACTACTCTACTGCCACTATAATTATAATACTATTATTATTATTACTTTTTATTGTTTCTGTTTTAATTTACCACCATCAGATAGACAGGCAGACAGGCAGGCAGGCAGGCAGGCAGGCAGGCAGAAAGGCAGATAGATAGATAGCTAGAAGAGTAGATAATAAATAAAAAAAGCAGAAAATAGATGGTGAATTACTTACTATAAATAAATAAAATTTATTAGTAATAATTATTTTCTTAATTAGATTTAATAATAACACTGATGTTAATAATGATTATTAAACAGTGGGCTGATAAATAAATAAACTAATAACTATGTTATAACAATAATCATAATAAAAAATAATTATATAACTTTTTATTTCAAATAAATAATAAATAAATTAATTAATAATTAATAATAATTTATTATTATTATTTGACAATCATGAAGTAATAATAAATATCTAACAGTGTGTCACAGCTTTGGACAATTATCAGCAACAATGAATAAGGTGTGATATCATTTTCTTGAATAAAATAGACACTACTTTTTTTCTAAAACGTCTTTTTTAATAATTAATTATTGCAGTCTAGTCTGGCATATGTTACATTTGTGGCTGCTGGAAACAAATTTGTCTGTTAAATTCATTGATATCTCCAGTGAAATCTAGATGCATTCACAACAGAACCAAACTAAAATTTGTAGAGGTAGATGTCAGCTACGGGAAAATTCACTGCATTCCAGCAATAAAACTAGGAAAGATAACTCCACTGAAATAGATTGCAATGATTTTAGCCATAGACTTAGAAATATAAATAAGTCTATCAAGCAAGTTACTTCACTGCTGTCTGATAACAACCCCTAGAGCGTTTATTGTTGTTGTTGTGCCCCCCTACAACGTTAACGTTGGAGTAGCCCAAAAATACCCCCCCAAAACGTTGATAATGGAGTGAGCCTGGTGCCTTTTATTTCAGAGTGCCACCCCTGGGTACGGGTGTGATATAGATCAACGATTGACCCTTTTGCCTGCTCAGGAGTTGTCATACCTTGAACTATCAAAAGGCGCAGGCAAAAGGTTGCGTTAACAACTGTTGCCTGCGGCTTTTGATAGTTCAAGGTATGACAACTCCTGAGCAGGCAAAAGGTCAATCTAGCCGGGGCGGCTCTCAAAGGGTGGGGTTTGTAGTTGTGGGCGGGTTTTTTTCTGCTGGTCTGATCATGGATGAAATATAATTTATATTATTTTTCATATTATATATATGAAAATATTATATATAATATATATAAATATATATTATATTTCATCCATGGGTCTGATGGATGAAATATTTCATCCATGTTAACAACAAACCAGCAGAAACAACCCCGCCCACTGAACCAATCATCCAATGAAATCCATTCATAGGCCACCACCATCACGCAGGAACATACAACTCCCAATCAATAACATAACATATTTACAGCAGAATAAACAGATATTGCCTCAAATGTTGGCCTAAAACTTAGGCTACATGACAGTCTGAATTAAAAAAATCATCTCTTGAGTGCCACGAAGTTTTCTAGACTGTCCAGTAATCAATATATTTGTGATGTTTCGACAAATTGCCATGCGACAGATATTGTTCAAAATAAAATTAAGTAATCTGCTGCTGCTTAATGGATTTCTGATCATCAGGTGACAAAATGTGAGACTGGATCATACAGCAAAATGAAAATTTTTTTAACATAGTTATTGCAATGTGATATAGCGGATCATACTATGTTGCTAATATTGTTTATTTTTTGCTTGAAAAAAAGGGCTGTGTGATTTTCGAACATTTGTTTTGCTTTTACAGATTTTAAAGCCCGCTGTATCCCTCCCTCTACTCGTCGGAGGACTATTTAGCATACCTCCTGCACCAACCTTGTGACAGCTACTCCACCATTCACAGACTTGAAGAATAATCTTGGTTAAAATGTTTTGCATCACTACACCACTGCGTATGCCATATATGGCCATAAATCAAATAATGCAAAAATAATCAAAATTACTAAAAGTGGTAGTTGTCTTTTTTATTAGTGAAGACAACTCCCAATGTCAAGCGCTAAAACGATAATATTTATTGCTCTGCTCAAAAGTAATGAACGGTTGAGTTAAATAAAATGATCAAAAATTAGAATACATCTTCAAGTAATTTTTTCAAATAACTAATTTTCCTCTCTTTCTATGGAATATATTTCATTTGCAAAAAAAAGCAAACTAAAGCATACTTGAAAAGTATACAGTGTAATCAACCATCGTCGGTGTAATGCATTGTCAAAATCCAATCTAAGTTGATCGACGTTCTGGACAAAGTTGTCGACAAGCATTCCAACTTTGTCGCCATTCAGGTTGTCGACATCCTGCCATTTTACACTAGGCCTATTCGGATTCTGCTATATAAAGAGCTTTTTGTGCGCTCAATGATTAGTTGAAACTACTACGTATGTTGATTGGTTCATACGTTTGCTCGCTTATAATAAATATAATGATTTAAATTTTTTTCGTAATTTAACAATCATATTTATTAATGAATGATTGTATATAATTTTTAATTTTTTAATATTTTTTTTTCTGATTTGTATTTAGGACGAGTTAACTAGCAACCAATCACATTCCATAAACTTTCAAACCAATTGTCACGCGCATGAAAGATTCTTTACATAGAATAATCCAAGGTTTATTTGGAAAGAAAGTCTTTATTATTATATATATTCAAATAATTTTGGAACGGATAAATATAATCGTAGCTCGAACGGATGCTTTCTGACATAGTTCTTGCGTGGTAAGGATTTGAAAATAATGATCCTCCTTTATTCATGATGACAAATAATAATACAATGATGAAGATCGATGGAGGAGGAAAAGTAAATTAATTAATTATCATTCCAAGGAAGGTGATGATGATGATCGATGATGAATGAATTGTTTATCATCTTACATCTTCTTCTTTACTTTAGTACGGACTAGAGTATTAACAAGGGGTATGTTTCTTTAATTTAAATTCTTAACCAGTATACAAACAGTGTTTTTGATTGCAATAATAAGCAATTATTTCTCAGGTGCAGTAATTTTAATTTTTATTTCTCTTACAGTTTTTGGGAGAAAGCTGTTGTGGTAAGTTGATGTTTTAGCATAAATTGTAGGTGGTTCACCCTTGGTTGTTGCTCTAGTGATTGGCATATTATCACAGTTATTGCTATTAAGTTCATCATAATCATTGATTAAAGCGTTGTGATTTTCTTCTTTTGACAAGAGTCTAACCAAAAGGATTCCGCCATGATGATTCGAAACTGACGTTTCAAAAATGAACTGTTCGAAACTGTAATGCTTCATGTACATATAGCGATCGTGCTAGCGATTTTGCTTAGCGATTGGGGAAATCCCTCCCCCAAATTGCACAATTTTTCACTACTGCCAATTCTTCAGCGATTGCGGTAAAACTCGCTGTTATAAAGCATAGCCTTCAATTTATTACAGGATCGTTAATAGATCGGAGCGCTGAATATGACAAGACCATATTGGAAACAAGGGTAAAGTTTTTTTACGTTGTGATTGGCTGATCAAAGAATCCGCTAGCGATTTTTTGATCTCGATCAAAACCTGACGATAACCTCAAATAAAATGCTAGCGATTGCTTAGCGATTTTATAGGAAACAGAAGTTGCAAAATCACGCAATCGCTTAGGGAATCGCTTAGTAATCGCTATATGTACACGGGGTTTTAAACCTGAACCCCCCAAATCCCAAACCCCCAACCCCAAAGAGTTTCGAAGTGTCCATTTTCGAAACGTCAGTTTCGAATGGTCCGTACCCCAACCAAAAGACCATGTCTGGCTTTAGACGTCTTGTGGCAAGAGTGTGAAGTTTTAGCTTTTCACAAGCTTCTGTTATACTATCTCTGCCTTTTATGTTTGAGATAAAGTGTTCGGCTTTGTGTTGAACCATTTCAATGTCATACGTCAAATAATCTAGACAGGGGTCCCATACTGAGGTAGCATACTCGACATTAGGTCTGCATAAACTGGTATACGCAAGTAATTTTACTGACTCTGGAGCATTGAATATAGTGCCTTTAATCATGCCTAGTTGTCGCTTAGCTTTATTGATTTATCAGTTATGTGACTGACAAATTTTAGGTCAGATTGTAACGCGACCCCAAAATATTTAGTTTCTTGAACAAGTTCTAAAGGCATATTACCTAGGGCAGGGGCGTTTCTAGGATTTCGTTAAAGAGTGGGCTCAAGTTGGTGAGGTTGGCGGTTGTTGGCTTACGCTCACGAGGCGCCGCAGGCGCTGAGCGCACGCCAGCAGCGTGCACAAAACAGCTGGGGGTTTGGGGGGGCACTGCAAGCCCCCTCAATGGGGTCCGGGGCGGAGCCCCGGCCGCCAACGCATTTGCAGCATTTCAGATAACAGTAAACTGACATTTTGGATTCAATACTCAATGAAACCAACTTGCACAGTCAGTGAAGATGTCACTATGTTGCTCATATCACAATAATCCATAATCATTTAAGAAGGTTACCACAACAGTACAGCGAAAGCTAATGAGCTTGTTAGATGGCAATAACAATCCGATTGAAAATGAGATGCCATTTAACATCTTGTATTCAAGTTTCAGTATAAAGAAAGTGTTATTCAGTAATTAACAAACTAATAACTTGTACATTGATTACGCAATATAACCATAAAAGTGAAAGAGTAATTTTCTAAACAGGACGTAAAGACGGCAAAGAAAATGATGCCGACATAAGTTGCGGTTGAACATGGACATTCAATACTACTTTATCTATTGTCAATTAGTGACCAGAAAGCGGAGATTTTCAAAACTGTATGTTTTTCGGTTCGGTTTATCATAGTTTAAATTACACCTTGCATTCTATTAGGTGATCAATATTAACATTGATGATTAGAGACAGAAGTATATCAAAGTTACAAGCAAACTTTGATAGATTTACCAACAGCCTTAATCAACTACACGAACAGGAAAATAACTACTAGGATTGTTGGTAGAGCTTCAAATTATGATACAAAATATGCAGTTTGAATGTTTAAGGATGCTACTTAATCATTTTATTATATCTGGAAATTGATACAGCGTTAGGATACATATTTTAGAAAAACTAAGTAAATCGATTTCATTTTACTATTTATGATTAGTAATATTATTATTGTAATGGATATAATAAACAATAATAATGTAAATAGTCACCACAACTCTGCAGTTTTAAACGCTAAGTAAACACATGGTAACAAACATGTAAAAATAATAATGGCAATAAATAATTAATAATAAAAACAACTGCAAAAAATAATAAAATTAAGAGTATTTGTAGGAATAATTATTAATAACTTGTAACACTTGTCATCACTTGCTATTTTTATTATTTATTCATAATAATAATTATTGATAATTAATAATAGTATGATGATAATACTAATAAAAAATTATGATTACTAACTAATAGCTAATAATAATTAATAATGATAAACAATAATACTGTTAAAAATACTACAGACTACTGTGACTTACTTTTAAACTATTACTCAAAGATTAATTTTTTTCTGTTAGTAGTCCGAGAAATAGTCACACTTGCAGAGAGTGAGTGAGAGCGTTGCTTGTGTGATTGATGAGTTATAATTAATAATAATAAATAATAAGTAGTAGTAGTACTAGTAGTAGAGCCATTATTATATTATTATTATTTTCTACTTCTAGTGACTTTGTTGGATTTTCAATACTATACTTATTTTATGATGATATATTAAAATTCCATGTGGTCAGGTGAGCTGGGATTGTATTATTAATTGAAGTATTTTCCCAGCTTAGGTTGATTACAGTGATCTAACTTTCTTTTAGGAGGAAGGCCATTCAATTTTTCCACAGGCCTGTTACTGGGGGAGAGAAAAAGCCTGAGGTTTTAGTTTTATCAATTAAAGTGGGCCTTCTTGTACCTACTCTTTTCATTATGCATAACCAGAGGATAAAAAACAAGTCTAAATAATATGTTTAACCTTGACTTAGAAAACAAGTTTTAATTTTGTGATGCTTGAAGACGTTGGACAAAGTTCTCACTTCAATTGAGAACTTAGGTAACAACTAAGAGCAAACAACTTCAACTTTTTTTTTAAGGCCAAAGGGTGGTCGCACGACCTGTGCGACAATAGCTGGAACCGCCCCTGTAGGGAGGAGTCAGGAATGGGCGATGCTTGATTGCGATTGAACACCATTACAGAGCATTTACTAACATTGAATGACATGCCCCAATTTTCAGCCCATGCACCGAGAGCGCTAATGATTGCCTGGAAGCGTTGTGTGTCTGCTTCATTATCAACGAGTTGATAGATTAGAGCGTCGTCTGCAAACATACTTATGTTACAGCTGACATGCTCTGGTAGATCGTTTATGTAAGCCAAAAACAGGGTGGGCCCTAGGACAGATCCTTGAGGGACTCTGGAGGTTACTGGTAACTCCATTGAAGTTTTGCCATTGACTATAACCTTTTGTCCGCGTATCAACAAAAAGTCATGCACCCTATCCAATATCTGTTTGCTGATATCGGGGATCGTTGAGAGCTTCCTCATCAACAGTTGGTGTGGTACTTTATCAAATGCTTTCGCAAAGTCCATAACATAACAATATTGTATGGTATAGCATGGTATGTCCTCTATCAGCACTTCTAGCAATGTCATGATAGGTACCGCAGAGCTGAGTTTCACATGATAGCCCTTTGCGAAAACCATGTTGTCGGTTGTAGAGGACTTTGTCAAGAGCTATATTGAGATGATGAAGGACAATATGTTCAAGTAATTTGCATGGTATGCTAGTAAGCGAGATAGGCCTGTAATTGTTTGGTTGGTCTGAAGGTCTTTTTTTGTGCAGCGGTGTAACGTGAGCTAGCTTCCATTAACGAGAAAGTTTTGAGCTAGATAGCGATGCATCTATTATAGATCTGAGACATTTACAAAACCATAATGGGATCAATTAGAAGATCTTCTTTACGTATCTTATCAAGTCCTGGAGACTTTCTATTTCATTTTTTAGGTTTTTCAAAAGCTTTGAAACACCGTCTTCAGAGACATTGATAGTGCACAAGTTTGTAGACTGTGGTGGGACAGTTATAGTCTGATTGTCCAATTGGTATTGGGTGCAGAATTGAGTACTAAAGAAGCGATTTAGTATGTTAGCACACTCCTCTGGGTTTTCTGTGTGTAAGTTAGCAGCAGATAAAAGTATCATAGGTGGCTTTGCAGTGCCCTGTGACCACTTTACATGGCTGTAAAAGGGTTTGCTATTACCCATTTCTAGAGGTTTATAAATTTTGTTTACAAAATATTCACGCTCTATTTTCTTAAGCTCATTTTTGTGGGATCTTCTCTCCTCTTTGTATTTAGCTAGAAAGAATGGGTCTCCTGTACTTTTATATTTGTTATAAGTTTTTCTATGTTCTGCTACTAGCTTGTTAGCCATTTTATTGAACCAGAATGGTTGATTGGGACTTTTACATCGAATGTCTCGTAGAGGGAATGATTTTTCAACTACTTTTTTCAGCTCACTTGAGAAAAGCTGCCACATTTTATCGACATTATTCATCTCAGTACGTTTAACTTGGGTCGGCCAGAGAGACTCTTGAAACTTGTCGACATCTACTTTTTGATATAATTTTCTTACCCTGTTGTGAATAGTACGTTCAGGTTGACTGTGTCGGATGTTAACACTTATCAGAAAATGATCACTGATACCAGGATAAATTACGTCAGTAGAAATGCTTGACAGGTTGTTTGTGCATACAAGGTCAAGTGTATTGCCTTTGATATGGGTAGGTACATCAATGACTTGTGTAAGGTTGTTTTCGTAAAGGAAGGCCTTGAACTCCATGTGTAGCGATCTATATTGGGTATTGGGTTTGATTGACTGATTCCTCCAGTCAAAGCCAGGAAAATTCATGTCACCAATGAGTATGAGATGATCGGAGGGGTACTGTTCGGAGATAAGTTTTACAGTCTCTGAAAAAGCTGATATCTGCCCACCATGGTGGGGCGGTAATAGCAACAAAGAGTGATACAGTTTTTTATGCGAACAAACAAAGCCTTGACATCGCTGCTAGTTGCAACTTCTTATGGCTGTAAATGACTATTTACTGCTATCAATACCCCACCACCACTAATATTACGGTCCTTTCTGTAAAGTACGAGATCTTCATGATTTATTATACTCCCACTATTTTTTGTACTATCAACATGGGTCTCAGTTAAGCAAATTATATCACAGCCAACAGTTAATGAGGAAATTTCTACTGATTTTCCTTTGACAGATTGACAGTTAGAATAAAATAGTTTTAACAGATCGTAATCTTGCTGTTTGACATTACCCATGTCCCTGTGCTGCTCTTTTTCATATCTTTCCTGCTGGTGCACTTGAATTTTCATATCTTCAGTTCGGAATCTTAGACCATCATTGTTTTCTGAGGTCAGTTTTTTCGCAGTCTGGCGTAGCTTATATTCCTCATCTCTTACCTGTTTTGATCTATCGGGAAGACAGGAAATGGATGTGTTTTTGAAATTCTCATTTACCCTTTTGACCAATTGCCACTTTCCCGCTTCATCCATAAATTTCACTTTGATGGGTCGATCTTTTTTGTTTAGTTTGGTTCCAAGTTTAAAAGCACTAACTGGACCAGGTGTGTGTACAAAGCATTCCTCACTCACGAACTTCTTAATTTGATCTATTACTGGGGTTTTAGTGGTCTCAGTAAGGCCATACAGTATCTCGTTCACCTTACGGGCTTCAGTCTCAGTGTTTTCAATCGATTTTTCTAACAAAACCTGTTGCCTCTTTGTGTTCTCTTCAACGACCTTCATTGACTGCAATGCATCGCGGTATGATGTGTCTGGTGAAGGGGGACAGCATTTGTAGTATTTTCTAACTTTTCTTGCAATATTTTAATAGAGCTACTTACAGCATCCAGTTTTTCATCAGTAGTCTCAGCTTTAGAAGATTATTTAATGATTGCTGTTGGCTTGCATGTTGTACACAACCAGATAATGCCCTTGTCCTCCCCGTCTGATATGAGAGTGGCTTCTGTTTTGGTAAGATTTTGGCACATGCTATGAAACCAAGAACCGCAACAATCACATTCTATCATCAAGTGACACTTTTGGTCTTCCGGTTTTTTCTCACAACGTGCACAGTTGGTGCCGGTTGCTTTTGGTGGCATCGTTCACAACTCAATGCACAATTGTTTTATAAGATTTTTTGTATACTGGCTAAGATATCTCAATTAATTTCGGTTAGAAATAATTGTATCTCAGGCGGAATTTTTTAGGCGGCCATGCTGACCGGAACCGGAAATAATATGACCACCGCCATGATCATCATGATGATGATGATCATGGTGGTGGTTGAACTTGTTGTTGTTAAAACATTTGTTTGTTATTATTGTAATTATAAGTTTGTTAATAAATTGGTGATGATTATGTTTTGCTGATGAATAATAATAATTATTATTATTATAATAATATTGAATTGTTATTATTGTTGTTTGTATTATTTATTATTATTAATTAATTGTATTGTTGTTTTATTTTTAGTAATATTAAATAAATAATAATAAGCAATAAAATTAATGTAGTAGTACTATAATATCATTATTATTATAATTGTTATTATTTTTATGTTAACAATGAAAAAGATAGCTAGTAATCACGGTAATAAATGATCAGGATCATAGTAGTAATGGCGAATTGTTATTGCTTGTGTAGTAAATATTGTTTTAAATATAAAACAATTGAATAATTTTCATTGACTATTATTATTATTGTAATTATTAGTTATTTATTATTATGGTTCGTATTATTATTATTTGTATATTATTATTATTACATTAGATAAAACTGGAATAGACTTTGATTACTAAGCATGCATCAATTACACTCACTTCCCGGTAAAAATGGATAGTAGTAGCTGGTAAAATTTATTTGCTAGCTAGTGCAAAAAGAATTTTCAAATTGGTCTAATTTTTAAATAGCTCAATTGGGTAGACCAATATCTTGTGGATACAATGAAACCAAATTTGCTAATGACACATCAATAAGTAATTCTTGAAACCAGTTTTGAAAAATGTATTTTTAGTTAGAAAAGTATGGTGACTCATAACGTTAGACGGTTTTGTTTTCAAACCGTATGAACGGATTTGAAATAATCCATATGGTTTGCAAAGCGTCTTTTTTACATTGAAAATAATTGTGTGATTGTAGTGAAATAGCTCAAGAAACTATAATAAATTAATCGTCGGCCTCAGCAGGTGCGGGATTCATGCTATGAAACTGTATTTCCTGTCTAACAATTGTAAAGTCTGCAAACTGTATAGTTGTCCTGCAAATAATTCAGACGGCTTAGAAATGATTCAGATGATTTAGAAAATTACAAATCGTTCGGACGTTTTAGAAAGAGTATGAACTATTTACAGACCGTATGAACTATTTTGAAGTAGTTTTGAACTGTTTTTAAATAGTCTAAACTAAATAGTTGGAAAGGTTTGCAAAGCACATGGCTTTCGAACCAAAAGCGATCGTCATCATTTTATTTATCAACATAGATGTAGATCAAAAGAGAGCAAATTAATTGACTGTATAAAACTGTTGTTGGATATAATCTCTAAAATTAATTTTTACATATATAATTAGGTTGTATTTATTATTTAAAACAAATAATGTTTAATAAATAAAAACATTTATTTATTTAAAGAAAATTCAACTGTTCGGTGTTTAGGAAAATCATGATCAATCTTAAATGGACTGTAGATCTATGATCAATAGATCGAACCAGCAAATCGGCTCGGATTTTCAAAGCCTACAAACGATTTCACAAAGCGTTCAGAAGTTTTGCAAAAGCTCAGACTATTTCAAATTCATTCAAACGGTTTTGAAAGCATTCAGACGTTTTAAAACACAAAACGTTCTGAGCCACCATAGAAAAGCGATTTGTCTACTGTCTCAATTCCAGGCAATTAGCTATGTTCACTTACGCATGAAGCTATGCTTACATTTTATGCGCGCAGTTATAAATGCTTTGCATTAGCCGCTCGGATGTATAAAATTTTTTATAGAAGTACGCTGAAATAGCAGCAGCTGGATTGCACAGAAAACAACAAGCACTGTATCTCAGTTGTTACAGACAAGTGTCATCATAAAAAATGTTGTAATTAAAGAATGGCGCCGGTCATATTTATATTAATCTGATATGTCATTGATATGTCCTTATGAAGTGCTTCAAATACCAACTTCGTCAAAATTCAATTGAATTTTTTATTTTCTCAACACAATTAATAATAAGCGTATGATGAGGGTTGTCTCCCTTTCGACATATTCTGGGAAAACATATGAAGTACGCAAGTGTTTTAGCGAACTCTATACTTTTGTTTCTACTACTGCTAACCACATTTGCCGCAATTACCACTTACTAGTTATATCAATCAATGACCTAGGTCAGTGTACTGTTATTTGTTATGCTTCAGTGATTTCATGATCCAAAAATTGTCCAATCAAAATATGAAACAGAAGTTTAGCGTTCACTAAAACACTCGTGTACATCATAGGTTTTCCCAGAATATTTCGAAGATGTTGGAATGGGGAGACAACACTCATAACATGCTTATTATTAATTGTGTTAAGAAAATATAGAAATCAATTGAATTTTGACAAAGTTGGTATTTGGCGCACTTCATAAAGACAAACCAATAACATAACAGGTAAATATAGAAATGACCGGAGCCATTCTTTAATATTAGTAATAATATTTCAATAATTAATAAATGTTATTATTAAAATCATTGATTGATGGCATTGCTATGGTGGCTCAGAACGTTTTGTGTTTTGCATTTTAAAACGTCTGAACGCTATCCAAACCGTTTGAATCAATTTGAAATAGTCTGAACTTTTGCAAAACTTCTGAACGCTTTGTGAAATTGTTCGTGGGCTTTGAAAATCTGAGCCGATTTGCTGATTCGCTCTATTGATCATAGATCTACAGTCCATTTATGATTAATAATGTTTTTCCTAAACACCGAACAGTGGGATTTTCTTTAAATAAATAAATATTTTTTTATTTATTAAATATTATTTCTTTCAAATTAATTTAAATAATAAATACAACCTAATTATTATAAATGTAAAAATTAAATTTAGAGATTATATTCAACAACAGTTTCATACATTTAATTAGTTTGCTCTATGTCTTTTGATCTACGTCTATGTTGATAAAGTTGTATAGAGGCTGTAAATAAAATGATGACGATCGCTTTTGGTTCGAAAGCCATGTGCTTTGCAAACTTTTCTGACTATTTCAAATTAGTTTGGACTATTTTAAACAGTTCAGACCATTTCAAAATAATTCATACGGTTTGCAAATAGTTTATACTCTTTCTAAAGCGGCCATACGGTTTGTAATTTTCTAAATCATCTGAACCATTTCTAAGCCGTCTGAATTATTTGCAAGACAAATATACGGTTTGCAGAATTTACGGTTGTCAGACAGGAAATACAATTTTCTAGCATGAATCCCGCAGCTGCTGAGGTCGACGATCAATTTATTATAACCAACAAGCCCATTTTAAAACATAGTTTCTTGGGCTATTTTACTACAATTACCCAATTATTTTCAATGTAAAAGACGCTTTGCAAACCGTCTGGACTATTTCAAATCCGTTCATACGCTTTGAAAACGAAACCGTCTAACGTTATGAGCCACCATACATTGCATTCTGCTACATATTTCTTACTACTAGCAGCTATTCAATGATGTTATGTTGGACTAACAGGTATAATAATAATAAAAACTTAATCATGAGCCTGAGCAAAATTGTATAAATTGAAATAAGCACTAATCATGATAAATAAACGGCCATAAATATTATTTGTGATACTAATTAATGACTACTCGTCATCATTTAGCCTAGCCTTTGTGGTAATCCTCATTATATACCTAGAGTAATCGGCGCATATGATAAGCCTGCACTCCCTTTACATCGGTTGCAGCAGGGCTAGCTAGGATGAAAAATAATTTCAGTTAAGGGAGTCTTTAAAAAACTTTTCCAGCTTTAAAATAAATTAATTGCACTGCAATAAATTATGCACCATTCAAATCCTTACATCACAGTCTATTTTATTGACCTATAACGATATTTATATGCCCATCAGGGACCTGTTGGATTTTGGATAAAAAGACGAAAGCGTTTAGGCATTTTCTTAAATCTATGATTAAAATGAAAAAGAAGTTCATAGTCACAATTAGGCTCGATAGATTGTGCTATCTAATGCATTTTGATTCTTAGATCTATGAGCTTTAGTTTAAAAGATATGAAAAGAAATGTAATTTTTGGACAACAAAGGAATCCGAGATTTTTTGGGAACAAGTTTTTACATGAATGCTTTTGCTCATTTCATGCCGTGATCATGACCCTTTTGCACTAGCCATAAGTAGTATGAAGCATCAGTGATTGTTCGTTCTATTTTTCGTCTATTTTTCTACCTGAGCCAGTGTTCCAGTTATGGCCTCGCATTGTCGCTTTAGTCTGGAACTTGACCTAAGTTTTAGGCCAACATTTGCGGCATATGTGTATTTTGCTTGGAATATGCCGTGCGTTTTTTTATTGGGAGTTGCATGCCCCATTGTTATCTTATTGGATGATTGGTTTAGTGTGCGGGGTTTTTTGTGCTGGTTTGTTGGCCTAAGTTGAAGGTACAGCTTCGGCGACCAAATGGTCGCCGGTGCAAAGATTGTAGTATACATGAACTACCATCGTTGGCCCATAGCTTGATCAGCTAAGTTTTGCTTCAAACTTTTTATTAGACCTCAGTTCATTTTTGGCTCATCTTATTATTGATATTTATTATTATCAGTTATTAATTATTTTGAAGCCAGCACCAACAAAGACGGGTTTGAAGATTTAAAAAATTTATTAGTATTATTTGTATAATATTGTTTAATATATTATTATTGTTGTTATTATTATTTTAACCATAATTATTATTCTCAGGAGTTATTGTTGATGATCAGATTATCCTCATCTCACAAATAAAACCTGTCTTTGTTGGGGCTTTGTAGGTTCAAGCTTCAAATTGATTAATAACTGATAATAATAAATATCAATAACAAGAGCCGAAAATAAACTGGAGTCTAATAAAAAGTTCAAAGCAAAACATAGCTGATCAAGCTATGGGCCAAAGAGGGTGATTAATATATACTACAATCTTTGCACCGGCGACCATTCGTTCGCCGAAGCTGTCCCTTTAACTTAGGCCAACATACCAGCACAAAAAACCCTGCCCACTAAACCAACCATCCAATGAAATCCATTTAAAAGTTGCCAAGATAACAATCGGGCATGCAACCCCCGATGAAAAAATGCACAGCATATTTTAAGCAAAATACACATATGCCTCACCTGTTGGCTTAAAACTTAGGCTATCTGGAACTATGCCAGGTTACTCCACATAGAAAAAGAAAAAATTTTGTATCTTCCATTACCACTATATACCTACTTATTATGTATCATCACCCATACCCTTTTATTCAAGATGATCTCGTTTGCATCATCAAATTTTACTAAAGTGAATTCATAAGTTTGGTGAGTGTTTTAGTTTTAATACGCATTCATGTCCATGTGTACCGGTGCCTCATGTGCACAACTAGCATAGGACAGAGAAGAAATTCTGAGCATCTGTAATGCTATATTTAAGCCTACACTGACATAGCGGACGAGTTTACTTACTGTCCTCGAGTAATGCAATGAATGTTTTATTTCATTACCTGCAATCATAAAAATGTTTTTGTTTTAGTACGCTGCTGGTGAATGCTGGCGCAATCCTCAATTTCAACTTGTGAGTACACATCATGTCTTATTTCTGTTATAGCTTGATTGGGCACACATTTTTGTCTCGCGCATTTGTTTTTCTACAAAATCTTACTTATACTAATTTAACTAGCTGCATCAAGACTGGCATTTGTGAGGTAGATACGTTTCTATAAAATCTCAAGAGGCCACCAATTTACATTAGTGGGTTTGCCCTTGAAGTAATGGTTCCTCTGTGACACAACCTGTTACTCTGTGACACAACCTGTTAATCTGTGACACCATCTGTTACTCTGTGACACAACCTGTTACTCTGTGACACAACCTGTTACTCTGTGACACCACCTGTTACTCTGTGACATCACCTGTTACTCTGTGACATCACCTGTTACTCTGCGACACAACCTGTTACTCTGTGACACCACCTGTTACTCTGTGACACAACCTGTTACTCTGTGACACAACCTGTTACCCTGTGACACTACCTGCTACTCTGTGACACCACCTGTTACTCTGTGACACAACCTGTTACCCTGTGACACTACCTGTTACTCTGTGAAACCACCTGTTACTCTGTGACACTACCTGTTACTCTGTGACACCACCTGTTACTTTGTGACACCACCTGTTACTTTGTGACACCACCTGTTACCCTGTGACACTACCTGTTACCCTGTGACACCACCTGTTACTCTGTGACACCACCTGTTACTCTGTGACACCACCTGTTGCTTGTGACACCACCTGTTACTCTGTGACACAACCTGTTACTTTGTGACACAACCTGTTACCCTGTGACACCACCTGTTACTCTGTGACACCTCCTGTTACTCTGTGACACCACCTGTTACTTTGTGACACAACCTGTTACCCTGTGACACCACCTGTTACTCTTTGACACCACCTGTTGCTCTGTGACACCACCTGTTGCTCTGTGACACCACCTGTTACTCTGTGACACAACCTGTTACTCTGTGACACCACCTGTTACTCTTTGACACCACCTGTTACTCTGTGACACCTCCTGTTGCTCTGTGACACCACCTGTTACTCTGTGACACCACCTGTTAGTCTGTGACACAACCTGTTACTCTGTGACACAACCTGTTACCCTGTGACACTACCTGTTACTCTGTGACACCACCTGTTACTCTGTGACACAACCTGTTACCCTGTGACACTACCTGTTACTCTGTGACACCACCTGTTACTCTGTGACACTACCTGTTACTCTGTGACACCACCTGTTACTTGTGACACCACCTGTTGCTTGTGACACCGCCTGTTACTCTGTGACACCACCTGTTGCATGTATACTGTAGAAAGAAAAAGCCAGATGAACATGGATTTATCGAGATAGTCAGAGACCCAACTACAGGTCTGGTCGATAACTTATATATTTTTTTGGTAAAAACTCTTAAATAGTCTGCTGGAAGAGATAACTCTGTAGTGGGGAGTCTGTGCACTGTTCTTATTGCTCCAGTGAAGTTTTTTTGTCATTTTTCCACATAATTTTTAGGATTTTTGCTTTTTTTCATCTAATATAATAGTGTTACGCATCGGAAGAATTTAATAACACTCTGTTATTGTAGTCTTTGTCTATAGCTACAGTGTGTTATTGTAGTCTTTGCCTATAGCTACAGTGTGTTATTGTAGTCTTTGTCTATAGCTACAGTGTGTTGTTGTAGTCTTTGTATATAGCTACAGTGTTGTTGTAGTCTTTGTATATAGCTACAGTGTGTTATTGTAGTCTTTGTCTATAGCTACAGTGTGTTATTGTAGTCTTTGCCTATAGCTACAGTGTGTTATTGTAGTCTTTGCCTATAGCTACAGTGCGTTGTTGTAGTCTTTGTCTATAGCTACAGCGCGTTGTTGTAGGAGACAAGATTAGAGAATTCCTTCAAAGTCTGCGTCAGCTGAGAATATTTATAGCTTTGTGGAATCTGTTTGTTCTCTTTCTGATGTTGACGTGAGTATTCATGTATAGCTAGCTATTACACCAACTATTTATGTATAGCTAGCTAGTACACCAACTATTTATGTATAGCTAGCTAGTACACCAACTATTTATGTATAGCTAGCTAGTACACCAACTATTTATGTATAGCTAGCTAGTACACCAACTATTTATGTATAGCTAGCTAGTACACCAACTGCTGGTGAAATAATGCTGTTTTGGCTGCCTATATCACTAGAAGTATTAAATAACTTTGTCCATTTGTAATTGTTGTACAATTGGTAAATTATGTTGCTTCATACTAAAGTGATAGTTTACATTGGAGTTGTGCATCCCTAACATTCTACAAGTTGATGCGGACATAGCAGTGATCTACTCATTACATTGCAGATTCTTTGGGCACTAGATTGGCTGTGGATGTTGGAGTGGAGGTATTTCCTGGATGCAAGCAGCTCCTGTATTATGACATCATAAATTGAGGGTGTTTGTCTTTTTGTTATTTCTTTTCGGTGAATGGTGTTCTGGGTACAAAATGAATAGAATAGACACAAAATATATTTTTGTAAATAAAACTTGAAATATAAAAAGTCAAGTGGTCATATGGTGTGTTTCGGATCTTCTCAGCTTATTCCATGACTTTTTTAGCCTTGTTACCCAACAATAAAGAACCTTGCTTTAGCCTCAGTTACCCACCAAGGACATAAATGTGATTGTACCACTTGCATGAAGGCAACACGTGAAAAGGACCACAATTTAAGCCTCAGATCTACAGCTTTACATAAGAAACAACAGTAGAGAGTGGGTGGAGCTCAGTCCATGTCATCTTCAATGTGAATAGAAATGACTCCCCTCAGTAATATATATGTAACCATGACAGTGACTCCAAACACTGCAGCTATAAAAGTGTTCCTAGCCTGGTGGGGGAATTCTTTGTCTTCTATTTGTATGTCAGCGGCTGCCTTCTTCTGCCCCAAGGTGTCTGTAACAGAATGTAATTTATGCAGCAGATAGTTGATAAGAAAGGCACTGGCGTCTAATATCATTTGAGAAGTTGTCTATGCAATAATGGGATAACTCCCAACGGCTATAAAAGGCCTGAAGAAGATTCCTAACTACGCATGCAGCGAGCATACCTGTAGGTGCTGGAGGGAAATACATTCTCTTGATGTGGTTGATAGTATTACACAAGTTAGCATAGCCTTCTAGGTGAGCTTTGAGTTTGTTACGAGGAAACGGAAGGTGAAGGATTGGAGCCAAGTAACTAAACAAGATGGCGTCTGCAGAGGTGGGCCTGAAAGGGACGCGTAATGCATTCACAGATCCACATGGTTTGAAATACATAGATGCAATAATGATCAAGCCTTTCGCTTGATATGAGTGAAACCATAGATGTGATACTACCAAATAACCTAAGAAGTTCTGTGTATTACCATTGGATCACTAAATCATACACGTACTAGTGTAATGGATTCCGGTCTGTTACCACGGACATCCACTAGTCTCGAGTATTATACCTCTCTCCAGAGGGGACACTGTGCTGAGCGACAGTAACAACTGTATAGGGTAACCGAATTACCCGGTAAGGCAAGAGCCCATGGCTCGGACAAACAGTACAGCGTAGTGCTTGTGTAAGTGGCTTTATTCTCAAAGGCAAGGTGCTAGAGGATGTTTATTCCTCTAGGTTGGCAACATGAGAATGAATGCAAAGAGTAAGACAGTGTGCTCTCCTTTTATAGGAGAGCTAACAGGTACAAAACATATAACAATCATAGCACAGGAAGCAAACCAGCCAATACAATCAATTATATAAATAAGTAACCAATCAAATAATGCAACACGGTTAAATAAGGGGGGTGCCAAGTGGCTAAGGGCGGAGTCCTATCTCCTATTGTCCAATCAGTGGTCCTGCAAGGCTCCCAGGCTGTATATAGAGTAGGGTCCATGAAGTTGGTAATCTAGGAAAAGGTACTTCCTGTTCCTGACCTTGACTGAGCTCCTACATACTTTTTGAGATCCTCATCTATGTCGGCCATCTTGTGCCGGCCCGGTACAGCTATACCGGGTCAGTAGGG
The DNA here is from genome assembly GCA_945261195.1 of Cryptosula pallasiana. Lineage (NCBI taxonomy): Eukaryota > Metazoa > Bryozoa > Gymnolaemata > Cheilostomatida > Cryptosulidae > Cryptosula > Cryptosula pallasiana. The sequence continues at coordinate 14,697,832 of OX183133.1, read as the reverse complement.
GGTCAATACCGGCCCTGCAGGGGTCACTACCGGCCCTGCACACTATGCCACCGGCACAGTAGGACTTTCCACCCAAACAGCTGTTGACCGAACGCTGTGGGTTGAAGTCTAGCGCATTGTCTCGCGATGTTCTAGAGTAAACGACCTGTTCACTACTAGTGTTCATCAAAGTCTACCACACTAGTATACAACTTATGGCTCAACGACTTATACAAACAGACAACCAACAAAGAGACTGTGCATAACCTAGTTACTGCGTACCTTTTGTTTACATAGCTAAAAGTAGGTTTTACATCTAACTAGCGGAATCTGTCCAGTTAAAAACTGATGGAACAAAAATACATCCTCTAAATTCTGAATAAAGATGTCTATGCTGAAGACAAACTGCAACAAGCATTTACATAGATTTAACCTAAACATGTGTGTAACGCAAACTTACTCATTGCCAAAGAGATATCTTTGTGAGCCAAGTTTATCGGAGAGATCGCTGAGGCAACAGAATGCATCTCTGTACACCTACAATAAATGAGTCAACTGATGTAGCATATACATCGTCTACAGCAAATTCAGCTGGTAGTAGGGATGTTATTTGTCTAACACATTCACTCGCCTTCTTCTCAATATCAGCATGGCTTATAGCATTAGCCCCACCCACTTCAGAATTGTACACAAAATCTAATGCATTCAGTCGTCTCCACCTTGGTTGAAATATTGTGGCAGGGAGTGAGAATAGAGTGGCGTAAGTTTCTCTCGTAAATTCTTCATAATTTCCTTCCTCTAGCCAGTATGTATGCAGCTGCAACATATGTTTGTGTGTTATCTGTATGTAGACCTCAGTGAGCAAACGGACTGAAGTTGTACTTGACTTTGCCTACTTGTAGTGTGTACATACATGGGCGAGACTACCTCACTATGAGGAGACAACTCCAAAACTTATAGCGGAGATAGAAAGTACTATATATTGAATATAGTTTCAACTAAGTTATGGACAGCAAAGTGAGATAACAGCGTCAAATAAATCATTTGTCACCATCAACATGAAACAGCATAGCTAGATAAAACAAAAAGATGGACTCACCACAGCTGGACGCAGTCTCGAATTCATCTGTTCTATAAACGCAACAGCATCAGCGCAATCTTTTTGTGAGAGATGAAAGTCTGTGCCAAATTTCTAAAAGAAAAATTTTCATCAACATAAAACAACACATACTATGTGAAAAGGTTCAAAGTAAATATACAAGGAAACCACTTACAGATTTGCGTAGCAAGTCAAAGATATCTTCTACCGTGTGGACACAAACCTCTCCATCAGTTAATGCTGGAACTGGCTCTGATGTAACAAAAATATAGCGAGATAAAATATTATGTAAAATATAACACAAAAGTTTATGTCGCTATAGAGACAGAAGGTAAACAATAATGTAATGCAGATGAAGCACTAGCTCCGATACAAACAAACCTTTGTTAGAGAGATATCCAAATCTAGTAAAACCATCAGACCGCACATTTTCTTGGGCATTTCCAAACTTGGAATAAGCCTAAAACGTTAACATCAGTGGAGTCAAAAGCTTACGACGATTTTCTGTAGCTATCAGCAAATAATCTCGAGTTTTCAGACCTGATGAGCTAGGTAAAAAATCATTTGGCTGGTTTGAAAATGTTTGAAAACTTTTAAAAGCATGACAACTTGGAAAGTGCGCAGATACTTAACTGTGTAAAACACAAAAGGTTATGAGCCTACATATATCATAGAGGCAAGTATACATTATAAAAAAGACAAAAATATAGACATTGATGTCATGATTGTTGGAAAAACTATACGTAAAGTTATCTGAAAAGAATACTGAAGTAAACATAGGAAGGAATGAACATCGACAGAAACGAATGCAAACAAAGTTGAAATGAATGCAGACACTACCAAGTCGACATTAGCTTTAGGTGCCTCAATTCTCATTTTATGCAATTAAGAGCATTTTGACATTCATTCTAAGAATTGTCAAGATGTGTTTCCAGTGGCATGTACAGTAGCATTTCAATAGCAATTTCAGGAATGATGATATTCCCTATTTTTTAGCTATGTAAACAATTTCTAGCATAAACATTGTAATTCTATTTTTCATGCAGACAGCAATGAATTTCGGCACTTCTTAGAATGAACGCCAAAATATTCTTTTACACCACATAGTCAGCAATCATTCAAGGTATGTCAACGTTTATTTTTCAGCCTTGTCTTTTTCTATATCCTTCGATGTTCATCTGTGTCGACGTTTGTCTCAATCGCTTGTGAAAATAAGAAAACAAAGAAGTTCGACTAAAATTAATAAAAAAAATAATTAAGCATAATAACAATAATAAGTAAATGGTGGATTTTATTTATTTTATTAACCAGTGATAAGAAGTCACTCATTATTAGGAGTTGCTGGAAGAGAATTTTTCTGCAAACTAAAATTTCATCTTACTCAGGTTTGACTAGAATAACAACAGATGAATTAATAACCATCACCACAGGGCGGTAGCCATGATTAACATATGTGAAACATGCAGTTTCTAATGTAGAGGAACGCAACTACAAACAATCTGTAACAGGTGCTATGTGGAGACAATTCCCTTACAATCAACTCACTAAGTGTTTGCAATCATCTATCTATTATTACTATCATGCATGACTGGATATCCTTTGTCTGATGTTCTCACGCTTGGTGTAACCCATTCCTTGACAGTATAAATACTGGTGTAGTATCTTTAGTAGCCAGAGTTGTTTTGACTGTATTTAGGAGATTAAGTTCTTTGAATAAATACACTATTCATAAACCTCTCCCCCCCCCCCCTCTCTCTGTATTAGATAAGCAGACAATAGAGTGGAGTCAGTCATTCAATCAGTTGAATAAGCACAATAGAGCCATTCTTAGAGGGTAGACTCGACAGTAGTGGAATAGGCAGTGGAGGCCACCTCTTCCAGCTTGTCCAGCAACAGACAAAGACGATCAGCAGTCAGCCTATGCCAGTCATGCTAAGGAACTGCTTCTGATCAGACCTGTCCACTGCACATTGCTGACAAGAGACGGCAGACGATAGCCTGAGGGTCGAAACGATCAGGGTAATAAGTGCAGGTGGCGCTACCTATGGTGTGTACTGTGAGAGGCCACCACAAATTCCTGTACACTAACATTACTTAGCAATGATTTTTGGTTGTAAATTTACAATAATAATAATGTGGTGATGATTCTTTGGTTTGTAGCCACAGACAGCCTGAGTGAGAAAAAAACTCAACCCAATCATCAATAAACTGATCTATTGATTTATCAGCTATTCTTTCTTGTCGTTTACTGATACAACTTCCTACTACTGTTGTAAACAATATTTCCATTCATTGTTCGTTTATTACTACATAAACCGACAAATAAAACTATAATACTTATTATTGTTATTATCATGTGAGTCTCCATAAAGACTGTGCATAATAATTAATAATAATCAAATATAATAATATATAATAACTAGATATTGATTTGTGTTTGTGAGCAAAAACAAGAGTATTTTAGAGAATAAAAGTTAAAAAAGACGCCAAATGGACTTGAACACCTGTACTGGTTCTAGATATTCACGCACCGCACCAACTGCGCCGTCAGCCTCTGGCTGAAACAGCAAGGTTTGACACCCTCATTATTCCTAAACATCATATTTAGCAGTAAAATTGTATTTGCAAAAACTGTTCACGTTAAAAAATTTCTGCCGCTGGGAATCGTACCTGGACTTCTAAAACAGCAAGCAACAAGTTTAGCCATTGGGCTATAAAGACATGTTGCTGGTGCACAATCTAATTCAGTACATGCTGACAACTGTTTTGCTATAGCTTCATTTCTGTAAAAAGCAGCTTGTTTAAATGCAAAGATGCTTTTTTTGTTCTGGAGCCACACAAGCACATGTTTCACAAATGCCAATACAACCTGCACTCCTGTTACTACATATACTCATGTTGACTGGGTTCCTCCCTTCTGACAATGATTGTTTTTATGCGAAAAAGAAATCCATACCTGAGAATCAAACCTGAACCCTGTCAACAGCAGGTCACAATTTTAACCATTTAGCACTGTTGAATGTTGTTTATAAAGAGCTTAGCATAAAAATAAGGCGGTATGGCCTACATACAAAAAAATATTTTGGGTTTGGACATCGCTAAATACTTATCGAACATTTTCAATTTTTTTCAGATTTGTTCAATTTGTCACCTGAATACTATTTGTGCTAAAGTTTTGGAGGAGAAAAATTTTTCCGCGGTGAACAGTAAATAACGAACATTTTTGTCACACATTGAAAACCGTGTGGGCTTTGACTCTTTCACCAAAGATCAGGACTTTGGCGTATGCTCATCTGAAAGGGGGTTACAATGCGATCACAACCATGCAAATCGGAGTAACCGTCCCTGAGTTATAGTCATTTTTAGGTTGGGAAGACCTCTTTTGAAAATGGAATAGCTGCGTTGGCGGTATTGCGAGAAACTTGAAGTCACAGATTTTTGAAAGTTCAAGGATGGGGCTATATTGCCTAAAATTTTTTTGTCGCTGACTAATTCCATTTTGGTCTCCGAAAGTATTGAAAAGTGCTGTTTCTGTTGAGATTTGAAAATGGAAAAACTTGAAACAACTTTGTGCGATCGCTTTGAAGTTCAGAATGAAACATCCATACACTATGGCACATGTTTCTTGCAAATTTCAGCTAATTTGGCTTGTTGGTTCTCTAACAGGAAGCTGTTTTATGCTGAAAAATGTGATTTTCATCAAAATCCAAGATGGCCGCATCTGAACGATTTTTTTTAACGTCGTGTCATGATCAGAAGGTGAGCAAAATGCATTATCTTTCAAAAGTTCGTAATTTTTTGTCAATCGGGTCTCCGTTTTTTTGGTCACTTTGATGCTTTTGAAAACGACTTTTTACCCGATTTCGCACTTGAATTGCGATGTTCTGGAATGTTCTGTAACTTCATAACTAACTTATTTTTTGGCCCGATGCCTCACGACTGTGTCGCAAAAAACTCTGTAGCACTATCTATAACGGTTCTTGAGAAAAGGTTGACCGAGTTCGGCAAGGTTTGCGCGAAAGAAGAACAAAAAAGTAAAACCAGGCAGAACAATAGTATTTTAGATTCTCTAAAATACTAATAATAGCAAAACACTGAGGTGCTTTAATTTAGTAATAATTATTATATTATAATTATTATCATTTTAATCCGTGCAAACAAAATATTGTCATTATTGCTATTGTTATCATCATCATCAGCATCTACTTCTACTACTACTGCACTTTTTTCTTTATTTATCCAGTTTTTTTGTTTGTTTCTTAATATTATTATATTGTTGTTCAAGTTTTTAGTGGAAGGGGGGGGGGCTCTAGATTATTAGCTACTCACTAATCATCTAGACTAAGTAAGTTAGTTACGAACTACTACCAAGTTAAGTAGTTAGTAGTAGTACTAACTAAGTAATAATTATAGTAGTTACAGTAGTAGTAGTTCGAGTTGTACTCACCAAAGCGGCTAGTGAGTCAATGTCAAATGAAGGTAAACCAAACTTGGAAGGAAAAACGGTCAGATACAGAGGTTTAGGAATTGACATATTCTGTTGTGAACAATTCTTTTTTTAAATACAAACAATAACAACAATCAACAACAATGTACTGTAGTAGTACAATTTATTTTTACAGTCAGCTCCTGCAACAACTTTTGGATGTTTTTGCATCAAGCGGAACTTGACTCGCCAAATGAGCTCGAGTCTGACTTGTTGAGATACAAACAGCGAGCGTTTCCGGCACAAAGCAGTCATACCGTCTGCTGACAGTCTATCAACGATTATATATACTATGATACGAAACTCAATGATAAGAGTGCTACAGACAAATACAAGCGGTCAGATTAGGCTCCGCCCACTTTCCGAATGTCATTTGCTGTATTGACATACTGGCTGTATTGTATATTCAGCATGAGTTGGTGTATTTTAGCAGGAAGACAAACTGACATACTGGTTGTATTGTAGATACAGCATGAGTTGGTATATTTTAGCTGGTAGACAAGCTGACATACTGGTTGTATTGTAGATACAGCATGAGTTGGTGTATTTTAGCTGGTAGACAAGCTGACATACTGGTTGTATTGTACAGCATGAGTTGGTGTATTTTAGCTGGTAGACAAGCTGACATACTGGTTGTATTGTACAGTATGAGTTGGTGTATTTTAGCTGGTAGACAAGCTGACATACTGGTTGTATTGTATACCATGAGTTGGTGTATTTTAGCAGGAAGACAAGCTGACATACTGGTTGTATTGTACAGTATGAGTTGGTGTATTTTAGCTGGTAGACAAGCTGACATACTGGTTGTATTGTATAGCATGAGTTGGTGTATTTTAGCAGGAAGACAAGCTGACATACTGGTTGTATTGTACAGTATGAGTTGGTGTATTTTAGCAAGTAAACAAGCTGACATACTGGTTGTATTGTACAGCATGAGTTGGTGTATTTTAGCAAGTACACAAGCTGACATACTGGTTGTATTGTACATACAGCATGAGTTGGTGTATTTTAGCTGGTAGACAGGCTGACATACTGGTTGTATTGTACATACAGCATGAGTTGGTGTACTCTATAAACATAAACTAGAAATATAAATGGATGTCCAAATATTGATGCCCTAATAATTTAGAATTTCAGCAACCGCGCATCATCTATGGCTGGTTTTGGAGACAATGGCCCGTCTACCTAAAACAAAACACTTTACTCTGCAGTTCATGACAATTCACTTCACTGTTTAGATGAATACTAGTTTATAACAGCACCGAGTTCTGAACCCTTTTATTTACTTACAGGCATGTTCAAATAAAATGTAGCGCTTTTCTAGAAATTAATCATCTAACTGCATATAACTTTTACAGGAATAGATATATTCATAAATAAAATTGTTCCCTGTATGTAGCTTGGGGTCCCAAGTATGACATGTTATGAAAATATACAGTCAATAATCTACACTATTCCTCAAACATTCAGCTGTGGTTTGTTGCCTGAAGTTTTTTGACTTACACGTTAGTAATCACAGCATAAAAATCCTGCAAAATTCTAGTCTGGACACAAGTTACAAGTATTTTAAATGACAAAACTTACCTGTTTGCATGGCTCTGCATGGTCAGTCTTTTACCCGGGGTAAAAAATTAGTCGCTTGAAAGACATTATTTCAAACTCTTTAGATTGTCCGATATTAGCGGTGAAGCTTCAAAATGTTCCTGAATCAAAAAATATGTAGCCCATCTTAACACCAATGCTTGCCTAACCTAGACATACAATAGCAATTTAAAGATATATTTTAAACGTTGGAAAAAAATAATTAGATCCAATCACAATATCAATTTATTTGACTTGGCCCCACAGCGATAGTGAAAGCGATATTTATTGTTCTTAACCATGTGTTATATTCTTACATGTAATTGATAGCCCATTAAACTTTGGAAGCAGCAGCATCACACTGCTTTCTCCACAACAATCGTTCACAAACAATGATACATTTGTAAGTATGTTGAAGCATTACAATCCATTGATGTAATAGATGTTGCTCTTTGCTTGGGAGAGGATATCGAGGAAAAAATTGAACTTGGCCAACAGTATTGGTGTTTTAATAGTAATCATCATCACTATTATACCGATAAAAAACAAATAATGCAAGCAACCAAAGTATAAAAAAACAAGTCACAGACGGACAGTAACTGCAACACAATAATTATTAATAGCTTTAATTCATGGACTTTTTAACTATCATTCTATATCTCAATCTCTATCATTTTCAAGTTTTTAAAGGCTCCCACTTACTTCCATCCAATATTAGGTGGTCTAAAAACTCTATTTTAAAAAGAGCCAGAATCACTTACACTGTCAGAAATAGGTGGGTTTTTAGACTAGTTGGTACCTGATGCATTCAAACACCAGGTACCTAAAAACTCACCATTTTTTGGCAGCAGGCCGGTGACCAAAATAGTAAATACTTGGTTATGTTAACCCAGATCTCCTAAACCCCTAGGGTATGGGGAGAGGGAGACGTCATGTTAGTTGTAAAAGTTAGAGAATGAATTGAACATAAAGTCAAAACTAAACATATTAAAAGAAGGAAAGCTCAATTGCTGGTATCACCGTTTTTGGACTGGGCGTGCAACAGAAAAAGCCTTAGTGCATGTCACTTGTATTGGAAACTTGCATTGGAGGCACCGACTCGACCGCTCTGGGCTCTAGCTGCCAGGAAGCCTTGTGTCCAACGTACAGTCACCGGATGAAAGAAGTCGGCTAGCATTCTCCTTATGAGCAAATTATGGCCAACTTTATCGAAGGCTTAGGAAAAATCTAAGACCGCTGCATGAACCATTTGATTTTTGTTGATATAGCTCATAATAATGTCATACAAAACTGTTGCAAGCTGGGTTGTACATACAAAAGAGCCCTCTTCTGAAACCAACTGCCAGCTGTTATCAAATCAATGAATGTTTCCAGATGAGCAGTTAGCTGACCGCCAACAGTGATACACATGCAAATACTATTAATTTACATACAGCCGAAATTTGAGTTGATGTGCCAAGAGACTAGTAATATATTTTTTCATAATAATGAAGTTTGAAATGAAGAATCATAGTAATAATACTAACATTGTCATTATTTATTCAATCAATAACAGTGATGTTCTAACGATTATTAATTAATTATTCATGATAATGATCATGAATCCAGTTATTGTTATTCATGATCATTAATCATCATCAGCATTATTATTATTATCAGTAGTGCTAATTAATTACTTACTTCGTACTTCTAGGATGATCGCCAACTTCAATACTGAAGGTCCCGGCAATGTGGCAAGCCGTCTGTCGGCAATCGGTCCAGTGTAGCCAACGGGAAATCATGGGATTGACAGTCTTGGGACCTAGCCAGCCACCGGGGGACCATGTAGCAGTGAGCTACTGGGGGGCAAGGAATTCCAGACTTTGGCTGTAGCAACGAAGAAGCTCTTTAGGTGTGATTTCGAGTTGCAGTGGGGGATGGTGTACTGCCGGTCATGGCGTCTTGAGTAGCCCAAAGTTGGGATGTGCCTGTCGAGGAAGTCCTCAACACTGGTCGCGACCTCCCCAAAGTGCATCGCCCGGAAGAAACCCAGTCTTCTTCTCTCTCTTCTCTCCTGGAGATGCTCCCACCCTAGTTCTGATATAAGGGCAGTGGAACTGGTGGTATGGTCTGTTCTTGGTATGCTGTGCACCATTCGAGCAGCTTTACGCTGCACTGACTCTAGTTGTTTGGCCTGGGTGGATGTCAGCGAGGAGTCCCACAGCGTGGACGAGTATTCCATGATTGGTCTAACTAGGGAACAGTAGGCTTTGTCTCTGGGTCTTTTTAGAGATGATGGTATGGTGGTTAATAATAATAATAGTAACAGCAACAACAAAAATATATTATTATTATTATCAGAAAAAAAAATCGGGAGAAATTAACAATTAAAAGTGAAAAGATTGATTGCCACCAGTAAATTAAAATAAGAAACTTACTTTATTAATTATTATTTATTAATAATAATTATATACATTATCATGATAATTATCATTGATTATTATTATCATCATTGATTATTATTATTATTATTAAACAATACAGGAAGTGATAGTAGTATTATGATGATAGTCATAGTGATGATGAAATAATAATTAACAAAGATATAATAATATGTGTAATAACTTTATTATAATAATAATATTAATAATAAATAATGATATTAAATCTAATAATAATAATAAATAAATAATTTATTATTCTTATTATAATTATTATAACAATAAAAAATAATAATAATTAATAATCATCAATGACGCTGCTGCAACTTCAATCACTCACTCTCACTAGTTAGTGGCCATTATTTACAGTGTACCTTCAAATACCCTCTGTTCATTCTATTGGTTCAGCAGCTATTTTGCAAAACAAACATGAAAAGCAGAAGAAAGTGAAAGTATATCCTAGACAAAACTTGCCATACCAATGACAACTTATTTTTCATCACCACCTAAATGCCAAATGACATTCGGAAAATGGGCGGGGCCCAACGTGCTGTTCTCAAATATTCGCGAGAGTTTTGTATCATAGTATATATAATCGTTGAGTCTATTGTACTTGGCAGATTTAGAGCTGGAGTTGCCTTTTCTTTAAAATGTATTGGAGGAGAGAGAAAGAAACTCTTAATCCATCAACGGTATCATTATACTACCATAATTAGTAGCTTAAGTTTTAGGCCAGCATTTGAGGTATATGCATGGATGAAATATAATATATATATATGTTATATTTCATCCATGGGTGTATGTGTATTTTGCTTGGAATGTGCTGTGCGTTTTTTTATTGGGAGTTGCATTACCCATTGTTATCTTGGCAACTATTAAATGGATTTCATTGGATGATTGGTTTAGTGGGCGGGGTTTTTGTGCTGGCAACAAACCAAACCAGCACAAAAAACCCCGCCCACTAAACCAATCATCCAATGAAATCCATTTAAAAGTTGCCAAGATAACAATGGGTAATACAACTCCCAATAAAAAAACGCACAGCACATTCCGAGCAAAATACACATACACCCATGGATGAAATATAACATATATATATATTATATTTCATCCGTGCATATACCTCGAATGTTGGCCTAAAACTTAGGCTACATAATTAGTTATGTCACATCTAGATGCCTTTTTATAATTTTTGCACTTTTATAATACTCAGTGAAAAAAGTTTTACAAATTTTTGTTAGCACACGTATGCCAACAACTATACACGTTACGTAACTCCAAAATCCAATTTTTCAACATTGCTATGGACAGTTGTTAAGCTTTTGGTTGCAATGGTTCGCCTGAGAATGGTTTGTCACCAAACAAGTTTGTTACTGATGGACTGGTTGATCATTAGGTCATTGTGACTGTACTATAAATTAAATAAGTTTATAGTGTCCTGTATTGAACCATCAGTTTGGTGTAGGTGTGTGTATTCATATCACATTGCAAACATACCCATATAGTATATACATATATGGCATCCTGGCAAATAAAAATAAAAAGGGTAGGTAATGGAGTTGTCCATCTACTTTATAAACAAAAAGAATGGAGAGACAACTTCATAGTAAGGTGTTATGCAAAAAAGAACTAATCAGCACACACATGGCATTGTATAAGATATCTGTCTTGTAGTGGTCAACACGCCAACATACCTACATCCACGCAGGCTAATACAACTCTAATCGCACCTGCAGTACGAAAGAACGCAGCTTTAATAGGTTTATTAGAATGTTCTTTCTGTGGGTTCATAGGCTACATTAGCGTTCTTTCCATTGACATCTGATAACTCATGATTGTCACTTTTCTTGCTAGCATCAGTGAAGTCTAACTCTTTCTTTGTGTTTTCTTTGTAGATGTCAAAGCTGCAGTCATAGATCTCCACAACACCAAACAGGATGCCTAGCACATTCTTTACGAGAAATACCGATATTGAATCCTCATAGATGGCAGCCATGTAAGATCTTACGGCTAGAAGGGGTATGTTCAGTAGCAGCAGCTCTGTAAGTACACATAGTTGCACATGTACTTGAATAAAAGAATACAGCTAAAGTACATAGTAACTTATGTGTTTATTTGTATTTATGTTCTCGTGTCACTCACCAAATAAAGTTTTTATGATCTTAATCTTCAACGAGCTGTCATGGCTTGCAAAATGATCAATAAAAAGGCTCAATAGAACAATTGATGGGCGAATCAGGTTGAGTGTAACAACAGCCAACACAATGTCCTCTAGCACTGCAGGAAACGTATCCTAAAAAGATTATGGCGCTATAACACAGACACATAAGCCGACAATTACCGGTGTGCGAAAGTGTTGAGAGTTATCCTCTTTGTATAGAGCCGTGCCTACAAGTTTTTGCTATTGATCTCATTGAACACAAGATTTTTTATATTTATTTGTATATATGGAACCCAAGCTATCAAATGCAAATGAGGTTTGGCGTGGCTTTTGACAAAAAGAGCCAAAGATGGTTAATTAAACACTTACAGCATTATCTTTGGCTGTCTCAAATAAGGCATCAAGTACATCTACTGTATCCAATAAATCTATTGTAAACATCTTCACCAGAGACAAAATGGCCGCTCTTCTAGCTAATGACTCATGGTTGTGATGATGTCCCCAAGTAAAGAATATACATATCAGGGCTGTTATACTACAAGTAGGTATATTTATAGCCTCAGAGCGATATTTAGGGCATGAATAGGCAGTATTTAAAATCACTTAATTACCAAAACTTTTCAATTTTTGGGAATTTCTTCCAAGCTTTCAACGCCAGAATGAAAACACTAAAATGAATGTTAGAGCTGAGGCTACGTGTTAGTTAACTTTTATTAATCATTTACTACAATTAAACACTATTGCCAATTTTGATATAATTAAAATCGCATGTACCGCTGAGCCTACTTAAGCAGCTCTTTGAAAGAGAGGGGGGTTAGTCTCTCCACCCTTAAATTGCTCATCAATAAACACTCTCTACCTGTGATGGTACATTTTTTAAGCTCTTCTGCTCATATAACTACTGAAGTAATATCTTCTACAGTCAAATTACTTAGACATTAATAACATAGATTATTCGCCTGCTGGCTGCGTCTATCAGGCACCTAGATGTCCATATCTGACACAGTCCTAATAATTTATATTTAAATGGACATTCTGTCGAGTGGCAAAAGATGCAGAGTTTATTGCATGTATGCTACAAGTAAGGAAAGTTGACACATTACGGTGTTGTATTTGTTAGTTCTGTACTTCTATGTCGTATGATATAGATTCACAGCCTTGAGAAACTCTTGTGCCAAGCAGATCATTGCCATTTTGATGACTCACTTTGATTTTAAATAGAGCAACTACTTGCACTTGTTAATCTTTTGTGCTATGTATTATATTGTAATGGATTCCGGTCTTGTTTCCACGGACATCCACTAAGCTCAAGTGTTATGCCTCTCTCCAGAGGGGACACTGTGCTGCTCAACAGCGACAACTGTGTAATAATGCAACCGAATTATCCGGTATAGACAGAGCCCATGGCTCACACAAACAACACAGAGTGCTGTTTGAATACTGGCTTTATTCTCAATAGGCAAAGTCCTAGGGTGGGTATCCACTAGGGTTATTGGCAAGACATGAGAATGAAGGCAATGAATCTGAACAATGCCAGCTCTTTTATAGGTAACTGGCAGGAAGTAATTAGCATAAAATCATATAACGGTAAGAGCGCAGGAAGTAATTAGACCAATGCAATTACATATATAAATAAACAACCAATCATGCGATATACAACGATTAAATGAAACAAGCGCCAAGTGGCTAGAGGCAGAGTCTTGTCTCCCATTTTCCAATAAGAGTGTCCTACAGGGTCCCAAGGCTCTGGATAGCTTGCGGTCTTGGCTACTTCGGATATTAGGAAGGGTATCATTCTGTTTTTGGCTTAGTGCAGGATCTTGACTGGATTTAGAAGTCCTCTGCTATGGCAGCCATCTTTGACCGGCCCTGAGTCACCATACCGGGTCAGCAGGGGTAACTACCGGCCCTGCTGGGGTCACTATCGGCCCTGCACATTTTGCTATCGGCACAGTAAAGCCTTGGTACCGGCACAGCATCTTACCGATGGCTGTAGGTAGAACTCTAGCGCATGATTGTTCACCAAAATCTACCACAATATTTTTGCTACCATTCTGTTATTTTTTATGACTGTAGTGAACATTGTGAAAAGATAAAATGAGTTTATTGTCATCAAAATATAAGAACAACTTTCTTCTTTATAATTCAAGTTATAAGAGCGAAACAGTTGTTAGTTGTTAGTTGTTAGTTATGGCCTGTATTTAGTTGCAGATTTTGGAGAACCTTTTAATATTCAGTGCAATATACAACAATAGTTTCAACCTGTTGGAAATAGGCTACCTTATACCAAAGGTTATTTATATTTTGTTGACCACCTTTCACTGGCACACCAGCATCAGAGACTAATTGAAGTGCATATTGTGTTATATATTAGATAGTTAACTTGGTATATACATTGTGGGTATGTAATGTAGTATGGTGCATTGTGGGTATGTAATGTAGTATGGTGCATTGTGGGTATGTAATGTGGTATGGTGCATTGTGGGTATGTAATGTAGTATGGTGCATTGTGGGTATGTAATGTGGTATGGTGCATTGTGGGTATGTAATGTAGTATGGTGCATTGTGGGTATGTAATGTGGTATGGTGCATTGTGGGTATGTAATGTGGTATGGTGTACTGTGGGTATGTAATGTGGTATGGTGTATTGTGGGTATGTAATGTGGTATGGTGTACTGTGGGTATGTAATGTGGTATGGTGCATTGTGGGTATGTAATGTGGTATGGTGCATTGTGGGTATGTAATGTGGTATGGTGCATTGTGGGTATGTAATGTGGTATGGTGCATTGTGGGTATGTAATGTAGTATGGTGCATTGTGGGTATGTAATGTGGTATGGTGCATTGTGGGTATGTAATGTAGTATGGTGTATTGTGGGTATGTAGTGTAGTATGGTGTATTGTGGGTACGTAATGTAGTATGGTGCATTGTGGGTATGTAATGTGGTATGGTGCATTGTGGGTATGTAATGTAGTATGGTGCATTGTGGGTATGTAATGTAGTATGGTGCATTGTGGGTATGTAATGTGGTATGGTGCATTGTGGGTATGTAATGTAGTATGGTGTATTGTGGGTATGTAGTGTAGTATGGTGTATTGTGGGTACGTAATGTAGTATGGTGCATTGTGGGTATGTAATGTGGTATGGTGCATTGTGGGTATGTAATGTAGTATGGTGCATTGTGGGTATGTAATGTAGTATGGTGCATTGTGGGTATGTAATGTGGTATGGTGCATTGTGGGTATGTAATGTAGTATGGTGCATTGTGGGTATGTAATGTAGTATGGTGCATTGTGGGTATGTAATGTGGTATGGTGCATTGTGGGTATGTAATGTAGTATGGTGCATTGTGGGTATGTAATGTGGTATGGTGCATTGTGGGTATGTAATGTAGTATGGTGCATTGTGGGTATGTAATGTGGTATGGTGCATTGTGGGTATGTAATGTGGTATGGTGCATTGTGGGTATGTAATGTAGTATGGTGTACTGTGGGTATGTAATGTAGTGTGGTGCATTGTGGGTATGTAATGTAGTATGGTACATTGTGGGTTTGTAATGTAGTATGATGCATTATGGGTATGTAATGTAGTATGGTGCATTGTGGGTATGTAATGTAGTATGGTGCATTGTGGGTATGTAATGTAGTATGGTGCATTGTGGGTGGTTTCAACATGGTGTAGCGCTTTTGGTTCGTTGTAACCTGATCTAGTGCATTATGTGTAGTTGTAACATAGAGTGGTGCATTATGGGTCATTATTACGTGTTACTAGCAAGTTACCACGTGTTGCAGATAGTTTAGTTTTGAACTTTCGTCGGAACGTGGCTTCAAATTGTCAAACTCATTATTTTACGATGAAGAGACTGTTATGTAATGTGAAAACTGTCAGCAAAACCAAATCGGGTTACCCATACCGAAAGGGATAACCCAGATGCTCTAGGTAAAAAGTGGTTGTTTTGAAAAAGCTTCACTACTCTGGGAGTTGTGGGTGCATCATGTAAAGATGACTTACCTGGTTGCGTGTGTGCGTTAACATACACTGATTGCTGGCAGGCTCTGGTGCATTGAGTAGTCTACCTGGATGCTAAGAGAACAAGCTAGTGTCTCAATTGTTGTAGGGGTGTATGGGAATTTGTATACTCTTAAAATTGTTTACTTTGTTTACTCTGTTTACTGTTACTCTTGAAACCTTACTAACCCATATATACCCTCCCATAGCACTCATATATACCCTCCCATAGCACTCATGTATACCCTCCCATAGCACTCATGTATACCCTCCCATAGCACTCATGTATACCCTCCCACAGCACTCATGTATACCCTCCCATAGCACTCATGTATACCCTCCCATAGCACTCATGTATACCCTCCCATAGCACTCATGTATACCCTCCCATAGCACTCATATATACCCTCCCATAGCACTCATATATACCCTCCCATAGCACTCATGTATACCCTTCCATAGCACTCATGTATACCCTCCCATAGCACTCATGTATACCCTCCCATAGCACTCATGTATACCCTCCCATAGCACTCATGTATACCCTCCCATAGCACTCATATATACCCTCCCATAGCACTCATGTATACCCTCCCATAGCACTCATATATACCCTCCCATAGCACTCATGTATACCCTCCCATAGCACTCATGTATACCCTCCCATAGCACTCATGTATACCCTCCCATAGCACTCATGTATACCCTCCCATAGCACTCATGTATACCCTCCCATAGCACTCATGTATACCCTCCCATAGCACTCATGTATACTCTCCCATAGCACTCATGTATACCCTCCCATACCACTCATGTATACCCTCCCATAGCACTCATGTATACCCTCCCATAGCACTCATGTATACTCTCCCATAGCACTCATGTATACCCTCCCATACCACTCATGTATACCCTCCCATAGCACTCATGTATACCCTCCCATAGCACTCATGTATACCCTTCCATACCACTCATGTATACCCTCCCATAGCACTCATGTATACCCTCCCTTAGCACTCATGTATAGCCTCCCATAGTACTCATGTATACCCTCCCATAGCACTCATGTATACCCTCCCATAGCACTCATATATACCCTCCCATAGCTCTCATGTATACCCTCCCATAGCACTCATGTATACCCTCCCATAGCACTCATGTATACCCTCCCATAGCACCCATGTATACCCTCCCATAGCACTCATGTATACCCTCCCATAGCACTCATGTATACCCTCCCATAGCACTCATGTATACCCTCCCATAGCACTCATGTATACCCTCCCATAGCACTCATGTATACCCTCCCATAGCACTCATCTATACCCTCCCATAGCACTCATGTATACCCTCCCGTAGCTCTCATGTATACCCTCCCATAGCACTCATGTATACCCTCCCATAGCACTCATGTATACCCTCCCATAGTTCTCATGTATACCCTCCCATAGCACACATGTATACCCTCCCATAGCACCCATGTATACCCTCCCATAGCACCCATGTATACCCTCCCATAGCACCCATGTATACCCTCCCATAGCACTCATGTATACCCTCCATAGCACTCATGTATACCCTCCCATAGCACTCATGTATACCCTCCCATAGCACTCATGTATACCCTCCCATACCACTCATGTATACCCTCCCATAGCACTCATGTATACCCTCCCATAGCACTCATGTATACCCTCCCATAGCACTCATGTATACCCTCCCATACCACTCATGTATACCCTCCCATAGCACTCATGTATACCCTCCCATACCACTCATGTATACCCTCCCATAGCACCCATGTATACCCTCCCATAGCACTCATGTATACCCTCCCATACCACTCATGTATACCCTCCCACAGCTCTCATGTATACCCTCCCATAGAACTCATGTATACCCTCCCATAGCACTCATGTATACAAACAAACCTTTTAAAAATATATAGTTGATCGTGCACAGTGGGTAATTATTATTGGATATAGGACATTTTAAGTACTCACAACTTAATACAGTGCATTGTGGGTAGTTGTAATGTAAAATTGTGCATAGTGTGACATATATATCAAGGGCAGCTGTACTTACCAAATGCTGACTTTAAGATCTCCAATCTGTTCTTCTTCTCTATGCAAGTCATTAACAAATATGATGGACACACGAGCTCCTAGTATCGCTGCATAGACCAACCAGCTCACAGAAGCATATGGTAACCCTGTGTGTATAAGAACAGGCATCTGATTTTGTATATCTACTGATCTACTTTTGTATATTTTTTGACTTTGGTGTAATTATTATACTCTACCAGGTGACCTGTTGTGAATTAGGTAACTAGGTTTTCTCTGATAACATTATCAAAGATTATACAGTATATTTCTGTATATATCATAAGGATTCCTACCTTTAACGAACCCAGTTTGGTCTTTGTGTTTTTCATTTACATGTTTTAGCCTCCACTCTCTTAGGTAGAAGGAGGCAACGAATAATATGGCGCAGGCTGTATCTCCTATAAACCAAAGCCATTGTGTAGTGTGTAGTGTCTGCAACGATAGTTTTCAACTTGTACTACATGTTTCCTTGTACCAACATCTGTGCGCAGCGATAAATAAGTGTGTACACCAGCTTCTATGTATGCCATAATCTCACGTAGTTAGGCATTTTGGAAATCGTCCATTGCTGAATTTGAAATCCTATAATTTTACTTGGTTACAAAATGAGCACAGATCCACAACCGTAACAACAATAAAAAATAATCATTTCCATACAAATTTTTTAAGTGAAGTCGAGACCACTTACTGCAGCCATGTGTTGGTTGATAAGAAATGCTTGCAATAGTACTAGTAGTATGCATACTGTTTGTACCGGAATATTCTTACACTTTCCTAAACACGTTCTCCTCAGAGGGTCTTCCGACACCATTGTCTCACTGCCGGCCGAATCTTTTACCGCCGCTAGAAACCACGAATCCATATTTGTGTTTATCGGGAAACACTTTGATAGAAGAAAAGTTGACTAGACGAGTTTTGTATCAAGCAGTTTTATATGTTTGTCTATCCTGCGAAAGGCAGCAGGAAGTGACATCAGCTGATGGTATGAGTGACTATATTATATCCCTGCAGTTGATGATGCGTAAAAGACAGATAAGTTTAGTTAATTCCTAGGGCTATTTATCCACCACTTCCACTAGCCAGTCTCCGTTAGGTAAACAATCCACAAGTAAGTTTTTTATTTGACTGCTTGCGAGAATTGAAAATCAAATCAAAATGCATGAGAATTTATGAATATGTACCGGCCAGTATGAAGCTCCGCCTTGTCTTCAAGCCAGGGGTGGATATAACCAATTATAATTAGCTCCAATGGCAAACATTTGATTTCTAACCTCTAGTGCAAAAAAGAAGACATATTAGTGTCATGGAAATTCAAAGCTGTTGCTAGGAATATAAAAAAGTAAATGAAAAAGTAACCAGAAAAAAACCAACTCAGATTTTTTTATGGAAATGGATCCACCACTGCCTCAATTGACAACGTTCTTTTTGGACTGCAGTTTATCTTCGAAAATCCATAAATAATTTTATCAACTTACCAAATTAGTAGCATACAAGGCGCAACACAAAGACGGCTTTTCAACTATAGCTTAATGTATGAGCACATTTTACTGGTAATTTGATCAACATAAGAATGTTTGCTTTAGGCTGTCAGGTCTAGGTGTGTATTTGTACAATATTCAGTTACACAGCCCCCATTATGTGATACAATATTTTTTGGATCAAAAGTAGCAATGTTTCTGTCAAGGTGGTAAAACTTCATTATTTCTATTAGAAGCAATGAACTTGGAAATTTTTTTTGTTTTATTACTACTAATCTGAGCTGACTTCCTTAGCAAATAGGTTGATTCTTTTCTACAATTAGCTGAATGTAAACAATATTACTAGTTGTGTTTACATATAACATGCTGAGTACATACTCTGCATATGTGTACCTGGTTTATGAACTTAGAGTGAAAGTTCCGTGTATATGTGAGGCCTATAGCATAGCAATGGGTTATGTAAGTATATTGAACTTTTTGTGATGAATAATCATTCATCGCCCGGGAATTTTTTCTCTCACTTTGAGAAAAAATAAAACCACACAGAGTGTTAACAGGCAAGTTTTTGTACACTACACCAGGGTTATATGTTAACCTTGCTACCTGATCACCATAAAACTTGGTTAATTCATCTTTATATCTATAGAATAATCCCCTCTTGTTTGTTATAAGCAAACATAACTGTTTATTGAACGGTATTTAATCGTTTAATATATGTAAGTGTTTCAAATGCTGGCATAAGTAACCACACAAAAACTTCACGCAAGATTTGATAATAAATTGGTATTTGTTGTATTGTGTTAGCGTTTTTTTTTTGGTGTTACATATGCAAATGCTACATTTGTGAGTGATTGCATATATTGTTGATATAAATAAATAAAGTAAAACATATAGAAAACAAATGTGATCATATGTACAATTTTTCAACTTTTTCAAATGGCAACCTGTCTGTCATTATCATGGCCGTGACAAACTGATAATCTACAGGAAGATAAAACCTAAGTTAGCCTCAAGTTTAATTTGATTTGACCTTGACAACTACCAGTGGTTACTCGAATTTCTCGATCTATGTTTTGCCATCTCCATTATAACCCAATACAAATCATGCGGTGATATCCCAGTACACTTGCAGGTGTTGGCATGTCATCTACAGGTCCTGAGCTTTTTAAGAAATTCTAAAGAAATCCTGAGGATTTCCTTATCACACTTTATGTAATCAAATACTATATTCAGTTTCAAACTTTAAAAAGACAATTTATGTTTATTCAGCTATCAAGTAACGTTTTCTGCTATTATTACACTAATAAAATTTAATTGCATTTATACAAGAGTTGTTTATAGATAACAAGGAAATTTTAAAGATTTGTAAGGTCTTCAGGATTGATAGATACCATTCCAGCTCCTAGTTGAACACTTGCCCACCATAACCAAATGTTGGCTACTTTATGTTAAGTCTGACATTATCCGTTTACTTCTGTAGCATATCAACTTGAACTTCACACACAATAGCTACATGGGCAGGTAACTCCGATGTTGATAATTGTTTGACATTTTGTGCAATAGTTTTATTCCAGTGTAAACTTGAAGTTCATTCAGTGTTGGTATAACATCTATCCATCCTGAAGTTTTCGGGGAAATCCAGAGGATTTACTTGTTAGAATTTGTGTTATTACTTACCACATTTATTTTAAAATATTAAAATTACATGTTTATTTAATTATTAATTAATATATTTTGGTACTATCAAATGATTAAGTTAAATTAAGTTTATGTGGGAGCTAATTAAAGATAGTTAGGAATTTCTCAGGATTTCAGGACGACAGATGTCATCCCAGCACCTTTTATTCTAATGTAATTGCAATCAGCAGTAAAACTAATTGGTTGTGGTGGCAACAACATTTCCTGTTGTTTAAGCCTCTGGGAACTAGTTTCCTGTTACAAGTTACTACTAGTAACAGGAAACCAGTTACTACTACTAGTGTTGCTTTGAGCACTGGTCTGTTTATTTTATTGATTGGAAAACTTGATTCTTATTGAAAGTTTGAGTATCTCTGAGAGTCAAGTTCAATACCTCTTGTAGGCTCCACGCATCATAATAAACGCTGTGAGCATGAAAGAACTAGAAATTCACAGCCGCACGCATGTCCCCTTTTTATCTCTGTTACATACACTAGATATTACTATGGCTCATTTAGCCTAACCACATAAGTTATGTTTATAATCCTCACAGTATAACTCTAGTACACACCACAGATAAAATATACTAGGATCCCCAAATAATCAAAGCAGATGTAACCAAAATCAGCCATTTTAAATTCCAGATAAGTTACGTACCAGACATAAGCCTTTACCGGCAACTCCCGCTAATGATTCCAGCAAGTGCCGTTGCTGACAAAACTTGTATCTAAGGACGTAGTTGTCTTTTCTAATGAGAAAGCAACTCCATCGTTATAAAAACAAGATACTGTGACTGTTGTGATATACATAACCAACAATTATATACCTATGTATAATCGATAATATGAAGATATGAATGATGTAACATCATAGCAACTCATGCAAACTGCTAAATTTGCATCATGACCACAGTTAGATTAAGGGGCTGTAGCTGGCATAGTATATCACATCCATGGCACTCACAGAAAAGACTTGGAAGTTTACCAGGCATAATGTGATCAGCTACTGATACTGTATACTACTAGTTGGGTTTACTGTAAGGGCTAGTTTACTGCCTTGGCTAGTAGGGCTTGTAGGCTAGTTCACAGATCTATCCCCCCCCCATAAACATCTGGATTCTACACTGTTTAGAGCTGCCCTGGCTGAACGCTCATCAAACCTTCAGAGGGAGTTATTAGCACTTTATTATGCATTAGCTCGGGTTCCATAATAATGCTGGTATAAGGACTTAAATTCCAACAATAGCTACACAATAATTGACTAATACAGTAGAATAAAGTATTGACTATTCAATCGCTAGATATTCCAAAAGAAGTTGTCTACACAATGTTTAGATAACTTCTGTTGTGACAAAGCTGGTATATATACTATAGTAGTAAAATGAAATATACAGTTGTTGTATTAGCAGCTATGATAAAAACTGTTTTTTTTTTAAAGTCCTTCATTTGTACAAATCACAAATTCCCACCAAACTTTATAAATTTCTCATCTGCTCTGAATAAACACTTCTTCACATTGTAGTGGCTATAATTATAATGATTACAGCAGGTTAAAGCATGAATAAACCTACGATAAGAATATAACTGTTGAGAATGCTGCAGTGATCTTAATTGATGACATGAATACCGACCATTTTCTTCTTGTAGAGGAAAATAATTAGAGTCAGTGAACTATTAGTTAGTCATAATAAAAGTTTTTAATTATTTGCATCATATCATATCTTATGGTTCATAAAATGAAATTATGTAACTCTTAAATAAATGTTTGTAGGTTGTTACCTAACGTAAAGAGATAGATTGTTATACCAGCTTACCACTGCTCTGTAAGATTACCACTGGGATCAATCGATGATGAAATATATATGAGAATTGTGTAAAACTTAACGAGTAACGCGCATATATAAGCATATATATAATGCATTCTCTGTGGGTGGTATACATATATTAGGTGATGACCTTTTGTGTTGTAGAATATAATGTAAACTATGAATTTGATATAATTTACTTGAAATGTTCAGCAAATTTCTTATCTGATTATAGAACTCTCAGCTTCCTTATATAATAGCTTGGATACATCATAATATAGTCTCTCATACACTCAAAATAGCTTAGAAAACAGTTAGTTACAGAAAAAGTATTGACAGCGTTTGACCAACATCTGTAGACTATCTTCTGGAAGGAATAAAAATACATGGCAACTATCTTGTAGACACCTGAGAGCCTTGATGTGTTATGAATCTACAGATATGTATGCTTTACCTGTCAGCAATAGCTTTAGTTGCAGTTCTCTTTTGTATTCTCCTAGAGTACTCAGCCTAAAATACTTGTTGTATGTCTAATTGTTTAGCCTTTGAGGTGATGTGACCATTAGTTAGTTGTGGCAAACAAAACTATTTGTCAGTTCATTTTCCTACATCAGACGTTACATATAAAATGATATGTTATATGTATTATTTATATGTGTGCGCTGGGACTAATTAATTGTTTTGAATATTGATGAGCATTCATGTTGTGAAATCAAAAGGGGAACAAAGATATATAAATCAATAATATTGATCTGCAACTACTGATATACATAAAAGTTAAAGCTGTTGTTACATGGTAACATGACATGTTTGGTGGATTTTAGCGCAGTTAGACTGCTTTAACAAACACATTTTGTATATTCATCTCTACACCATAAATTTCATGCAGACCCCATAAAACTACATGTACACGTAACAATTCCCTAGCAATTTTTCTTAGCAATAAGAGAAAGTCCTTACAAAATTTGTACACTTTCTTAGCATTGCCCATTCTATAGCAATTTTGGCCAAACTTGCTGTTACAAATCATAGCTTACAAATTTTTTACATAATCACTGATAGATCGAAGTGTGACATGTGACTTGATATTACTAAAAACTGTGGATAAAATTCAGCTTTGTGATTGGTCAATCAAGAAGGTGACTAGTAAACTTCGGTCAAAGCCTGGCAAATGACTGCAATTAAAATTCTAGTGATTACCTTTGCAACTTTACCAATATCATAAAACAGAAATCCTCAATCGCTAAGCTCAATCAACAAGTGATCATTATGTGCAAATGCAGTACAAGTGTTAACCTGGAATGTTTGATGAGCAAATCAGCAAAATATGCATTGCAATATAGTAATAGCTAACTATTGCCACCCCCATGCAAAGTATGCTCGAGGTCCTAGGTGCTTCACCGGGCTAGCATCGAAATGGTTGTCATAGCTATAAATCATACAATTAGCCTGACAGGCTCCAGGACAGTCTATCTCCAGCTTAATTACTACCAAATGTAAAATATCTCCTATATACAGGTTTTATAAGATAGGCCACACCTTGGAGCCAGCTAATTGGACCATAAGTTAGAGACTCCGCCTACTGCACTGCATGTTATTGGTTCATATACATAGATACCATTCTAATTGGTTGGCCTGACATAACATTGTATGTAATTGGATTAGACATTATTAAGGTCAATAGTTTCATGAGATGTATAGCTCTGCTGTAACTATAGCACGTGTTGATTACATTGAAAAACTGATTTGTACCCTTGAGCTTGGGCTCCCATGAGCTGAGAAATGGAAGTCTCATCTCTTTTAGTATCAACTGCTGAGCCAGGGGTCAATGGTGAAGGGAGGTAGAGTCAGCAATGGGGTGTTTGTAGGACAGTGTTTTTTCACTAGTGGAACAGTGGTTCGTGTCATAATCCAGCATGTATTTTACTAGCTGGTGGAGGCCGCATGTACTATTTCTCACTCTGCCAGCTGCCAACAAATACACTGGATTACTGTACAATACAGCAAGAGGTATGCACTTTTCATAACATCAAGTCATATTGAGCTTTTTTATAGAAGTTACATTTGTGTAGTTTATTTCTGCCTAACCAAAGCTACACTTCATACAATGATTTATAAAAAGCCCTGATTTTTGTGCTCAGTTACAGTAGAGTTAAAAGTTGGAGGACAAACCAAAAAGGGCATACAATATTAATTCACCATCACCATAGATTTATCTTTTGGAAAACACTATATCCAATTTGGCTCTTTGTTTTTTGTTATACCTGCCAGGTTCTATTGCTTAGTGCAGAAAAATGAAAACTGATAAAGATCAAAATTGAGCTTTTTTTAGCTGCTTTACCATGCAAAAAGTGATTCATAGAAATCAACTTTTAACTTGACTTATTACAAATTGGTTAGATGAGATTTATTGTTATTGAGTTCAGATTTGTCAATTTTGCAAATAAACATCTCTTGTCTAACGGCTTGAGCAAGCACAAACATCAACCTCGCTGTTTCTCTACCACCACATCTCCACCCTAGCTCTACCGCCACATCTCCAGCCTAGCTCTACCGCCACATCTCCAGCCTAGCTCTACCGCCACATCTCCAGCCTAGCTCTACCGCCACATCTCCAGCCTAGCTCTACCGCCTCATCTCCAGCCTCGCTCTACCGCCACATCTCCACCCTAGCTCTACCGCCTCATCTCCAGCCTAGCTCTACCACCTCATCTCCATCCTGGCTCTACCGCCTCATCTCCAGCCTAGCTCTACCACCTCATCTCCATCCTCGCTCTACCGCCTCATCTCCATCCTGGCTCTACCGCCTCATCTCCAGCATAGCTCTACCGCCTCATCTCCAGCCTAGCTCTACCGCCTCATCTCCAGCCTAGCTCTACCACCTCATCTCCATCCTGGCTCTACCGCCTCATCTCCAGCCTAGCTCTACCGCCTCATCTCCAGCCTAGCTCTACCGCCTCATCTCCACCCTAGCTCTACCACCTCATCTCCAGCCTAACTCTACCGCCTCATCTCTAGCCTAGCTCTACCGCCTCATCTCCAGCCTAGCTCTACCACCTCATCTCCATCCTGGCTCTACCGCCTCATCTCCATCCTGGCTCTACCGCCTCATCTCCAGCCTAGCTCTACCACCTCATCTCCATCCTCGCTCTACCGCCTCATCTCCATCCTGGCTCTACCGCCTCATCTCCATCCTGGCTCTACCGCCTCATCTCCAGCCTAGCTCTACCACCTCATCTCCATCCTCGCTCTACCGCCTCATCTCCATCCTGGCTCTACCGCCTCATCTCCAGCATAGCTCTACCGCCTCATCTCCAGCCTAGCTCTACCGCCTCATCTCCAGCCTAGCTCTACCACCTCATCTCCATCCTGGCTCTACCGCCTCATCTCCAGCCTAGCTCTACCGCCTCATCTCCAGCCTAGCTCTACCGCCTCATCTCCACCCTAGCTCTACCGCCTCATCTCCAGCCGCTCTACCGCCTCATCTCCAGCCTAACTCTACCGCCTCATCTCTAGCCTAGCTCTACCGCCTCATCTCCAGCCTAGCTCTACCGCCTCATATCCAATCTAGCTCTCCCACCTCATCTCCAGCCTAGCTCTACCGCCTCATCTCCAGCCTAGCTCTACTGCATCTCCACCCTAGCTCTACCACCTCATCTCCACCCTAGCTCTACTGCATCTCCACCCTAGCTCTACCACCTCATCTCCAGCCTAGCTCTACCACCTCATCTCCACCCTAGCTCTACTGCATCTCCACCCTAGCTCTACCGCCTCATCTCTAGCCTAGCTCTACCGCCACATCTCCAGCCTAGCTCTACCCCCTCATCTCCACCCTAGCTCTCCCACCTCATCTCCAGCCTCGCTCTACTGCCTCATCTCCACCCTAGCTCTACTGCATCTCCACCCTAGCTCTACTGCCTCATCTCTAGCCTAGCTCTACCGCCACATCTCCAGCCTAGCTCTACCCCCTCATCTCCACCCTAGCTCTCCCACCTCATCTCCAGCCTCGCTCTACTGCCTCATCTCCACCCTAGCTCTACTGCATCTCCACCCTAGCTCTACCACCACATCTCCAGCCTAGCTCTACTGCATCTCCACCCTAGCTCTTCCGCCTCATCTCTAGCCTAGCTCTACCGCCACATCTCCAGCCTAGCTCTACCCCCTCATCTCCACCCTAGCTCTCCCACCTCATCTCCAGCCTCGCTCTACTGCCTCATCTCCACCCTAGCTCTACTGCATCTCCACCCTAGCTCTACCACCACATCTCCAGCCTAGCTCTACTGCATCTCCACCCTAGCTCTCCCACCTCATCTCCAGCCTCGCTCTACTGCCTCATCTCCACCCTAGCTCTACTGCATCTCCACCCTAGCTCTACCACCACATCTCCAGTCTAGCTCTACCACCTCATCTCCACCCTAGCTCTACCGCCTAATCTCCACCCTAGCTCTACTGCCTCATCTCCAGCCTAGCTCTACCGCCTCATCTCCACCCTAGCTCTACCACCTCATCTCCAGCCTGGCTCTACCCCCTCCCAGTTCCACCCTTGCTTGGCTCTACCCCCTCCTAGTTCCCCTCTTGCTTGGCTCTTCCCTCCTAGTTCACCCCTTACATGGCTTTACCCCCTCCTGGTTCCACCCTTGCTTGGCTCTACCCCCTCCTAGTTCCACCTTTGCTTGGCTCTACCCCCTCCTAGTTCCACCCTTGCTTGGCTCTACCCCTTCTTAGTTCCACCCTTGCTTGGCTCTATCCCCTCCTAGTTCCACCCTTGCTTGGCTCTACCCCCTCCTGGTTCAACCCTTGCTTGGCTCTACCCCCTCCTAGTTCCCCCCTTGCTTGGCTCCATCCCCTCCTAGTTCCCCCTTTGCTTGGCTCTATCCCCTCTTAGTTTCCCTCTTGCTTGGCTCTACCCCCTCCTAGTTCCCCCCTTGCTTGGCTCTTCCCCCTCCTAGTTCCCCCCCTTGCTTGGCTCTACCCTCTCCTAGTTCCACTCTTGCTTGGCTCTACCCCTCAACTTTTCCTTTTTTCTCTCTTTCCAGCTCAATTTGATAGAAAACATAGCGAGCAAGAACATGTTTTGAGTTCCAACCATCTGCAAACTGTTTTTTTTTTAATTTGATCTCTCCGACATCAATATCGAAAAAATTTAAATTCACAGACACTTGTGGTTGGAGAACAAATGGCAAGACTAAAACCTGACCTTACAACTAATTATTCTGATTGCCGTTTGTCCAGCAGTTTTCAACTCTCTCAGTGTAGTGACAACATCCGACTACCAAAAAGGTTAATCACCCCAAGACGGACAAATACTTGTCAGATATATACATGTAAGTAACTAGTAGTATTACCCATTGCAGTCAAATATAATGATGCCAGCCCACTCTATTCTCACCCATGTTGAAATGTAAGCACACAGGAAGGAAGTAATGTAAGCCATAAGCCAAATATGGGCCCAATGTAGAACTACTTGATACTCCAACTACTGCATATTAACAAAGTGTAATCTCTTGTCATTCGTCTCCACCTACATTTTTGAATAATTATTAATATTAAATCTTTAAATATCCCAAGTTTGAAAACAGACAGCAAATTTAAACCACCGTCATCTATCAAACTGTCCAATAGATTGTTTTATAGCAGTTTTCATTTCTTTTAGCATAGCGATTTAGGCGTTCACCCCTCTGGAATGAGAGACACGCACACACAGACTTGTTTTTAGGTTTCATGTGTATAGATAGGCGCGCGTATATAGATATTTACATAGTAGAGATAAGCTCATTTGAGACCACTCCATTTCTTGTGATATATATATATATATATATATATATATATATATATATATATATATAGAAAATGGCCTTACTTTTAGGTTGTAAAACATTAATTGGAGTTGTAAAGTGACTATTAGGTATATAAACATGTAGCAATCAATAAAAATATGTCAAATAGTAGCATAAACAGAAGTTATCTCACCACGAAGTGGATTACTCAATGACACTCAATATTAAGGTACGATAGCATATAAGGTGAAGGTCTCTGACAAGCAGACTTGAGGTTTCATATGCGTTATATTTCTCCATCATAGCTTTCTACGCCAAAACAAATCTAGGCTTTATATAATTAAATACAAATATCAGAATGGTTTACGTTTGATTGGCTGCTGGGCTAGACGTTATTGAATTGTATTGAATGAAGATGATATAAGCTAACTAAAATGTTCTTTCAGTATCTTTTTTGGACCCATTAGCGCTATTTCCATTGACATCTGATAACTCGTGATTGTCACTTTCCTTGCTAGCATCAGTGAAGTCTAACTCTTCCTTTGTGTTCTCTTTGTAGATGTCAAAACTGCAGTCGTAGATCTCCACAACACCAAACAGGATGCCTAGCACATTCTTTACCAGAAATACCGATATTGAATCATCATAGATGGCAGCCATGTAAGATCTTATGGCTAGAAGGGGTATGTTTAGTAGTAGCAGCTCTGTAAGTATACAAAGTTGTATATGTAGTTGACTACAAGCATGAATACAACCAAATGAACAATGACTTGCTTATTTGGAGTTGCGTCCTAAAATACCTACCTATCAAAGATTTTACGATCTTGACCTTCAAAGACCTGGCATGGCTTGCAAAATGATCCACAAAAAGACTCACTAGAACAATGGATGGGCGAATCAGATTGAGTGTAACAACAGCCAATACAATGTCCTCTAGCACCACTGGAAAGGTGTCCTAAGAAAAAACATGGCAAATGACATGCTACTGTAACATATCACTGGACAGACAACTTCTAATTTGTTTCGAAATTGGAAGTTATTTTTTGCTCTACACATGTATATACAAGAGCCAACAACTTCTAAACCAATTAATGTGTCAATTGTGTTCCATCGAGGCATGGCCAATGTAACATCTAGCACAAACAGCCAAAGATGGTTAAAGCCTTACAGCATTTTCTTTTGCTGTCTCAAACAGGACATCCAGTACATCTACTGTATCCAGTAAATCTATTGTGAACATCTTGACCAGAGACAAAATGGATGCTCTTCTAGCTAACGACTCATTGTTGTGATGATGTCCCCAAGTAAACAATATACATATCAGAGCTGTTAAACTACAAGTACATATGCATGAAGCCTCAGAGCATTGCTTAGTGCGCGAACAGCTCGCTCTTTGTATTGTAACTGTAGCGAGCTGATTGATTAATCATAATTTTGCAGGTCCGAGGTTATATTTATTTAGCATATTCTAAACACAAAATAAGTACAGTCATCGGTAAAAAAATACATGAGGACGGTAATTGCTTTTTACAATAAGTTTTTGCCAAAATGAGATGCTCAATTATCGGAGAAATCATCAACTATGAGAAAACTTGCTAGCAAAATGCAATCTGGTTTCATTCGCATTGGTTCAAGTTCTACTGTTATTATTTGGGGAGGGGTATTGGTAGAACCGCATTGCATTACTGAAGAATCTTCTGAGCAATTGCAACCCAACGTTATAGAGAAAAGCTTAGATTTTTTGCTAGCTTTTAGAGAGTAGTGCTTAATGCTTCTGTCACCAAATATTTCACTAATAACCCACCACCCACGGAGGTAGGCTGATGTTTATATAAGATAACAGATATCGGTGTATTGTGGCTAGTTGTAGGTATTCAAAACATGGTATCGATATAACTACCCACTCTAACTATAACTATAACAAATAGCCATCATCTATAATTATTGTGGGAGGAGTTACAGTAGATAATCACCGCACTCCCTTCGTTCCCCCCCCCCACACCCATTACCCATACTTTCCCTGCCCCCCCCCCCCCCCCCCCAATACAGATGGCCACTTCACATTTTATGTAAAACCATACAAGTCCAGCATAACACCCGTAGTGCCGCTAACACAAGAGAAAGTTCTGAATCCAGCCCAGTATAGCCTATACTGTGGCCTGGAGAGCTACCAGGGGTCCATATACATGTATGACGTATGTATGTAGCATCTATACTGTGGCTATGGAGAGCTACCAGGGGTCCATATACATGTATGATGTATGTATATAGTATCTATACTGCAGCCCTGGAGAGCTACCAGGGGTCCATATACATGTATGATGTATGTATATAGTATCTATACTGCAGCCCTGGAGAGCTACCAGGGGTCCATATACATGTATGATGTATGTATATAGTATCTATACTGTGGCCCTGGAGAGCTACCAGGGGTCCATATACATGTATGATGTATGTATATAGTATCTATACTGCAGCCCTGGAGAGCTACCAGGGGTCCATATACATGTATGATGTATGTATATAGTATCTATACTGCAGCCCTGGAGAGCTACCAGGGGTCCATATACATGTATGATGTATGTATACAGTATCTATACTGTGACCTGGTGAGCTACCAGGGGTCCATATACATGTATGATGTATGTATATAGTATCTATACTGTGGCCTGGAGAGCTACCAGGGGTCCATATACATGTATGATGTATGTATATAGTATCTATACTGTGGCCTGGAGAGCTACCGGGGGTCCATATACATGTATGATGTATGTATATAGTATCTATACTGCAGCCCTGGAGAGCTACCAGGGGTCCATATACATGTATGATGTATGTATATAGTATCTATACTGTGGCCTGGAGAGCTACCAGGGGTCCATATACATGTATGATGTATGTATACAGTATCTATACTGTGGCCTGGAGAGCTACCAGGGGTCCATATACATGTATGATGTATGTATATAGTATCTACACTGTGGCTATGGAGAGCTACCAGGGGTCCATATACATGTATGATGTATGTATACAGTATCTATACTGTGGCCTGGAGAGCTACCAGGGGTCCATATACATGTATGATGTATGTATATAGTATCTATACTGCAGCCCTGGAGAGCTACCAGGGGTCCATATACATGTATGATGTATGTATATAGTATCTATACTGTGGCCTGGAGAGCTACCAGGGGTCCATATACATGTATGATGTATGTATATAGTATCTATACTGTGGCCTGGAGAGCTACCAGGGGTCCATATACATGTATGATGTATGTATACAGTATCTATACTGTGACCTGGTGAGCTACCAGGGGTCCATATACATGTATGATGTATGTATATAGTATCTATACTGTGGCTATGGAGAGCTACCAGGGGTCCATATACATGTATGATGTATGTATATAGTATCTATACTGTGGCCTGGAGAGCTACCAGGGGTCCATATACATGTATGATGTATGTATATAGTATCTATACTGTGGCCTGGAGAGCTACCAGGGGTCCATATACATGTATGATGTATGTATATAGTATCTATACTGTGGCCTGGAGAGCTACCAGGGGTCCATATACATGTATGATGTATGTATACAGTATCTATACTGTGACCTGGAGAGCTACCAGGGGTCCATATACATGTATGATGTATGTATATAGTATCTATACTGCAGCCCTGGAGAGCTACCAGGGGTCCATATACATGTATGATGTATGTATATAGTATCTATACTGTGGCTATGGAGAGCTACCAGGGGTCCATATACATGTATGATGTATGTATATAGTATCTATACTGTGGCTATGGAGAGCTACCAGGGGTCCATATACATGTATGATGTATGTATATAGTATCTATACTGCAGCCCTGGAGAACTACCAGGGGTCCATATACATGTATGATGTATGTATATAGTATCTATACTGCAGCCCTGGAGAACTACCAGGGGTCCATATACATGTATGATGTATGTATATAGTATCTATACTGTGGCCTGGAGAGCTACCAGAGGTCCATATACATGTATGATGTATGTATATAGTATCTATACTGCAGCCCTGGAGAGCTACCAGGGGTCCATATACATGTATGATGTATGTATATAGTATCTATACTGTGACCTGGCGAGCTACCAGGGGTCCATATACATGTATGATGTATGTATATAGTATCTATACTGTGGCCTGGAGAGCTACCAGGGGTCCATATACATGTATGATGTATGTATACAGTATCTATACTGTGACCTGGAGAGCTACCAGGGGTCCATATACATGTATGATGTATGTATACAGTATCTATACTGTGGCCTGGAGAGCTACCAGGGGTCCATATACATGTATGATGTATGTATACAGTATCTATACTGTGACCTGGAGAGCTACCAGGGGTCCATATACATGTATGATGTATGTATACAGTATCTATACTGTGACCTGGAGAGCTACCAGGGGTCCATATACATGTATGATGTATGTATACAGTATCTATACTGTGGCCTGGAGAGCTACCAGGGGTCCATATACATGTATGATGTATGTATACAGTATCTATACTGTGGCCTGGAGAACTACCCGGGGTCCATATACATGTATGATGTATGTATATAGTATCTATACTGTGGCCTGGAGAGCTACCAGGGGTCCATATACATGTATGATGTATGTATACAGTATCTATACTGTGGCCTGGAGAGCTACCAGGGGTCCATATACATGTATGATGTATGTATATAGTATCTATACTGCAGCCCTGGAGAGCTACCCGGGGTCCATATACATGTATGATGTATGTATATAGTATCTATACTGCAGCCCTGGAGAGCTACCAGGGGTCCATATACATGTATGATGTATGTATATAGTATCTATACTGTGGCCTGGAGAGCTACCAGGGGTCCATATACATGTATGATGTATGTATATAGTATCTATACTGTGGCTATGGAGAGCTACCAGGGGTCCATATACATGTATGATGTATGTATATAGTATCTATACTGCAGCCCTGGAGAGCTACCAGGGGTCCATATACATGTATGATGTATGTATACAGCATCTATACTGTGGCTATGGAGAGCTACCAGGGGTCCATATACATGTATGATGTATGTATATAGTATCTATACTGTGGCTATGGAGAGCTACCAGGGGTCCATATACATGTATGATGTATGTATATAGTATCTATACTGCAGCCCTGGAGAGCTACCAGGGGTCCATATACATGTATGATGTATGTATACAGTATCTATACTGTGGCTATGGAGAGCTACCAGGGGTCCATATACATGTATGATGTATGTATATAGTATCTATACTGCAGCCCTGGAGAGCTACCAGGGGTCCATATACATGTATGATGTATGTATACAGCATCTATACTGTGGCTATGGAGAGCTACCAGGGGTCCATATACATGTATGATGTATGTATACAGCATCTATACTGCAGCCCTGGAGAGCTACCAGGGGTCCATATACATGTATGATGTATGTATATAGTATCTATACTGTGGCCCTGGAGAGCTACCAGGGGTCCATATACATGTATGATGTATGTATATAGTATCTACACTGTGGCTATGGAGAGCTACCGGGGGTCCATATACATGTATGATGTATGTATGTAGTATCTATACTGTGACCTGGCGAGCTACCAGGGGTCCATATACATGTATGATGTATGTATATAGTATCTACACTGTGGCTATGGAGAGCTACCAGGGGTCCATATACATGTATGATGTATGTATATAGTATCTATACTGCAGCCCTGGAGAACTACCAGGGGTCCATATACATGTATGATGTATGTATACAGCATCTATACTGTGGCTATGGAGAGCTACCAGGGGTCCATATACATGTATGATGTATGTATATAGTATCTATACTGTGGCCTGGAGAGCTACCAGGGGTCCATATACATGTATGATGTATGTATACAGTATCTATACTGTGGCTATGGAGAGCTACCAGGGGTCCATATACATGTATGATGTATGTATATAGTATCTATACTGTGGCTATGGAGGGCTACCAGGGGTCCATATACATGTATGATGTATGTATACAGTATCTATACTGCAGCCCTGGAGAGCTACCAGGGGTCCATATACATGTATGATGTATGTATATAGTATCTATACTGCAGCCCTGGAGAGCTACCAGGGGTCCATATACATGTATGATGTATGTATATAGTATCTATACTGTGGCTATGGAGAGCTACCAGGGGTCCATATACATGTATGATGTATGTATATAGTATCTATACTGTGGCTATGGAGAGCTACCACGGGTCCATATACATGTAGGATGTATGTATACAGTATCTATACTGTGACCTGGAGAGCTACCAGGGGTCCATATACATGTATGATGTATGTATATAGTATCTATACTGCAGCCCTGGAGAGCTACCAGGGGTCCATATACATGTATGATGTATGTATATAGTATCTACACTGTGGCTATGGAGAGCTACCAGGGGTCCATATACATGTATGATGTATGTATATAGTATCTATACTGTGGCTATGGAGAGCTACCAGGGGTCCATATACATGTATGATGTATGTATATAGTATCTATACTGTGGCTATGGAGAGCTACCACGGGTCCATATACATGTAGGATGTAGGCATACAATGCCTCTACTGTCCCCGGGGTAGCGACTCACTTATAAGATGAAGGTGTTGTACAGCCAGGATTCACTATCATTGCATATAAGAACAAAAAGAGTTAATTTGATTAGGAACTTTGGAGCGCATGTTAAGGAAACCACTAATCCATATTCAAAATCTAAACTTTCCTTTCCTACAATTGGGTAGTAGAGCAGACCATGTTTGTTTATGTTAAATGCTGTGTCTTTTACTATTGGTAAATGCTTATATTGTGAATTATTCCTGAACTACTGAATTAAAGGCAAGAAACTGGTACATATTATTTATTCGGTATCGGAATATGTTACTTTGTAATGCTCATATAGCTAAGTAGATTGTGTTGTTATACTTGGAACTGTGAGTAGTGTGTCTGAGTAGAGGACTCTATTTTGCAGTTGATAAAACCTATGGCGCAGTTAAGCCATGGACGGAGTACCCGTGGTCGGAGTACCCGTGGTCGGAGTACCCGTGGTCGGAATACCCGTGGTCGGAGTACCCGTGGGCGGAATACCCTTGGTCGGAGTACCCGTGGTCGGAGTACCCATGGTCGGAGTACCCGTGGTCGGAGTACCCGTGGTCGGAGTACCCGTGGTCGGAATACCCGTAGTCGGAGTACCCGTGGTCGGAGTACCCATGGTCGGAGTACCCGTGGTCAGAGTACCCGTGGTCGGAGTACCCGTGGTCGGAATACCCGTAGTCGGAGTACCCGTGGTCGGAGTACCCGTGGTCGGAGTACCCGTGGTCGGAGTCACTCATGCTTGGAGTTGGCTCCGTCAGGTTGAGATAGTAAACACAGGTGGTGCTCAAGGAGCGTAACACTGTTGAATCTGTAGAAGATATGCAAAGCTACCTCATTAGTTTTGACGAAAGGTTGTTTGAAATAAAGTCAAAGTGCTGTTTTATAGTTTGGAATTTTAGTGGTGAATTTTTTATTTTACCAAAAGCAAAAGCTGCCATCGGCCATTTTTGCACCTTACCTTATCAATCAATATAAGTGGAACATTTTTTGAAAGGCTACTTGTTCCAAGCGTGGTTGCTGTCGCAGTACTTTGTGGGTAGTTGTAACATGATATGGTGCATAGTGTCAGCAAGGTCAGCTGCACCTACCTAATGCTGAGTTTGAGATCTCCAATCTGTTCTTCTTCTCTATGCAAGTCATTAACAAATATGATGGACACACGAGCTCCTAGTATCGCTCCATAGACCAACCAGCTCACAGAAGCATATGGTAACCCTGTGTGTATAAGAACAGGCATCCGGTTTTGTAAATCTATTGGTCTACTTTCATATGTTATTTGACTTTGGTGTAATTATTATACTCTACCAGGTGACCTGTTGTGAATTATCAAAGATTATACAGTATATTTCTGTATATATCATAAGGAATCCCACCTTTAACGAACCCAGTTTGGTCTTTGTGTTTTTCAGTTACATGTTTTAGCCTCCACTCTCTTAGGTAGAAGGAGGCCACAAACAATATGGCGCAGGCTGTATCTGCTATGAACCAAAGCCACTGTTTAGGGTCTATCGTCTACAAGAATAAAAATCCATATATTTGGCGAGCCTGTTTATACCAATTAGTGTGGTTAGCATTTTTCTCAATCTGTTCAGTGGAAATGGACATGGGAATGATATATAGCAATCGCTAGATTGATTGCACTCTCTCTCTATCAAATATGTATTATTGCTGGCCGAGTGGGCATAGAAGCTGGAGATATACGATGGTCTATACTCAAACCTGAAGTGCATGAAGAGTTCTGAAATTGAGTTGTCCTAATGGATGAGAAAAAACAAAAAGTCATTCCGACCACGTTTAATGAGTTTCTGGCCCGGGAGACTGTCTAATCCAGTTATTATGAGTTCTTGTAACTCCCTTTTGCTCTGAATTTTAGTACTTTGGAGAATTCCTGCTGGGGAATCAAAGGCCGAACCATATGTTCGTTGCTATTGGTCGGTGCTTCCTAAGCCACCTCCAGATGACCCCTATTCCTCTATAGATAGGCTCCCCTACCCCCTGTTTTTTACATATAATGCACTTCCCTGGTTCCTACTGACTCCTTTTAAAAACTAACATTTTTAAAATGCTTTAAATCAAGAAGCTAGCGGATCAACGAATTTCCATACATTTAAAACAGGCGTTCTCATGAACCTATAGACCACCAGTATTTATGATCAACCCCTCACAGGACAGATAAGCACTTAGTTCATAAGTATCTACTGCAGTAATGTTAAAGCAATTGCTTATAAGAAGAGACTCTAAATACTTGAGCCTCACTGCAACTCTGGCCTCTCCTGAGACTCTTCAAGATCTTGTGGTAGTGTAGAAGGATTCATAGAGTTACCAGATAAATGAGACATTTTTGGTGTAATTCAATCGAGCGCAAGAGGTCTATGTATAAATTACATTTAGGGTGAGCAAGTTTTCTTATCAAATTTATTATGAGCATGCAGGACAATGCCTTCAATTATTAGCGGACGTTGTCCTGCGCTCTCGTAATGCAAATAAAGGTAGCACTCGTCAAATCAAACCTGCCGTGAACTTACTACCCTTGTTAGGTAACCGTTCTTGAGTTTGCATGCAGCTGATCTGAACACTGCATAGATTCATATTCATAACCAAAACCTGGTCATTATGATTGTGTTGGGCATTTCTAGGTGGTTTTGCATCTGAGGTAAAAAGGCTCAAAAGCTTCAAAGGATTCTGTAGACAAATTATAGTCAATAAATTGTAACAAGAAGAAACGCGCCTCCGAAGAAGTTTTTTTTTTTTAAAGTTGAGACTACTTACCCCAGCCATGTGATGATTGATAAGAAAGGCTTGCAGTAGTACTAGTAGTATGCATACTGTTTGTACTGGAATATTCTTACACTTTCCTAAACATGTTCTCCTCAGAGGGTCCTCCGACACCATAGTCTCACTTCCTGCCGAACCCTTCACTGCCGCTAGAAACCACGAATCCATATTTGTTTCTACCAAGTAACACTTTGGATTTTGTGGAATGTAATGTAATCTTATTGCTGATGCTGATGTCTGTCCAGTAAAGGTAAAGGTGAAGCATGAAATGACCGACTGCTATGTCTCCACAATTAGTAGTTTACATATTCTGTTATCTTATCCAAAATCTTAATCTGCCCAGAGTTTGTGAGATAATGGTCAGCAACTATAACTAACAGTGATCAGCTCTGCAAAAGTTACAGCAGCTTGTGCGCCTTGAAAATCAAATTAAAAGTTTTCAATACATTTACTACTATACTTGAATTGGTGCTTAACTTAGGGGTGGATAAAAATCCAGATGATAGCATCACAGAGTGCAAGAAGTTTTTCAGAAACCAGCAACATGGAGCATTTTTATTTATCCCAACTAAAAGGACATTTGTCATGCAAAGATAGGGAGAGTTAGAATGAAATAATATTACATTTGTTTACCCCCTTATAATAAATAATTGATCCACCCGCTAGCTAAGCTGTTAGTTTAACTCTTTTAAATGGCAACTGTCCATCAATGGATGATTATCAGCTTGCATTACTTGCCACGCCCATGCCCTTGCCACGCACCATTAATATGCCACTTATACCGTACCATCAATTGGTATTTCTCACAATAGATGTTCACCATTCTAAACTTACCTGTCACAACGTCAATCTAGACACAGTCTTCATCCATTTTCACCATTATGTAACAGCGTGGGCAGCTAGGTTTCTGGGCAAATTTAAACTGTTTGTGTCGGGCATTGATATCTCGGTTTTTGTGTTCATCTATAATCATAAAAAGACGCATAGTTGTAAACCCTGTATAGATCTGTTAATTCAACCTAGAGACCCTTATCATATTACTTATGACAAAAACTGACAGCTCCAGCGCACAGCTGAATTCTCTTCTCACAATCTACTACAATTTGTTGAATGTAAACAAAAACACCAATTGTGTTTACATATAACTTGCTGAGTACATACTCTATGCATGTGTACATAGTTGATGAACAAAGTACGTTATAATGAGGTGTGGCCATTTGTACTGGACCCACCCGACCCCTCACTCCCACCCCTCTACATTAAATCCTTTAGCGAACTTACAAGATTCTTTTAATACAATGCGACCCCTCAAGGTAATACCACAAAATTTGCATCTCTTAAAACCACTAATCTTGACAGAAACCAAGTTTAGTTAAGATACAGAGGTTGAACTCTGCAATAATAGCATAAACAGTATTTGAAGTGTTGTTCATTTTGTGAGAGCACAACATTATGAAAACAGGAAATGGCTGGATATGCTATTTCAGGTAACGGCAGAAATTATGTTTAAGATTTTCAATGTTTGGAAACTGATCAATTATTTTTCTCAAAATGTATGTTTACTCTCACTTAAATATTTTCAAATTAAGTAAAATAAAATTTGCGGCCATTTTGGGCAACAAAACAAAAATGTCATTCAGTAGCTACACTACATGCTGCACACACCTGCACACACTTGCACACACCTGCACACACCTGCACACACTTGCATAGGCTCGTCAACTAACCCATTGTGAGAATGGTAATAGCATATTCTTTTTATTACAAAATAGAGCAGCACATGTGCAAGGCAGTGGTCTTGGCATCGATTGAGATCGGCACACTTGAACATAACAGGTCATATCAAACACAATATAAGTCAGCTGGCTCCAATTAGTCGCTCTTCCATAAAATAATCACTCATTGTTCACCCACAAACATATTCAATCACTCGATGTTTTCCATACTTAGTAATTTTCATAACTTTGCTAGATTAGGTGTGTCACAATTATTTTACCTTTACTATCAACTCATGCTCATCTATCCTTACTTTCATGTACATACACCTTCTATCCTTGACATGAGAAACTGTTGATTTGTCTCTGCTAGTCTGTACAAAAACTAAACTCGCGAATGCTAACCCATGCATTGTTGCTGTATACGTGAAAGAAAGAGCAAAGGCCCTTAAAATCTAATAGTCTTGCATGGAAAAAGTTAATGCTTGATCAGTTGTTGACTGTAACAACCTCTGGTCAAGTGAAGAGAAAAAAAACAAAGGATGAAACAAAGCAATGCTCTCTACCTCAGCATTAAGACATTCAACTGCTGCTATGGTGGTTATTTAGCACACCATGAATTGTCTCTGACTCTACCAATGTAATGGCACTAGAGAGGTTACCCAATAAGTCTATATCAGAAGACCAAATTCATTCCTGTTGCAAGTGAATATAAACAATGCTGCTATTTTCCACAACACTTGCACATCATAATCAATGTTGGCTACTTTATGTTAAGTCTAACAATTATTCATTTACTTCTGTAATATATCAACTTGAACTATTGACTCGCTATGATTAGATGGGCAGACAATTCTTATGAGTGAGATTTATTTCAGAACTACTAGTCCAGCACCATCCAACTTATGCCATTTTATGGTCATTGACAAAGCAGAA
Organism: Cryptosula pallasiana; assembly: GCA_945261195.1. Taxonomy (NCBI): domain Eukaryota; kingdom Metazoa; phylum Bryozoa; class Gymnolaemata; order Cheilostomatida; family Cryptosulidae; genus Cryptosula; species Cryptosula pallasiana. The sequence continues at coordinate 14,657,139 of OX183133.1, read as the reverse complement.
GTTAGTTTACTTGCGTTTAGTAACTCTTGTCTCCTCCTACTCATCATTGCAATAAGTTAAATCTCACAGGTGTAATACAAAAACAGCATTGCAGTTATTTTGCATCATGAACAGGTAGCCATTTGCTTCAACTTTCTAGGCTCCATTATTGTTATTTCCATTGACATCAGATAGCTCGTGATTGTCACTTTTCTTGCTAGCATCAGTGAAGTCTAACTCTTCTTTTGTGTTTTCTTTGTAGATGTCAAAGCTGCAGTCATAGATCTCCACAACACCAAACAGGATGCCTAGAATGTTCTTCACAAGAAATACCGATATTGAGTCCTCATAGATGGCAGCCATGTAAGATCTTATGGCTAGAAGGGGTATGTTTAGTAGTAGCAGCTCTGTAATTACACACAATCATGTATGCAGTTGACTACAACCATACATATAACTGAAGTAGATTTGTTTAGATTTTTGGAGTTGTGCGCTCATACTACTTACCAATAAAAGATTTTATAATCTTGACCTTCAAAGACCTGGCATGGCTTGCAAAATGATCCACAAAAAGACTCACTAGAACAATGGAGGGACGAATCAGATTGAGTGTAACAACAGCCAATACAATGTCTTCTAGCACCACTGGAAAGGTGTCCTAAGAGAAATCATGGCAAATGACATGTTATCAAATCACAGGAATCTGGGCAGACTAGCTTGTTTTGGTACTAGGAGTTATTTTCTCACTTTACACATTTTTATTCATGAGCCAACAACTTCTAAAACCAATCCATGTGTCAGTCGTGAATCATATAAGCATATCATCAGGGTATGTAACGGCCAATACAACATTTAATACAATTTATGTCTACCTTACCAGTAAGTAACAAAGTAAGTTACAGTAGGTTACTACAAAAGAGCCAAAGATGGTTAAACACTTACAGCATTATCTTTGGCTGTTCCAAACAAGACATCAAGTACATCTACTGTATCCAATAAATCTATTGTAAACATCTTCACCAAAGACAAAATGGACGCTCTTCTAGCTAATGACTCATTATTGTGGTGATGTCCCCAAGTAAAGAATATACATATCAGGGCTGTCATACTGCAAGTAGATATATCTGTTTATACCAGTGGTAGACTTTTGGTGGGACTGCGGGGGGGGGGGGGATGTATTCCCTACTTCAATGACTCAGGAGGATGGTGAACCTTACAGTCCCCCCACCTCACTGCATTAAAGGGGTAAAACAAGGTGTTATCGAGCTTTTATTAAATGTCAATACATTATAAACATCACCAATCAGGTTTATTTTACAAAATATAAGTAGATTTTAGAAAACCCGGTGCTTCCCCGCTCCGTAATGAGGACCAACAGTCCCCCTACCTCTACTGACATGCTTCTACTACACACACGCACACAACTCAACGGCTTTTAATTTACACTGAAGTAAATACTATTCCGTTAATCTGCTGGTGGTCTCCAATTTTTTGATTTTAAAAACAGCAACAGGAAACAACTTACACTTTTGTGTTAAACTTTCGGTGGTTAATTTAGGGAATGAATAAAATGTTTGATCATTCAGTAGAATAATTTTATATTTTTTATGAAGCGTAAGTATAGTGTAGTGCATTGTGGGTAGTTGTAACATGACACAGGGCATACTGTGACGTATATACCAAGGAAAGCTGCACCTACCTAATGCTGACTTTGAGATCTCCAATCTGTTCTTCTTCTCTATGCAAGTCATTAACAAATATGAGTGACACACGAGCTCCTAGTATCGCTCCATAGACCAACCAGCTCACAGAAGCATATGGTAACCCTGTGTGTATATGAACAGACATCTGATTTTGTATATCTACTGGTCTACTTTTGTATATTTTTTTACTTCGGTGTAATTATTACATTCTAACAGGTGACCTTTTTGATTGAGTTAAATAGGTTTTCTCTGATAAAATTATCAAACATTATACAGTATATTTCTGTTTATATCATAAGGAATCCCACCTTTAACGAACCCAGTTTGGTCTTTGTGTCTTTCATTTACATGTTTTAGCCTCCACTCTCTTAGGTAGAAGGAGGCGACGAATAACATGGCGCAGGCTGTATCTGCTATAAACCAAAGCCACTGTGTAGGGTGTATTATCTACAATTATAAATGTTATCATTAATATCCATATATGGTACATGTACTATATATGTCTATGTGCAATAGATGTCTAAGGCCCATGTGTGCTATCGCATGTAGCATATTCACACGATACGCCGGGGTCCATAACTATGGATAGCTTGCTGCTTCTTGTTTATTCTCACAGCACCAGACTTCTTGATGTAAGGAATATGACCTTCGACTTCACCTTGTCTCTTTTTAGCGTAAGAATTAAATAAAAACGATCAGAAGGTTCAGTAAATATTTTAACCCAAACCTATAAAAAACTAGATGTAAAATAAGAAAACATTTTATCAAAAAATTGAAAAACCTTTAAAAAAATTTCTTTAACTCTTTTTTGCAAGACATTTTACCTGCTTGTCTATTGCGCAAACTTATTTGAATAAATAACAGATGCGACCTTGACAAATGTAGCTTTGTTTGTTTGGGAAACCCTTTTTAGAACATATTGCCCGGTTTTCAGAAAACCCTAACTTGTAACTACCAGCTTGTTTTTGTACTGTTGACCATGATAGGTCTTTAGAAAAGATTTTGCACAAAGGAATAAACTTGTTTTAGCAAACGAAAGGTTCACCTTTGGAAAAAGCATTTTCAGAGTATACTTACATCAGCCATGTGGTGGTTGATAAGAAAGGCTTGCAGTAGTACTAGTAGTATGCATACTGTTTGTACTGGAATATTCTTACACTTTCCTAAACACGTTCTCCGCAGAGGGTCCTTCGACACCATAGTCTCACTGCCGGCCGAACCTTTCACTGCTGCTAGAAACCACGAATCCATATTTGTGTTTACCGAGAACACTTTGATACAAGAAAAGTTGACTAGAGGAGTTTTGTAGAAAACAATCTTATGCGTTTGTCTATCCTGCGAAACGCAGCAGGAAATGACATCAGCTGATGATATGAGTGATTATTATCTCCTTGCAGTTAGTGGAGTCTAAATAGTAGACACACATGTACTTATACATGCATTACGTAGCTCAGTAAAATATGAAGTAGCATCTAACATGGTCTTCCATCGTCTAAAATAAGATCTTTTGGTCCTGCATAGCAACAAGCAAACATATCCAATAATGTTCCATCCCAAATCATATTGTCCATCGCAATCCATATTGACTGGTTTTAAGAATTATAATAATGAATTGGGTAGATAAATCTGACACCAATACCATTTCCTGTTGATTAAATCTCTGTGCACCACCATGTGCTGCCGCTAACGCTGCATGAGTCAGTGTTATGTGTACACTTAGTCATCAATTTACTGTATTGATTGAAAGTCATCGGTAGGTGGTTCTTATTTTCAGTGCCAGTCAATATTTTTTTTCTCTTTTGATGTTGTAACAAACAATGAGTCGAAAGCTTTCATTTTAAATTGCATGCTGACTTTGTTCCACTTCTACCAACTCAATGTTACACATGATCTTGTGCAGCAAATGTGTTCTGGACTGCAAACACCCCCCTTTACACCCCTGCATGTATATCTCACTTTTAATGCAATCTCTACAAATGTACCTAAGTCTCAAAAGTTACTAGTGCTAATGTCAGAGTATTGTTTATACGCGGGAGAAACTTGGATCCCTGCCAAACAGGGGCTTGATCCAATAGTTGTGCCTGCTATTAGTTCAACTACTATCTGGTCTATTGGTGGCGCTGGGAGGAAAGTCTTATCCATGTCACCAATAACACCTAGAGAGAAGCTCAGGCTAAATAATCGCTGGAATTTGAGAGAGAGAGTAAACAATGCTTTAATTTGTTAAGCTAGAAAAATGATGTTCAAGTTGTCAGAAAATTATGCGCAAACTACAATGTGTTAATGGAACTACATAGTAGTACGACTTTATCCCTGTGCAGTGATCTACAGTTATTGTAACCAAACATTAAAGGTACACTTTTATATGGTTTCCTTTCACCGACAAATGAAATGTTATAGATATTGAATGAAAGAGTTATATATCAATTGAGTTGCTTTCACTTCTGCAGTGAACATCTAGCAGTAAAACATCAGCATATGAAATATTAGACGCAGTAACTTCCACATGAATTAATTGACCAAACTAACAACTTGATAAAACATATATGAATTGACACGACAATGAATATATTGATAGATACAATATATTTATGGACTGAATCACAAACCACACACAGAAATGTAGCAATGCACCTGTTCATAATAAAACCAAAGACTATAAACCCTCATTTATAATCATTGGCGAAATTACTACAACCCTCGACACAGAAAAGCTTACGATCTTTTCTCCAAAACCCTCCTTCACGACGTGGCAATGCACAAAAATACAAAACGATTACATCAGTTAAATAGCAGACGAAGAATAAAACATTGATATATTTGCACCAAATAAGATTTACGCCATATCAACAATAATACAAAAATGTAACGATAACAAATGGACAAAACACTTCAACTGGCCAACATACATACAGCCATTTCTATAATAACACTTCAATGACAACAGACTTTCTCTGCACAGTGATACAGTTCATTATGTTGTTGCCTTCAATGTTGAAAGGCACCAGCTAGTTAATCCTCTGGGACAGAACCAGAGAAAGCAACGCACAGATGAAAAAGTCAAATATTACATTTTATGCTCATATTATAAAGCACAGATTGAAACTGGTAAATAAAATATCATACAAAGAGGTTGATGTCTGGTATGTCCGCCCCTGTTTGGACTAATGGAGCTGTTCACAGTAGATCGAGTAGTTAAATAGAGGTGAGCTAAAATAATATATGATCACAGACTAGATATTGTAGAAGACTTAAGCTGCATGTACATATGGCGATCCATTGAAAATGTTCTTCGCTATTGAGTGATCTTGCAACCTCCGTTTCTAGAGAAATTGTCAAGTAAACGTTAGCATTTTATTTGAGGTAATTGCCAGGTTTTGATCCAGATCAAAAAATTGTTAGCAGACTCTTTGATCATTTAATCACAGCGCACAAATGCCTTACTCTTAATTCCAAAAGTGTTTTGTCATCTGCATCGCCCTGATCTATCAACGATCATACGTTAATTTGGAGGCGGTAGTTTGTAACAGCGAGGTTGACCGAAACCGCTGAAGAACGAATAACGGTAAAATCTTGAGCAATCTTTTTTAGGAGTTTTAGCTATTATTAAGGAAAATCACCAAACCATCGCAATATGTACATGAGGCTTAAAACACAAGGTATTGCGACACAAGCAGTTATTATAATGAGTCATGTTAAATAGAGCAGCGATAAGAGAATCAATACTTACATAATACTGACTGAACTTGATATATTCAAAGTATGACACAAGAGCATGAGTTAGCTTTCCTAGCCTGTGGATATAAGAGAAACATCAGCCTGACTCAGCGCACACATGGAAATGTTCTGTATGCTTCTAACTCAAGCTATCACTTGCCAACACGTGTCAACATGCCAAGTATAGCAGTGCAACAAACATTTGCCAGTTGTCATAACTTACACAATGTGATGACCTCAGTGAAGGGGAAATAATAGATCACCGTAAGTAACTACTAACATCAATGTGACTGCATTAAACTATAATAGTACAACACATTTATAGATACCCATGTGGCTATGAATAATCTAATAAGTAGTATATACTACACACATAAATAGCATACAACCCTCGGGCAAGTACACTTACAGTCTGGTAGAAAGCTTTCGACTGTCCACTCAAGTCATCTGATTTGGCTACCAAGTCATCCAGTTTCTCTCCACGATTTAACATTGCCTCTAATGTTTGGTGCTACAACATCATATCACTTGTAAGGCATTGTCATATCCCTTGTAAGGCATTGTCATATCACTTGTAAGGCATTGTCATATCACTTGTAAGGCATTGTCATGTCACTTGTAAGGCATTGTCATATCACTTGTAAGGCATTGTCATATCACTTGTAAGGCATTGTCATGTCACTTGTAAGGCATAGTCATATCACTTGTAAGGCATTGTCATATCACTTGTAAGACATTGTCATATCACTTGTAAGGCAATGTCATATCACTTGTAAGGCAATGTCATATCACTTGTAAGGGACTGTCATACCACTTGTAAGGCATTGTCATGTCACTTGTAAGGCATTGTCATGTCACTTGTAAGGCAATGTCATGTCACTTGTAAGCCAATGTCATATCACTTGTAAGACAATGTCATATCACTTGTAAGGCACCGTCACATCACTTGTAAGGCATTGTCATGTCACTTGTAAGGCATTGTCATGTCACTTGTAAGGCATTGTCATATCACTTGTAAGGCATTGTCATATCACTTGTAAGACATTGTCATATCACTTGTAAGGCAATGTCATATCACTTGTAAGGGACTGTCATACCACTTGTAAGGCATTGTCATGTCACTTGTAAGGCATTGTCATGTCACTTGTAAGGCAATGTCATGTCACTTGTAAGCCAATGTCATATCACTTGTAAGACAATGTCATATCACTTGTAAGGCACCGTCACATCACTTGTAAGGCATTGTCATGTCACTTGTAAGGCATTGTCATGTCACTTGTAAGGCATTGTCATGTCACTTGTAAGGCAATGTCATATCACTTGTAAGACAATGTCATATCACTTGTAAGGCACTGTCACATCACTTGTAAGGCATTGTCATGTCACTTGTAAGGCATTGTCATATCACTTGTAAGACAATGTCGTAGTACGGTACAGCATTCACATGATAAAAGAAAACCCAAGGAATATTTCAGACAATGATCATACTTTTTATGTGAAGTTTGGGGGGTTACTCTACACTCTACATCAAATACTTTTGTTCTCAGACCAGGAAGTAGGAAATGACAATAGACAGGACAAGCCACTTGACACCTACAGTAGCCTATACGTTAATTAACATAGAGGTTCTACGGCTATGGAGATTTGAGGGCAGTTAACTCACCAAAATAACTTTAGTCTCATCTACATCTGCTTGCACTTTAGACAGAGCGTCTGCTTCCCTTGGATTCTACAAAAATACAGTATAAATGCTATACTTAATAATATAATACTATATAACACAATAATATATAATATAATACTATATAACACAATAATATATAATATAACACAACAATATACAATATAATACTATATAACACAATAATATATAATATAACACAACAATATACAATATAATACTATATAACACAACAATATACAATATAATACTATATAACACAATAATACATAATATAACACTATATAACACAATAATATATAATATAACACAATAACATATAATATAATTGTTAATTGCTCTCAAACTAGAGATATTTGAAAATAAAATAGTTTCCAAAAATGTAGGTGGAGACGAATCAAAAAAGGTTTGAGCGCCAAACAAGAAAGTCCATGTTGGTTTATGAGTTATACCATTTTCTTCATTTATATGCAAATTGCTATATTCTTCCATAACGTTGTTTTCACTATGTAGAGTCTCAGTTGTGACTGCAGTACCTTGTCATCCTTCAAATTGAGAGGGAAAGGAAGAGAGAAAGGAAGAGAAAAATAGAGAGAGTAGAGCGGGCTGGGGTGGAACAGGGTAAGGGTATAGCAAGATAAAGGGTGGCAAGTAGAGCGGCACAAGTGAGGTGGGTAATACTGCTACAAATACCGTATACTAAAATATTACACAACATAATACGCGGTACCCACCTGATAACCAGCCAACAGTTTTTCACCATTGGGAAACAGCAAAGCTCTGCAACATCAAATAAATGCGTCTCAGCAAATAATAAAATATAAACAAACATGTAATTGCTGATTATACTCTATTCTTACAACAGATCATTTATAATCTAAGAGCTTACTCTAAATCTAACATCTCCAATCATTTATGGAATTGAGAAGGAAAACAAATGATCTATGCGAGATCACAGCCGGCCAGTCTCTAACACCTACCTATGTATGCTGCCGGCCAGTCTCTAACCCCTACCTATGTATGCTGCCGAGTAGTCCCTAACCCCTACCTATGTATGCTGCCGGCCAGTCCCTAACCCCTACCTATATATGCTGTCGGCCAGTCCCTAACCCCTACCTATGTATGCTGCCGGCCAGTCCCTAACCCCTACCTATGTATGCTGCCGAGTAGTCCCTAACCCCTACCTATGTATGCTGCCGGCCAGTCCCTAACCCCTACCTATGTATGCTGCCGGCCAGTTCCTAACCCCCAGCTATGTATGCTGTCGGCCAGTCCCTAACCCCTACCTATGTATGCTGCCGGCCAGTCTCTAATCCCCTACCTATGTATGCTGCCGGCCAGTCTCTAACCCCCAGCTATGTATGCTGTCACATGTCATAATACCATTAGAGGAGCAAGAGCTCTACACTGAATATGAACCTTGTGAAGAGCCAACTAATCAAACATGTAAAGTGAACGACAAGATGCCGAGTGATAATAAAGTGCAGTAAAGTGTACCAACCCTGGAGCGGCAGACTTCCAAGATGGCTGAGGATTTAACTGGGAGAATTCATCAAGCACCTGATTAAGAAAGAATACGAATGTAGGGAAAAGCTTAGACAAAGTGTACTAAATGTACCACTATAAGCAAACCTAAGCAGTTTCTTTATTATATTGATAAACAAGACTGTGAGCTAAATGGACATTATATCTTAGGTTGAAACCACCTCTTCCTATAATCAATCTTAGGTATGAACTCTGGTTACAAAAGTCATTAGACTTAGATAAGGGAGAGATTCTTCATACCAGGTACCCAAAGACATCTTGAGTACTTTGTAAACACTGATGAAAACTTGATCAAAATATTATTATACTTAGACTAGTAAACAAAACTTGGTACTTGCCTTGTTAATGAAGTTGTGTGCAACTCTCTGTGGATACTCGTGATCAGCAATAACTACTGCAGTCAATCCTTCTTGCTGGACATACACGTGGCATATATACTCTACAACGAGGTACATGTATTTATAAGATAGCATATACGACATGATTCACAATACTCTAGCATATATTGTATATGTGCTTTATACAATATTTTATAATATATATTTACAAAAGATGAAGATGTGCTAATTATTTTTGTATAGACACAACCTTACCTTGTTCTTTCACGGATGCGCGAGATCCCATTGAAGTTCTCTCCGCTATTATTTTACTTGTGAAGTCAATAAACTCCTTAACGCTGTAACAAATACCAAAGTGAATAAATACACAAAACAAGCTCTCACACGCCTTACTCTCAGACTAAAATTTAAACAGCCCAAAATATGACAAACCTTGATCTTTGAAAGAAACTGAATGTTGATAAGTCATGGGTGGCATATAACTGTGAGACTTTTGTTGTAGCTGGGTCTTTATAGAAAATTTCTAAGGCGAGCAGCTTCATCTTTGTTATGATTGTGAACTTACTAATTCAGTCAAGGAGTCTACTATAAAACAATTTATATTTGATAAAGAACAGTGTAGATCTGCTAATACTACTGTTTAGACATAAGAGATATCATATAGAAAAGCACACTATTAATTCTAAAATACTACAATTCAACTAAAGTCTCACCTTCTGCAAACAATTTCTACATTGAAAAGAAACAAAAGCATAAATGGTGCTAGGAATAAGTTAACGTTTGTTTAGCCAATATTTCATTTTACTTTGCAGGTAAATATAAAATACAAACACAATTACTGAAGCCAAACCAGAAATGCACTTTACTTTTCACCAATTTATGCGCAGCTTGTGATAAAAATAAAACAGCCACACTAGAAACAGAAACCAATAACAGTGTTGAAGTATTTATGCTCATTATTAATAACAGTTAATGCAAACCACAATTAAGAACAATTTCAAGCTTTCTACTATTCAGCTGTAGTTGTGAGGTGATGGTTGTTTGATAGTCAACTTGAACACTATTGAAATAGCAGTAAAAACAGACCTTGGCCTGATATTCGGCTGTTACTTTGAGTAGTAGTTCAAGTGAAAGTGCACCAATTAAAAAGGAAACTGAATTTTGTAAAGATGATCATTAGATTGACGATAAGCTTTCAGTTAATCATGAAATACAAACCTAGATCTGAACCACCAACAGCTAATTACTGAGATGATCATTGCACACCCATTTATTGATCAGTAATTGATAACAGATTTTCGGTTACGCCATTCTCGGAATCAACGATTATACATAAATTATCGTTGTCATATTACCATCAAACAATATTATCAAATGTATACTAATATTGAGTTTGTATTGTGATAACGTTTATGTATGTTATGTTAAATTATCCTCAAATTTTTTTCATTATAATGACTGTTATTATAAATGATAATTTATTTAATACAGATTTCAATCAGTAATAATAATAATTTAATCCAAAGGGGCAAACGACAATAACATTATTATAATCTCTGCCCACACTATTTAATCAGCTACATTTTGGCAACTACCAACTTGTTAACTTCTGGTATTCTAAAGATTTTGAGAGAAATATAGGTACTCCAGTGTTTACATCATCAGAAAGGATTTTAAAAGTATGTAAAAACTGACCAAAAAAATGCTGTAAAAAAACTGACGTTGTTCGTGATAATTATAAATAATAAACAACAGTATTAGTAACATGCCATAACTCCACCAGCGCTGGTAAAAAAAATTATGGTAATAATCTCTGGTCTAGCTCTATGTTTCGGTGGCTCTATATTCTGCTGGGTCTATCTATGTTCCAGCGATTTGGCTTTATGTTTCGGTGAAATCTTTTCTGTAGAAAACTGCAGCTGTGAACCCTCATTAAAAATTGACGCTACGTTTCATAAGAAACGACTGCCAATTTATTTTATAATGAATTTCATTCTCATTTATAGTTTTATCACTATTAAATATGGTGGCTCATAACGTGAGATGGTTTTCTTTTCAAAGCGTATGAACGGATTTGAAATAGTCCAGACGGTTTGCAAAGCGTCTTTTACATTGAAAATAATTGGGTAATTGTAGTAAAATAGCCCAAGAAACTATGATTAAAAAAGGGTTTGTTGGTTATAATAAATTAATCGTCGGCCTCAGAAGTTGCGGTATTCATGCTATCCAACTGTATTTCCTGTCTAACAATCGTAAATTTTGCAAACCGTATGGTTGTTTAGCAAATAATTCAGACGGCTTAGAAATGATTCAGATGACTTAGAAAATTACAAACCGTATGGACGCTTCAGAAAGAGTATGAACTATTTACAAACCGTATGAACTATTTAGAAATAGTCTGAACTGTTTTAAAATAGTTGGAAAAGTTTGCAAAGCACATGGCTCTCGAACCAAAAGCGATCGTCATTATTTTATTTATAGCCTCTATACAACTTTATCAACATAGACATAGATCAAAAGACATAAAGTAAATTAATTAACTGTATACAACTGTTGTTGAATGTAATCTCTAAAATTAATTTTTACATTTATAATTAGGTTGTATTTATTATTGAAAATAATTTAAAACAAATAATATTTAATAAACAAAAGCATTTATTTATCTATTTAAAGAAAATTCAACTGTTCGGTGTTTAGGAAAAACATTATCAATCATAAATGGATTGTAGGTCTATTATTAATAGAGCAAACCAGCAAATCGGCTCGGATTTTCAAAGCCCACGAACGATTTCACAAAGCGTTCAGAAGTTTTGCAAAAGCTCAGACTATTTCAAATTCGTTCAAATGGTTTGAAAATCGTTCAGACGTTTTAAAACGCAAAACATAAAATTTTCTGAGCCACCATAATTAAAAGCAACTTACTACTTTTTGCATAATCACAAAACTATTACCATAAAAGTTCTTTCAAACCAAGTACCAAATCAAATAATACAATCCTTATGAACTTCATTGTATTTAAACGTACATCACACTCCACAATAATCTTGTTCTATGAAAAATAATTCACCGGAACATAGAACCGAAATCACCAGAACGTAGATCCATTGAAACATAGAGCGATCCATTGAAACATAGAGCGTTCACAATAATCTCTATCTATTCCGACAAACTAATACATTGATAGAATATTATAGCAACTAATAAATTTGAGAAATTGTTGGTGTATAATAACGATTATGATTGTTATTATAAAACCTAACAAACAAACCATTAGTGCATGCGTTATTAGAGAATAATAATACTTCGATAACTAATAAATAAATTACAATAATATAGTAAATTGTGTCAGCATATCAATATCACAAATTAATTTATCATCTTATAATAATCAATCATCAAATGGTTTGTAATCCTCAAATTATTATTTTAGCTAGCAAAGATAAAATTTGATTTGCATGATAAGATTTGGCGTTATTCTGTTCAGTGGTATCTGTGAATTACATTGGTGCTAGGAAAAACTGGCTTACATTCATTGGATTCACACATTAAAAGGTGAATTTTTTTAAAAAAAAAACAAACATTGCACTGAAAATATTTACAAACACACCACACAACAGCAAATTAATTGAACTGAAGACTCAGCAGCAGCAATTGATCATCAACATTTTCAACAACAAAAAACTCATTATTAACTAGCAACAGCAAGTTTTTCAAGTCAAGTTGATGGTGTTGTATTATTAATATTATCATTGCAAACTTTTTACTGCAACGCTTACTAAAAAAAATGCTGTTGTTTCAACTCTTTGACTTTCTTTCTACCACTACTACTAGGTTTCTTCCTTTCATTATTATTACAATTATTATCATTCTTAATAAATAATAATACACAACATCATCATCACCATCATAATAAAGATGATTATGACGATGATTATTATTATGATTATTATGATAATCTATCTACTACCTACTAATAATTATTAGTGGTAGTAGTAGAAGCAGCAGCAGCAGTAAGTGATAATTAATAATAGTAGTAGTAGTGGTAAGTTAGTAAGTAGTGGCTTTAGTAGTTAAATAAATAGGTAGAAGATGGTAATAAATGATGATGATATATATATATATTTATCAATACAAAATTAATAATAATAATTGAAAAAATAACAATAGTTACAACAGTTCAGTAGTAGTAAGTAAGTAGTCTAAGTAAGTAACTTTAAGTAAGAAGTAGTAGTGGTAGTCTGTCTGTAGATGATAGATTATTATCGATTGATAATAATAATAATTATAATAATAATTAATAGTAGTAGAAGAAGGGATAGATAATAATAATAATAAAAATAATTGACTAATAGATCGATTTCCCTAACAACTTTTACTCCCACCTGTTTCTGGTTGACTTGCTCATAAAATTATAACGAGAAATATATTAACCACTTAGTCAATGGCAATAGTGGTGACAAATTTGTGAAATCTAACTCTCCTTGATCTAACTGGAAATTTTTAGACCGGAAATGAGTCTGTATTTATTGTGGTACTGTAATAGCAATACTTGTCATCAATATTTCAAATCCATCAGAAATTCTGCGCACACAAATTTTTTGATGCTCAAAGGCTTTAACTGGCCTTTCTTAAAAAATCATTAGAAAAAATTTAATGTTAGGACTAATAGCAATACTGTTGTACAGCCACTAACCATATAGCGTTTTTCTGCTCTGTGCGGGTGGCTAAAGCGTTCGCCGAACAAAGCAAAACAAATCTGTTGAGGTACTAGCGCAATAATAATACTTGGTTACCAAACAAAATTTAGTAACCAAACTTGATACCAAGCAAGCATTTGGCAGATAATTTTTCAGAAGAAACTTGTTTTTAGCCACCTCTTTGCAACATGGTCTTCCTATTTCCTTATATTCAGATTTTAGGAGCTTCTTGGCATAATTTATTTTATGATATAGTTTAATTACTTGCTAAAGTCATGCATGCTTGCTAAGTCCACAACATTGAAATCATGAGTGCTAAGTCCATGATGATGATGATAATAATAATGATGATGATCATGAAATGACGTGGTTAGTTACTAGTGGTGCCATGTCCACAAAACTTATTTTCTAGTTAAGTTCTGATAATTTAAACTGTTACTGCTGCTACCACTCCAGTGCAACTACTACCACTGCATAATTTTACTATGCTTCTACTATTACTACTGAATTAATTATTATTAAAGAAAATGATTTTATTTATTTATTATTATTATAATAATAATTATAATAGTAGTAATAATAAAAAATTTAATAATAAAATAATATTTACTTTGGTAGAACTTAGAATCGTTATAATAACAATAAAACAAAAATACTATAACCTACGATAATAAGCAATAGTAAGTAAGTTACTGCTATCTGTCTTCACCCACTTCAATACAAATGCAGAGAAAATGAAAGCGGATTATTTTGCTTTGTTAACAGTTCAAAGGCCACATGAGATATTCAGAAAAGATAATGGAAAAGATTTATACCATGGAATGCTTTAGAAATAGTGTAAGTTGGTTAAAAACCATATGAACTGTTTTTTAAATAGTCTGAATTATTTTTAAATTATTTAAATAACTCAAACATAGAATGTTTGTTAAACCAACAGAAAACGGCCTCAATCTTTTTAATTTCCATGTAGAACAGTTGTCACAGGTGTGATGATCAATCGGCATGAAATTATTAATCTAACTAAATGGACAATTGTTGTATAAACTCTCAAAAATTAAATATCTTCTGCAAGTATTACAGATCTTGTAAAATCACTTTTAATAATGATGAAATGAAATTTTTTTTTTCATTTTTCTTAGAACTTCCATAATCAGTGGATCAGCAAAACACCTGTTAACTATTTGGCAAAGTTCTCAGTTGGTTTGGAATAGGTTATACGCTTTCAAAAGTGTTAAGATTGTTTGAGAAGCTTTTAGACACTTTAAATGGTAAAATACAAAATGTTTTAAGTCACCATGTAGGAAAAAGTAGCTCAATACACATCCACGTTTATAAAATCATGTTCTGATGAATACTCCTTAACAGTAAATGCTAAATAGACTTCTTTTAGACAGTGAGCTAAATTTATCATCAACCAGCACACATACTCAAAACTTTTGTAATGCGAAAACGAACATTAAGAATGATATTTCATAAACCTCCCATCTCCCACCTACCGATAAATTATATACCTTCAGATTATACATTCTGGCTCTATGCACGCCAGCCTTCCCTATACTACTTTATATAATACTAAAGCATGCAGCGTTGACATTAAACCTAACATTCTTACTGCTCGCGATCAGAGGCTCATTGCATGCCAGATGTCTGCTGCTTGGAACTCTCGTCCATTTAAACTTAGAGAGATTAGCGGCTTAAACAAGCTTTTAAACATCTCTGAGGCAGCATCATTTGGGCTTGCTGATATAGTCTTCGGATTTCGGAGCGACTGACTGCTGACACCAGCATGCACCTCAACTAGCCTTGATACTGTGAGCATCGGCCTTGATCGGAATTTGGAACGAACGTAGACAGGAATGAACGTCGACAGGCATGAATGCAGACATAGCTGTAATGAACGTAAACACATCCTGGAATAAACGTTGACAGACCAGGAATGAAAGTCGTCTATGTTAGAGAGAGGAAAAACTCGACATTCATTCTAGGAAGTGTTGACATTGATTCCTGGCAACATATAAATTTCCGTTTCGACGTTTATTTCGGGAATGAAATAAATTATCATTTTTTCCCAAAGTAGACAACTCCTGGAACAAAAGTCGAAATGATATTTTATATATTGCCGAAAACGAATGTAGACACATCCAGGATTGAAAGTCAAAATTTTCCTGTTTATAGTGTAGTCGACATTCATTCCAGGTCTGTTGACGTTCATTTCAGGATGTGTCTACGTTCATTCCGGCTGTGTCTGCATTCATTCCGGTCTACATTCCTTCCAATTCCCGCCTTCATCACTAGCTAAGGCAGTTTCATTCTTTTGCTGCTATGTAATGATGAAAATAAAATACAATAAATACTCATAGTGGCTTGTAATGTAAATATTTTCTCATCCACAACCATCTGACATTTTCCTCAATAATCCAGAGCAAAGTGGTTGACAGTTGCTTTATGGCTTTGTTCCAGATGTTTCATAAAACCTAGATATAAATTGAAACTTACCCTCAGTGAATAGCCTGTTGTGCTTTATTGTGATAGGGCTTAGCAGTAGCAGTGAAGTAATGCAGATTTGGTATAAACAGGGTTATGCAAACAAACTGCATTCTCATCAGCGAACTTTGAAAAACTTCAAGACATCTTGTTGTTCTTTTGTTTATCTAAACATTGAACTTCTTCAACTGGTCTAATCGACTTTTATGTTCCATAAACTACATATACTTTTATATGAAGTATCTTGAAAATATTGATGCGAATTCTTCTAGACTTAGACCACTCAATGTTACTTTAAATAACGGGCCACCAATGCTGTGTCATAGCAAGACTTTACGAGATTGTGCGTGATTCTCTGTAAAATTTCTTTTATGTAGGAATAAATTATTTTTGAAAAATATATTACATTTGCTGGAGGGTGTTTTTTTTTCGTGTATGTACTGCTTTGGGGAGAAAGAATTGTAATAAAGTTCACATTTTCCCATTCTTTTTGACCACTTGTCATTACAGGAATATCAGAGCAGTTAACCTTACTCCACAGAAGCCATGGAAGGCAGTGATACTACCTATATCACAACTATGATAGAGAAATTGGTTGTACTTGGTCAACAGCAAATCAAAAAAGGAAATTTGCGCAAAGCCAAGACAGCGTTTGAGTATTCATACAAGAAGGCAAAGTTGGTCGACAATACAGAATATCAAGAGACCTCATTGGTCAATTTAGCTGCTGTGTACATATCCGGTGAGAAGCCAGAGAATGCTCTAGAATGTCTGAATGCAGTACTTCAACTCCCTCATCACAAAACCAACCTGGGTGATGTGCACTACAACATGGCTATTGCCCATGAGATGTTAAACCACGTCGCTGAAGCATCTAAGGAATATGAATTTGCTTTTGCTGCATATACAACAACAGATACGTCTTCTGATGTTTTATCCAATGTAGCAGTCAAAATTGGAATGTTCTTTATGAAACACGGAAAGTCTAAGAAAGCTGTCGATTATTTCAACAAAGCTGCTGGAATACTCTCTGAGAAAGAGCTGATAATTCAGTTGGCCACCTTGTTATGTCTGAAGTCTCGCTGCCTCATGAGTTCCCATGAAACTGTCCCAGATGCAGTACAAGTTTGTGAGGAATCTCTAAAACTGTGCAAATCTATTGAGCAGGACTTGCTTGTTGGTATGTATCGTGTAACTGTGATTAGTTATAACGCAACTTCAATCTTTTTAATGTTTGTTCTAGGAGGCTAAATAAATAGAACGCAGCCGTCAAAGACTGTATCTCAACTCCTCTCACAAGCTATCTGAAAACAACTAGATAACAAACTTTTTTCTTTATAATATTGTAGTACAAGTTTACAACGAGCTTGGACTTATTCTCACCCAGTGCAAAGCATTTGAGATGAGTTCCCAATGCTATAAACAAGCATTGATTGTTTGTGATGACCTCAACTATGATTCTGTTACTTGGGAAAAGAAAGCAGCACTACTCCAAAACCTTGGCGCAGTTTTAAATTCACTCGGAAAATTTGATGAATCGATCAAGTATAGCCAACAAGCTGCAGATATCTATGGTGAGTATTTTACGTCATATTTTGTTTAATTGATTATCCTAACTGAACTACAAGTCATTGATCTCTTCATCAGGTACAAAGGGAGTGAGAAGCAGTCAGTGCCATTGCTTCTTGAACATTGCATTTGGCTATAGTCAGAAAAAGTCAGACAACTTCTTAGAAAAATGTGAAGAATACTATAGACATGCCCTTCAGGCCGCTAAAGATACAGGTATTAATTGTTAGTTGCCTACTCTTTTCCCAGTTTGCTCAATAAATATTGAATTATGCGACAATATTGCTTAAAGGTTGTTTGAGAGACCAATGGCAGTCATTGGAGGGACTAGGTGGAATTGCTTTCAGTAAAGGTCAAAGTGCAAAAGCAGCAGACTTCTACCAGAAAGCTATTGGCATCTGTGCAAGCCTGCAGTCAAACAACCGTGAGCAAGATAGACTGGTGAGAAAACTTTCGGCTTCTCTCAAAATGAAACTGCCACCAAGTGGCCTTGCCAGTGCCCGGTCAGGTACGAAAACAGGATTGAAGTCCGTTGCTGACTTTTTATTAAATAGAAATATTTCACTTCATTTGGTGCAAGCCGCTTCACTCTATCTGTAAATTCTTTAGTTCAACCAGTGCCATCTGCGCTTTCACCTCAAAATGCACCAAGTCAGAGTTTGGGCAATCAGCTGCCAATAGAATCAAATGGGCCACAGATTGCTAATGCGCAACATTCGCCACTTCTGGTAGGACTAGATTTGAGGGGTGATTCCTTGATTGTCCAGCCACACACAGAGTTGGTAAACAGTTTTTATTGGTTTACTTGTAGTTTTATCCTGGTTTTACACTAAACATATTTTTTCTCGAGAATCCCAAAGGATTTGTAACAAATAGTTATGTTTATAAAGATTTTGAAGCTTCTATTTTTCACCCAAATTTTTTAATCATCCCAGTAGATTATTTTGTTCGTTTAGAGTTACTATCGACCAGCTAATGCCGATGCCAGAAGGGAAAACCTGGCTCCAGATATGTATGTTGAGACTGACAGTGGATCTCAGACTAGAACCAAAAAGAAGCGAAGAAAAAGAGTCAGACGACCGAGGTAATTACTTTTATTATAATTAACTTTGAATGCCTAAATAAACAAAGGCTATGTGCAATAATTACTACGGTTTACCTTTAATGTAATATTAGTTATAGCCGCCGCCCAGATCAGGAAAATCATCCAATTCACGGTAGGCATGAAATGATACACCACGGTTTGGGAAGATACACACCTGCAGGGGATGAGACAATAATGTATCATCTCTCCGCAGACGATTTGTGAGTTCTTTAATTTAGCACCCATTTTCACCATTTCCAGTCTTATGATTGTTTCCATGAAACTGTCATGTTTAATTGACAGACTTTTATCTGACATGCATTTGTGGATAACTAATAGTTCTTTTTACAATTGTATTTTCCTCTATTTTGTCTATCAAGCTTGTGAAAGTCACTCAACTCCGCAAGCTATACTTTCCACTAAATTTTTTCCAACAGTTCTATCGTATTACTAATAAATTATGTTTTATCGCAGTGCACGTAAGGGACAAAGGAGACATCATGGAGATGATGCATCCAGCATTGTGTCCGGCAGGCTTCATATTCAAGGGCTTGCTGTGGATGATCCCAGGTACTCCTGTTTTCTCTTTCTGAGGAAACAACATTGGTGGACTATGCAATGTGGTACATAAACTATTACTGGTATAAAAGCTAATATCACATAATGTATGTCCCACAGTGAACCTCTGGTGGGTGCCAGCTCACAGAGAGGCAACTATCGTGATACGCTAGACAGCGCAGAAGTTGTCCAAGTTCGACCAATGAGCAGCAAGATAAGGCATCGGCGAAGCACCATTCCCAACACCGGTATAGATCTTGACTCAAGTTCTGAAGAAACTTCTGAAACGTTAAAGTTAGCATTCTTTACTTCCTGTTGGTGTCACGAGTGACTATGTTAAATGGCTGTCATACAGTATTTAAAGCCCTTAGTTACTTGTAACATGGCATTGTGTAAACGGTTGTGTACAGGCGAGGTTGTCCATCGAACAAGCAGTCTACTCTTTCAGTAAAAAAAGAAGCAGAATTCAATTTTACTTTAGCATAGCACCTTAAACTGATAGAATTCCCATATATTTTGTACTGAGAGAAACACCTAGATGCATCATTGTGTTATTGTAGCACAATTGATTGCTATGATGAGTGCGTAGACTCCCTATATGGAGAGGACGAAGAAATTTCCACTGCTGATGAGGAAAAGAGAAAAAATATACAGTATGTTTGTTTGCAGTTTGAATATAATTAATAGCATAATAAATGTACAATAGTCATAATAATATAGCAGACAACATAAATTTTTTGAAGGAATAAATAATGGTGAGCCTACTATAAATACTACAGCACGCTTTTATGTATTCGATTAGCCGACACTATTTGTTACCGTGAAACCTACAAACTTTATCAATATTATCAACCACTATAACATTGTTGAAAATCTTAGCTAAAAAGTTCAGCCAGTCAAGCGTTTGTTGGCAAATTGCAGAAAGTATGGTGATGTATTTGAGGCAAACCATAGTAAGATGGACGCATCTACTGTTGTGGAAAACAAAGAATATGACAGGTTGATATTTATATTCTTTAATGAATAAAAAAATAAGATTTTAGCTTGCTATACTCAATATAATTCATACATTGTCAATCTTTCAACATTTAGAAGTACACCTACTTCAAATCGTACCAAGTCTGTCGAGGAAGGAAAACGGCCAAATCGCACCAAGTCTGCCGAGAAAGGAAAACGGCCAATGTCGGCAAAGTCGCTGATACGAAAGTGAGTATGATTATGCGGGATTATGTCATTAAATCCTTCTGTGTTGAGAAAAAGATTGTGTTTATAATGGGATAAATTTGCAGTATTATCAAGATTTCTTTCTTCTTTTTATTTAGGTCATCACAGGGATTCAAGCGAGGCACAGGTGATCAGACTTATCAAGATGATACACTCACTAAAACTGGTTTATTGCATACAGGAAGTGAAGATGATAGAGAGGAAGTGTATGCTCACATGCGCAAAATATCCAACTATGGTGGGTTGATATACACATATGCAATGGTACCTTGTATAATCACAGAGTTGTTAAAGTGTTCACATACAATACCACACTTATTTAGGATTATCTACATAATAGCAAGCCTATTGATGTTTCAGATACTACTGACAGCGAGGAGAAACTCTCTGTTAGATCACAAGAGCAAAATAAAAAGCAGGGCGTCCATTTTGAATCAAGCAGTGAGAGCGATTTAGAAAGTGAACAAGGTGTGATGAAACTCATGTTTTTGAGTTATGATAAAAGCAGCTTGTAATAGTCAGTTCTGTAGTAGATCCTTCATATTTCAGACCAAAATGTTGGAACATACGAGGAACCAGCGGCGGGTCTAGTACCTGGTGGAAATTTCTTTAAGTCAATAGGTTTGTTCAGCTTTGTGTACTGTGAGGTAACAGCTTGGCATTGATCTACTATTTGTATATTTTATGCCTAAACAATTGATGCAAATAAACTGGCAACTATTTTAATTTTCTATTGCCCTTTCATATTTTACACTACAGTATATAGCCAACTGTAGCAATGTATATATATATATATATATGATAGTATATATTCTATATACACCATATGTAATATGAAGTTACCAAATGATTTATAAGATAATCATATGTAGTGCGCAAATATTAAATATACATGTATGTAGTGAACAATCCGGACCAAATAGCCATTGGCTCAACTTTTACATCTAATACACACTCGAATAAATTGTTGGTAGGTGGCCGCTCCAAGCAAGATCCTGTTTATGAATCTATTGCTAATGCATCTTCAACGGCCCCAAATTACAATGCC
The DNA here is from genome assembly GCA_945261195.1 of Cryptosula pallasiana. Lineage (NCBI taxonomy): Eukaryota > Metazoa > Bryozoa > Gymnolaemata > Cheilostomatida > Cryptosulidae > Cryptosula > Cryptosula pallasiana. The sequence continues at coordinate 14,635,512 of OX183133.1, read as the reverse complement.
CCACCTGCACTACCTGCCAGAAACTATAGCAACGCTGATATAGATAAGGAAGAACCTTCTCAGACCAGTAGCAGCGAAAGTGTTGATGTTAATGCAATGACGAAAGGAGAAAGGTGAGCACAATTTGGCTTCACATTGAAATATGTTGGAGTATGATTAAATTTTTTAATGTCAATATCGTGCTGTGTCACTGTTGTTTTTGGGGGTTATTTGAAAATTGTTTACTTTTTGTGTTTCTCTCAACAAATAAGTTTGTTAGTTTTCAATAAAATTTAATGAGCTGGTGAACTGTCATTAATGATAACATACACTTAGTTAGATGTGCTAGCGTGGTATTATTTAGAAGATTTGAACTTGAAATGATTTATTCGATTGTGTTTTATTGAAGGGACAACTTTCTATTCCAAAAATACCACAGAAATTCTGAAAAAGTAAAGAAATGGAAACGAAAAATCGAACCACCTAATCAAGCCCGAAAGCAGAATTCTGAAGTATGTAGTCTGATGTAGCCAGAGAAATCATCGAGAGCCAGTTTATGGACTACGGTGTGGTGATTCAGTATATAGATTTGCCCGGCTGATTTAGATTATACAACTTTGCCGTAATATCTATAAACATCCACACTAGGACAACATATGTTTTTTTCCATAAGTTCCATAATTAAATATACATTACATACAATAAAAAAACATATCAGAGTTATGTAAATTAACTCAATTATGTTGGCTATCACCACCTCCTCTATAATGTTCAGGACTGTTAATAGCTGCAGCTTCACGCTGTAATGTCTTTATAGCATTTGCCAAAGCGTTTGGGTTAACCCCAGATTCAATAAGGCGAACGCATATAGCTAATTGTTCTTCGGTTAGCCCTGTTCCTAGAATAGTGCTAATATCCATCAGTAGTCGCATGGCTTGTGAGCTAGCGCCAGTGTTTTTAGGGGCAGTCATATTTCTTTTTTCTTCTGGTCTTTAAATGCAAAAGCTCAGCTAAAAAAGGAGATCAATCAGTGTGTTTGAATTACCACATTTGGGTAACCTATGACTAAACTGTTTACTATTACTATAAAAACACTATTTTCCCAACAAAACAAGCATCAACAGCAAGTTTGTTTAAATTTGATCTGTTAAGCTTGGTATCAGGGCTATACCTGAATTAAAGCCCAGAAATTTCATGTACTTGTCGTAGCAGGTCATTTATTGAGCACAATTATTTCCAAATGGCTACACAAGAGTAAAAGCCCATAAATATTTATAACTATTGAAATGTTTTCACAAATTCATACTTCACTCCAGTGATACAAACTTCTGAGCTCATCAACTCGCAACACATTTTGTTCAATAAAAAGGCCCTAAATTTATCAATCAAGAAGCTTAAACTTTTCATTCCAACTCACACCATTAGCAGTAGCAAGTTCCATTTTAGTAAACAATAGTAGAATGATTGTCGACCAGAGGTTTGGCAATAACCTCAAGGATCAATAGGGCCACCTGGCAACAAGATTGGCTCACTTGGCAACAACTTCAACCAATCGGCCAATTAGCATGGTCTCGGCATCAGAGAACCGAAATTGGTTAGCTGGTTGACAAGTTTTGAACTTGTAATATTTGGATAACTTACAATACTCATTTATTTATTTTTTAGCTATGCTTCTCACAGCTAACTTTCACATTGCAAATCGAATAGTATAAGCAAACAATATCATTCCTTGTATTGAATATATACTGATGCTGTGTGTCCAACTGCCAGGAGAATTGACATATCAAATCAAACTTGAAAAAAAATAAACATCTTATTTTCATTATGCCAAACACAATTTAAATAATTGTTGTTTTTGTAACGAGATGTTTTTTAAATGCACCGTAATACTGAGGTTTATGCTATTAAAATTATTTCAGCAGTAAAGTTTATGTTCCGATACTAACATATCGCAACTAGAAAGATATCAGCTATCATAAGCAGTTGGATGAAGCTGGATGAATAGTAGTGCACTGTCAAATGTGATAGTGATGTGAAATGGAAGTGTCACATGGCCTATATTTGAGTTTTACTTCTAACAACTTGTGATGCAGCAAAGTGTCTATAGCAATAATATTTTGTAATTTTATTATTAAAAACTGCAAAAATGATATCAACTGTTCACAACAATAATAGATGATTATTGTATAAGAGAAGCTTAGCTGTTTTTTATTTTGCTTATTAATAATTAGCTTACAAGTACGCACATTTTCATAAAAATTTACTAGAGTGAATTTTGTCGGTATGAACAGCGTTTATTATATGTCCCACCACTTTTCCCTCGCTAGTATAAAATATGTTACATCACTGCAGAGAAGTAATCAACATTGCAAAGTCAGGTTCAATATCATTAAAAGTTTATATGGCATGGAGATTTGGGAAGTAAGAACTTTGATTGACACAATAAAAACCACTTAGCCAACATACATTATCAATTGACCGTGATTTACTTCCTCGTCAACCTTGAGTAAGTTTTTTTATCAAACGAGTCACCGGATGATCCAACATTATCACGCACATGATTTTTCTCATTTCAACAATTACACCAACTACTTTCTAATCTATATCAACAATTATTGTTTTAATAATAATAATGCTACCGCTGTTCACTTAAATTGATTTCTCCTTCTACTACCCTTTACTAACTAACGGTAAATGTTTTTTCTCATGTATGTGTTTGTTTACTGTGGGTAACGTAACTAGCAAACAATCATTGTTAATATAACAACTTTTTCGTTAAGTATTATTTAATTTAGTTTCTTGTTCATACAAGTGGTCAGCAGTTTCATTCAAACGAACAAAGACGAGAATGAATACATATATTTATAAAAAAGAACAGACATATAATATACACCTAGAGCAAATGTAGTTTGACCTAGAATGAATGTTGAATATGCTATAAAAAAGAATATTTTGTTGATCAGCCAAGACAACATACAGAATACAAAATACCATTTGAACGTTCATTTCAGGATTATCAAAAATTCTCCATTATTCCTGGTACAATTGACGAAATGATGTTGTACATAGCACCAGGAATGAATGTCGACACTGTCCATATATAATCAATGCCAAAATATTTTTTTCATAGCATAATGATAACCAACGCTCATTCCAGGGCTGTTGATATTTATTCTAGGAGAATAATCTCATTCTGTCTCTCTGCGTTCATTTTTGTCAAAATTCATAGCTGTCTACATCAGCGATGCCTGATAAATAATTCGATTTAAATCAAATTTTTTTATACAAAAAAAATCACAATTTTTTGTTAAAAGGGTTAGGACGAACTCTGCAGACGCACTTTGTGTGTAGAGTTGTTCTCCCATCAAGTATTGTAAAACTACTGAATAACTCAGTTGCGGCAATAAAAGTGCAATGGGTTTGTAGAGGTCTATGTCAACAGAAGGGGCTATCTGCGAGCCACTGTTCCATTATGATATTACATAGTATATTCCAACAAGTAGTCTGTACCATTTTAATCATGTTTTCAATTTAAAACTACCTTCTAAAGATTTTTATTATTACTAATTAGTGTTTTTTTTTTAAGAAAGACAGCCAGTATTTCAGATTTAATTATTACTGTTGTTGTAAAAAATTATCTGAAATTAATTTGAAATTGATAATTGGCTTCAGTGGTTTCAACAATGATTCGTCGTCTATTATGACTTGGACGATGGAATTGACGGTGTATGTGTATTGATATCGCGGAAAAAGATGGAATGATGTCTGAAGCGGGCGGGTGGAAGCTTAGGGGGCGTGGCGCCGCCATGTTGTAACCTACCGAGTTGACGGAAGCATAACGCTATGCTTATATGAGAACACCCAACTTCAACCAGCCCTACCATGTGATAATGTAACCGGATACCCCATGTACCCTACATCATTGGATAGCTAAAAAGCTCATCTATCCAATGGGCCTATGGAGTTGCCGCTCTAGCGTACTATTGTTGAAAAAGCACGCCAGTATTATACAAGGCCTGTTAGCAGGTTACATGATCGCATAAATGATATGAAATTGAAACTTACAGTGCATATAAAAAATTTTTTAGTGTAGTATCTATTAATTATAATAATGTGCAGGATTTTGTGGTGACGTGGCCAGTCACCTTGGTAGCACACCTGCACCCTCTAGGTAGCAGAGTTGTTTGTCCTTTCAGACAAGCTTGCTGCCAGCTCGGCCTCCTCAGCGTCCGCCCTTCAGCATTGCTGCCAAAGGTAGGCCGTGATAGGCGAGAGTCTGTCAGGCAAATCTGCCTCGAGCCTACTACTCGTCGTACAACACTGGTGCTGCCAGACCTAGTAGGTCGTCAGAGCTGGTTGCCTTGTAGAGTAGTAATGTATGAATTGCGCAGTAGTCAAGTCTAAAGCTTGAGAGAGTGTTAGCTGTATTTATTCTCAAAGGAATTGTCTAGCTATGCCTCGCGGTGAACACTGCTTGTTGTGAGGCATAGCAGCTCTATTTATATAAAGTATTATGTAACATGCGATACAGTCAAAGCTTTGTACAACAGTCAATGCCTTAATACAGAGGATAGAAAATAAATAATAATTAGTGTATAAATGTGAGAGTTCGTAGTTTGGCTCGCTATAAGGTCTTTGTCTTTCAGGCGCCGTGCTATATATTTCCTGTACAATAATGCTTATTGAATAACAACAGTAAACAATTATTTGTTAGTAGATTTCGCGGTTTTATTTATTATCGTAAACAAAGCTATTTACTTATGTATAAGCTATAGAGCTACACCGCCAAAATATATCACGATCAATTAATCAAGTTGTTAAAAATACCTGAAGCAAGATGTTTTGTGACATTTTTAAAATCGATCCTGGTAGATCCAAAAGTTTTCTATTTATTGCCCATAAAAGTTTTAAAGATTTGCTGTTTTGTGACAAAATAAAAATTATTTTGTTGGAGTATGTACTTCAACCGCAATGATAACTATCATTGCGTACCCGGCCGAATTGGTAAGTTAAAAAATGGTGGCGCCACCGCCCCTCTAGCTTCATGCGTGACTATAGGCATTGAACTGAGACAGCATTCCATCTTATTCTGTGATTGATATGAAAATTGGGTGTGATAAGAAGGCTTCAATGTTTCTACCGGCAGGCCATCTCAAACCATTATAAAATTATACCAATGTTATTGTTTAATAAACTTTTCACTTGGAAATTATTATTTTGATACAAGTCTTCCATTAATTTTTTGATTTTCATCACAAACGCTGTGACGTGAAAGCCGGTGAGAACAAAATAGCGAGCTTACCAAAGATGTAAAAAATTTCTGACTTGAGAACTTTGTTGCAATTTCATTTCTTTGTAATCAAAAAAGCCTCTGCCAAATGTCAATATTTAGCAGGCCTTACTTTTATACAAACCAGCCAAAATTTTAAAAACTTGCTTTATAGCGCTACATAACCTGTTGCGTTTCGTGGTCTCGGGAAGTGCTGACTGCATCTACAGAAGCCGCCCTACTGGTGAGAGGGCAACGCTACCTAATTTTTTATGAGCATATTTCAATCTTAAAAAGTTTTAATTAAATCAAATCCTCTCCAAATCAGGAGTCTAATGCCTTTAGAGATCTTTGAAATTTTTTTTTAGAAAAAAGCCATGTTCAGTATGTGTGACTGTTTATAATTTCTACAAATTAATTTTTAGTATTTGATACATAAAGATAGTAGTTACAGTTTAAATGCATCATAAAGTGCAGCATTTCATACTTTATATACATATATATTTCCTGCATGAACCATTTGTTGTTGCTATATATATATTTCCTGCATGAACCATTTTTTGTTGCCAAAGTCTCATGAATTGGACCTATCTATCTACCATTTGCAGATTATTGTTGTTTCCTATATCCAACTGCTTTTTCTTATTACAACTGTGTACTACCATGCTAAACCTAGAGCTATGTTTGTACTCGTATCGCTGCTCCATCATCAGATGTTAAGGTTAAAAAAAATTGGAGTGTTTGTACACAGAAATGGTGAGAAGCAATTAAAGGATTGAGCTAATTAAGTAATAAACTTATAAAATGGATTTAAATAGAGTAATACGTCAATGAAGGCTTGTATGTATGTGTGTGTATATAGATAACAATTGAATTGGAATTGAAACATTGAATAAAAATTAATGATAATTACAGTTAGATTATTAGGGCTGTATATCCTTCCTACTACAGAACTAAGAATACTTAGCAAGGAAAAGTATAATTATATGAAGATGATGATAATGACCATGATGATAATGACTGATCTTATTATATGAAAAGAAAGTATCAGCCTTCCTAGTAAAACAATAAATAGGCTGACTACTTGACTACAAGTCAATAACGACGACAACAACAGCAATTAATAATAATAAAAATTATTGATGCTAATAATAATAAAGACAATAACTCACCACTATTATTTTACTATTATAAATTTCTTATCAACATTATTATTTATAAGTATCAATTAGTTAGTAGAATTGTAATTATTATTTATTATTAAACTATTAATTATTATAATTATCATTATTTTTCTTAATTATTATTATAATTTACAATAATAATAATTATTAGTAGTATTATTATTAAATTATTATTATTATTTGTTATTAAAAGTTATTATCGTTAATATTATTATCATTATTATCATAATTACTATATAATAATAATAAATAAAATGATCATAATAATAATAATACTACTATAATAGTACATCAATCAACTACTTATATTTTTAGTAACAATTATATTAGTACAAAAATGAATAATAATAATAATAATAATAATGATGATATCAATAAATTACATATATATTATATATATAACAAATAATAATAATAATAACACACTAACAACAATCCAATGATTAGTATTATAATAATAATTGATTATATTAACTATTATTATTATTAATTATTATTATATTATTGTTACTGTAATTTACAGTGTAAATTGTTATTTATTTATAATTTTATTTATTATTATTATTATGTTATTATTATTATGTTACTATTATTATTATTATCTATGTAGTATGTATTATAATTATTATTATTATTAATATTATTATTATTATTATTATGTATTAATTATATGTATGTATGCTATGTATGATCATGATGAATGATGATGTAGTATTAATTAATTATTATTATATTATTATTATGAGCAAACGACAAATTCACCAAAACAGCACGCTTATCATGTCAAATAAAAACATGAACAGTACTATACTATTTATACATATATAGCATTTGAATAATATTCATAATTTCATAAAGACTGCAAAGAAAAGTAAATTCCTACACACAACAACAATGAATTAAGCTTCAAAGCCTGAGCGGCCATGCAAAACAAAACATAGCCTTCGGACAACAGAAAGTTTTGGTTTGCAGTCGGAGCCTTATCCTCATGGATGAATTATACTTCATGCATGCTTCACCTACACAAATAAACAATTTATACAAAGAAATGCGTCTAAGGTCAAGGTCAATTATTTAGTTGAAGTTGTAAACCGCAGGTTACAAAACCTTTTTCTTTTTACCTATTTTTATTACAATATAACTTACACCTGCATGTGTTACGTTTAAGCAGGGACATTATTATATGTGGATGGAAAGGTTGCATGTCAACTCGCCTCACTACTAACTGGACCCGTCAAGTGGTCTGGTTAACTGGCCCCACTTCAGTCAACTAGCCCCAGTCAACTCGCCCCCACATGACCTGCTGTTATCAAGTAAAATAAAAGAGCAGACAACTTGCATTAAAATCGATACCATAATATAAAATTGGATTTATACTGTTTTTTTTTTATCAAGCAAATAATAATAATATATCCACACACATTTAAGTAATACTCAAGTTAGGATAAGCTATTATTACTAGCCAATTTAGTCCCTAACTGAAAGTACTAATTCAGACAGTCCTAAATTTTCAGAGCAATACCAATAGATGAGTCAATAAGTGAAACATTTGATTGATTGAAGTTAATTCTATATTTGTGGCAGCAATTATTTTTTTATTCAATTAAGCATGTTATATATTGTTATATGTGTGGTGTATATTTAAGGGTATATATATAAATGTTAGCAATATCAGACACGTAGAACATCAACACCCATTTAGATAGCACACCCAATACCACACACTTTATAATTGTCATATCATATCAAATATGAAATAACTCTCAGGAGTCTCGATGTAGATATTTGTAAATAGTTGTACTCATTCCACAACTCGAATATTTTACGCTGCTTCTGCTTTCACTTTTTTCGTTATTCACTGATAAGTTTGCCATGACTCAACAAGCTTAACTGAATAGGAAGTGTGTTGAGTGTTGACGGAGGCGAGTAAAAGGTTTAAAAGTAAATAAAATGGCGGATTGCCACTTCTCAATTGGCAATTTAAACTTTGATGCCAGCGCTCCGCATCATCGTTTGTTCTAATTAGCTGACCAAACAGACACCAGGAATTCACACTCCATGTGTTACTTTTCAGCCAGTTCAATCAATATAAGTGCACAGTTCTTTAAATTACTCCAGATTCCGCCTTCGCCTGCATCTGTTAAAGCATGCTTCAATATGCTCTGCAGGTACAAATGGTAAAAACATCAGCTGCCTCACGTATTTGTAAACACTTTCTTCCTTTTCATAGTACCTTTTTATACCAAGATCACCAATTTTTCTGTATACTGCCTGCTGCCAGTGGAAGTTTCAGCCACTTATTGTCAAATTCATCTCTTCATTCACAGCCTTCCACATTCCTGTAAAAGATGGCAATATATTTTTAGTTTTTTAACGAGTGCAAAGAGGGCATACGTGTCCATACAGATCTTCTCTGCCGTCCATTGATTCCTAAATGATAATATTATAATAATAATAAAATGCAATGATTCTCTACCACAAAATTGCTATTTGATTACGCTCTTCCTGTAATATATATTTGTCTCATAGTTTCATACCTTTCTCCAAGTCAGCCATAACACCCTCTACCAAGGGTCTCATTGGTAGTGCTCCGGTGACAGCCCTGAGTACCTGAAATATCACGTATGCAGGAATTTCTGACAATGTCCAAAGTAGGTTTACATTTACCTTTTCTTGTACTTTACAGAATTACTCACTGATCTGTAATCTTTGGTTTTTCTTTGTGATATGAACGCAAAAATCAGCGGTATTTGTTTCTTGTTTCTTCCATCTTTGACAAAACTGTGAATGACGAAGAACTGAGTAAAAGGTTTTCGTACAGCTTTAAAAGTGCCATCGATATACCATTGCTTGGCATTCTATAGCAAGTCGAGCAAGATCTGTGTTGCTAACAGTAAATGTCTCTGGCCATGTACAACAACATCTTTCAGTAGAAAACTTGATATTATATGGAAAAGCTGAAAATAAAAAGTGAATATATGTTGCATTTATTAATAAACAATTGTCCTCTGCTTATTGTGAACAAGAGCCCACTATTTGTGAGCCTGCGATATTACTAACTTACCGATGTTTGCTTCTTGTAATTTTATATTCTTACCTCAAACTCTGAGCCCTCTGGGTCTTCTGGTTTGACTTTCTGACTAATTCGGTTGACAACACGAGCAACATTATCCAAACTTGATAATCCGGCTACTGTTGGATCTATCCCAGCTGATTCAGACAAAATCGCCGTAAACCCATTTCTGGCAATGGCACCTCCACTAGTGAAAACTTCCTTTTTTCCCTTTTGCTTTGCTCTATAATCACAAAACAGAATGCAGTATCAAATATCAAACACAACAGTGGTTTTGGGAGAGGTCTGTAAACGTATGCGGTTAGTTGTGCTAGTAACGTAGAAGCAACAAATTGAAAGTTTCTCTATGTTTACCAAAGAACATACCACAGCATTTTATTTTTGCCAACTTCACGAATACAAAATTTTTACCTATTAATTATCGAAGGTATCCTGGCAAATCATGTAGATTCTCAAGAGTTTTGTGAGCAATTCTTTTAAGGCATTCCCGCATATGTTTAATGTGACCAACTCAGCTTGTACAAAAATCACTGATAACAATAACATCAATGCCTTCTATCTAGCAGATAGTCACCCAGATAACAAATACAATGCAGGTAAACTAGCTACGGCATTTGAGCAAAAAAGTACAGACAAGCTATGAAATACTACTTAAAGATCCAATTTAACTTACATAAACGCTTATCTCGGCTCCAGTATGAATCCCAGGTTTTGACTCCTGGTTATGTGCTGCCAAAACCCTAAACAAAGCTTTATTCTCTCTCACAGCTCCACCGCACCTCCACTGCTACAACGCCATGAAATACCATGTTTGGATTTTCTCCTGATGGTGTAGGTAAAACCATCATCTGCAACTATTAGTGGCTTTCCATGCTGACTTCCTGTTGGCAGCATTTAGTAACATACTGGAGTTTCCTGTTGTGCAGCAGTGACTGGTGTGTTGAAACTGATTCTAAAACACAACCATAACAAACACTATGAGAACGGGAATCCATAGTCAAAGCTACCAATCTAAGGCTATGTACTGTTATGAGAAATGTGTAATAAATAAATGGAAACTTATTGTTGAAAAGCAAACATTTCCAAGCTGACAAGCCTTTTATTACCAGAGAAGTAGAAATGTTGCTCTCTTTAGCGAAGTTACATTTGGAAGAAACTGTGGATGGTCAAGAGCATTAATGAAAAGCCTAATATAACGAAAGAAGTACAACTGTTGTAAGCTCCAAAAGAAAAAGTTTTGGCTAATAAATGTTTGCATACTCTTGCTCGCAGATGATGTATGGAGCACTGTAAGGAATATAAACAGTAAAATGGTCATCTCAATCTCACTCATGTCTGGCGTAGTTGTGTTCTTTTGCTAGCATATGTCTGCAAGAGAAATCATTACAAAAAATCGAGTTGCACTCACTTGATAATATTGTTTCATTAGGTGGAGCAAAAACTATACTTTAAAATTGAATAAACCCGGTTTAAAAACTTGCAATGATTTTTTAGCTAATACATGTAGATACACAGTATTGTTTAATCCTACACAAAAAAACAAGCAGCTGAAGAAAACAGCTTACTGTTTTACAGTGAGCACTTCATTTTGATGTCTGCTGTCCACTTTATGAAGTCATTATTGGCTCACCTCATCACTGTCCATTGCTGACCTGATCTCTGCCCCATCACTCACCTGATCTCCGCCCCATCACTCACCTGATCTTTGCCCATCACTCACCTGATCTCTGTCCCATCACTCACCTGATCTCCGCCCCATCACTCACCTGATCTTTGCCCATCACTCACCTGATCTCTGTCCCATCACTCACCTGATCTCTGCCCCATCACTCACCTGATCTCTGTCCCATCACTCACCTGATCTCTGCCCCATCACTCACCTGATCTCTGTCCCATCACTCACCTGATCTCTGCCCCATCACTCACCTGATCTCTGCCCATCACTCACCTGATCTCTGTCCCATCACTGTCCATCGCTGACCTGATCTCTGCACCAACACTGACCTGATCTCTGCCCCATCACTCACCTGATCTCCGCCCCATCACTCACCTGATCTTTGCCCATCACTCACCTGATCTCTGTCCCATCACTCACCTGATCTCTGCCCCATCACTCACCTGATCTCTGTCCCATCACTCACCTGATCTCTGCCCCATCACTCACCTGATCTCTGTCCCATCACTCACCTGATCTCTGCCCCATCACTCACCTGATCTCTGCCCATCACTCACCTGATCTCTGTCCCATCACTGTCCATCGCTGACCTGATCTCTGCACCAACACTGACCTGATCTCTGCCCCATCACTCACCTGATCTCCGCCCCATCACTCACCTGATCTTTGCCCATCACTCACCTGATCTCTGTCCCATCACTCACCTGATCTCTGTCCCATCACTCACCTGATCTCTGCCCCATCACTCACCTGATCTCTGTCCCATCACTCACCTGATCTCTGTCCCATCACTGTCCATCGCTGACCTGATCTCTGCACCAACACTGACCTGATCTCTGCCCCATCACTGACCTGATCTCTGCCCCATCACTGTCCATTGCTGACCTGATCTCTGCCCCATCACTGACCTGATCTCTGCCCCATCACTGACCTGATCTCTGCCCATCACGGACCTGATCTCTGTCCCATCACTGTCCATCGCTGACCTGATCTCTGCACCAACACTGACCTGATCTCTGTCCCAACACTGACCTGATCTCTGCCCCATCACTGACCTGATCTCTGCCCCATCACTGTCCATCGCTGACTTTTCTTCTGTCCCAAAACTTTTACTCGACAGATATTCTCTCCAAGAAGTTGGTGACATCCATCCCGCTCTTGCCATCTTGTCCTCATAAGCCAACATAGGCTGATAAAAAATTAAACACCAATATACAATTTATCATTAAATATATAAATTCTATAGGATTACCAGGAACTATGATGCTGATGATTGGATAAAGTGACTTTGCATGTATTTTCATCAGCACAATTAAGTATTTTTCTGAGCCAAAAATCTATTACTAAGCGGCCCTGCAATCATATCATATTTTCTGTTTGATACCATATCCATATATTATCTTAAACTACTACAACCACAATAGTCCAAAGCCAATTTCTCAAAAATAAAAATGAAAGCCTGCTAATGAAATAGAATCTAACTTGAAAGTAATTTTTTATTTGCACTCTAAAATAAAAGCCACACATCATTCCAAGCAACCTTTTTAATGAGTTCTTGTGACATACAGACTTGCAATCATAGTAAAGTCTTTTAACTAACTTTTTAGTGCTAAAAATTTGTTCAATACTGGCCTCACTATTTCATAAGTAAGTTGCTTCAATGCATCCTACTTACACAATAGCGAGCTGCACTCAGACTCCCGCTCATTTCTTTATCAAACAAGCTGATCGGTGCTGAGGTAGAACTTGACACAGAACTGACACCAACATTAGCTATCTTTTTATCTGGGTCTTCCTAAAATGTTGTGAACAAATAAATTAGAACCACATTTTGCTACAATATGGAATATATAAAATACCATTACGTATGTAGTATATAAAAAGTTTCAGTAGTTTTTGTCCCAAAGATTAACTTGATACACTCAAACAGGATACAATTCTTATTCTACAGAAAACAAGACAAGAAATTGATGGTTATGCAATTAAATACTAGTTGGAAACAACAACAAAAAATGAAAAATTGCTATCATGGTTAACAAAAAATTAGATCCCAGTTAAAGTCCAAAATAGACTAATACTTAAAATGAAATAGATTAAACTGGTGATTGTCTTTCATAGAAAGCACAATTGTAAATAATTGCTGCAACTTTCTCCTAAATTTTAAGTCAAGTTTCTTCGGTAAACTCTCATCTGTACATATGCTATAGCAAACTTAAAATTGATTGAAAAATTACTATAGATATATAAATCACAAATCTAAAATAATTTTGCGATATAAAATTCCAACCTCTTCCGGCATCTACCAAAAGGAGTGTATACAAACAAGCATAATTTTTCAGTCATTTCTCACAAAAATTTCAAAAACATGCCTGTCATAACTTTATTTGTGTAGTGAATAAAAGCGAAATTAAAAGATGCTTGCTCTAAATTACATTTACCTTAGTTCTGTCTTTCAACTGAATTAACTAAAGATTAAAAATGATCATTTATTGATTAACATTATTTTATGAGATTATCCAAAATTAATCACATTTCAGAAATAACGTTAATTACAAGTTTTTTTTTTATAAATTTAAATAACATCTTATAGCTCCTTACATTTTAAAGAGAACTGTCATAATGTGAGCTCACTACAAACTGAAAAACTTGCAGAAAACATCACAAAAAATGTTGCGTGGAAAATTTTTGTAAGGGAAAATTATGCAATTTGCAATGTTTGCAGTGTAATATTCAAATACAATCACAACTCAAGAACAATATTTGTTATCATTAAAAATTAAAGGCCAGTATTTTCCATTTACGAGGAATATTCCAAACTAAACTTATATAAAAGAGTGAAATGAGTTGTTCATAGAAACTGTATAAAGCAAAAACTTAACCTGTTAATTGAAGATTAAAAAAACGTAACAGTGAAGATTAATCTGATTAACAATTGTTAGTGGGTTACAGTACTAATTTACTTGCAAAATAGAATAGGATGTGTGTGATTATTTTTCTGACACATGTACTGCACTGAAAAAATTCAAATGTGGTTGGCGTATTTAATAATTCCCAGACATGCTCATCCACATTTGTCTGCACATCAAATCTATTTTTACAATATTTAAATATAACTTTAGATACTGAATTTATTTGCTTAACAAGAAGCAGAACTACTAGAGTTACCTAATGTCAAAGTGCATCTTTCTAACAGGGGTATCTGTTGGAGCTTCCTTCACTGTCACATTGCTGCAACTTTCTCTCCCTTTAGACAACTTCTTAACCTGTATCAAATATGAATACAATAAAACATAAGTTTTGAGACCATAATTATTTCCCAAGCATCAAAGCTCCAGCACTCTTTAATTATTTTTTGTTTTAGAGAAACTAAAAACGTTCTAATAATAGTGATCACTGCATTGTTGTGTTTGTAAAATATACCTACTGTAAACCTGTTGTAGACAAACCATTCCCTGGCTTGTAGTTCAACTTGTGCCAGCAATTTTTTTAGTGAAAATATAAATTTTACATGAATGAAATTTCATTTTCCTGTTTATTCAAAACCCACTTTATGATAAAATGTACTAACTTGTCCGATCATGAAAAAAAAATACGTTATCTAAAAGCAATATAAATGAAATTCTGAAAACATTATTATGTCTGAAAATTCACAAAGATGACAAAATTTAGATGATTTAGGAATATGATTAGATTTTAAAAGTAGATTTGTATACATACAAAAATTATGGAAATTGTACTAGCATTAGGTTTGTCAACTATTAAATTACGTTAAAAATTCAATAAAATTTTATGATATAAATAGAATTAAGTACTTACCTGGCACTCGGTGCATTTGAAGCGAAGACCATTTCCTTTGCTCAATGCTGCTGTATATCTTGTCAATCGTATACCTACACTGTTGATGTGAAACCAAAATGAGCAGCCATCACATTCAACTCCAGCTCGTTTTTTCACAAACAAGTCTCTCGCTATTCGTACATTTTGATATGACTCTATTGGTCGCCATACTGATAATGACTGCTCCAAAAACTTTGTCTAAATGTTAGTTTTGAACAACAATAATATCAAAGCTGTAATATAGATTGTTCTGTTTAAAATTGAAATAAGGGTTTACTGTATCTCACTCCATTGTCTCTAGGTAACACCTTGGAGTCATTCAGTGTGGAGTTGAGTTATTCAGCAGATTACAGAGAGGGATTGTCTCAAGCATTAAGCTGATGGGAAAGTTTGTGTCTCCATTTATTACAAAACCCTTTGGGGTGAGCTGAGAATGAGAGTATTGTCCAGTCTTGAAAACTTTGGTTGGTAACATGATGGTTGTTAAGAGATTTTGTGTAACTTTGCAGATACTAGAGGACAGTCAGCCTTCTACTTTTAACTCTAATATTAATTGATACACACTTGTTACATGGTGTGATATTGGTGATTTTAATTTATTACCTATATCGTCTTGTTAACAAATCAAGTACTTTTTTTAAAATTCTAAACAGGGAAGTCATTTCACTTGTTCGTACTAGCTGTCTGCTTTTTCATATATTGTAAAAATAAAATGATTATAATAAAAACTGCTATTATTGTTTTACTTTACCACTTATTTCTTTCTGTGTTGAGTTATTTGAAGCGCCCATGTCCATAAGTGATGTGAAACAAGAAAATAACTACATAACAATGTAGCTGTAATTGTTGTATTCAATATTTTTCCCCTATTTGCAAAACTTGACCTAAAAGATACTGGGAAAGTTCAATGATAAAAACCGCATCACTCAGTCATTTATTATTTAGTAGCGCAGTGTGTGATAGTAGATAAGTAGATAATGGACAGAGTAAATATGCTGCGCTATAGCACAGGTTCTAGGTAACAATGAGCTGCCTTGGTGGATAAAAAATTTTTTTTTTCAAGTGCAAAACTTCACCAACATGCGAAGACTTTTTAATATGCATGATTCATGTGCTTCAGTTGACTAAAATGAGATTAGTAGAAGTTATGTTCTCTTTTAACAGTGTGTTTTTGGGGGCCAGTTGACTGGGGCTAGTTGACTGATATGGGGCGAGTTGACGGGACCACTTGACGGGTCCAGTTGCCGGCGGGGCGAGTTCACTTGTTACCGGATGGAAACAAATATTATTTTTGAAATAATAATAATAATATTTATTGTGACTCAAACAAATGGATCAAAAACTCAAAAGCAAGCCTGTAAATACCCTTGCTCCTAGTCGCAGCACAGTTTATGTGTCAAACATACCATTTTCTCTCACAAATAATGACCTTCATAAAGTTTTTGAGAAGCATGGAAAAGTTGTGAAGTAAGGAGAAATTAGTTAGTTACCCTACTACTACTACTACTACTACCTACTACTGCTTATTTTTACTTATTATTATTATTGTTATTATTGTTAATTACAATTATTATTTATTATCATTAATTAGTAACTACCACCATTACTATACTACTACTATTAGTAGCAGTACTCTCTCTAACTAACTTACTACTACTTAGCTGTAGTTTAAGTAAGTTAAGTAAGTAATAATAATAATAGCAACTGCTGCTGATCTGATTGATGATGACTAGTTCTTTCTAATAATAATAATCATAAATAATAATTCTTTGGATTCTTCTATGATGATTGATGATGGTGATGATGATGGTGGTTAAATTTTTAACTAATTCTTCTAATTAATAAATCATAATAATTATCATAATGATAATAAGTTATATAATATTAGTAGTAATTTAAATTAATTGATTAATAATTTATGATAATTATCATCACCATGTCGATATTATTTATTAACATGATAAAACTTATTGTGCTATTGTTATTATTCTTATCTATTGTTGTTACAACAATCATTATTGATAAATTGTTTTTTTCTTTTTATGTGATTCTTTCAGTTACTCGTCTTTGATAGTGGTGTTTGTATGAATTTTAGTTTGCTAACGAAGAATTTGTTACTGGTGTTGAGTAGTATAAGATGTGAGGTTTATAGTTTGTTGCAACTTACTTAGTTTTATGATCGACTCTCCTCAATTGTAGTTACATCAATGCAAGTCTGTCCACGTTCCTGTATCTGTGTGGTTAAATGTCATGAAGTTGTTTATACTGTTAGCTAGGTTCGATCTCCACGGTTTGCTATCAGTAGAATATCTACAACAACCGCTTAGAGTTAGTTCCATATATGTGTGTCGAATGGAATATCACAGCGCTCTCTCGCTTCATTCACACTCCATTTACCATCCCATAAATGTTGAGGTAATGTTGGGTAGTGAGTGTTTTTTTTATGTTGATCGAATCTATTTACTATTGACTTTTACAGTTGACTGTTAATCTGCGTTTCTATCAATGTTGGTAGTTAGTTTGACTGGCCAGATGCTGTCTCTTGGCTAAACCGAATTGAAGTGATGATATCAGGCTGATTTACATCACTAGATAAATGGGAGTTATTTACTCAAGTATGTTTTACAAGAAAGAGGAGACAACTTCTATCAAACTATTACAGAAAGTGAAATGAAGCAAAATGTTAAGAGTTGTCATCTCAACAATAATTTTGAACTAGAACAATTTCATGAGAGCTACATCGAAATGAAAAACATGATTTTGATCATAACATCAGTTTTTTCTGTATGCACGTTATTATTTTTAAATGTTGGGAACATAGACAGGAGTGAATAAAGACATGGCTAACCTGGAATGATTGTAGAAACCTCATGTAATGAATGTGACTAACCTGAAACGAATGTCAACTATGCTATAGAAAAAAGTTCCCTGTTCATTCTCGGAAGTGTTGACATTCATCTTGGCCGCATAGAAACTACCGTTATTTTCAGGAGCAATATAGAACTTCTCATTTTTATCAAAGTCAATAAGTCCTGAATTCAATATAGAAATAACGTTGAAATAATGTTTTATATGTCGTCAAGAACGAATGTTGACAATTCTGTGAATGAATATCGAAATTCTTTTTTCTATAGCATAATCGACCTCCATTTTCGGTTCGATGGCGGACATTCCATGAGTTGTCTGCATTCGTTCCTGGTGACACTCATTCCTGTCTTGTCTACATTTGTACCAATCTCCATTATTTTTTGATATTGACTTTAAAAACGATATGGTTGTAAGTTATTATTATAATTTATTAAAACTTTTTACTAGTAATCAGCTTATACTTGACTAGCAGTAATAACCTTTGTATTTGAATAATTTGAATCTCCACTCGTAAGTTGCTTTTTCTTAGCCTAAACCCCCAACCCAGCTCTACTTGCCACCACTGGTGCTGCTTTACTCCTGTCCTGCTTTGCTCTCATCAAGTTCTACATCCACTTCCTCTATAGCACTTTCCGCTCTTCCCCTGCATCACTGTATTTCTCAACGTTCACCTTGCCGTACCACTCATGGTTTCACCCCTGCCTGGCTCTACCCTTTCTGTTCTCTCTCTTTCTGTCTTGATTTGGTTGTAGACACTGTGAGACAGTGTACTGGCATGTTTTGTTGGGCTTCATGGGGGAATGTAGTAATTAATTGGATCGGATCAACTGCTGCTGCAGACAACTACTATTGACATTCCTGAAGTACTGACAAAACAATAAAGCTGTGAAAAAATGATGCAATCTAGGCTTACTGAAAGAAATAGTATGAGTAGGCTAATGAACCAACAGGGAATACTTCAAAAATCTGCTATTAACAAAATGTTATTTTTTAGATTTGTCTCCTCTGACATTAATAAAAATAAAATCAAGTCGTCAGGCATCTCTGGTTTGAGGGTACAATACTAAACCCTGACCTTGCAACTGACTAGTCCAGCGTCTGTTTGTACAGCTGTATTTAACTCTCACAGTCTAGTCAAAGTTTGCATATGCAAGAAGTAAAAACAAACGAAGTCAAAGACCACACTTATCCTGTTTATATACAAGTGTAGATCATTGTTAATGATAATCATTGAAGAGTTGTGCCAAAAAAAGTTGGGTCGAACTTGTTTGATCGCAACAGCTAGTCTTTTTCGCACATTTTAGGGTAACAATAGTCAAAGATAAAGATAGCAGGCGAAGCAAGGGAGTTGCATTTGTGTTGTTTTTGAGTCCAGATGACGCAAGGTCTGCTGTAACAGCCATTAATGAGACAACGGTAAGCGGCAGCTATACGATTACAAATTATGACTGTAGTGTAACCAGTTGCTGATGAAAGTGTTTATCATGATAGTGTAAAACTCTTTGTATGAGTTCAGTTCATAGGTGTGTTTCCGTAAAATAATGTAAGCCTACATTACAATTTCAGATTTGCTGTTTGACTTTCAGATGTTTGGTCGTAAAGTTAAATGTAGTATAGCAAAAGACAATGGCAGAGCCGCAGAGTTTATTAAGAGGAAGGAATACAAGGACAAGTCTCAGTGCTATGAGTGCGGAGTAAGTAGATGGCACTATCGATCCATCCATTTGTGTTTTTGCTCTTGATTAGTTTATTTTGCTCACAACTTGAACACTTTCACATTCAACACTCGCAAAACACTCAGTTTAAATAAAAAGTTTTTTGAAACGTGCAGCAATTAGCCTCTTGAACTAAATCACAAACGTTTCCAGTGGTTTTAATGAATTAAAAATAAAAAAATGTTGTTTATTTTTTAGCAGCCATTGAGGTTTTGATACTCTAATTATTTTGCAAATCCTTGAGAACTTTTTGAAATAATTCAGATTGGTAGAAGCTACTTTGGAATAACCTATGTTGTTTACACTTCGAAAAAATCTTATCGATTTGAACAAAGAATGTCTTTCTAAACAAAATGTTTGCCCTCACCTTATTTGTAACCTTCAACCAAAAACAGTTACCATATATGTGATGGGCTGTAGATATAAAACGATCCCAAAAACTTATACAATAATTTTTAAAATTCAATAAATTGTTATTTTCATATTTTTAATAATAAAAATAGTAATAAACTTTCTTTTAAAGTATGTCATTATTTGACCAGCGATTCAAACGGTTTAAAAAGCGTGCAATTTCTTTAATATGCAAAGCCACAACAATAATTTAATTGTATATCTAAACTGATTGCATCGTAGTAAAAAAGGGACTGTAGTAAAAATCTGCTCTGCAAGGCAGGCACTTTATCCCATCACCTTCCTTCCTACCTATATGCCCACTCTAGCATGCATTACCAAGAGGTAAACAAGGCAAAACTGTGTGTCTTGTCGCTATATCGTGAATTTTGACACGTTTCCATTAGCATAATTTTTCGGCATTATATGATATTGGGAATTACTTTTTCAGCATAGTTTTGGTTTATCATTATAAAGTTACGTTTTTATTTTGTGTTGTTTACTCTAAACTAAAAACTAAATAAGTTTTATATGAAACCAATATTATGTAATTATGTTTGTCTTAATTGCAGAACTTCCATACGTAGAGGCAATAAAATGTGACTTACTGCGCTATGTATTTTTTTCTTAATATAATTATTTATTTAAAAAATTTAACACACGACTCATACTACCAACGATGATGTATTCATTTTGGAGTTGTCCTCACTTCAGAGGAAGCAACTCCATGAAACAGTGATTTGCCATCTATTATTGATAATATTTTTCATCAGTCTTTGATGACAGCCTATATCATAGAATAATATTAGCCTTATGTTTATAGTTTGAGCCAGATAACGGTGAAAACCGCAATGAAAAATAGTTTTTAGATCTTTCCGTGACGGATTTAGTGAATTTGGGATCAATAGCGGACAATGACGATACATAATAAAATATACTATTGGTTTTATAATAGCTGACCACTTTTTCTCATTTGTCTGTGGTATTTCTACTAGAGTAAAGTGTTGCTCGGCAAAATTGATATTGGCACTTATCTAATCTAGTGCCAGGTAGATCTCGTCTCCTTCCTAAAGGGCTTAGGACGAGCTTTGTGAGACCCACTTAGTGTGTAGAGTTATTCTCTCATCAAGCATGACAAAACTATCGAGAAAACTCACTTGCGGCAACAAAAGTGCAATGGGTTTGTAGAGGTCTATGGAGGTTTATGACCAACAATGCTGTCGACTGCAGGGACTACCTGCGAGCGGCAGTTCCATTACGATATTATATAGTATATTCCAGCGAGTAATTTTATTGTTTTCAGTTTAAACTTAGCTTCTAAAAATGTTAATTATTATTATTTTGAGCTTTTTAATTTTTTTTTTTAGAAAGATAGCCAGTATTTGAGATTTAATTATTATTGTTGTTGTGAAAAAAAACGTCGAAAAATTAATTTCATCAATGTTTTTTTTCATCAATGTTTTTTTTCATCTCATATTATTACAAAATTATACTAATGTTATTGTTTAATTAATTTTTCACTTGGAAAATAGTATTTTGATAAAACTCCTCCATTAATTTGTTGGTTTTGATTGCAAACACTGTCACGTGAAGGCCGGTGTGTACATGATAGCGAGCTTACCAAAGATCCAAAAAAATTCAAATTTGTTGCAATCTCACTTTTTTTGCAAAAACAATGTCTCTGCACAATGCCAATATTTAGGAGGACCTACTTCTATACAAACAAGCCAAAATTTTGAAACTCACTTTATAGCTGTATACAACTTGTTGCGCTAAGTTCAACCTCTCTTCTAAAACCCTGCCCAGTGCCCACCACTATAGATCCCCCCTTCAGGCTATTTGGCAAGGCGCCTAGAAGTGTCAGTTGTCCTCCGCTGTCAAGTTTAAAAGCTAAAAATTGGCAGCAAACAGGCCGATGATTGTCAAAAATCACTGTTGACATCGGAGCAAGCTAGTACCAACTGGTTAAAGTTTTTTTGCCAATCGAACTAGTTTTGTCACTTGTCAATCCAACACTATCACCATCCAGATTTTTAACAATCACTCTACTAGGATTCTTTAATGCTAAATATGTTGGTATATTATTGTATTATAGGTTTGTATTGCCTTATTCTGTCTTTTACTGCCGTGTTGAAATGTCACAGCATTCAAAGGTGAGACAACTCTACCTCTCACTATTAACACTTGATAGGAATGAATTGTTCTCTGTTTAGGAAGAGGGACACCTTAGCTATAAGTGTCCTAAAAATGTGTTAGGAGAGCGTGAACCACCACCTAAGAAGAAAAAGAAGAAATCTAAAGCAGCCGATGACAGCGATAGTGACTTTGAAGGTGAAAAAGTCACAGTTGTAAAGAAACTATCTAGCTGATAGTCTTACAAAGAAATAGAGGAAATGTTGTGCTACAACTCGCTTTGAGTGACGGCGTTTAGTCTACACCGTGCCGGAATGTGGAGATGATGACTGCACGAAGACGTATAGCCCTACTCTGTTCCAAATTAGTTGTTATAGAAATTATTTGAGCGTCAAAAGCAACATGCAAAGTGTGTGTCTGGTCAGGTGGTTGATTTATGAGATTCAATGTGCATGTTTGGGCGGTTTGCTTCTATAAACTCTTTTTCAGCTGTAATAAATCTCAATACATGTTCTATCTTATTTAAATCGCTAAATGATCTTTATTTTTGGATGTTTTGTTTTTTGTGCTGTTGATGTTGCTGCTGGGTATTGCAGGTGCAAAATTATGATGTTTGTGTATAGTCTAGACATTTCAGACAATAGACCCTGGATGGGAGGGATTGTGGGCTGATGGATGAAATGAAAAGAGAGGCAGTTTGATTCCAGAGGTTGGTCGTATGAGGGTAGTCTGCGCTAGCATTGAGTGTTTGCTGAACTGCTGGTGGCATGAACAACTCCATCATGTTTTTTACCCCAAATAGATTGTTAAGAATCCGCAAATTCACATTGTTTGAATGGGAGTATATGAAGAAATCCATGGTCTGCAATTTGCCAAAGCTGGACAGAACTAACTATTATTTGTTTTTGAGTTGGTGAACAGGTTACTAACTATGCATCTGCACACAAGTTATTACAGCGTGGACACAAGTCCAAATTTAATAAAGAGTTGTCTTCCTTTTATAGCCTGAAATTTATTGAAAATATTATGGCGGGGATCTACTTTTGCTAGGATTCCACGCTGAGTTGGTATATTGACCTGTCAAGGCCGACAAGATTAAAAATAATCGACAGGTGCAAAACTTCTTTCTACACTCTTTCTGTTGGCATGGCAAGCAGTATTATCCTGTTGTTACATAACATTGATGGATAATTAGCTATGCTTTTGTGCCCCAGTTTTAAAGTGGATGAAGTTTTTGCATGAACAATGGCAAGCAACAACAATGATGACACTCATAATAATTATAATAATAATCATCATCAATCAATCAATGATGATGATGATCGATGATGATGATGATGATCATAATAATAATTATAATAATGATGATTAATTAATTATTTAATTAATTATTATTATAATAAGTAATAGTGATAATAATCAATTCTTATTATTTTTATTTATTAGTGTAGTAAATTCGATAATAACAACAATTATTATTATAATAATAATTATAAATAATAATAATAATAATAGTAGAAATTTAATTACTATCTACTGATGATGACTACTACTACTAAGTCTACTGTAACTATTACTATCATTTCTATTTATTTATACCCAGAGGTGTGAGATAATGACTTTAAAGTCAAGTCATAAACTTTGTGAGTCCAGTCAAGTCGCAACCATTCTGAGGTTCAGCTAAGTCAAGTCACAAACATTGTTGAGTCGAGTCATGAAAATTTCAAGTCAAGTCTGACTCAAATGACTTACAAGTCAAATATCAAGTAATTTGCGACTTTCAGGGTCTATCGGTTGTAGAGCATTATCATAATATTATCAAAGACATCATTGCGATTGGTTCGCCGGGCCAATTTCAGCGGAGTATAATTTAGATGGCCTAGGTATTTTAACGGTTAATAATCCTGATTTGAAAGGCAATATGGCATGAGAACATCATTCCCTCAATACAAATTTTCTGTTCTTCTGATCTGGGAATTCCAGACATTTACATAACAGATTATCTCTGTGTGCCTATCGAAGGAGGGACAGATGCCAGTACCCTTTCCCTTGAGAGTGCGATTTCTTACCACTTTCATTTCCTAGTCCACAGTCGCACTGCAAGCACCTTACCTGTCGGCTCAGCATTTGAATTCGGTCTGGGTAAAAAAGAGCTCCCTAGCCAAACACTGCCTATTACCAGTGATATACTATCTACTAGTACTACAAGTAGTAACCAGAGTGGGATAGAAAAAGTGGAAACTTGGATTGTCATTAAGAGCCAATAGAAGACAAATTTAGCCAAACGTTACAATACGAAATTTCTTGATCAGAAATGCTCTAACCAGTATTGTGAAATGAGACAAATGCCAGTGATGTCATCACTCTGTAACATAGTGTTTGGCAAGTCAGCTTTACTTTGTTTGTTTATGGTCGACTAATTTACCTATTTCCCTACGACGCTGACTTATATAAACAATTATTATGTAATTGATATTATTGCTATTATTTACATTATTAATTGTAAGCTTTTAATCTCGTGTAGGAATGCAGTCAAATGATGTTATATAAATTCATGTACATATTATTTCGGCCACTGAATAAGCCAACATTAATTTTTACGTGTGATGTTTAGTTTAATGTGTCGCTCAGTTGTAGATGACAATGGTTGTGTCAACGCAATTCTTGATGCGTTTTTACTTGACTCGATCATTTAACGCTAATTTTCGATGATGCTATTTATGCATTTGTTTTTTCTCTTAAGATAATCTTGCTTCATCCTTCAGCAAAAATTTCCATAAATCATGGAGTAAAGGTTATTGATTAATTCAGGCGCCGGACAAAATATTTATTCCATATAAAAGATGTATGGGATTTTACAGTGGGGCATAATTGGTTGCTGCACTTTTAATTAATAGAGCTATTCAAACCAGCGAGTTTTTCCGAGAGTGTTTAATAGCAAGTTAGAGATTTACCATTTATTCAAAATTAGAACTAGTACATATTGTAAAATACAAGCGGATATCCAGAATACCACAGTGGCATATACAAGTAGATATCCAGAATACCACAGTGGCATATACAAGTAGATATCCAGAATACCACAGTGGTATATACAAGTAGATATCCAGAATACCACAGTGGCATATACAAGTAGATATCCAGAATACCACAGTGGCATATACAAGTAGATATCCAGAATACCACAGTGGCATATACAAGTAGATATCCAGAATACCACAGTGGTATATACAAGTAGATATCCAGAATACCACAGTGGCATATACAAGTAGATATCCAGAATACCACAGTGGTATATACAAGTGGATATCCAGAATACCACAGTGGTATATACAAGTAGATATCCAGAATACCACAGTGGTATATACAAGTAGATATCCAGAATACCACAGTGGCATATACAAGTAGATATCCAGAATACCACAGTGGTATATACAAGTGGATATCCAGAATACCACAGTGGCATATACAAGTAGATATCCAGAATACCACAGTGGCATATACAAGTAGATATCCAGAATACCACAGTGGTATATACAAGTAGATATCCAGAATACCACAGTGGTATATACAAGTGGATATCCAGAATACCACAGTGGTATATACTTTTTATGCTTCAGAAATGTCAGGTGATAAAAGTCTTAGTAGAAAGTCGTCTGCTCAGAATCTAAAAGAGAAAGTTGTGAAGTACTATGAAGTTATATTTCAGGTAGCCATTACCATCTAATGTTGTTTCTGTCTGGCTATTATATTTGTTTCTATACTTTTGTTAGTGACATTTTATGAAATAATAGCGTTAGTACGTCTGATTTGCATTGCAGGACAGCAATCCTTGTGATGGCAACAAAAACTTCTGGAATGAATTTTTTCTGCTACGAGTAAGTCAGTTTACGTATCGGGGTGGTACATGGTGGTTTAGTTTTTGAAATATTTTCTGTAGCCAATCAAATCCCTGGATTGTTGATGTTTGTTTTTAGGCAAACGTAGAGGCTCTTCAAGCGCAATTTGTCAGTGTTTCAGATTTACAGGCTGTCAAGGTTAGTCTTCCAGAACATTCTACTTGAGCACCCAAACTACCATTTTCGTTCAGTAGAAATAATGCCTTCCATCAAAAATTTTCAGTCAATTTTCAATTGCAGTAATTATATAGCTGACATTCTTAAACCGTTTCATTCGTTCACAGAATGCAGTCATTTGACTGTCTCAACCACAGCTAGTAATGTGAAAGACGAGCTTCTAAAGCTACTGATGATGTTTTATAGAGCTGCATACACCGCTGTGTTGTTGGTTTATTCAAAGTTTTTATTTTACACTCGCCATCTCACCAGTCATTGTACTTATTCAGGCAAACGTCAATGATGTCTTCCACAGATGTGTTTCCTGTCTCAGTGAACCTCAGTCTATGAAAACAGTCAATGCAATACAGGTATTGCTTGTTGTTTGTGGTGGAACATCCTCCTCTTGTGAGACTCTTGCTATGTCATAGTCCACATCTTGGAAGGACTTTTTTATTTGATTTTTTTGGTCCTGTTACTCTGTTCTTTCTTGTTATAAAAGCTTGACAACATCTTCATTATTTTTATTCATTGCTGTATGTAGACGATGTGTGGGCTGGTGAGAGGAGCATTTCAACAGTCGAAGGGCAGTTACGGGTTTGATGTTATTGATCTACTAGTAGGATTCGACCAGGCAGAGAATGTCATGCAGGTTTGGAATTTTATTTAATTATCCTGTCAGTTTTTGCTAAAATAAATTTATTTTTTTATACAAATAAGTCACTGAGACTCCTTATTAGAAAATGCAAGTTTCACGCCCTCTCATATTGTAGAAGCTCATAGAATGCATACACAACATATTAAGCAGCGCTGACACAGCTATCAGTCTAAAGAACTTGTGTCTGCGTCTCCTTCTCACTGTTGTCACTCTCACAGACAATGTCAGCCAGAACACGATGCTTGAGTATTTTATGATCAACAGTATCTTTGATGCATTGCTGCTGGTAAGTCTGTTGTTCTTACTATGTGACAGCGGCTAGTACGACATCGGCAGCTTGTTTCTCTCCTGATCAATTTTATTTGACGAGCTTCTTTTAATGTACTGGAAACTCAAAGTTTGACTTAAAACTTCCTTAATTAGTCTTTTCATTCATGCCCAGTTACAATGAGTCCAATTTTCTTTTCAGAATTTCAAATTATTCAAATTTTTGTCCTGGTAATATTTTGTTTGAAAACCTATATTTCTTTAATGATTAGATGCGTTCAACTTTTTAAATGAATACATTATACTTGACCGCTGGATTAATCAAGATTAACTGTGACTAAACCAACAACAATATGTAATATATCCAAAGCACATAATTGTTTGCCCAATCTCTTCCACGGACCTATTTGTGGTTACAGATCCTTAGCAGCTCAACGTTGAGAGGTAACCATGGCAACGATGCCGTGTTGCTGCTCATGTTGCTGGTACAATACAGGAAGTACGACTCTACCAATCCATACATAGTGCATCTGTCTATACTAGACAATGATATCGCTCTCAATGTAAGATCTTACACTACATGCTTGTAATGGCTGCACTCTTTCCTCTAGTTTATTTTTATGCGTTATTTGTATTGTAGGGACTTTCTCAAATCATAGCATTGTCCCTATTAGGATACAACAGGTATGTCAGCTATATTATACATGATGTACAACGGCACCGGTTAGCTTGTATTGTACATCTCACTGCTGTTTGTTTGTAGACAATACAGGGAGAAGATGGCACAGCAGAAATCTACTGGTTTAATGTCAAGTTTTACTAGCATGGTTAGTAGCTACATGTTGGTTGTTGGTAGTTACTTGTTAGTTGTTATTAGCTACTAGTTAGTAGCTAGTTGTTAGTTGTTAGTAGCTAGTTGTTAGTAGTTGTAGTTGAATATTTTTGTTTAGCAGTTTGTTTGATTGTTAGTAGATCTGTGAAAGTAGCTAGTGGTTAGTAGCAACTGACAATTAGTTGGTACTCAGGACTTGGTTATTAGTTACTAGTACTTGATAGTTAATTATTAGTCACTAGTACTTGGTAGTTAATTATCAGTCACTAGTACTTGGTAGTTAGTTATTAGTCGCTAGTACTTGGTAGTTAGCTATTAGTTGCTAGTACTTGGTAGTTAGTTATTAGTCGCTAGTACTTGGTAGTTAGTTATTAGTCTCTAGTACTTGGTAGTTAGTTATTAGTCACCGGTACTTGGTAGTTAGTCATTAATCACCTCCACTTCCTGCTAGTCATGTGTTTTTAATTTTTGTCCATTTCTAGTGGGATTTATTTTGAGTCATTATTAATATAACTACTGAATTACATACAGCAGTAATTATTGAGACACACCGATGGCTCTCTGCTGATACAAAAACCAATATGAGTCGTTGTGTGATATAACAGTGTAAACACATAATGTATGAATGCTTAATTCAAATAATCGTTGCTATTAGCTTTATATACATTTAGTGTTCAAATGTAACCAGAAATTCAACCAGCAAACTTTTTTGCAATTCTTTAACACTTAGTTTAAATTTAGTACCAGCAGATTGCTCAGCCTGCATTACAGCAAACAATATGTGATGTAGTGCAGTAATTGCGAGCCCATTATGTGCTATAGGGTTACATTAGTACATACTGTGAGAGCTCTGAATACTCCTATACTGCGTATCGCTCCTTGCTTTCTTACTGTGGGAATCGTCTGCTGTTACTGCGTCGCACCCATTTCTGTTTTTCTTTCACTAGGTTGGCAGCATGTTCAGCAGTGATGAGACATCCAAAGTGAAGTTCAAGTCAGTAAATTTATTTCTAGTTATCCTCCAACTGTCTGCAGTGTGTGTGTGTTTTTGTACTTCATTATGCAACTATGTTTTTTTTAAATCCCTAGCAGGCTTTTAAATATTTTATTTATTTATTTATTTGTCATTTTTCTTTTCTACCTTCAACCCTCTTTTGCCCATTCTCTTTCCAGCACATTCCGCTTTTATTTATTCATCTTTGCTCCCGATTTTTCCACTTTGGTCTTCCACATGAGCCAGAGTCTCACTCGTATCCGTTGTTCTGTCATACAGGATGGTACATCCAGTACAGGATGAAGCAACACAGACATTATCGATTTTTCATTCTGTCCGTCGTGCTGTGTTGATTAACCCACAGCGATTCTATTTGGCAAGGTTATATTGACTTTCCTCGTATTTACAAAGATCATATATACATGTAACATAATAGTATATATTATAATAATTATATGATCTTTGGTGTTTATCTGAAATTAACGAGAGCGTATAATTTTTAAAATATTTATCTTTTGTGGTGGAAAAAAATTACAAGTAAATAGTTAGAAAACATAATATATATAAATGGTAATGAATCATATACCTAAGAATAATAATATATTAATAATTACTTAACCAATAATGATAACATTAGAAGTAAAGAACAGGTTTTAATAAAAATAAATAAAAAAAATAATCAGAAACAGGAAGCCATGCGAAACGCACAAAATATTAATCTTGCTTTTATTTGCTCAATCAAACACTATGTTCGCCGTTTCAGTTGCTAGTCAGGCTCGTGTGGCATGCTATCCGTCTCCAGTCTCTGGCTCCAGGCACGGAAGACACGCTCGTGTGGCAAGGGCATATTTCCTAGTTAACATGCACATATATGCCTTTGCTGACAGTCTGATTTAGAAGTGATACAAATGGATTAGCTGTGATAGCCTTACACAAACCGGTATTGTATGAGTACATGTGGTTGTTTTCCGCAGGCCTGACATTCCACTATTGTTGGCTCTCTATGAATCTGTACATCTCAACAGAAACTTTGTGCTTGCTCTTACAACTAGTCATGCCAGAGGTAACTTTGGTTCTACACACAGTCTGACCTCGGATCCTGCAGATGACTTGCCCCCAGCCATTCCAAGAGCCAGTGAAGGTATCAAACTACTTCACATGAGTTGGTTTTAATGGCAACCATTGTTAACTCCACAAGTATTATGGTTTGGTTATCTACACTGTTGATTATGTGTTGTTAACCTTAGTATTATTATATTGTTGTATTTGTGAACAACAATACAATACCAAGGGTCAGGTTCTTTTTTTGGAATTCTTGTCATTTTCATGACAATCAGTGATTTGTTGTGGTTTTGTTAACCAGAAACGTAAATACTCTACTTTTATTTTATGTAACTCTATGCATGTGAATTTTTGTTAGCCATCAAAACTTTCTAGCAGTAATAATCAACCATAGCTCTATGGGTATACATACCTCTATGTATATAACTCTATGGGTATGCATACTTCTGTGTATATAACTCTATGGGTATAACTTTATGGGTATACATGCCTCTAAGTATATAACTCTATGGGTTTACATGCTGTGTATATAATTATTCTGTAGTTCCAATCAGTCAAACTGGAGAGCTGGAGCAGCCAACCAACTTACTGGCTACATTCATAGAGTATACATCAATTATAGTACATGATGTAAGAGGTGAGTCCATATGTTTATGGCAGCTTGTACAATAAGATATACTAGGAATCTGTAGGTTATACAAACATATTTCAGCCAGTTACAAATGTCTTTACTTTTTTTGGTCCTACATTGTCTCTTCTTACATCCACTTATTCTCATTTCTCACTCCCTTTATCTTTTGTACCCTCACCCCTCTCGCTCCCCACCCCTCCTGCTCCTCACCCCACCTCTCTCGTTCCTCACCCCACCCCTCTCGTTCCTCACCCCACCCCTCCTGCTCCTCATCCCACCCCTCCCGCTTCTCACCCCACCCCTCCCGTTCCTCATCCCTCCCGCTCCTCACCCCACCTCTCCTTCACAAAGATCAACGTCTGCTGTATTGTCAACCCAAAAACACATAAATAAAGCTTTTTGTAGTTTCAACAAGTGACAGACAGTACTTTCCCTGGGAGGCCACTGTATCTGATATGTCTATTACTTGTTGATATTACTTATTGCAGATGAAGTGAACTTCAATGTGTCCAAACTGTGTTTTGTTATACTGAACTGTGTGGCTGAAGACCAGTACGCCAACTCTCTCATGCATGATGTCAACATCAACTTTAGAATACCCATACACAGACTGGTAACCAATTTACTCATAGCTCCAGCCGTATTCACTGCTTATCTAGTAGTTGTCTCCTCTTGTCACTCTTGGAGTTGTCTTTTCTATATATCAATACCTCGCATGACTTCTAGCATTGCTGTAATGGCACTCACTTGCATTTATGTATTTCGTAGCCAATGAGACACAGGAAACTACCTGCAGAAGCCACGCCCCCTTCTGGCCCTCTGGCATGTGCTGCCTTAGGTATGTTATATGTATATATACATTTATAGTGGTTTGTTTGATGTTATGTGCAACTGGAATTTCTATTGATTTTCTGTCAGCATTACCACAACATTTTTTAACATTCTTCTTAATGTATGTTTCATCTGTAAATATGCCAGTAAGTAATGGTGGAGCTGTGCAAGTTTTTTCTGACAGCACTATGTTGTATGTGAGGCCTCTCAAGGCTTTTTATATGAATATGGCATTAAATGTGAGGCCTTGCAAGGAGATCGTTTAGTGTGTGAGATTTTGCCAAGTTCATTTTTTTGGTGTTATTTACTGCTACGTACGTAGAACCTTAGGATTTTTCTGACACACTTTGGTTACTGAAGTAAACCTTCCTTTAGCGGAACTAACCATCTTAGTGTTGTGCCTATACTGGTACACTAAATGACTTGTACATTGTTTGTTAGAGTTGCAGGTAGAGTTTCTAGTGAGCCATATGATGAAACAAATACCTGCAGAATTATACACCCTCTCACTCAATATAATCCACAAACTCCTTGTCTATCAGAAGAAGAACAAGGTTAGACTGTGTTATCCTTGGAAGTCTCTGTGGGCCGGTAGGTAAAGCACCCTCTGGTATTGGATCATTCGCTAGGGCTAGATAGATATAATATACAAAGACAAGTCTGACATTGTTTTACAGCTCTCACCAACCTTGTCAAGTACCTGCTGTCTAATGACACCGCTCTACTTAAGATCTGTAATATCTTCCTCATAGCCCAGCAGGTAGGTATTGCCTTATTAGCGCAATCATTTGTGTGTATCTGCAGTACCCCACACAGCGCAAACACTAGATATATGTATCTTGTATTTGCTGTCAATGTATCCATATGGTGGTACGCTTCAGGTGGTGAACATATTTAATATGTTTATAACATACGGTGATACATTCCTCGCTACATCTGGAAGCTATGATGAGCTGTACTATGATCTGATACGTACACATGTGGTGTATGACAATCTTTACACACTGGGTATGTACCTGATACTTTACTTAGCTGTAATTACATCGGTGGTACATACATATATAGGTCAATGTATGTATACTATCAGCACATCCATGTGTAGTATTTACAGGAGAAATACATAGTTGAAATTGAGTTTGTGTAAAACAATTGTCTTCCCTTTGATGGGAGCAGATAACTTCTTATTTAATCAAGAGCTTTCAGTTGTTTGTTCTAAGAACAATTTGAGAAACACAAAAATTTAGTGAAAAATAGCAAAAAGTTGTTTGCGGTGAGAAATCAGTGAATGATTTGGGGTGTTTGATTTGTGATTTTCATACAAATTGAATCAAATGTTTAATTTGTTGAAACAAGTTCTCAAGTGCTACAAAAACTTGTACAATACTAAGTGTGGCCCCCGTGTGGCTTTGTGGAGTATCTACACAAAAATGTGTGCAAAACCCGTCTTATGTGTGTAATATATCTCATGGCAAGGCACAGTTCTTGTCTGCTTCACAACATACATGTATGTAGTCGTGTATGTGTATGTAGTCGTGTACATGTATGTAGTTGTGTACATGTATGTAGTTGTGTACATGTATGTAGTCGTGTACATGTATGTAGTCGTGTACATGTATGTAGTCGTGTACATGTATGTAGTCGTGTACATGTATGTAGTCGTGTCTTTAGTTTTGGTAGTGAGTTTGTTACTACCCAACTATTGCACAACCCATATGTTACATGTAGTGTGTCTATGATACATTACATGCAATGTGACTATGATACATTACATGCAGTGTGTCTATGATACATTACATGTAGTGTGTCTATTATACATTACATGCAATGTGTCTATGATACATTACATGTAGTGTGTCTATTATACATTACATGCAATGTGACTATGATACATTACATGCAGTGTGTCTATGATACATTACCTGCAGTGTGTCTATGATACATTACATGCAATGTGACTATGATACATTACATGTAGTGTGTCTATGATACATTACATGCAATGTGACTATGATACATTACATGCAATGTGACTGTGATACATTACGTGTAGTGTGTCTATGATACATTACATGCAGTGTGTCTATGATACATTACATGTAGTGTGTCTATGATACATTACATGTAGTGTGTCTATGATACATTACATGCAATGTGACTATGATACATTACATGTAGTGTGTCTATGATACATTACATGCAATGTGACTATGATACATTACATGCAATGTGACTGTGATACATTACGTGTAGTGTGTCTATGATACATTACATGCAATGTGACTATGATACATTACATGCAGTGTGTCTATGATACATTACATGTAGTGTGTCTATGATACATTACATGTAGTGTGTCTATGATACATTACATGCAGTGTGTCTATGATACATTACATGCAATGTGACTGTGATACATTACGTGTAGTGTGTTTATGATACATTACATGTAATTTGTTTATGATACATTACATGTAATTTGTCTATGATACATTACATGCAGTGTGACTATGATACATTACATGCAGTGTGTCCATGTTACATCTCTGAGGTATTGTATGATTTAGCCATGAGATATTCAGCTAGTGGTGATTGGAAAGATGATAGCACAAAGTTGGTGCACAGTCTAAGCAATATCAGGTACAAGCTTACAAATATAGTTTCAGCTTTCTCGTTATTATATAACGCTGTGCTCTGATGTATCTAGCCAAATATCCCACATTGTATGCTGCAGATCGGTCATCAATCACTTCAGACCTAAAGTGGACTCTTGGTCTAAGGTCAACCACCTATCATCATTGACAGAGGAACAGGTGCTTGAGGTAGTAAAGTCTAACTATGACACTCTGACACTAAAGCTATATGACACACTCGATCAGTACGATAGGTACAGCGAGAAACCCAAGGAGTCTGCATTCTTTATGCACATGGTATGTTGCAACACATTGTGTGTCTCAGTTCTTATTGGCTGCTCAGTAGTCTTCCATGGGTTTTATTTGTTAAAGCTTATAAATGATTTTTGTTAATTTATACACTTCAGTGTTGTTTCAGTTAGTGAAAAAATTTTACATTCACCTATAGTGAGTGCTATTTTGTGTTAGGTGAGATCATTGGTGCTAGAGGTGAGAGAGAAAGCTGTTATTACCAAACTGGAACAAGGTAGTTTGTTGAAGGAGTTCACTACAGTGCCAACAGGATCATGAAGTTCTGCAGCCTCTGATGCCATTATATTAGTAACTAGTAAAGCTACTAACTGATCCCAAACAAATCAGTCTTAGTAAGAGAATTGTTGCAAATTGCTATGATACTCTAGTTGTATTGCTCAACCTTTCCCTTATGAGTGCATATTTATTATGGATTATCCTTTCTTATTTAAATATTTCTTGTGATACGAGTACATGTTAAAGTACATATAAAAATACAATTGCCTATATATTTGTGTATCATATACACGTTCCACAAAATGCAAAAGAACAGCTTATAAAACAACTATTTAAACAACTTCAGTTTCTTGAAGTGTCTTTTTATCTCCTCTTTTGTATAAGGTTTAGTCACTAGGCACGTTGGGTAGTTTTCAGGCTGTTCTATCCATAGTTTATGTAGGATGTTTTCTTGTTCCAATTTTTCCGACAGTTGCCTCAATTTTTCTTCATTTTCTATCTACAAAATATCACAAAAATATCATGGGGATTCGTTTCCTCTGAGATGAAAAGAAGCTCATGTTTCCCTCTGGCCAGATGGCAGATAAATGACTCTTTTAGGCCCAGACTTCATCATTAGTCTGTTTTGCTGACAATACTTGACCATGTGTCAGTTTCGCTATCATTACTTGATACATGTAATCTTGACATAGCCCGTTACAGGTAGCGTTGGCTTTTTGTTCACCGCATTGGTTCCTTTCGGGGCCTAAGAGGTACTGATTATATAGCAATTTTTTCTGGAAGTTGATCCAATGTTAATACGAACTTTAACGCATTATTAAATAGCCTAGTTATCACTGATTTAACACACTAGAGAGAGAGAGAGAAAGAGTAAATACAATGATAATAATATGATGATGATCTATATTATGGTGGCTCAGAAAGTTTTGTGTTTTGCGTTTTAAAACGTCTGAACGATTTCCAAACCGTTTGAATGCTTTTGAAATAGTCTGAAGTTTTGCAAATCTTCTGAACGCAAGTTTTGCAAATCCTCTGAACGCTTTGTGAAATTGTTCATGTGAAATTTGCTGGTTCGCTCTATTGATCATAAATCTCCAGTCCATTTACAATTGATAATGTTTTACTAAACATCAAAAAGTTGAATTTTTTTTGAATGTTAAAAAATTGTTTTCATCTATTAAACATTATTTGTTTTATGATATTTTAAATAATATTTTCAGCCTAATTTTCATTGTAAAAAATCAATTTTAGAGATTATATTTAATAACAGTTTTATACAGTTAAATAATTTGCTCTATGTCTATTGATCTACGTCTGCGTTGGTAAAGTTGCATAGAGGCTATAAAGAAAATTATGGTGATCGCTTCGGTTCGAAAGCCATACGTTTTGCAAACTTTGGCAATTATTTCAAAGTAGTTCAGACTATTTAAAAATAGTTTATACGGTTTGTAAGTAGTTCATACTCTTTCTAAAGCGTTCATACAGTTTGTAATTTTCTAAATCATCTGAATCATTTCTAAACCGTCTGAATTATTTGCAAAACAACTATACGCTTTGCAAAATTTATGATTGTTAGACAGGAAATACAGTTTTATTACACGAATCCCGCAACTGCTAAGGTGGACAATTTATTTATTATAACCAACAAGCCTGTTTTTAAACATAGTTTCTTGGGCTATTTCACTACAATTACTCAATTATTTTCAATGAAAATACGCTTAGCAAACTGTCTAGACTGTTTCAAATCTGTTCATACGTTTTGAAAATGAAACCGTCTAACGTTATGAGCCACCATATTTATATAGTTACAGTAACAACAAATAGGTACATACATGCATAAGAAAGAACGTTATATTATAATTAATATTATTATTATTCATAATAAATACTTCACCTCATAATTATTATCATGATAAAATTATTCTAACTTATCAATAAATTACCTCTGCGACGATAGGACACTCTAAATCACTAGGTGCAAGGGGAGTGCCTCAGGAGAAAAACAGTGTGATTACATGGTTACAGCATGTAGCTGTCTAACGATTATACGGTTTCTGGTATAGTTCTAGGTAAAAAGCCGTTGTGAAGCATACTGGAGGTTGCATATATGGAAGTGAGCTCTCCACGGCTAGCAGCTCGTGTGACTATCGTTGTTTTAGATCTGTTATTGATTATTTCATCATAACTGGATGAGAGTACACTGTGTCGTTCCTCGTCTTGGAGTATTTTGGTAAGTAACGCTACCCTATGGTTTTGCCTGCGCCTCGTTAACGTTGGGAGACCTAAATGTTCTCTGGCTTCACTGACACTGTCGCAACCTTTCAGACCACTCACAAATCTAACAGCTCTACTCTGAACGCCTTCAATTGAGTTTATGATAGCCTTGTTGGTAGGGTCCCACACTGTATCGGCATATTCTAAAACAGGTCTACATAGACTGGTGTGTACGCAAGCAGTCGGCTGTTCTTGGGGGCGGTACCGAGTGTATATTTGATCGCACCCAAGATTTTACTGGCTTTCTCAGTTTTCAAGGTTATGTGTTGGTCGAAATGTAGATTGTGTTGAAGGATGACGCCTAAATATTTTGTGCTCTCCACCCATAAAATTTGCGAGGAGCCAAGCTTGTAATGTAACTGAGGTTTAGGATTTGGTCCAAAGCACATGGCATGACAATTGGTAGAATTGAAAGGCATTTTCCATCGTTGTGACCACCTTTCTACGGAACTAATGTTCTCTTGGAAGGCTACCATTTCATCGTCATTATTGACTTCTTGGTATAGTAAGGTGTCATCAGCATATAAGCTGACTCTACAGTTGACAGCGGCTGGTAAGTCATTGATGTACAGCAGAAAGAGGGTCGGCCCCAGCACCGAGCCCTGTGGTACACCAGACAATACTGCACACGAAGTTGAGTACTTGCCCTTCAGTACGACGCGCTGCGTTCAATCAGTAAGAAAATCTTGAATCCAGTTTGTCAGAACGGGGTTTAAATCGGGGATCTGTCTCAGTTTTTCCAATAGGAGAGCATGTGATACTTTGTCGAATGCTTTTTGAAGTCTAATATCAGCGCATGAGTAGTTTTGTGTGTTTCTGCTGTCTTAGCAAGGTCATGGTACGTTGCAGAGAGCTGTGTTTCGCATCATAGGCCTTTCCTAAACCCATGTTGCCGGTTGTGGAGGATATCATCAAGTCTTTCGTTGAGGCAGTGAAGCACTATATGTTCTAATATTTTGCATGGTATGGAGGTTAGAGAGATAGGCCTGTAGTTGATGCACAGGTTGTGTCGCCACCCTTATAGATGGGTGTTACATTTGCTGATTTCCATTGTTTCGGTAGGCGTCCGCAAGCAAGTGAGGCAGCAGGCCTAGGCATGCAGCAGTTATTTGCAAGTCTATCATAAGATCCGGTTTTCTGATGCCGTCGGGACCAGGAGACTTTCCGTTCCCCAGTGACGTTATCAGCTTCACTATTCCAGTGTCAGATATATTGATCTCTTCAGCAAGATTATTGATTTGTGGTATGGTATCTATTTGCTGGTCTCTACAAAATTGCTCCTGGAAGAAGTTGTTGAGCAGCTCAGCACATT
This sequence comes from Cryptosula pallasiana, assembly GCA_945261195.1. Taxonomy (NCBI): domain Eukaryota; kingdom Metazoa; phylum Bryozoa; class Gymnolaemata; order Cheilostomatida; family Cryptosulidae; genus Cryptosula; species Cryptosula pallasiana. Next base: position 14,597,315 of record OX183133.1, on the reverse strand, counting down.
GTCTTGGGTCGTCAGTAGTGTGGTTGTTGTTGTTGTCAGTAAGACTGATGAGGGGTGTGGTTTGCTTCTTCATTCTTTTCAGGTGTTTATAAAATGGTTTTGAGTTGCCACGAGCTAGGGGACCGCATATCTTATCAGCAAGTAATCTTTTTTCAATTTTTTGATTTCGGTCTTTTTTTCCCCATCTCTCCATCTTATATTTCGATAGATAGAACGGATTTCCTGAGTGTTTGTACTTATGATACGTTTTACGCTGTCGAGAGGTTAGTTTGCTAGCTTTCTTGCTAAACCAGTCTGGTAGGTTTTTGTTTTTTGGCTTAAGGTCTTTTGTTGGCACAAATCTATCAATACCTGCCTTAAGCTTAGTGGAGAAGACATCCCACATATCGTCTTGGTCATTCATTGACGCTAATTGTTCACTTAAGTTTTTCATGTGCTCTTGGAAGGGTTCCATTTCTACTTTTTTGTTCAGTTTGACACTGAATAATAATAATAATAATAATAATAAATCAATAAATAACCATTACTTATTTTCTTGCAACATCTTTCGTAGTATTATAATAATTATTTGAATAATTTATTCATTATTATTATTATGCTGAGCCTATTTATCATCATCATTAGTGAAAATTATTATTTGTCATTGATGACTTGAGTGCTTTCATGATAATAATAATGGTTAATAAATAATAATAATGAATTACAACAATTGCAGCTAAATTTCATGAATTGTTGTTGAACAAACTTGCTGATTATTGATTGTTGTTGATTGATAGGAAATTATTATATTATTATTATTTATAATTATTATTATGTACTATCATTAATCAAGTATTTTTATTATTTTTTTATAATTATTATTAACTTACACCATTGTTGTTGTTCTGTAATCATCAATGTTGTAATAAATAAATGCAATCATTTTTTTCTCATAAATAAATAAGTAGTATTATTATTATGTAATTATGAGAATTTAACATTATATTATCAATTATATTATTTTTCTCATCATGATGATGAACGATTGATGATGATCATCATCATGATCATCACTCATTATGATTATTATTTTTTTTCATTATTATTATATAATAATAATAATTATTATTATAATTATAATAATAACAATAACAAAACAATAACAAAACAATAACAAAACAATAACAAAACAATAACAAAACAATAACAAAACAATACAATAACAAAACAATAACAATTATAATAATTGTTATTGTTTTGTTTGTTATTACCTCTAAAACACTTTTATGCATGTTGTCAAGATCAGCCGTGTAAGATTTAGTTATATCGTCGTCTTTGTATAAAATCATGGTAGCAGCACAAGCATGACAAGCTTGTGCAATAACAGCTCCTAATGGCCATTTGAGCACCGTTATTAAATCCTTTCTAACAACAACGTATTGAACCAAGGAGGCTGACATCTTGAAACTGCGCAGCCTGGGAATAACTAGTGACCCTACAGGGTCACTAGGAATAACGAGTATTGATAACAAATACATAAACATTTCAAACAAATGGGTCAATATTTTCGTGCACAGTCTAGTTGAACTAATGCTAGTCATTATGGAGTTATCTACTTTGCAAAAAGACAACTCCCACAAAAATATTGATGCTACGCAAGTTGTACATTACCTATAATTATTCAGAATCGATGGAAGATCATGTCGCATAGGCAACTCGTTGACTTAATCACTTCTGCTGATACAAAAACTAATTAAGTATCAATTTTTTCTTTAGATTAGCTGCCTCGTATATCAACTATTTGTTGGATAAAATCTCATTCCCACCAACCACATAGACATATGTAGTGTAGATAATTTACCACGCCATTTTCAATAAAAAAAATTATCAAACACTGTCATGTTGGCTTGAAAAAAGCAAAGGAGATATATTTGACTGATTGTTTCAGACCGTCATCCCCGGGATTGAGGGTATAGATGGGTGATTGTGTAGACCCGCAGGCAATCAGTAGTTTAGTTTGTTTATTAGTTCAGGAAGCCAATAGCTGAAATAAAATGCAACTTAAATGTGGGTGGGACGCGGTACAAAAATCACTATGTCAAACAAACTAATGCTCTATGTAGAAGGATAATGTGAAAACAATGTTCACCCTGACTCTGAGCCATCTAAAAGTCTAATTTTGCTCAGAGGAAATATGATTACGTTTACATGATGTTTCAAGGAGGTTATTGGAATTGCCGAAGTTTTTAGGGAGTTCAACGGTTTGTAAGAATAGGAAAAAATTGTACCTTTAAATCAGGTGGTTTCCTGACCAATCAGACATAACAGGTATGCAAAGCAAAGCACAAGCCTGTGCTAATAATATTGTTCAGGATTTTATAGGAACAGTTAACCAGCTCCCCAGGTAGCCACCTGCTCTACCTCTTAGGCGTCTGTGACCAGAGCCGTCAGTATTGTTAGGCAGGCTTGCAAGCAGTCCGTCCGATTCACTGCCTAGCTGTCAGCATCGCTGACTGACAGCAGGTCAGGATGACGAAACCTGACAAACAAGTCTGCCTGTTGCCCACTGCTCGTTAGGACAATATTCGGCTATTTCGACAGTGAGTCGTATAGCTATTGTCCTCCTGAGCAGTGGAGCCTGTCCTTATTGTATGCGTCTGTAGATAGTGGTCAAGTAAGAACTTGAGAGCGTTTATTCAATATAATAGATACAGCTGCTTTTATATGAACTGTTACATCACATGCTTACATAATGTCTTTGTCTACAGTGCACTCGTGAATAAATGCTAATAAGGGGGTAAAAGGTAAATGTAAGAGTTAGAGACTAACAACATGGAAGTGTTTCCTAGCAACCAAGTTATACAATTGGTAGCTCAGCGTTCGTCCTATACAATATTTGCAGTTCAGTAACAAAAGAAGTTATTGGTCATTGAAAATACAATGAAAGTGGAAACAAAGAATAGAAGTAGACATGAGATATATTTCATAGAATTAAAAATAAAATAACATAAAAAATAGATATGGATTTGCTCGAAAGAAAACAATGTTTTACGGATATTCCGTCTTCTTCACTTCAGTGTATTTTCAATACTGCTTGACCGTCATCTGCACTAGAATAAGATAAATGATAATTTTAGTGGTCATTTGTGTCATCTCTTTCCCTCCAGCCTATCAAGAAACTGATTATTTTTTCTTCTCCGCTCCTCATTCAATCTGTTCTGGCGATCATTCTGTTTTACCTGCAGAGCTTCTGCTTTCTGTCTCTGTACTTCCTTCCTTCGTTCTATCTCTGGATCTTCCATCTTAACAGTTTGGGATTTCAAAGAGGGAGGCTTCTAAAAGTTAATCATCCAAAATGGTCTTTAGCATTTCTTTTGCAAAACTGCAATTACCAGCGACAGTTAAAACGCAACAAGCTATGATTGCAACCAAGATGGTTTCATGCACAAATAGAAAAAGGTGATTACCAATCTTGGAGCGCCAAAGCTTCTTGAACTACTAGATGCGTTTGAAGTAGGTGCAGAATATTTATTGTCTGCACCTGAGAGTCTTTCACGTGTACCTGGCTGACGGTGAGGTGCAGCACCTGAATAAAAACAGAGAATATGACATCACTAATATGCTTTGTACTACAAGCTTAGCAGCATTAGGTAGGATTGGCAGCAGTAAAAAAACGTAAGGATAAAACTACATCTACTATATAACTGTATGTACTAACTACATGTACTAACTGTATGTACTAGCTGTATAACTGTATGTACTAACTATATAACTGTATGTACTAACTATATAACTGTATTTACTAACTATATAACTTTATGCACTAACTATATAACTGTATGTACTAACTACGTAACTACATGTACTAACTACATGTACTAACTATATGTACTAACTGTATAACTGTATGTACTAGCTATATAACTGTATGTACTAACTATATAACTGTATGCACTAACTATATAACTGTATGTACCAACTACGTAACTACATGTACTAACTACATGTACTAACGGGGTACTAACTGTATGTACTAACTGTATAACTGTATGTACTAGCTATACAACTGTATGTACTAACTATATAACTGTATGCACTAACTATATAACTGTATGTACTAACTACGTAACTACATGTACTAACTACATGTACTAACTGTATGTACTAACTATATAACTGTATGCACTAACTATATAACTGTATGTACTAACTACGTAGCTACATGTACTAACTACATGTCTAACTGTATGTACTAACTGTATAACTGTATGTACTAGCTATATAACTGTATGCACTAACTATGTAACTGTATGCACTAACTATACAACTGTACGTACTAAGTATATAACTGTATGTACTAACTATATAACTGTATGCACTAACTATATAACTGTATGTACTAACTACGTGACTACATGTACTAACTACATGTCTAACTGTATGTACTAACTGTATAACTGTTTGTACTAGCTATATAACTGTATGCACTAACTATGTAACTGTATGCACTAACTATACAACTGTATGTACTAAGTATATAACTGTATGTGCTAACTATATAACTGTATGCACTAACTATATAACTGTATGTACTAACTACGTAACTACATGTACTAACTACATGTACTAACTGTATGTACTAACTATATAACTGTATGCACTAACTATATAACTGTATGTACTAACTACGTAACTACATGTACTAACTACATGTCTAACTGTATGTACTAACTGTATAACTGTTTGTACTAGCTATATAACTGTATGCACTAACTATGTAACTGTATGCACTAACTATACAACTGTATGTACTAAGTATATAACTGTATGCACTAACTATGTAACTGTATGCACTAACTATATAACTGTATGTACTAACTATACAACTGTATGTACTAACTATATAACTGTATGTACTAACTATATAACTGTATGTACTAACTATATAACTGCATGTACTAACTATACAACTGTATGTACTAACTATATAACTGTATGTACTAACTATACAACTATATGTACTAGCTATATAACTGTATGTACTAGCTATATTTACTACCCATCTAACTTCACATACTAACCGACAGATGAGGTTGTAGTGCTGTACTGTACATTCTGTCTTCTGTTTTGTTTGTACTTTTCATAAGACAAGGCCTCTGCATCTGCCACTACAAATAACTCACCTGTTGTACAAAACATCAAACACAAAGAATTTACGCAACGAATGTTGTTGTATAGTGTGAAAAAAGAAAGCCAAAGACAATTGATAGTAATTGAAGCAACTCGATTACTTCACCAGTAAACTCTGCCAATCACTTCATCCACAGTCTAACAGATTTCAATAGCAAAGACAGATGAAAGGGGTAATCTACATCATTTACAACCATGCATAGAGCTGTCACTCAAATAAACATTATACTAACTACCTTTTTTAATTTTGTCTCTCTTAGAAGGATCAGGAGCTTTAACTGCATATGCCCCACGACTGTAACACAATGTTGTATTAGATTCATGTCAAGTTTCTACTATAATATTCAGTTAGAGATACTGCTATGTTGTGTCTAGTAAACATACTGCTGCAGTTCTCTTGAAGGAGCAACAGCACCAGGTTGAGCAGCACCCGGAGTGGAAGAGGCGCCCGAATCGGAATAGGCACCCGGAGTAGAATAGGTATGCGGGCTCGAATAATCAGACTCTCCTCTCATAGGCTGAGCCGCCCTTGCTGTAGGACGGCTGGATGCCATTGGTCGCGCAGGATTGGTACGTGCATAACTCATTCCCTATTGAAGACAGAAACACAGGCTCTTACTTACATTTGTTTATAAATGATATATAATATTCATATGGTGGCAAAGAGGATACTTTATAGCAAGGTTATGTAACTAGCGTTTTCATGACTGCACAAAATTCAAAGTCTAAAGTTAAATGATTACATCGTTTGGTTCTAAAGAAAAATCAGTTACAAAACATTCATAGTTAAGCAATCATGGGTGAATTTAAAAAACAAACAAAACCAAAAATTAACAACAGTTCATGGTTTTGTTTGTAGGAACAAAAATGCTAACTATTTCAGAACACATTTATAAAACTTTCAATTTGAGATTAGAATATTTGAGGACTTGTACTAGTGATAGTCCACAGATTCAACTATAAAGTTGTTAAATCTTTCGATGTCGAGAAAGTATGCTATATCGTGCTACATCTATATTGGTTAAAGTAAACATGGCATGTTTGTCCACTTAACATTAGACAATCTGGGCGGATCCGCACAGAGGACTTATTTTGTCAGAGTGCAGTTCTGCATGTTATTTATGTTATTTAAAGTCAAAGTGTATCATAATAAACTGCATTGGTTGAATGTAGTTTATATACATGTGTCAGGTAGAGCAAGATATACCCCCTAATCATACAGATAAGGTCATCCAAATAGTGATAGAACTACAAATCATTCAAGTAATGCAAGAGTCAACAACTCCCGTAACAATGCCTGTAATTTAGTAGGACTCTCCAGCAACATAGACAATGTACTCTTGTTTATTTTAAAAAAGCCTAGCATGGTATTATTATTCCGTTAATTCATAAAAACCTGTAATTTTATTGCTCAAGCAATCATATAATTTTTGTACTCATTGATGCCCTGTTGTTTTATTTAGAGCCTTGGTGCTGTTTTGGTTGTAGCATTTTTTATATTTTTTTTTTGCTTTGTTGTCTGTGTTTTTTTGGTTTGATGCTACCTTATTTGGTAGTGTTTTTTGTCAGTGTTATGATAGTCTTGGTTTGAAACCACTTAGCGTGAGTTTTTTTTAATGGCAATGCGCCAAATTATCGAGGATTCAGCTTTGAGAAGCATCTGACTGCCATTAACTCGGAGGCTGCTGATGGTAACAGGGATTTGCTGCCAACAATGTCATCTATACGGCAGTGCTATAAAGTTATTTTGTTGCAAACGGCAGGCAAACAAGCCGATGAAATTTATAGTTGATTTCAGCTTGACAGTGGAAAAAATCGCAATAGAAATTCTAATATTCTGGAAAATTTTGAGGCGTACTCAAACTCAGAAAAACTTTGCTCTATGAAATATTTTGGTCCATGCAGCAGCCTGAAGGAGAGATTGTTGGATGTTTGTGAAATGTGATTTCAGTGAGCTGAAGGGCATGATACCGTCACGTTGGGTTGCTTCTGGTGTAAATTACATGAACCTTTTTTAACAGACAGCAAGAATGCTTTTGTTTGCACTACGAATGACATGCGAGCTGCTTAACTGATAGGTCGTGAGCTAAACAAAATATCAGATGAACATCCCTTTGTAGCCGCACTTACTACTTCTGCAGAGGATAGAACAGCACTAACGTTATAAAATAACAGAAAGTTGGCAAAGCTCAAAGGCAAATTCTGAGGGTATGTTATGATCATTTCAGACGAACACCTATTGAATATGGCTTGAGCTTTTAAAAGTGTGGAGATAAAAACTGTTTTACCAAGAAATGTAATGCTTAATATATCTAAATTGTTTCTACAGCCAACTGAGAACAGCTTAACACTCTAGTTAATAGTTAATTTATAGGGAATCGTGTAGCTCATAGAACTTTGCTAGCACTTTGAAGCCAAAAAATGAAAGCTCAGCTGACAACTTGGGCAGGCAAAATGAAGTTAAGGAAGAGTTGGATTGTATGGAAAATGCAGACATCATAAACAGAGCTTTCCAACCAACTGACTAAGTCAGCACTATGGTGTAGTGGAAACATAAGGTGAGGACCTGTTCACATCTTTGAGTTTAAAAGTTATTTTTTATGCGCACCATCACACCCCAAATCTTTAAACATATTGCCATATTTCCTACTCTTAATCTGAAACAAAGATACCCCCTACAGACTATCACCGTTTCCAACGACTGCCATTCCTTATTCACCAACTGAAAAAGATTTTTGAATAAAAGATAAATGTAGAGCAGCTATCCTCATATCTACGAATGTTTACATCCTTTAAATGAGATTTTCATTCTGGAGAAACCAACAGGAATATGACATGAACACATTTGTCTCCTGTTTGGCACACACTCCGAAAGCAATTACTAAATTCGATTGTCACAAGATATAGCATATATAAATGAAATCGATGTCAGGTATTTTGGCCACATCTACTACCTTGAGCTGAAGCCTAATTCAGAAAAGCTCAGATGCATTGAGAACATGCGACCGCCTGAGAATAAAGCAGGAGTATAAAAATTAAAAGAAAGAGTGGCTGCAGACACCCCATGAGCTACACAAGGAGAAACAGCGGGCTATCCGTCAAAAAGATACAGAGGAGCTCTTCATACGTGTTCCTGGAGATTTGGTAGCCGTGAGAACAAAGGATGTACCAAACGAAGCAAATTCGTAGCTGCAAACTTGTATTGTAGGGCCATATTTGTTAATGGAAGTCAGCCCTAACTACACCTACAAGATTGAAAAGAACAGGCAAACTTTTATACAGACTAAAGGATCACCGCCACTGTCAAAAACCCATGGGCCAGGCACCCACCAGAAAGGAACCAGCTCTCCGGCCCAACATGAGGGTAGCAGTACAGCACCACTTCTCAACACAGCAAAGGGTGGATACCCTTCAAAAAATGAGCTGGTCATACACTTGACAAACTGGCTTACACAACCAGCAGAGCACCAGAGGACAGAGTACACGGAAGATGCAATACGGAGAGCCCGGAGATCACTAGCAAAACAGCTAAACAAACTTCCCACACAGTGTCAGGGCGAAGGAAGCCAGCTGATACAAGACAACCAGCTCCTGCTTGCCTCAAGCAACGGCCAGCCCAACTCATGCTGTGATAGGTTAGCCACAACTGCACTGCAACCAAATCACCAAGAACAATGGGAACTGCAAGAAGAATGGCCAGCACTATCAAACACCACAGGCTAGGCAACCCCCACCAGTTCTGCAGGAAGGGGAACATCTCCAGAGAGAGGTATACCAACCAGCAGCAAGCCAAAGTAGGCAGGCCTAGAAAAACCGCCAAACATTCTGCAAAAATTGCTGACTACCACTGTTATCCAACAGTGAAGAGGAAACCAAGAATAACCCAACAGCACATAGGAGAACATAGCATGCTTATACAGCCAGCAAATACAAGCTTTGAGCAGTTAAAGGACCAAGAAAAAAAAGAAACGATTGACTCAGCACCTATAAAAAAGATAAAAAAAACCGATTGACTGGCCAGTAGCAAAAAATCATGACAAAAAACGTTCCCAACTAATGGCAATGACGATTGTGACAACTGCAGTGAAGACAAAAGTGAAAGCACAACAGAGGCACATGATCGAAATGAAAATGCCATGAGAGCATCCTCTGAAAAGGGGGACAACTTTTCAGCATCCAATACTCACAAAACAGTCACTAATCACACGTAGCGTCATACCATAGGAACAGTTATCACCCAATCAGGGAAGCAATTACATAAGAGGCAGCCTGGAAAAAGAGACAGAAAGATACCCCAACAGTGACTGTTGTTAACTCTCAGAAACCAGACGAGCTGACATTAACCTTACAAGAAGATCTACTAAAATCTACAAAAGACCTAGTACCGCAGATGAACTTGATGGAAATGGCAGACATCTCTATAGCAGAAGATGCCCAAGCCAAAAAAGAAATAATAGGTGACGAAAAATTATAGCCTGATGCAAATAGCTAGTGAGCTAGAAAGGAGACAACCTATCTGTAGCAATCGATCACCATCTAAGGAAGAAGTAATGCAAAAAACACACAGCCAAGAAGACAGAACCTACCATAATTAATTGCCTTTACATTGGAGAAATTAAGGAAGAAATGGTGGAGGTATTTACCTCGGAGGTAAAAGCCTCCATATCAAAAATCAGCTGAGCCAAACCTACAACTAACAAGCTGCGAACTACCTGGCTGTCGATAGCCAGTTTGGCTGCCCTAAAGCAAGCCGTAGTTCACGTTGGCATCACAGATGAAGACAAGCACAGATGCTCTCAGTGCCCATATACCAATGCCAAGAATTCTGTTGCCTACCATTTGCATTGTTGAAAAAGAACCCACTGCCATGGACGCCATCAAGAGGCAAATCACAAAGCAGAACAAAAATGATGCACATGGTACACAGCTCGCCCTGTCTTTGAGGTGGATGAGCAAACGTACCAAGCAATCAAGGAGAGATGAGATGGGATACATTCTTTGATTATTTATGCTTGTTGGGATTGTCTGCTCGATTTAAAAACCGGAAATTCCCAGCTGCCCGTGATTGGAGGGGCCAAGCAAGAAAAATGGAAAATCACATACTCTCAAGCACACACTCTTTCTCGTATTTGCACATACCTGAAGTCCTGCAATAATTCCAAGCTTAGCATTTATTGTCCAGCATTAACTTGCATACTCGCACAAAGCACTGACCGGTGAGTAGCTTGCACCTTGGTAATGTTCAGCATTATGCTACGCAGTTCAGCGTTGGATTTGGTCATGCAATGCAGGCTGGCCCTCCTATTTAGTGACAATCCAGTGCTTGATCATAGCCTGTCGGCTCTACCCGGAAGCCGAGAAAAGTGCAGGTGCCAGCTACATGTTTGTACTTAGACCCCTACTTGTTGTAAAACCACCACAACCTTGTCGCACAAACTGGTGTATTCGAATGATTCAAAAAACATATGATATACAAAATTGACAAATCAGGCAGTTATCGCAGAACATTACAAAACCTCACAGCGAGGTCACAATAAAATATAATAGTACATGTTGTCTTAACTTTTAACCAAGGTACAATAATTGTCAACATTGTGCCATATTTACACCACACTGTTGTGACTGCTATTGCTGTGACACAGCAACAAAATCTTGCAAAATATGTAATAATTACATAGAAAAAAATTATTATAGAATAATTCTATAATTTTTTCTTCAATATAAATAATAATTATTATTACATTCAATATATTAGATGAATAGTTGTAACAATAATAAACTACCATTAATAAATTAATATGGTAATAATCATTATATCATAATAATTTACAAATTATTAAACTACGTATAATACTGTAATGGAAATACGCAGAGTGGCCATGATCTCGATAGATACCTAGCAACTACGAACGCGGTAGCTGACGAGTAGCCAAGATCCTTACCCGATGAGCCAAGCCAGACGATCGCACGACTCGTAACTGTGGAGAGCCTACGCTAGTACAGTTGAAAGACGCCATCTTTGACCTAGTATTATTACTGTTAAAATTATTTAGCGACATTTCAAAGGCGTCGGCTTATATTATTATTTTATATACGTTTGTAATCTGACGCTGTTGTAATTATATTTCTAGTGCAACTGCTTGTATTTTGACCAATTGTTGTTGTATAATTTCAACTGTAGTGTTTTTCTATATAAGTGAGGCAGATTGCCCACAGTTTCAGATTTTGCTTAGCTTTGCTGGAGTAAATTTTAGCTGCTCTGGAGGTGTTATCAGCATTATTCTTGGACACGTATTAGTGGGATCTAATCACGTCAAGTCTCTACTGTTGTTATAGTGGCAAAAGCCTTTATAACTTTAACTGGGAATCTTAACAGTCTATGGACATCCATGGACATCTTATGTGAATAGTAACAAATATGGCCAGTCATGAATATGGTAATATAAGTGAGAGAGAGAGAGATGTGAGTTAGAGAGGTGTGTATTGATTCTGATGTCAAAAGGATGTATAATAAATGTTATGCTTACACAGATATTACAACAGATATAAAGTAAAGATGGAATAAAGTCTTACGACACCTGACCTCGGCGGCAGCCTGCTCAGTCCACATTAGCACACGTCTGTGGAGATCCTAGGTTGTGGAAAGAGGATGACTATTGTCAAACCTCTGTATTTATACTAGAGTTAATGTTCTAATTGAGTGGTGCAGAGATTGTGGGTTGCCTTGTGTGTAGTCCAAAGTAAGCAAGCGAGAACTTTAATCTATTTGTGGTAAATATATCGGCCACTATCCAGTAGCGCGATGGTTACGAGTTGCACGCAGTTACATTAAGAGAGAAGTAAATTCATGTGAATGGGATAGTTGTATACCTGATTATGCTCAGAAAATGCTGGATGACATAGCAGAAAAAGTAGAAAATCATGACCCCGTTTGTGGTCAGTGGAGTGTGTGGGCATCAGATAGTGGCCAAGTATGATGCGATGCCGGTAGTTTAGCCTTAGGAGTATGTGTGCAAGTTAACAATGTGGTAGTAGGAGATGCGACATGGCTAAGAGGTATCAATGATGGAGCTCATATAAACGTGGCTGAGTTGGAAGCAGTAGTGAAAGCCGTAGTGAAAGCCATAAACATGGCTATTAAATGGAAACTGAAAATTGTAACCATTTTATCAGACTCTGTTACAGTATGCAGCTGGGTAAGAATGGTGTTGACTGACAGCAAAAGACCTAAGGTTAGCGGCTTGAGTGAAATGATTGTGAAGAGACGTCTCAGCTTAATTGGTGAGTTGATTGAGGAGTATGGGCTAACATTTGAGATCTCCCTGGTAAAATCAGAGGAAAACAGAGCTGATGAGAGTTCCACGAAAATGGCTAGCTAAGCGTACTTGTAGTGCAAATGTAGTAGTTTCAGAGGAGAACACCATAGGTAAGCTGCGCAGACTCCATGACACTCATCATTTAGGCGTAGATCGAACTTAACATTTAGCTAGAACTAAGTGGGGCCCCCCCGAGTTCTTAGAAAAGATGTGGAAGAGATTGTAAAACAATTTCAAGTGTGCAAAAGAGTTGACCCAGCACCTGTTCACTGGGAAACTGGACATGTAAACGTAACTGATGACTGGTACCGATTGGCAACGGATATCACCCATTACAAAGGTATTCCCTATTTGACTGTTATCGATTGTGGACCGAGTAGGTACGTTATCTGGAGGAAGCTAAGAAATGAATTGTCTTCTTCAGTACAAGAACTACTAGAGCACATATTTTGTGAACGACGTGCCCCAGTAGAACTTTTGTCGAATAATGGTCCTTGCGTTAGATCATTGAGTTCAGTGCTAGATAAATGGAATGTAAATCACATATTTAGTTGCGCATGCAAAGCACCTGGGAATGGTATTATAGAGCGTAACCACCGCACCATCAAACGTATGTTAGTTAGATGCGGTGGAACAGTTGGTGACATGGTGTATTGGTATAATAACTCACCCAAGGTCGATGGAATAGTGCCATGCGAGAGACTGTTCAATTACACAACCAAGACACCAGACGCTTTAGGTACTGTCAAGCGTGATGCTAGTCTTAACCCATATAAAATAGGAGATCAAGTATATGTTAAACCAGCAGTCGCAAAATGTACTTCGATCTGGAGAACTGGTAACATTACTGCCCTAATCTCAAATACCGCTGTCAAAGTTGATAAGCTGACACGACATGTGGGTGACGTTAGGTTTTGCTGGCGACCGAGTGCAGATATGCTATTTACATACATTCAATGTGACAGTGACTTGCTACCTATTGTAGATAATGATTATCATGAAGATAGCAGTAGTCGTGACGACAGTAATGACAACGAGTTTGGCTCTGAATCGAGCCATCCATCTCGTCCTGTTCGTGATCGTAGACCACCTGCATGGCTAACTGACTTTTATGTTAACGGACTGAGTTGATCTAGAGATGTGGTGTAAATATGGCATAATGTTGGGCAATCATTGTACCTTGGTGATGTTTTGTAACGTTATGTAATAACTACTGCCTGTAATGTTTTGTAACAACTGCCTGATTGGTCAATTCTGTATTTCATATATGTATGTTTTTTTTAATCATTCAAATACACGAGTTTGTGCGGCAAGGTTGTGGTGTTTTACAGCAAGTGGTAGTCTAAGTACAAATAATAATTGTTATATATACATACATCATCGTTGTCGTTGTTCAAATTATTGTTGTTCGTTGTTATGGCATAACGATAATAATAATAATTATTACTGATAACTACTGGTGGGGGCTGTAAGTATATGCTCATTAAATTAGCAAGAAATAAGTACACTAAAAACCATCAATTCCAGTAGAAAACAACACGGCCTGGAGAGACAAAAAAAAAACGGCAAACAAAAAAAATAACATAATAATAATAATTATTATAATAATTAATAAAATAAATAAATAAATTAATAATAAATTTAATCACAACAAGCAGTTCCAATCTACATACTGGCTTGGCAGTGGGGGATATTGATACACTCAAATCCACTCACCCACCAACTGCCGAGTCAGTACATTGGAGCTGCCTATGAATTCTGTAGCATAGTTTTGTTTTCTTCACCACCAACACACCAGGGAATTCCCTGAATAGACGGTAATTAGACTATCCGGCGACACCCGGAAAGGCGACAGTCATTTCGGCGACAATTTCGGTTTCTACGGCGACACTCGCGTACACTAGGGCGACACTGCAGATCAACGGGCGACAACTCACAAACACCTATACAAAGAAGTTAACCCATATAAAAAAATAGCCAGCTTGTCTCGTCATATCATAGGCATGTAGTTTCACTTGTGCAACGTCATTTTCCTTAGCGAGTCAATTTTTCCTCAGTGTGTCAGTATGTGCTGACAACTCCAAGCTGCATCAGGTTGTCCAGACTTATTTTCTGATCAACAATTATGGTATTATTAACAAATATGGTATTATTGGGTTATGTATTGGTAAGCTGAGCTACATGTATCTCAAATCTCTATTGATTGCGAGCGAGCCATGGTCATCACAGCAAATGATGTCAGCATTATTGTAGTGCATGTATTGTATAAGTGGATGATAAAGTGAATAAGAAAAAATGATAAAGCTGCGTCTTTTTACGAAATTAAATGATATATGGCTGTTCAACAAAACAAATACAGTAGATATATTATATACATGTAGACATATGTGGATGTATATAAATATGAGAGAAATTTGATATTAAAATCAGCCATGAACAGTAATGTAATTAACTAAAAAAGGCATGCTATTGATAAAAATGATATATATATATAGATAGAAAGCTTTACAACAAGCATGAAAAGCTACCAATAGCTGGTAAATATATAAAATATATTGTACAGTTTCATAATTTGAATTATCAGGATAAGATTGAGAAGAATTATACTTAAAATTATAAAACATAATGGCCTGTTAAAGTTTTTCTTAACAAAACTTATTCTTACATTGGACAGTATCACTAGTTTGTACAACTGATTAAATAAGCAACATGAAATCCACTTGACAATTAATGGTCTTTTACTAATTAGCTTCAAAAAATTACTGCATTAGAAATATTACATAGAATGTGAATATTTTTTTGCATATAATATGCTACAAATTATTCAGGCTACTAAAAACAATTGGTTTCAAACTTGGTTAAAAAATATATTCTTTATACCAACATATATGTTGCAGCAATACATAAAAACAGAAGAATACAATAGCCTCAAGCCAAAAATATTTGTTAATTGCTTAAAATTAGTCAGTATTGTAGCATTATTACCAAACAATGTTAGTTCAAGTGGAAGTTCTAAGGCTAAAATGAAATTGAAATAATTCACTAGTGAATGTTATTGACCGTGCCTTCGTACGTTGGATAATGAAGACTTGAAGATTGTGCTTTGTACTGCATGCCATCTCAATAGTATTGGAGGTAACTGCAAAATGAAAAACAAGTAAGCACATATGGCGGTGTCCATATACCAAATGTTACATGGCTGGATATTAATGAAGATATTTATCAGTAGCAAACACTTTTTTCATTTTACCTTAATAGAAAAAAGACTAGCAAAGCATTGACTTGGAGTAAAAAGTAGTTTTTCAATTCACGAAAGGCAAATAAGTGAAAACAAGAATAGTTCGCAAGCAGTTGGGGGTTGTCTCACCAAGAAAAGACGAATAACGCTTAAATGGGAGTTCAAAATCTTGTCAAATTACAATTTGATAAGGAAAGAATTAAATTATTTCCCATTTACAATATGACAAACCAAAATTGGGCAACGAGAGAGCGGTTATGTCACAGGCATTTTTGTCAGTTTTTGATCACAAACGTAATGTGGTTATTTGCATGTAAAATATGTAAAGTAACTGAACCAATTAACACTCGTACTTTCCTGACAAAGCTGTGGCCAAAAATAAAATTCCAAACAAGGAGAAAAAAACCGCAGAGTTTTGCGCAACAGGCTATAAAAACAATCAATGGGACAAAATTAAAACAGCCTCAAATAAATTGCTAGAGAAATTTTTAATCGAAAAAATCAGAAACTGGAGCGCATTGAAATTGTGTGAATTGTTGAGAGTAATCTAACTTTTTTGCAAACCGCCTGAACACTTTGTGATACAGTTTATATGCTTTAAAAATCAAAGCTAATTTGCTGGTACACTATCGACTAGCAATTTTTTTTAACTAAACACTGATGAAAACATTTTTAGTGAAATGAACGAGAAATTTTTTTTAATATTCAATTTATAACAAATAAACAATAAGAATTCTTCATATTCTTAAAAAAAATTTTCAGATCATTTGCAATCCGTTTATATGATCGAATAACTTTTTTAATGTTCAATCATTGATCACTACATCAATGTTAGAGATTTTATACAGCTATAAAGCAAAAAAGGATGGCTCTTTTTGGATGATAAACTATGCCCTTTGCAAAATAATTTAGATAATTTTAAAACAGTTCAGAATATTTCAAAGTTGGTTTCAAGTGATTCCAACTAGTTCTAAAGCATTTTTACAATTTGTACACATCCAAATCGTCTGAACCATTTCAAAACAGCCCAGATTATTCGCAAAATGACTGTTTGGTTCGAAAATTTTTACAGTTGTTAAACAGGAAATACGATTTTATTGTATGAAAATTCACAACTACCAAAGCTGATACTCAGCTATTAAAGTACTTTGTGAGATGCATTTTATTAGGTTATTTAAATTTAATACTTTTGCAATTATTATTTTAAAGCAGAGCCATCTACACTATGATCAACTATACATATGTGTGGGTTACTTACTGTTTCTACACTTGTTCTTGCAACCTTAGCAGCCACCAGATTACGTAGCGCACTACCTAACAAACAGAGTATTGTGAGAATAAAGACATGATATATACTGCAGATATACACATGGTGTGGGCCCTCTTCACTTTACAACCTCATAAGTTCACGTGAGGATGAAGCCAGATTTGTCAGTGTCACGATGATGTTTTTTACAGAATACGTACAAAAGGAGCACAGGCAAACAACAATAATTCATATACATTGTGACAACAAGAAGCTGAGAGAATAGCATCACTAATAAACAATAGCAGCAAGGTTGTCGAAGTGTTGAAATTTTTGACTTTGCAGACAGACTCGTGTTAAACTTCTGAAAACATAATTTATAAAACAAAGTGTAATTCCATCAAACAACCAATAAAAATATATATAACATACACACATACAGTGATATAGTACAATATATATAACATACACACATATAGTGCTATAGTACAATATATATAACATACACACATACAGTACTATAGTACAGTATATATATCATACACACATACAGTACTATAGTACAATATATATAACATACACACATATAGTGCTATAGTACAATATATATAACATACACACATACATTGATGTAGTACAATATATATAACATACACACATACAGTGATATAGTACAATATATATAACATACACACATACAGTACTATAGTATAATATATATAACATACACACATACAGTGCTGTAGTACATATATATAACATACACACATACAGTGCTATAGTACAATATATATAACATACACACATACAGTACTATAGTACAATATATATAACATACACACATACAGTGCTGTAGTACAATATATATAACACACATTCTTACACTACATACATTGCTGTGTGCTATGCTATATATAACACTGAACAATACTCACCTCTGACATGAAACAATTGGTATTTGATTTGTTCCAAGAACTTGACTGGAGTCTCCTGGCCACCTGGCTGATAAAACAGGATGAGGGAATGAATTTCTGCCTCAGTCAGTTCCTGCCACACGTAGACTTCACTTACAGCATTCCAATAGTATACACTAGAAATGTACGCTAGCATTGTACAGGATCATAGCACAATAATACACGATACACTACACAGTGCACTACACACAGTACTCCACACAGTATGGTACACTACACACAGTACTCTACACACAGTACACTACACACAGTACTCTACACACAGTACTCTACACACAGTACTCCACAAACAGTACACCACACACAGTACACCACACTGTACACTACACACAGTACTCTACACACAGTACTCCACACACTGTACTCCACACACAGTACACCACACTGTACACTACACACAGTACTCCACACACAGTACACCACACTGTACACTACACACAGTACTCCACACACAGTACTCCACACACAGTACACTACACTGTACACTACACACAGTACTCCACACTGTACACTACACACAGTACTCCACACACAGTACACCACACTGTACACTACACACAGTACACTACATACAGTACACCACACACAGTACTCCACACTGTACACTACACACAGTACTCCACACACAGTACACCACACTGTACACTACACACAGTACTCCACACACAGTACACCACACTGTACACTACACACAGTACTCCACACACAGTACACCACACTGTACACTCACCTCAGCTTCTCCAAAGTCAGCTGTCTTACTCTTGTTGCACACAAGTCTCTGGGCCCGTCAGTGAGAAAGTCAGCACTGGTGAGTCCAGTAAATGGCATATCAGAGCCTTGTTTCTACAGCAAACATTACAGTATTACATTCAGTACTACAGCATTACACCTAGTACTACAGCATTACATCTATTACTCCAGTGTTACACCTAGTACTACAGTATTACATCTAGTACTACAGTATTACATTTAGTACTACAGTATTACATCTTTTACTACAATATTACATCTAGTACTACAGTATTACTCCTAGTACTACAGTGTTATATCTAGTACTACATTATTACATTCAGTATTACAGTATTACATCTAGTACTACAGTATTACATTCAGTACTACAGTATTACATCTAGTACTACAGTATTACACGTAGTACCACAGTATTACACGTAGTACCACAGTATTACACGTAGTACCACAGTATTACACGTAGTACCACAGTATTACATCTAGTACTACAGTATTACATTTAGTACTACAGTATTACATCCATCAAGTACTACAGTATTACATTCAGTACTACAGTACTACACCTAGTACTACAGTATTACATCTAGCACCACAGTATTAGTATAACAGTACACAGTAATGTCACATATACCCACCAGAGGCTGTCGAAAGTAAATCTTACCCTCGATTCTTTCGATGGGGTTCCGCGCTGTCGCCACTCATTATGTACCAGTTGCAGTCAGATCTGAGTTGACTCGCTGCCTTCAGTGCATTCTTATAGTTGTTAGAGTTCTAACCAGCAATGTATATGAGCAGATTTATTTTATCATCCTACAAGTGGAATTGATACTAATATTTTTTATCACACAGTTCTGTTGTTTTATACATCATCCACAATATACTTATATTTATGGCAACTAGCAAGAGTTGTAAATGATCAGCTCAGCTGTGTGATAAATAAATAAATAATGTTATTAGCCTTACCTGCCCATACATCATCATGGAGAAAAAGATAAATTGAATGTATAAAAGATTTGCCAGACAGTTCCATCATCCATCCAAACACAAGATCATCCAGTCAATGTTAATGAAGCTTGTATAAAAGAGTATCTTCACTGCAGCAGAGTTGCTCTTCACCTTTTGATACCTTGTGAATATTATCAGAGTTGTTGTACCACATCGAGAAAGCAACTTCTATAATTATAACTAATAATAATAAATATTAATATGTCTGTGTCAGCAAAGATAATAACTTTTACTACTCTAATCTAATGCTAACTAAACGATGATCTGATGATATTTAATGTCTTTCTTGACAATAATAATAATAATAAACACCAACACTGCAAAATGGAGCAGTATTTATTATTGACAGTAGAGTAGTACTCAAAAAAATGATGATATGGTTTATTTGTCTAAATCATAAATAGCTGCAACAATAATGATAATAATTTTTTTTTATTATTACTAACTACTACTTACTAGTACTATCATTATTATCATGCCGCAAAAAATAATAATAATTATTATTATTATAAAATAATAATAATTATTATAATAATAATAATAATAAATAATGGCTGCACAAAACAACAAGGATTTTTGTAAAGTCTACTTACTTACTTGATACTTACTTACTAAGTATCAAGTAAGTAACTGACTGTTGCTGGGCTCAAGTGACTCTAGGTCGAAACGTCGCTTGGGTCGAGGTGACTGCATGGATGAAATATTTCATCCATGGGTGACTGAGATGGTAACTGGACTGATTGTCTAAAACCTGGATGTCGACAACCTGGATGTCGACAAAGTTAGATTGCATGGCGACAATTTCAGACGGATTGTCGACTAGCCTAGACTCGATGTCGACAATACATAAAAATACATAAACCAGTGATGAGTGAGTAGTTACACACACCTTTATTTATTAGTATCAAATAAGTAATAATTGTAAAAAGAAATTATTATATACATACTACTTATACTACTACAGCAAATTAGAAATGAAATACAGTAGATTGTTCTTCATTACTTATTTAATTGTCAGAACCATAAACCAAGCTACATGTAATGTAATATGATATGTAACGTTTGAGTTGTCTGCACTACCAAAAGAGGATAATTACTAATTCTCATTTTCTTTCATCACTTGTTACGAGTGTGGCCAAATGTATTTATAATGGAATGAATTCTTTTATTTACATAAAGTATTTACATAAAATGTAACAAAACAGACCTCTATTAGCAGGCAAGGATGAAATGATGTTTATATACCATTAAAATATAAGGCTATTACAATGTAATATAATGATATGTATTATTCATAATATTATCGCCAGCAGTTGAGAGATTTATAAAAAAAAATATTATAATGGCTTTGTTTTGCAAAGGCACATGAAGTATGTAGTGAGGTATGTACAATGTCAAAATATATCTAATGTTCAGGAGATATGACTATGATTGTAATCTTGACTAGAAAGCAAGTCTACTAAATTTGCATATATATATGACATCATGGATTCCCAGTTGTTAATGATGGGCTCGATTGTTGATCGCAGTCGCAGTACTTGATAATCTGGAGAGTAGTAGGTAGATAGATATAGTGTTCAAATGTATTTTCTATAATATAAATTATAACATACGTATGGCAAGTAGAGCGTTTATCATTATTTCAAAAAAACAGTGAACAATTTATTGGATGGATTGGAAATAGATAGTCTCTCGCTTTGCTCACATGAGACATAGCCGGGGCGGCTCTCAAGGGGTGGGGTTTGTAGTTGTGGGCGGGGAGCCACCGGGGGGGGGGGGGGGGCGGAGAGCCACCCTGGCTACATGAGACACTGCTGCAGATTGTGAGTTGTCCTCTACTGGTGAGAATAGCAACCATAAATTGTCGACGGCAGGATAATCATTGTCGCCCAGCAGACGAGTAACCATCAACCAGCGCTTTGTCGACATCCAGGTCAGTTATTCGACCATCTGGTCATAGTTGTCGCCAACCGAACTTATTTTGTCGCCGACCGAGCCAACTCTGTCGACATCCAGGTTGTCGACATCCAAGTTTTCGACAATCAGTCCAGTATTCACTGAGATACACAACAACAACATGCTGCTCTTGAACAATTAATTTTGCAGTGATGGTGATGCGCCAACTAATTGTCGCCGGTCGATCCGCCATGTCGCCTTAGTAGCTGAGGTTGTCGCCTTCGGAACTGATTTTGTCGCCGATGTGACTGTCGCCGAAACGTCTGTCGCCCAACAATCCATAATTCGAATAGACATAGTATAGTAGCAGGGTCACTAGGTAGGTAGCATTGGTTTTCAATTTATTTATTTTACGGTCTCACAAAGTGGTGTGGTGCAAACCCGCACAAGTGATCTTGAAAATGTGGGTTATCCATTGCAGCCAATAAAACGGGTCTAGCTCTATGTTCCGGTGGTTCTATATTCCGGTGGGTCTATGTTCTGGTGATTTTGGCTCTATGTTTCGGTGAATTACTTTTCATAGAAAAATGCTACTGTTGAGCACTATTAAAAATGGACGCTACCTTTCACAATAAACTATTACTAAATTATTTTATAATGAAGTTTTGTTTTTTTCATTGTTTTTATTGCTAATAAAATTAGTTTATTACTTGTTGCATAATCATAAACTATTTTCATTAAAGTTTTTTTCAAGCCAAGTACCAAATCAAATAATACAATTCATTTGAATTTCATTGTATTCAAATGTGAAAGATGCTCCACGATAGTCTTCTTCTATGAAAACTAATTCACCTGAACATAGAGCCAAAATCGCCGGAACATAGGCCCGCCGGAACATAGAGCCACCGGAACATAGAGCGTTCGCGAATAAAACTCGCGATGCAAAGTTGTCAAAATCAAGTATTGAACTAAACCATAGAGTTAAAAGAGATTCTATGAACTAAACGTAGAGAAATTGTACGCTTTACATCATAACACACGAGTTACTACTTCTTTAGCGATAACTTTCTGTTGACAATCGGATGCGTAGTCAAGTACAGCGTATCCACTTTTTCTCTTTGAACAGTGCAGAGCAAAAAGAATCTACTACTACCCTCTTTGCTACTACTACCAAAGAGAATAGTCTCTTTCTTTGCTACTACTACTAGTCTTGTCTACCACTACTACTACTGTAACTATATTAGTTGTTGTATTTTAATCAAACACCTTGCTCCAAAATCATAATTTTCAAGCAAATGCATGTTTAGCATCAACATTTCTATTTGAACTTTCATGGGAGCGAATTCTAAATAAATTATTGCTTTAACTTTAATTATAATTATTAATTAATTATTATTAATTAATTAAGGTAAGAATAATAATAATAACAATAACAATAATAATAATAATGGCTATCTTCTTTTGTTATTGCACATACACTACACTAGTGACTACATACATACTACTATACTACATACATATTATATTGAATATATTGTAGATTGGTTGATTATTGTTGTTGTTGTGTGTTGAGCTATGGCTTTTTTGTATGTATTATTATTATTTATTTTATTAATTAGTTATTATTATTTTAAATAATTATTAGTTTAGTGTGTGTTGTTTTTTTAAGTTAGTAGCCATTGTGTTGGTGGATGGTGCAGAGATTAATTAAAAGAATGTTGTTCGTTGGATTTAATGCTGATTGTATTGCTGACATAAGGCTAAGCTAGCTAGCCATGTTCATGTTGACAGTTGTACAGGAAGAGAAAGTATAACAATAATATGGTAACATATAATTGGTCAATGTGGCAGCAATGATAAGTATATATATAGTGAGGGTAACTCCAACTAAAGTAAGTGTGAACATTGCCTGCTCAACATTCTGTTCAACCACCAACCAATTTTCATGATGATGTTGTTGTTCAAATTTAAAAGAACAATGTGGCCTCTAGACCACTACTCTACCAGCGCTAAATATTATTACTTTGGTAATAAATGCCAGTTATTAATCACTAAAATTGTCTGCTCATTTTTCAAACCGGAAATCCCCAGTCGCCCGTGGTGCTAGAGTAGGCCATCGATGATCTATAAGAAGCACACGAAGAGATACCTAAAGGTTTCTAATTCTGTTAACTCAGCATTTTCCAATGTATTTTTATAATCAAAAAGTTCTACTCCTGCTCTATTTCCATAAGTTATTAAGGAGCATTTTCGTATGTTAAAGAC
The DNA here is from genome assembly GCA_945261195.1 of Cryptosula pallasiana. Classification (NCBI taxonomy): domain Eukaryota; kingdom Metazoa; phylum Bryozoa; class Gymnolaemata; order Cheilostomatida; family Cryptosulidae; genus Cryptosula; species Cryptosula pallasiana. The sequence goes on along the minus strand of OX183133.1, from coordinate 14,573,456 downwards.
ATTTCCCACCTTTTCGCCCAAACCTCTAATGTTTTCAGATCGTCCTGAAAAGTTCGGGCAGCACTCTCATTTCTCAATATTAAATGCATAAATGCATCGTCCACAAAAAGTCTAATTTTGGATGTTAATCCTACAGATATATCATTGATGTATATCAGAAAGAGGCTCGGGCAGCACCCGATGTAGCTGTCTGGAAATTGGAGGCATGACCCTGCAACAAAACTCTTGTGGAGGGCAAATCTGCAGCAGTAAACGAATTATTTTTAGCATGTCTAAATTCTATTTTGCAGATGAACAAAGGTGTTTTGTGGAGTGCAAAAAGATGTTACCTATTGCTGTTGTCATTTATGATTGTTTCCTCCGGCACATTCCTTCTTTTATATCCTTTCAACACTCAAGAGCCAATCTCTAATGTATGTAAGTGAAGTACTATATGCTTGCGTGAAAATGGCATATATTGAGTGTTTTATCTCCCCATCAAAGTTGATTAAAAGTTTATTGACTAAAAATGAATAAAAAAATTTATTAATTATGGCAAAATTTCTTATATTGTCAAGTCTATAGTTTACACTTTTTAAAAAAAATTGGAATTTGAATCATCAAAATATTGATTTAATTGTAATGGTAGAGCATTCAAAATTCCAGAATTAGTATTTTACCCAACACTACTTGTTTGTAGTTTTGGAAAGTTGACAATTCCAGCACAGGGATTTGTTTCAACAATGAGGCAAGGTAATCGGAACCAGCAAAAACAATTTTCTGTATCACTGCTCTTAGTGGATTGAAAAAAGTATATAAGCTCTTCTATTTTTAAAATTATTGGGAAGCAATTTGATTTTAGCTATTATATTCTTCACAAAACACACTGCTGTAACATATATAGTAAGATTATTGTACAGGGGTGGTGCCAAATGCAGCTAAATTTTAGAATACGGTGCTTTTTTGTTTTTTTGTGAGTTTGAATTTGTATTCAGATTTCAACGATTTAAAGTTGGTGGTATTTGAATTTATTTTTGAATTTTACTGTTGGCAACTATAGACATTGTAGTTTCTTTCTCTTATTGATTCTTATTAATTAAGCTTTGGCGTAGCCAGGTGATTACCGACTATAGCACTATACAACTGTAGTTATGTAACCTGTTCTTGGTCATCATCTCTGAGACCGTGATTGGATTAAACCATCAAAGAATGCATTTTGAGCCAGATGGTACATGGATAGAGAAGCTGACGTAAAGCAATTCAGATTTGTTTATTTGTTCTCATTATTCCCATTCATAAAATATCTTGTAATAACCAAAACCTTGAGTTGGAGCAATAGCAGCTCTAATTACGATTTAATATAGTTGAATTCATACAAGTTATTATTTTCTTAAAAGTTGAATTTATCAAATCATTAGCTCTCTTCTCAAGTCTTTTATTTATTAAAACCATTTAATTATTCTAACATAAGTAGAATGTTTATTCCGGTTTTATGATGATTTAAAATAATCTGTGTTGGCATCAAGCCAGTTGTGCCATGTTTAAAATAGTCTGTGTTGGCGTGAAGCCATTTGCGCCATGTTTAAAATAGTCGGTGTTGGCGTGAAGCCACTTGCGCCATGTTTAAAATAGTCTGTGTTGGTGCGAAGCCAATTGCGCCCTGTTAAAAATAGTCTGTGTTGGCGCGAAGCCAATTGAGTCATGTTTAAAATAGCCTGTGTTGGTGTGAAGCCGATTGTGCTACGTTTAAAATAGTCTGTGTTGGTGTGAAGCCAGTTGTGCTATGTTTAAAGTAGTCTATGTTTGTGCGAAGCTTATTGCGCCATGTTTCAAACAGTCTGTTTTGGTGCAAAGCCAATTGCGCTATGTTAAAGGTAGTCTGTGTTGGTGCCAAGCCAATTGCGCCATGTTTAAAATAATCTGTGTTGTTGCAAAGCCAATTGCACTGTTTAAAGACTGGTTATTAGTTAAATAAACCTGGTGTACATCAATGTATTATAGTTATTTGCACTAGCCCCAAATTGAAAGTGAAAACTCTGTCATAAATTGAGTTTTCTTCCGGAAGCCACCAGTTTGGAAGGCTGGTACAATGCAGACCAAGGAGGTTGGTCACGTGATTAATACAATTGTGTCATATATGCTAAATGTAGCAACCGGCTTGCAATAAAAATGGCTGACAATTCTGAAGATAACTGATTCATACAAATAGAGCCTAGGTACGCAATAATTAGCCATCGAATGAAAATGCTTTCAGCTTTATTACATTATTTACATTTTATTTACATTTACATTACATTTATTATATTTTGAAATTGCTATTGTTGTGAGAGGAATTTCGCTGTAAGCTCACAATATATGACATGACACCATTTTTTATTACTAATTCGGCCTTATGTCCAGAAATATAAACATGTAAGCACATTTTTTTGACACAAATTGGAAGAGAATGTTCTCATAGTCTGCTACAATACATAAAATGGCATTAAAATGAGCAGGAATTAGATGTTTTAATCATTGTTTAAATTATAAGAGTTTTTCTGACTACAATCAAACTCAAAACTCGTAACAACATGAACAGCTCTATTTGGTGCCCAAACCTGCTGGAAATACTTTCCCCACTAATGTATTGGGCTTGAGGTCACAACAGTAACAGTTTCTGTTTCATCTGTTTGTGCAGGTTTTTATCTAACTTGATTTAATTGTCTGTCAAATTCAGTTTTATATATTAGAAAATAGCATGCAGGTTTTTTTCGTTTTCCGTTTGGTCGCACGCAGATTATGTTGACTAACCTAATTAATGAGCGCAGGTAAATATATTATCTAAACTGGGCTTTGATCACGTTTCTTTATATCGAGTGCAGTGATTCGTTGAGCAAGATCAGCATCTCTCTTGATTGGCCAACGCCCTAATTAAATAACATACAAGAAAAAGTATTAATTAATAACCAAATGTAATCATTTACAACATTATCTCACTTGGTACCAAAGATAACTTATTGGCCTTCAAGTAAATGGAAGCGAGAAGGAAATTATACAACAACATAGTATAACTAAGTATACAGTACTATTTAAATAGGAAATATAATTTACATTGTATTATGGTATATATTGTAATATAAGAATAAATATTATTTATAGAATATATACAATAATGAAACACCCTGTGCTAAACTCTGTACTGCGTTGATGAAGCAACAAATGCCGTAACAGCTGCTGTCCGTAGTTGGAGCACTAATAAAATATATTATTATGTTTCATAAATATTTATGATAAATAATTGATGCTTATTACAATATAATGTCACATCCGTTTTTATATTCACGCTAGAAACACTTTTCTTCGAAAAAGTTTTGCATGCCCATTAAAAGTTATCCTCTTTTGTCACTAATTTTGAGATTTATCGGTTGGAACCATTACCACTTATTGCCGCATCACAAACTTCTTTCTAATCAAAATCCTTTTTTCAAACTCTTATGTTCGCAGTTCATTTTTAATCAGCTTCAAATGAGCTAGCAAGTGAGTGGCAAGTTGAATTTAATAAAAAGCTCCTCAGTGCGTTAGAATATGGAGAACTGCTTATTAATTAAGGTACTTTAACTTTCAGTTCGAGTTTGGTGGCTGGGTACCAGATAGTGAAGGTATCTGAAACTTACCTAACATATCCGAACAAATTACTTGGATTTTCACTCAAACTGCTGGTTTACCAGCTGGGTTGTCTTATACTTTGTGTTTGATAAATTACAAACTAGAAGATTTGAATTTACATTTGGAAACTTGAAGTGTATTTAAATGCATATTTAAATTTTTTATTTGCAAATGCACATATTTTCCTTTTGAATTGATGAAATGCTAGAGACAAGGTATTCAAAGTCATATTTGACTCTAAAGCTGCGTTTACACTGGCCGTTTTGTCTGCGCTTTTGCCAACTCCGACTGTCGGCGACGGGACGTCACAATTTGGGCTTCTTGCCGTTTTGGCTTTTACATTAAACGTCATACTGCCGTCGCCGACTTTTGTATCAGCCAATGAGAGTAGACCATCAGCATTAGCGACTGTCCTAGCTTGTTTTCAGTAGTGATTATAGCCGTATTATTTTATTATTATCAATATAATAATATTAGTATTTCTTTTAGCATTATTGTTATTATCATTACCATAACTAAAATTCTTATGATCAGTAATACATAATATTGTCAATGGTGTTAATAATTTACTTAGTATTTTTTTTGTGGTTGCTAGGCTCTCCATGTCTGCTGCACCGGAACTTCTAATGATGGTGTTACTGATTTTGATTGGCTCTCTTGTATTTATCACGGCCGATTTGTCGGAGCTTTGTGACATTGCCACAGAGCTCCGACATGCACCGATGACGGAATTTGGATGGCGTTTTGCCATTTACACTGGGCGTCAAACAGTCGGAGTTGACAAAAGTGCAGACAAAACGGCCAGTGTAAACGCAGCTTTAGAATTGGATATTTGAGTATTTTAATATCTATTTGAATATGAACAATATTTTGTTAAAGAGTTTGAATGGTTCTTTGAGTCAGAGTGTTTGAATAAGTGCTTGAATTTACACTTTTACCTGTCATGATAATGGAACTTTTTTTGAATTTGAAAGTTTAGTTTTCATAGGAGTTACATTTTAACTGGAATTGATAAAATATAAATCAGAGTATTTAAATTTTGATCTAAATTTGATTGTTTAATTTTTAACATATTTGAACTATGTTTAAATCTAATAAAACTGAAATTCAGGCATTTGAGTTTTCTTCCAAATTTAATGACTTGTTCATCAGCTCATTTATATTTTATTTGAATTTGTTGTTTAGAGCTGGTCCTATCACTGGTGAAATACGCCTTAACTGCACCTTCTCTTATCACAATACCAGACAGTTCCACACAAAACTAGTTTAGCAGTTACTAGTTGAAGAAATCTATATTTAGTATAATTTTGATTTATATGATCATCTAAAATGGAGGCCATGGTCTTCTCGTTATATTTATATAAGGTGACGAAATCCAACCAGCCGTTCGTAAATAAAAACAAATAACAGTTGGTGTTGTACTAATCAGCATTTTTCAAGTCTAAATAAACTTTTTAATACGCAATCGAAAAATTAGAAACTCGGAGTTGTTTTTTCTTGTGAGGCTAGCACAAGTCTGTTTTTATTTCAAACTCACTGGAAGTGTTTCTACTATTTTCAATTTTATTCATTTAAAAAATTGACAATAAAAATCGTTTTTGCCAGTTGTTACCAAAATTATTATCTTTCAACATTTATAGGGAATTTTACTCTGGCCAAGAAATTGGCAAAGAGTTTCTGGCAAGTTGATGAAGCACCAAACTTATCTCCACCTGGTCAGTTGGCCCACGCTGTAGCGCATGCAAGTGCAAACAACAACATTTCTCAAACAACAGCGGGTGGTCACTCGTGGCATACGCTGTCTGTTATTCCTAACATTCGTTTATTGCCACGTCTTAACAAACTGTCTAGCAGGCCTCTTGTGTGCAATGGATGTCTCAGAGGACAACGAGTGGTCACTGTAGACATAGGTTGGTATTATTGTGTGTACTACTATGTGTGCTGTTATATGTGCTGCCGTATATTGTGTGTACTTACTAAGTATTGTATGTACGCTTAACTAGGTACTGTAAGTACTCTAACTAGGTACTGTAAGTACCCTAACTAAGTACTGTATGTACTCTCACTCTCATGACTTCTGTTTTTAAGGGTTTCTCTGCAATCGAGCTCGACTAGGCAACAAGATGTTTATGATAGCAACAGCCATTGCTGCCGCTGTTTCATGGAATATAACATTCGTTTGGCCCAAGGCCCAAGGCTGTGATTGGATTGACCAGCTAAAAGACATTTTTCCTTCACTTAACTCGTACACTCTTTCGGTGGCTGAATCTGAGCTCGGTACTTGGGTACAGTACCCGGAGATCAGTTTCTCCCAGTTCCAACCACTGTTTCCTTGCCCTGCCAATTGTACAATCGCTGGTTACAGACAGAGCTGGAAGTATTTTGCGAGTGAAGATAGTAAGAGAGCTGTAAGGAAAGCGTTTACTTTCAAAACCAAGTATCGGCGGTCTGCTGCTAGGACCATCAAAATTGCCATGTCACAGTTTAATCTAACTGAGGCCATACTAGTCGGGGTACACGTCAGATTGGGTGACTTGCTATTGGATCATTTAGTTCAATTTGGATATCAAGTAGCAAATGCTTCTTTCTACGTGAATGCTGTCAAGGCTGTCCAAGAGTTGTTCAACCAATCAAAATCAATCATATTTCTCGTTACTTCTGACTCGCCACAGAAAGCAAAACACATGCTGGACAGCGTGTCTATGAGATATAATGTGTACTGGTCATTTGGTCACTTCGCTGAAGACCTGGCTTTATTGTCCTTGTGTAACTGTAGCATCATCAGTGGTGGAACCTACGGTTTCTGGTCTGCCTGGTTGGCTGCTGGCCAAACATTCTACTTTGCTAATTTCTCAAAACCCGGAACTCTTTTTCATTCAGATTTTTTTGCTGATGATTTTTATTTGCCGTCATGGAAGCCCATTGGGTGAGTGTAAGACAACAGTTGTACTAACGGCCACCCCCGTTCACTTTTCTCTGTATCATCTCATCTGTTTTTGTTGAATTTTTGTTCCTATTTTGCTTTTTATTAATTAAGTTGAATAAAAGGCGTTTATTCGGCTGTTGGCCAAAACGACGGAAAATTTAATGTTCAGTTACTTTTTAGTACTGAACCGCATGTAGTAAATTCTAACCAAAGAATTACATTTGTACCTGAAACAACAACTTGTCTTCTCTTGTAAGCCAGAAGGAGACAATTCCAGATCATGCATTTACATGGTCGTAGACTTGCATATTTTTAGTTTCAAAGCAAGTTACAAATAATATCAGCTATGAATTGTTACTTGGAATTGCTGTCACTATTACATAACGGCTCTTTCTAGTCTATATTCACAGCTGGCTGTTTGCATAAACTGTTGTCTCGATGTAACATTTTTCACCTGCAGCATTACTTACCATGTGTTATTTATGATCTTTTATTTGACCTTCACTCACATTGTACAGCAATCATTTTTTTCTCATGCAAGCGCGATCTCTGCATGTGGGGTTATAATTTCCGAAGGAAAAAATTTCTTGTTCTTCACAATCTGCTTCTTCTAAAAACATTGCATTGCAATAAACGTCAGCCTTGATCCAGGATGTTTAGACAAACTATTAATGCACTAATGGTGACAGATAACAGGTACATGAATCCTTTAACCAGGTAAGCTTATTGCCTAGCCAGGTATAGATCAGACCATCATTTGATTTACCATTGCTTGTACCGCTTTATAAACCAGCGTGACACTGAATCAACAATACAGACCTTTTGTAGGGCTGACCTTGTTACTATACTGCTACTACTTGTAAGGTATCTAGCTTCAAATTACCTTCAGTCAAAAACATACAAGTTAATAAATTAGATTTTTTCTTCAGCACCAAATGAGAAAGTTTGTTCAGTCTTTTGGAGCCATTTTAGTTGACGCACCAATTCCACTTGTACAGGCTTGTGAGAAAAAACTGAGCAAGTACAAAATTGCTTTGATCAACTCATTAATTTAAATATTTTCAAAAGTGGTTTGCCAGAAAATTTAAATTGTGTACATTTTTAAACGGTTGAACATAAAATTTTCATACTGACATGTTTCTCGATTGAAACTTTCTTATAGTTTACAGCCATAATGAAAAATATTTTTGATTAGTCAGCGTTGCAGTTTTAAAAGTAATTCAGCAGAAAAATTCAAAATTAATGAAATAGTTCAATCAACCATTGCAGAAGACACTGACAGATAACTTTTTTCAGCCAGCAATGCGAAAAGAAATGAAGCTGATTCTTCATCAGACATGAAAACAAAACACATTTAACTCTGATGATGAGCTCGAGGATGATGCTCAAACTATTGAAATTTTACTCGAAAAGCACCATCAATACTGCTTTGCACAAACGCTCAACGTTTAGAGAATATTTTCTCTTATCATAAAAATTGTCGGTTTACTAATTCATACAAAAGCTATTTTGGGGGAGCAATAAGTTGCAAGGTGCCACCGTGACACATTGAAGTGTACAGCTGACAATGCTTCAGAATGTTCCAGAATGCAAGTTATAGTAACGTTCTACCGTATCTGCGTTTACACGAGAGCAACTGCTCCTTCGTCTAATCTGATGGTCACAGACGCAGTTGTAAGTTGCCTTTACACGGTTGCGACACATACAATTTTTGAGTTGGTGACTTTGGAGGTGCCCAGTCGTCCTAGCTGATATAACTAATCTGCATTCCTGCTCTTACTGATGGGTTGGTGAGTTGTGATGTAATTATTAGTGGTTTTCTACCAGGTAGTCGTTCTCTATGCATGCAGAGGATTTTTTATTTACCTATTGTAAGAAATTCTGATTTAGCTAAAAAAAAAGATAAGTTTAATAACGATTTGAAGAAAAATAGATTTTTTTCTCATGTTTGCATCTGAAATAATAATTATTACATTACTCCAAATATGAATTGAGTTATATTATTAGATATCGAGAATTTGGTTTATTTGATTAAAATAAATGATAATAAAAATATATTAACAGTGATGGTAATAATCTTACGATCTTTTTTTACATTATATCAGGTTTGAATAAACAAAGTATTGAACCTATATGGAAAAACACCCTTGATTTAGTTCTGTCATGCGGCTACAAATCAACTGCAACTTGACATTCAAACCTGACACTGCTGGATTGCTACATCTTAGACTGTGACAACCCTGTTTCTCCATCAAAAGTTGCCCAACTTTTCTGCGACAAGACCCATAAGTAAACTGCAAAGGAAAGTCACCTCGTGGAAACTCGGCTTTAGAGAGCCTGACTTTCAGCTGTTGATATGTTGTCACCTTTTCAGCGTTTTACGGATTTGAAAATACTGTCAAAGTAAGTTAAATGATATCACTTGTTGAGCAGCTCAACGTTACCTAGCGGAATTGTGTGAAACCAATTCTGGTCAGCCGGCCAGTGCTTTTATGGATTTCGTTAAAAAGAGACTTTCAAATTATCTCGATGTTCAAGAAAATCAGAATGCCACATTTTAGCTTCATTTTTTCAAAGCACCATTTGCTAATGATCTGCTTACTAACACTGCTAGTGCTAATTGTGATTCATTAGATGAAGAGAGCATTAGCCAGATCACTACACTTAAAACACCAGCTAACAAGCTAAAACCCTGTTTTAATTTAACATTCAGACAAAAAATTGGTATAATTTAAGCGATGACAAGATGCCTGTAAATTTGGAATTCAAGCCATATTTAAGCGGTGACGTTTATTTTCAAGCAGTTCATTTAGGTTCAAATGAGGAGGAGACAACTCCGTGTAAGTTTATTAACGGTTAATACTGTGTATCTTTAGAATCAGGCAAATAAAAAAGCAGTTGCAGCAGTGTAACTTTTATTTGGCTAAATGCAATATAATGACATGTAAGGTTATGGAAAGCAAGACATCTGTGTGGAGTGAAAGTTTGATGATATCACATAAAGTTGTAAATAATTTATTAAAATAATAATAATAAGTATGCTGATCACGTGCATTAATAGTAATATTATAAAAAAATTGATCATTATGGCAATATGAAAGCATATTCATTTTGTGCAATAATAAACAGAAGAATATTATTATAAATAAATAATAATAATAAATATATATGGAGTTGTCTCCTCTTTTTCATCAAAAATCTAATTGAACTATGTGGAAATAAACGTCACCGATGCAGGCAAACCTTTGGTTGAGGAAAGCGTCAGTTCCTACTGGTTGATCGGTGGGTCTAAACATGAATATTATTGCCACAATGTATTAAGTCAGTCAGCGGCCCTGTGGAACTAATGTCTAGAGCGGCTGGGAAAGACTTTAGACCAGATAGGTTTCAGTTAGCAGATGAAAACTGTGAAATAAACGAATTGTCATCAGGCACTCAAAGTAAGCAATGTTGCCACGGCATGAAATCGCTGCCTGGTGCACTGCAGGTACATTACAGTAGGTTGTGTGTTGCTATTTTGTACCTACACTTTTGCTATGAGTTTGCTGCAAGTATATGCACCCTATTTTTAGATGTTTTGTATTGCAGTTTAGTGCTTCAAGTCTTTCTTTTGCCCAAGTGTAAATATTTACTGTATTTTGATATTTTTCATTTATTGCTATAAGCTGATTGTTAGAACCAGAGAACAGTGGCAATAACAGCCATCGAAGTTGTGTAGTATGTAAATTGCAACAAATCAACCTATCCATTGAAAATGTGAGGAATGTACATTATCACGAATATTTGGAGACTCAAAAACCAATTATTTTTGTAGATATGAAAATGGAGTATAATGGTAAATATAAAAACTTTAACATGAAAGAGTTGGATATATTTATAATACACCTCAAATGAAAATGTAGAACATGTTCACAAACATAAACTTTGTAATGGAAAGTGGAATACATTTATGATATGAACATTTCAAAGTGAAAACTTCAGCAGGTTTATAAATGTGGAAACGTTAACAGGTTAACATAAAAAAGTAGATTAAGTTTTTCTTAAATGCTTGTTTTACCTGTCAGGTATTTTAACATGCAATCCAAGCAAAGTGTGTGATGCTTGCAATGCATTTTTAAAAACCTGCTAGAAATGTAGCCTCAGAGCAAATTCTGTTTGATACAATGGTTGCGGGGCTATTTCCTACACACTCACATGTGACAAGCTGCCCAGGCAATGCAGTGCCAGTTGACAAGCTACAGTATCCATTTAGCTGTAGGAGACTGGAGAGACTAGCTGGCATATAATGGACATGCAGGCAAGCACTGAGAAATGACATTTATTTGAAAAAAATTTTAAATGCAGAATTTTTAAAACTATAACTGATTAACCTTGACATTCTATAACACAAGTCTAACACATTATTGCTCATTAAACTTTTAGCGTAATTTGAAAAATAAATGTAGTAGTAGTTGCGAAAGAAATCTTACTGTTTTATTTAAAAGATAAATCCTATAAAGTGTTATGCTAAGAAATCAAGGCTTCAGTATTTTATAAAAACTTAGCTAGAGAATATGATTTTCTGATATATTAGCAGATCTTTTGTGGTAGATTTGATAACTTTACTTCACAGTTTATGTTATTTCAAGAAAGTTTTTTTCATAACAATGTGTAATTACTGTTCCAGTTATTTTTTCAGTTTTTCGTTATAATTAATATTCTTTAAATATCAACATTGATCACTATGCAAGTTTTTGAGTATTAAAAAGCCATTTTTATTGGTAAATAGTTCGTATAATTTTGTTGCACTCCACTAATGCTGACTGTCAATTTCAAACGCATTTGTGAAACTTTGCCGTATGTCTGCTGTTTGTCATTACATACTTTCTCATGTCATAGAAGTAAAAACTGAAATGGCTAACAATTACATGTGATCAATGCAAAAACTGTAGAAAACATTAACATCTTGTCCATAGTTGTTTTTCTTTCTGGTGCACTTGTTTTAGGTGGAGTAAAATCTAATTTATATTGTAAGCATTTACAAGTTTTGGTGTAATTTTATGTTCACGATTAAAGATTGCTTGCGCTCTCACACTTTTTTTAGTTTCTTGCCAAGAAAAAGCTATTTGTAGCATCTACGGCCAATTAGTATCTATATAATAGATATTTGAAATCACTAAATGTCAGATTTGTTACTTTTGTACATTTCATGCTATGTTAATTTCGAGGCTGACACGTTCCAAAGAGCTTTTGCTTAACAGGATTCTGTCATTGTAGCTAATAGGAATAACTTGACCTTAACTTTGTCAGTGGGTCAGAATTCAGCAACACTGATCTTTTAATTTGCATTTATTTATTTTACCCAGAATGGTTTTGGCACTGGTGTTTGTGGTGAGAAGGACAACTCCAACGAGAACCAAATAAATTTGAAAGAGAAATCAAAACAGATTTACTTGCGTAATCTACAAGATGAAGTGCTCAGCATTGAAGACACGCTACACAACAGAGCTGTGGAGGTGGGAATTTTACTTATAATATCGTTTTTTTGTGATTTATTAAAATATATATTTATTTTATTTATTAAAAAATTGTTTATTGATGCAGGCGCTGCCTCACTTACGCTGTCAAAAGAAAGTCTGCCGTGGGTCTATGATGAGGAGAGATGGAGTGTTTGTAAAGGAAGCTTTGAGCAAAGAGTCAGTCTGGGAGGAAGCTGAAGTCTTTCTCAACGAGTATTATGACACGCTACCTGAAGGGTGAGTGAGCGATTACATAATATGTGACTGCCTTATGACACTCTACCTGAAGGGTGAGTGAGTGATTACATAATATGTGACTACCTTATGACACTCTACCTGAAGAGTGAGTGAGTGATTACATAATATGTGACTACCTTATGACACTCTACCTGAAGAGTGAGTGAGTGATTAGACATGTGACTGCCTTATGACACTCTACCTGAAGAGTGAGTGAGCGATTAGACATGTGACTGCCTTATGACACTCTACCTGAAGGGTGAGTGAGTGATTAGACATGTGACTGCCTTATGACACTCTACCTGAAGGGTGAGTGAGTGATTACATAATATGTGACTACCTTATGACACTCTACCTGAAGAGTGAGTGAGTGATTAGACATGTGACTGCCTTATGACACTCTACCTGAAGAGTGAGTGAGCGATTAGACATGTGACTGCCTTATGACACGCTACCTGAAGGGTGAGTGAGTGATTAGATAATATGTGACTGCCTTATGACACTCTACCTGAAGGGTGAGTGAGTGATTACATAATATGTGACTACCTTATGACACTCTACCTGAAGGGTGAGTGAGTGATTAGACATGTGACTACCTTATGACACTCTACCTGAAGGGTGAGTGAGTGATTACATAATATGTGACTACCTTATGACGCTCTACCTGAAAGGTGAGTGAGTGATTAGATAATATGTGACTGCCTTATGACACTCTACCTGAAGGGTGAGTGAGTGATTACATAATATGTGACTACCTTATGACACTCTACCTGAAGGGTGAGTGAGTGATTACATAATATGTGACTACCTTATGACGCTCTACCTGAAAGGTGAGTGAGTGATTAGATAATATGTGACTGCCTTATGACACTCTACCTGAAAGGTGAGTGAGTGATTAGATAATATGTGACTACCTTATGACACTCTACCTGAAAGGTGAGTGAGTGATTAGATAATATGTGACTGCCTTATTACACTCTACCTGAAGGGTGAGTGAGTGATTACATAATATGTGTCTGCCTTATGACACTCTACCTGAAGGGTGAGTGAGTGATTAGATAAGTGATTGCTATGTTAAAGTTGTTTTATTGGTCTCGTAACATCCAGGTACAACTATTGATGTAATCGGACAAGGGCACATTTGAAACATCAACAGTATATTTTAAAATGTATTTAAAAAAAACTTGTTAATTCATTTTCATCTGTAGGTTGAGTAGGACTCATAAGAAAGAAAGACTAAATACCGTGTACAACACTATTATGGCTACGGGCACCTACGAACAGACCCTACCTGAGGTCACTTATGGTGCTCAGCTAGCTTGGAGAAATGCCACAAGATGTATTGGTAGAATACAATGGGCTAACATGCAGGTATTTCCACTTACAGAAAGCTTTCTCAGTTTGTCACATGGTTATTAACTGTAGGTATAGAGGTGGGCTTCTGCTCAGCATTTGTACAGCCAAACAATAACGCAACTCCAAGGATCCACCTTGAAATTCAAAAAATTCACTTTTTTTTACTTTGCTTTCTTCAAAAAAATTATCATTTAACTTAGTCGCTAAAATCACTTAGTTCTCTAGCTTATGGCATACAAAACCTTGCTCTCACACCACTTTGCGTTAACACAAAACTAATCAAAAGTATATGTAAAGATAATTTTTTATCATACAGTTCTTTGACTGTCGAAACGCGACCTCAACGACGGAGATGTTCAATTCAATATGCCAACATCTCAAGTATGCCACAAACAGAGGGATTATTCGGTAAGTGATTAAGATTAATTGATATGGTATTCTACAAAGAGATTAATCTCCTAATTAAAATTAATCATAAAATATAATCACATTAATCTCTGTAATACTGTTAACTCTGTTTAGAAATTAATTTTCGCTCCAGGATTGATCTGAATAAATTTCAAAATTTCAGAAAAATGAGTAATTACTTTTTTGGTCATAGTTTGATAGGTAACATTGCGACAAGATATGTCATTTCACATTTGCTGCGATAGAACAAACGACAATAATGCATTGAGCTATTTAATAGGTTAATTTCGATCAAACAATAGGTACTGTGTATACGCAGTACAATCTAATATTATTCACAAAGATATTTTAGTAGCCTGATTCACGATTGATCCAATTTGCGTGCTCACGAGTTTGCTGTTATTGTGCACTCTATGAGACGAGGCAATGTTGTTAGCCTTAGACACAGTGATACCTAATAAACATAAAATGAAGAAACATGAAGCCACTCTCAAGGTCTTGTTTATTATAATAAACTAACGTTGGTATGTGGTTTGTTGATCTCAACTTACTAGAGCTTTCTGCGTGTGAAGAATGAGATATTGACAGAAACAGCTACATCAGTATCTAAACAATTTATTTTAGGCTTTACAAACAGCTTTTGTGTGTCAAAGCAGACCATCTGTGAATGAGTGCATACCCACAAATGACAGGTTTATGGCTGACCAATGACAAAAACTTGGAGCAATTGCCCAGGGTAGCTAGTTTTCAAGTAACAACTGCTAGTGTCACCTGATCTGGAGTGTCAGTTGTGTTATGGCCAGTTATGACATCACTGACTGTAGTCAATGATTGCATCATCAAAATTTTGTAGTACCACGTAGTTAATACTATTGCCATCTATTGCTATCTATTGCATTTTGTGTGTGTTCAAGTATATAATTTAAACAAAATTCATTGAATTACCAAACATGTAAGATGTAGTACCACAAATTATTGAAATATAACAAACACAAAAACTAATTTAAAAGCTCACATTTTCTCACATTTTTTACCAACAAATTACATAATACGACCTAAACTAGATTATTTACAACATTGTGTAATAGTTTGCCCTGGTGAAAACATGCAATTATTATGATACTATGATAAATGTAATTCAGTGACATAATCATCTATTTATAGCTCTGCAATCACGCTCTTTGGTCAGACAGTGAACAATAAACCACCCTGTAGAATATGGAACCCTCAGTTTATTTCTTATGCCGGCTATCCTAAAGAGGATGGGACGGTGCTAGGAGACCCCGCCAACCTTGAGTTTACAAAAATTTGTCTAAAGCTAGGTAAGCTTTATATATAACAAGGCTTTATTTTGTTTGCCAATTCGTAAAATTATCTGATATGAGGGTGGTTAACACCGAACTGTCAATAAAGACAAATTGAGAGTCTGTGAATATTCTTCATATTTATTGGCTGAAATAATGGATGTATGTTATTTCATTCAATTAAAAATTTGTTTTTTTTTCAGAACAATTGCGCAAGTAATTATCTTTAAAGTTTCTGAACTTAAATGGCATTTTATGCCTCAAAAGATCAATAAATATTTTTACCAGCTACTTAAATCTTTAGGATGGAAAGGAAAGAGAAGCAGGTTTGACATCCTACCAATGGTGTTACAGTATGGAGATGCTGACCCAGAATACTATCATATACCAGATGATCTGGTGCTGAGAGTGAAATTACGTCACCCCAAGTGAGTGTTGAATATAGGTTCTGTTACTTTTACTGTTTGAATGTGAAATAGTTCTTGTCTATGTCTATGGTCTATGCTTTTTTGTAAAGGTAAGACAACCCTTGATAACAGCTTGTGTACTTTGTGAATGTGTCCATTCATACATTCGAACAGTATCTTACGTTTACCAGTGAGTAAAATTTTGGTCATGTGACTTTAGACACAAACAGTTTGCGGAGCTTGGTTTGGAGTGGTATGCGGTACCCGGTGTTACCAATATGTACATGGATTGTGGAGGCATAGTCTATAATTCATGTGGATTCAATGGCTGGTATATGACTACCGAAATAATGAAAGATTTATCTGATCCCAGCAGATATGATTTGCTTCAGGTAGTCTATACTTATTGCAGACTTCAATAAAGTAGAAGCTAGTTTACGTATGTTACACACAATTTGTAGATATTAGGCACTTTCGGCTAAATTAACTTGATGAACTAATTCTCAAGCATTCCCAAAGCTGGGCACAGTTTTTGTTAACTGGAGTCTATCCAAACATTTAGCTGTGCATAAAAAGTTAATTTATTGAGTTGTCTTCTCCTACAATATCAATAACTATGTCATAGGTGCTAAATATTGAATATTTAATGATAGTATAATAATATTTATTATTATAATAAATTATTAGAATGCAATCAGATAGACTGTTACTTTTGGCATCGCTATTGTATATTGTTGTTATGGCAGACAGATATTTTACATCAAAAATTATGTCAAGTATTATTAATTTAGGATTTTTCAAATGACCATGCACTGCATCAACGATTATTGCGTGTGTGATGATGTTTTGTTGTTTTTGTTACTGTACCCTAAACAAAAATATCCATGGCCATAAAACTGCTTTGTTTTCATTAGATATTCATAAATCTACACATGACAACTCCTAATTTTTAAAAAAGTGTTATTTCTCGCAAACATCTTGACATTAAATTGTTCTGCGAAGCCACAGCATGAAGCAATCCTATCTTTGAGTTGCGGACACAAGAAAAATTTGCCCATTTGTTGTGATTATGGCTTTACGTTATCTTAGCTGAAAGCTTCTAGTGTGTACCCATGCATACATACATACGCACATACGCACATACGCACATACGCACATACGCACATACGCACATACGCACATATGCACATACGCACACAGATACATTTATGTATTCTAAGCCTAAATAAAATGGAAAACATCATTTCCCTTTAACCTATTTTTTCTAGGAGATTGCAGAGTGCTTGGGTTTTGACACAAACCAGCCAACATTCTACTGGAAGGACAGCACAGCGATTGAGTTGAACATTGCCATTGCTTACAGTTTTCAGGTAGGAGAAGACAACCCACAAGTTACTAGTGACTAGCTATACTGTAACTGACTATTGTAGTAAGTTATGTTGACTGAATACAGAGGGACAGAGTGACCATAGTAGACCACCACACAGCATCTGAGTCCTTCATGAGACACATGGCCAATGAGACAAAGACCAGAGGGGGCTGTCCTGGGGACTGGGTGTGGATAAATCCACCAATAGGAGGCTCTCTTACACAAGTACATCATCAGGAGATGCTCAACTACAAACTAAAGCCTGCCTACGACTACCAGGTTGTTACTAGCAAAACCTACCGACTGTTTCATGCCACGAAACTTTATGTTAAATAATCATGTTTGTAAAGTCCACTGCCACTCCAACATGTGATGTTATATGTGATGTATGTATGGCTTTTGGTTTTATTGTTTATTAAGGAAATGAAATTTGTGCCAAAGATAATTAATTCAATAAAATCCAATGGCTTGATTAAATAATAAACTTGGATGATAAATAATCAGACGCCATTTTTGTTTAATAGCCAGCTCCATGGCTCGACCATGTGTGGAAGGATGCTAAAATGGCTAGAAAGAAGCTCAGCTTCAACATCGTCGCAAAGTAAGTGAATGTAACTGTAATATTTAGGGCGGTACTTGTCTCCATGTCTATGTTAGCCATAGATGAATAATTATTGTAAGTATGCTAATCACTATATTTTGTGACCATTCTCTGTCGCACAAATAACAAGAACAACAAGCTGTTGATAATAATCTAAACGACTTGTTGTTATTATAAGTATCAGATTATTATAAGTATGAATATTTTTATTCATGTATAGTAATAGCACACGTTTGAGCTAAAGTTACAATATAAAAAATCTGTAACGTTTTTGTTTGAACTATTTTACTAATTCGGTATCATATTCTTGTTGTTTTAAACATCATTCATTTTAGGTCAATCGGCATTACCACCATGTTCATGAGCAGAGCTCTCATGAGGAGGATTCCCTGCACCATACTATATGCATCTGAAACTGGAATTTCTGAGCACTTTGCTAACAATTTGCGTAAAGTGTTCAATCAAGCGTTTAATGCAAAGGTATTATTTGTGTTTTATTCCGTATGTTACTTTACCTCAATTGGTAGCACTGCGCTAACTGGTTTTTAATTTTAAGCTATAAAACATGCTCCATGAGATGTGGCATTTATTCTTTTTGTAGTAAAGAGTTGCTAATTTATTTGTGATTGAAAATCAAATTTATAAACCATATTAAAATTTTTTTATGAAATCTACATAGATTTATGCCCAGTATACATTTAGATATAATTAGATATATTTCTAGTAATTAAGTACATTGTAGGTGGTCTGTGTGAGTGACTATAACTAGATATATCTCTAGTTATTAAGTATATTGTAGGTGGTCTGCATGAGTGAATATAACTAGATATATCTCTAGTAATTAAGTACATTGTAGGTGGTCTGTGTGAGTGACTATAACTAGATATAT
This sequence comes from Cryptosula pallasiana, assembly GCA_945261195.1. Lineage (NCBI taxonomy): Eukaryota > Metazoa > Bryozoa > Gymnolaemata > Cheilostomatida > Cryptosulidae > Cryptosula > Cryptosula pallasiana. The sequence continues at coordinate 14,554,837 of OX183133.1, read as the reverse complement.
CTCTAGTTATTAAGTATATTGTAGGTGGTCTGCATGAGTGAATATAACTAGATATATCTCTAGTAATTAAATACATTGGAGGTGGTCTGTGTGAGTGACTATAACTAGATATATCTCTAGTTATTAAGCACATTGTAGGTGGTCTGTATGAGTGACTATAACTAGATATATCTCTAGTTATTAAGTACATTGTAGGTGGTCTGTATGATTGACTACAACTAGATATATCTCTAGTTATTAAATACACTGTAGATGGTCTGTATGAGTGAATATAATTAGATATATCTTTAGTTATTAAGTACATTGTAGGTGGTCTGTGTGAGTGACTATAACTAGATATATCTCTAGTTATTGAGCACATTGTAGGTGGTCTGTATGAGTGACTATAACTAGACATATCTCTAGTTATTAAGTACATTGTAGGTGGTCTGTATGAGTGACTACGACTGCACTTTACTTAAATCTGAAACGCTAGTCATCGTTGTTGCCAGTACTTTTGGCAATGGTGACCCTCCAGAGAATGGACGAGAGTTCTTCGAGGTGCTATCAGCGTACGCCGCCAAAGAGAAAGAAAAAAGAAAGCAGCAGCTGGCTTACAACGCAAGCTTAAACAATTTGTAAGTCAGCTTAAAAACAACTAATGTCTACCACATTCCATTTACGAAGTCTCAAATTTGTCTAATATGCCAGGAACTGCAGTCCGAACAGACCTGTTTGGTCTATGGCGCCTTCGATTTGAATTACCAAATAAATGTTTAACGTTTTTGTTAAATACCGTTTTATGGATTCAGATGAAAAAGGACCTTAAAGAATAAGGTGCTAAGCCGTTTGAGGCTTTAGAGGGATGCATGCCAGTTATTCAGTTGTTGCTGTTCTATTTTGTAGAGAGGAAATGAAGTAAGTATAATATTCAGATGCTCAGGTTCCTGCATGGATTGCCTTAGTTCATCATCAATCATGAACTATCACAGATGCTACTTAGAGTACAAATTCTAGGCAACGTTCCCATACTTCTTACCACATCACTTAATTATATATTATTGTAAGATATCTTGGGAAGTTTTATTTGATTCATGCAAAATTTGTGTATCAACAATAGTTTTGATAATGTTGTAAGTAATACTAGTTTTAATATCACAAAACATGTAACAAAAAGAGTACAAAACAGTTTTTTTCAAGTAATTTAGCTAAAAACAATAAGAATAGATGAAACTTGCACCTTATAACTGTACATATAAGGAAGGAAGGTATACTATATATACGTGGAATATCACCGCATGAAATAATTTATACAACACCAATAATAGATTATTTAATAGTTTGTTATATTTTGTAGCTATGGTGTTTGGTAAGTAAAATTTAGTTGTTTGTTTTAAACCAAATTGAGATTGTTATAGACATGCAGTAACATGTTATAAACATGCAGTAACATGTTATAGACATGCAGTAACATGTTATAGACATGCAGTAACATGTTATAGACATGCAGTAACATGTTATAGACATGCAGTAACATGTTATAGACATGCAGTAACATGTTATAGACATGCAGTAACATGTTATAGACATGCAGTAACATGTTATAGACATGCAGTAACATGTTATAGACATGCAGTAACATGTTGTTTATAATTTATTCTTAAAGTACCTCTGCATGATGTCTTAGTCTGTCTCTAATGCTTTCCACAAAGTAGTCAATGTTATTTATTTTGTGGATTTTCATGTTTTTACATATATGTTCGTATATATATCTATTGACTTGTGTGTTTATATATATGTGTGTACATATATGCTATACTAACGAGTGTCTATATAATACATTTTATGTATGCATGTGTGTAGAAGTCTATTAAATAAAATGCACAGAGTCATGGACATCTATGTATGCTATTGTCATTGTATGTCTATGCTTCATACTCAATGACCTTGACTTTGGTTTAGGTTTGCCACATTTGGACTGGGCTCTAGCGCCTACCCACACAGCTATTGTCAATTTGCCAGAGAAGTAGATTCACTGCTGTATCATGGAATGGGCTTTGACTGTATTCTACCTTTTGCCACAGGAGACGCTCTGAGGAACCAAGAGAAGGAGTTCAGGTAAAACAAAAGTTATATTTTATTATTCATCAAGTATATTTCTGAGATTAGATTGTCAAAATGTCAGGTAGTTTCCAGCTTTGTCCTCAGTCTCCAAGTACATCTACCAGTTAGCTACTGATTGGCCTTACCATTTAGTCTTACCAATTGTGTGATTTTACTCCCTGTTTCCAGATAAATCGCTAAGCAGTTTTTAGCATTTTATCTGAGGCAATCGGCAGGTTTTGATCCACATCAGAAAGATGATAGACAACTCGTAGTTTGACCAATCATATCACTGCTAGCGGTTTTACTGTTACCAATAAAAAATTTTCTCAAGCATAATTATTTATGTAAAAAAAGTTGTTCATAAGTGTTCCGTCTCCGTTGTTTTAAAGCATTTATGGTCAACTATGACATTGCATGAGAATGGCAAGAAAAAAAAAGCAGGGAAACGCCATGTAGTCATTTTCGATCGGTAGTGGCAAATTGGTAGCTAATAGGTACATGTACATGTAGCATTACTCTCATTCTCGCCTACCATTATCAGCAATGATTTAATGTTTCATCTACATTATTGCAGTAGAGGGCAGCTGGTTAGTGTTAAATGATTTATTCAAAAAATTTTTGATGTTTAACATAGCTCAAAAATTTGTGCGTTCATTGTACCACATTTGAGCCAAAATTGATGAGACTTTCGTTGTTATAAACATTTATTGATATTATTATTTGTTAAAGCTGTTGTATATTCTACCTACAGCTCGTGGAGTAACACCATATTCCAAACAGCTTGTGAGACCTTCTGTATCGAAACCAAAGATATTCACATGGCGATGAGGGTTACAGAGGTGATGGAATACAACGAGAATAACTACAGAGTTCTCAAGTCGACAACAGAGAAATGTTCTGTAGCTGATACTCTCAAGTTGATACACAATAAAGTTGTTGAGAAATGTGAAGCTAAGGTTGTGAGGTCTCTTACTGCCCCCAATGCCACGTAAGTTGTTGTAGAAGGGAGACCTGAGGCTATCCCTATATGTTTCTGCAGTCCACAAGCTTTGTGTACAGCTAGTTGTACATGTGCACTGGTTAACGGATATAAAGATTATAAATAAACAACTCACACAATCAACAAATAGTTATCGCTGCCACATTAATATTGTTATTTGTGAATGCAGCAAAGAGACCATTTTGGTGGAGCTGACTACCCAGAAACCGCTGCCATATAAACCAGGAGATCACGCGGCTGTGTTTCCTACAAATCATCTTGAGAATGTAGAGTTGATTCTAGAACATACTATCTTACCTGCAGAGGTCACACCTTTGGATCCCATTGGCTTAGAGACGTTAACATACACTAAAGAAGGTGAGTTTTCTCAAAGTATTGTAGATAATTTGAGGGTGCTCTCTTTTTATTGCAACTGTATTAGGAAAGGAATGAGTGCATTGTACAGTAGAGATCTGTCCACTCTTAAAATTACTAGTAGAAACTTGCTTCTATGTTCATTAGAAGGCTCTTTAGACAACTCGACCTAGACTTGACCTCAACTCGACCTTGACTCGACCTTGACTCGATCTCAACTTGACCTCGACTTGATCTCCACTTAACCTGGACTTGACCTCCACTTGACCTTGACTACACCTCAACTCAATCTACACTCAACCTCCAACACTTTTACCAACCAACTACCAGTTGTAACTAAGGCAACTGGCCAGATAAATTAGTCGATAGTAAAAGTTAAAAGTCACATTCCAATATGTTTGAAAACTACAAAAGTGCGGTATATATTGTACTTATCATAGCTAGCAACCTACACTACAATAATAATGCTCTCATTTTTATACAGTTGGGTATAGTGGAAATAAGTCACTCTGATTGGCTCCTAGTAAGCAGGCGTATTTATGACATGTGTATTCCTCTCCTAATGCGTCAGCTTGTAGGGTTATTTACTTTCAGGCTTCTACAGTACATATTTCCTTATTGCATAGTTCCGGCATGTTCCATTTGCCTAATCTATACGAGTTGTACTTTCGAAAAGAGACAACCTAAGCATAACAGCTGATAAGTTCTGCCAGCATTTGACTATGAACCTCTAATTACACTAAAGGGTTGAAATTTGGGGATCATGAGAGGGAGATGGGGGTCTAGACTGTGGGTTTTGAGAAGGGTGAGTAGGAAGGGGGGGGGGAGGGAATCTAGGGAGGGGAGAAATTTTACTGATTTATTACAGATATTGGCTGCTGGGGCTTTGCAGGAAAGGAAAAGAAAACTTATTGAGTCATTTTTGTTGGGTCCGAGGATGTTTGTGGAAGAAGGGAGGATGACAGGGGTGTAGGACAAAGGGGAGGGGTAACAGGGGTGTAGGACCGATGGGAAGGATAACAGGGGTGTAGGACCGATGGGAAGGATAACAGGGGTGTAGGACTAAGGGGCGGGGTAACAGGGGTGTAGCAAATAATTGTACACTTTGAAATCTATCATGGTATCACAAATATCGTTAATATACGTAGTTTTATTGATTATAAGCAAATGTAGTTTGTTTTTGTTATTGAAGGAAAGAAGAAGTGGGAAGATAATACTAGGCTACCTGTATGTAGTATGAGAGAAGCACTTATTTACTACCTGGATATTGATACTCCACCTGGTCAAAGTTTCTTCAAACAATTGGTGGCTAACAACTGTGTGGACAATGATGATGACTTGGAGAAAGTGAAAAAGTTGGCTGAGGTGAGCTTTTGTATGAAAGCGGAGTAAAGGTTTTTATATAGTTTTAGTAGACGACTGCATCAGTTAAATTAGAAAGCTTCATTTCTAATCTAGTTTCTAGTTCTCAGATTTGTGAAGCTTTAAGAAATGTTAAAAAAGCTCTGATATGCAAATAATAAAATTGTTCGTCAAGTAAATAATAATTATTTTGAAAAAAAGATTAAAAGATTGTTAAACAAAAAGTAGCCATTTTCATCCACCCTTTATTTACCTCAAAATAAAAGACTCTTGTAACTGGTTATCAATAGAGTAGAATGCTAACTTTTATTTGATCAACATGAAGTGTTTTCACTTGCAGGATGACTTGACCTACAGACGGTTGGCTGTAAAAAACAGACCAAGTATTGCTGACTTACTGAAAATTTTTCCTTCTGTTTACTTTCCACCAAGTCTTCTGCTTTCTCAACTGCCTCTGCTTAGGCCAAGATTCTACTCAGTTAGCTCGGCTCCTAGTGCCCACCCATCTGAGCTGCATATTACAGCCTCAGTTCTCGAGTATGAAACTCCTGGATTGGGTAAGGCAACTGTTCAGTTCAACGAAATGTTGTCGAATCTTCACAAATTGTCATGAAAAGTGACGTAACTTGCATATTTTTAATTCAAACCAGACACGCAAAATTTCAAAAGTTCTATAAGCTCATGAACAAAACTAAAATATAGAATACTTTGTACTGATTTCTCCATTTGTTTTCCATTTTAGTCACAGAAATTTGAATATTCATGTTGTTCTTTTTACAGCCAAACATTTCTGAGTAAATTTTTGGTTATTTGGTGAAAAGTAAAATAAGAGATAGAAATAGAAGGAATCATATTTATATTTATACCAAGCCTATGTTGTAGATGGTACACCCATACCTCACACTGGGCTTTGTACTAACTGGTTGAAAAACCTCCAACCAGGAGAAGCAGTGCATGTCTACATCAGATCGTAAGATTGCATTAAACTGTTTGTTTGTTTGTTTGTTTCTATGGTTACCGTGTATGCTGTATCATACAACCAACTTATAGGGCTCCAGACTTCTGGCTACCAAAGAATGCAGAAACTCCAGTGATTATGGTTGGACCAGGAAGTGGTGTCGCTCCATACAGATCCTTCTGGCAAGAGAGGAATTTCCTAGTTGATGGAGGTAGACATATATACATGGCAGTTAGTTTCTTGGACTACAAATGCTAAACTTGCCCTCTTGTTTGTTGGGACTTTTATTAAAAAAAAGACTCATGTAACCACGTTGCTACAATATCTTACCTGCAGTGTATTGTGATAAACTAAGTTTTACATTGACAGCATGTTAATAGTAACAGGATTGTTCATATGTTTATTTTTTAAAAAAACTGCAAGTTTTTGTCACTTACCAACAATTTTCTGTTGCTGATTGGCCTAAGTCAATTTCAATACATCAGTGGTTTTGGATAGGTGCCAAGTTTGGGCAGATGGAGTTGTTTTATGGATGCCGAGGAGAGGCGGAGCAATGCTACAAACAGGAAATGGAGGAAGCCAAAGGAAGTGGAGTTTTATCACAATATCATGTGGCCTATTCTAGAAAGGAAGGTGTACCGAAGGTATGCTATTGTACAGTATTATAGTAACTAGTGATATCATGTATGTTATAAGTTGGTATATATCATACGCTTTTGTAATAGACTTACACTTATCATACGCTTCTGTCATAGACGTATGTTCAACATAACATGCAAGCTCAGTCTCTCACATTAAAAAGACTGATAAATGATGAAGGAGCATACCTATATGTCTGTGGGGATATCAGTATGGCATACGATGTGGCTGAGACAGTCTGCAAGATCTTAGCTGATGGCACAGAAATAGGCAGCAGCAGAATTACTGGTGAGCTGATGTCTGTGGAACTGTGGGAGATTTTGTTATTCTTTTTTCCTATTATTTTTTGTGCCTTTATGGCCACTCCTTGTAGTGCCTTTCATAAATTTTCTGAATCTTTCTGAAAATATGTGCAAACTCTAATTATGCAATGCTTCATCCATCTTCTGTGGATCGCTAGATACTAAATACCATCACTAATACAGTTGGACACTTGCCATAAATGCTCTCCTTTGACTAACTGTAAAATGATTCAAGGAACAGTTCCTACATTGATTAGAATTTTATTTGAAATAAATGCTTTAGTTACGTCTACATGTCATCAGATTTTGTTTAAATTTGTAAAATTTACACTAAAAATTAATTATAATAGAAGCTTTCTTGTTTAGTCATAGAAATAAAAACAGACAATTTTTTTTATTTTTGCTTATTACTACTAAAAAAACTTAGACCTATTGTTCATTGTCCAGTAAACCTTTTGTTTGTTGTTAGAACTTATTTTCTATGAAGCATTAAATTAAATTGAAAATGTATCTGGAATATTTATGTGATAAAACTTCTATTCTGCATAAAATAATTTTGGTTTGTGAAGTACAATTTTGTATCTAGTGGTTACAGCTATACAGTCATTTTACTCAGTGTTATCTTTTGCGTTAGGTAGGGAGATCTGCTCATATATTACTACTTCTATTGCGTTAGCCTCAATTTTTGAAGAGCTGCAGACACTGCAAAGCTATATGCAGACCAAAAATAGCAGGATTATTAACCATAAAATAAAACTAATGGATAACAAAGTTGTGAATTATTCGCAGGTGAAGGACTGATAAAGGTGAAAACTGTTGTTGACAAGCTCAAGGTACGTACAATATACAGTTACTATTGTGCAACTATTTGAAAACTTTCGGTATTTTTATATCATTTGTTAAACCTGTCTACTAGACAAATGCATTCCATACATGGGTATAAATAATATCAAGTCAGTTGTTGAGATAAATTGTGAATTCCTGTGGTAACGTTCCATTTTACTAATTGAAAGATGACAGCATTGCATTGTTTACTTTTTCTATATTTAACCGTGAAATCGGAGCTGATAGATTCTTCACTTGTACACCAACAGCCACCGGAGGATATTATTACCAAATGTATGTGCGTTGGAATGTGTTCTGGTTGATAGTAGACAACACACACTTGTGAGACATCTGTTTGACCAGCTGCCAAATCGATCTCATACTGCTGACTTCATTATATTCAGTTCTTTAGTTTTACAGTTAATGAAAGGTTTGTAACACCCAGGGTCGTATACTCACTATACAACTCCGGTCACACATACAAATGAATGCATCAATTACAATGCATACAACTCCCAACTAAACACAATTTGTACAGTGGACACAACTCCCAATTAAACATAATTCATACAGCGACACAATGGGTCAGACGAAACCCCCTACACATACACTATGTCAGTAGTAATATATGAGCAGATCTCCCTACCAAGTGTTTTTTTGTGGATTTGATCTTGGAGTTTAGGCAATGGGTTACGACGTTGGATGAATTCGCCGAGTTTATATTGTATTTTACTTGAGGGGTATTTGAGTGGCATTTGAATGGTATTTAAGTGGCATTTGAGTTTTGATTATTTTTTTACTTAATTTGAACTTATAAATTTTGAATGTATGGCATTCAAGTTTTGATAATCTTGTACATAATTATATACATAACTTTAACTCATAGAGCATCTAGATTTTGAATGTATGGCATTTAAGTTTTGATATTTTTTTGTAATTCGACTCATTATATCTACATTGAATAAATACAGTAATTAAAAATGAAACAATATGTGAATATATACATTTATTATGCAATAAGTAGGGAAAATTTCATATAATATAGCTAGAGTCAGTAAATATTAAATGATACCAAACACTACAACTTGTAATGACAATCAATGCATAAGCTTTTACTAAAAACTATCTTGAAAACCTTCAAAACATGATCCCAAATGGAAAAAAAACGGATAAAGTTAGATATTCATCTATTTGTTTACATCTACAAAAAAAGAGGTATTTGGTGAAATATTTTTTCAATTTATTCAATTTTCATTAATTTTTTACAAAAACAAATCATCCTCTAAATGGTTAAATTTCATCTAATTGTACAAATTTACAAAAAAAACAGGGTATTTGGTAAAATATTCTTTCATTTCATTAAATGTTCATTATTTTTTTGCAAAAAAGAAATCACCCTTTAAATGGTTAAATTTTATCTGTTTGTATATCTTTACAAAAAAACAGGGTATTTGGTAAAATATTTTCTTTATTCTATTCAATTTTCATTAATTTTTTCAATAGTTGCTTAAATATACATTATTCACTATTTTCTTATTCTAATTGTACAAATTTACAAAAAAAAGGTATTTGGTAAAATATTCTTTCATTTCATTTCATTAAATCTTCATTATTTTTTTTGCAAAAAAGAAATCATCCTTTAAATGGTTAAATTTTATCTGTTTGTATATCTTTACAAAAAAAACAGACTATTTGGTAAAATATTTCCTTTATTCTATTCAATTTTCATTAATTCTTTCAATAATTGCTTAAATATAAATTATTCATTATTTTCTTATTATTAGGTGAGCAACCTATCATACAAAATTAGTTTCTTGAGTGAGGGTTTTATCCTGCATTTTCCTTTTGAATTTTTTTCAAAAATTTACCATTTTTTTCAAAAACAATCATTTATATATACAATTTCCATTATTTTTTTAAACAGAACAATTCCTATCTCTGAGAGGTTGGAGATATTGGGGTAGAAAACTTAGACATGATGATGAGAAGGCTATGGATTTTCCCGTTTAAGAACAAATCATTTTCGATGGCAATTTCAATTCGGAAAACTAAAACAATGTAATTTGTTTTTCAAAATGCAATCATCAGAAAGCTTTTGTCATGATGAGGAGGAGGCTATGGATTTACCCATTCAAGAACAAACCATTTTCGATGGCAACTTCAATTCTAAAAACGAATTAGAACTGAAGTATGTGGTATTACGTAATAATTTTTTTAAACAAGAACAAACCATTTTTGATAGCAACTTTAATTCTAAAAACTAAATCAATGTAACTTTTTTTATTCTTTGTCTCCCATTAAATTGTTCAAAACGAATTAGAACTGAAGTATGTGGTATTACATGATAATTTTTTTAAAAAAACACATCAAAATCGACAAATTACTCCTCTAGATAGTTCAAGTTTACAATATTTGAGAATTAATCACAATAGAAACATTAAGCCTACTTGATAAAAAAGAATTTGACTGTTAAATTTAACTAATTGATTCAATGTTATTATTTGGAACTTTTGAAAATAAACATTTCAATGAAAACATCATATTTAGTCTTTGACACACTTGAAACCATTTTTCAGTAAATTTCACCAACAATATTTCAGAAATTTTTACTAGATATTTACAAGAAAAATGAGGTATTTTGGTAAAATATTCTTTTATTACATTCCTTTTTAATTTTTTATGTTTTAAAACAGGGTTTTATTACAAAGTTTTTTGTTTTTTCAACTTTTTAAAAAAATAATCATTATAATATATAGTTTTCGATATTTTTTTAAAAAAAATAAATATATATATAGAGATTTTCACTTTATATTCTTTTATTCCATTCAATTTTCAATAATTTTTTGAGTGAGGATTTTATCCTACACCTTCCTTTTAAATTTTTTTATTTTTTTAAAAAATAATCATTGAAATATATAGTTTTCGATATTATTTTAAAAACAATGTATATATATATATATATATATATATAGAGTTTTTCACTTTATATTTACAAAACTTTGGTATTTGGGAAAATATTTTTTTATTTCATTCAATTTTCAATAATTTTTTGAGTGAGAATTTTATCCTACACAATCCTTTTAAATTTTTTATGTTTCAAAACAGAGCTTTATTACATTTTTTTGAACTTTTTAAAAAATAATCATTGAAATATATAGTTTTCGATATTTTTTTGATTTTTTTGTACTTTTTAACTTTTATAAAAACTGTCAAAAAATCACCAAATTACCTCTCTAGATGCATAAAATTTACAAGTAAATAACTGTAATAGAAAATACCATAGCTAGTTTTTACATTCATAAAACTGTTTTATAGTAAATTTTCTGTAATACAAACTACTATAGCTTACGATATCAATGGTTACAAAGCGCTTTTCTTGAACAATATCTTCCTCGATATTCTTCTGGTATATTATTAGACCCAGGGAGGAACTCTTGTATTCCGTATTCTCTGTGATCCAATAATTGACTAAAATACAAAAGTTATTCATTATATAAATAAATTTTACCGAATTTAAATTTTACTCTTAGCTACATTAGATAGTTTACATTATATATAACAGGAAAATAACTCACTGAGTTACATCATTCAGCTCAATATTTCTTAGGGAAAGTTCTTTACTCTGTTTTCTTTTTACGATATAATGGACTAAAATAAAAAATGATGTATTAGTATAGTATGATTAAAATTAATGTAAAATAAATATAAACTTTTGTTATTTTTTCAACTTCAATGTAAAAGAAATACACTGATTACACACGAAAAAGTCCTGTTTTTCATCTGGATTCGGAATGTATAAATATAAATATATATATATATATATATATATATATATATATATATATAATTTTAAAAATGTTTTACAACAAACACTCATGAATAAGCCATTTATGTGATAAAACGTGTTATTTACGTGAAAAATTAAGCATTTTTGTAAAATAATTATAACCTTTCGTGATTTTTTTTTAAACTTTTATGTAAAAAAATACACTGATTGCACAAAAAAGTCCTTTTTTAATCCGAAATAGATATAATTTAAAAATGTTTTACAAAAAATGTTTATGAATTTATCATTTATGTGAAAAGCTAAACATTTTTGTAAAATAATTATAACCTTTTGTTATTTTTTTTAACTTTTATGTAAAAAAAAATACACTGATTGCACAAAAAAATCCTTTTTTTAATCCGAAATAGATATAATTTAAAAATGTTTTACAAAAAATGTTTATGAATTGATCATTTATGTGAAAAACTAAACATTTTTGCAAAATAATTATAACCTTTTGTTATTTTTTAAACTTTTATGTAAAAAAATACACTGATTACACAAAAAAGTCCTTTTTTTAATCCGAAATATATATAATTTAAAAATGTTTTACAAAAAAAGGTTATGAGTTGATCATTTATGTGAAAAATTGAACATTTTTGTAAAATAATTATCACCTTTTGTTACTTTTCCAACTTTTATGTAAAAAAATACACTGATGACACAACAAAATCCTTTTTTAATTCGAGATATATATATATATAATTTCAGGGGCGTGTTGGTGAACAAAAAGTTGGGACAGCCAAATAATGGGGTCCAGGGGCGGTAGCCCCTGGGGGAGGGCTCAGGGGCAGCGCCCCTGACGGGGGGCCGGGGGCAGCGCCCCCGGAAAATTTTGCCGAAAAGTAATCAAAATGGCATGAAATTCTCTGCAGAGAAAAGCTAGACTTTCTGAATTAAGATCAATACTGGCTAACAACTGAACAGCTCACATTCTTTTATTAGACTTAAACTTGTAATATATACTAATGTACAAAAGAGTAAGGATGCTTAGACTGGTACGGTAGCGAAACGCTTGCTTCTATAGACATGTCCTTCCACAAACTCTCTAATCACATGCTCATTGTCTATCTCATCTGTCATCTCCTTGTACATATGTAGCAAAAGGCAAGAGTTTAGGCGGTGCTGCCCCATATTCGCTCTCAATGCTGTCTTGATTCGCTTCAATGCTGAAAAGCCTCTCTCACTGGTAGCGTTGGTGGCTGGTAGTGTCAGAATTAGCTTAGTGAGCTTTTCCACTTGATCAAGGAAGAGTCGACTGGGACTTTCCTTCAACCATCTTGCAAACTCCACAACAGATGCAAGATCCTGATCAACCAAATCATGCAGTACATTAAGTTGGTTTTCAAGACCAGCAAAGTCGATATCTTCTGCATAAGTATCACACAACTTAGCCGGAATGCTATGATTCTTTCCATCTATGGCATCCTTCAGCAGAGTGACTAAGGCAACATAGATCTCAGTGCTTTCTTGGGAGAACCTCTCTTCTACAGTGGCAATGGTTGTGTCCAAGGCATGGAAATAATCCCTCTTGGCAGCAGATTTGTGGGATTCGTCAAAATGGTAGGTCGACCTTTCCCCAACTTCAAATCGTTCAGGGCAACGGCGTTTTCTGGATGGTAGCTGCTCCTTCACCCCTATAAATATTACGTTTACATTAGAGAAAGCTGAAAGTGATAGCTAGCTAGTAATAATTACTTACCTACATTCAATAGCAACTAAAATTGAGTGTAGTTACAAGGTGTTAGCGGTCATTGTTTTTGTCTGAGTACATATGGTCCATGTGACGGTTGCTGATTTAACAAAAATGTATTATCTTAACTTTTAGGCTGAAGCAAACCACAGGCACACTTACCAAGGTTCTCACTCTCCTTGGTGACCTCACTATAGAACTCTTCAAATTTCTCGTCTGTACGCATCCTATGTAACCGTTTAACTACCGATCGAGCCATCTCACTCCCGTCTGCACCGTTCACATCCACACCCTGGAGCTTGCAACTAAGGTCATCGGTGAGACGGAAAATCTTATATGCCAACTTAAGCCCTGCAATAAGATTTTCGACAAAACAAATTTTTTTTAAATGAGACACTTATAAACACTGACAACATGCAAAGTACAGAAAAATTATATTTACCATAGAAAGTATTGAGATTTTTCATCATTGTTTGTGTTCCTAGCACTCGTGAACGAATATCAGGCTCCAATGAATCCTCCAGCAGGTCATCAAAGAGTGGTAGCAGGTGCTTGTAGTTGGCAAGAATTCCATAAATCGCATTGGCACGGACAGTCCATCTAAAAGTGGTTAAAAATACCTGGATTTATCCATGAAAGTTGTCAATATGTCATTGACATGACATTTTCAATTAACAAATTTTTTTATTAAAAATCACCTTGTTGGGCAAAGAGTACGGATTCCTACAGATGGTTCTGCGATTTCCTCCTTTAACTTGGCTAGACTCGTAGACCTCTTTGGAGAGTTGCGAATGAGCTTTGCCACCTCAGAGCATACTCCAAATGCCGAGATCATCAATGGGCTGTCCTTCACTGAATCCTGAATGGCAAGTTGCAAGGAATGAGCATAGCAGTGGATGTAGTGGGCTTTTGGGTTGCTTTTCAAAATCAAAGTTTTAAGTCCATTGCGTTTGCCCCTCATAGCTGCTGCACCATCATAGCATTGTCCTGTAATGACACAAGTCAATAATGCCGGTAGAAACCCAATTCTTTGAAGTCATAAAATCTGAAAGGCACAAAACATCTAGGCGTTCAGTTAGACAACACAAAGATATGTTGTTTGGTAATGAAATATGCAAGCAAAGAGATTGTTATTTCCAATCACTAAATTGTTAGGACTCACACCTCTACATAATTGAAGTGGTATTTGGAGACGTAGAAGCGCATCCTTGATAACAGTCAGAAGTTCCTCAGCAGATGTACCGGGTAACTCGTAAAAGCCAACAGGCAGCTCATGAGCTTGAAGATCTTCAACAATTCTACCAAATAACCACAAAAGATATAAATATAACTGTAGTATATGCTCATGTATGAGAAACTGAGAACATAAAAAAGGATTTGCCTAAAATGTTAAGGGGAAGTGCTGAACTTGATATACACGTAGGTAAGCAGTTGTTCAAATGCTGTTTTTATTACCTGAAACAAATTACTGCTTGTTCTTTGCCTGTGACATCGGATGTCTCATCCACCATCAAAGCATACCATTCAGCTTTCTGTATTCTTTCAGCTAACCTTGTTGATATTATGCGGCTCATAATAGCAGTTATTTCGTTTTGAATATCTGAGCTATGATATGTTTGTGATCTTTGTAGCAGGGTGTGTGCTCGATGAGAAATCTTCCCATAAGACTTCAGCAGCTGCCAAACATTGCTGTTTGGTTCAGATGTTCCTTGAGCAGCAGAACTGTGACTTCCTCTCAGCGCCAATCCTTGTCGAGTTAGATATTGTATGGACTCAATGACAAAGGATAGCATGTCATGATTGTCTTTCTTTGTTACTTGATTGCTGTGCTCAAGCAGCTCGTACACAGGCTTTGATGAATGCTTTTTGCCTACTGCCAGCACCGCCTCCCTGTGAGACTCTGACGAAGCATGTTTGTCCAATTTTCTTCCTCCATCATTCCAATAGCTAAAACCTGTAATAAAGCTATCTTCTCTTCTGTTTTCAAAGACTTTCAAATCTGCAAATATCAAAAATGTGTATCAAGTCACGCTTTAACTTTATTTTATCAAAAGAATTGATGTACACATAAAACATAATGCAAACCATGTTCAACAGTTTCCGGCTAAATACGAAAGAATTAGTGTCCAGAAACATTTACAGATGAGAGAGATGACAAAACTTGGCTCAAGGACTACATTTACATACTTTGGTGATGTGCCTGGTAGCATGGATAGCAAATGACTGTGTCATTTTTGGTATCGTAATGCATCCAGCTATGCTTCGCAAACCATTTGTGAGAGCAAGCTTTGAGTTTCTTTTGTGTGTCACCGAAGGTCCTCTTTGGGAAAACGAAACTCTTAGATGGAACATACTGTTTCACAAGAACATCTGCTTGAGATGAGGGTGAGGGTGCTACAGTCGTGCTGGTAGACGGCTCGCTATGCTCAACAACTGTTTCCACAGCATCATCTGTGACTGAGTTTGTTGCTACTGCAAAAAGATTTTCAGATTCACTGCAATGTTAAAGGGTCATGTTAATGGCAAAACCAGACAAGATTTTCCTCTATGAAAGTATCATGCTATGTTCTTAAGCAGCACAATTGAACCTTAAACAAGCCAGGAACAGTAAACTACATTCTATGATAGAGCCGTGCAAGAACATGCAGCAGATATCTTACCAGGGTCAGCTTCTGATGACTTATTACTGAAAATGTTGAAATAGGCCAATAGTATATCAACATGTATAACTATGAAGAATCTGGCATAATCTGTTTCTAATAATGGTGATATGTTATCAATATCTAGCAATCTACCTTCATAAAATGGAATCACAGTGGTTGGCAATAATAATAAAAGTAAAGCAGGGTAGAGCACCATAATAACATTACTTATTACTATCATTGAGTAAAAGTTCAACTAAAGAAAGAATGACTGTTTATTTAATAATATTATAATTAATTTTTTATTATAAAATAATTTTTATTATAAAAGAATTAATATTATTAAAACATTTAAATTGATAATAATTAAGGAATATCTATTTTTTATAAAAATATAATTAGGACCTACTACTACTGCTGATACTACTGTCTGCAACTAGTAGTAGCAGATAAATAAATAATAATACTAGTAGTACTACTATTATTTATCTACTACTACTACTACCACTACCACTACCACTACCACTACTACTAGTAAGGGTGGCAGAATGAGAATTGCCTTGACTACATGCTTACTGATAACAATCTACTAATAATAACACTCTACTCTCTTCTTGGCTATTATTAATTAATTTATTATTGTTGATAGACTATATTTATTATCATTATTATAACATAATAATTATTATTACTGGTATTAATATAATAATAATATAATTTTTTTCTTTTTTAATAATTATTATTTATAATTATAATAATGATTTTTTTTTATCATCATTATTTTTTATTATTATCATCATCATTACGATTATTTATTATTACATTGCAACAACAACAACAACTAACTACATCATCATCATACTACTACATACAACATCATCATGGTGGTTGCTTAATAATTATTATTATTAATAAAAATTAACAACTATTATCCCAGCATACACAGTTGTTAATTGATTGGGTGCGGTGGAAAATATTTTGCGTACCATTTAAAAAAAGTAGTAAGTTTCTGTTGACTCATCCTATACACACGAAAAAATCTTCACTTCAGTAGAATTTGCTTGCAACAGCGTGTAGGCAACAACATAGAATTCTATCTTAGACAATGA
The DNA here is from genome assembly GCA_945261195.1 of Cryptosula pallasiana. Classification (NCBI taxonomy): domain Eukaryota; kingdom Metazoa; phylum Bryozoa; class Gymnolaemata; order Cheilostomatida; family Cryptosulidae; genus Cryptosula; species Cryptosula pallasiana. The sequence goes on along the minus strand of OX183133.1, from coordinate 14,538,042 downwards.
CTCTCCTTGCAAAATGCCCTTGACAAATAGCTCACAAATCGACGTCACAGTACGCAGCGACTGTACAGGCCCTCCAACTGTTCTGACTGGTGAGGCGAGATGAAACTTAATCTATATTAGCGCAAAAACCCGCGCAGCCGATTGCAAAAAGTTGGGGCGGCTCAGCCGGCCAGCCGCCCCTAAAAAGCCGCCCCTGTATAATTTAAAAATGTTTTACAAAAATGTTCACAAATTTATCATTTTAAGGGGTTTTTCATTGTAAGAATACTCAAAATTTTCACAAATCAACTTTTTAAAATTATGGTAAAAATTAATAAAACTTACCTATAGTGATATGAATCCCTTGAGTTATAGATTAGCTTCTCGAGAGTTTGTTCTCCACAGTCTTCTTTTTCAGCATCATCGAAGTGGTTGAGAAAATCCTCAGATTTTGGATTATCAGCCAGTTACGAGGCTTGGACGAAGGCTTGATGAGCTGCGAGTACACTGATGTTGTAGAAAATTGAATTGTCTGCGTTTCGACTCAGACCCTTGAACAAAATCACTCCAAATCTCTCCGATGTCACAGCAGAAGCTATTTGATGAGGAATGCGCATATCTCCGATCAGTAATTCTTCATCTACAACACTTCTGTATTGAACTAGAAGAGTCTCTTCATTTCCATTCCATCGCCTGTCAGACTTTGTTATAACTTCAGGGTTTTGGAAACATATGACACTATCTGTTGGGAAATCCTGAAGATTAGCTACCTCGAAATAAGCATTGATTTGTCGCATACTTTTTTGTGGTAATACATCAAACACATTCTTACACCTCAAAGTAGTTCCTGTTTCTGTAGCAGCACGAAAAATTGCTTTTCCAGTCTTTTCAACACCCATGTAGATCAAAACCAGTGGTCTTATTTGCGAAGCTTCATTGACAAGTAATCCTGCTGCTAATGGAATAGCGCTCTTCACTCTAACTACCTTTCCATCCTTTTTATAGTTGTATATGATGGTGCAGTTCATTTCATCATGGAGCTCAACGGTTAACACCTGCATAACTTTAGGTATTGGTAAATCTTCAACTTTGACTATGTTCTCAATGTTTCTTCTGGAAGCTGGAGATAGAGTACTTAACAGAGAGGCGCTTTTGATGATGAGAGTTGCCAGAGTATTCAGACTGGCGCTTTGAAAGGGAATCATAGTGCGTTGAAGAAGTGCATTGTCATCAATCACCTTATCTTGTGAAGGTTTTGGTTCTTTATTCTTCAGTTGTTTTGTATTGACTTGTGTCGACATTCTAAAAGATAAAGTAAAAATCCATGTTATGATTTCTTTTTCAAACCAATTTGAAGATATATATACATATATATATATATATATTTACTCAATATCATACCGCTGTTAGTATCTAAATCGAAAAAATTAAATTTATACTCAATCAAGTTGACTTACCTCCAAACAGAAAAGTCCTTCTAGCAGTTGTAGTAGATGATGTTGTAGTAGATCTTGCTCCTTCAGTTGCTAATGTCGAAGTGACTGCTTTCTGTGTAAAAACAGTGCTTCTTATATAGCTGAAATCATGCCATTTATCATAATTTTAAATTAATGAAACATTGTTTTTACGGAAGAACACCAATGCTTTCGCGGGAATAAATAATTTATTTTCACGCGAATACAAACCAATGCTTTCGCGGGAATAAACATTTTATTTTCACGCGAATGGAAACTGTTGCTTTCGCGGGAATGAATACTTTATTTTCACGTGAATACAAACCAATGCTTTCGCGGGAATAAAGATTTAATTTTCACGCGAATGGAAACTGTTGCTTTCGCGGGAATGAATACTTTATTTTCACGCGAATACAAACCAATGCTTTCGCGGGAATAAACATTTAATTTTCACGCGAATGGAAACTGTTGTTTTCGCGGGAATGAATACTTTATTTCCACGCGATTACAAACCAATGCTTTCGCGGGAATAAACATTTAATTTTCACGCGAATGGAAACTGTTGCTTACGCGGGAATGAATACTTTATTTTCACGCGAATACAAACCAATGCTTTCGCGGGAATAAACATTTTATTTTCACGCGAATGGAAACTGTTGTTTTCGCGGGAATGAATACTTTATTTTCACGCGAATACAAATCAATGCTTTCGCGGGAATAAACATTTAATTTTCACGCGAATGGAAACTGTTGCTTTCGCGGGAAAATTAAATGTTTATTCCCGCGAATACAAACCAATGTTTTCGCGGGAATAAACATTTTATTTTCACGCGAATGGAAACTGTTGCTTTCGCGGGAATGAATACTTTATTTTCACGCGAATATAAACCAATGCTTTCGCGGGAATAAACATTTAATTTTCACGCGAATGGAAACTGTTGCTTTCGCGGGAATGAATACTTTATTTTTACGCGAATACAAACCAATTCTTTCGCGGGAATAAACATTTTATTTTCACGCGAATGGAAACTGTTGCTTTCGCGGGAATGAATACTTTATTTTCACGTGAATACAAACCAATGCTTTCGCAGGAATAAACATTTAATTTTCACGCGAATGGAAACTGTTGCTTTCGCGGGAATGAACACTTTATTTTCACACGAATACAAACCAATGCTTTCGCGGGAATAAACATTTAATTTTCACGCGAATGGAAACTGTTGCTTTCGCGGGAATGAATAATTTATTTTCACGCGAATACAAACCAATGCTTTCGCGGGAATAAACATTTTATTTTCACGCGAATGGAAACTGTTGCTTTCGCGGGAATGAATACTTTATTTTCACGCGAATACAAACCAATGCTTTCGCGGGAATATACATTTTTTATTTTCACGCGAATACAAACCAATGCTTTCGCGGGAATAAACATTTTATTTTCACGCGAATACAAACCAATGCTTTCGCGGGAATAAATAATTTATTTTCACGCGAATGGAACACGTTGCTTTCGCGGGAATAAACAATTTATTTTCACGCGAATACAAACCAATGCTTTCGCGGGAATAAAAGATTTATTTTCACACATTCACCTATATAAGAGACAACGGTGAGCAAAGGAGCAAAGTGAGCAAAGGAGCAACATCTATCTACTACATCTTCCATTGCAACTACTAAGAGTTCTCTCTTCATAAAGGTAAAACTTGAATTCAAATATTTCCGCTAGCTAACACAACTATCTGAAGGCTTTATGACATATCTATCTTTAAATTGGTTATAAAGAATTGAACCAATTTTTTCTGTTTTTTCAGAATGAATACTCAAGTCGTAGAAAGTCAACCATTGTATCTAAAGTCGGAATCTCAGCCTGATGAAAAGGTAAGAATTAATAAAAAATACTATTTAACACCTGTTGAACACCTTTAATTATTTTAGTTATCTAATTATCGCTTGTATTTTAGAACAATGCAACAACAAATCCAATCTACTTAAAGGACTTCCTTCCAGAAATGTATCATAACTATGTGATAAATAATGATGTTGTTGAAGAAAAAGCTGTAGAACGTTTGACATTTCAAGTTATAATATTCTGTATAACTCAACACATGATGAGTATGGGGATGTGTTGTAAGAAACGTGATATATCTACAGAACGTTTTGATGACATTATAAAAAACGGTTTCGAAATCGTTTTGTCAATGGTGGAAGTCGTTAATATTAATAATTTTTTAAAAGAAATTGAAAGAAGTGCTTGGAATCAAATAGTTTTCAAAAAATTATACAACATGACATGGAACAAAAAAACTTTTTATAAATTCAGAAAGCATATTTATAATTATGTCCAAATAGATAAAGCTCTATCCTCTTCTGTAGGTATTTTAGAACTAATGTTAGAAGCGTTTCATACATATTTATGAAAAATTTTTAGTTGTTTTTTGTTATTTTACAATATTTTGCTCAAACTATTATATTTTATTTCTTACCAATTGAGATGTTAAAAGCAGTATGATATTAAGTAAATACATATATATATATATATATTTGAATACATCCTTTGTTGTCTGTCTCCACATTCCAATAGTTTAATAAGCACATTCTCAATCTACCATAACTCTATGATCTTAACTGCTTTTGGCATAAATACATATATATATATATAAGACACTCTAAGTAATAAATACACTCTTAGCAGAGATGGGGGCAAATCACGGCTGACTCGAATATTTGAGCATTCGAATATTTGAAACAAATCAAAATTAGCTGATTTGATGATTTGCTGATTTGATTTGATTTGATTTGCCTACCTCAGTGATTTGACTTGATTTGATTTGGTTTTTTTTTGATTTGAGTCAAATATTTGATTTTCAGATTCAAATCATTTGGTAAAAAATAACTTTTTTGTTGATAAATAATGCAAAAATTATCATAGTTTTGTTATATTTTTATCTTTATTAGAAGAATTAGCAAAAGATTACTGGGTGGGGTAACAGAGGCCACAACTCATGACTAAAACTACAGTCTATAGTTACGCAATATCCCCGCATGGCGGCTGAGCTAATTATGTTGTTGCCAATATATATTAGATGACTAATTAATTCTGTACAATTACTCAAAAATGGCCTGAAATGAAGGATTGATACGAACATGACAAATGGATGTTTGACTATGTGTACTAGGTGAGTGGTTTGTTTGGTTACTAACAACTTGGTGGAATAATATTATATATTACTCATTTATTTATAATAATAATTATTTTATTATAATTATTTATTTATCATCATCATCATCATCATCATTTGTTTGATTTATTATTATTATTATTTTGGATGAATGAATGAATAAATCAATGCCATAAAATAGTCATAGTAGATAGTAATAATAATAGCAACATTAATAAATAATAATAATAATGATGAGGAATGATAATAATAATAATTATTATTATTGTTATTTATCGTTGGTGGTTATTTTATCGCTGTAATATTATTATTGTTAATTAATTATTATTAGTAATAATAATCGTCATGGCATTAATTCATCCACATAACTATGGTAATAATAATAATTATTGTTATTCATGGCTGAATAAGTTGATAATAATAATTATTGATTATTATCAATGATATCAAACCCTTATTAATTATTATTATTGTTATTATTATTTATTACAATAATATGTTATTATGGATAATAATAATAATAATAATAATAATAATAATAATAATAATAATAACAATAACAATAACAATAACAATAACAATAACAATAACAATAACAATAACAATAACAATAACAATAACAATAACAATAACAATAACAATAACAATAACAATAACAATAACAATAACAATAACAATAACAATAACAATAACAATAACAATAACAATAACAATAACAATAACAATAACAATAACAATAACAATAACAATAACAATAACAATAACAATAACAATAACAATAACAATAACAATAACAATAACAATAACAATAACAATAACAATAACAATAACAATAACAATAACAATAACAATAACAATAACAATAACAATAACAATAACAATAACAATAACAATAACAATAACAATAACAATAACAATAACAATAACAATAACAATAACAATAACAATAACAATAACAATAACAATAACAATAACAATAACAATAACAATAACAATAACAATAACAATAACAATAACAATAACAATAACAATAACAATAACAATAACAATAACAATAACAATAACAATAACAATAACAATAACAATAACAATAACAATAACAATAACAATAACAATAACAATAACAATAACAATAACAATAACAATAACAATAACAATAACAATAACAATAACAATAACAATAACAATAACAATAACAATAACAATAACAATAACAATAACAATAACAATAACAATAACAATAACAATAACAATAACAATAACAATAACAATAACAATAACAATAACAATAACAATAACAATAACAATAACAATAACAATAACAATAACAATAACAATAACAATAACAATAACAATAACAATAACAATAACAATAACAATAACAATAACAATAACAATAACAATAACAATAACAATAACAATAACAATAAATAACAGTAGTTAGTTACAATAACATTGTTGTTGTAAAAATTGTGGTGTTGATGTTGTTGTTATCATCACCAATGTAGTTACAGTAACTTCACTTTATTAAGCACTGTAAATAATAATAATAATAATAAATAATGATGATGATTAATTATCATGGTGGCAATGGATTCAATGATGATAATGATTATTTATATTAATTAATATTGATAATTAAATAAGACTACTGTTTTTAGTAGCAAAGAGTAAAAAATTACCATGTAAGTATGTGGAATGAAAATAATAAAAATTGAAGTTTAGTAGTGATCAAAACAATACACCACAAAAACAAATGACAATTAATTATATAATAGTTAATAAGAATATTATTTTTAATTGTTATTGCACTTATTGTGCTGATTATAGATTCTTTATAGTAATAGTTATTACTATTAGTCCACAAAAATTGATACTATTGATAATTTTAATGATTTATTATCAATTAATTAAGCAGTGGATAAAAATTAAATAAATTAACTTTATTGTAGCAGTATTGGGCAAATGGCACTGTTTCAAGAATATTGTATTATGATCTATCATTTTCAACAATATTTTTCTGGCATTATTGATTGATTAAATTTACCATTCAGAGCATAAGTACGGCAGTTCATACAGCTCGACCCAATAAATTGATAGTAGTTTGATTGGTAATCAATGAAAGGTGCTTATTACATGTTAGGTTAACATTAGTAAGTGTTATTGTTATTTGCCATTGCATTGTTGTTATATGCTACGCTATTTGATTTAGATTGCAATAGCATAATTAATTTCATTTACTCTAATCATATTCTCCCGCATCATTGTACATTGCTCAACTTTGCTATGTTGTAGATGTGGATGTGCTGGCTACCCTGTGGATCTCTTTTGTCAAAAAAGATTCAATACTCAACAAATCATATGCACCAAGAGTTATTCTTCCCGTGAAATGAGTTGCTCATTCCGTGAAGTTGAATATGCAGTGCTCCAGCATGCAGTTTGGACTACTGAGGAAACATACAAAGATGAATGAAGACACTTCACATAGAACAGACAGTTGTGATGAATTTAACCCTGAACCATCTATGTACTAAACGTGATGACCATGTTCTAGTGTAGCGTAGTATAGCTCTAACCAGCGTTCTAATATCTTCGAATCTTCTTGTTAGAAAGTAGTTCACTCTATGTACTGATGTGAACAATGAGTGATTTTTTACCACCGCAAGAAATAACTGGTGTTTATAATTGGAACTATTGCTATTGTATATGAAAGAATTTCGTCTATCTCATGGTATGCCTCACTGGCAGGAATGTTTTGTAATTCTCAGCTGATCAGCAATATTTTTATTGGATACAACCCACTGTCCCGCAACAACCAACTACATCACAAAGCTTCATGCTTCATTTTCACCGCATACTCTTATTTGATCTGCAGACATGACATCATGACGTTTTTGTAGAGCCTCTTTATTTTTTAGCTTTACAATAAAAAATATAAAAGAAAACTATATGATTTTGTGTCACATTTAAGTAATATCTGATAGCTGCAAAAACCACCAATTAAACTAAGGTTGTCGTCATGTAGTTTTACAGCTCGTAACTTCTCAATATGCTATTGCATATGTTCATTATATCCGTCAGAATACTAAACTTGTATAGTGATTACTTTAGTTGCATTAATTCTGATATGAAACTTATTGGAAATTGTGGCAAATTACCTAAAAGAACTATCTATACTTCTTATTATGAAAACAAATCATTATATTTTTAAGTCATATCACCTGTGTTTAGTTTTTTCTAGTGTGTGTGAAAGCTACTACAGCTACAGAAAGTAATTAAGCAATTAGAAATGAAATGGTAATGTAATTTTAAACCATCTGAAGTCTTCCATTAGTCAGCCTCCTGCAGATGGAACAAGAAAAGAAACGTTAGAAAAGATGCACATGTCTTAGAAAATATACCAATATACATTCGCATTCCACTACCAGATTATAGATAATGGAATTTGGAACGAACGTAGACAGGAATTAATGCAGACATAGCTTAAATGAACGTAGACACATCCTGGAATGAACGTCGACAGACCTGGAATAAAAGTCAACTATGTTAGAGAGAAGAATTCGATGTTCATTCTAGGAAGTGTCAACATTCATTACTGGCAACATTGAAACTTCCATTTCGACGTTCGTTCCAGGAGTAAAATAAATTACTGTTTTTTCCCAAAGTAGACAACTATTGGAACGAAAATTGAAATGATATTTTATATATCGTTGAGAACGAACGTAGACACATCCAGGCGTGAGAGTCGAAATTCTCTGGTTTGTTGCATTGTCGACATTCGTTCCAGGTATGTCGACATTCATTCCTGGATGTGTCTACATTCATTCCAGATGTGTCTGCATTCATTCCTGTCTACGTTCGTTCCAATTCCATAGATAATCAGTGCATTGAGCATAGTTTTGAACCCAGATTCTTTTTTTTCCATACTTTATTTTCGTGTGACTCATTAACATCTAAATGAAGTAGGAGTGCACAAAGCTGTAAAGGCCTGTTCACAATGCTGTCGCATGCAACCCTCACTTCTGTGGTGACTGACTAGTGAAGGCATGAATAAGTTGTAAGAGCTCAATTTTTATATGGTACAATAAGGTAATTGCGAAATAATATTGGACATGAGCCGCAGAAATGTCAACAGTGACCATCTATGTCAACATACTTTTATATGGGATTTTGAACTTTAGGCACTTTTCCCCCCACTATTAATGCAGAGAGGATGAAAATAATGGCTTTTGTGTGCTTGTTTTCGCTCCCAGGGATTGTTTTGAAAAATGATTTGAAACAAATATTTGAAAATCAAATGCAAATATTTGATTTGATTTGAAATTTTTACTGACTTGATTTGATTTGCCTCGATTTCTCGCGTCCCTGATTTGATTTGATTTGATTTGGTCCATTTTGAAAATGATTTGATTTGATTTGAGTCAAAAATTTTTGATTTGCCCCCATCTCTGACTCTTAGTCACTCATGCAAATATTACCCTTTTATTTTTAGAATGTTATGGATGCTCTTTCTGAAGAGCTCCTTAGCACAGATCCATATCCAACAGAAAATAAAATGAAAAACGACAAAACAACTCCTAAGAGAAGAAAAACTGCTCCAAAAAAGCGAATAGTAAGGAAACGAAAACAAATAGTGAGAAAACAAACTACTTCCGTTGATAAGCAAACAATGGAGAGTGCAGCTATAACTCATTTAACAGTTGAATGTCTCAACGAAAGGAGAGCTAGGGAATTAGAAAAGTCTAAAGGTTCTCAAGTGATTGACTCACCAAAAGTTCCGATTTGCAAAACATTTGAAGATCTTCCTATCCCAAGCATTATGCGAGTGACTGGTGTGATACATCCATCAAGTAAGGAGAAGTGTAGATATTCTCAAGTACACTACCATGATCCTTCAGATATAAATGAACTCGAACCCAAAATACTCCTCTGTCCAGTTGAAATAGCTAAAAACTTCAACTGTGATAATTACCCCCCTCCGTTTAACGTTGTATATTTGGGTAGAAAGGGAAAAGCAAAAAATAAAAGCGTTCTTTGGTATGATGTCAGACGTGTTACCAGACATCCTCTAAGCAAAAAGAAAGCTGAAGAGGAATCACTATATTTTAGTACATTGACTAAAGGTCAGCTCAAACGCTTCTTGAACATCAACACCCTCAATAGTTTTCAACCCGGCGCTATTTTTCCTTACCAAGATGTTGTTGATAGATTCGTTCCTCATCAATTTAAAGGAGGGCAGTCGAATGTAATTTGTATTCGTTATAGCATTGAACAATGTGGAGAAACGCTGTTGAAGACGCTTGCCATACCAGACAAATATGCTTCAGAAGCTAACAAATATACTCCAGGTGTGATGATCTACAGAGGAAAAACAACCCACGGAAAATTTAAGACAGAATACGATCTTTCATTTTGCTCTTCATACTGTCTCAGTCGAATGTATTGGAAACAATATTGTGATCAAGCAAAGCACAACAAAACAATATTAGAAATTGATGATGATGATGAACTTGAAGATTTTCTACGTGGAGACTTTGATGATTTTGAGACAGGATATGTTGCTGAAAAAAAATGATGAGTGTTTTAGCGATGGATAGTCTCTAATTCAAAAAACAAGTTGGACAATGTGACTTGGTGAGCTATTTCCCTTTTCTATATAATGTAAACTATCCAATGTAACTAAAGCTATAATTCAATTTCATGTAAATATTTTAAATTTTTGTTTAATCATTCTATACTAATACATAACTTTTTATTTTAGTTCATTACGAATTCAAAAGCACATAAAACAGAAGTCTCCCTTCTTAAGATATAACATCACTACATCAAAGACATCATTGTAAAAAAAGACTATGTATTAATTGTTATTACTTAGTATTTACTGACTCTAGCTATATTATATGGAGAGATTTTCCCTACTTATTACACAATAAATGTATATATTCACATATTGTTTCATTTTTAATCACTGTATTTATTCAATGTAGATATATCTCCTCTCTCTCTCAAGATATCATATGAGTCGGAAATACAGAAAATTATCAAACCTTAAATGCCTTACATTCAAAATCTAGATACCCTATGAGTTATAATTATGTATACAGTTATGTAATAATTATCATAACCTAAATGCCATACATTCAAAATTTAGATACCATATAAGTTCAAATTAAGTAAAAAAATAATCAAAACTCAAATGCCACTTAAATACCATTCAAATGCCACTCAAATACCCCTCAAGTAAAATACAATATAAACTCGGCGAATTCATCCAACGCCGTAACCCATTGTCTCAACTCCAAGGTCAAATCCACAAAAAAACACTTGGTAGGGAGATCTGCTCATATATTACTACTTATGTCGTACCTTACCATCAAAACCCCCTACCTCTTGAGGAGTTGTCTTTTCTTTGAGTCAAAAAGTGCTGAATAGTCATAACCAAAATACTAAAAATAACCCTAAGCTAACTCATAATTTTTTTTTCAGAATTATTAATTATTTACATTCTACTATGTGCCATACTTTTTGAGACAAAAAATTGGTAATTTATATTTGAAAATTACTGTTTTATTTGATTTAAATCGACGACGCTGGAAATGCAAAGCTGATATTTTTTTCGTCACAAGTAAATTATCAATTATGATCATTTAAATCTGCTGCTGTTATTCGATTTAAAAATAGTTTTTTCAACTCCAGTATTGCTTTAGTTAGTGAGATATTTAGAAAATTAAAATGCACTTTTAGTAGGGGGTTTTGTCTAGAGGTAGAAGGTTTTGACTAGAAGTAAGGGGGTTTTGACGGTAAAGTATAGCGTACAGTATGGGTAGGGGGTTTCGTCTGGCCCGCACACAACTGCCAACTAAACCGTACGTAAACCATACAGTGCACACAACTCCCAACTAAACTATACAGTGCAAACAACTCTCAACTAAACATATTTCATACAGTGCACACAACTCCCAACTAAACATAATTCATACAGTGCACACAACTCCCAACTAGGCATAATTCATACAGTGCACACAACCCTCAACTAAACCATACAGTGCACACAACTCTCAACTAAACTATACAGTGTACACAACTCCCAACTAAACATATTTCATACAGTGCACACAACTCCCAACTAAACATAATTCATACAGTGCACACAACTCCCAACTAGGCATAATTCATACAGTGCACACAACTCTCAACTAGGCATTATTCATACAGTGCACACAACTCTCAACTAAATGTAGTTAACAAAGTGGACGGACATAATAAGCTAAGGTGTTTCGGATGTTCCGGTACGATTATGTTACTCAGCGTTAATTTCAGCAATCATGTTGCTGGTTGCACGATTTTCTGTTAGAAATGAATAATTTAATCCTCCAAGAAGAGAGTCTACTTGACATCTACAGACATGTGATATTGTTATACAGGCTGCTGGTAGATACAGAGAAGACATCTATGGTGTATCATCTGCTATAGAAGGCACAGAGAAAATGCAAGGAATGTAGACCGGATACTGTGCAGATTGGAGATATGTACATGGTTATACACAGTAAATTTTGTATACGTATTAGTTACTAGTTATTACAAGAATTATACTATTATCTAACAAGCATCTAAGGATATACCTACCATATTGTCTAACAAGTATCTAAGGAGATGCCAACAACTTCAATCATTGTAACACAACCTATTTAATCAAATGAATGTATAGGAATGAACAATGTCAACTCGGGAAAATATTGTTTAGCATTCTAAAATGGAACATGATGTGATAAAACTCACAATGATGCGTGCAGTGATGTGCTCTGTTAGTTCGGCTGGATGTATTACTAGAATATGATTACATGAACTTCTGTCATATTTTTTCACAAGTTGTTTTTGCCTTGAAATATATCGGTGTAGCAGTCTAATGCGTTCACAAATAAATGATTTACAAATGAATACCACTCCCTGTCATACAGTTGTATAGGTTGTAAGGTATATAATTGATATTAGCGAACGATTGACAAGGCTTTGAAGAAGTTATGTTCTGCAAAGTTCCCATAATACCGCAATAAATTATGCCGGAAGTGAAACTAACACGTCGATTACTCGAAAAACTTATTGTAAAACTAGATCTACTAAAAGCAGAAAAAGTGGAGTTGTCAGCTCCGAGTCTATTGTAATACCTGCTAATAGTAACAAGGAGGACAACTCCCTAACTATTATTAGTTTTTAAAATGGGTAATAGAGTCTAGGTGCTGGTGTTTATTTTACATACATACACTTCATGGCTTATCAGACATGAGCATCTCCACAGGTACGGGAAAAAAGGCATTGCACACCTGACTGGGTTTTGAGCTTGAGACTTCATGGCAATACGCTATGGTTGTGAATAAATTCGAACTTCCTGTAGCAGGCTAAAGCTTTGCTATAAATCATCAAAATTAGTTGAAAATGATAAGTTTTTGGTTTCTTGTGCAACTGTAGAAAAGTTAACATGAACATCAGAGCAAACAAAAAGCTGAATACATTTTTGCTTTCATTACTAATGCTAATCATTTTAAGCAGCTTTTGATGCTGCCGTATGTCTGATACGAAATAGTGAAATGGATTCAATAACCTCTACTTCTGCGCACACCTCTGCTGTGAACACTGGCATCCATTATACAGCCAACGGATGAACAGAATAGCGATGATAAAGCATATGGTCTTACCCTGGCACAGTATATGTAGGCCACCCCAGCCCTGGGAAGGCGTACCGGGCCAGCATCAAGATGGCTGATATAGCCTGAGAAACCCAAGTAGCCTGGGAGTTCTAACAAGTCAATATCTTACGAGTAACTTTCCTCAAGAACTGACAAAACCTGCATCCAAGATTTGCATAGACTAAAGACTTGCCACAAGAAGCTGTAGAAAACTTAAGCTCCCAGGATTGGCTACTACACTTATGACTCCGCCCTCTAATTTTGGGGATTAAGTCTATTTAATTATTTGCATGTTGTTTTATTAGTTTGTATTTATATCTTGTATGCTTATTAGTTTGTATATGTTCTACTTACGTATCATTGGATGTGGGCCTTGGTAGGCCAATCATTTCCTGTACTCCAATCTATAAAAGGCTGGACTTTTGCCTGCAACATTTGTACTGTATTGGATTTCTACCTATGTACTTGTCTTGCTAGTGATGGACCGTACTATTCATTTATTCTTGGATGAAATAAATGCGTTCAGCTCTAACGCTTCGAGTAATGTGTCTGATCCGATGGCTCTATAAGGTTGCGGAGTGATATTCCTTCACACTAGTTTCGGTGCCGTAACGACACAGGGTTGCCTCCTGGAGAGAGGTAGTTGGTGGCAGATGGCCATCAGCAGCTACCGACTTGACTTTGCGAGTGAATGGGGAGCTTGGCTGGTGGCAGCTTGTTTAGTGGATGGAGCAGAGGCACCAAAGTCCACTGAGTAGTAAACAACCAGTTTACCACTGACATTCACCAAAATCTACAGCAATAGCTAACGGCTGTACATAGCAAGTATCTTACAAGGAACGACCTGACCAGAATACCTGTTTGCATACTTCATTATTTTCATTTCTTTCATTGTCTCAATTTGAATACAATGTTAAAAATCAGACTCAAAACCTATTATAATATCTTACTTTTATCAATGAATGATATTTTTATTTGGTGCAATCTTATCCAGCTATAACATAAGAACATATACTATCACCAGCCATAAAGTATGTTATTAATATAGTTAATCAAGAGGTAGCTATCCCAAACCAAAACTATATAGATTGAAACTTGCAAAAACATACAATTCAGTTCATGGATGAAAATAAAACGCCGTATCTAATTTACCAACACAAAAATCAATAACCCTAAATCTAAAATTTTTATTTTTAATACACCGCTAAAGCACGAAGACTGTTAATTGTCTGCCCAGTTTTATATGATATATTATAAGATATAAGGGAGGTCTCTTTGATCCATACAGTATCACATCTACATTCCCTGCAGTTTCTCTGTGCCTTCTATAGCAGATGATACACCATAGATGTCTTCTCTGTATCTACCAGCAGCCTGTATAAAAATATCATATGTCTGTAGATGTCAATTTAGAAAGCTGTTTATTGGACACTAATCAGACAGAGATTTAGTATGTGAAAAGGTGAACAAAGTTGTGTCCACTTGCTTTCCTTGTATTTGCAAATTGTATTTACTCCCTATTGCACTTATTTAGGAGTTGTGTATATTGTGTCTGTGGCATCTAATTAGGGGTGGGGCCTGAACTGATAAGGGGTGGGGCTTGAACTGATAAGGGGTGGGGCCTGAACTGAGGAGAATACAAGTGCAATCAGCAGTACGTATTTCCAGAAATTAAATCAATAAAACAAAAGAGTATTTCTTCAAAAGAAAACAACTCCAAGTTTATAATGGAAACTTTCCGTGAAAAGATACAAAATGTACTAAAATTAAAGTTAGCACTATAATGATATAATAGTACATAAAAGGACGAGTGATGTTTTTACAGCTGATGATGAACCAAGCTGTGCCTTCTTACGGTCATCCTTGTATTTACTCAATATTGTAGTTATTTATGAGTTTTGTGTATTGTGTCTTTTACTTCTAGTTAGGGGTGGGGCCTGATCTGATAAGAGGTGGGGCCTGCACTGATAACTGTATTAATGCGAAGTGTTTCTTCAAGAGAAGACAACTCCCAATCTATAATGGCTATTTTTCTGTGAAAAAATACAAACGTACTGAAATACGGCTGGCACTATAATGACAACCTATAACCATTTCTGGTACAAAAATGAGTGATCAGTAGGAATATTTTGAATGTAAATGTATAAATCTGTTTTCCGCGACAACAAAGTTCAGGTAGAAACTTTTAGAAAAATCGAATGAACTACAATTTCATGGAAGCTTTGTCAAACTGGTCCATTGAGAATACTGCTATATATTATCATAAAAGATACAGGTTTTATTAAAAATCAAACGGGGGCCTGCAAAGTGAGATTGCACTTTGTACAGGTGAACCACGTATATCATAGCTCACTCAAGTTTCGAATCAATTTTGCGTAGTCATTTTATTATTGCACATAAAAGCAAAGCAGCTAATTCCGTACTTACCTTGAGCTTGTCAACTATCGTCTCCACTTTTATCTCTCCCTCGTCTACATAATGAAAATACAAACAAACCTCAAACGTTTTTTTGCTATGAATTAACATTGTCTATCGGAGTTGTCTGCACTTTTCACAAAACTCAAGAGAGCTGATTTATTTTTGAATAGAAACAAGTTTGATAATGGCTGCCCACCCGATAGAAATTGTGAATAACAAACAAAGCAAATTTCTCTTGGAATGTTTGCTAAGTCATTTGTGTAGGATTAAACAATTTTACTTTCAAATGAAGAGAATAACTTATGTTTTGCTATAAAATTTTTCGTTGGTAATTTTCAGAGAAAACCCTTAGAAATAGGAAACTAACAACTACATAATAATAGCATTCTGTCTGTGAAAAGTTGACTTTTGTGGGAATAAAAAACTGGAAAAGCCTTTGGAGTCTCAATTTAACCTTTTAGTAAATCACTAACATCGTTTTTTGCTCCAGCTAGCTATCAATTATTACAGAACCTTTCCAAGTAAATTAAAGTTTGGACAATTACTTACACCAAAACAAATCAAGCACTTTCTATCACAAGTTCTATAGGTTGAATGTAATATTATTGATGTGCAGGTACATAAGTTGTACTCCACAGACATCAGCTCACCAGTAATTCTGCTGCTGCCTATTTCTGTGCCGTCAGCTAAGATCTTGCAGACTGTCTCAGCCACATCGTATGCCATACTGATATCCCCACAGACATATAGGTATGCTCCTTCATCATTTATCAGTCTTTTTAATGAGAGAGACTGAGCTTGCATGTTATGTTGAACATACGTCTATGACAAAAGAGTATGATATATGTAAGTCTATGACAAAAACATATGATATGTGTAAGTCTATCACAAAACCATATGACATATGTAAGTCTATGACAGAAGCGTATGATATATGTAAGCCTATGACAAAAGCGTATGATATATACCAACATATAACATACATGATATCACCAGTTACTATATTACTGTACAACAGCATACCTTCGGTACACCTTCCTTTCTAGAATAGGCCACATGATATTGTGATAATACTCCACTTCCTTTGGCTTCCTCCATTTCCTGTTTGTAGCACTGCTCCACCTCTCCTCGACATCCATAAAACAACTCCATCGGCCCAAACTTGGCACCTATCCAAAACCACTCATGTATTGAAATTGACTTGGGCCAATCAGCAACAGAAAATCGTTGATAAGCGACAAAAGATTGTAGATTTTTTTTGAAAAATAAACATTAAAAATACTGATTAATATGCTAAAACCTGGTTTATTACAATACACTGCAGGTAAGATATTGTAGCAACTTGTTTAGATAAGTCTTTTTTTATTAAAAACCCACCAAACAAGAGGGAAAGTTTACCATTTGTAGTCCAAGAAACTAACTGCCATGTGTATATGTCTACCTGCATCAACTAAGAACTTCCTCTCTTGCCAAAAAGATCTGTATGGAGCAACACCACTTCCTGGTCCAACCATAATCACTGGAGTTTCTGCATTCTTTGGTAGCCAGAAGTCTGGGGCCCTATAAGTTGGTTGTATGATACAGCATACACGGTAACCATAGAAACAAACAAACAAACAGACAGGCAGACAAGCAAGCAAACAAACAAATAATCAATCAAACAAGCAAACAAAAAGCAAACAAATGAGCAAATAAACGAACAAATAAACAAACAAACAAACAGACAGACAAACAAACAGTTTAATGCAATCTTACGATCTGATGTAGACATGCACTGCTTTTCCTGGTTGGAGGTTTTTCAACCAGTTAGTACAAAGCCCAGTGTGAGGTATGGGTGTACCATCTACAACATAGGCTTGGTATAAATATAAATATGATTCCTTCTATTTCTATCTCTTATTTTACTTTTCACCAAATAACCAAAAGTTTACTGAAAATTGTTGGCTGTAGGAAGAACAACGCAAACATTCAAATTGATGAAACTAAAACGAAAAAATTAGAGCAGTCAGTACAAAAGTATTCAGTATTCTAGTTTGGTTCATGAGGTTACTAAACTTTTGAAGTTTTGCGTGCCTGGTTTGAAGTAAAACCATAGAAGTTATGTCACTTTTCCTTCCAGTTTATGAACATTCGACAACATTACTTTGAAGTAAACAGTGATCTTACTTACCCAATCCAGGAGTTTCATACTCGAGAACTGAGGCTGTAATATGCAGCTCAGATGGGTGGGCACTAGGGGCCGAGCTAACTGAGTAGAATCTCGGCCTAAGCAGAGGCAGTTGAGAAAGCAGAAGACTTGGTGGAAAGTAAACAGAAGGAAACATTTTCAGTAAGTCAGCAATACTTGGTCTGTTTTTTACTGCCAACCGTCGGTAGGTCAAGTCGTCCTGCAAGTGAAAACACTTCATGTTGATCAAATAAAAATTTAACATTCAACTCTATGGATAACTCTATGGATAACTGGTTACAAGAGTCTTTTATTGTGAGGTAAATAAAGGGTGGATGAAAATAGCCACTTTTTATTTAACAATCTCTGAATCTTTTTCTTTGAAAATAATTATTATTTACTTGACGAACAATTTTATTATTTGCATATCAGAGTTTTTTCAACATTTCTTAAAACTTCACAAATCTGAGAACTAAAAACTAAATTAGAAATGAGGCTTTCTAATTTAACTGATGCAGTCGTCTACTAAAACCATATAAAAACCTTTACTCCGCTTTCATACAAAAGCTCACCTCAGCCAACTTTTTCACTTTCTCCAAGTCATCATCATTGTCCACACAGTTGTTAGCCACCAATTGTTTGAAGAAACTTTGACAAGGTGGAGTATCAATATCCAGGTAGTAAATAAGTGCTTCTCTCATACTACATACAGGTAGCCTAGTATCATCTTCCCACTTCTTCTTTTCTTCAATAACATAGAAAATTTTTCCTCTAAACACTATAATACACGATAATTGTAGAACAAAGCTTTACCTGGCTTTAAACTTAAACTGTATTGCTGTAACTGTTTGTGGTAAACACACAGACAATAAAGCAAATGGTGCCTAGTAAACACTCTGTTAGTGAATCAAAGTTTACAAAAGCCCAGTGTAGTTTCCATGGCTGTGATATTCTGAAATTCCTCACCATCTTTAGTATAACCCAACGTCTCTAAGCCAATGGGATCCAAAGGTGTGACTTCTGCGGGTAAGATAGTATGTTCTAGAATCAACTCTACATTCTCAAGATGATTTGTAGGAAACACAGCCGCGTGATCTCCTGGTTTATATGGCAGCGGTTTCTGGGTAGTCAGTTCCACCAGAATGGTCTCCTTGCTGCATCGACAAATAACAATATTAAGGTGGCAGCAATAAACATTTACTTCTTCAGAAATTGCATAAAAAATTTTTGTCAATAGCCTTCATATGTCTTCAATAGTGCACATGTACAACTGTATACAAAGCTCCATGATTCATTTAAAGTTAGCCTCAGGCTCCCATTCAGCTACAACTTACGTGGCATTGGGGGCGGTAAGAGACTTCACAATCTTAGCTTCACATTTTTCAACAACTTTATTGTGTATCAACTTGAGAGCATCAGCTACAGAACATTTCTCTGCTGCCGACTTGAGAACTCTGTAGTTATTCTCGTTGTATTCCATCACCTCTGTAACCCTCATTGCCATGTGAATATCTTTGGTGTCGATACAGAAAGTCTCACAAGCTGTTTGGAATACGGTGTTACTCCACGTGCTGTAGGTAGAATATACAACAGCTTTAACAAATAATAGTATCAATCACTCAGCAATATCAAAAAGTGTTAAAACACAACATTTTAAGTTGTACAAATGTTTCTGAGTATTCTCTGGAAGTATCTCCCGCAGTAAAAGCGTACCAGTTAAGTCTCTCTTGATATAGCTAGCATTATTGTAGCTGTTCAGGGTTCTAAATGTTTCAAAACCTTTGAAGCTAGCTTGCTACCAGAAATTTTTTCCTAATTTTGCTCTGGTTGTCTGACATTAAATGAATTGCTGGAAGAAAGGCAGAAATCCAATTATGCTACACCAATCTACTCTCTTACCAGATAAAACAGTTTGTCTCAAAAGATGCCGAGGTTTTGCATTTGCTTAGTTACATACAACTGTTGTGAATTTTAGTGTAATCTACTTTTGTGCACGCACGCACTGTACTTACATTCTGGCATCCTTATATTAATTAACCATTAGATGATCAAAATGGTTGGAATCAATGATACCGAATTGATCGATCCTGCGTGTGAGTCAGTACCAACCCTGTATGAAGCAGTACCGACCATGTATAGAGCTATACCTATCCGGTGTGAGTCATTACCGACCTTGCAGCGCCGGCAGGAAGTGACTCAGCATAGGCTGAGAGTATTAAAGTAGCCTTGGAGAAGCAGGAAGCCATATCTAGGAAGTAACCACCAATAAACCGGACGAAAGGACAAGAACGGAGGCTAGTAAAGACCAGAGACCAGGGACAGGAAGTAGCTAGGCCTTTGATTGGCTCAGTAGCTTGTAACTCCACCTACCCTTACATAGCGCCATACCTATTTAGCCATATACCAGCTATCTGATTTGTTATCTGTTTATATTTGATTGTCCATTCGTTCATTATGTATTATTGTTATGTGATTGCTTAGTACTCATAATCACTTCCTGTAAATTGCCTATAAAAGGCAGAACTTGTGCTTTGTTAGATCAGTAAACCAGTTTTACTAACTTGTTTTATTCTGGATGAGTAAATGCATAGATACTCAACAGTACTGAGTTATGCGTCTGAGCCAAGGACTCAGATAACAATTTTGACTCTACTAGTGGTAGAGTCAAAAGTACTTTTCTACACATCTCTCGTTATCATACCGACCGCTGTTGTCACATGATAAAAGACAGCTGGTGGCAGCATACCTGTCGGATTGCTACCGACACTAGTTAGTGGGTTTCAGTCCCCAAAATCCACTACACAACGATGTTTAACCAGTGGGCACTTCAAACGTTGCCTGAGACGCTTCATTCACCTATTTAGTACCATTTAAAAATACTTTCTTCTCTCCCAAACAGAATTGACAGTTTAATTTTACCTGAACTCCTTCTCTTGGTTCTTCAGAGCGTCTCCTGTGGCAAAAGGTAGAATACCGTCAAAGCCCATTCCATGATGTAGTAGTGAATCTACTTCTCTGGCAAACTGACAATAGCTGTGTGGGTAGGCGCTAGAGCCCAGTCCAAATGTGGCAAACCTAAATTGGAGTTGAATAGACGTATAAGGGCTGTTATGTACATAAGTATATATAACTGAAGCATACATGGACATATGAACAGACATATAAATGCTAGCAGGCATTTATAAGACCAGATGTGAATAAATGTACACAAGTATACACGTTCATGCCTACAGATGTACGTAGCGTAAACATGTAAACTTACTTACGTACTCGCATCCACATGCACACATGAACACACATACATACATGCACATATGTGGATAATTAAAGTATACTCACCAAACGCCGTAGCTAAAAAATAAACAAGTTTTGTAATTGAGGCGTTGCAGAAGTAATATAAAAATACAAGATTCAGTTTGAGGCTTTAAAAGTTTGTTAAACAAACCATTTATTTAGTAATACCTGTTTGGATGGTTCTATTTGTTTAAAAAATAGTCACTATAACACTAATATTTAATCAAAACTATGATTCTTTAATTTTAATTAAAATGACGAACAAAGCCATTTTTTGTAATATGACGAAATCTATCTTTCAAATTGGTAAAACTTGTACCATAATTGGCATAAGAATCTCATATATGTTGTTGTTGCTAAACGATATCTGGTTTGCGGGAACGTTACCGACTATTGGTGGTATAGCCCACAGTACTAAGCATTCACCCCAAGTATCTCAATATTCCACTTACTTCATGTCCCCTCTACAACAGAAAGCAGCAACAGTTTAGTGACCAGACATGAGCATTTTTCCGAGTAAAGGCAAACGTATTTAAGAGAATCGCAGAAAACCTTTTCCGTCAATGAGATGTGAACCCAGAACTTTGGATCTGAAATTCAAGCACTCACACCATCAGTTTCCGATGGCTAAGACTTGTAAACACCTGATTGTTGCTTTTCATTTGGTTCACGCCAAAAGACTTGATCACAAAGCATGATTGAACAAAAAATTCCCACTGCCATTACCACACCCCAATCGTCTCAACAGCAGGTGGTAGGCTAAACCATTGCACCATCGAGTAACATAAACGTAATTCATTTTTGTTGTGCTAACCTTTAATGTCACACATTCTGGTTGGAAAAAGTTGCAAACTTCAGATGAGTAAGTTTACTCACATGTTGTTGAGGCTTGCACCGTAGGACAGCTGCTGCTTTCTCATATCTTTCTCTTTGGCCGCATAGGCTGATAGCACCTCAAAAAACTCTCGTCCATTCTCTGGAGGGTCACCATTGCCAAAAGTACTAGCAATGACGATGACTAGCGTTTCAGATTTAAGTAAAGTGCAGTCATAGTCACTCATGCAGACCACCTACAATGTACTTAGTAACTAGAGATATATCTAGTTATAGTCACTCATACAGACCACCTACAATGTACTTAATATCTAGAGATATATCTAGTTATAGTCACTCACACAGACCACCTACAATGTACTTAATAACTAGAGATATATCTAGTTATAGTCACTCACACAGACCACCTACAATATACTTAATAACTAGAGATATGTCTAGTTATATCTACATGTATACTATTTTATAAATTCAAATTTGGTAACAAATGATGTAATGACTCTCCTACAATAAAAATCATGGATGCCCAGATCTTATGGAGCATGTTTTATGATGAAAAATTCAAAACAATTGTGGCAAAGTAAAATACAGAATAAAACACAAACAATACCTTTGCATTAAACGCTTGATTGAACACTTTACACAAATTGTTAGCAAAGTGCTCAGAAATTCCAGTTTCAGATGCATATAGTATGGTGCAGGGAATCCTCTTCATGAGAGCTCTGCTCATGAACATGGTGGTAATTCTGATTGACCTAAAATGAAAGAGATTTAAAGCAACATAAATATGACACTGAATTAGTAAAAAAGTTCCCAAACAATATTTACATATATATTAATATTGTAACAATAAATAATATGCATGCATGCTTGTAAATATTTTATAGGAAAACAATATGTATAGTAAAAATAATGACAAGCAGAAGCAAATATTCTTTCAATTATAAGTATTAAACTGCACAAAAAAGTGGTTTGATCATAAGCTTTCATTTATTTGGAACAAATAGCTCATAAGTTGTAGAGCAAAGTGTATTTGGGTGGAGTTTTCCTCTCAATCGCTGATTAAAAAGGCAATCTTTGAGTAATCTCTATAAGTAAAATTGGCAGCTTTCCAAGCAAGCAGCCTAATGCTAATGCTCAATTTCATCTGAATGTACTATGATACCATGTTTTGACACACTGCAAACTTCAATATCTTTGGTCAGACTGCAACTCAGTCAAAGAATTTCTGTCATCACATTGTCACAAGCTTGGTATTTAAAAACTACAAGAAAATTATACTGCAGGCAACTATTACTAAAGGGGCTCTAACTGCAAGTAATGCAAAATTTTCTTCCAACTTTACAACTTTCTCTTAGTTTCGCATGCCTCAGAATCAGTAAAACTCGCAATTATTTAAAAAAAATTTACGCTTATTTTATAGAGAAAAAAATCTGTTTTAATATTTGTGTACGTCTAGTAAGTAGGCTAATGACCCTCATCTAGAAATTATGGAGTTCTTATGATTAGTGAATGTGTTCTTCAGCAGTCGAGGAGCAAAAACAGGGCTTTGAAGAAGTGTGCTAAAAATAGTACGGGCAGAACACTACAAATTTTACAACTTTGAAAAAATATATAGTCTAAACTAAAAATTGTGAGAACCTAACGTACATACTACATTTGATAACTTTTTTCAATCAGAACTTAAGCTCAGGCTGGCTAAAGTTTGACGAAAACTTTGTAAAATAAAAGTAATACAAGTGACTGGAATGACAGCCACCCAGATTGAATTTCTGCTTAAATATTTTGTGAGAATCAAAATATTTATAGTAACAATGATCATAATAATAATTGAAGTTTTAATTATAATCAACTGCTTGGAGGTTTTTGTTTTGCTTGCAGCTGACAATTATCATAAAGGATGGTGACTAACATGCGTACAATAATTATTCATCTATGGCCAACATAGACATGGAGACAAGGACCGCCCTAAATAGTACAGTTACATTCACTTACTTTGCCACTATGTTGAAGCTGAGCTTCTTTCTAGCCATTGTAGCATCCTTCCACACATGATCGAGCCAGGGAGCTGGCTATTAAACAAAAATGGCGTCTGATTATTTATCATCCAAGTTTATTATTTACTCAAACCATTGGATTTTATTGAATTAATTATCTTTGGCAAAAACTTTATTTCCTAAACAATAAAACCAAAAGCCATGCATACATCACATATAACATCACATGTTGGAGTGGCAGTGGACTTTACAAACATGATTATTTAACATAAAGTTTCGTGGCATGAAACAGTCAGTAGGCTTTGCTAGTAACAACCTGGTAGTCGTAGGCAGGCTTTAGTTTGTAGTTGAGCATCTCCTGATGATGTACTTGTGTAAGAGAGCCTCCTATTGGTGGATTTATCCACACCCAGTCCCCAGGACAGCCCCCTCTGGTCTTTGTCTCATTGGCCATGTGTCTCATGAAGGACTCAGATGCTGTGTGGTGGTCTACTATGGTCACTCTGTCTCTCTGTATTCAGTCAACATAACTTACTACAATAGTCAGTTACAGTATAGCTAGTCACTAGTAACTTGTGGGTTGTCTTCTCCTACCTGGAAACTGTAAGCAATGGCAATGTTCAACTCAATCGCTGTGCTGTCCTTCCAGTAGAATGTTGGCTGGTTTGTGTCAAAACCCAAGCACTCTGCAATCTCCTAGAAAAAATAGTTTAAAGGGAAATGATATTGTCCCTTTCATTTAGGCTTAGAATACATAAATGTATCTGTATGCGTATGTGCATGTGTGTGTATGTGCGTATGTGCGTATGTGCATATGTGCGTATGTGTGTATGTATATGTGGATTATTTGCATATTGTGTATTATACACATAAACTAGCTTCTACTTTGTTGAAGGTAGAGATTACCTGAAGCAAATCATATCTGCTGGGATCAGATAAATCTTTCATTATTTCGGTAGTCATGTACCAGCCACTGAATCCACATGAATTATAGACTATGCCTCCACAATCCATGTACATATTGGTAACACCGGGTACTGCATACCACTCCAAACCCAGCTCCGCAAACTGTTTGTGTCTAAAGTCACATGAGCAAAAGTTTACTCGCTGGTAAACGTAAGATACTGTTCGAATGTATGAATGGACACGTTTACAAAGTACTCAAGCGGTTATCAAGGGTTGTCTTACCTTTACAAAAAAGCATAGACCATAGACATAGACAAGAACTATTTCACATTCAAGCAGTATAAGTAACAGAGCCTATATTCAACACTCACTTGGGGTGACGTAGTTTCACTCTCAGCACCAGATCATCTGGTATATGATAGTATTCTGGGTCAGCATCTCCATACTGTAACACCATTGGTAGAATGTCAAACCTGCTTCTCTTTCCTTTCCATCCTACAAATGCAGTCATACAATTATAGAATGTAACAGTTTTAAAATAACAATGATGGCTTGGCCAAAAATTGACTGGAATAGCTTGCCTAGTTTAAGACAAATTTTTGTAAACTCAAGGTTGGCGGGGTCTCCTAGCACCGTCCCATCCTCTTTAGGATAGCCAGCATAAGAAATAAACTGAGGGTTCCATATTCTACAGGGTGGTTTATTGTTCACTGTCTGACCAAAGAGTGTGATTGCAGAGCTATAAATAGATGATTATATCATGGGTACATGCTTTATTAATAATGCTTTAGAGCTCTCAAAACCTCGACAATAAAACAAACTCCACTAATGAACAATATACATATAAGCAGCTTCAAGTCTTCGGTTATGATTATTTTTTAGGAGTGATTGAAACCTCATGAGCAGTCTGAGGTTTGCTGTAGATGAAACTAGACTGAGACTCTTTATTCGGAGTAACCAAGAGAGTATTTCGAAGAAACAAAAAGTGCGTTTATTAAATCTGGAATTTGAATCTAAGATTTCAGCCTTAAAAACTACAATGTCAATGGCCAGACCTCTAAGTCGTTGATGCTTGCATGGCCTGAAAACACGCAATATTAAAAATAATCATCAATATCCATTTGTTTATTTATGAATATCTATTTACGGAAAGCTTTAATCAGGAAGAAAGAAAGTCCTCAGCTGTTCTTAAATCCTAGTTTTTTCCTTTGGAGGGTCACACACTTAACCGTGAAATCATTTAACCAAGCAAAACTGACAGCCGCTGTTGATGGAAAGCACTTGTAGCGTACCTGTCCTACATACAACGAAAAAATTTTCACTTTGCTACAAATCGTGTGAAAAATTTGTAATTTTCACAATTACATACTTCTTGCCCCCAAAACACCATATCCCATATTTCTTCCAAATGACAATAGTTTTCTTTTTTGGTAAACCGTTAACAAAGGGCTCTTGGCTAGAGAGCTTTTCAAGTGTCAGTTTTCAAGGTGTAAAATCTCCTTGCTCTGGGTGCTAAGAAATGGATGTTTATTTGCGGTGAAATTTGGTCTATCCCAGTGTACTTTCCGCTCTCCTACTACCCTGTCACCCCAATCCTCCCCAAACCTCCCCACCCCTATAGAGGAAGTCAGCAAGTCTCCTCTCTCCTCTCACGCCAATATTTGTAGCCTAACCCTGCAGTCAAAAAAGTACATGACTCTCCCTCCCCGGACCTCTCAACCTAGCCTAATTGTGTGGAGATCCTACAGACTGGGCCCTAATTCTTTGCCCCTGTGTCTCCTAAATCTCAACTTTCTGGTGCGAAATGAAGTTTTCTGATCCTCTGCAATAAGTAAGCTGAAGTTGGCAAATGACACTTGAGTTGTCTTCCCTTGGGGACACAACTCTCCAAGAAGCAAATGCGTAGCAGGCACCGGAACCCCGTATGCTGCGGATAGATGTACTAGAGGAGAGTTGTTGCGAAGAATTAAATAGGAAAAACTGGCAGACTCATTAGGAAAGTGACTATGCGAGACACCGATACTTCTACTGGCTATGGACCAATCAGATGGTGCCATTTTCAACTGCACCCTACTCTATAACTAGGAGCCTAATGCTCAGTTATTGTTAGTAGGTAGTTAGGTGTGACTGTGAATACACATTCTGTACTCTTTGTATCTTTACCTTATATTAAGTTTTTATATATAACCTTATCATCGACTAATACTTCTGACCAGTTGTCTTGGTCACATCCGGTGGTTGGTTGGTAGAAGTGGTTGGTAGAAGTGGTTGGTAGAAGTGGTTGGTGACATACCAAGGTCAAGACAGTCAAAAAACCTTCTAGTTGTCTTAATAGCTGATTTATATTGTTAGTTTTCTTACTAAAGCTCTCTCCACAGTTCACATCACTCATTGCCTCCCTAGTACAATTGCTTAGATAAGTACGACACTGAAACTCTCTAAACATCTAAACTTTTATTTCAATGCAATCACAGTCATACACAAGCTATACAGATCAGAGTTACGATTTTTTGATTGTGCCTCATTATTATTTTTGGCCATCATCCTGTAAAAATAGAATAGCTGTTTTGTCACTAAAATTAGAAAACTGAAAGCTCAAATGTTTTGTAAAGACTACATATATGGTTATATGTTACAAGTTTTGTTTTATACTTGAGTGCTTCATTCTACTTCTAAAACTTGAAAATGAAAAAACTTTAAACAGTTATCTGCGATTGCTTTGACGTCCCAATTGATGCATTGGTACACTATGTTACATCCGCAAATTTTAGGTGAATTGATCAATTATTAGATATCGATAGATAGATAAAACAAGTCATCACAACAAATGTTGCCAGTTTTCGTCAACCACTACTCTACTTTTGTCAACCTCCACTATCATGTATATGTGCTAGCAGTATTGCCCATCACATTCAATAAGGCAGCCCGCTCTGTTATCACCTTGCTCTCTCAACCCCACTCCAACTTTCGCATGTCAACTCTATTCCTGCAGTGCTCTTCCCCCTTCACTCTCCGCCCATTCTGCTCTATATCTCACCTTTTACCTTGGTCTACCCTTTCCCTGTTTCACCTCTGCCCGCTCTACCCTCTCTCTCCACTCAATTTCATTGCACATGGAGATCACTACTGAAGCAATCAACTTGCAAAAACTGTGTTATGAAACAATGTTGCATTCTATGGAAATGGACAAAAATAATGGAGATATAAACCAGCATGGAATTATTACTTAATTGACAATCAAACCATCTAATATAAGCTAAAGGTTACTTTTTGTAATTGTTCTCCAAATACGCGATAAAAGATCACTAAATCTGCAAATATCTCCAGTTGAGAACAAATGGTAAGGTCTGGTAGTACAACAAACTGCTCCAATGAGATGTTTTTACAGAATTCATTTTTATTCCTGTTATTGTAGGGCTTCGGGCATAAGTCAAAGTGAAAGGGCTTCTGGCATAAGTCAAAGTGGAATTACAGACAAACAAACACACACACAACCAGACATTTTTTGTTTGTTTTTGGAATTATTTTCAAACTTGACTAGCTGTGATTTGGAAAATCCTAAAAGTTTATTTCATTGAAGTTATCCATTTTAACGATTAGCTGTTTACTATGCGAAAATTTTGCATCTCTGTCTACAACGGTTTTTATTGGGGAGAATGTGAGAAGTTGGCAAAAGACTAAAAATAAAACAATTTGAAATAGCTGGTAGAATAAAAGTATTGCAGATTCTTTAAAAGACTAATTGATAATGTATTGATTAACGAAACATAGCAGATTACTCAAAGTATATTAATATTGCTGATAATCAACTACTTTAGTTGTATCGATTAATCTTAGCGTCGAACTTAGTTTATTGAATCAAGTCAATAAAAGCTTATTTTTTGTATTCGTTAGTTTTAGAGTAAGATTAATTTGAACAATGTAAAGATTAATACCAATTAATCTTAATCACTTACCGAATAATCCCTCTGTTTGTGGCATACTTGAGATGTTGGCATATTGAGTTGAACATCTCAGTCGCTGAGGTCACGTTTCGACAGTCAAAGAACTGTATGATAAAAATTATATTTACATAGACTTTTGATTAGTTTTGTGTTAACGCAAAGTGGTGTGAGAAAGGAGTTCTGTATGCCATAAGATAGAATGAGAACTAACTGATTTTGGAGAGTAATATAAATCATAAATTTTTTAAAGAAAGCAAAGGTATAAAATTGTAAGATTATTGAATTTTTAGGAGCATATATGGAGTAGGTATTATTGTTTGGCTGTATAAATGCTGAACAGAAGCCCACCTCTATACCTACAGTTAATAACCATGTGACAAACTGAGAAAGCTTTCTCTGAGTGGAAATACCTGCATGTTAGCCCATTGTATTCTACCAATACATCTTGTGGCATTTCTCCAAGCTAGCTGAGCTCCATAAGTGACCTCAGGTAGAGTCTGTTCGTAGGTGCCCGTAGCCATTATAGTTTTGTGCACGGTATTTAATCTTTCTTTCTTATGAGTCCCACTCAAGCTACAGCCAGGACAAAATAATTTTTTTAAATATACTTAAAACGGTGAAGCATAAAGCGGTATATATATTTGACTTTTCAAATGTGCCCTTGTCCGATGACATCAATATTTGTACCTGGATGTTACGAGACCAATAAAACAACTTTAACATGGCAATCACATATCTAATCACTCACTCACCCTTCAGGTAGAGTGTCATAATACTCGTTGAGAAAGACTTCAGCTTCCTCCCAGACTGACTCTTTGCTCGGAGCTTCCTTTACAAACACTCCATCTCTCCTCATCATAGACCCACGGCAGACTTTCTTTTGACAGCGTAGGTGAGGCAACGCCTGCATCAATAAACAATCTTTCAATATTTATTCAAAGCAGTCAGAAATAAAACAAAACGTTAAAGTAAGTAAAAAAAATTATGCAATTCAAAGCTCCCACCTCAACAGCTTTGTTGTGTAGAGTGTCTTCAATGCCAAGGGATTCATTTTGTAGGTTGTGCAGGTAAATCTGGTTTTGTTTCATCTTTGGAGTTGTCTGTTCCTCTTTGGAGCAACCAGTTTCACCAAAGATGCCATTTTTACTGACATGCTACATAAGAGAAATCAGTGTTAAATAATCGCTTTTTATAGAGCTAACTTTTTCATTCTATGTAGTTAAATTTTTTATGTATAAGCCAAACACAAATGTAAAAGACCAGTTACTCGCAAAGTTTCAAGATGGCTCCATGCTCCAAAGGTCTTTACCGTGTAATATGTTTGGTTGGCAATAAAAATAAACTGTTTTTTCATGTTAGTTTCTATTCCGATTATAATTTATAAGTAACCACTAGATGCTGGTCACAAGGCAGGCTGTCTTGTGCAAAGGCCTCGAGTTTAAAGTCTAGACAGGTATGTGCTGCTTTAAACCGTTGCTGAAACACTGATACCTGAATGGGAAGTGCCCAGCAACAAATCTTGAGAATTCAACTCTGTGCAGTCACAGTCATGAATATGAGACATACAATAATCAAGTTGTCACTGTACAGCCATCTTTATTCAAATCATGATCAAGAAAACACAAAAAAAACTTTTGTTTTAATTTTTTTCTAATTTCCACACAATTTTGAACAGAGCAGTGTTCAGTGCTTAGATTGAAAAAACGATTTCAATTGTGTGTTTGTACCAGCTGGCTAAACAATTTGTGGGCCTTCATTTGTTGTGTAATTGCCATTGAGCAGAATTTTGAGGTAGGTGCAGAACTGCCTATTTTGCGGCGTAGCCCATGTTTTTTTTCCTATCTAACTAACAAAAATCGTCTACCTTTTGTCCCCAAGAGTATTATCGCAATAAATCGCCAGTTTTGCACCTGAATGAGAATTTTGTGATCACATATGATATCACAGCAATCATTACCTACCTACTATTATCTAAAGGTATAAAACCGGAAAATGCTGCCATAAATCTTTACTGTTCACAACAGAGTTCAATTTGGTTTATTTTCTTAATTGGCATACCTTGAAAGCCAATTATTTAATTTAGAGAAAAATCGTTATATATTTTTGTTAAGGTTAAAAGCATTATGCTAATAGTTTGTGCTAACCAATTATTATTTGAGAAACGGTTATAAGAACTATGAAACAAACTTTCACATAATTCACAATCAACAAAGAAGCATTTAAAGACTCTAAAAAAGTACATCTGACCACACTAGATTAGACTCCAAAAGTTACTTGCCTGGCCTTCCATTTCACAAGCTCACTTGATGAACTCCGCCAACCAAATGATTAAAATAATTTATTGCCCTTTTAGCGAGGTTTGAGAGGTTAAAGTGCCTGTGTAAATAATGTGACCAACATAGTATGTCCCAGAACTATATATATGTGTGTGTTAAGGCCGATGTTTTGCATCGAAAGGCCTTGCAATGGGCGTGTCCACTTTGGCAAATCGTGGGGCCTGTTCGTGAGCATAACCAACATGTTGGTCTATGCCCGATGCCGAAGAAACATCGGCGTTCTCTGATTAGTTGAAACAAAATATTTTCCCAAGCTCATCAAGTTTAATCATTTACAACACATTTCCGTTAGAGTTTTTGTAAACAACGAGCATCCACTGCAAACTCCGAAGAAAGTATTATGTTATAATAAAATTTGAGCCGTGAATTAATTTTACATGGCTCATAGAACAGTGGTAATTGATAATTTCAACATTACTTAGTATAAATATAATGATAATTAAAATTAATAACAAGTACAACAACAATAAAATAAAATTTATCATTACATCATTTATTATAAATAATGAATAATCACAATATCTGGAAGATTTAATAATAAACAGAACCAAAAAAATATTGATGGCAATGTTTTCATGATGAACAAAAACATCCATGCATAAAAGTGAAATTGTTCTTCAATTATTGTTATTATTGTAATGATTATTATATCAGGGAAACAAATAGTTCATTGTCGGAAATCAAACAGGCAAAAACCCGCACTTTGTGTCGTGTGATTGGCTAATTCAGTCGCAGCTCACAGATGTGCTTCAGTACATCGACATGCTACTTTGGCCTGTGTAGCCACCTGCACATAGTTACAAACCATCGTATAAGCACATCGGCACCAAAACATTGGTGCAGTGTAGCCACTTCTTTAGTTATATATATGTGTGTGTTAGTTATATATATGTGTGTATTAGTTATATATATGTGTGTGTGTGTTAGTTATATATATGTGTGTGTGTTAGTTATATATATGTGTGTGTTAGTTATATATGTGTGTGTGTTAGTTATATATATGTGTGTATTAGTTAAATATGTGTGTGTGTTAGTTATATATATGTGTGTGTGTTAGTTATATATGTGTGTGTGTTAGTTATATATATGTGTGTGTTAGTTATATATATGTGTGTGTTAGTTATATATATGTGTGTGTATTAGTTATATATATGTGTATTAGTTATATATATGTGTGTATTAGTTATATATGTGTGTGTATTAGTTATATATGTGTGTGTGTTAGTTATATATATGTGTGTGTTAGTTATATATATGTGTGTGTATTAGTTATATATATGTGTATTAGTTATATATATGTGTGTATTAGTTATATATGTGTGTGTATTAGTTATATATGTGTGTGTGTTAGTTATATATATGTGTGTGTTAGTTATATATATGTGTGTATTAGTTAAATATGTGTGTGTGTTAGTTATATATATGTGTGTGTGTTAGTTATATATGTGTGTGTGTTAGTTATATATATGTGTGTGTTAGTTATATATATGTGTGTGTTAGTTATATATATGTGTGTGTATTAGTTATATATATGTGTATTAGCTATATATATGTGTGTATTAGTTATATATGTGTGTGTATTAGTTATATATGTGTGTGTGTTAGTTATATATATGTGTGTGTTAGTTATATATATGTGTGTGTATTAGTTATATATATGTGTATTAGTTATATATATGTGTGTATTAGTTATATATGTGTGTGTATTAGTTATATATGTGTGTGTGTTAGTTATATATATGTGTGTGTTAGTTATATATATGTGTGTGTTAGTTATATATATGTGTGTGTATTAGTTATATATATGTGTATTAGTTATATATGTGTGTGTGTTAGTTATATATATGTGTGTGTTAGTTATATATATGTGTGTGTTAGTTATATATATGTGTGTGTATTAGTTATATATGTGTGTGTATTAGTTATATATGTGTGTGTATTAGTTATATATATGTGTGTATTAGTTATATATATGTGTGTGTTAGTTATATATGTGTGTGTATTAGTTATATATATGTGTGTATTAGTTATATATATGTGTGTATTAGTTATATATATGTGTGTGTTAGTTATATATGTGTGTGTATTAGTTATATATATGTGTGTGTGTTAGTTATATATGTGTGTGTGTTAGTTATATATGTGTGTGTATTAGTTATATATATGTGTGTATTAGTTATGTATGTGTATGTATTAGTTATTTATATGTGTGTTATATATATGTGTGTATTAGTTATATATGTGTGTGTATTAGTTATATATATGTGTGTATTAGTTATATATATGTGTGTATTAGTTATATATGTGTGTGTATTAGTTATATATATGTGTGTATTAGTTATATATATGTGTGTGTATTAGTTATTTATGTGTGTATTAGTTATATATATGTGTGTGTTAGTTATATATATATATGTGTGTATTAGTTATATATGTGTGTGTATTAGTTATATATATGTGTGTATTAGTTATATATGTGTGTGTATTAGTTATATATATGTGTGTGTATTAGTTATATACATGTGTGTATTAATTCTATATATGTGTGTATTAGTTATATATGTATGTATTAGTTATATATATGTGTGTATTAGTTATATATATATGTGTGTATTAGTTATATATAGTGTGTATTAGTTATATATGTGTGTGTATTAGTTATATATATGTGTGTATTAGTTATATATGTGTGTGTATTAGTTATATATATGTGTGTATTAGTTATATATGTGTGTGTATTAGTTAT
Organism: Cryptosula pallasiana; assembly: GCA_945261195.1. Taxonomy (NCBI): domain Eukaryota; kingdom Metazoa; phylum Bryozoa; class Gymnolaemata; order Cheilostomatida; family Cryptosulidae; genus Cryptosula; species Cryptosula pallasiana. Next base: position 14,504,104 of record OX183133.1, on the reverse strand, counting down.
ATATATGTGTGTATTAGTTATATATGTGTGTGTGTTAGTTATATATAAGTGTGTATTAGTTATATATATGTGTGTGTGTTAGTTATATATATGTGTGTATTAGTTATATATGTGTGTGTGTATTAGTTATATATATGTGTGTATTAGTTATATATATGTGTGTATTAGTTATATATGTGTGTGTATTAGTTATATATATGTGTGTGTATTAGTTATATATATGTGTGTATTAGTTATATATGTGTGTATTAGTTATATATGTGTGTGGATTAGTTATATATATGTGTGTGTATTAGTTATATATATGTGTGTGTATTAGTTATATATATGTGTGTATTAGTTATATATGTGTGTATTAGTTATATATGTGTGTGTATTAGTTATATATATGTGTGTGTATTAGTTATATATGTGTGTGTATTAGTTATATATATGTGTGTATTAGTTATATATGTGTGTGTATTAGTTATGTATGTGTATGTATTAGTTATTTATATGTGTGTTATATATATGTGTGTATTAGTTATATATGTGTGTGTGTATTAGTTATATATATGTGTGTATTAGTTATATATATGTGTGTATTAGTTATATATGTGTGTGTGTGTTAGTTATATATATGTGTGTATTAGTTATATATATGTGTGTTATATATATGTGTGTATTAGTCATATATGTGTGTGTATTAGTTATATATATGTGTATGTATTAGTTATATATATGTGTGTGTATTAGTTATATATATGTGTGTATTAGTTATATATGTGTGTGTATTAGTTATATATGTGTGTGTATTAGTTATGTATGTGTATGTATTAGTTATATATGTGTGTGTATTAGTTATATATATGTGTGTATTAATTATATATATGTGTGTATTAGTTATATATGTATGTATTAGTTATATATATGTGTGTATTAGTTATATATGTGTGTGTATTAGTTATGTATGTGTGTGTTAGTTATATATATGTGTGTTAGTTTTATATATGTGTGTATTAGTTATATATGTGTGTGTGTATTAGTTATATATATGTGTGTATTAGTTATATATGTGTGTGTATTAGTTATGTATGTGTATGTATTAGTTATATATGTGTGTGTATTAGTTATATATATGTGTGTATTAATTATATATATGTGTGTATTAGTTATATATGTATGTATTAGTTATATATATGTGTGTATTAGTTATATATATGTATGTATTAGTTATTTAAATGTGTGTATTAGTTATATATGTGTGTGTATTAGTTATATATATGTGTGTATTAGTCATATATGTGTGTGTATTAGTTATGTATGTGTATGTATTAGTTATATACATGTGTGTATTAGTTATATATATGTATGTATTAGTTATTTATATGTGTGTATTAGTTATATATGTGTGTGTATTAGTTATATATGTGTGTGTTAGTTATATATATGTGTGTGTTAGTTATATATATGTGTGTTAGTTTTATATATGTGTGTATTAGTTATATATGTGTGTGTGTATTAGTTATATATATGTGTGTATTAGTTATATATATGTGTGTGTATTAGTCATATATATGTGTGTATTAGTTATATATATGTGTGGATTAGTTATATATATATGTGTGTATTAGTTATATATATGTGTGTATTAGTCATATATGTGTGTGTATTAGTTATGTATGTGTATGTATTAGTTATATACATGTGTGTATTAATTCTATATATGTGTGTATTAGTTATATATGTATGTATTAGTTATATATATGTGTGTATTAGTTATATATATATGTGTGTATTAGTTATATATAGTGTGTATTAGTTATATATGTGTGTGTATTAGTTATATATATGTGTGTATTAGTTATATATGTGTGTGTATTAGTTATATATATGTGTGTATTAGTTATATATGTGTGTGTATTAGTTATATATATGTGTGTATTAGTTATATATGTGTGTGTGTTAGTTATATATAAGTGTGTATTAGTTATATATATGTGTGTGTGTTAGTTATATATATGTGTGTATTAGTTATATATGTGTGTGTGTATTAGTTATATATATGTGTGTATTAGTTATATATATGTGTGTATTAGTTATATATGTGTGTGTATTAGTTATGTATGTGTATGTATTAGTTATTTATATGTGTGTTATATATATGTGTGTATTAGTTATATATGTGTGTGTGTATTAGTTATATATATGTGTGTATTAGTTATATATATGTGTGTATTAGTTATATATGTGTGTGTGTGTTAGTTATATATATGTGTGTATTAGTTATATATATGTGTGTTATATATATGTGTGTATTAGTCATATATGTGTGTGTATTAGTTATATATATGTGTATGTATTAGTTATATATATGTGTGTGTATTAGTTATATATATGTGTGTATTAGTTATATATGTGTGTGTATTAGTTATATATGTGTGTGTATTAGTTATATATTTGTATGTATTAGTTATTTATATGTGTGTATTAGTTATATATGTGTGTGTATTAGTTATATATATGTGTGTATTAGTTATATATGTGTGTGTATTAGTTATATATATGTGTGTATTAGTTATATATATGTGTGTATTAGTTATATATGTGTGTGTTATATATATGTGTGTATTAGTCATATATGTGTGTGTTATATATATGTGTGTATTAGTCATATATGTGTGTGTATTAGTTATATATATGTGTATGTATTAGTTATATATATGTGTGTATTAATTATATATATGTGTGTTATATATATGTGTGTATTAGTCATATATGTGTGTGTATTAGTTATATATATGTGTATGTATTAGTTATATATATGTGTGTATTAGTCATATATGTGTGTGTATTAGTTATATATATGTGTATGTATTAGTTATATATATGTGTGTATTAGTTATATATATGTGTGTGTGTTAGTTATATATATGTGTGTATTAGTTATATATATGTGTGTTATATATATGTGTGTATTAGTCATATATGTGTGTGTATTAGTTATATATATGTGTGTGTATTAGTTATATATATGTGTGTATTAGTTATATATATGTGTGTATTAGTTATATATGTGTGTGGATTAGTTATATATATGTGTGTGTTAGTTATATATATGTGTGTGTTAGTTATATATATGTGTGTTATATATATGTGTGTATTAGTCATATATGTGTGTGTATTAGTTATATATATGTGTATGTATTAGTTATATATATGTGTGTATTAATTATATATATGTGTGTTATATATATGTGTGTATTAGTCATATATGTGTGTGTATTAGTTATATATATGTGTATGTATTAGTTATATATATGTGTGTATTAATTATATATATGTGTGTATTAGTTATATATGTGTGTGTATTAGTTATATATGTGTGTGTATTAGTTATATATGTGTGTGGATTAGTTATATATATGTGTGTGTGTGTATTAGTTATATATGTGTGTGTATTAGTCATATATATGTGTGTATTAGTTATATATATGTGTGTATTAGTTATATATGTGTGTGTATTAGTTATATATATGTATGTATTAGTTATATATATGTGTGTTATATATATGTGTGTATTAGTTATATATGTGTGTGTATTAGTTATATATATGTGTATGTATTAGTTATATATATGTGTGTATTAGTTATATATATGTGTGTATTAATTATATATATGTATGTGTATGTATTAGTTATATATATGTGTGTATTAGTTATATATGTGTGTGGATTAGTTATATATATGTGTGTGTTAGTTATATATATGTGTGTGTTAGTTATGTATGTGTGTTTTAGTTATTTATATGTGTGTATTAGTTATATATGTGTGTGTATTAGTTATATATGTGTGTGTGTTTGTTATATATGTGTGTGTGTTAGTTATATATATGTGTGTATTAGTCATATATGTGTGTGTATTAGTTATGTATGTGTATGTATTAGTTATATACATGTGTGTATTAATTATATATATGTGTGTGTATTAGTTATATATGTGTGTGTATTAGTTATATATATGTGTGTATTAGTCATATATGCGTGTGGATTAGTTATATATGTGTGTGTATTAGTTATATATGTGTGTATTAGTTATATATATGTGTGTGTTAGTTATATATGTGTGTGTATTAGTTATATATGTGTGTGTTAGTTATATATATGTGTGTATTAGTCATATATGTGTGTGGATTAGTTATTTATATGTGTGTATTAGTCATATATGTGTGTGTATTAGTCATATATGTGTGTGTATTAGTTATATATGTGTGTGTATTAGTTATATATGTGTGTGTATTAGTTATATATATGTGTGTATTAGTCATATATGTGTGTGTATTAGTCATATATGTGTGTGGATTAGTTATATATATGTGTGTGTATTAGTTATATATATGTGTGTGTATTAGTTATATATATGTGTGTATTAGTTATATATGTGTGTGTATTAGTTATATATATGTGTGTATTAGTTATATATATGTGTGTATTAGTCATATATATGTGTGTATTAGTTATATATATGTGTGTATTAGTTATATATATATGTGTGTATTAGTCATATATGTGTGTGGATTAGTTATTTATATGTGTGTATTAGTCATATATGTGTGTGTATTAGTCATATATGTGTGTGTATTAGTTATATATGTGTGTGTATTAGTTATATATGTGTGTGTATTAGTTATATATATGTGTGTATTAGTCATATATGTGTGTGTATTAGTCATATATGTGTGTGGATTAGTTATATATATGTGTGTGTATTAGTTATATATATGTGTGTGTATTAGTTATATATATGTGTGTATTAGTTATATATGTGTGTGTATTAGTTATATATATGTGTGTATTAGTTATATATATGTGTGTGTATTAGTCATATATGTGTGTGTATTAGTCATATATATGTGTGTATTAGTTATATATATGTGTGTATTAGTTATATATATGTGTGTGTATTAGTCATATATGTGTGTGTGTATTAGTCATATATGTGTGTGTATTAGTCATATATGTGTGTGTATTAGTCATATATGTGTGTGGATTAGTTATATATATGTGTGTGTATTAGTCATATATGTGTGTGTATTAGTCATATATATGTGTGTATTAGTTATATATATGTGTGTATTAGTTATATATATGTGTGTATTAGTTATATATATGTGTGTGTATTAGTCATATATGTGTGTGTATTAGTCATATATATGTGTGTATTAGTTATATATATGTGTGTATTAGTTATATATATGTGTGTGTATTAGTCATATATGTGTGTGTATTAGTCATATATATGTGTGTATTAGTTATATATATGTGTGTATTAGTTATATATATGTGTGTATTAGTTATATATATGTGTGTGTATTAGTCATATATGTGTGTGTATTAGTCATATATGTGTGTGTATTAGTCATATATGTGTGTGGATTAGTTATATATATGTGTGTGTATTAGTTATATATATGTGTGTGTATTAGTTATATATATGTGTGTATTAGTTATATATGTGTGTGTATTAGTTATATATATGTGTGTATTAGTTATATATATGTGTGTGTATTAGTTATATATACGTGTGTATTAGTTATATATGTGTGTGTATTAGTTATATATATGTGTGTATTAGTTATATATATGTGTGTGTATTAGTTATATATACGTGTGTATTAGTTATATATGTGTGTGTATTAGTTATATATATGTGTGTGTATTAGTTATTTATGTGTGTATTAGTTATATATATGTGTGTATTAGTTATATATGTGTGTGTATTAGTTATATATATGTGTGTTAGTTATATATATATATGTGTGTATTAGTTATATATATGTGTGTATTAATTATTTATGTGTGTATTGGTAATATTTGTGGGTGCATTTTCATTATTCCTGCTTTATAATGAGGTAAATATCTGTGTAAATGGATTTCTGCAACCCACAAATCACTTGAATTTGCTACAGGAAGTGCTCGGACAAATTGGATCAATTAGACAAAGTTCTTAAGTTCTGGCATGGGACACACGATGGGGCAAATTACAAAATATATTTATTGCATATAACTATTATTACAGTACAATGGCTACCATTAACAATGCAAGATGACACGTCAACTAATACTTAAACAATTGATAATATACAGTTTAGGGCTGTAAACGTGCAAGTTGAAGTGGAGTGTCCTTGTATGGAGTAGTTTTTTCTTTTAGGATGTGTCCTTGCTCTCTAGTACCTTCTGCCTGATTAGTGTACTTTGTTGAGAGCTTGTGTCTCCACTCAACTATCACTGAGTATTCTCCTTTCCTAAAGTGGATTGCTACCCTGGTAATACTGTGTTGGGGTAGCCTTCTATATGTATATGTAGACGATTCTAGGTAGCTTTATTTTGCTTTTTAATATATATACAAGATTTGGGGTAGCTACTGGGTCAGGATCAGAATGTTTTGATAACACATGATAGAAGTCTGGTGTTTTCCCCAATTTTATAGGTACAGTTTCTCCTAGAGGCGAAGGGGAAAGGAGATTTCTATAGGGGTTAGACAAGCAGTGGGGAGAGAAAGGTGTGATGGAAAAGAGTCATTGCTAATAGCAGAGCCTTTGGTCTCCAGTGAGTTGGCTTCAGGTTGTGGAGTAGTTTGTGCCTGTATAAGTTGGTATTTTACAGTATATTCTCCATACCTGAGGATAGTTGGCTGAAGGTAATTGGTGATAAAGCCTCTCAGGTTATGCCCATGTTCATGGCTATGGTAACCACTCTTCTGCCATCTCAAAGTAACTCCCAAGGACAGCACACCTAGTCATACATGCACCAAGTGCAAAGGTAAGGAACTGATTGGTTGTTTGTCTTGTTGTAGAATAATACAAAGCCTTGTAGTTGTGGTTGCTATAAATTTGTTTATTTTATTTCTTTCATTTAGTAACTCCATATTGCTATGTAGAATACCTACAACAACGTACTTTTGACATTACAAGTATTACAAGTATTCGTATTACGTTCGAGTCGTGGACTCTGTGTTTAGAGTGGACATTGATATCGTCTGTGGAATTGGTTCCCAGCTACCCAGGGTAGGGGTAGTAGAAGTAGTTGGAGAGAGGAAAGTAGTAGCAGTGGGTAGGAGTAGTAGGAATAGTCGGGAGAGGCGGAGATACAACACAAGAGGTGTTTGTTGGAATGGAAGTGGAGCGCAGCAACCATTGTGCCAGTAGTAGGTTGACAAAAGCTACTACAATATAGGCTGGGTCAGTTGTTCCCATCAGTGCGGACTATAAAGAGTTGTAAGACGGTCATTCTCTGTCAATCTACACTCTTTTACTTGTGGTGCTGGTTGAGCAGAATACAATGTTGGTTATGGCGACATCTCAGATGAAAAAGTCAGTATTCGTTTGGCTCTCCTAAGTTGGGAAGTTAGAGGCCAGCTTCTAGGGAGTTATCTGTTGCTGCCCCAACCATAGGGTCTCCTGTGAAGAGAGGCAAAGATATAGCCAGGTCTTTTTGCTGACAAGCTATTTGTCTTGTTGTCAACAAATCAGATGCTTGCTTGGTGATGATAGAACCCTAGTGGAATCCAGTGGATGCCATGATAGGAGAAACCTCAATACTCTCTTCGCAGCTCCAATTTATACTACCGCTTTTGTGAAAAGATACTGGGTGGAGGTGCTTGTACTTTTGTTCGTCTGAAGTTTGAATCTAGAGTGATGATAACCTGCTTAATTGGCTCAAAGTCTATGATGGTGGATACTTCTCTGCATGGATCTAGGTTTCTTCTCTGCATTGTGTCTACCGGGCTTTTGCAGACTAGTTGTGAAGCTTTCTGACCTTGATGCAGTTAAGAGCGCTATGGTTTTCTGTTCCATACTGACAGAAGGTGGGGACAAAAATATTGTTCGTTACACAATCAATAGCACCTTTGAAAATAACTCTACTAAACGACACATTGCTGCACAGCCTCATCAACTACGCTATTATTAATAGCATGAATATGCCTGTCGGTTCTCTCTCCTGATTTATCACGTACTCTCCTAAAATTTCTGGAGTACATATTTTCTAATAAAAACTTCTCCCAATCTAACTTTGGTTTCACTTTAGTAAATAATAGACTATGAGATAGCCCAGGATGTACAGTCTTTTCAAATTATCTTTATATACAAAGTTCTCGTTTGTTCTACATAAAAAATTTTATACTCCATTTTATAATGAATGCGTTTGCGAAAGAAATTGGATTTCTCCACAAAAACTAATTGTTGTCCAACTTTATATCTACGCAATCAACCCATTTATATCCTCAAGTTCTGTAGTGATGATTGGGAGCAACTGATCCGAAACACCTTCCACTTTCATAAGCTAATGCGACAGGTATCAGTGTAAAACAGAATAATATGAATTTCACAATTAATTCCTGATATCACCAATGACCCTTTTTGGCACCAGATCCTGTGTACTGCTTACCACAAACCATGTGCAATAGAAGCTAGGCCAAAGCTGCTCCCCACCTATTTTGGAGCTTATATATTTTGGTTTCCCTTTTTACCACAATTTTTCTTGCTTTGGAAACTCGCATATGACTAGCACTTCTTGCCCGTTCATTCAGTAGTGAGTATCTGCCTTGACCACAAATGCCAAACTTACCAAGAGTATCCTTTCCTCACTTAGCCAACTCTTTCTTTGGACTCACACCAACAGCTCTTTAATTACATTAATAACTAGCAGGGCTACAGACCTGTTAGTTAACTCTGTCCATAAGCTTACACTGGTCTAACAGAACCATTAGTTGTTCCGACTAGAATACCATGTTTGTTTGTCTGATAGTTTACCATTGTCTATTAGGCTGTATTTATCTATGACAGAAAGATTCATGGCAAGTTGGCCTAACTGGCTAAAAACAACTTCTACGTCATTAGCCAGCTTCAACAATGACCCATAGTCACTCTCTCGGACACTTTTAACTTTCAATCAATGGCCCAAAGGGATAACAATTGTCTTTCTCATTCACCGTCATTCCCGGAAGCAGTTCATCACTAGTATAATGACAATGAATTGTCTACAATGGTATATTTCAGGTTTGCCATTTACTTTGTTCTTATACCTAAGTTTATCTGCTTTAAAAGGCAGGTTAAATAAAGAAAACAAATTGTTTTCAAACTAAAAATTAGAAAAACTTGTCACATTGTAGCTTTAAATGATATAGAATTGGTGATATTTTTAGTAAGTTTTAATAAGCGGAATAAGGTATTTCCATAAATACCGTGACCACAGACTTTGAGAGTAAGCAATGATTTCATCAACAGGACATATTGCCAAAGAGGATAGTTTATATAAACTACCCTCTTTGTCATTTTGGACTGCTTTGAAATAAACATAACTAGTTGGGTCAGAGGTGATAGTGTTCTCACTAATGTTAAGACTTTTTTGTTTAGGGAGTTATTTAAAAACTAATATTATTTCTCAGACTATTTGTATTTGCAGCCAATGAAATCATTTACCTGAAACTTATGCTACTCCTTGCATCTGTTCTCTTATATTCAGAACCCCATAGAGCAGTAAACCTGTATTGACAAGGCTGTAATTAGATGCACCAATGTGGCCCGTTTTATAAAGCATTTCATTTTTAAAATAAAATAAATTTGTTTGACTATTCTGTTAAACAGTTTCTCTGTTTATAGTTTAGATAGTAGAACCATCTTGTTTTCTGATTTGGCTGCATTCCAAAATTTACTGTATTACCGCTTGGAGAAACTGCAGGTGGTTTATAACCTCTTAGATATTATTGGCCCAATAAACTTGTACAAAAGCGGTTATGTAAGAGCCCTTTGGTACAGCTTATCACATACCTTACAGCGCCTACCAGACAATTGGATATAATAATAAACGGTCAATGGAGTACTTCCTGGTATGACATTAGTCCAAGAATATTGGGACAATGTGAGACTACAGCTGCAATAAAACATTTCCATAGTAAGACCAGCAACCAATATAAATTAATATTTTGATATAGTGCATTCACAATATTCTGTCAAACTGAAGACTTGTTTCTCAATTCAAATAGTGAGCTTTGAGAAGCCATCACATATGTTTTATTCATTTTTGCTTGAGTTGATGAATTCTTACTGATTATACTTATACGATTCATTCATGGCTACATTTGCACTGTAGATGGGTTTTAGTTATTATAACATGGGAGTTATCAGCTCTTGTGTAAACTCTGACCAGCAACAGTATGTAGCAGTAAATGTAGTGTGCCAGCAGCAGTAGTGAGGCATATTTGTTTAAGACTACCCAGTTGAGTTTTATCATTGTCCATTGTCCATTGTCCGTTGTCCATTGTCCATTCTCCCCTCGAGTACTACAAAGGATCTCAGGCCACGGTGATTTCTCCGCTCGACTGAAAGGGATTTCAGACTGGGCCACTTCTCCACCTTACGACCAAAAATCTCAGACTGGAACTAGTTCACAACTTTTCGGAAGTTATGTTGTCACTTGCTTATTGGTTTGATCCCGCCCACCAATGAATCAGTCTGTTGCTTTATGGTTACAATCAAATGCTTTTATTTCTCCATAAATACATACAAATACGAAAAATGTAAAGTGATTCTGTAATCTTAGCCTTTCATTGGCTGTATAAAGCAAACAGCAATTATTAGTACTCTAGCTACTGACAACAGATTTTGCAAAAATTCAGTCCAATCATAAACTACAGAAACTACAATTAACCAATAAAAGAAGCTAAATAGTTCCTGGTCAATAAGAGCACATGCAAACAGTAAACTAGCCACTGCTCCTTCATTCAAACCTTTGGTGCCAGGAGTTCCTAGATATTTATCATTAGTATTCAGCAGATAAGTGGTTTGGAGTTCTCTGGGGCTATTTTGTCAATAAATGGTAAAGGTTATTTTACTCACAGCCCTAGTTGTAAGAATGGTCAGACAGCCAAGGGATGTTCGTAGGAGTGTAGCTATGGTGGAAATCCACAACATTATGTAATCATTAGCCGGGATGGCTCGCTGTCCATCACTACAAATCATACCTCTTCAGAGGAGCCTCGGCTATGTAATTAGAAGTAATTATTTGAGAGTTGCCTCCTTTTTCTCACAAAAAATGGTTTTTATCTATCCTTTTCCATTGTTGAAAATTATCTTCTCCTGAGCATTAGACTCCAAAATTCATCATCAAAAGATATAAGACAGTATCAAAAAAGTTTTCTATATGATGAAAATGAGCGTTAATGCTCCACAGAAATCAACTTGCCTACATTGTTTGATATCAAAAAGAATATATATTAAGCAAGTTTTCAGGTTTCATTCGTAGCTAGCCAGCTCAGGGATAATAAATTCCCAAAATCTTATCCTTCTCTAAATGAGTTTTTTAATTTCAAAAACCCGTAATAAAAATCTTATTCTAACCTGGTCTCTTATTTTGGTGCTTGTCAATCTACAATGAATATAATTGTGATTGCAAGAATTGGAGTTGTGTTCACTCCATTCATCAAACTAACAGTAATCAATAATTTTCAAATGGATAACGTAAATTTTATTCGTTGGCATTTGGCCGCTAAAATTGAACTTATAACTTTTTTCGCGTTTGTGTGATGACAATTGATGATGACATATTTGGTATCATTCCTCACTAAAATGAAGACGTTCACCTGAGATTTGAGCCAATGTTTGGCTTTGTTCGACATTTCAACTGAATGGATGATGTTTATAACTCAATAATTCCATAAAACATATCATTTATGTTATGCATCGGGAGTTCAGTAAGCTCGACATAAAACTAATCAATTATAAATAACAAAATTACTATGAAAGATTGGATTACTATGAAAGCTCCAGAACATAAGCTGTAGTTTGTCAAATGTCTGTCACATCTGTGTCGCACATGACATAATCATTGTATCAATACTCAATTATAGAAAATATATAAAAATGACAATACAACTAAAATAATTTGATTCAATTGTTTGGGCAATCGTATAGAAGCGTGTAGTAAAGCTTAAACTCGAAGATCTAAATGTTTATTTTAATTTTCAATCTTTACTTATTCTATACTTGCTGTATAAAGGTTGTAAAAAGCCAAAAACCATAAAAAATTATTTTCAAGACTCTGTTGCACCACTTCGATTCAAATTTTATTTCAAAAGTACATTTTGTGATTTTGCATCAGTAAAAAAAGCTTACAATAATAAGTTAACAGAGAAAAGAAACAGATATAAATTGATTTAACGGCGGATAGGGAGTGGATGTGTTACATTCTCCATCTCCACTGTATTTACCGCTGGCAGTTGTCTACAATATACCAATAGTTGAATCACAATGGCTGTGAGACAATGCAAAGACTGTGAAACATTTATCTTTGGTCAGATACAAGGATATTATCAAAAGTTTTTTAGCACACTCACCTATGGATGTGTTTTAAAGGAGGCAATCTCTTTTGTGACTACAAAATATAAGATGTTGGTAAAAAGCTTCCTAACCAATGATGATATGGTGGAAAAATTGTTCTATGAGGACAAAGGTCATCAACTGTCTTACTGATTTAATTTCCAGCTGAGTTTGAGTAAAATAGTACAGGGTACTGACACAATAGTACAGGCTACTGACACAACAGTACAGGTTACTGACACAGTAGTACAAGGTACTGACACAATAGTACAGGTTACTGACACAATAGTGCAGGTCACTGACACAATAGTACAGGTTACTGACACAGTAGTACAGGTTACTGACACAATAGTACAGGTTACTGACACAGTAGTACAGGTTACTGACACAATAGTGCAGGTTACTGAGACAATAGTACAGGTTACTGACACAATAGTACAGGTTACTGAGACAATAGTACAGGTTACTGACACAATAGTATAGGTTACTGACACAGTAGTACAGGTAACTGACACAATAGTGCAGGTTACTGACACAATAGTACAGGTTACTGACACAATAGTGCAGGTTACTGACACAATTGTACAGGTTACTGAGACAATAGTACATGTTACTGACACAGTAGTACAGGTTACTGACACAATAGTGCAGGTTACTGACACAAAAGTGCAGGTTACTGACACAATAGTACAGGTTACTGACACAATAGTACAGGTTAATGACACAATAGTACAGGTTACTGACACAATAGTGCTAGTTACTGACACAATAGTACAGGTTACTGACACAATAGTGCAGGTTACTGACACAATCGTACAGGTTACTGAGACAATAGTACAGGTTACTGACACAATAGTATAGGTTACTGACACAGTAGTACAGGTTACTGACACAATAGTGCAGGTTACTGACACAATAGTACAGGTTACTGACACAATAGTGCAGGTTACTGACACAATTGTACAGGTTACTGAGACAATAGTACAGGTTAATGACACAGTAGTACAGGTTACTGACACAATAGTGCAGGTTACTGAGAAAATAGTACAGGTTACTGACACAATAGTGCAGGTTACTGACACAACCGTACAGGTTGCTGACACAGTAGTACAGATTACTGACACAATAGTGCAGGTTACTGACACAAAAGTGCAGGTTACTGACACAATAGTGCAGGTTACTGACGCAATAGTACAGGTTAATGACACAATAGTACAGGTTACTGACACAATAGTGCTAGTTACTGAAACTTACAAATGGCGCATGTTGAATAGGGGGCAGAGCATGGTTTCTTGAATGGTATAAAGCAGTGTTGGAAGGAGGAGGTGGCAAAGGTAAATCTTTCAATCTGTAACAAATCACAGCATTCTATGTTAAAAGGAACATTGTAACAGAAATACATTTGAAGAGTTCAATTAATATAACATTTATGGAAAGGATATACAATTATGTAAATAGAATACACTCTAGCATGTACCAACTATCACTTACTCTGTAGATGGAGAAAATGGTGAGTGTTGCTTAATATAGGTTGTTGGCAAGATTTGATCAGATTCACTTGATTTGTCGTTACTCTTGTTGGAGGTAGAATAAGGTAGTCTAACACCAAATGTTGCTTGAGTGTTCTTTGGTGGCTGTGAGTATGTGGTTCTATCCAACCATGAATTGTAGGGTGGAGATTGCATTGACTTCTGATTGTCTTTAAGTGGCTCTGAGTTAGATGGTGGTTGTAGCTGTGTGGTAGGTTTAGGGTGTGGTTGTGTCTGAAGACCTGAGGACTGCTGATGTGTGCTTGTCAGAAAATTTGATGTTTGTAAGGTATGTGTGGATGCCTGGAAGGTTGAAGATTGCTTACGTTGTGCAGATAATAGCGAGTTCAATGGTGATATAGGTGGTGTGAGTGGCTTAGACTGTGGAGGCTGTTGCATGTCTGACGGATTGATGTCTGTGGATGGCTTGGAATCTGCAATTGGCTGAAGTTCTTGGGATGGCAGGGGGCGTTTAAAAGCACGAATCCGTGTCATTCGTTTGTGAGATGTGATAAAGAGAGAGTGGTTAGTCGTACCATGAGAGGTACTAGTAGTACTAGAAGAAGTGGTGAATCCAACAGAATGCCGTGTCTGCACTTTCATTCGATGATTTTTAGATTTCTTCAAACAATGCAAAGCTAAAAAGGGACTTTACAGGGTTAGAAAGAAAGTGATGTGAGCTGTGTTATGTTACAGCTTCATTATTTCAGGCAGCAAATATCACACAACTAGCTAGCTACTTACCCACTAGAGATGCAATCAATAATATGCCCACAGACCCACCAATTATTCCACTGGTTATTGATGTCCATTCTTTTCGCTTAGGAGTTGTCAGCACATGCCCTGTAAGCAAAACATCTGAATTTTTATTGAAATATTGAGAAAAACTGCTGTTATTCTTATACAATCATTTAACTAAAAAGTTCAATCAGCTGAGCTACTTCTTTGAAAAAAAACCAATCCATTTTTATTCGACTAATTAGAGAAATACAATTCATGTTGCAAGTGGCAATACAGATATTGTTTTATACATAAAATACTGGCTCAACTTTTTTATTATTTACATATCCTCATTCTAAATATTTTAACTATTTAAAAATTAGTTTTTAGCCTTTTGTCCAGCAGCACTCGTGTAACTAGCTCTAAAAGAACTCAAGCTATTTAGAGTGAGTTCATTCATCAGCACTCATATCCTGTGAAAAATTGTTTAAAGCTTATTATATTCTTGAATAAACGAAACAAAAACATTTTTAAATCCTCTTCGATAAGTAGACAAATAAGTTTTGGCATTGTCCAATGTTTGTAAAAATGAGTTATTCAGAATATCCTCCAACCTCAAAGTAACTTTCTATAGTACTAAGTTACCTGAAAAACTAGTTAATTGATCATCAGATTCGGTAGTTGTCTCCTCATCGCCATTATTATTCCCAGTCCAAATTGCACAAAATGTTTCATCTTCATCTAGACCATATTCGCAATCATCAATTCCATTGCAGACTTTTTCCAAATCTATGCAATGATCCAGGTTGCAACTGAAAAAACCAAATTGGTCCATGGAACAGGATACAGTTTATTTACTAACCAATGGAAGCAGGAATGCTATCATGATCAAGTGCCCCGCAAGTCACGAACCTCAAAAATAGAGTGAGGCATTCAAACCCTTAGCATTAGTTTATTTGCTTTCAACTTATTGGTGGCAACAGAACCTTGAAATGCTGATCAACTAATTTTTTTAAAAAATCTTATTTTTTTGTGAATAACAACAACTTATTTAGTCTAGGGGCCTAGCCGGCTTACGGGTTTTGTTGCGCTCCACTATCAAACACCCACAAGCTGGCTAGGCCCCTAGACTACTACTCACTAATAACAGCTGTAATTCCCGCAGTTCCGTTCATCACTTCCATCCCCACAATCATCATAGTTGTCACACAACCAGTTAGCTTGAATGCAAGCTGAGTTGTCACATTGAAACTGCTCTGTTGAACAGCAACCCAACTCATCTACGGAGTTATGGCAATGACTGACTCCATCGCAGACTTCTTCTGCCACACAGACATATGTTGAGCTGTTGGAATAAGACTGACATCTGCTCAGTAAGCCGTTTGAGCTTATGGAACATGATTCTACAGGAGCAGACAAATATGTTTTATCGATAGTGAAATATAGAAGCTGGCAACCGACGAGTTTGCAAATGAAGGAACAACCTCTACCTTGACGCGAGATTTTGAGTTATAAATACATGTTTTTCTTAAAAACTAGCGAAAATTTGCACTAAGTATTTGCAAACTGATTGTGGCAAATCCTACCTTGGCACAAGACGGAGTTCTCATCACTGTGATCAATGCACTGAGCTACACCATCGCACCACATGGCATTAGGTATGCAAATGGGAAAACCAGGTAGATTACTAGTACCAGTAGCACATCTGCAACATTTAAATAATAATTTTATCATTTATTATTATTCTATAATTTATGATTTTATTACCTTCCAAAAAAACTAAAATATTTATTTATTATAATGGTTTAATATAGTTGTATATTTCATCTAAGAATACCTTATTTAACTATTTTATTATTTTATATCATGTTTTAGTAAATACTCAGTGTAGGCCATACCTAGCCTCATTTGTCCGACAGGGTTCATGGCAGAATATTTCATCAGTAGCATTGCTGCAATCACCGAATCCATCACACACCAAAGAGACATCGATACATCTGTTGGCTCCCATGCCAGAAAGTTCACATGAAAATTCTTTAGGGGACAAATATTGGCATCCTGATTCGAGAAAGCTACAGTTGTACTCGTCACTGCTATCTCCACAGTCGTCTACACCATCACACACCTGCCATGGTGCCAGACATCTACCTGTATTGTCACAATACCTCACCTGGTAGTCACCATAACCACAGTAACACTCATCTGTCCAGTCTCTGATGTCTCCACAATCATTTACTCCATTACACTCGACAGCGTTGCTGGGTTGTGCACATCTACCAGTCAGCGAGCAAGTGATGCCTCCTGAACAATCACATCGTGCTGCTGACTCATCGCTGCCATCTATACAGTCTTCAACTTCGTTGCACCAGTCGATTGTGTTATTACAGAGATGTACTAGGTTGTAGCCATGCCAAGTTAGTGTAGCACTCACACATTTAGGCTCACAGCCTGTTAAATAGAAACGGAAAAATTTGAAGAGTTGTAATCTTAAAAATAATAATTTCGTCCATAAGAATAAGCTACACATACATACCTGTGCAATTAGCTTCATCTGATCCATCGGCACATTGTATGTAATTATCACAAAGAAAGGAAGTTGGTATGCATGGTGTGAAGTAAATGTGGCTAACTCCAGTGTCACATCTGCAACGGGAAATTTGTGTTCGTCACATGGTATTTAGAATTGAAACAGCTATTTTTAAATCAAAAATCTCTACCATCAAAATATTAGCAAGCAATACTTAAAAATAAAAAGTGTGTAGCATGAAAATCAGCTGAGAATTACATGTATTTTATAACTGGAATGATGCTTAACAAAGAGAGGTCTCAGTCAGACAGCGTTACCTTGTTTCGTTAGATTGGCAGTTGGCAGCACAGCGCAGAGGTGACTCATCTGACCCATTTATACAGTCACTGACACCATCACAAACTGAAAGAGCTGGCAAGCACTTGTTAGAGAAGTTGGTGTAGTGTTCACAGGTAAATTCTTTAGTTGAACAGTTACAGGTGGCTGGCTCATCACTCCAATCACCGCAGTCATTAGTCTTATCACAATATTTTGCTGAAGAAATGCAAGTACCCGAGTCACAAGTTATCTCATGAGACTGACAGACGCATAACGTCTCATCTGATGAGTCGAGACAGTTGGAGTAGCCATTACAGACTTGTATGTCAGGAATCCATCTATCAGAGTCATTGCAGTGAAATCCCCTGTCACAGTTCAACTCATCTGAACCATCTGGACAGTTGGTGAATCCGTTACATACCCAATCTTGTGGAACACAGTCTATTCCATTGTTACATATAAACACTTGATCTGTTGCATCTGTACAATTCCATCCTGATGCGAGATAGCAGGTATTGTTAAGATACAATTATTGTATCTTTGGAAAGTATGAAATTGCAATCATCGAAAAAAAAGTCTGCTATCCACAGAAGCTCCATCAATATTAGTACATCTCAATTTATGGTGAGACGAAGCTCACTCATTTATTTCAATTGAAATAACCAGGAAATTTTTCTTATCAGAAAATCATTTAATAAAGCTTCAATCAAAAATTATTTTGGAAACCCTAAATGACAGGAGAAGGCAATTTCATTATTTTGTAGGCAAAAGATCTAAGATCTAAAAATCCCACTATTGAACGTTTTCATCGGTTGACAACTAAAATAAACGATTCCATTATATTATTTTTAAAAAAAAAACTGACATAATAGTTTCATTGCTCAACATAACACTACCAAACATAAAAAACAAATTCGTTTCATATAGAAATTTTTATATATACAAACATTAATGCTATCAAAGCTTAGGCCTTTAGTCTTGTTTGCTGAACTCTTTTGTTCCATAATGCAATAGTAAAGCCATCATATCAAATATTGATCCCAATAAGCTGTAATAAGTGCTAATAACTATTTACTTGCTATAAATAATTAAATAATTAATTGTTTTAATAAGCCTTTTGATGACCAAAAATTACTGGAAATAACACGCTTCTGATAAGAAATGCGCACAAAATGATTTAACTGGGTCTAATATTTTCTCCTCAGTCTACTGTAGTTGACCAATCAAGGGCTGTAACTCATTACACTGATAACTACTCTTTTGACTTACCATGGATACTGACGCTTCTTTTAGACCTAACTTTTGGAGTTGCCTGCACCAGGCCCTATAACATAAAGAGTGACTCTAGGGCTATAGTAGTACATCATATCAATTCAATTTCTTGTTTTGTTTTTTTTTAGCGCATAGATATTCATTATGTACCAAAGGAACATTATTATGGTATGTCTAAATTAATAAGCCTTGTACACTACATCAAGAGAAAGTAGCTTTACAGTTTAAAATGTGACTTGAGTCTATCAATAACTTTTTTTTTTTTTTTTTATGGGCTTCCGGCAAAAATCACAACTCAAGAAACTCTCAGTCAGCATTAAATTATGATAAGGTAAATGACAAAGAAATCTCTGCTTTTTTAAGTTTCTTTCCACAAAAAAATGCTGATGCTTCAACAAGTTAACTGAAATAACGTAACATAATGTTGATTTTTGATGAAAACCTTCAAAAAATACTTATAAAAATTTTACAAGATGTTGGATCTTTTAAATAAACAGCTGTACGTTTTACACGATTCTACAAATTTATGTTGTAAGTACAATCGAGAGCAAGGAGTTGTCTCCACACTAAACTGCTTATTCGGTAAGCTCACCTGGGAAGGCTTTAGTAGATTGTCATAGATAATTATAGCACCAACAAATAGAATCATAACTCTGCTCTTTATATCTAAGGACAGATAATGGTAGGTTATGTAGTAGTTCACCTTCAGAAGTTTTTTTCCAGGTGATTAATTGGGAAGAGGTGAAGCATTCAAAGCATTGGCAAACAAAGTTGAATTAAATTGAAAGTTGAGAACTTGTATTTCAATGATGAAACTAAAGTGTTAACTGGTTGATGGTGTTTCAACATGGTGCATCAGGCAGTATATATTATCTTGGCACAACTGATGTATAGAGTTATAAATAATGCAATAGACGATAAATAAAAAACAGAGAATATTCTTTCTGTGTATTATTTCTGAGCATTCAACAACACGCTAATGTATGCAGCTGTTAATACCCTCGTTAACGCTTCAACTCTTTCTTGTTAATCGTGTTATATCGCTTTAGGAGATCAAATGCTTATGTCAGTAGTTACTTCCACAAAGAAGACTAGTTGTTATTATATTAAACTTTTAATTACCAACTCACCAAAATTTTTCATTGCTGGTAACACAGTTCCAGTTATTTAGTCTGGAGTGAAAGTAGAAACAGCACTACAGTATATAGTACCTACGGTATAGGTAATCGCTGCACACCACAGCTGTATTGTTTATAGACAGAAATCAATAGGAGAGATACTGAGTTTTTGTTGTTTTCTTTGCACTTGGTTGAAGTTTATTGAGTCACTTTCTTGTTCTATGATAACACCTAATTATTGATAAGTTGCTATCGTTTATCAATAATATATCATTGTGATGTCATTTGGAGCATTATCTCAGCAAATACATTTCCTCAGATTTTCTCCATAACTGTTAAACCTGTAGGTGACGACCTTATTTCAGCTGCAATTAGTAACAGAGTCATGAAATAGTTAGTTGATATCTTACCTAGTAGACTATTACATATATTTGCTTGCTTCTCTTCATTCTATCACAGCTTTGATTGCGCCCATGTTCGGTGTTGGCCTTTCTCAATCGGTCAGTAGTAAATAACTTAACCCTAACTCAGTTGTGAATTGCTGACGGCACTTTAAGTACCATTGTCGATAGTTGCATTGCTAACACTGTGTACAGCCTTCCCATAAGGCAACGTTAGAAACTAGAAAGCTTGGAATATTTGTTTATTCTACAACTTTCTGTTTTCAAATCTCGCCCCATTCAAGCTTCGAGTTACAATGTCAAAGTTGTTTTAATTATTTCGAAGGAAGGAAGAGCTGTGCGACTGTTTAGTGAAACAACTTTCACTGTTAATGAATTGTGCATCAGTGTTGAGCATAGAGCTACAGCCAGACATAAAACATCTCATTTTGATATATTATGACTAGTTGAGATTGTGTTAAAAAGAGTAAATCACCTAAAAACAGGAGCTGCCCCCACTTGCTCTTGTTGAGAAGCACCACAGAGCCTGTAGTCCCTCACAAAAAGATTGCACCAGTTCATTTCAGGAAATTTAAATCGTAAATATAAAGATAGCTTCAAATTTTTATCAGTAAAACTTAAGAGAAACCAGAAAAAGAAATATAGTCGGAGCAATGAAAAAGCCACCTCCGCGTGTTGGGAAGAAAAAAAGGGGAAGATGAACCCTAAATAAAGAAATTGCAAGCTGGTGGGTTTTACGGTGATGATGGAATGTGGCTTTTGGGATTAAAAGCACTAACGAGCCTGGGTAGTTTTAATTTAAAGACTTTCAGCTGTGGCATTTTGATTGGTTGATTTAAACTACTTCATTTGCATAATTGTAATTACAGATTGATAATAGCATTAATTATTTGTTTTAATTTTCCTCTCAAGAAACTGTTCTATCGAGTCTAGCAATAATGCTTATTTGTACTTCTACTGTTAGCCCTAGCATGTAAAATATGCGGTAAAAAATTATTTCAATTTACATTATCGGTTGTACGATTGGTAAGACACATAGTGGAAGTGCCTGTTAGTAGATTAAAGGTCGATGAAGGTGAGAGCAGAGGGGAGAGACAGAGAAGAAAGCGAGAAGGGGTGAGAGGCAGTGAAGAAAGGGAGAGGGGGAGAGAGGGAGAAGAGAGGGGGAGAGAGGGAGAGGGGGTGAGGAGAGATCTGATTATATAAGTTCTCTTACCTCCCATTTTAACTTTGCTGTCAGTAATTGTTCGTTGTTGGGATTATTTTATACCATGTTGAGTTATTGTTGGGTACAATGTTTTAATACTTGTATGATGAGTATTATGTACAAGACAACCGCCATACTCAATTATTTTTGTAACAAAAAGTATATACTTTTTTTTGACCTTCCATGCCCACCTACATTATTCTGATTCCTTGAGTGTATATCTCAAGCTTTCAGTCTGACAAGACAGCTGAGTGTTTGCTCCGGTGTGTAAAAATTCCTGGGTTGACAATAAATCAGGTTGTCTCTCGTATGTCTGAAGTGATGTTGCCTTGTAAGATACCTCTGGTGGTTTTACCAACCTACACTTGTAAGCTCATATAATGCTCATATTTATCATAACAAGTCAATAAAGTAAAAAAAATGGAATGAAAGCAGCGATTGTGAACATATGTGGTCAGCTATGTTACATAACAGAAAGAAAGTTTGTGTATTATCTTTAATCAAGTTAATTCTTTTGCAAGCTCTTAGCAACTTACATTTTTTGTGAATGTACGTATAACGGGCACTTCACCAAACCTCTCTTAGTATAAATAATATGATTCAAAAATTCGTTTGTTAGTGGATACTCCAGAGTTCCTTGACAGTGTTAAATAACTGTCACTTGCATGAGTTCTGCAAGCACAACTTTCCTTAAAGTTTAAATAACAAACATTTTATTTACAAAATGCTACTTGCAGCCAATATTTGTCCCAGCTGCAGGTCAGTATTTGTGCCTTAAGATGCCTCCCAATCAGAGCCGCTGTAGCATTATTTATTGTCTATTTGTATTTGTATTAGTCTATTGTGCTAAGGTAGTGGTTGCTATGGCACAATGTATACAAGCAATATTGTCTCAAGAGAACTTAGGCCTAGTATTCTATTACTATTCTACATAGTAGTACTAGTGAAATAATGAATTGATCATACCCTACAAGTTATCGAGTAAGTGCTGCCTGGCTAGAAAGCATGATATCATTAGGTAAGTATGTCTAATTCACTCACTGACTTTTACATAAATATTATCAAGTAAAATGAGTTTGCAGCATCGAGTTGTAAAAGAGCAGACGTCATGCTGATAACACTGCAGAGTGTCAACGTAAGCTGCAGAATAAAAACAGTTTTGATTATATAACTGTTTCCCACATAACCGCTGAAGTTTTCTGCAGCTCAATCCCATCGAAATCTAGCACAAGACCTTGACCTTCGTTAAGTCTCGAAATAAAATGAAAAGGTCATTAAACACACCAATAGTTATAAAAACTTATTAGTGAAGTTGCTTAGAGCTTCTTTTGGATTTTGTGGAAACTTCACGCTGACGATGAGCGAGTTGATCACCCATCAATGATAGACCAAATAGTTGCTGAGTGTACTGCAAAAACTTAGTCCAGATTACCAGTGGTTTAGTTTTACATTAAATAATAGTGGTGAGTCCATTTTAGACAGTTTATTTACTTTATAAAGTATCATAACTTTCAGTTGTGATACACACTTAATTGCTTTTATCTTTCACTAACCAGTCTGACAAGTCCGAATACGTTGATTGGCAGCAGGCTGGGACATCAACTATCTCAACCTACTGCCTGATTGACTTGGATTAGCAATTTTAAAAATGGTTGTTTTGTAGAGAATAATTTGAGCTAAGAACATTTTATAAGTTTTATAAGCTTTTCTTGAAATGTTTATAAAATTAATACCGGTCATATTACTTACAGGTATACTAAGAGTAGTACTGCTGCTATTACTAAGTTTCTATCAGGTAGGTATGTTAGTCACTTTAGCGTAAAGTGTGGTTTAGTCACTGGATATCATGTTACTTTAAATCGGCTTTAATGACTTTTAATCAACTGTTTTGAAATGTCAGACTATTAACTGTGAATAATATAGAACAATCTAAATAGCCTTTACTGCTATGGCGAATTTATATTTGACTCCGAAACACTTTTGAATATTTGAACTTGTTGAATACAAGAATGATTTATGGCTCAATGTCAGAGCTGATGTTCACTACATACATAAATATACTCAGTGAGTTACGATATTGATCAAGTTTTAAAACATCAAACAATATGGCCACTAGGCTTTTTTGGCACCAATAAAACGACTGATATATCATTTCATGGTGAGGCAACTTCTTAACACCCATCTTCGGGTGTTAATTGAGTGTATGCTGCCGATAAGAGACAAATGAGGCAGCTGACGCGTTAACCAATCATAAGTGTTAGATTTGTGAAGTTTTGCCCAGTCCTTCCTAGAAATTTTGTGGATATGCGGTCAAACTTTGCAATTCGGTTCCCAACGGGGGAATGCATTATATTCTTTTAATATTTTATTTGCTCAAAAAATTCTCAAACCATATTACAGAATCAATCCTAAGCTGTACACAATTTTTTTGTTTCAACCACTTATAGAAGAATGATGTGTTACTGCTTCTGGTATTTCTGTTATCCATGTCCATTCCGAAACAAAAAATTTATGTTTTTCATTTTTGCCATTTGCATCACAGCTCTATGTTAACCATAAAAAGCGTTTAAACTTCTTCAAAGCACGTCCATCACACAAAACACATTTTATTACAGTCGTTGGGCAGCAGATCAAAGAGAAGCTCGAACCAGCTAGGTAAGATTAGCAAGTCAGCTCGCTATTGTATTATGGGATACTATTTACTTTTAGAAATAAAATATAAGTTATGATGTATGCTTGAATTTTGTACTGCTTAGTCCAGAGCTGGAATGTCAGTAGTAATATATGAGCAGATCTCCCTACCAAGTGTTTTTTTGTGGATTTGATCTTGGAGTTTAGGCAATGGGTTACGATGTTGGATGAATTCGCCGAGTTTATATTGTATTTCATTTGAGGGGTACTTGAGTGGCATTTGAGTGGCATTTAAGTGGCATTTGAGTTTTGATTATTTTTTTACTTAATTTGAACTTATAGCATATAGATTTTGAATGCATGACATTCAAGTTTTGATAATTTTTTTACATAACTCGAACTCATATGATATTTTGAGAGAGAGGAGAGAAGAATGAGGAGATATAACTACATTGAATCAATATATGATTATATACATTTATTACATAATAAGTAGCAAAATATTCTTGTATAATATAGCTAGAGTTAGTAAATACTAAGTAATACAAAGCACTACAACTTGTAATGACAATCAATGGATGATAGTCTTTTTCTTTACAATGTCGTCATTGTTGTACTGATGTTATAACTTAGGAAGGAAGACTTCTGTTCTATGTACTTTTGATTCCATAATGAACTAAAATAAAAAGTTATGTATTAGTATAGGATGATTAAACAAAAATGTAAAATAATTACATGAATTTGAATTATAGTTCTTTTTACATTGGTTAGTTAACATTATATAGTAAAGGGAAGTAACTCACCAAGTTATATTGTTCGGTTTGTTTTTTCTTGAGCATAATTTTCATCAAGTGTTTTTGATTCTCTCTCTTCTATCTAAAGCAAAACAAAAAATAATTGCTTTATAAATAAATATTATCTAATTGGAAGTATTACTTATATCAGTTAGTTTACATTAAATAAAAAATACTCACTATGTTGTCTTGTCTGACATGCTCTTTTTGAATATAGTTTTCACCAGGGGGTGTTGGTTCTCTTAAAGATGTAGAAGATGTGTTTCCCACTCCCATTGAAAGCACTAAGACCTTGTTCTCAACAACCTCATCTGTAGTAAAGTACTTCATCTGGTTGGAATCATCAAGTTTGTTGGATAGGTTTTGAGCCGTTTCTCTCGCTTGTAATGCTGTGAATGTGATTATATCATGTCGATGATAACCAAATCTACTAACTTCACGATTTCTTACAAGTATGACTCCTGTTCCAATTCGTTTGACGTTGCTAGCATGTTTTTCAGGTATATATAGAACTCCCATCATCAAACCATCATATTGCAAACATCTGTAGTTTACCAGTAGCGCATCCATCACCACTTCTCCATTAGGTAATGTTAACTGAGTTGATATTTGAGGAGATTCAAAACTGATTACACTTCCAACAGCAAATTGAGAGAGTGTTGCGATACGAACCATACTGATTAACTGAGTAGGTGTTTTTTTTTTTATTAATCTACTTAGCTGTTTAGCTTCCTCAAGGGAAATATTGGATGGGAAGTTGATAGGGTGAAAGATTGGATGCTTGTCTGAATCGAATCCCATAAAAACCGCTAGTTTTGGAACATCTGGTTGTGTTGGAGCTAATTTGTTGTAATCCTCATTTCTCACCATAGACCTCACTTGTCATCTGTTGCCAAATGTTTCGACATTGTAGCGGATAATGCATAAGTTTTTATATACATCCTCAGTTGGTCTTTCGATGGAGATTATCTCGAGAAGTGATGGCGTTTGATTTAAGTGAAGCGGTTGAAACCTTCCAATCATTACTCTGTCATTGGTATCGCAAGAATTGAGCAAACTAGCAGCATTTTTTGACAAGCAGGAAAGATGAGAAGGAGATGGTGCTTTCAAAGTCCAAGTATAGTCAATCGTTTTATTTCTATCCGAATCCCATGGCTTTGGTCGAATTGTTTTCAGTTTCCTTCTTATTATATGTGAACCAGGAGGGATATTTTCTTTGTCATCAGAGTATGATTCGAATGTTGAGAGAAATGAGGTATTACGGTCTTCATTCATATTCAGAGCGTTCAGTCAGAAGTTGGAACTGAAAAGAGAGTAAAAAATATGTAACAGATGGCTGGAATTTGAAAAATATTTTGAAAAGAATAAACTAACTAGATATTTATAAAATAAACACATAATCAAAACCATAATAATTTTTCTGATGCATTATGGTGAAACTATTGGATCTTTTATTATTAAGAACAAAATATTAAAACATAAAATTAACTTTCTGAAGTATTATAGCAAATCTAGTTGAAGTTTTTTATCAATATATGTTAAAGAATTATTTAGTGATTCTCACCTTATTGAATGAAAGTCTTTCTATAGTTTCAAGTAAATGTAGTAGTTGCTGTGTAGATGTTGCTTCTTTGCTAGCTATTGTAGAACTGGATGCTTTCTGTGTGAAAACAGTGGTTCTTAAATAGCTAAAGCTGTACTAATTAACCCTATGATAAAACATCTCGTGAAACCTTCTTTATAATATATCTATGACTCAGCAGTTTTTCACGCGATATTCCCGCGAAAGCATTGGTTTTTATTCGCGTGAAAATAAAATTTTCACTCCCGCGAAAGCAACGGTTTCCATTCGCGTGAGAATAAAGTATTTATTCCCGCGAAAGCATTGGTTTGTATTCGCGGGAAAATAAAATATTTATTCCCGCGAAAGCATTGGTTTGTATTCGCGGGAAAATAAAATATTTATTCCCGCGAAAGCAACGGGTTTCCATTCGCGTGAAAATAAGTTATTTATTTCCGCGAAAACATTGGTTTGTATTCGCGGGAAAATAACATTTTTATTCCCGCGAAAACATTGGTTTGTATTCGCGTGAAAATAAAATATTTATTCCCGCGAAAGCAACAGTTTCCATTCGCGTGAAAATAAATTATTTATTCCCGCGAAAGCATTGGTTTGTATTCGCGGGAAAACAAAATATTTATTCCCGCGAAAGCAACGGTTTCCATTCGCGTGAAAATAAGTTATTTATTCCCGCGAAAACATTGGTTTGTATTCGCGGGAAAATAACATTTTTATTCCCGCGAAAAGATTGGTTTGTATTCGCGTGAAAATAAAATATTTATTCCCGCGAAAGCAACAGTTTCCATTCGCGTGAAAATAAATTATTTATTCCCGCGAAAGCATTGGTTTGTATTCGCGGGAAAATAAAATGTTCATTCCCGCAAAAGCAACAGGTTCCATTCGCGGGAAAATAAATTATTTATTCCCGCGAAAGCATTGGTTTGTATTCGCGGGAAAATAAAATTCTTATTCCCGCGAAAGCAACAGGTTCCATTCGCGGGAAAATAAATTATTGATTCCCGCGAAAACATTGGTTTGTATTCGCGGGAAAATAAAATATTTATTCCCGCGAAAGCAACGGTTTCCATTCGCGTGAAAATAAGTTATTTATTCCCGCGAAAACATTGGTTTGTATTCGCGGGAAAATAAAATTTTTATTCCCGCGAAAGCAACAGGTTCCATTCGCAGGAAAATAAATTATTTATTCCCGCAAAAGCATTGGTTTGTATTCGCGGGAAAATAAATTTTTTATTCCCGCGAAAGCAACAGGTTCCATTCGCGGGAAAATAAATTATTTATTCCCGCGAAAGCATTGGTTTGTATTCGCGGGAAAATAAAATTTTTATTCCCGCGAAAACATTGGTTTGTATTCGCGTGAAAATAAAATATTTATTCCCGCGAAAGCAACAGGTTCCATTCGCATGAAAATGAAATATTTATTCCCGCGAAAGCAACGGTTTCTATTCACATGAAAATAATGCTGATTCATAGCAGTGCAACTTAAGCTATATAAGAAGCACTGTTTTCATACAGAAAGCATTCACTTCATCGTTAGTAACTGAAGGAACAAGATCTACTACATCATCATCTACTACAGCACTCCTTCTTCATCATTTGAATTACATAGGAAACAGCTGAAGTTCAAACAACTATGCGTATAATTCATCTAATTCAAAGAAAACAAGTCTTAATTTGTGATGTAAGTATTGATATTTTGTTTTAATTGTAATCAATTTAAACGTGAAGACATTTTTCTGAAAAACAAGATTATTCACTATTTAAGATATCAAAAAATGTTGTATGTAAGTTTTAATTATGTTTTATTATTATTATTATTATTTCAGGACTTCGAAATGAAAAAAGTACTCCTTCATCCAAATTTTCTAGAAAGTAACTCAAGTTCAAACAAGTAGGAATATCATTCATTTTAATTCAAAGAAAGACAAGTCTTCATTTCTGATGTAAGTATTTACATTCTATTACAATAGTAATCAATTCAAGTATATTGAAAAAAATTGAAACTTTAGTCTTTTTTATTTTTTGCTATAAAGCATTATCATTTTTTTTTTAGAATAACAACGAACTAGATCAAAGGGAAAGAACTTTCCAACAAAACTTCAACTTGAGTAATAACTGAAGCTACTACTTATGTTATATACAAATAATGTGTCGAGTAACAAACAACAGATATGTAGCAAATACTATTTATAACGAAAAAAAAGAAATGCGAAAAACCCGGAATTGTTTTAAAAATACTAAAGACTGCACTGAATGGATAGATGATAGTTTACTCGTTACTTCATCGTTGTTTTTACAACGAACTTTTCCTGATACCACTGCAATAACTTATGTCGTCGCAACTTATCCGGATAATCACTGTAGTCTTTTGTCATTAAAATTACAAAAAACTATTGCGCAACTTTCCCCAACGGACTTTTTCAAGTTCATTTGCAATGAGCTCTCTTTTTATGAAAGAGAGACTTTAATGCTTGATGAAAGTTATCGAAGAAAATCATTTCTTACAAATTGGAGACAAGTAGGTAAACATTGTGGTGAAAACATGGCTGGAGCTGGTTTCTACAACCTTGAAAAAGACAACGCTGTTAGATGTGTTTTTTGCCGAGGGGTATTACTAAACTGGAAGGATGAAGATGAACATCCGATGAAAGAACATGCTAAAAGTTTTCCGTTTTGTCGATTTGTTAGAGGATTTAATACTCACAATCGTGTGTATAGACCTAGAAAACTACTTGCAGATGAAATGAAAAACATCTCAATTGTCAACAGTTATACGATGGAAGAACAAAAAACTAGAAGAGGAGATTTAACTGCAGAAGTATTACCTCTAGGTATATCAATTGATCGTGCTGGTACACCACGTTTTGCTACTGAAACATCTAGAGAAGACAGTTTCAAACAATGGAAGGGTAAAGTCTCCATGAAACTCCTTTCCAATGCAGGTTTCTACTATACTAAGTTCGGAGATAGTGTAAAATGCTTCTTTTGCTCAGGTGAACTTAAAGAATGGGAAGAGAGTGATCTACCGTGGGAGGAACACTGTTGATGGTTCCCTGACTGTTATTTTTTACTCGGGAGTAAAGGTGAAGAGTATGTTGAGGATGTTTACATGCGAACAGACAAAGGCAAAAGGTGTAAGCGAGGGGTTGAAAAATATCGAGAAAAAGTAAAACAAATAACGCTCAACAATGACACCGAAGAAATGAAACTTATTTGCAAAAAACTAGGACACAGTCAAAACGATAGCGAACAAGTTTTAGTGTTAAATGGAAAACCTTTTGAGCGAATAGGTTTTATGATTGAAGCCTTACATACTTTTGAAAATGATTTTACATCTGTTGAGAATTCGTCAACACTGTTAAAAAATGATGCTAAAACAATTGATTCGTTAAAAAAAGATAAAGATCAGACTAAGCAAAGCAAACTTGCTCAATGTGTGTCTGAGTCACATAAAAAAAAAGTAATTGCAAATCATATCTCTCTTCCATGTGGTCATCTCATTTACTGTAGTGAGTGTAAGGAAAAAGAACTTACTGAATGCTCATCAGAAGTAAAACCTTGTCCAATCGATGGTTGTCAGGTTGAAATTAAAGCATTTATGAAGATCTACATGAGCTAGCATAACAATTAACCTCAAAAAAAAGAAAAAGTAATGAATGATTAAATAGGTATTTCAATTTGAAAACGGATCATTCGCGTTTTGTAATTTAACGGAATAACAACAAATATGTTACGTGTTGAAGACTTTGCTCACCAAGAAGCTTCCGATGCTATAGGATCTAAGACTTTTTTGGCTGAGGTTTCTGATGAAATGTTGAGGATTTATTTTACGGAAGAATGTGTATACTGTGTACTAGGAGGAAGTTTTTACAAGCAAGCAACCAATCTATCACTGCTAAACTGTTACTGTTCACACGTTGATGATAAATGTATCACTTGTAAAAGATATGCTGAAATGGTTGAAGGTGCTACACCTACCAAAAAAGAATTGGGTGATGCTATCGACTGGATTGATAGAAGACAAGTTTTGAAAAACGCAAAAATGGGTTTTTTGGTGCATGATGAATGGATTAATGCTTTTTTGGATCTTTCCTCTGATGATTTGAAGTCTCCCTTTATGTTAACAAATTTGAGAGCACGATTAAATCCCTACCTATTACCTACTAGTCAGAGCAAACTGGCTTATCAACGACTAAAGGATAAATTACTTGCGATAGCAGAAGGATATCCATATGCTTATACTCCTGATGAAAGAGAAGACTCAGTCAACCCAATAATACCTATTGATTCGACAAGTATATCTGAGGACTCATAAATGAACTGCTACAAAAAATGTTGCTTCATTTATCTCTGAACTACAGAAGAAACATGAGTGGAAAAACTGAAGGATTCAAGTCAATTGCTACATTGGCTGATTTTGTTCCTAAGTTCATAAGGACTCATTTTAAACACATTCCTTTAGAGCGTTTGAATCCTCTTTTTGTTCAACTCATCACCGAAGAAGTATTTTATTTTGTGTTAGGATTCAATCTAGTTCGTAAATCAATACAAAGCATGCTTTTGAGCTGTAATTGTATTTCAAGAGCAAATCCTCTCGAATGCTTAAACTGTTCTAGGAGCTTTGATCCAAAAGTATGCTGTCCGCAAGACAAGTTGATAGATTTTGAAGATCTCAAAAGAGCGATCGAACTGATTGATATTAAGCAATGTTTGAAAGATGCTGAACTAGGTGATTTGATAGATATTTCGATTTTAAGAGGTTTGACTTCATTTCGCTGGGCAGGAACACATGTTCTTTTGTCTCAATCTCGATTGGAACCATACTTACATTTTGGTAGCCACTTTGATGAGATTGTTTCACATCTTCAAAATCAGCTCAGAGAGCTGAACAAACCACTAGCCGCTTACATATAAATAGAAAGAACATCAAGAAAGAAAGTATTCAACTTTCAAGACTGAAAGCAAAAACATTTTAAAAAATGAGCTGCGTATTTATCTTGCTATTCGCACTAACATTTCCCAATGTTAGTGGAGTATTCTATACCAATGAAATTGATGAATGTATAGCCGGAGTTATGGATAAAAATGATGTCTTGGTTTTTTCACCTTTCGAAAGGACTATACGATATAAAGATGAAAATGGAACAAACTGTGTGCGACTCTACCCTCCTGACTTATTATATTGCGGTTTTTTCATCCCTCAAAGTGCTTCTTGGATCTGCAAGGACACAACTTCTACAGATTCTGTGTCTTGTAATACTACAACAAAATATGTTTTGAATCAAGAGGAATGTGAAATGGGTATTACAAATAATACAGAAGGACTTACTCAAAATACAAAAATATATCGAAATGGAAATTTATGTGCATTTCAATACAACCGCGAACGCGTGATCTGTCCAATGAGAAGACAATTTATGACATACAAATTTGCATGCGTGCAATGTGATCATTCCGATCATTCGATCAACAAGGAACCAAAACCAGTTAACATCACTAACATCAAAGATTCATCACTTTCAACTTTTGACAGTTTCAAAACTAGTGGAGTGTATTATAGCAACAAAATTGATAAATGTCTAGCTGGAGTTATGGAAAAAAAACGATGTCTTGGTTTTTTCACCTTTTGAAAGGACTATACGATATAAAGATGAAAATGGGGAAAACTGTGTGAGACTCTACCCTTCTGACTATATATATTGTGGTTTTTTCATCCCTCGAAACGCTTCTTGGATCTGTAAGAGTAAAGATTCTACAGATACCGAGGAATCAATTTCAGCTAACATCACCACCATCAATGATATCGAAGGTGTAAATGAGGAATCAAATCCAGCTAACATCACTAACATCAATAAAATCGAAGGTGTGAATTCAACATTTTCGAGTTTCGACAGTTTCAATGTCAGCGAAGTATTTTATGCCGACGAAATCGATGAATGTATAGATGGAGTTATGGAAAAAAAATGATGTCTTATTTTTTTCACCTTTTGAAAAGAGTATTCGATATAAAGATGAAAATGGAACAAACTGTGTGAGACTCTATCCTTCCAACTATTTACATTGCAGTTTTATTATCGCTCAAAACGCTTCTTGGATCTGCAAAAGCAAAACTTCTACAGATACCCTGACCTGCAATACGCCAAAAAAATACACTCTGAATCAGGAGGAATGTGCAATAGGGGTTAAAAATAATACGGAAGGTCTTACTCAAAATACAAAACTATTTTGGAATGATGAATTATGTGTATTTGAATCTAACACCTCACGTTTGATTTGTCCACCAACAGAAGAGTTTGAGACAACCGACTTTGCATGTGTGGAATGCAATCATTTGACCAACGAGAAGCCGAAAATAGCTACTATCATCACTAACATCAATGGTATTGAAGGTGTAAACTTGTCATTTTCGAGTTTTGAAAGTTTGAAATCTATTCAAAACAAGATTATCATCAGCATCACATGTCAAGGAGATAACAAAGACAAATGCGATCCCAAAGTTATATATATAGAACTTTAGTTGGAGCATATTAACCAAAGTCCACCGAAATGCAAGACAGTTAACTCTAGACGATGAAAGCATAAACTAGGTTAAAATTCTCTCTCTCTCTGAATAAAAATGAAATATCGAATCTATCTTCTATTATTCCCAAGCCTAAGCGGTTATTGTCTTGCAACAGAGATTCAACCATTCACTTTATCTCAAACAGCTTCCGGATGTTTTTCGGGAATTCTTAATATGGAAGCGGTTAATTCAGCAACTCATATTTTAGGAAAAAACTTAAAATATCGTATGCTTACCCTCACATGTTTCATGCAGTTTTCTCTCCAACGTAGAACCTGTGACACTTATGATATGTGGCCTCAAGAATACTTTGTTTGCAAAACCGATGAAGCTTTAAATTACATTCGTTTATACGACAAGGGATTACTACCTACGATTCGAAGAACAACTTCAACAATTACCACAACTCCGCAGACAACGACGACAACAACAAAAATTACAAGCGAGTCACTAGTTCCAGCTTTATCATCATCAATTCCATCTCTTCCACAAGCTCTGGGTTTAGTCAACTTAATTTTGGAACACCCAAGTCCTACAAACTCTACTATATACAATTATGAAGAAATCGAAACAACTACTGATTGTGTGTGTGGTAGATACATCATATGCGAAAACAATTCAGCAGCAATTACAAATTCAACACCATCGATTTATAGAGTTTTTATTTATAATGACTTGGAGGATTTTTCAAAACTTTCTCTATCTATATTGGAAGATAGTAAACTTAAACTTGAAGAAAATCTTGTCATCGTGATTGAACCTGAATGTGATGATATTTCTTGTAAAGTCATCAAATACTTTACAAATTAAAAAGTTTTTATAGACTTTAACACTATATATTCATCCTATTACACTTTATTATGATATATATTTTATTACATTCTCCAGTAAGCAAATAATGTAATACTTATTATGTAATAATAAAACTATAACAATAACTATAGCATTGTAGATGGTTATATCATATACAAAAACAATTCAGTGGGAATTACAACTCCATCAAAAATGTTGTCATATGAGTGCCATACATTCAAAATCTATATGCCATATAAGTTCAAATCAAGTACAAAAATAATCAAAACTCAAATGCCACTTAAATGCCACTCAAATGCCACTCAAGTACCCCTCAAATGAAATACAATATAAACTCGGCGAATCCATCCAACGTCGTAACCCATTGCCTCAACCCCCAAGGTCTAATCCACAAAAAAACACTTGGTAGGGAGATCTGCTCATATATTACTACTAATGTCATCAATCGAAAGTACTTACTACTGCAATGCAATGCTATTAAGATTTGTTTTCTTTTTTTACAAAGACAAAAATTAAATCTCAGAATCTTGATTCTAAGCTTAAAGTTGTTAATTGGGCTTTCGGCTGTTGAAAAATTATCTCATTTTAAAATTCACTGTAAGAACAGCAGGCTGCAAATCAAAGATTAAAAAACCTAAGTCCATTTTCAAAGTCTAAAATTTGATTAAATTTGGTTTCACAGACCAAAATGTCCTAAATTTCTATTAGTTTTCTGTTAATTGTGTTACCGATAATGAAAAGTTCTGCTTTTGTTTAACATTAATAGTGCGCTATGTCTCATTGAGGAGTTGCCCCTCTGTAAAGGGGACAACTCCATATTCACTGTTTTTTATCAATACATGTACTGTACTTTTGTGTAATCTCATAGATACGCAATACTGTTATCACAGGTATAGACTGCTGGACAGCAGCAGACACATGGCTATGTGCAGATGGGATAAATTGTATACCACATGAATGGCGATGTAACGGATTTTCCAATTGTCCAGATGAATCCGACGAACAAGACTGCTCTGATGGAATGAACTGCTTTGATACGGGCCGCTGGGTCCCCTACAGTTGGATGTGCAATGGATATGGAAACTGTCCAGATGCATCCGATGAAAATTCCTGTTGGTGTGGAACAGACCAATTTCGTTGTAACAGTGGACTTTGCATACCTTCTGCTAAATATTGTGACAGAAATGATGATTGTGGGGATTTGAGTGATGAGCCAGCAGACGATTGTATCTGTCGTGCAACAGAGTTGACTTGTTTCTCGTATACGAATATATTTGATAAGTGTGTGCCAGCTTCTTCAGTCTGTGATGGCGTCGATGATTGTATCGATGGAAGAGATGAGTTGGTCTCACGGTGTCAGCAATCCTGCTTGGTTGATGAAGTTCGGTAATAATGATTTATCAGTTAGATAATCAATATTTGTTGTCTGTTTGATCAACTGCAACAAAAGAGGGCTGGCTGCTATGTTACGTCAGTTCATTATAACTGATTGCCAGTTGTTAATTGCTAATTGCTAATTCCTGGTTGCTCAGTACTGGGTGCTAGTTGCTGATTGTCAATTGTTAATTGTTAGTTGTTTATTCGAAATCGATAATTGCAAAAAGCTTGACGTATTAAATAAAAATTTCATTCCCAAGAATTCCAAATATATTTTACTATTAGTTGCTTAAAGGTTGATGTCATTATGTAACCATTTGTTTGACTGCATGTTACTCTACAGGTGTGATACTGGTGTGAACGTAATTGATTTTGTTCCCTGCATACATCAATCAACCGTGTGTGACAAGTACACCGATTGCGCTGATTTGAGTGACGAGAATAATTGTACAGGTATGTTTGACATATCACAGCAGTATTTATTAGCTTCACAAATATTTAAATGTGTGGACAAAGAAGATAATTGGAGAAAGATCACAACATCCCCAGTAGCACCCCCAGTAGCACCCCCAGTAGCACCCCCAGTAGCACCCCCAGTAGCACCTCCAGTAGCACCCCCAGTAACACCCCCAGTAACACCTCCAGTAGCACCCCCAGTAGCACCTCCGGTAGCACCTCCGGTAGCACCCCCCAGTAGCACCCCCAGTAGCACCCCCAGTAGCACCCCCAGTAGCACCCCCGGTAGCACCTCCAGTAGCACCCCCCAGTAGCACTCCCAGTAGCACCTCCAGTAGCACCCCCAGTAGCACCTCCGGTAGCACCTCCGGTAGCACCCCTGGTAGCACCTCCAGTAGCATCCCCAGTAGCACCCCCAGTAGCACCCCCAGTAGCACCCCCAGTAGCACCCCCAGTAGCACCTCCAGTAGCACCCCCAGTAACACCCCCAGTAACACCTCCAGTAGCACCCCCAGTAGCACCTCCGGTAGCACCTCCGGTAGCACCCCCCAGTAGCACCCCCAGTAGCACCCCCAGTAACACCCCCAGTAGCACCCCCAGTAGCACCCCCAGTAGCACCCCCAGTAGCACCTCCAGTAGCACCCCCAGTAACACCCCCAGTAACACCTCCAGTAGCACCCCCAGTAGCACCTCCGGTAGCACCTCCGGTAGCACCCCCCAGTAGCACCCCCAGTAGCACCCCCGGTAGCACCCCCGGTAGCACACCCGGTAGCACCTCCGGTAGCACCCCCCAGTAGCACCCCCGGTAGCACCCCCGGTAGCACCCCCAGTAGCACCCCCAGTAGCACCCCCAGTAGCACCCCCAGTAACACCCCCAGTAGCACTCCCAGTAGCACCCCCAGTAACACCCCCAGTAGCACCCCAGTAGCACCCCCGGTAGCACCTCCGGTAGCACCCCCCAGTAGCACCCCCAGTAGCACCCCCAGTAGCACCCCCAGTAGCACCCGGCAGCACCCCCGGTAGCACCTCCAGTAGCACCCCCCAGTAGCACCCCCAGTAGCACCCCCAGTAGCACCCCCAGTAGCACCCCCGGTAGCACCTCCGGTAGCACCCCCCAGTAGCACCCCCAGTAGCACCCCCGGTAGCACCGCCGGTAGCACCCCCAGTAGCACCCCCAGTAGCACCCCCGGTAGCACCCCCGGTAGCACCCCCGGTAGCACCCCCGGTAGCAACACCGGTAGCAACACCGGTAGCAGTGAAATAGCTAAAACAGCCCAGATGTTGTTTTGTATAATAGATTGTTACTAGAAAGACTGGTACGACCACCATGCTACTGAAAGTACAAGATTTCTTTTAGCAGAAAGACGTTTAAAGCTGCTAGCAAACTGATTTTAACATTACTTTGGCATTACATTGAATACATTTAAATTGCTTGCAACTCTACAGGTGCAGTGATTTTCATTCTCAAAACCAATTTAGCTCTGAAAACATCGCTGTTAGATACATGCGCTATTATAGAAGCAAATCTCCAAGGAGTATCTTAAGGAATATTGGGTTCTCATGGCACCACTTGGTGCTCTAAAAGGCATATGCGCCCATGAGAACTCGATTGTCCTTAAGTTCCCCAGAGTAGATCTGCCTAATTCAATACTAAAGTGTGTAAACTGTTGCTCTGGTTTTATGTATCATACCAAATAGCAGTATTTGTCTCTGTATGTACTTGTCTCTGTATGTACTTGTCTCTGTATATACTTGTCTCTGTATGTACTTGTCTCTGTATGTACTTGTCTCTGTATATACTTGTCTCTGTATATACTTGTCTCTGTATGTACTTGTCTCTGTATGTACTTGTCTCTGTATGTACTTGTCTCTGTATATACTTGTCTCTGTATATACTTGTCTCTGTATATACTTGTCTCTGTATATACTTGTCTCTGTATATACTTGTCTCTGTATATACTTGTCTCTGTATATACTTGTCTCTGTATATACTTGTCTCTGTATATACTTGTCTCTGTATATACTTGTCTCTGTATATACTTGTCTCTGTATATACTTGTCTCTGTATATACTTGTCTCTGTATATACTTGTCTCTGTATGTACTTGTCTCTGTATATACTTGTCTCTGTATATACTTGTCTCTGTATATACTTGTCTCTGTATGTACTTGTCTCTGTATATACTTGTCTCTGTATGTACTTGTCTCTGTATATACTTGTCTCTGTATATACTTGTCTCTGTATATACTTGTCTCTGTATATACTTGTCTCTGTATATACTTGTCTCGGTATATACTTGTCTCTGTATGTACTTGTCTCTGTATATACTTGTCTCTGTATATACTTGTCTCTGTATATACTTGTCTCTGTATATACTTGTCTCTGTATGTACTTGTCTCTGTATATACTTGTCTCTGTATATACTTGTCTCTGTATATACTTGTCTCTGTATATACTTGTCTCTGTATATACTTGTCTCTGTATGTACTTGTCTCTGTATGTACTTGTCTCTGTATATACTTGTCTCTGTATATACTTGTCTCTGTATATACTTGTCTCTGTATATACTTGTCTCTGTATGTACTTGTCTCTGTATATACTTGTCTCTGTATGTACTTGTCTCTGTATGTACTTGTCTCTGTATATACTTGTCTCTGTATATACTTGTCTCTGTATGTACTTGTCTCTGTATATACTTGTCTCTGTATATACTTGTCTCTGTATATACTTGTCTCTGTATATACTTGTCTCTGTATATACTTGTCTCTGTATGTACTTGTCTCTGTATATACTTGTCTCTGTATATACTTGTCTCTGTATATACTTGTCTCTGTATATACTTGTCTCTGTATATATTTGTCTCTGTATATACTTGTCTCTGTATATACTTGTCTCTGTATATACTTGTCTCTGTATATATTTGTCTCTGTATATACTTGTCTCTGTATATACTTGTCTCTGTATATACTTGTCTCTGTATGTACTTGTCTCTGTATATACTTGTCTCTGTATATACTTGTCTCTGTATATACTTGTCTCTGTATATACTTGTCTCTGTATATACTTGTCTCTGTATATACTTGTCTCTGTATATACTTGTCTCTGTATATACTTGTCTCTGTATATACTTGTCTCTGTATATATTTGTCTCTGTATATACTTGTCTCTGTATATACTTGTCTCTGTATATACTTGTCTCTGTATATACTTGTCTCTGTATATACTTGTCTCTGTATATACTTGTCTCTGTATATATTTGTCTCTGTATATACTTGTCTCTGTATATACATGTCTCTGTATATACTTGTCTCTGTATATACTTGTCTCTGTATATACTTGTCTCTGTATATACTTGTCTCTGTATATATTTGTCTCTGTATATACTTGTCTCTGTATATACTTGTTGAAGCACCAAAATTGAATTGTAAATAGTTTCGCTAATTTGCATTTGCAGGAAGTAATTCCATACTTTTAAAGCACTAGAAGTTTCTACCGTTTCTTTGTTTGTATCATTCTTTAAGACAGTTATATTTTATTTTTACTGCATAAGGAATTATATTTAGCAGAGTTGTACAATGTTATCAGGAACCGCTCTGTACAAAAACTTGGAGTTGTCTCCTTTTTGGAAAAATGGGTGTTTTAATTCATTACTTTAGTTCTGGAAATGCATGCGTTGTCATGCTGCTGTATACATATAAGTGCAGACACAACCATTGAGGTGTATCTAGCATACTTATTATTGTTTACAGCTGGCGATAGCTGTGATGACCTCAGGTGTAGAATCACCGCAGAAGATGATGTTCCAGTATATATATGTGGCAGCAATGTTGACACTTGTGATGGTTATGAAGATTGCACTGACGGCAGCGATGAGTCAGCAGCACAATGTGGTTGTTCAGGAGGCATCACTTGCTCCCTGACTGGTAGATGTGCACAACCCAGTTATGCTGTCGAGTGTAATGGAGTAAACGATTGTGGAGACATCAGAGACTGGACAGATGAGTGTTACTGTGGTTATGGTGACTACCAGGTGAGGTACTGTGACAATACAGGTAGATGTCTGGCACCATGGCAGGTGTGTGATGGTGTAGACGACTGTGGAGATAGCAGTGACGAGGTCGGGTGTGGGTCATATGGAATAGACTGTGATTATTACCCGGGAAAAGACTTTCCTTGCGCTACATCAGACGGGCCAGACTCTAGTTGTATCAATAGTATGTACGTATGTGATGGATATTCAGACTGTAGCGATGCCTCAGATGAAGTCATGTGTCACCAGTCTTGTGGCAATAATGAAACTAGGTAATTATTTCTATTACAATATAAATCAACTAGTAAAAAGGCGTAAGCGGGTTTTTAAAAAGGTTGTTTTTGATATTTACAAAATAAATTTTTTG
Source organism: Cryptosula pallasiana (assembly GCA_945261195.1). Taxonomy (NCBI): domain Eukaryota; kingdom Metazoa; phylum Bryozoa; class Gymnolaemata; order Cheilostomatida; family Cryptosulidae; genus Cryptosula; species Cryptosula pallasiana. The sequence continues at coordinate 14,464,047 of OX183133.1, read as the reverse complement.
TAACATTGTTAACTTTTCCACTACTATGAAGGCAGACTGTTCCAAATGTTGCAGATGTGCAACTGGTACAAGTAATCTACCTGGTTTTCCCATTTGCATACCTAATGCTATGTGGTGCGATGGTGTAGCTCAGTGCGTTGATCACAGTGATGAGAACTCCGTCTTGTGTCAAGGTGGGGCTTAAAACTTTAATTTAACAAAAAATAAAAACAACTGATGGCTTACCTTTTGAAAAAATTTATGTAATTGCTCCAGTAATAGTCAAAAACAACATGATTTCAATTAATATGAATATTCCTTTAATATTTATAGAATCATGTGATTCATTCCCAAGAGTCCTCACTAAAAGATGTCAATCAGGTGCAAACAACTCCTTATACATATGCCTAAATAGAACCAACTATTGTGATGGACTGAGTGTAGATTGTGCAAACAATGAAGATGAAGGATATTGCTGCGCCTCAGGCGATCACCGTTGTCAAGACAATAGTGTATGCATCCCGTCTAGTTGGTATTGCGATGGGCTAGATGACTGCTTCGATGGCAGTGATGAACAATGTTGGTCATGTGACTTTGACCATTTTCAATGCAACAATAGAAGATGTATAAACTATCAATTTTTTTGTGATGGATATGATGATTGCTATGACTACAGCGATGAACCATATGATTGTAATCCAATCACTCTTCCACCTTGTTCTGACGGCCAGTTTAGGTAAAGTCATAATCTTTAGCGCTTGTGACTACAGTCATATTCAAAACTTACGACGTTTATTGGAATGCTTTCATTTTCCACAGGTGTAGCAGTGGTGAGTGCATTCTCCGTTCAGAAGTATGCGATGGTGAACAGCACTGTGACGGTTCTGAGGAAGAAGCCATATTTTGCAGTGATTGGTTGAACGGCCTTTATGATACAACTGAATCAGAAGGTAAGTGTTGATAACTTCAAGTTTGTCATCGCTTGGTTTTATGGTAGGACAACTTCAAAATAATTAAAATGTCTAAAGTTTTCCTGGCAATCTCTTTCGTTTTTCAGCAACACTTTCAAATAAATCTGTCCGAGCACCACTAGGAGTGATTCTCGGAGCAGTTTTTGGTGCTGTCGGATTGATTGTGATCATAGTCGCTGTCGTTGCAGGTACAATTAAACTTACATTTTTTACAATTTATCTGAGATTGTAGTTACTTCCTGGTATACTAGTAAATAACAACAATATTTATTGGATTATCTCATTATTTTTCATAACTAGATATTGTGCTTTCAAAAGAATATTTTGAACATTTTTTACATTAGTTTTGACCTTTAACCCAACTGCATTTCGTTTCATTCTTGTATTACAGCGATTAAAATGTCTGCCAAGCCTACAAACAGACAGGGTCGGAGACAAAACAACAGAAATGCTATACACTCTGTCGATTATAATGCCCAGTATGCCGCTGCCAAAAATAGGCAACCAAGAATATCAACGTTTCCTCAAGCTAAAGTCACTCCTCACTCTTTCACTCAACTTCCTGCATCAAACCCTCCCTCATCCAACCCACCCTCTACAGATATACAAGTCTCACAGACTAATAAAGACCTAGAGCCACCAACAAACAGCTTTGCCCCGCAGATCGTCCCCACTACAGATCCATCTACTAACACTGCTGCTGTCGGCAGCGCTCAATCTGCTGTTGACCCTGCAATACCAACATTGCCATCATCCAATGAGTGAGTAGATCTGCTGCTGACCTTGTAGTTAGAGCATTTTAAACAGTTCTGAATACAAAATAAACACAAACTAGAAATAAAAACTCGACTACGTAGGACAGATGTACAATGGTTAATACACAATCAAATGTATTATTTGTTGCAGAGCTATTGCACCTCCATCATATTCAGATCTGTATACCGGAGGAAAAGTGGAAGCCCCTCAACCTGTTTTGCCAGCTTCAGTAGAACCTAAAGCTACAATATAGCATAAAACTTGATAGGTAAGGCAACTCCAACGTTTTGGTCCAAAAATTATTTAGCCTCAAATCAGGTATCGTTGTCTTTATTGTGAGTCTCAAAATACTTAAAGAGATTTAGCTTCTTCCGTTTTGTAGCTGAGGGACTCGGTCTTTGAGTAAGGTACTTATTATTAACGCAAATGGGTGATTACTTGTAGCTATACATGCGTATGGTTTGGTGAAACATGCAGATGCTGCTGAAAGCCTTGCAATATGACCAGCTGGATAGATGTGTGATGTACCGAACTGCTGACTGACTTCATTGAGTGACATCATTGAGTGACGTCATTGAGTGACAGCTTTCATTAAATATATTACTTGACATTCAGCAATGATTCTTAGGTTTATAGCTACTTTTGTTGGTAGTTATATGGAAAACGACAATGCGTGTTAACAGCTGTCTAGAAAAAAAGTGCTACTGTCTAATTCTTTTACTGACTGTGTTTATAATATATAAATGTATATGCCTTTTTAAATTAAGGAAAAACTGAAACTTTCTCTATTATTGTAAGACTTTTCCAAGCTGCTGTTTGTAAATTATGCCTCAAACGCATCTGAGCAACTGGATGATATACCAAACAGTGTCGGAATATTCTTTGCAAGTTTATTCATGTAGTTGCTTTTAGTGAGCACTTTCAAATAACTTTTCGATTTTAGAAGTGTGTAAAGTTGTTGCAATTTATTCTTTAACTGTCTTATAAAGTTGTTTGTACTTACGAAAATTTACATTGCTCGATTTTATATTTTTTCAAGTTTCTCACGAATACAGGATAAAGTTAGCCGTTTGTTAGTAATGAACAGAAAATACAGCTTTTGTCTATACAGTGATGAGAACTCCGTCTTGTGTTTGGCTTAGAAAAACTTCATTGATACATTTCATGTGAATGACTAACACGCCCTTGCTACCAAAGTCATGTTACGTTTGATAAGGACAATAAAGTAATAGGGAATAAGAGGGAACAACTTCGAATCAAGTGCTGTACGTAAATACAGCAGACTTTAACATTTGAAAGGCTCTGGAAATAACAGGGTTGACTCATCAGCTAAACTCTCCTCTTCTATAAATTAGCTGGTATATTATTAGAAATATTACTGTGCAACAACAGAGTTGTCTCACCATCTCAATGAAAGAGAATACAACTTCAACTAAATTATGAGTACCAATATTCTACTTTTGCTGCGTATGATATTTGTCATTGTGATGAGTATATGTTTAGTATGCTGACTCGTATGTAGTTGTTATAAACCCATGTTCCAATCAAAGCCAAACAGCTCAGACAGAGACAAATACTGCGATGGAAGAAAAGAAAATTGTAACAATGGTAGTTGTTTTAACGCTGGTGACTATCATTGTCTTCACAACTCTTTTAGCATCTCTTCTTACTGATTTTTTGATGGCAAAGAAGAAAAACCGCACACATAGAGTATCCAATAAGATGGAATATGATTGTAGAAAGTTAATTAGAGAAGCCTGTATTTTTATGGATATCATTGTTGGTACAGAAAATGTGATGAACCATATCTTTTACTTGGTTTGGCCTGACCCAAGTGCCTTCAGTAAAGGTTTAGATTTTTATAAATCGTTTGTCCTTTGCTGAATCTGTGCAATTATTCTTATACCATCTAGACAATAATTAGAGTTAGTGTTGAGTGGTGAGAGAAAATGTTTTCTGGAGATTAAAATAGTTTGATTTATTTATAAGTTGTGCAAAATCTAATAATCTAATTCAAAATACTTTTTCTAATCTTTATTAAAACTTGGCTAACTTAATTGCATAAATCATGTAACTCTGAACTAATCTCATTGATGTGACTGTATTTTTTGTTTTTAGTTACTACTATATGAATTGTACAAACTATTGTAGAGCGTCTGCTGATAGATGATGTTTAAATCAATAGAATGTGCTGGAATAAACCATGAAAGCTCATGAGAAGAGAAAAGCTTATGCCAATTGGAAGGATGCAACCTCCTTGTCTTTGAATGTACATGAGATATCTTTCAATTCTCAAAGAAAGCAACACAATGGCCTAGATCAAACATGTTTCTTTTTCCCTAAGAGTAATAATCGTAATATATTTTTCACAAGCAAGATGCAGGAAGGTCAAGGAAGACCCAGCCACAAAAGATGAAACTACTATTGTTTGTTGGTGTGATAATGGTAGTAACTGGCATTGGCCGAGGGAAGCAATTAGCTTAAGTAATCGATAGCTGTTGCAGCAGTTGTCTGCTCTTTGCTATAACCAAATACTATCTATTATCAAATCTAACTAGAACCACATGATCGAGCTTTTGATAATGTCGTGGTTTTGGGATTTTTCTCAATTCACTCATTATTACAAGATGACCTTGATAGACAGAAAATTTTAAAACAATGCCCTTTACGCTGTCAGCTTCAATATCAGATATGTTATTGCTACTAACAATCAATCAATAACAGCAGCATTTCTTAATTAATCTACTAGTGCTGTCGGCAGCACAATGATGTCAAACTATTTTGAGTTTCATGTATACTGTAGAGGTCGTAGATGCACCCTACTTCGTCGAGGCGACTTCAATAACTACCAATTCTTCCAGCTACGATTAGCAGAGTTAGAGTTTCCTGTTTAGTTGTGCGCAATATTTTTTCCACTAAAATTGTTGCTTGATTATTAAAAGATTTTGTGTTCGAAGGAAAACGCACGTTATTATTTTTGTGTCAATGCAGGAATGTTTAATTCTACTTTGAAACTGATAGAAATGTGATATCCTTAAATGACATAACACTCATTTGTAGTGAGTTCATTTTTTTTCTTTTTTTATGTTAAATTATGCTATTACGATTAACAGTTTTAGATTTTTACAAACAAAAAGTCAAAGCATTTTGGCTTTTTCCAAAATAAAATAGTAGAATGAGATATATTTAGTCAGCCATATCCCTGTGCATGTCACAATAATGAAGATCAAAACAATAAAGTATAATATACTAAGCATTGCTCACTTCATTCCACAAACCACAAGCGTGACGAACTATTGAGCAGTGATTAGTGTACGTCTAACAGAGAACATATCACACTCATCTAACCCGTCCAACATATTATAACTATATTTTCTGATAAGTTACTTCAATTTGTAAATAAATTGTCTGTACTGTAAAATCCTTTGTTAGGAACTTTATTTTATATTGTAGTGGATTTTTATGGTCACTACGTCTGCGCAGGGCTGCCCTGACAACTGCAGAGTGACAGGCGTGCCTGAATTGAGCCTGGCACTGCCAGAAAACCTTGTAAGGAAGCCAATAGAATCACTACCAGTACTGCAGCAGCCACTTCCGGCCCCGCAGCAGCCACTACCGGCCCTATATCGGAGAGGTAAGAAGGGCTATAGCCTGAGGACCTAGATTGCCACCAAAAGATGCAGAAGCCTGAGTTTGCTGCCTAACCACCCCCAGAATACCAAAAGCTAAGGATCACAAGCTGTAGCAGTCAAGAACCTGGACTACAATGGCACCACCACTTCCTGGGCTGACTCAGCACTTATGACCATTGAAACTCTACTTCTGGGCGCCTTGTGTATTTAACCTTATTTTAGCCAATCCTATATCACACTATTTATATCTTGCTATTTCATTTGTACAGATGCTTCCTGCTACGTGTGATTCGCTGTACCCTTATTTGAACATTTGTTTTCTGTTGTTTTGCCTATAAAAGGCAGAGCTTTCTTGATGAACATTGTAGTTGTATCAGCATTCTGTTTGTGATCACTCCAAGTAGAGAGATACTTTGCCATTATTATACTACACTGGGTTGTTGTAGAATAGTATATTATGGTTGACACTCTGAAACACGGAGTTGTTAGTTTGAGCCACGGACCCTGTTACGGTTGTGGAGTTGGGATACACCTTCGTTGAAGTAGGTTGGGAGAGAACCTCTGGAGTGAGGTTTTGTTGGTGGTATTTTGGCACGCCCCCCAAAATCCACTACAATATATCAAATTTGGAGTTTTGCTCTCACTTTTATCTCTCTCATTGGTGTATGACAACTCCTGCTTGAACATAAAAATCGTAAAAGTTCCTGTGATTAAATATTTGGAAGGGGACATAGTAGGTAAAAGATGTGAGAGTGGGCACATAGATTAGACCGAAAAAGAATATTATTTTGCAGTTTTCTCGTCCATTTTTTCATGCTCTATCAAGCAATGATTTCTCTCAATAAAACTGGCCAATTTTTATTAAAAAGTTGACATGTTAAATTCAAAGCTTCTTCCTCACCTCGATGACTAGTTGTAGATTTAATAAGGTACAAATAAAAGTGAGTCAGTTCAAGCAAGAAGTTCAATCAATTCAAAGACCAATGGGGCCGGCACTAATTAAATTTCTAAGAATGCTCAATTTTATTGTATGCTTCACCTATTGATTGTTATCTCAGGCTATTTATGCATTTCTGTAATGAATAGCATTCGATGCTGGCCTCCGGAAAAATCTGATTGTATTTTTGGAACTGTGGAAGAAAATTCTAGTAATTTTTGATTGGTTTAGAACTTTGATTGTGAAATTATTGTTTTTAGTATCTCAAAATTTAAAAAGCTCAGTGCGTGAGAGTTGGAAATGCATTCTGGGTTTGAGGAGAAATACTATTCGACAACCAAAAACAATCCTGAGAGACAGCTTTTTACTGAGTTCTTGTGCTTGTTCACGATCAACAGTGATAAAAATAACCAAGCCTTGTTAAATAGAGCGGCTTCTAGAATATCGTTGATTTCAACCAGACTATGTCACCTCATGCTGTATAACCACATGGTCTATATTTTTCAAAGGGTCAAAAACTAATTTGAACATGTAAGTTTTTTGTAGCTAAATCAACTGCGGGTCGAGAACACAACTCTCTCACTCATAATTGTTTGCCCTAATTATTAATCAGTTATTTCTCTCACCATTTTGAGTTTGGGAAATAGGCCATTGCAAAGTATGGATGTGCTGAATCCGCACTAAAATTACCCTGCCAGTTGTATATTGAAAACCCCTACAACTATTACTCGTAGAGAATGCTTTAAATAGCTCGGATAAACTGATTGGCTAGCTTATGTTGCGATCTCACACAGTTTAATGAGTAATGTTTTAATAAGCCTTCTAACGATTCAACGAAGCATATTTCATTGTCATGAAACCAGTCAAATATTGGGAGAGGACAACTAACAAAGTTCATTCTTTGAGTCGGATGATTTGCTAAGAAACTATTACACATCAAGTTTGAAAATATTTGAGCGCATCACGCCCAGGTTATTGTTTGATTGGTTGTAAGGAAATTGTGAAAGGATGAGGCTTTCGCTGGCGATATCAAACATTGATTGACAAAGACACAGTACATTAATTATAATCACAGTCACAGTGTCAGTATATCAGTGTCTATGCGATACAGTAATTACAATACACGCATGATTAATTTTTAGAGTCTGATGGGATGTCTGTTAGTTTTTGTTGTTTATTGCTTTGCAGCATTGAATAGTTTATGTCCTTTTACTGGCAGCTTTTTTATACCCAAGAGTCTAGAACGACTCTATACATGTTATTTATGTGTCAGCTTTATCGATATATCTTACTGTATAATACAGGAAACACCGGTAGATTGTTACACTGTCTTTTTTATGCTTGATTGAAACTGGTTTTATAATTTACAAGCAATGCATTCAGAGCTGCGAGTGATCAAGTCTGTAATGTTCTTGACCAAAAGTTTAGGGTTACCATATACTGTGTGCAAATTACGAAAGCGGCTAAAACTTTTGTCTATTGCCCGGTTGTTTAAAAACCAGGCTAGGTCTAAGTTTTGGGCTAATCTGATATTCAACAAGGAAGCAAAACTTGATAAAAAAAGTTTAATTCCATTAGACATTGAATGAGGTGTTAGATCGCTCAAAATGTCAGAAATAAAAAAGAATTAACAGACTGAGTGTAGAGACAGAAGTTCTAAGCAGCACAAACACTTTGCCCAGAGCTCTACCGCACAAACTTAATAGATTCTGTACAACTTCCTGCTTCAACACCAGACACCTATCACTTCTGCCAAATATCCTGACGAAAATCTTTGCTTTTCAACAAACTGCTGGAAATCAATTTTCCACCAACTGCGCTGCGATTTGTTCAGCTTTTCATGAGTTGTCACTCTCAGCAGTCATCTAGAGGAATACTCTGTCAAGTGAAGGTTTTTTCTTAGCGTGTAAAACACTGAGATATCATCTGTATTGCTATGTGGCAGATTTAGGGTACCTAATCGCATTACAAGCCTGTGCAGCAGTCATTCGACTAGATGAAACAGATGATTGCATTTTGGGCTGATGTACAAAGTTGATCAGTATTTTATGACCTTTCTGTGATTACATTTATCGTGATTGATGATCACTTCAAACTGAACATATATTTTAATTCAACTCGCATGCATAATCTGGTATTATTTATTTGATGCATTAACCATTCAAGTTTCATAAAATTATTTAAACTACGAGGAAACTTTTCAGTTAAAATCGTACTTTTTATATCATAACTTTGTATTTCGATACATAATTTCAGTATTACCATTAAAGGTAGGAAAAGTTAAAGCGAAAGAGCAAATAATATTCATTAGTAACAACAGAATTGTACAATCACTCATTATTTATAACCGTCTAGTATTTAGTAGGACGTTGCTGAAAAAAAAACGAGAAAATGTTGTTTTTTTTGGGTCAAAATGTTACGGTGAAGTCGATTCCTACAATAGATAGACTAAGCCAATGCAAGAAGAGTAGGTACTCAATCCTTAAACATACTACCCCCAGAACATTTACTCAGACTATCTATTAGGAAAGGATCCAGCTGTGTACGGCTGCCGGAAAATAGTGTCGTCTGAAGTGCTTTTGCCAGATCTCCAGCCTTGGTAACCTAGCTTTATGAAAATGTTCTATACTCATACAGCTAGATAACCAAAGAAGGTTTATGACACTGTATGATCTCAGGCTATGAACTTGGCCCTGGAATCTGTCTCCAGTCATCTTCTCTTTATAACAGTTTAGGGAATAGAAAGTTTTGGCATGTCGAGACGAACAAATCTACAATTACACCATTCCGTTGTTAGTAACAACAAAGATTGATGTATTATCATTAGCCACCAGGGACCAAAATCAGACCAGTAATACTCACTCATGTCTACCTGCAGGTCTACCTGCTGGTCTACCTGACGAGTCAAGCATTCAAGTGTAACCGCCAGTCTAGTTGAGATTCATCAGGCCTCACTGCGTAGCAAAGAATAATGAACATAAAACTTTAGCACTTGACTGAGCCTTTTGATGATACGATCCCCCGAGAATAGCTTCATAGAAGCAGATCATAGAACACACCATTGAATGGGCTGATTTATATCTACGCTCTATTCAATTTCAATAGTCAACTATCTATCATTTCAATTGTGTTGGGAATTTTTTTGTAATTTTGTAACTTTGCGAAGTATCAAATGAACATTAACTATCACGTTTATTGTCAGCGCCACATCAAACAACCTCGCCTAGATATTTAGTGGAAGTTTTTAGTAGCCTAGTGTCTGTTACGCATTGCCCAACAATAGCCTTAGAACAGGTTCCCGCCTCAATTATCCAAGGAGTTTCGTTTTCAAATAATTCTCGTTGGAAAACACTTTGATAAAACTAAACTGGGAGAGAAATGCAGATGCTGTTTTGAAAATTATCACGCTTGAAAAGACTTTTAAATATTCAAAAAAGCTGTTTTCCAGAAATTTTTCAAGTAATTCGGCCATCAAAGGAGAGATAATAGCTCTTCAACCGCTATCAAGATACTTTTACAGGATGACACAGGTCTTGTCTCCAGGTTTTACTGGTAACCATTGCAGGAAATATTCAAATAAGCAATTCAAACTATACCAGGTTTGTGTGACAATATCTATACAACCAATCCATGTCAAAATTTATTTAGAAAAAATTCTTGAATTCTACCTTCGAGCAAGTTTCCAAAAGTTTTACTGGTTTTATATTTAAAATCATTAAGTTTTTTTTTGTGCTAAATTTTATGCGAAAAATATTAAACCATTCTCATTTTCATTTTTTTGATGAAGTGCCTTCGTAGCTTGATATAAAAACTTATAGACTTCATTTTCAGCGCCATTGTCGATGCACAATTCTCTGACCCAATTAATTTACACGGAATATTGAATGCTGAGTACCCTGGGAGGTAATAAGAGTTTCGCTAGATGTTATACATTATGTATAGTAGCTGTATCAACAATGGACCGTTTCTAACAACACTGAGCAACAAGTTGGCACTTGAGTTAGTATGGCTGACATCTGCGCCAACTCATCGCTTGGAGTGTTTTGGCTGCAAGCAAAAAGTGTAACTCACACATCTTTTTAATTTATTTTAACTATTTCAATATGGATGAGGACTTCTCTTTGCTATCACAAGACTAAACGTAATAAATCACCCAACCCGTCGGCACTAGAAATCGTTTGTACAATTAATATACTAGCTTTATGGGAATATATTTTTAATGTGTATCTTAATTCATCAGTTTTTAATAAAACTGATTCATTTAGTTTACCAAGGCAGATTTAATTTTACTTTTGGTGGCAATAAAAAATCTATCTTGAGTTTATGACTCGGGTAAATCTTAAAAAGCAGAAAAATAATTATTAAAATTACAAACATAGTTTGATTACAACTCACCTTTATACGATGGAATGTTCTGGAAGGTTTTGCTGATGAAGTACTGGTGTCAGCATCGACTGTCTGTTCACAAGTAAAGACTAATTGCTGACAAGTGAGTGTATGAAGTAGCAGGTAGGGAAATGCCAGCCATATGATCTACGGCAGCACGGCAGCAGACGTACTAGTATGATAGGGATAAGTCTGTGTTGTGTTGTAATTGACTGAGGCATGTGTTTTATTACATTATAAATAAGTGTAATTGATACAATAAACTCATTGTTTGCAGCTAGCAAGTTCTTATCATACAATAGGGTGCTTATTATCTATCTCACTGGCAGCACTGTAAAATAATGATGCCTGTTGCTACATTATCAACACCCTGCACCAAACACTACACTAATGAGTTAAACAGTTACTACAAATAACCAAAGATTATTTGACCTTTGGAAAAAGTTAATTATTATAGATTATCAAAATCGACAAGTTTAAAGAAAAGAGGTACATACCTTTTGGTGGCCTTCATTTGCTTTAGCAATCTGATAAAAAACTTCTTTTTGTATCGCAATGACTCATATTTCTAAAAATGAAACATTAAAGCTATTTATTCTTCAACTCTTATCCATACAATAGTTGTATGAATATCATGAAAGTGATATGTTTTCCTCTTTAAAGGAGGTACTCATTTAAAGCAATAAATTTTGGATGTAGGTTTTAGATGTCTATGCATCTCACAACTATGTATCTCACAGCTCATCTAAGATAAAAAGAATAGATCGTACCTTCGGTGTAGGCAGTTTTTTATGTGCAGGTCTACCTATCAGCTCCTCCGCTAACTTCACTACTTGCAGACATTCAGCTCTGATGTTTATATACTCTATGCATATGCTTCATTGATCAAGTGAGACAAGACAACTTCTAAATGAGAAATTACCTAATGATGTGGGAGTTGTCTGTTCTGTTTGATGAATAAGTAAGCAATAAGGTTTGTAAAGATGTTTTTTATTATAAATAAGTACATCAAAAAACATTTTTAATAGTCTTGATAACTTGATCTAAAAATTTGAACCAACTTTGTGTTAATCGCTCTATGTGTAAATTTTTTAATAAAAGATTAGACATTTTTTTAACACATTCCTCTGAACAATGCGCACAATATTTTTACAAGAATGATAGCATTGGAGCCATGGATGAAGTACAACAGGATTGCCAGCTGTGGCAGTTCAGTATAAGTTCGACCACGAATCAACTGAAGTCGTTTGTGGGAGTCGTCATGTTAACGCTATTTAGCACAGTTGTCTGCCCCTGGAAATAGGTATCCTCATATCCTGTAATTCCATATCGTACCCTTCTCAGTTTTTGAAACTTCATTCACAACGGGAGTTACTTACTATTATCTGACGATTCAAGCATAGTTGCCTATGTCCACGATTTCCGGTTATCGTGAAAAAGAACCAAGTCAACGACAATATATCTGTGATCATTGGTAATATTTCAAAAGCCGTAAATTGACATCGCTTTTAACATTAATTTTTAGATTGTTTTAATGACTGACTTTCACTACTACATTTATGACCAGTAGAATTTAACCATTTGTAAAAGCAATATGTATCCAGTCCGATCAAAATCGCTAAATAAAGACACACTCGAATTGAGTATCTGACAACCCTGTTATACTTCATCCATGATTGGAGCTCGCTAGCACTTTTATCTCCCTTCAGCCATTTTAGAAATGACAGAAGTTACATCATAGCTATTAAAGTATTGCTCTGTCAAGTTCCAACGCAGTCGCATACGTAAACAACTCAACTTGGGATTTCTTCAGCATATTCAAAGAGGGTACCCTCTTTGGCATATTACTACTTGTATTTATAAAAGTTCTGACGATTGACTGTTTCTTAAGCAAGGAGTTATCTGTCCAATGAGAGCACAACTGCCATATTTAGTTACATAGCAAGGTTCATGATTACAAGAGCTGCCTATATCTTAAATTTTATGTATCAGCAAATTGAAGTATGAAGACAATTTTCTGTAAAAGACTGACTAATACCGAGATCATAAATCTTTTAGTAATTCCAATGTGTGACAGGAAAGTAGTAATATATGAGCAGATCTCCCTACCAAGTAATTCCAATGTGTGACAGGAAAAAAAGCATTGTAGTTTGCAAGCATTATGATTGCTCAGCCAACAGACCCCACAAATGAATTTTTTGTTCCTAATCAATCCAGTGCCAGGAGCAGTAAATAGACAAGATTTACCAAATGTTATGGGAAGCTCGGCAGATCATTGGAGTGGAAGATGAGTTTTAAAATATAAAAGAACCAGAAGTATTTTTAATGAACACAAAACTTTACTAAAATAAAACCTATGCAAGTCTTTTGCCAATAAATGTAGTCCGCTGCATGTCATGTCTCAAACATATTTGTCCTAACCCTTTTTTTGGCAGCATAATGCCACAAAAAACTGCTAAAAATCAAGTCAGCTACCATTTTCACCAACCAATACCATTATTTTACTCATTCACCAACGCGATGTTTTTTTGTGTGCTTGTTGAAAGAAATTGTTTTTCAGGTCTTTTTTAAAGTTTTTGCTGCTTGTTGATGTCAAAGTAACAACTTTACAAGCCCACAACTTCATGGAGGTCTTTTGAATAATCTAAAGAGCTGTGGTAGTCCGACAGAATATTAATTTTTTGTTTTATGTAATAAAAAACATCTCTTGTTTGTTGTAAACAAATCAGAACGGCATGCTTACATAACAAACAAACAATGAAGCTACAAAACATAACAAAAAGAATACAATATGTGTAGCACCTTGACAAGCTGGAATTTATTATTCAACAAAAGCACATTGAAGCAAATCACATTAGATATTTGTATAGTAGTAGTTAATGCTTTAGCAAATGTGTCAAAAATACATCACATCATGCGCTAATGGAGGCAGAATCAATAGCAAGCCATTGTTGACTACAAAGACAGCACTTTGAAGAGCTCGAGTAGGCGTGTTAGTGAGCCGGTAATTATAAGATTTTTCCGATTTTATTCATTGATTGGTGGGTGTCAGAATTGTAACATTTTATTATAATAAAATCTGTTGACCTTTTCTTCTGCCTGAATGCATTAGTTAGGTATGATCAATGCCTGTCAATAATACGTAACTGGAAGTTACAGAAACCATCAGCTTCTCTGTACAACAAGGTTAGGAATGGTGCATTTCTGAAAAGAGAAAAATGGAAGTTAAAACCAGAAGACACGCTATTAAAGAAATTAAAAATATTTCTAATAAGAACTTTAAAAAAGCAGAGCAAATGAATAAATTGGAATCAGCTAAAATGGACAAAACTCTCGATGTGATAGATAAGTCTAACAGGTAATATTGGCATTAAGTTATTATTTTCTGCTCAAGTTAGAGTTAAATCCGTGTTACTAATTAAATTTTAAAATGTAAAGCAAAATTTGATTTTTAATTACAGGTACCAGCTCTGGTGCATGGAGAGATACATGGAAAGAATAGCGAGTAAGGGGCAAGCTAGACAAAGACAAAAAAATTGCATCATACGATATATCACTACAGATCCAATGAAGAGGTCATGGTCAGAGAACACTCCAAGTTTAGACATCAATGCGCCGAGAAAGAGCAGGAACCATCACCAATTGCTGCAGTTGTCCAAGCTCCATGAGCGTAAAGCTTTGGAGGATGCAACGAACTGTCTCAACAAGATCGCTTCATTGGCTGAACCATTTTCTCTTCCACCCATTAAACAAAGTGGGAATCTTAATGGAGGAACACATTGGGTTCTAAATGTGAATGAAGTGAAAACATTTAAACAGTAATTTGTCACATACCAGCCTTCAAATCGTCTATTTCTCATTTAGCTCGTTTTTTGTGCTGTTGTTTGATGGTATTTCAACAGAATTCAACAAAATGTTTCAAATCTTTTTCAGTAAATTGTCGTGATTCGTTTTTTATACCAGTCCGCAGCTGGTCGGTGTTCAATAAAGTAAAATCAGTGCGTACTAGTAAGATAATAAAAAGACCTCAAAAGCCGATAGGTGACTAGTACGCCATTTTGTGAAAAATCAATGTTTTGATCAGAGCTTTCAAAGAGTACAATTTTTGATAGTAAATGTTTTGGATTATTATTTATTGGCAATAACAAAAGAAAATTAGAAAAATGGAAAACGTAATGCTGTATAAACACTTGATGCATATAGCTGAGAAAACTCCAAACCAGAATTATCAAACGTATCACTTTAATCTCAAGCATTCAACAATAGTCATCACAATATGTCTGTTTTCACTAAGCAGCAAACAAACAATTTAGTGTCATTATGTACATGGATTTTCTTGGCAGTTATTTGTGAGAGATGATTGTATAAACGTCAGCGTAAAAATAGATAAATATAAACTTTCTGTGGCAAATTATTGGTTAAAAAGGTGATCACAGCATATCAGTGAATAAATAACAATTATCAATGCATAAATATATTATTGGACTCTCTGTAAAGGCTGCAACAAACGCACCAGGCAACATTTTCATCTCAACCAACATGAACAGAACGTATCAATGCATACTACTAGTACACTACTACTAGTATACTACTACTAGTAAACTACTACTACCACTGACACCAGCATTTGTTGCAGCACTTCAAACGAGAGACAAAAAAAACATGTTCAAGAATAAACTGTCATAATAACAATAACGAATCCATAATAATATTTAGCTTAATTGAAAAAGTTCCTGAAAGTAGCGAGTCAGCGATGCATAACATAGTGAGATCAGGAATGTATTCAAGCTGTTAGCAGGTAAACTAAAGGTAAAACCTCCCTCTCTCCAATCATTTAACGAGACAATTTTAATGTTTTCCGTGCAGCATACAAGTAGAATGTTTGGCAGAGAGACGGCAGTAACAACTAAAACAATCTATCAAACCCAGAGAGTATGTATTCTACGATAGAGTTCTGGCACATCATGTTAACGGCAATAGCAGACGACTCCCGCTCAGGCCACATGAGCGTCGGACCAAGTACGATGGCTATATTCTGTGATTTCATTCTATTCTCTGATACATGCTCCAGAACTCTAAAATCAAAACAAAATAAATGTTTATAAATTTTTGATTGTGTTTAAAAATACAAAAAGAAAATGTAGAAGAAAACTACACGCGATGATCAGTCTACTTAGAAGACTAAAATATCTCTCACCAACACGGTTTGGGTGTAAAAAAGGGTGCAGTTAGCAAAGGAATATTTGCAAAAAAATAAATACTGTGACAGAATAATATTTTTCTCATCGCCCGACTGGCTGCAGCCCTAGCTATCAGCAACCACAATTTCCCACAAAACTTTTTATAATAATGATATTTATCGTTACATGACGAGGCAGCAGAGATGCTGACAGCGTGTGATAGTCAGTGATGTGCACACGCCTCAGCAGCATACAATAAACATATGTGGAAGCAATGGAGGGAGACAGCGCTGACATGGAGGCGTGACAGCGTGGCACTGCAAGCCTGGCTGAACTCGGAGACAAACAAACACGGGACTTGCCTGATGAGATGGGCAAATAGAAATTTAAGTGTGTCCAGATTTACTGTAGGCATTGTGGATAGCTGTAGTTTCATTGTACGCGCTTTTCTTTCTTGGTCTTTGTCTCCTGGAAACATAATGTAGAGTTCAGAAACTTTTTGTTTTAAATAAACTGAGGGATCCTTAAAAAATTAAAAGAGAATCAATATTTGTTGACAAACAGCTGTCAACTATCTTTCTGCCTAAAAAACACCAATATTTCCAACGAAAAATTATTTACATACATTGTAAATAATTGTTTATGACTATCATTTACTTTTTCTGACTTTCATAAAAAAATTTGAGGTGGTATGAACAAGTTTCTGCGTTAATGATTAAAAACTGATACAGAACTCAGGCTAGATATCTCTCTTGAAGAAAGCATAAAATCAACAACTTCAAAAATAAATAAAGCTTACTGGATTGGCAATAAGGACAAAAGCTTCACTCACTGATAGTCTCAGAGAGAGCATCGTAGAGTTTGAATGGAATGAGGGGTTCTTTGAGCTCCCTAAAGAACAGCTTAAGGGCCCCAGTCAACACATTCACATCATACTCTGCAAGGTTGTAGTCCTCCGTGGAATCTACTAGAAACCTGAGCTTCTGTATCTGAGCCTGGTTACCACTGATTCTGTATAAACCATCAAAGTCTAGCCCTGTAGATAAAGGAGAAATCTCAGTCTAGGTATAGTGAGCCTATTTGCTACTTTTGCAAAATTTTTGTTGTATGGCGAAATTGTAATTCTTGTAGTTTTGTGAAGTTATCCTTCTATGAAAAAAAGCCCGCTGAAAAAGACAAGTCATTCACCAGTAAAAGACCAGCAATGTTTAAATTTATGCCTTTGGTAATTTCGCCTTTTGCATTTTCCAAACAAAAAGCTGCCAATGCCAATGTTTATGCGTAGCTACTGGAAGAAACGCAATAAATAATAATTTACTTTCTTACTGTTTAAATAAATAATAAATAATCATTTACTTTCTCACTGTTTAAATACTAATAATAATAAATAAATAGGCCAATAATTAAAAGGGAGTAATCAAAATATAAAAAATATATAAGTACACAACAATTTACGTTACATATTTTAACCAGTTTTTGCCTAGCACTTATGATGGGAGAATGATAACCAAAAATTTTGATTTGAATTTTCAACAACATAATAATTAAGCAGAATTTGCCACAAAAGCTAAACGTTACAAAGATAAGAAGTTTTTAGCAAACAAAGCTTTCCTACCGTGTTTAACATTTTCATCTACTAAACACAGCAAATGAGACAAATGTATCATGTGTGTAGCTGATGGTGCTGGTTCCCACCATTCTAGATCCACCAGCACAACTCAGCTGGAACTGATGTCAGCTTCACATAAACCACCAAAGCTGTCACAGCCATTACCACACCACACGGGCATCCATTGGATGACTGGCAGCGTATAGGATTGCTGACGCATGCACGCTACATCAGCTAACTCCATTGTTTGGATCGACTGAAGCATTTCACCATGGCAACAGACCATGTTGATTCTCACCTTTCCGTTCGATTGTCTTTATACATCGCACGACAAATTTTGGCACCGTTGTCGATTCTCTGTCACAGATAAATTGTAGCCGTGATCCAAACACACTTTCCGCTGGAAACACAGAGAAATAGTAAAATTATATGACTGATAATTTTATCTGATGAAGACAAAACCTAAATGGGTAATGCAACTACAAATAGTGAAGTCTGGGTAGAATGTGTGATATCGGCGGTCTTAGCAAGCTAACGTTATCAATAACCAATATTTAATGTTGGTAAAATGAAATCAACGTTTGGCAGAGAAAACTTTGATAGCCGACATTTTCTGGCAGAATCTACAGCATGCTACTATGAGAAGCTAATCACTATGTTCCCATGGTGCAAATTCGTTCAGGTTGAACCCATAACTCCATTCGGGTCATGGGAATTGTGACTCATACGAGTTGGTTCGGGTCCGTTCGTGTTGGCTCAGTGCTGTTCCTCAAACCGAATTCGTTCGGGTTGAGCATTCATTATAGGATCATGGGAATCGTTCGTGTTGATGAATTCGAATTCGTTCGAGCTGCTCTTTTGAGAAGAAGGCATCAAACTGGCGATTTGGCTGTAAATCAGTTTTTGCATATTTTCCAACTGCAGTTTTTACATTCATATAATAATAATCCTCTGCAAGTGTAATAACAGCTTAATTATGAATTATTTACTATTAGTTCGGGAAACTGAATCATAGTTCTGTTTGATAAGTGGGCAAACTAAATTATTATTATTGTTATACTTGCCAAAAAATTATTTTTTATTATTAATAATTATTTATCATTTCTTATAGCTATCATTATATTTATTAATAATCATCTATAATTATTCGAAATTGTTGCTTTTATTATTATTCATCTACTTACTACTATATTACTAGTTTATGCTGTGAACATTCCACAAATTTGACTCATATTACTACTTAGTAATACGAGCGCGGTTGTTTACTAACTCCCTACAATTAAGTAATTATTGGGCTCACCACTCACTGTAAAGGAAGGACAACTCCTGCATATGATTCAATTCGAATTATCATAGGAAAGGTTAGCAGTGCCAACCCGAATGAATGCTAACCAACTTGAATGAACGTCCGATCCGAACGAATTCACACCATGGGAACATAGTGAATAGAAGATGGCAAATATATGTTGGCGTAGAACGAGAGAAAACAATTACTCACACCCAGATAGATTTAGAGAAATATAAAATGGTGTGCGGGCAGTCGAGTCAATGAGTCCAACAAGTATCCTTTCTCAATTCACATTCAAATAACGCAAAACTTACTATATTGAGCTAATACTAGTTGATAACTGAAATGTATTTATAAACCAACCAGTAGTACAGGCCACATTCCACGCAGAAGTTTTGCACTAGGAAGCCTGTGAATTACCGATTCAATTCTCTACCGGAAATTTCAATTCTCTAAACTCTTGCCAACTTTTTTATGCAGATAAAATACAAAATCTAATATATTACTCGACTGCTCAGACTGTTCACTTATAGCCAACAAACTTGGATCGACTTGGTTTTATGTTTACCAAAAATTTATAGAACGCTATAGCGAGCATAAGGAGACAACTACCAAGTTTTAGTATTTATCATCAACAAGTAAAACTCAATATAAATTCACCATCTAGCTTTATTTCTTTGCAGGACATGAACCAGTTTCACTTACCTTGAAGTATTCCCTGCTTCTCCAGTGACTCTTGCGTCGGCCTTCGAGTCAAAAACTTTTTCAGTTTATTTCTAATTCCAACTTTGTTGATCTCTCCAGCGGGACCCAGAGAGGCGGGGGCATGGAACTCGGCATTGTCTTCATGCAGTGTGTACACCGACTTACCTCCACCATCTGTATGACAGCAGGTAGCAGATGAAAGTAATGACATTGAAAGAGCCCAAATGCTTCAATTTTAACGCAAACTAACAATTAAAAATTTCTTTTTACACACAACTTAATTTACAAACTTGTAGCCGTACTTTCCAGAATACAAAAATTAGCATGAACTTAACAAAAAGTTTCGTGGTAGGAAAAATCTTTTTAGCATTCGCTAATCATAAAAGATTGTTTCAGACAAACTTTCTACACGACAGCAAATTACCAAAATTATTTTTCTTGAGTTCATCTTCATGTATTTTCAGGTGATGATGAAATTTATATTTAAAATGAAACTATGGGCTGATACAAAGATTCAAACCAATTTTGAAAAAATAAACGTTTCAGAATCACAATGTACAATTCAACAGCACCTGTGCTTATAGTAATCGCACGCATGCACACACAAACAGTAGTGGAGACAACTCCAGCTTGAAGGCATCACCGTGCGTTTGGAACAAGAGAGCAAAAACAACAGCATGCATGGAGAGAACAAAGATGACGAGAGAAGCAAACATACAAATAGCATGTGGGAAAGCAGACCGTCAGGTATACACACAACATCGCAGTAGCAAATATGCAATAGTACGAGGACTTGTGATATCTCACAGTCTATAGACTAATAAAACATTTGAGGACAGCAATCTATAAACTGGTCTGTGTCTGCCCTATGCTACTACAAATAGTACATTAATCATAACAATGCATCTCGTATCTCAAATAAATCAAGCAACATTTTGGTTTAATTCTATTCTGTGCCACTTTGCTATACATGACAGGTATCAATTGTGACAGCTGCCATATATGACAGGTGTCGATTGTGACAGATGCCATACACAGCAGAAAATAAATTTCACAGTGAAAGTAGGAACACGTGACAAATGCCAACCATGACAGTTGCCAAGCATAACAGGTGTCATAGATGTGACATAGACTAGTGACAAGGGTCTAGGTGTCCATGATAGCACATCCTTTAACCAATGACATACCAGATCCTAATCTCTTTCTTTCCCTACAAAGCTGAATCCATGCCACCCACAGTGTGACTGGTTTTTCTCAACAGAGGTCAGTGAGAGTCACTCAAAGTGCAACCCTTAATGTGCGCCCACCAAAGAAGTGCCACTACCTGCTCAGACCACCCACAGTGTGCACACAAAGACAAGACAGGCCATCCTGCAGGCGCCATGCTAAGGAGAACTGAAGCAGCTGTTAGAAGCCTTAGTACCAGTTGCAGCTATGGATGCGGGTGGTTATGAACTAATAGCAAAATCTCTCCACCTTCTAATAACACTTACTATTCATGTGCTTTTTCTTGAATGAAGAGGCTGTTACAATGCAAACAATTAGGGTAGATCTCAACAGGTTACATTAGTCATAACATATGTATAAACATGCTTGAATGTGGGAGTTGTGCTCTACCGGGATTCAGCACCCAGTGAGTAGACAATTCCCAGCAAACTGCGCAAACTCTCACACTGCGATACAAGCATTGCAGCATTACATATAGCGAATGTACAGTACTGAAATAGGTACATCAGATTTTATGGTAATGGACAAGTAACTATTGGACTATCTGTGACAGCGGTAGCCATGCAAAGCAGTGGATGAGTGAAGAAATAATAATAATGGAGCAGCTACAATATGAATTAATTAAGAAATCAGCCTGTTCTGAAGCAATCCTATCATCAAGAAATTCCTAGTTATCCCTTTGAAATGTGTTACAATTAAAAAATGTTACTTCAATGTTAATCAATGAAAAAGGTTCCACCAAAATACTCACATTTAGAAAAGCGCCGGGAATGCATCTTTCGTTTGGCCAAACCGTTCTGTTTGCTGTCAACGTTGTTGTTGCTCTCTGCTTCAGGAACGCTCAGGCTCTCTGGAATGTCAGACACTGAGGGATTCTGTAAGAGACAGCTCAAATAAACGGGTAGACAACTCCAAAGTATGTCAATATTATTGAGTGGGTTTTAGGTTTGTACAAACTTTTATCGAGTCATTCAAAGTGAAAAGGCCTGTATGTATAGCTATATCTCCCTGGTGATACAAACAATGGATATCTGGCACACCAAACACAATTATGAAGGCAGAGATCAGCTTTGTGGAAAATTGAGCCAGATGTACCAGTTTGGTAGCTGTATACCCTAGCATTGGCTACACCTGATTTGGATATCAATGGTGTTACATTGTGAGTGATATTGTATAAGCCTGCACTGCAGACTTCCACTAGCATTTCCGTACAACAGATCGATTCAAATATTTAGAGCAATAAACAGGAATAAGATAGATAAATGAAACAAGGGGAAAATATTATGAATGGGTAATACCAGATATAGAATGTGTGATATGGATTTCAGAGATGGATAGGTGAGGAGAAAAAGTATAGGATATATTATATAGGATAGGATAGGATAGAAAGGATAGGATATATTAGGCATTTTCGGATCGAGAACGTTCATGCCGAAACGGGCAAATTTTTCGTTTTTCGGCGAGTACAAAACCTGATTTTTGGAACTCTATGCTGAACGGTGGTTTTACCGTTCAGGGGGTCATCCACCCTATGACGTTCTTGATCCAAATACGTACAGTTCTGCTGTAATAAATATTTTTGCATAATCTGAGCCGTTTTATGACAGCTTCCATTTTGCTTAGATGCAACATATATATATTAATTAATTATAATTATTAATTATTATTTTTATTATCAGGAATGGTAATAAAAATTATTTTTTATTTATTGAAGTATTATTATTGTTATTGTTTATTATTATAATAATTATTTATCACTGTTATCTTCTGTTGTTAGTTAGTAAATAGATAGAAAACAATAATGATTTTTAAATAATTAAAACTTGGCGTCCTCTGGGGGCGGCCATCTTTCCATTAGCGTCCGGATTTTTGCGACTAGTTGACAACAAAAGAACACAACTCTTGATATAGAAATTTGCGTTTTTGAACGTTCAACTCACAGAAATTATGCCAGGAACAAATGTCAAAATTGCATTCGGAAGCACTTTCCCGTGCCAATTTTTTCAAGGCATGGACGTTCTTGATCCGAAAATGCCTATTGGACAGGATAGGTTAGGATACAAAGGATAGGATATATTGGACAGGATAGCTTAGGATAGAAGAACCGGTGTCAGAATGTTGTCACTTGCACGATTGCATAACTGCTTATACTCACAAATTTTTTCACTTTGCCAAGTATAATGGTGTGCCACTGGTGCATCAACATACTATCATCATGCTGAAACAGGTAGCAGGTTCCACTGGCTGAGCTTACCTGCAAGATAGCAGAACGCCCACAATTACTGGCAACAGCAGACTGCACGCTTCATAACTCAGGTAAGACAACTCTCATTCATATAACGTTTAAATAAAAAAAATAAAGTTTTACCAATTTGACTATAGAAATATTTAATAGAGCTATGACTTGCTAAAGAACATAAAAAACATTTCACATCATTAAGATCGGTAACCATGAAAACTATTGCATAATAAAAAAAAACTTCATGAATAATCAATACTAAATTTACAAAAATTCAAAAAGACAAAAATTCTGTGCATTTTATTCTGTTTCCACAGTGATCATCTGAGACAAGTCGGGTGATTCCAAACAAAACAGCAAAGTGATTTGGTGGTGAATGCAGAGAGTGGCATGAGTCAGCATTGACTAATAGATGAGTAGACAGTGCATACCTATTGAATTACCTGCATTATACTCACTCTTGCATTTAGCAGCCAATCAAAGTCGATAATAAAAAGACTGAGACCAAGAAGCCAATGATGAAGTAAAACTGAATGTACAAAGATCATTCTGACCAAAACAATACTAGGTAGACATCTGAGCCATATTTTGGCAAAAAATCTCTCTGCCATCATGTAAAAGTTGTACACACCTGTGAATACCTGGTTACAATGAATAATAATAAAAAAAAATGTAAAAAACATTGAGCATTGAGTCACTACAATAACTATAACGACATCACAAAGAGCCGAGGTAAAGACGGCCCCACCCGCTGAGATAGATCTGTAGGAGCACTGATACTGGGCAGCTTAGTAGATAATATATCGTAATATGCAGACAACACTGACAAGGGATGCAGAGATACCACAGATGGTAGAAGTTGATTAACTTGACGTATGCAATTATTCAACCCAAATATGGCAGCGATAGAGGCAGCGCCAAGAAATGACTCAACTAACACAACATACTTCTGTGCATAGAGTACAATGTGGCTTGCCTTCTAATCAACTCTAATATTGAACACTGAGGAAGTTAAAAATTCCAGCTGCATCTGTTATTACTAGCAGATTTGTAAAGGGGAGACAACTCATAAAAATAACAAACTTTAATGAGCGGACTAGACAGCAGAAAAAGGCGGAGATTCTATCGTGTTTTAATGATTACAGATTGTATTACAGATAGGATTGAGCAAACATAAAGCCAGTAGGCTCCCTTTTTGGGTGGCAAAGGTAGCAGCCAAGCCACACCCAAGGCACTCAAACAGCGACAAAAGACAGGAATTTGATAAGATAATTGATGAGTGATTAGTGGGCTGGAGTGACATTCTGAAAATTAATGACTGCGGAGAAGGGAAACATTTAAACTAGTCAGTTAACATATCGGATAGAGGTTGTGCATAGCTAGAAATGCTAAATAGCCTCCAAATATTGGTTGGTTATCAACAGAAATGCAAGTTACAGCTGATAGCGCGGGTTGTATGGTGGGGGCGGGCGGACACAGCTCTAGATAAGTGAAATAACAATGACTTGCGGAGGCTACATCAGCAGATGACAGTGAGCTTTGATCATGGTTTCATCCCTCAAACCACGGCAGTAATAATTTGAAAAAAGAAGTAGCTCCTTACCTCTAGAACATTCCTTCTGGCAGTTTTCTCTTTGGTACTCCAGCCTACCATTGCATGAGTTAAATCTATGATAGCCTCGGGTTTACCAAACTCAGCCTCAGGTTTCTACACAACATGATGCTATGGTAAAAGAAGTTGCCGATAATCTACCAGACAACAGATAGGTTTGAAATACAAGGACATAGTGTTATGCTGCTCAGGCTGACGTACATATAATAAAATAAACGCAAGCAAGCAGGGGTGAAGGTCAAATGAGAGACGGAGGCATATACCTTTGTACTGGACACACCAATACTGATAATAATCTGTAATACACAAGCAGTCACTAAGTATGTATCCTATCTAACATCAATTAGTACATGTAGTTAGAGGTTTTATTGTAATGCGCTGACCACCAGAGTGGAAACGAGAGAATTTATACCAAAATCTAGATTTGTGTTTCAACCAATCCATGATGGGCTGTAAAATTTGACTAATGACTCTTAAAAAGCTTAGGAAGTGGTTTCTGATTTCCTAAATTCGTGTAGTATCGTAGAACTATCCTGCTACACAATTGATCTCTAACCACACAAGTCCAAGCTACAATGATCTCTAACCACACAAGTCCAAGCTATAATGACTTAACAGACAAACTACCACCCAATACATCTAACCACACATCACTGACGTAGCAATTTAAACTAATTCACACACACAAATATTTTATTGAATAGCTATAAGTGAACGCATAGACAAGTAACTACGCACATCATTCAGTCAATTACGCAATGATAGGTTGCGCGTGACCAACGAACAATATATTTACCTTCTCCGCTGATTTTTCATCTTTATATATGAGTAAATTGTTGTCGTACGCCACGATATACGCGGACGACCAGTTTTTTCTGTAATACAATACATGTATCATAATAACAACATCGCAATGGCACACTTCTCTATGCTACCGATGATCAGTTGTTGACTTGTAACGCCAACTGAAGACAGTAATAGCTTGTGAATCAATTGTGTCACATTTTATTTCTGAACAAAAGTGTATATAAATAGTGTCACCGAAAATAAAATTATCATATGTCCTGCCAACACATTGTAGCTGGAGTGGGGCCCCGACATTGTTGTGGACCAAAGGCTAGGAGGGTTGTATAGAACTAAGGCTAGGAGGGTTGTATAGAACTAAGGCTAGAAGAGTTGTACATAACTAAGGCTAAGGGAGTTGTATAGAAATAAGGTAAGGGGGCTTTACCGAACTAAGGCTAGGAGGGTTGTACAGAACCAAGGCTAGGTGGGTTGTACAGAACTAAGGCTAGGTGGGTTGTACAGAACTAAGGCTAGGTGGGTTGTACAGAACTAAGGCTAGGTGGTTTGTACAGAACTAAGGCTAGGTGAGTTGTACAGAACTAAGGCTAGGAGGGTTGTACAGAACTAAGGCTAGGTGGGTTGTACAGAACTAAGACTAGGAGGGTTGTACAGAACTAAGGCTAGGAGGGTTGTACAGAGCTGAGGCTAAAAGTGTTGCACAGATGCACTTGAAAGCTGGACTGATTAGCAATACATACTTGACTTTCTTTCTACCCTCAGTTAGTTTGGCTCTGTTTAGATATCCTCGCTTGTGAGTATCGATTGTGTTCGCTGACTGAGCAGCATTTCGCAATGTGTATCCTCCCTGAACAACAGAAAAAAAAATAAATTGTATTCTTCAAGTCATATTTAAAAAATAATAGCAATACCTAGCCAGCGCCAAGCAAACCTTATAGCCAAGTTTGAAGTACACAGGCTCACTCATTATCTTAATCTATAGTCTGCAATAAGTCGACTGGAAAAAAATTTATCCGAACTATTTGTTCATAAAGAGATCGATATGGTTGAGAAGAAAGAACAACTAAACACAACAAAGGGTTGACATGGAATACAAGAGGGTTTGAAGTCACATGCAGGTGTAACAATTAATCACTAGCGATTATAATTGACATACAACAGGCCAGGCATGTAACTAATTACTTCTAATTACAATTATTCCTCATCTTGACAGGGCATGCAAGTGACTGCAAGTGCTAGTAGTACTACAGTTAGCTTGTGTACACTGATAGACACATAGCCTGTGGGGAAGTAGGGTGTTAGAAAGAAAGCACAATTCACCACATAAATAACTAACACACACATAGCTAGCAACACATAAGTAAGAGCACAGACTTCATGCAGTGATGGAACTTTCATGCACCGACTGCTCAATAATCTTTAGCATTTTCAATGGATCTAATTGCAACTGTATTCAATTTTACTCTTCCAATTCAAAGTTGAAACTTGTTGTAGTGTGATGTTACAGATCATCTGCTAGTTTCAGAAGGTAATACTAATGTTTTACAGTTTTAACTAAATCCTTTTACAGCAAGAAAAATGATCAGACAACTGGAGGTTTTGAACCAGCAACATTTCCCAGTTGTATGAGGCGAGTGCTTGCACTCTGTCACTGAGCTACGGTAACCTTGGCATTCTCCGCTCACATGTTACGCAATAAAATTTTGTGTTATTTTTTCTCGCCAATTTTCTTATAAAATAGTAGCTAGCTCATAAATTTCCTTCACTGCATGACGAGAGAGAGAATAAGAAGTAGACATACGCTGACTATGACATCATCGCTGACATCATGAGTGGACAACGAGAGGTTAGCAGGCAATGTGAAAGCTTTGTTAGAAACAGATTTGACATTTCTAAACGGGACAACATCCACACTCGCCCTCCGTAGTAGTGGCAGCGGTGGTGCGGGGCCCAACGCTGGCTCCTCTCTGCTAATTGGATAGTTTGCCAGGTTGGGCTCAGCTGGTGTATACAAAGTGTTGATGTTAGTATCAGCGGGTGGTTTGGGCCACCCTTCATTCATCTACAGGGGTTGTAAACAAGGAAACAATAGTAAACAGGAAGTGAACAGTGTTGTGGAAATCAAACAAACATAGTTTAGAAAGTGAAAGAAAGAAATTAGAAACTCAAAATTAGCAAAAAATTAGAAATTAGAAAAACTAGAAATTAGCAAAAATGTGAACTAGGGCTACACACAGCATATAAGTTTTACTAATTGAGGGAAGAAGTAACAGCCTAACTTGCAAAATCATTCAGATATAGAAAAACTTCAAAACCAAATTTTAGCTTCGAGATTTCTACTTAGCATCACACATAAAACTAACCAATAGAGTTGTACAGCTGATAGAAAAAGGAAACACTGTGTACTATACGGTTAGCAAGTAGTGAGCAATGATTAGGCGCACAACACTGCACTATCAGTAGCTGATAAAGGCCCAAGTAGTTAGACTAGCAAGTGTTATAAACAGGAATAATCAGGGACTTGACTTCAAAGAGCTGCATTGAATGACAAGCTGGCTAGTAATAACATTAGTTGAATGCATGTTGTTAGTTTATAGTATTATAGGTTATTATGTCAATCACTCCCATTTCTTTTCCTCCCTGTAACGCACTGTACTAACACTGAGACTAAAGCTTGAGAACTCAGTCTAGAAGCTAAGGTAAATAAGTCATCAGAAGTGCCTACTTCAAAGTATAAAGGTGACCAAGAATGTTTTTAATAGCTAAAGGTAATAAAAGAGGAATTTCTCTCTACATAAAATTGATTTGTTTAAATTTTTTGCAATATTTTTGTTGTTCAATTGTTTCGGAGGGAAAACAAACACAGTGAGAATGCCGGAATGGAACTGAAATACACTAGAGGCGCTGTCTTCAGCTGTTCATACCTCTGGCAGCTCCCACAAAGACTCCTGGCTGTTCTCGTTATAGTAATATTCCTTGCCGGAAGAGTCAATGGCCACATACCACTGGAACAAACACAGCAGTGAACAGATCTTCAGGTTACAGAGAAAAATTATTCAAAGCAAATAGGTCGTGTCTACCGTCCTTAGTCGTTGAATCAAAACAACTTATGCAAGAGGGAATCAGATTCACATAACAAACAACTCAACAATAGAACATTCTTCATAGACAGATGGTCCACTATATATTATGCATTCTCACCTTGTCTCCTGTTGCATTGTGGACATAAATCCTACTTCCGTCATCTGATATGGTCTCCGTCCATCCTTTCCTAAAGCTTGTCACTCTTGAAAGTCGTTTACTCGCTAACGTTGATGGAATTTCCTGTTAAATTTGACATTTGTAGGATTATCTAAACATTTGTGGCCCAAAGGTCATGTGACCTATTAACAAGTCGTCAGCTTTTTGGACCAGAAGCTATAAAATAATCTATTTTGGTTAGCGGAGTTGGCTGAATGCCCCGGATGGTACAAACCACAGGCTTGGGGTATCTGTCTCGGGCGGAACAAGTAATGAGATAGATCAAATAAGGACAGCCATAGATGTCTTCAACTGAATTCATTCAACCGACCTTTCTCTCGAGTCTATTCCTCCGTTTTATAACAGGAGAGTCCCATGTTGTCTCTTTGGTTTCAGAATTGTAATAGTAAACTTGTCCCGTGTCGTCATCTGTGTGCATCTCCCACGTCTCTGTAGATTGATAGAGAGGCATACAATCAAACGATGCGTTAATTGTACACATATTAGCTAAGCTAATCCCAAAAGATTTCCTTCAATACAACTCAAAGTCTCCGAGGAAACGCAACAAATTTTTATTTGGAAATATTTTCCGGACTAAAACATTACCAAGAAGGCATACGGTTTGCTACGAAGAAGTACTAAAAACCAAATAGTCATTTTCAAACAGTGAATCTAACCCGAGTCAGGTGCATCAGAGGAATGATTCTTTTGACTTTCCTTTCGTTGAGCTATGATTTCTTGTATAATCTCCATGTTAGCGTAGGCCACTGGCTCATCAACAGGTGAAGATGGATCATCCTGCATCAAACAATAGTCGACCGTTTGACAAACAATCCAGTGCATACTCTAAGATGGACCTTATGTCTATAAACTTTTAGTGCTAAATGTAATCGATAAAAAATGATGTTTAAAGTAAAGTTTACAGCAAAGTAATCAAAAAACTACAAGTGAATTGTCATCACTGTAAGCCAAAACAACCAGTAAGAATGTGGAAATAGAACTAGGGATTAAAACGGCAATTAACAACCAACAAGGAACAACTAACAAACTTAATTATTGGACCGTCTGGCAATAACAAGCAATTACATCATTTACATTTCATATTCATAACTTCCTGAGCAATTGGGGAGCAGCCCACATATGAAGCTGGATCAACCACACAAATAAAAAATATGGTTAGATAGATTGGTGAAGTCATTAGAAGAATCAGCAAACTAGCTATCTAATAACAAGCTGGTTTTCTCATAAAATTTACAAATGACTCAAGCTCAGCTATTTATGATGTTTGCAAGTACAAGATGACTTCCGCAACATCAACGAAACCAACCGCCGACTACGGCTGAAATATACAACATTTTAAAGGTTTTATCAGATGTCTGATGCGATTACTGAAAGCACAGTGGAGTCTCAAATGACGCACTAGCTGGTACTATTACTTGTATGGTTGAATGCAGTCATTAGGGTAGCCTAGTATTCACTAACAATGCACAACACACTGGTATTCAAGAGACAAAGGATTGTCTCAATAAAAGGTTTCGCTGTGACAGCCAGTATCAAACCTCTTATGAAAACAAAACAATCCATGAATGCTTTTCCACCAGGGAGTTCACCTATCGAGCACACCGTAACGTAACAAATTCGTATCCGAAGCCGTTTTTGCTCTTCAACTTGGAAAATAACAAAATCCAAAGAAAATTTTTTTTAACAAGATTTGAGAAAAATAATCAGAAATAGATATTTGCATACCGGAGTGACTGTAATTGAAGGAGCTAGTTGTATATCTTGCATGGAAGAGTTAAGGCTTGACACATCGTTTGACGAGGATAAAAGAGATGAATGTCTAGGCAAAGACGATACTTGATCAGAGCTTTCACCTCTAGAATCCAACGAACTATCACATGAGTGATTATCCAAACAGCTGTCGGATCCTGTGCTAGCACTACTAGCTGTTCTATGGTGACCGTTCATGGAAATTGACGGAATATCACTGTGAATACTAATATGGTCATTATTTTGTACATGGAGTTTCTCCGTTTTATCTGAAGTCCCTTTAACATCATGCACTTCTCTCACATAGTTTGCAGGTACATAAAATTTTTCATGTTCGCCTCTTCGCACCTTCCACCACTCTCCAGTTGACTTGGCAAGAAGAGTGTACCTGTCGCCTCGGTTGATAATAATGTGTTTTCCATCAGATGTGTTGTAGTTATAGTCAAACATCACCTCCACCGAGTCTGTACCCATTTTTTTTTTTTTTACTCTAGCAGCAATTTGGCCGAGCAGAAATAGTCATTCAACTGTCAGCAAATTGTATATATAAGCCATAAGATTACCTACAACAAAATTGCTCAACAATATCAACACGAACAACAGTGCTCGGTGCAGGAAAAAGATCAATAATTTAAATAAAGTAAATTCATCTTTCATAAAATATTTGTTGCTGTTGCATGTCATTTTTTAAATGACAGGATAAAAAAACTCACTCAAAAAATCATATATTCATAATACTTATTTTAAATTTAAATTTTTCAAAACTTTGCATTAATTATAGTTATAAAAATAATTTGTTGTAGTTTACACAAAAGCAGTGGCATGGCAAGGGAAGCAACAGGGAAACGTGTACACTTGTAACTAACAAAGTGAAAGTTAACGAACCTGAAAACTTATGTGTTTAGATTGTAAGAAGTTCAACTCAACAACAGACCAATTAGTTAGACTTTGCTAATTCGATCAAGAAAAGGAAATCCTCAAAATGATTATTTCTACTTTGTAGAGGAAATAATAAAAAACAAAGGTAGGCTGGAATAAGCATTGACAGAATTAAATGCAGATACAGCTGGAATAAAAGTAGACACCCCCAAATAAATGCTGACTGACCTGGAACAAATGTCGAGTAGACAATTCTATGGTGTCAAAATTTGTTCCGGGAAACATTTAAAATATGGTTTACACTCTTGTTCCAAAAATATAAAAACTTCACGTTTTCATCAAATTAGACAACTCCTGAAATAAATGTTGGAATGGTACTTTAAACACGTTATTGAGAACAAGCGTCAACACTTCCGGCAACGAACACCAAAAGTTTATTCACTATAGCATAGCCGACACTCATTCCAAGTCGGTTGAGAATCATTTTAGGAGGTGTCTGCATTCATTCTGGGTCTGTCTATATTCATTCCAGGTAAGTGTACATTTATACCTGTCTATGTTTCTAACAACTCCCGTTGCAGGGAACAACTGTTGAAACATAGGTGACATTATTTCCAGCTCTTTTGATTTTGAAATGTCAACATTTACAACAACTTTGCCTGCATGTATTCCCAACAAGTTTATTTCATGATGATGTCCATTCATTTCTAGGTATATTCCAGTATCCATTTGTTATAATGGTGGTATGCATATATACACATCACTTCATTCAATATACACTAATAACTATTAATAATCATAACAGTAATTCACGTATTGTAAAAGCCTATCATTATGAATTATCATTCAACAGACAAACAGATGGCAAAACAACAAGAGCCATAAAAATACCAATAATTATGCATCACCCATGGGCCTTCGGGGTTTGCCAAAAAAATAACAGAGACAATGCGCCCTGTAATAAAATTATTTCTACTAACCTAGCGTTTTCAATCAATTCTCCTCCACACAAAGGAGGAGGAGAATTGATTGAAAACGCTAGGTTAGTAGGTTTTCAGCAAACTCCGAAGGCCCATGGCATCACTATCTTCATGCAGCCATTGCATTAGAGTAGAAAATAATAATAATAGAAATAGCAATAACAAATTTCAGTAATAAAATTAGTATGTCGCTTTTGTTCAAAACCACGGAGAGCAATAATAACAATTAATAAAATTTCAAACTAGGAAGTATTAATAATAATAATGATAATAAATACATACTAAAAAACCACAATAACTAATTAATAATTACTATTACTACTGTAACTATCAAGTCCCTTATCAACTACTCAGTAACTGACTTAACTTCGACCGATTAACTCACTACTGACAGCAATATTAATTAATTAATAATAACAATAATCAATCAACAACAACTAAAAACACAGAAACAGCAACAACCTGAACAATTAATAACAGTAATCATCAAGAGAAGTTGCTAATAAAAAAATAATAATAACTACTACTAACTAACTGCTACTCATCATCGATCATTGTTGATGATGATTAAAATTGATC
Source organism: Cryptosula pallasiana (assembly GCA_945261195.1). Lineage (NCBI taxonomy): Eukaryota > Metazoa > Bryozoa > Gymnolaemata > Cheilostomatida > Cryptosulidae > Cryptosula > Cryptosula pallasiana. Next base: position 14,431,274 of record OX183133.1, on the reverse strand, counting down.
ATGATCAGCATCATGTCTTTGCCAGAGAGAGAGTGACAGACAGTGATAGCAACAACAGTATTAGTAGTAGTTAGTTAGCTGGTTAGTTACTAACTTCTTCTAACTAACAACTTACTTGCTACTATTATTTATTAATTACTACTACTACTACTACTGAACTAATAAATAATAATAATAATCGTTACGACGGAGGCTTATTATTATTATAATTATTGTTTATTAATTATTATTATAATTACTATCTTCTTTCTATCTATCTTTATTTATTATTACTTACTACTACTTACTACTCTTCTACTACTGCCAGTAGTAGTAGTAAGTAGTAGGTACTACTACTAGGTAAAACTACGACTACGTACGTACTGTAACTTTGTACTACTAGGTAGTAGTACAAAGTTACAGTACTACGTAGTCGTAGTTGTTTGAGTTTTTCAGTGATTCAATAAATACAACATGATACTTACCAAAAATTATTTATTAAATGGTAAGTGTAATTTTCATGATAAGCAATATTATTGTTTATAGTAATTACTATTATTATTATTATTATTTCTACTGTAACTGCTATGATCACCACTAGCTCCTTGTTGTGGTGGGATGGGCTGCTGGAGTTGTTAGAGATAGCCCGTGCTCCGGAAAGCTACCACAGTATTCAAGATGAAAAGTCCTAAAACAGATCTAAGACTAATTGGGTATTAGAGAACAACTCCAAACTTCAACCAAAGAGGGTATCTTTGCTTCAACCATGCTCCAGAGCAAAGAGTCCAGAGTCCGCAGTCAAGCCAGAATGATACCTTTGTTTTACTGAGTTTTCTTCTCTTGCTTTTTCAATAATAGTCTTGGATCTGCAAATTGTTTTTATTAGGTATATGCACTTACGAAAAAAATTCGACGGCTATTGTCTAATTGTAGGTACATCGTCTACTGGGTGCCAGATATCTCGCCTCACTGTCAACTCGCCTTAATACCAACTCGTCCCGTCGGACAACTCACCCCAGACAACTCGTCCCCGAAGTCGCCCTGCATCAAGTCAACTCGTCCCAGTATGGCTCGCTCCAAAGCCGCTCAATGAGCTTGTAGAAAGGCAATGCACGGTATCGCTGCTCATAGTTTGAGAAAGGGCAACTCCAACATTTTTTATTCTTAACTCAACCAAAATTTAAATTACTTCAAATTGTTCCACATTGTTTTGCCAAGAGTAAAGTATTACAATTCGTTGCTATTGCCATTGTTACCAAAGTAACAAAAAGTAAATTTGATGATAAAAGTATAATAGAAATAAAATCATGGGTGTTTTTTGTTTTAGTACATGAAAGTAAAGAATACAAATGCATAACAGAAACGATACATCTTTTTTGTAGTCGTTAATCTTCTTTTTGAATTTTGTAAGTCAGTGAGTGCCAAAAATTGTTTTTGTGGCAATAAAGATTAAAGCAAATACTATCAAAAGCTGGCTCGTCTTGTACCGACTTCAATAAACATTCAATTTGTACACATTTAAGTTAAAACTCACTACTTACAGAGAGAGAATTTCAATAAAAACAATTGGCTGCATCATAGTTCTCATCACAATCTGCACATACTGCAACTTTATAAATTTTTGTGATTAATAAGTGGTCCACTTTGCTTTTGCAACCATATTGACTTGGTTATTAAAATATACATTGATTTTGGCTCCAGTTCCATTACATTAAGTATTTGATTAATACATTATATCATATTTAAATCTGGAAATATGAAGCGATGTAAGAAAATTATGCCAAAACAATAAACAAACAAGTCATCACTAGCTTAGTTACACGTTGATAGATACTTCACGGATATTCTACTTTGAGTATTAACTTTATCCTTATCAGTTTTATCACAATCATTTAAGCAGGAATAAACGAAATAGGGAAGTTTAAAATGTCAATGTGAAAGCACATTATTACTAAAAGCGAATAATGCATTTGAAATTTTCAAGTATTGATACAAACTGCTTTGCAGTAAAAAATAGTCACGTTAATTCAGGCGTGAAAAAACTGATAAAAATTATCAAAGTTTTTTTCAATTGTAGCTTTTGAAACCAACCAAGTTGATAAAGCGATGAAAATTGATTATATAATGAAATATATACAAATAATAAACAATTGATCAAGCGTTGATTTCAAACAAATTACACTTTAAAGCTAAATCTTTGTAAGATACTTACGTCTTGTAATTATAATGCATTTTAATCTCTAACTCTAAAAGACAAGGCATTTTACCTGTTTCTAATAACTGATTCTAATAATTGTTTCATCTTTGAAAAGTCACTCAGTTCAAAGGACAGTCTATAATTGAGGCATTCTCTCACATTTCGCTCACAATCCTATATAAAAGCTTCTTTTGCAATGAGTTACCATTTCACATCAAGCTGAATGTTTTAACAAGCTAGTCTAGAACCAGAAGTGACATTTTCTTCAATCATGGCTATGAGACTAAGAAAACGTAAATTTTCCTGTGTCGTTTGTAACATAAGTGTTTATGCTTTTGAGGAAACAGTTACCTGTGACTTTTGCAACAAATGGACTCATGTTAAATGCACCGAAGGAGAGATCACAAGAAAGGAGTATTTGAAAGCTGTCAATGAAAAAGGTGATCTACAATTTATGTGCGCTATCTGCAAACCACTATTAAATAATCGCCCGCTTTACGAGAGCACAAGGCTGGAAGAAATATCGTAAGTTTTTTTAAATATAAGCTCCCTTGAAGTCGCACATAGCGCAGCAACAAGTACAAATGCTGCCTGCCTTGCCAGTTATGTGATGTTGTCACGTGTGATGTCACCGATGTTTCACTCAAACAAACATTTTTTAAGCAAATCAAATATTTTGCCAGATTTTTGATCAGAGAACAAGTCCAAAGCGCATCGTGATAATAAAATATTGAATCACAAGTTTTGAAACTTTGACTTGTGAAAAAAACTAAACTTGGTCATGGGTAGAGGCTTAAGTTATTTTCGTTTGCAGATGTGAACCTGATGCTAGAATGGGAGCCCTGTTTTCCCCTGGAGTGCCATCATTTATTCCAAATGAAATGTGAGTGATTATGCCATTAATTTTTAGATTTTGGTGAGTCTGTGCGGTGCATTATCTGACAAGTTCTTTGACTTTATTTCACTACAAAAAATCATTTGTAGTTTTTGTTGAAATGTTAATGCAAATTGAAAAAGAGTTAGCAAAAATAACACTTGTGGTAAAAGCTTACTATCACAAGGATATCAATTCACAACTTCCATTACCGTTTAAAGAGACGCGGTTATATAACAGTGTACTGAAACTTATTGTGGTCGGATACGTTTATTTCTGTTGCTTTCTGCTTTACCAGTGATGAGACGGAGACGGACAATTTTTCTGTGGTAGAGAGAGAATCTCGAACCCAGCTGGCTTCTTTGGTATCTGAGTCCATTCCACACTGCGACAGCATCCCTGCTGCCAGTGCTCAACATGGTCATTCTTATTCGTGGTACGTATCATTTCACTTGCACAATTCTAGGCTGAGCCGGAGTTGCTAAGATTAAAAAATATACTGTGCAGGGCAGACCAAATGAAAGGTAGAAAACCCCAGCTGGTTGATTGACAGTAAATTTGAAATTTCTTAGTGTGAATGAGATAAAATAAGCAAGGTTTTGAAATTGATCAAATCTAATACTAACAATTACTCAAAGTTTCATCTGCTGACTTCAGTTACACATTACAGCGCTGAGGAAATTGAACTGGTGCAAGCTGATCATCCATACGCTAGTCAACCACATGTTTGTAGCAACTCCTTAAACCTCCAACAAGTACCCTTTACAGAGCCATCATATCCTGAAGAATCGTAAGTTTGTTGGATTTTTCTGCTTGTTTTCTTTTTGATTGAGCACGATTTATAAATTATTGATACAACACAATTGTTTGTTTCATATTGTTGCTAGTAAAACTTGTTCATTTTAATTGCTATTTATATTATCACGCGTACACTCATTAGCTCCATTAACATCGATTTAAAAAGAAAAACAGGGTTGCAACAAAAAAATATGGGTTGTGATTGGCTAAGCATTGAACAAATTTCTTTAGTGTGTAAAATATCATGTTTTTGCATGTTTGCAGCAATTTTCGATTCATTTAAATTTATGTTACATGTGCAATAAAGTTTTTTATATGATTTAAGTATAATGTATGATATGACCTATGTTTTGATTGTTTTGAAAAGTACAGTGCAAACGTTCTGTTTCTATGCCTTGTTCAGTTTTGAGTATACTTTTACATCAGGGTGATGGAAGAAGAGTTGGTGAGGTTTCATGATACAGAAGAGGAAATTTTTCAAATTATTGAAAAAGGTTCTCAGCGAGGGGCAGACTTGCTTGTTTCAAACCATGGCTTCTCCTTTGTGGTAAAAAGAAGGAATAAATCTTCAGTGATCTGGAGATGTAGTGTACGAAACAAAAAAAACACTTGCCCTGTAGTCATTGAACAGAGGCAAGATTCTTTTCAAAAGCAAGCTGTGCATTCACATGCCCCTGAGCCAGGAAAACAAACAGCTATTGAACTTCATAGAGAGGTGAGTAAGCGAATGTTGTTCTTTTTTACCTAAAATCTTCGCTGTTTAGCTTAAGCATTTTACTAATTGATTTTTTTGCACAGGTGAAGTCTACAGGAGAGGCAAACTTGCAGCAAGGGGCTGGAGAAATTGTTGACAGAACCATTTTGAAACGATTGTTGAATGACGAGATTGTTCCAAAACCAGAAAACCTTAAACGTATGGTCAATAGGCACAGACAATCCAGGAGACCTAAAGACCCCAAACACCTTGACTTTGAGGTAAGAAGTATAAGCTTGGTTAAATCATCAATTTTTTTGTATCTTGATAGGCTGTGGCATTTTGTATAGTCTGCTTTGCATTGGGTCAGCAACCAATTTATACCTCTGGTCATAATGTTTGGCAACGGAGTCACATGTGATAATTATATACATCATTGATGGTAAAACTGGCCTGTGTTTAAGCATGTTTCTTACTTGATCACAGATTGACGAAAGCCACATTCCCTCTAACTTTCTGCAAGGTGATATCTATAACGGGAGGAAGCGCCACTTGATGTTTGCTACAGAGAGACAGCTGCAACTCTTGTGCAATGCCAAACAGTGGTTTGTGGATGGTACATTTAAAGTGTGCAGATATCCATTTACACAGCTGTACAGCTTCCACAGTTTTGTAGCTGATGCTAGTGGAGCTGTTGTTCAAATACCCCTAGCTTACGCTTTGATGTCTGGCAAAAGCGCAAGAGACTATAAAAAGGTGAGAAGTTGTTTCTTGGGTTTTCGATTTAAATTTGTTTAGCGGGTGCTTTTTTCCACAATTTCCCATTAATGATGCCAGTTAATTTTAACCAAAGCCTTTTGGCAAACAGATTAACCATGTAGCTGTAAAATTGAATTACCTCATATAACGGGCATCGTTGATTTAAATTGTAAATTTGAAAACTCATTAATTACCATATTAAGTACAAACATGCAAAACTGATGCCAACATATGAGACTATGATGTTCAACTGGATACTACGACAATTTTGCATATGGACTTGTTTTAGGTATTGACATGTCTGATCTCACTATTACCATCTACTCCAAAAGTAAAAGTGATCATGGCAGACTTTGAGAAAGGTAAGTAATTCCATGGACTCATGGAAAATCATGTGCTGGGTAACACTTGTTGAGTTGAAGTGAATGCTATCAGACTATTTTATATGTTAATCTTTCTATTTTTCTTTTGTGATAGCTTTCTGGTCTGCTGCCTCTGACGTGTTACCAACAGCTACTATGCATGGCTGTGGATTCCACTGGGCCCAATGTATTGTAAAAAAGATAAAATCAGCAGGACTTTCCTCTGCCTTTACGGTCAGTGATAAAAACAACCAACTTCTAAGAATGCTGTTGGCAATGCAGTTTCTACCTGCCGAGCACATACCGCCTACTCTAGATTACCTCAGACAGAAATCTGAAGATCACAGGTGGATAAACTTGTGCGAGTATTTTCAGCAGACATGGATTTTTGACTGGGATCCAACAACTTGGTCTAGTTATAGCAAAGCAATTCGAACCAATAACGATGTGGAGGCATGGCATCGGAGGTTGAATACCAGGTATATTTTTTACTGTCGCTTTGCTAAACCGTTTTTTGTCTACATGCTCACTCTTTGGAATAAATGTATTCTTATTAAAATTTACAAACTAATCACTGAGTAGATACTTCTAAAAAAATTCACAAGCTTTTTTATTTCAAGCTATATTGCTCTTAATTTTAGATATGCTGACAGAAATGGGGCACCACCATTTTACTTCCTAATACAAAGTTTGAAAGAGGAAGGAGATTATGCTGTAGCACAATTGAAATTACTATCAGCAGGCAAGCTACAGCGCAGAATAAGGAAAAAACCAAAATCAGCGAACGCCAAGTTGTTTCAACTCTGGGATGAGTATCAACAACAGGAGATGGCAGCAACAAAGTTGTTGCGTAAAGCAGCCAAATTTACTGTTGCAGTTACAGGCTGACTCTGCTTAATGAGTTTACTGTGTGCGTCTGTTAGATATAGATCTTATTTATTTTTGAGTGAATCAAGTCTTTTATGGACGCATTTACATGTATGTGTGATGCGTAATTGCTGAATAAAATTGTACAGTACTCTGAGAAAAAAAATGACAGATTAAAAAACAAAATTCCTGATATGTGTTTCACACTCTTTGTGTATACCGAAACCCAAAACATTTTACAATCAGTGTAAGCAACTATAATATCTCAATCTTAAGCTTTTTAAATGTAAACAAAACAAAAGCGATATCAATACCATGAAAAAAAAAGATCATAAACTGAATAATCAGAATTACCAGACAAGCTATGAATCTAGGATCATGTGTTGGTTAGTCAACTTTGTGTGATGATTATAAATAAATGATGCTTTATTGTGAGCTATTATTATCTTTCAATTATTGGAGTGGACAGATAAACCAAGGAGTTGTACTACCTTGTAAAACAACATTCGAGCGGATTCGATAGTTCAGATTTAGGGTGAGTTGTCTTGGGGCGACTTGAGCTAACTGGGATGAGTTGTCTCGAGCGAGTTGTCCTAAATGAGACGAGTTGACTGGGTCGAGTTGGCATTAGGGCGACTCGTCATGGACGATGATTAGCAAAAAACTGGCGTTGTAATAAAAATGTTGCTTATTATAGTATATGAATAATATATAATTTATTATTATATACTACTACTCAAACTGCAGACAGCACAACACAGAAGACAGTGAGCCATGTGTGTGTGTATGTTTGTATGATGATGATCATCGTCATCATCATCATGACAATGAATGACGATGAATTGATGATTAGCAACAAAAACCTGGCGTTGTAAATGTAATGTAATGAAAAAGTTGTTTATATATATAATAAATATATTATAATTATATACTCACTCATAATAATAATACTGTAACTATTAATTATTATTATTATCATTAGATAGTAGATTATCATTATTATTATGGTGGTGTATTATTATTATAATATACTAATTTATTAATTAATTATTATTTATATACTCAAACTGCAGACAGTAAGTGTTTTGGCATCATCGTTTGACATAGTTGCTTCATCCCCATTTATTATTATAATTTAATATTATATGATTTATTATTATACTAATAATAATTAATATAATATTATAATAATAATAATTAATATATTATTATTATTGTTTGTTAATAAATAATTATAATAATAATGTAAAAAATAAATTTCAGTGAGTATTGTTCAAGTTGTTGTTGTTTTTACTATTATTAATTATTGTTACAACCAACAACAACACCAGTTTTATGTTCAGTTGTGGGGTTCCCTGCATGTGAACCTGTATTCAGAATTTTCGAACTTAACAACGCAATCATCTTAAATCTCGAGTGATGAAAAATTCTTTTGTTCGATTGTTGAAAAAAACTTACGCTAAGAGCTGGTTTATTTAGTGTTGTTATATGACAGTTCAAAATCAAAATTAAAAAAATAACTGAGAAATAACTTAAGCTGGGCATGGTTAAAGCAAATGCTAGTGTTATTGTGATATTGACCTGCAAAGTTGTTCGCAAGGAAATGTGGAAAAGGATAGTTCACGAGCTTTTCACTGCAGTGTGCTCAGTTTTTGTGGCATTGAATTATCCAACACACATATGATAATGCTGTCATGCCAGGCGCAATGGGCAACGCCTGCATGCCTCTATGTTCCCCCACCGGGAATCGAATCTCTGACTCTCCTGCGGCACCAAGTCGCCTAGCGGCATGAGGCAGAGCGCTAGACCTCTCGGCCATCTCAGCTACCCTAAACAGGGTGCCTCGATGACCGATCAGTTGCTAGCCTCTGCCCTCATACACACGGAGTCCTATCCTATCACTATACACTACATCTATACACTACAAATGCCACTAAATCCAAGCGCACCGCAATGAAAAGCTCTTGAAGTAGGAGGGGAGGATAAAGCGAGAACAGGACAGGTGTTGCAAAAACTCTTTTGGGTTTAAAAATACTTTTTAGTATGTTTTTGGAGTGTTTTAGGTTCAAACCTGAGAATGTATCCTAATTGTGGACCATTGCTGCCATCTCTTGATTTTTCAGGGACCCGCACGACTTTCAACTACTATTTTTTTCTACTCCTGAAAACTGCTAAACTCCCTAAAAACTCCTGAAATTTGAATCTCCTCGTTCAAACATCCCGCAAACTTCACTATTATTTTTTATATTGAGCACTTTATACAGAGCCACTTCAGATGGCTCAGGGTGGACATTGTTTTTACGTTATCCTTCTACATAGCTTTAGTTTGTTCGACATAGTAGTCTTTATCCTGCATACCAAATTTGCATTTACTCAGCAGTAACTGTTGACTTTCTAAACTGATAAAAAAATTAAATCATTGACTTAGAGTTTACACAATCACCCTATTTTTCTATATTTTCAACCCCAGTGGTTACAATCTGAAGCAACAATTCCAATATTATATACCACTTTTTTCTCAAGCCAACATTACAGGTATGTTGTGAACTATAATCCTTGTAGAAGCTACGACTATGTTACATACAATGCAGAACCAATCACCAACACCCAGATTTCAAGAGAATATAATAGTTCAATTTATGATTATTTTTATTTATTATTATTATAGCAAGACTTGTTGATGGATAAAAAGTACTAAAGCGAAATACACAAATTACATGGCATTTTCCAATAGATAAATACATATAACTTATTGCTTGCTGTTATTCATAAGCCTTTTTTGTAAAAAAGAAATAACAATCAGAAAGATACATATAATTAATAATAATAATTAACTTAATAATAATTATTATTATTGTTATCCATCAAACTTGATAATTGGAAGGGTACTGATAAAAAACTTTCAGTCGCTGTAATACAAAAGAAATGAAAAACTCATATCTATGTCACAAACAACCATTCTGCTTTGTATTGTATGGCTGATTAACAAGTAATATCATTATTATACCACCATAATAATATAATTCACCATAGCATCATTTTTCATAGCATCACTATTGCCTGCACCCACTATGGCTTTCACCCCCAAAATAATCTAAGTTTTACAAAATGGTTCGAAACATTTGCAATCATCAGCCAATCAGATTTGTTTATTTCATTAGCCAGCCAACGATATCAATTGAGCAACTGCGCACTTTCTGGCTACTGGGTAATCATACTATGGGGCCATATCATTTGTGGTGAAAATAATTTGTAAACAGATTAATCTAACAACTGATTTCAACTCACTGACCCTTGATTATGGCCACTTACACTACTCAATACAACTATAAAAAAAATCCTCATCGTCAACAATAAACACTAGTCTTCATTTGTTCAGTCTTAATAATTAGATCCCTATTAGGGTGAATCGTCCCGTCAAAGAAAGAAACTGCAATCTTCAGTCTTCAGAAAAATACGCTGGGAACCCCAGTTGTTAGGTCCAAAACTGTCTATTTCTTGTTTCTATACATCCAGGTTTTCTAACAAACAGAATAATAATCATACTGAAAAAAAAATAGGAAATAATATTTTTCTAGCTTTCATTTCTATCTAGCTTTTCTAACACCATTAGAATGAAAAATAATAGAAAAAAAAATATTTTTTTGCTCTTTTTTCTATCTAGGTTTTTTTACATTAGACTGAAAAATAGAAGATAGGATGTTTTCTACCTCTCCTTTTTAAGATTTCTAACATTTGAATCGGAAATAGAAGATAGTAATATCTTTTCTAGCTCTCAATTCTATCTAGGTTTTGTAACGTCAGAATGAGAATTAGAAAATAATGCTTGTTCTAGCTCTCGTTTCTATCAAAGTTTTCTAACTTTAGATTTGTTAGAAATTGTTAAAAATAAGCTAGAAGGAAGTTAAAACTGTTAGGAACACTTTGAAAAAAGTGAAAAAGTTGGAGAGCTAGGATTCATATACAGCTCAATTAAAATTTTGGGAAGTAGGCTAGAAAAAAGATAGCAACGTTTGGAATACTTGGAAAAAAAGTTAGACGGTTAGAAAGCTAAAACTCGTAAATGGAGCGATTGAAATTGTTAAAAATATGTTAAAAATAAGCTAGAAGGAAGTTAGAAATGTTTGGGGAAGTTTGAAAAAAGGGAGAAAGCTAGAATTTGTATATAGCACAATTGAATTTGTGTAAAACATGCTGGAAGAAAGTTAGAAATGTAAAAAATTGCTATCCTTATCCAGGTTGATTAGGCCATAGAGTTGACTCCCTAAGTCGATAGATTACCACGGATGCAGTATATATGGATTAACAACTCTTCGCTGTAGCGCAAAGCGCTTGTTCATATCACACTCCAACCATCTGTCTATTGCATCATGTCAACGCTATGTGATCGTGGCCACCATTTTCCAATGCCGTTTTTCTGTATAACAACCCTAGTAATGTATTGGCAAATACTCTGTCTGCTGCTACAAACTAGCTTCTGTCAGCAATCATGACCACCCAATCCAAAGGTTTTGGAATATGATTTGCAGATCAAGAGGGGATCTGTGATATTGCATGCTCCGTATGTGAGAGAACGTCTGTTCTATCAACAGCAAGAAACGATATCATATATAGTTGGTGCTATTAAAGTGTTTGTGGCACTACCAGCTGTAAAAAACTATCACATTAAACTAATTAAAAGACTTCCAACTTGGCAATACATCTTGCATTGTAAGGTTAGTGCTGATGCAGGCAACTAACTTTCTCACTTTTTTCAAACAGTTTCTAAAATTTCCAACAACTTATTTCCAGCTCATTTCTAATAATGTTAATTGTGCCATATACAAATTTTATTTTTCTCACTTGCTCACTTTTTTCGAAATCTTCCTAACATTTCTAACTTATGTTTTACAATTTCAATTGTGCCATATATAAATTCTAGCTTTCTAACCTTCTCAATGCTTTTCTAAGTTTTGATATATATGATGATATCATCTTGTCACTTTTGAAAAGTTAACAATGCAAACTCCCTATCCCTTTTCCCTAAAATAGTCAGTTCCGCATCTACCCACCCAATTAAATAAGTAAGTAATAATGATATGCATTATTGTTATTATCATCATTCGTCGCCATAATAGGAATAACAATAAACTGGAATAAACTTAAATTGTGCTAAGTTTTAGGAGTGGTCTCGATTATTATTATTTATGTATTCAAAAGCAAGCTATTGCGTTAAAGAGTATTATCTCTGCTATTTAATAACAACTATAACTTATTGTTTGTTGAGTTTATATCTCTGTTTACTACCTACCTACCTGAGCTTATAGCAGAGATTGTGGATAAGGTAATTACAAAACATCCCACTGGTACGATTTATACTACAGTCGAGTTTAATATACCTGACATTATTATTTGGATCACAGTTAGAGGTAAAGGGTTCTAGTTCATACGAAAGCTCATCAATATTTTTTGCTCAATTAATTTGTGCCTCAACACATACAATGGAAACATTCTGGCCCCTGTCTTTGTGATTTGTGATGAAAATGTTTTTTCCATTTGTTGTTTACTCAGGTGTTTGTGACCACTGATTTTGAAAATTTGACTTGAATTTCTACCATAGAAATGTGAGGAGTAAAAAATCTGACATCTCATTAAGTTACATGAACAAACTTGCTGTAAGGCTCTTCGAAAAACAACAACTGAGATTAGGCAAAAATTGAGAACAGAATGAGTATTGACAAAGTTTGGCAACATTTTAGTTGTAGTCTGTTGGGCATTAGTGGTTTATTCGTCCTTTCTCTATCGGTAAAAGCCAAAAATAACACTGAGAGAACAACCAGAACAGTTTTACCAAATAAATAAAAGTTTTAAAGCAAATATAAATACGCTGGCAACAAACTATATACACTGACCAATACAAGATTTGCAAAAAAACAAGACAATATTTTCTGAAGACAAGGAATACATCAGTTCTTGTATTTTTAAGCCATTCTCATGTGAAAATAGATTTTGATTGTTTTATTAAATCAAGAACAGGCTGTGGAAAACTGGTTAAGTCATTACACAGTGCAAAACCAATAGATATTGCTAATGGTACGAATATCATTAGCAATATTTATACGACTATAGCATTCACTTTAGTCGTAAATGCGCTACATTTACGTAATGGTAAGAATGATTATTTTGAGAGTATTTGCAATCGAAGGGAGAATATGTTAAGCTAAGCAGATGTAGCAACTCCAACAGAAGTATTGAGTAAAATGAGATTACAACCTCATCAAATAGTTGAAATCTTAAAAAACGTAAGGTTTAGATGGAGTTGGTGGGAGAGAATTATGCTTGGCAATTGGTAAAGCATGAAATGTTTGGTTTTGTTTTCGTCAATATTCTATGCCTATTCTGTCTATTTGCCATCTCGATGGAAGTCGGCCAATGTTACCCTGATTCATAAAGACTGTGTAAGGACTGTGACAGTAACTATTTCCAAAACTCCTAAGTTTTTGACATACAGATGATGAATGAATAAAAATTGTATTCTTCTTTTGTTGTTATTTATTTTCTTAGAATAAATTTTGATGGTTCAGTGACAATTATGTAAGCGATTGATTTGACCAATAACGCGGTTGCGTCAAATAACAGTAAAGAGCTAATAGTTCTTATTTTTCTTTTGTTCTGGTTGTTGACAGCTCACGAGTTATTCTGCTATTGTAACTGAAGCTCATTGCCACTTTCCTCTGCACACTAGCGAGAACAAGACATAATTTATGGTATTATAGCTACGACTCACTCATTATGATAAAAATGTGAAAGTGTTTCCTAGTGAGTAATCTTAAAAATCAAAACTTTTAACCATTCTACAACAATATAACCTTTGTCCTCCTCAGTCAACCAAATGGAACCTGCTATCTTGTTAGGTGTAAATGTTAAACCAGATAAGACTGGTGGTCAATAATGAAGTTAGTCATGAAGAGATCTTAAAGTGACTCGGGCTGCTTACAATTAATCAAAATTCTGGCAAAAGAACTGCAAACCATGACATTAGGTAGTAATAATCTAGCTACATCTTGCTCTTTGTGTTACAAAAGAGATTCTATTAAATTTACCCAAAACTTAACGCAAAATAATTGCCCTACAGCATAAAATTGTTTACTTGGTCGTATCAATTTTTTACGCTAAGGTGAGTGACTGCCTATGGCGAAGATAAGCGACGACATGGATGCATTTCGGAAGCTGGTCAAGAACTGTAAGCGTTTGGTAGTGCTAACAGGAGCCGGGGTGAGCGCAGAGAGCGGTGTTCCTACCTTCAGAGGTGCCGGTGGTTTGTGGAGGAGATGGAAGGCTACTGTAAGGCTGGTTGTTGTATTTCTCTCCACTACTTGCTTCTATGTACTTATATCGCATACTTGGTACAAGCCCCTGCTCACCTTGTCTTGTTTGATTGGTCAGGATCTTGCTACCCCAGAATCGTTCAATGAAAACAAGTCTTTGGTCTGGGAGTTCTACCATTATCGCAGAGAAGTGATGGCTTCCAAAAGTCCTAATGATGTTAGTATTGCTGTTCTCAGACTAATAGTTATGTACAGATGATGATGTTACTCTTGTATGTATGTCTTACATTACGATTAAATCAAGTTTTCCTATCACAAAATATATAACATGGCCGCAATATCGCTTCTTAACATTGTTTTATCTTAAAGGTGCTGTGCCAAAGTTTTTTTGAGCAAGTTCAATTAAACGTATCTTTTAGGTAATTTTGTAATAAAAAAAGAAATTTTGAAGATATGTGCTCTCATCAGGGTCACGTATAGATAGGCACAACAGATGCTAGATTGAATCCAACTTTTTTCACCAATTTGTTAAAGATTATAAAGCAAAATTGGGAAAATTTGGCTCAACTACATAAAGCGAGGCCTGCTCAAGATTAGTCATTGGGTAGAGGCATTCAAAAGCATTAAAAACTAGGATTGCAACTGTGATTTGGATTTTTTGGAGATGGTATTCGCCAAGTCAGAATTTGTTTTTATTGTTAGTAACTTTGCTATGTGGTATATACCGATATCTATATGATAATCTTATATGGCCAATATCTCATGAACTATCCCATGTTTTTTGCTAAAAAGCTGATATTTTTGTTTGAAGTTATCATAAAATTGTAATTAGTTTGTAATTCATTTGTCAAGTGGAAGTGAATCACCGACAATAGTGTGTTTCTAGAATTGCTTTTTAATAATTAATGATTGCTTATGGTATTTATAATTGAAACATCTAATAACTAGTTACTTGACTAAAAACAAAGTTAAAACAACGTAGAATAAAGATAGATAGCTTTCAGAATCAGTCAAAAATGAATGTGAGCTCATTCATTTTTATGTTGTAATGATTTGGTATTGGCTAGCTCCCGGCTAGCTATATAGCTTTATTTGGTGAATGAAGAAAACACGACTCCAAAGTTTCATTTCATGACTCGTGCCATTTAATTGATACAATTTACTAGTTATGAAAGGAAAGATGATAAGATTGTTAGAGACTGTGATAAGCGTTTAGCAATGACGTTCTCTATACCATGTTGTAGGCACACATTGCTATCGCACAGTGTGAGAAGAGATTTAAGGATGAGGGGCGAAAGGTCACAGTCATAACCCAGAACATAGATGGTTTACACAAACAGGCTGGCTCTGAACGTATCCTAGAGTTACATGGTAGGTTATACTTACCATAGCAGTAAAATAGAGTTGCATATCCTCTGTCACTCTCAATGTGTATGGTTAGTGTTGCCGTAACCTAGAAGAGATAAATATTGTTTGCTTTGGCTTCCCAATATTTTTGTTAGATTATGATTAGAAACTAGCTGTTTGTTTTTCTTCAAAAGATGGCTTCATGTTTATAAGATGATTTACACTAGTTTAGGCAACAAACCCAAATATGTGCTGCTGTTACACAACACAACAATTTGTTGTTTGCTTGACAAGTTTGGGGTAGTTTATATCTCTAAGCGCACAGATTTGGATGCATTGTGTCGGTTTATTTCTGTCTTTTGCGGTTCAAGGATTTCCTCACTTGATCAATAAATGTATTCTTTGGTTACAATCTACATGTAAGTTTATAAATGTGAGAGCCTGTATGTATGTCTGTGTATTTGTCTTAGTTCCCTTTTTTATATATGCCTCAATCACTACACTAACAAAAATAAAAACTTCTGTAAAATCGTTCTATTGGACCAGTTTGTTGTATCGTCGGGGTTTATTTTGTCATTTTTTCTCAGATATGTTTGTAAATTTATATTTTTCTTTTAATATTCCATGTGGAGACGAGTCACAAAAATTCACATCTTGCTCATACTAGATGGTTTGATAATCAAATCCATGTTGGTTCATGGATCACATTATTTTCTTTCAATATTCATAGATTGCGACATTCTTTCAAACGTTGTTTTTGCAAGTAGTCTCAGTAGCGACTGCGGTGTGTCAGCACACTGTATTCCTATGTCACTTTGAAATTGATGGGGAAAGAAAGGAGATATGCAGAAGGTAGAGGGAGGCAGGGGTGGAACAGGTCGAGCGAGGGAGAGAGTGGAACAGGGCGGAGTCGAGCAAGGGAGAGGGTGGAACAGGTCGGGGTCGAGCGAGAGAGAGGGTGGAACAGGTCGGGGTCGAGCAAGGGAGAGGGTGGAACAGGGCGGGGTCGAGCGGGGGAGAGGGTCGAACAGGGCGGGGTCGAGCGAGGGAGAGGGTGGAACAGGGCGGGGTTGAGCGAGGGAGAGGGTGGAACTGGGCGGAATCGAGCGAGGGAGAGGGTGGAACAGGATGGGGGAGAGGGTGGAACAGGGTGGGGTCGAGCGAGAGAGAGGGTGGAACAGGGCGGGGTCGAGCGAGGGAAGGGGTGGAACAGGGCAGGGCCGAGTGAGGGAGAGGGTGGAACAAGGCGGGGGAGAGGGTGGAACAGGGCGGGGGAGAGGGTGGAACAGGGCGGGGTCGAGCGAGGGAGAGGGTGAGGAGTAGAACAGGGTGGGCAAAGGGCTTATTCAAATGTGACGTGTAATACTGCTAGTACTTTATAAATGGATGGAAAACAGCTTAGGTAATATAAGTACAACTGACTGCAGACGCCATATGTTCAATATTTGCATTCTCCGTCTAGGTGTGTTTTGAACCGAATGATCTCCAATAGTTAGTGCAAAACAAAAATACTATCTTTGATGACCTTACAGGTTCTTTTTTATGAAAGCAACTGCTTCTTCATTTCAATTGGTGTTCACGAGTTTGCCAACTTTGGAGTCGCCCAATCATCATGGCTAATATAATTAAAGTGCATTCTAGCTCATTCGGTTGGGTTGTTGACTTGTGATTTAACTATTAATCGTTTT
Organism: Cryptosula pallasiana; assembly: GCA_945261195.1. NCBI lineage: Eukaryota > Metazoa > Bryozoa > Gymnolaemata > Cheilostomatida > Cryptosulidae > Cryptosula > Cryptosula pallasiana. The sequence goes on along the minus strand of OX183133.1, from coordinate 14,414,402 downwards.
ATATCAGGTTGTAGTTCTCTATACATGCGCAGGCTTTTTTTTTCATTTATCTATAATATGAAATTCTGACTTACCCACAGTACTTCATATTAAAATTATATATTATAGATTTCATTATTTCACCCAAAATAAATACTCCGAATATTGATTTATTATTATTCTTAAATTTATGAAGTTTGATGAAAAGAAAATAATAAGGATTTTTCAACAATGGTGGAAATATTTTATTGTTAGAAGATCGTAAGATTATTACATAATTATTATTGATTTGAATAAACAAAATATTGGAGCGGCTATGTAGAGCAACACAGCTGGTTTAATCGTGTCACATGGTTATAAAATTGCTGCAACTCGACGCTCAAACCCAACACTTTTGGGTTGTTGCGTCTCAGCCAGCGAGAACCCTGCGCCTCCACCAAAAGTTGCGAGAATTTTCCACGTCAAGACGCATTGGCAAACTTCAAAGGAAAGTTGCCCAGTGTAAACGCAGTTTTACTGTCAGCTTTTTGCATCAAGGAAAATTGAAGTCGTACCATCCGCCGCATTTTCTCTCATGAAATGCTTTGCAAGAATCACTGCGTATGATTGTCAGTTATCTTCTCTCGTTACCACCTTTTGACTGTTGTAGGTAACCTATTCAAAACAAGATGTCTCAAATGTGGAGATGTTGCTGTCAACACAGACTCGCCTATTTGCGAGGCATTGCGAAACAAAGGGTGAGTTACATGTGGGAGTTGTCTCACTCTCTCTTTCTATCCACTATTTTTAGTACATGTTTTAGGAATAACAAAAACTATTTATGCACACTGTGAGTTATGAACAAATGTTCCAGTCACGATGGTTTGTATCTTTTTACAGGCAACCAGATCCATCCACTCCATCTGCAGCCATCCCTGAAAAGAATCTTCCAAGGTGATACAATCTGTATATTTGTGGCTGTGTTTTCTAGGGTGCGCTTGGATATCCCACTTGTGTGGGTAGTCCCTGACAGTCATTGAATCTTCATCGATGAGTTTTGGTTGATGGAAATCTTCCTGTCGTTTAAGCCATAGACACATTAACTTTGTACAACGTCCATGGTAACTCTATAGCTAAAGCCAGCCCGCTTGACGTTTTATTTTTATTAAAAATCAGTTGTGATTTATTTTATTACTCAAATACTCCGTAACCGGGAGAGTGAAGTACTAGTAGTTGGGTTCGTTAAAATTGCGTTTGATCGCTGCTGGTGTGTACACTGAGTCAAGTTCAAATCTTCTCCTCAATGGCACTACCTGTCTTGCTTGACATCTCTTATCATATGACCAAAATTGCCCGTTACCTCTGAGTTATGGCACTCATCAACGGGAGTTCAGAATGGTGTCGTCTAATCTCTTAATTAATCCCTACGTGATAGTTGCTTCCAAAAAATCACAAATGTTGAATAATGTAGACAGTTTTTATGCCAAAATGTCATTATTTTTTTAAATGATTAGAAGAATTTATAGAGATTTTCCCGAAATGGTAGATGCCAGTGGACGACAGAACATGATTTAACTCGTGGTACACGTATGTCCTCCCGCAGGCGCTTGTTTTTATATTCATGCATCGACCCCAAACCTTAATTTTTTACACTCTTTACTTTTGTTACTGTTGACTGTGTGACCTGTGCTACCCAACTAGGTGACCTTGACTTGTTAGTGTCATGTCTTACTGCAGGTGTAAGATAAGTTCTTGTGGTGGACTGGTACGTCCCCATGTGGTTTGGTTTGGCGAGAGTTTAGACATGGGCGTATTGAATGCTGTACAGGAAGAATTAGACAGCTGTGACCTTTGTATGCTGGTGAGTACACACCTGTAGTATACTACAAAGTACTATATTGTAGTATACGTTCTGCTTTAACTTGGCGCTGACACACATACCTATGCCGTAGGTTGGTACTTCATCTGTCGTCTACCCTGCCGCTGGTTTTGCCCCAGAGCTTGCTGCCAGGGGGGTGCCTGTCGGAGAATTCAATATGGAAGAGACACCAGCCACCCACCGTCTACAGTGAGTATGCGTAACTTGTATATAACTCCGCGACTGCTCATGTGTGTTTGATATACCGCTTAGCCTTTGGTTCTGATTGTTGTAGGTACCACTTCCATGGACCCGCAGGAGAAAATGTGACCAAAGCCTTAGCTCCATAGTCTGGTAGTTGTAAGTTTATGTGAAGGCAGGTTTATTTTAAAGCACCTATTTCTTTTAACACTTTGTTGGTATCATCTCCATAGGCTCACACCTGATCACATTTTGATAGTTATCAAATTTTTTGCTGCGAGTGTAATTTTTTTATTATCACAGCTCAACTTTTTGTTCAAGTTTTTATTGCTAAAATATATTCAAGGTCTGTCAAGCTTATGTAAGTGTTTTTACTATTCGTACTTAATTGTGGTTTGAACCCAAGAGCTTACAACAACAACACCCAGCCAGCGGTCAGCCACATTCACTATTCTATCAGCAAGGTACCATTTACCAGCCAACTCCTGTTTCAAGGCTGTTTACTTGGTGTTGTGGTTATGGCTGTTGGACTGGCTGGTGTACTTGTAAACAAGGTTTCGCGTTCCAATGCTGTTCAGCCAAGTGGTGTTTGCTGCAGTTGTGAAACACTCAAGGCTGTCGGGTATGAAAGTTTCCTAGCAAGAAAAACTTGAGCTTATATAACTAGTTGCTAACAAAGATGCCCATTTTTACTTCTTTCGTTGATGGTGTATGCTAGTGGTCTAATATATATATTTTTGTACTCAAAGCGAGACCCGTGATATACCGTTACTTTTCATATTCTCTGTTTTACTGTTTTGTTATACAGCACAAGTCTTACTAACTCTCTGTGCCAGATATCTTATAATATTACATATACTTCTGTGAGTGTCTGAACCTGTCTATTTCCTGTGTCTCACTCAGTAGGTTTGTGCCTGCGCTGATTCATTCTGGTTACCCGGGCTAGTAGCTAACACTGTGGCATCTGCGCTGGGAAGAGTGCATAGCAAGAAGTCGCTCAGACTTCCAGTATCAATTGCATGGAGCAAAGTAGTTGTTTCCTCAAAAAAGTATCAAATCCCAGTTATTTCTCCAAAATAAAACAAATCCAAACTTATAAGAGATGTTTTTTAGACAAAACCGTTCAGTGACAACCGGTGGCTACGGCTCAATTATAGAATAGAACCGCTTCCAGTCAAAATTAACCAATTTCCCCTGCAACAGCAAATGCAGTGACGGCAGGGGCACATTGCAGCACGTCTTTTAACTGATCAAACTGGTCTAAAGACCAACTTACTCATTATAATATAATCAGATCAAGGAAAATCTATATTTTTATAATGGTGCCATCAAGTTTCGTAAGCTGTATCTAGATGTAACTGACAGCATGCATGCATTTTATCCAGCTATCGTTTCCGATTATATATTCAAACAATGGAGACAGCGCCAATAAGAGTACAAACCCAAGGAGGACGTGAGTTTCAAGTAATTGATTCTATCGACTGAAAATATCAGTCTGAGAACGTTCATCCGTTTCAAAGTAAAACACTCCAAACAAAAACTACCAACCTAATTGCGAGGGATATCATATCTCCGAGCTTATTGGTCACATTTATTTCTAAGATGACAGAGGGTAGGTTATATAGACTACTGTCGTTAGCATCGATGTTACAGTCATACAATTATCGATAATTTTCAAAGTCTGTGGTCACGGTATCTGAGGATGAACACATTTTCGTTTTTTTTAAATACACAAAAATTATTTCCACTTTTGAATCAGTCCTAAATACTAGTTTAAACTCATCGGCAGGTTGTTTTAATTTATACACTGAAAGTAATGTTTTCTTTTTTCTGAATGTATTTTAAAACGATCAACAAAAATTTAAGAACAAACCAAATAGTGAGTCTGAAACATATACTTTTATATAATTTAATCTGGCGATAAACTGTTTGAGGTAATTAAAACGATTGAGAAAGACAGTCGCTATCCCTATATTTGAAAGTAGACTGTTTATTTCATACACGAATGTGGACTGTTGGTTACATTAAATACATGTACGAAAGCAGTTTTACCTGTAGATGTTCTGAAAAAAAAGCCATGGAGTTGTTGAAGGTAATATACCTCTTTTACATTACATCATTATCCTAATAAATTAGGACTTTGCTTGTAGAATGAAGTATATAACTACTTCTAATAGTGCTTCACACATTTCTTTTATTCTTTCACTTTAGATTTCACACAATCGCGTGTTATATCGAATATACCAGTTGGCGGCAGAAATGTGATATTTATAAAGGGGATGGAACACTTGATGTTGTCTCTAGTTGTCAGATAACTGTGCAAATGTATCATTACTTTCCATAGAAAAATCGTGCCATATTCTTTTCATGTCTCTCCGAGTCACATCCGTGTACGACGTCCTTTTGTGTGGCGTGTGTGCTAGCATACCTGCAACAGTATATAATATACTACTGCTATGAAAGAGAGAACAACTCCTGTATAAAATATTGTACATTCATATATTTCCGCATTTAATATAATACATGCATACACACACCTAGCCGCTGATGGATTTCTACCATAGGACATAGCCAGTGCTCTTGTATACACTCCACTATTCCCGCAGCAAAATCCCACAAACTCCACTCCAATCTCTTTCAGTTGCTCCGCATACCATTTGGCTTCCTTGTTTCCTGCGTCAAACATAAAAGTGATTTTCTTTGCTTTTTTTTGTTTGTCTGTGTGCTGGTTTGTCTGTTGGTTTGTTTTCACCTGCTTGCTTGTTTGTGGGTTTGTTTGTTTACTGATCTCACTTTCCTCAACAGTCAAAGTATGTAGGAATGGTATCCCTGACCTTTAGTACACGATGTGGATGTTTATCAGAAGTTGTCTTATAAATGTGTGCACAACTTCCAATAGCAATGAATGATTGTTGAAACTATGCAACAATGCAAATTTTTACGAAACAAAAGCTCAATCATTGTTACCGAAGTTTCATCATTTCAGTTCAAAGAGACACTGCATTTCACAAACACATATCTATCTGGTAAGTGTACCTATGTAATAGCGCCCTAGGTCATCTGGGAAACTCCTTTCTGTCGTCTCCGGATCTTCGAGATAATACCAAGTGAGTGCTTTCTCCTCAGTGTGATAGCCTATAGCCATACATGCCAGCGGACCCTGAAATGAGTTTTGAATCAAATTTCTTCATTTATTTTAAATGCTATTGGGTGATAACTGAATGTATACACACAGGCTTGAGCTGGTCCACTGCTAAATACAATCAGTTTCTCTAGAGACAAAAACTTTTCAAGGTTTCAGATGATGATATAGGCTCATTTGTACTTTTCCAAAGCGCCGTGTAAGGGTTAACCAGAATAATTGAAATGAAATGTGTCTGGTATACAAAGCATTGTTTGTCTTGAATGATGACTCAGCGATAAAACTCTACCTCGGTAATAATAATAATTTGCATACAGGACAAATTGTCTCCGTCACATAGTGTGGGGAAAGTATGTGAAATGGTGCTACAATAATTATTACTACACTCCTGTCTCTTCTCCCCCTCCCTCTCGCATCTAGTGTCCCGGACTTCCCCTGCCTTTCTCTTCCACTTCTTGTAGGCAACCCCCCCCCCCCCCTTTTTCATTGGGTTTTACCCATCTTTCCCTACACAGAAACTTTCCCAGACTCAAACAAACCAGCCTCAGAAAAGAAAAGGCCACACTTTGTACCTCCTCCACTCCTCCCCAGTTCCTACACACTCCTTTTTCTCTTAAGACTTTGGTTTACACCACGCTCTGGAGAAGACTCATTACAAAGTGCTATCGTTTAGTCAAAACTTTCTCTTGTTTGTCTGAGCTGAGTAGCCCTGCCTGAGGTTGGAGCTCTGCTGGCTCAGTTTAGGAGGTGGTTTGGAAGACCCAAAGTTAAGGTTGTGTGAATAGGAGATCTGAAACAGCTGAGAAAGCTGTGAACCAGATTATACTGGTGCTGTATAAGGAGGTTGGTAAACACTTGAACAGCGGTTGGTGGTACTGTCGAGGCAGTATTTTTGGTGAAACAGCGCTGGAATCATGCTATCTGTAAAGGCAGTAAAAATCATCTACAATATTTTGCCTAAACACTCATAGGCCTATTGACTCTATCCCAGGTGTCAAACGTGGACGTACTACAACAATAATGGACAAGGGTGGTCACTTGTACATGTAGCTGTGTGTCTGTATTGTTGATGTTGATATTCATGTGATGTTTCTTTAACTAGTAGCAGTTAGTAAATCCAGTCACATCTAGGATAGCGCATGCTTGGTGTGTGCTTCGTTGCAGCCAAGTTTTACTATCAAGGTTTCACAACTTTATTAAGCATAAACCAAATTGGAATATTTTGTGTTCTTAGGATAATGCTTCAAAGAGGAGTCAATTATTTCATGATGCCCTTGTATGCCAACTTGTCACCCGATGGCATTGTGGCAACTACTGTGCATCACTAAATGACGTGTAATTGTCTTCTCTTACCTTTATTTCTTTCCTTAGTTGTCTGATGATAGGAATCATAGTCTTAGGTCCACGAGCGCAGTTCACCCCTACACAAGCAGCTCCATGATCCAGTAACTTCTGCAGGGCATCACTCAATTCATATCCATCATAAGTTTTTGGCATAGTGCCTGGTCCAACAGGTGCCATGCAAATTACTGCTGGCAGATCTGAAATAAACAAACTACACTCAATGTTGAAATTTGGTTCTCATCAATAACCTTGAAAGAGTTCCACAGCAAAATTATTGCAACCTCTAAAAGCAATGCTAATTTTTAATAGATAGATTGTGCTTTTAAACATTTATCAGGTTTCACTATTTCTCAAACAAAGATGTCTGCTACTCACTCAGTTCATTGGCCACCTGGAGAGCTATCAACGCTTCACCATAGTCCCACATGGTTTCTATTGTTATAAAATCTACTCCATATTCTACACTGATGGCCATCTGTTCCTGTGTAGAGGTCAGTGTGAAATGCACTGTGGACATCAATGGCAAATCACATGAAATATGTTAGACATCATTTTAGAATAATAATAATAATACTCACTCTGTATTCTTCTTCACACATTTTCTTGCTTTTTTCATCATCAGGATCATACAGTCCAGTCTTGGTTATTCCTGCTGTGAACAATGTGCCAGTTTCGTCTGCTACCTGCAATTTTACTCTTTCTAACTGTCACTGTTTAGACATATCCGCTATGTTTTACAGGTATAATACAATGGGCTACCTATAATTGTACTCTTTCTAGCTGTTACTGTTTAGACATGCACTCTACAGGTACAGTTTTACACAACACTTAAACTACTGTCCACAATCTGGTTTAATAGAAAGCAGGTGATAGTCCCTTGGTATCTAATTATGTTTGTATACTTTAATTTAATAGAGATCAACAGCTGTAATTGTTACCAAATTAAGCACTATGTTAAGCACTCTGTTAAGCTGTAGGCAGTAAATACCAATGAATTTTCACACGACTGGTATAATTGGCTCCTTAGAGAGTGTCTTATTAACTAAACATGGTCAAAAGGTTTTTTTTTACGAAAATACATTTTCTTGATCCACTGCCAACAACTTGCTGCAGACACAACCACCAACCAATCCTTACTAGTTACACTAGTCTACTACTAGAGACATTACTAACTATCTCGCTCACTCACTGGTAATGGAATCAGACACATTTCAAGTTAAGGTCATTTGTAATTTTAATGACAAAACCTACGGCGGTTGTGGTAGTTGTTATGATAGCTTCAACTTGCATCTAGTACGGGGCCCATGCAAGCTGCCTTTGTAAATGGTGTAGCAGTTGAGAGCATAGGTTATGTCTCAGTGATGTCTAAAGAGCTGTGGTTTCAGACAGTGTTGTTAAATTACCACACTTACTTAGACAGTTCAAGTTCGTGGGAATAAAATCAACCCAGTCCAAGAAATATGAGAATAATCTCACCACAGATCTATTCACAGTCCATGCTTTCGAAAGAGTTTAGTTTTCAGCTAAAATTTCATAGGCTTGCTTTTTCTCACCTTTTTAGCTATTTCATGCGCCCTTCTGTTGAGTAATTGTAAGTTGTCTCCCTCTCCAGACTTCTCTAGCTTGCTTCTTGTAGAAAAATACTAAAAAGTTGTTGAAAGAAACATTTCTATAAGCATTTTAACTTTTTTTGTAAAATTATGTACAATATTTCAAGCAAGAGCACAGAAAAATAGAGAATATTTCCTCTTGGGATAGAAATCGTGTATCCCTATCTCCAGTTTACCCCTACGGTGGCTATCCAAGTTATTTCTTACCGCAAAAGCTGAGCAGACGTCTGAACCAGCATGCACAAACTCTTTTGTTAATTCTTCCACCTTGTGAGGATTGTCTAAAACTGCCTGCAAAGGTGAATTATATAGTTTGGTCTCTTTTTTGACCTTTTGCTTTGATCTACATATTGACTGCTTAGCTAGCACAACAAGTTAAAAGATGGGACTTCATGACAAAATCTGTTTATGCAGATACAGGATCATATGTGCCAGATATGACAGACAAACATATAACTTACGGTATAACCATCAACATATGTTAATATAGTTATATATTACTTTGATTGGTTGTATCATGTATGATAAATGGTAAAAGGTAGAGAGGACTTTGCAGCTGCTATATTCAACAGTATACACCACTAAACAACACGGATAATGTAATCAACCATTATAGTAAACATATGCAGACCTCTTTGAATGTAAGAGCAAAAATATTGTCAAACATCAAAATTATTTTGTCAATAGGTTTTTCCTTTGTCTGCGTTCCATCCCTTGTGCACCCTTTCTCCCCCTCCTCTGCACCCTTTCTCCCCCTCCTCTGCACCCTTTCTCCCCCTCCTCTGCACCCTTTCTCCCCCTCCTCTGCACCCTTTCTCCCCCTCCTCTGCACCCTGTCTCCCCCTCCTCTGCACCCTGTCTCCCCCTCCTCTGCACCCTTTCTCCCCCTCCTCTGCATCCTTTCTCCCCTCCTCTGCACCCTTTCTCCCCCTCCTCTGCACCATTTCTCCCCCTCCTCTGCACCCTTTCTCCCCCTCCTCTGCACCCTTTCTCCCCCTCCTCTGCACCCTGTCTCCCCCTCCTCTGCACCCTTTCTCCCCCTCCTCTGCACCCTTTCTCCCCCTCCTCTGCACCCTGTCTCCCCCTCCTCTGCACCCTGTCTCCCCCTCCTCTGCACCCTTTCTCCCCCTCCTCTGCACCCTGTCTCCCCCTCCTCTGCACCCTGTCTGCCCCTCCTCTGCACCCTGTCTGCCCCTCCTCTGCACCCTGTCTGCCCCTCCTCTACACCCTTTCTCCCCCTCCTCTGCACCCTTTCTCCCCCTCCTCTGCACCCTGTCTCCCCCTCCTCTGCACCCTTTCTCCCCCTCCTCTGCACCCTGTCTGCCCCTCCTCTGCACCCTGTCTGCCCCTCCTCTGCACCCTGTCTGCCCCTCCTCTGCACCCTTTCTCCCCCTCCTCTGCACCCTGTCTCCGCCTCCTCTGCACCCTGTCTCCCCCTCCTCTGCACCCTTTCTCCCCCTCCTCTGCACCCTGTCTCCCCCTCCTCTGCACCCTGTCTGCCCCTCCTCTGCACCCTGTCTGCCCCTCCTCTGCACCCTGTCTGCCCCTCCTCTGCACCCTTTCTCCCCCTCCTCTGCACCCTGTCTCCCCCTCCTCTGCACCCTGTCTGCCCCTCCTCTGCACCCTGTCTGCCCCTCCTCTGCACCCTGTCTGCCCCTCCTCTGCACCCTTTCTCCTCCTCCTCTGCACCCTTTCTCCCCCTCCTCTGCACCCTGTCTCCCCTTCCTCTGCACCCTTTCTCCCCCTCCTCTGCACCCTGACCCCCCTCCCCCCTCCCTTGTGTAACTCGGTCTCTCTCCCATGAAGTTACATAAAATTTTAGATGCAAAAATTAGCTGAAATTAGGCACCATCTTTTGGAATTGTTTACCTCTGGGTGCCCCTTTCAGCCCATCTCACAAGATTCTACACCCCTTTATCCCTTTTTACCCCTAACCCACCTTCCTTTTCTCTAACTACACTTAAAAAGGTAGAAGGAGAAAAGTGCCTGAACATCAGAGTTGTCCTCTCCTCTCCGTAGTACCAACAGATCTGATTTAGGGTGCTTTCGGATACCCTACACGTAGGACTTAACGATGGGATTAAATGAGACAATTCAGAAACCCTATCATTGAGTGCCAAAAAAACATGGCGGCAATTTGGGCTGAACGATGTGAAGTGCCAAGTGAGGTAGGTAGAGTCAATGATGACATAGATTTGTCTCCACCTAACCAACAATTTTAACGAGTCCACTTATTATCACTGTATTCTCTTTGTGACCATACATTACAGCGTATAGTATAGCAAACGATAACATCATCGTAATTAATTTCTGTTTGTAAAGAAACTTAAGTGGGCTCGCGTTAGCTATAGAGTTTCCATAGACGTTGTTGGAAATAAATATGTCTATGGCTTATAGCACAAATAACTTCCAGTAAATGACACTCATCAATGAGCCGTCAACGGCTGTTCAACGACTGCCCTACGAGGCTATCCGAAAGCGTCGTTTATGGAGAATGCACCTTGGTCAAACTTTGAGTTAAACTTGCCATGTAAATCCAGGTTCACAAAATTTGCTACTACTTTAGTTGCTGAATTGGTAAATTTCTCACCATTTTCCAAACATCTACCCAGAAATATATCATAAACCATAAAAAGAGATAAATTATTGGCTGAGAAAAGCGAGCGAATTGTAACCATAGCAACTATTTGTGGGCTGACAAGCTAACCCAACACAAACGCATGTTTGTGGCGTTGACTTTGTTATGTAGAATGTTATTGGTGCTACTCAACTACCTAACTTTCTGTAAAAATATTGCTGAATGTTTGATAGAGTTCACTTCTCACCTAGGTTTTATGCTAAATGTATCGTATTCTATGACCTGGTGTTCAGATATGGACCTATAGTATATATCTGTGTGAAATATGTCGCTGTTTGTCTGGCCGATTGCTTTTTGAGGTCGTTTGTGAGTCAGCACAGTTCTTGGAAGCGGAAATCCGACTCTATGAGGTCTTACTGTTTGAGAACCTACTTGAAAACGGTGGGAAGTGGTGGGTAGTGGTGGGTAGTGGTGGAAAGTGGTGGGTAGTGGTGGTGAGATTGCAGCCAGGGAGGTTACTGGAATTACAGAGAAGTGTAGAGTGAGCAAAAAAGAGATTTGACTGAAAGATAGCTGTCATCCAAGAGGTAGTGGCAGAAATTTGGCAGCTGCACGCTGTCAGGAGGTGCAACTGACACCAACAAGAGTTTCTTTCTGCGCAACCAGCTGTGCAAAAATAAACTCTTGATGAAAAATTCTCATAAGCTGCAAATCCTTTATAATGCTTCATCATACATTAAAAATATTATATAGACAGGTATATAGACAGGTATATAGACAGGTATATATATAGGTATATAGACAGGTATATAGACAGGTATATAGACAGGTATATAGACAGGTATATTGTCAGATTCTAGTTTTAAAGCATCCACAAATCAGTAATACGAAACAATTAAGACATATTAAATACCGTTGGTATGAAGGCACCGTTCTTGTTGTAACCTCTCCTATCTAACTCCATAAGATATCCCTCAGCTGTTATTATTGTCTCCCCTGCATCCAGTCTCTCCACCAGCCCTAGGTATTACATGCAATACAATGTAGGCAGCTAATAGCAATACATATACAAGTGAATGTATATGTCTCTATCAGTGGCTGCATTCTCTATAGCCTATCTCTAAAGCTGAATGCATCATTCGACACAATGCATGTTTTTCAATTAGTAGTTTTGAAGAATTGTTTTAGAGTTGATACAATTATTCATCGAGAAAGAAACTGAGGTGCCGTTTACACTAGTGCGCTATGCGCACTTCGTACAAATGTGAACACTGAAGTTTGCAGCAAAAAGCCAGCTGTTCAGACAAGCTCGCACCAATAGCGGTTACGTGTCGCCTCAAAACTGAAACGGGACCAAAGGTGTTTCCATACGGATACAGAATTAATGCGCTAGACAAACCATCGTCTAAACAAGCATTTTAGTGCGGACCAGTACCAGACCGTAGCTGTTACTAATTTTTTACCGTGTTTCGTAGCATACTAGTGTAAACCGAGCATAACAGAGATATCTCCACTTACCAATAACAAAAATGAAATAAAACTTGCAGCAGTGAAATTCGCAATTATTAACAAAAAAAAATTAAATAAATAATAAAAACAACTTACCTTTGATTGTACGTTTGTTGTTCATGATAGATGTGAGATATAGAGTGTGTGGATGTATATTGGAATGAATGAGATGTAAGATGTGAAATGTATTACACTCCTTTGCCCCTGCAGATGGGCTTTTTATTGGCTACTGTGAAGTGTGTGCAACCAATTAGATACAGGCTTTTGAGGCGTAGCTAATCATTACTTAGTATATATTCAAACAATTAGAAGCCTTCGCTTGATCTGATACCCGAATGTAGAAGGTTGGTTGAGTTGAACACATGAAATGAAACAGTTTTGCTATTTGGTAGGCACAATATGTTTGTAAAAAACTTTGTATACAAGAATTTTCTGCTGTATTCTCAGGTCTCAGTTCAGGGAGCTGGGAAGTGAAAGGTAAAACATTGTTGAGGTTTTCATCAATACATTCTACAGTACACACAACAATACATTCTACACTAGACTCAACAATACATTCTACACTAGACTCAACAATACACTCTACAGTAGACACAGTGCTGCATTCTACAGCAGACACAACAATACACTCTACAGTAGACACAGTGCTGCATTCTACAGCAGACACAACAATACACTCTACAGTAGACACAACAATACATTCTACAGTTTTATTCATCTTTCACATAATATTTCACAGACTCTTGTGTAAGACTGAGTCACGGGGGGGGGGGGGGGCGGCTGGGGATTTCCGGTTTTTAAATCGAGCAGACAATCCCAACAAGCATAAATAATCAAAAGTTATATATACTAATATACTCAGCCGCCTGTGGACTGAGTGTCTCAGTTATTAAAAATTATATTTGTAAAATAGATATAAACAATTCGATGTTGTCATGGTAACGCTGTACTACACATTTACTCTCCATAGAAAAAGCGTGCCACATTTTGAGCATGCCTATCTGAGTCACATCCATGTGCAATGTTCTTTTGTGTGGCGTGTGTGCTAGCATACCTGCAACAGTATATAATATACTACTATTGCTATGAAAGAGAGAACAACTCCTGTATAAAATGTTGCACATTCAGATATTTCTAAATTTAATATAATAAATGCAGACACACACCTGGCAGCTGGTGGGTTTCTACCATAGGACATAGCCAATGTTCTTGTATACACTCCACTGTTCCCGCAGCAAAATCCAACAAAGTCCACTCCAATCTCTTTCAACTGCTCCGCATACCATTTGGCTTCCTTGTTTCCTGCATCAAACATGAAAGTGATTTTCTTTGTTTGTTTTTTGGTTTGTTTGTTGGTTTGTTTGTTGGTTTGTTTGTTGGTTTGTTTTCACTTGCTTGTCGGTCTGTCTGTCTGTTTCTTTTCTGTTTGTTTGTTTTCCTAGTTGTTTTACTTTTTTCTATGCACAAAATTTGCATACACCTACGTAGCCAGGGTGGCTCTCTGATGTGGGGGGAAGGGGTGAGTGAGAATGAAAGGGACGGAGCGCTCAGACTATGTAACATTCTGTTACAGAATGTTACATCGAAAATCAATCTGTCCCCGGCTCTCTTTCACTCTCTCCCAAACCCCGCCCACAACTACAAACCCCACCCCTTGAGAGCCGCCCCGGCTAACACCTACGTAGATGCATATCGAGAATTATCTTACAAATATGGGCACAACTTCCAATAGTAATTGATGATTGTTGAAACTATGCAACAATGCAATTCTTTATAACACATAAGCTCATCCGTTGTTACCAAAGTTTCATCATTTCAGTTAAAAGAGACGCTGCATTTCACAAACACGTATCTATCTGGTAAGTGTACCTATGTAGTAACGCCCTAGGTCATCTGGAAAACACCTTTCCCCTGTCTCAGGATCCTTGAGATAATACCAAGTAGGTGCTTTCTCATCAGTGTGATAGCCTGTGGCCATACATGCCAGAGGGCCCTGAAATAAGTTGTAAAATAGTAGTAAAATGACTTTCAATATTTATGGTATGTGATACATAACAATGGCAGAAGGTAGGCACACAGGCTTAATCTGTTCTTGCTAAAACTTGTCTTTCTCTCCAATTATTGTCAAATCCTCCTTTTTCAAAACTTGATGATTATGATAAAACTTTTTTATATGTACTGTATGCACGGGCGGCTAGCCTTTGGTCAATGCATTTGGTATACAAATCACCAATAATAAAATAATAACTGACAAGACAGTAATTTATACATGTCGCTGTGTGTGTATTGTTACTGTTAATATCCATTTGACCATTTCCTCCAGAGAGCAGCTGATTAGTTAATCCAATCACATCTACGCTAGCGCGTGCATTGGTATGCGTTTGTTGTAGCCAAGTTTTATTATTATTATTTCATAACTTCATTGATTCATAAAACAACTTACACTATTTTGCATTCTTCAAGTTAGTAAGCTAGAACTTAATGGTAACAGCTGTTATTTTTAACCCAAAATGTATTACGTCAACAATGGCATGTAATTGTCTTCTCTTACCTTTATTTCTTTCCTTAGTTGTCTGATGATAGGAATCATAGTCTTAGGTCCACGAGCACAGTTCACCCCTACACAAGCAGCTCCATGATCCAGTAACTTCTGCAGTGCATCACTCAATTCATATCCATCGTAAGTTTTTGGCATAGTGCCAGGACCAATTGTTGCAAGGAAAATTACTGCCGGCAGATCTAATATAATAAGCAAAGCAAGCGAAATAGTTCTATTGAACTAGATGGAAAAATATAACATAGCCTTGAAATGTAACAATTCATTTTTTGTATTAAGGATAGAGAGAAAAAAGGGTGGAGATTAGTGGAGCACAATCTATTTTTCTTTCTTATCGATCTTATTTTACTCGCTTCCTAAATTGTCAGAAGACAGCTTCCTATTTATAACTTTCCTCTGTAGTTATAGTCCGATGATGTAACACTTTACTTGTCAGCAGTAAGAAATTTGCTGACAGCATGGTAAAGTCTCATTGCTCACCTGGGTTTCCTGTTTATTTAATTGTTTCAATTACAGTTATTGGAAAACGTTTGAATAATTGTTGCTTACCTCTCACTGCTGACAGTGGAGGCTGCACACAATGGGGTATGCAGACAATAAACTCTGCACCCAATAGAGTGTGCAGACAATAAGGTCTGCAGAGTTTGGGGTCTGCAGACGACGGAGTCTGCAGGCAACTGATTTTGCAGATAACAGAGTCTGCAGACAATAAAGATTGTAAACAATAGTGTCTGCAGACAATTAAGTCTGCAGACAATGGACTCTGTAAACAATAGAGTCTGCAGACAATAAAGACTGCAGACAATGAAGTCTGCAGACAATGGAGTCTGCAGACAATGGAGTCTGCAGACAATGGAGTCTGCAGACAATGGAGTCTGTAGACAATAGAGTCTGCAGACAATGGAGACTGCAGACAATAGAGTCTGTAGACAATGGAGTCTGTAGACAATGGAGTCTGTAGACAATAGAGTCTGCAGACCATGGAGACTGCAGACAACAAAGTCTGTAGACAATAGAGTCTGCAGACAACGGAGACTGCAGACAATGGAGTCTGTATACAATAGAGTATGCAGACAATGGAGACTGCTGACAACAAAGTCTGTAGACAATAGAGTCTGCAGACAATGGGGACTGCAGACAACAAAGTCTGTAGACAATAGAGTCTGCAGACAATGGAGACTGCAGACAACAAAGTCTGTAGACAATAGAGTCTGCAGACAATGGAGACTGCAGACAATGGAGCCGGCAGATAATGAAGTCTGTAGATAATAGTCTGCAGACAATGGAGCCTGCAGCCAATGGAGTCTGTAGACAATAGAGTCTGCAGACAATGGAAACTGCAGACAACGAAGTCTGCGCTGGTAAGAGTACAGTGCTTATACTTCCGAGGATGGAATGAATCAGACAAATCAGTTATTTGCACCCCCACCCCCCCCCCCCCCCCCCCCCCCGCACAAAGTTATAGCAAAGTTACCTCCTATAGAGAAGACAACTCTAAAACAGTTGTTACCACCAGCCAGAGCGTTATAGTGGGGGATATAACTATATGACCCTGGTTAGCACTATATAACTGCTTCCAGTAAAACACTACGAACTTATGAGAACTATTTAGGAAAAATAATAGTTTTTTCCTTATGAAAAAAAAAACATTTGTGTTGACATTTTGAGGTGAGTGTTTCAACTTTGGTTTGGATACGTTAACTGGCCCACTGACAAATGTTGCGATGCTATATATTTATTTGATAGCGCTACAGTGGTTAGCGAGCTGTTTCCATGAACAATTGACTTGTGAGAAAGGCAGTCGCAGTCCCTATTAATTCCGGGGTCCTATTATTAGTCTAACTTTTCTCTAATATTTTATTGGCTATCAACTAACAGTGCTAAGAAAAATTGAGCTGAGTTCAATCAGAGCTGGAACTCCACAGTCAGTTTGTAAATAGAAGTTTACATTTATTTATTCTCAAACAAAGATGTCTACTACTCACTCAGTTCATTGGCCACCTGGAGAGCTATCAACGCTTCACCGTAGTCCCACATGGTTTCTACCGTTATAAAATCTACTCCATATTCTACACTGATGGCCATCTGTTCCTGTGTAGAGGTCAGTGTGAAATGCACTGTGGACATCAATGGCAAAGCGCATGAAATATGTTAGACATCATTGCAGAATAATAATAATACTCACTCTGTATTCTTCTTCACACTTTTTCTTGCTTTTTTCATCATCAGGATCGTACAGTCCAGTCTTGGTTATTCCTGCTGTGAACAATGTGCCAGTTTCGTCTGCTACCTACAATTGTACTGTTTCCAACTGTCACTGTTTAGACATGTCCGCTATATACTACTGGTATAATACAATGGACTACCTACAATTGTACTCTTTCTAACTGTCATTGTTTAGATATAGCCACTATGTTCTACTAGCATAATAGTACAAACCATATTCTCAACCTTAATTTTATCAAAATCCCCCAGACCAAGGCTCTGCCTACACTCGTGCATACATTAGCGGAAATGCTCACTGTACACACATGTGAACACCAAAATGCGCAATCAAAACGCACACTGTTCCTATAGGTTCACATCAACGCAGGGTGTATTTCATTTTAAAACTAAAACGGCCGTCTAAACAAAGGTTTGCATGCGGACTAGCAGCGAACAATAGCCCTAGCAAATTTAGAGTGTAAACCAAGCAAACGCTTTTTTCCCATACTCACTTTCTTAGCTATTTCATGTGCTTTTCTATTGAGTAATTGGAAGTTGTCTCCCTCTCCAGATTTCTCTAGTTTGCTTTTGGTTGAATGATACTACAGAATAATACACTGTGCAGTAGCAATGGAAAACTTTTCATATGCTCTTCAACACTTAAAAGAAGTGATTTTGCTTCTAAAATTTGTTTACGTAACCCTGGACACATGAACAGCTCATTGTCCCTATCCACAGAGTTGTGGCCCCATGCTGTCATTGGCAGCATGTTTTATTTACACAAATGGCAGCAACCAGTTGAATAGAATATTACTTCTTACCGCAAAAGCTGAGCAGACGTCTGAACCCGCATGCACAAACTCTTTTGTTAATTCTTCCACCTTGTGAGGATTGTCTAAAACTGCCTGCAAAGGTGAATTATATAGCTTTGTCTCCTTTTTTTTTTACTTTTTGCTTTGATCTACGTATTGACTCTTTAGTTATGTAATATAGGTCAATAAGCAAGTGCTTTTGCACTTTTCTAAAGCATTTTGTTAGCTGATAGTAGACATAGAATTATGAAAAAATTGACACATGTTTTGATTTAAGCTCAAGTTACAAATGTGATTAGATTTGATAAGTATTACCAATATATTTTGCTACGGAAGATGCCAATTTTAATGTAAATACAATTTCAGACTTTTATCATTACCATTTGTTGTAGCTAGGTTTACTTAATCAACAGAGATATCAAATGTCATGAAATAAATTGAAAACAAAAAATTTGTTGAAGTCAATGTTCAAAAACTTTAGTCATCAGTAAATGTGCGAAGGGCAACTGCTATGATATTGCATCGCCAGTATTTATGCCCTACATTTCACTCTAAGTTAGTAGGCTATATTCTACTGCACATGTAGTTGATCTGGCGAGGTCACTATAGGTTATATAATGCTGTCTACCAAATAAATTGGTATATTATTTGTCTCAGCCGCATGTAGCCCAAGGTCATGGTATATAGTTTCATAGCCTATGCTCCAATAAATTACGTTTTCTAAATGTATCTGGTTTTGCATCTCATCACTGATTAGGGACTTTTTCCATAAAAATTGTCTAGACAATTTAATATGCTGAGTGAGATGAGCTTGCTACAAAGCGCAGTGCCTGGAGTGTGTATTAGGAGTTGTTTCTGCTAAAAGAAGACAACCCCGAAATGGTATTACATTTTGAAAACTAATCAGGGACAAAAAGTCATCATTTCTGTAACAATGGGATCCCGGCAGAGTAGTTTCACTTTAGCGATGCAACCGGAAGTAGCTTAGTCGGTCGTTGAACTTATCATTAGAAATCACGACTTGCGTAACTGTTATTCTGATGTGAAGAAATTTGAGCAAATAATATGACAAAAATGATGTTGCTGAGAAAGCTCAAAGAATCAATAAATCTTTGGAAGTTATTTTTTGAAAAAAAATTTTGTTATTCACTTAAAAAATAATAATTAAATATCATGTTCACAAGTAGAACCATAGTTTCGTATTCCGGGTTCAATTGAGCTCGCCAACGTAAACTAATGAAAGCACGCCTTTGAACGATTACTGTGGTTTGCTACCACAGTACCGTTGTAGTGTTACAATTTATGTTGATGGCGCAGCGTCAGTATTATACACCCCAAACTTATCAGCCGCCGTGAGTAAAAAAATGTTTCTTTAGTAATTGTTAAAATGAAGTGACTTTCGTTTTAATAGTATTGTTGGTGGAAAGCGGGCTTCTGGTTTCTTTAATACTAGTCCCGCACAAAAAACTGTCGGGACCCCCATTAAAAGAAATTTTAAAACTTTTGCAAATTCCCAAAAACTTGAAAAGTTCCAAAGGCAGTAATTTTTTATCTGTATTACCAGTTTATTGTATTTACTTGATGCAATTTCTTTAGTTCCGATGCCGATTGCTGTCAAAATAATGTGAATACAGCATTACTTCACAAAACTTTATATTAGGGTGGAGTGAGCTCTACAATGTTAGAAAGTGTACAAGTGAGCTGCATTGACACCCCAACTGCGGAGACATCATTTGATGACAGGAGCAAGAGTTTTATGTCTGCTGTAATTTGTCTCATCGGTCTACAGCTACTGACTGCCAAAGTCATTTAAAACTTGTGACTATAATCTAGGACATGAACGACCAAAACCTGCACAAAACCCTCCAGGAAAATTATTTACTATTATTTTTGCAATAGTTCATTTTATGTTTTCCCCCTCACTTCCAGCTCATACGTTTTTTATTTTTAAATCTGTTTTACTCTCTTTTTTTCTGCAAATTTATAATTTTGTGTAAAATGTGGTAAGTTTTATTTGTAGCCATGATGCAATTGGTCAATCTAAGGCTACATTGCGCAATCTTAGGCTATATCGCTCAACCTTGGGCCATATTGTACTTGAAAAAAATATTTCCGAGTCATTTATAACTTTCATATTTTCATTTTTTCATGTTCAATAAACACGATCTTGCTTGAGAGGTAAAAATTACTTGAATCTCTTCTCTGTGGTGACAACTTGAGATAATTTTACCAGCTGGTAACGAAATCCTTGCTATCTTTCCAGACATACCTACCACATGTATGTATGTTTGTAGTTCCCCCAATCTGGTCAGGTGTATAGCTAGTAAACAAGCAAATCCTACCGCAGCAAGGATTGAGATTATTGTAAAGGCACTTCAGAGTGGTTAATAATTTGTGTGGTTATATTTTGCAATCAGTTGTAGAATATTAGGCTATGCCCTCTGTGTGACCTTGGGAGGTGTTAGAAGCCAGACTCTATAAGTCTATGCATATATGTCAAGATAGGGTACTATTGAATAGTGTCAGCAAGTGCACCATGCTGTGGTTTACTGTATTGGTTAATTACTGTATTGGTTTATTTTATTGTACTGATTTCTGTTTGACACGGCCGTTGTTGTTTTCTATCAGAACTTGTAGGATATGTGCTCAATAGAAAATATAATATAAAATACATATATATAATACAACATACATAGAAAGTTTATGGCATGGCGTCGTAGGCAGGATTAGAAGAATTATAGTAACTGGTAAAAGTTTGAATAGTTTAATTTAACTCGTTCTGAATCTGAAGAAGAACAGATTATGGCTAGTGGAGGTATTAAAGCTCCTGCAGCATTGGACTTCACCAATGCTCAAGAAAGTTGGAATGAGTGGATCCAACGTTTTCAAAGATACAGATTTGCTAGTGGGTTAGCTGAGAAAACTGTCCAAAGGCAGATCGACACATTGATTTATCTCATGGGAGATGAGGCTGAGAAAGTGTACACACAGATAGAGGTACAGCAGCCAACACCAGAAGAAATAAACGCGAACCAACATCAATTGTATGACAATACGGTAAGAGCATTTACTGAATATTTCAATCCTACAAATAACCAGCTGCATTATTCCATTATGCTGAGCAATTGTCAACAAAAGAAAGGACAAAGTAATGAGGAGATTATTAGAGAACTGTACGAAATCGCTGATAAGTTTGGATTTGAACAACGTGAGAAAACTCTGATGCTGAAGATGAGACTTTTGGCAGGAATGCACGACAAAAGTTTGGCGCGTGAGTTGCAACTAGATTCGGCAGTAACAATCGAAACTATCAAAGCTAAGATGCGAGCTAAAGAAACAATCTTACGAAACCAACGCAAGGAGATGGATGGAGACAAGTCGTTAGCATCAATCACGCAGTATAGTAGACCTAGGATGAGCCAGACTGCCCTAAAGTCCCTGGGTAGTGGCGCCTTCAAGGGTGAAGCAGATGGTACGAGGGAGAGGACGATACCAAGGAGCCAACAGGAGACAACAGCTAAAGGAACCAGCCATAGCCACAAGATGAACAATGACAATTTTGTCAAGGACTGTGGGTACTGTGGAGATAGTCATGCTATAAGGAGATGTCCCGCTTACAACAGACGCTGTAATCAATGTAAGCAGTTTAATCATTTTTCTAAAGTGTGTAGATCCAAAGCTAAAGTGCACGATGTTCAATGTAATGAAACGGAAGATTGTGATGAATTTTTGAACCTTGATACTCTTTCTGTACACAATGCTGAAATTCATGGTAATAAGTGGTTGGTAGACCTTAGAGTTGGTGGTTGTCAGCTTGAGGCTAAAGTAGACACCGGTGCTGAGGTTTCAGTGATGTCAAAAAATGTTGCAAAGTCTCTGGGTGTCAAAAAGGTTAGAAAATGTTCAGCCATGATTACTGGTTACAGTGGTGGTGCTCTTCCTGTGTTGGGCAATGTTGAGTTGAATGTCTCTGTGAATTCTGCTGGTAGTGTTAGAAACTGTGATGAGCTGTTTTATGTAGTAGATCAAAATTCGCAAACCTTGTTGGGAATGCCTGCTATCAAATCTCTTGGCCTAATTCCAAGTATTGAGCAGGTGTGACTGACTGATCAAGACTGTGGGAGTGTACTGAATAAATATGGTAGTGTTTTTGATGGGCTGGGAAAATACCATACACCTGTAAAGCTGCAACTGAGAGAGAGAGCTGTTCCAATGACCACCCCAAGTAGGCATGTACCAGAAAAATTGCATGGAAAATTGAAAGCAGAGCTTGACAGATTGGTAAACTAAGGTATCATAGCTCGTGATACAGAACCATCGGAATGGCGAACAGAAATCTTTGCTAGAGTCAATTTTAAGATATGTATATTAATATCTATGAGTGAACGTTCACACAGTTTGCTGTTCTATACTAGACTGCTTTATTGTGCACTATGTGTATGATAAAAAGGTCATTATGACGACATAACCACAACAGGTGTGTAACCTTGTTTGCTAGCAATAGGCTATCAAAACATTACATCAATGGGTCAAAATTCTTCTCTTGTTTAGATGGAAAACAAGGTTTTCACCAGCTTGAATTAGATCCAGCATCATCAAAATTGACCTGTTTTGTCACTCCATTTGGAAAATTCAGATATCTCAGATTGCCAATGGGAGTTACGGTGGCTCCAGAAATATTTCACCAGTTGACTGTAGATTTGTTGAAAGACATACCAGGGGTTGAGTGCTCATACATGCAGAAACAATGCAGCAGCACAATCAACGACTTGAACAAGTTTTGGCCTGCTTCCAAAAAGCTGGCATCACTTTTAACAGAAATAAAAGTGTGTTTTGCAAACAAATAGTTGTGTTCCTTGGTCATGAACTAACTGCAGCCGGTATTAGACCAGATCCGGCCAATGTCAAGACAAAAAAGCTGCACAATCATTCTTGGGTTTTGTGGGATATCTGGCCAAATTCATAAACAACTTGACAGAAATTGCAGTTCCCATTAGGTAGGTCTGTAAAAAGAATGTGCAGTTTGTTTGGGAAAAACCACAAAATGATGCTTTCGAGGAAATCAAGGACTTGATATTAAATGCACCCACATTAGCCTATTATGACTCTGGTCAGCCAGTGGTTGTGTCTGCAGACAGCAGCGCACACAGTTTAGGTGCAGTGTTATTGCAAAATGGCAGACCAGTTGAATTTGCTGCCAAATCTTTGACTGACACACAGCAAAGATAATCACAAATTGAGAAGGAATTGTTAGCCATAGTATTTGCATGCAAACGATACAAATACTATTTGTGGGCAGAGAGTCTATTACAGTTGAAACCGATCACCAACCATTGTTAGGGCTTATGAAGAAGCCAATAGCACAGTTATCACCTAGGCTAACTCAAATGAGACCAGAATTGTTGTCTTATCCCTCATGCTTACAGCTGAAATTTAAGCCAGGTAAAGACTTGATACTTGCCGATGTGCTCTCTAGAACTTGCCCTGCAGCTACTGACATGTTTGAGGATTTGGGCACAGATCCATTGTTGCAGGTTTGCCAGTTGACATTAAGATCAGCGGAGGCAATGAGTAAATATAAAACAGCCACATTGGTAGATGAGTTGCCCATAGTTTTTAAGTATGTAAGAGAGGGATGGCCAGTTTCTCGCAAATCTTGTGCAAAGCAGGCTTTAGCTTATTATCATTTAAAAGATTCCTTGTCGGAGGCTGAGGGCATTGTAATGTATGGCACAAGAGTAATCATTCCTATAGCTATGAGGACACATGTACTCAATTTGTTGCATTCTGCTCACCGGGGTGTTACAAAAACACTCCAGCGTGCACAAAATTCTGTTTTTTGGCCTGGTCTGAGAAAGCAAATTGAAGAAAAGTGTTTGTCATGTGATGCGTGCTTAAGAGCGGAAGGTAGTAACAAAAAGGAGCCATTGATACCATTTGATATCCCGGGTCATCCATTTCAAGTTGTAGGCACTGATTTGTCTAGCATTAGTGGGGAAAACTACATAATGGTTGTAGACTATCTCACCAAATGGCCAATTGTTAAGATGTTGAGAAGTACTTCTAGTAGAGCAGTGGTTGATGTGCTCAAGAGTGTTTTTGCGGACTGGGGTATTCCACAAAAAATTGTATCTGATAATGGCCCACAATTTGCTTGTACCGAATTGAGGGGATTTGGTCAGGCTTGGGGTATTGAACATGTTTCCAGTTCACCTTTGCACCCATCTGAAAATGGTCAGGTTAAACGATGTATAGGCACTGTGAAACCAATGATGAAAAAGTGTATGGACGGTGGCGAATCCTGGCAATTGGGTTTACTTGCTATTAGAAACACTCCAGTAGGCAATGGTCTTTTGTCACCAGCACAATATTTACAAGGAAGGCTTCTTAGGGAGACAATACCAGTTGAGACCAATAAACTTCAGGTTACTGGGCACAATGTAGGACAACTCCAAAGTATGTTAAAAAAAATCAAGGCCAGAGACAAGTTTTATCATGATGCGCATTCTGGTAATGACCTGAGTTGTCTAGACCAGGGTCAGTTATGCTATTTTCGAACAGCTAAGGGATCATGGGTCCCGGGTAAAGTCTCTCAGTCATTGGGTAATAAGTCGTATGTTATTGAGAGATCTGATGGCTCAGAATATCGGAGAAACAGAAAAGATATACGGGTATCAAAGGTGTGTGAGAAGACTGAGAGTGAGAATGAATGGAAAGTAAATGGTGGTTTGGGTGCTAGTGCTGGAATGAATGATAGACCAGGAGAAGACATTGAGGCAGTTGATCCACATGGTGGCCTGGGACAGGGGGTGCTGATCTGCGGCCAGTGGTTGTGCGTGCAGAATCTAATTATGATTTGAGGCCCAGAAACTTGATACGGCGACCATCAAAGTAGGATGGGGCTATCCTGTACTAGTTTTGTATTTCACAAGCTGTAGTCTGACAACTACAAATTCTAATGTTTATAAAGCATTTATCATTTTGGTTGCATATCATATAATTTCTTAGTAGTTACTTTGCACTTTTGAAAGTTTATGCCAGTTTTACCAGTTTAGCTTTCTCAGTTGTTAAATGATTAGCAATATTTTATCTAAGCTTATGTCAGTTTTAGCATGTTGCTTTTATGAGGTATTATTGTCAGTCTAGCATGTTGTTATTTTCTCAGTTATTATTGTTAGCAAAATTTTATCTGCTTTTATGTCTTGGCTTTTGGAAAGTAAGGAGGTGTCAAGATATGGTTCTATTGAATAGTGTCAGCAAGTGCACCATGCTGTGGTTTATTGTCCTGGTTTATTACTGTATTGGTTTATTTTATTGTACTGATTTCTGTTTGACACGGCAGTTGTTGTTTTCTATCAGAACTTGTAGGATATGTGCTCAGTAGAAAATATAATATAAAATACATATATATAATACAACATACAGAGAAAGTTTATGACAATATACTTGGCTGTTCAATAGAATTGTTTTTCAACATGTACAGTAGGATCTAATGAGCATTATTTACTTTGTAACTGAAGGTTTTTTAGTAATATTATTTGTTTAATACCGCAAGCAATTTAATGGTGCCCCGACAGAGTAGTTTCACTTTAGCGGTGCAACCGGAAGTAGCTTATTCGATCATTGAACTTATCATTAGAAATCACGACTTGCTTGACTATAATTCTGATGTGCGGAAATTTGAGCAAATAATGTGACAAAGATAATGTTGTTGAGACAGCTCAAAGAATCAATAAAACTTTTAGAAATTATTTATTGAAAAAACTTGGTTTATTCAGTTAAAAGAAATAATAAATATCATGTTCAAGGGTAGAACCACAGTTTCGTATTTCGGGTTTAACTGAGCTTGCCAACGTAAGCTAATGAAAGCGCGCCCTTGAACGATTATTGCAGTTTGTGTTCACCTTGCAGTTGTAGTTTTACAATTTATGTTGATGGTGCATCGTCAGTATTATATTCCCCAAACTTATCAGCCGCTGTGAATAAAAAAATGTTTCTTTAGTAATTGTGAAAATGAAGTCACTTTCGTTTTGATAGTATTGTTGGTGGAAAGCGAGCTTCCGGTTTCTTTAATAATAGTCCAGCACAAAAATCTGCCGGGCCCCATTATTTATTAGTTATGATGATGTAGTGGGTGGATCATATTTATAGACTGAGATCCAACTCCCAACACACATCATTCAACAGTTTAGTGACATAACAACACACAGATTACCGTTGGTATGAAGGCACCGTTCTTGTTGTAACCTCTCCTATCTAACTCCATAAGATATCCCTCAGCTGTTATTATTGTCTCCCCTGCATCTAGTCTCTCCACCAGCCCTAGGTGTTATATACACCACAATGTAGGCAGCACTGATATATATGCATACTATTGTCTCTTTCTTTCTTTCTTTCTTTCTTTCTAGCTTGTCTCAAAGTTTGGATAAATCGATTGACAGAATTCGTGTTATTTATATTTATGGTTTCAGGGTTAATTTTTTAAACAAGTTTGAAAAATTTAGTGCAAAATTCTGCGTGTTGGATTCTATATTTGCCAACAAAAGAAGTTGATAACTCATTGAAACAACTTACCTTTGATTGCGCGTTTGTTGTCCATAATAACAGATGAATGGCAGACAGTGACACTCAGTGGATATATATATGAACGAATGAGACGTTAGTATGTGCTGTGAGATTGTGTTACACTCCTCCCCTACAGCTGGGTTTCCTATTGGTTACTGTGACGTGAGTCCAGCCAATTAATTACGAAATATGAGGTAGACTTTTTTAATTCCCCAAAGTAAGCTGTGGGACTTGTACAGTGTTTGTTGACTGTTTGCATTAAACTACAACCTGTCAGGTAATTAGTATATACGAACACATCACGCAACTTATTCTAAAATTTTTCATGTAGAGTAAATCTCAATATCATTTTAAAAGTTTGCAGGAGAATTCTACTGTGAAAAGTAGTTTTTGACATTTATGTTTATGGACTAATTTCAACTTGTGTTTGCTGTAGTTATTATTACTGATAGTACTTACTTCACATCTTTGAAGCTGCACTGCAGATACTGGCTGTAATGCTTATAGAGATATCAGCAATACCCTTATGGTAAAGCCACTTTGTGCATGCAGTTTCTGATGGCTGAGGAGTGAGCAGTTGTGGGGACACAACTCTTAGTTTCTTTACACACGATATAGATCGATATTATAGAGTATAGACGTTTATCTCAGATTAATCTTATCAATAATGACTCATCCTCACCACATATTGTGAGCAGCTATTTCATTTGCTGCCAGTTAGTTTAACCTGACTTTTAATTGGCCGGCTGTGTGCCACTCTGCCTTCACGCTTCATTTTTTTGTAGTAACTAAGCTTTAAATAAACGATTTTCAACAAAATTAGTCACAATTATGTGTGGTCTCCTTTATTTTTGGTGAACTTACCTGACATAACTATTGTATTACCTTATTAGGCCAGGTGACATCTCTGTTAGCAATATTTAACCGTCTTTTGCACTTCCTGGTGTCGGTGTTGCACTTCTTGGTGTTCCATTGTTATATTATAAATCATTATTTGTGTTTAGTGACATAGCTGCATGCTTTGTTGTTTTTCACCCTGTGCTTTATTTTTATTCACTTTATTTTTCAAAATTGGAAGTTTACTCAAATCTTTAAATTGGTTTTCACCAGACTTTTATGTGCTGCCCAATGAGCAGCTTCATCTGGTACTCAGTGCATGGCTTTCTGACGCGACAGTGAAGAGAGGCCAAATCCTCAGGTAAAGCTTCGAGTTTATTTAAATAGTGATGTCACGCAATAACATGCAGTAGACAATTCCTCATAACATTGTCCCAGGAAGGATAGTAAATGTACAGTTGATGAGAGAGTAGACAACTCCTCATAACATTGTCTCAGGATAGTAAGTATACAGGTCAATGAGAGAGAATACAACTCCTCATAACATTGTCTCAGGTTAGTAAATGTACAGGTCAACGAGAGAGTTCTCCCAGATAGTAAATGTACAGGTCAATGAGAGAGTAGACAACTCCTCATAACATTGTCTCAGGATAGTAAATATACAGGTCAATGAGAGAGAATACAACTCCTCATAACATTCTCCCAGGATAGTAAATGTACAGGTCAATGAGAGAGTAGACAACTCCTCATAACATTGTCCGAGGATAGTAAATGTACAGGTCAATAAAAGAGTAGACAACTCCTCATAACATTGTCTCAGGATAGTAAGTATACAGGTCAATGAGAGAGAATACAACTCCTCATAACATTGTCTCAGGTTAGTAAATATACAGGTCAAAGAGAGAGTAGACAACTCCTCATAACATTCTCCCAGATAGTAAATGTACAGGTCAATGAGAGAGTAGACAACTCTTCATAACATTGTCTCAGGATAGTAAATATACAGGTCAATGAGAGAGAATACAACTCCTCATAACATTGTCTCAGGATAGTAAATATACAGGTCAATGAGAGAGTAGACAACTCCTCATAACATTGTCTCCGGATAGTAAATATATAGGTCAATGAGAGAGTAGACAACTCCTTATAATATCATCAGAACTTTATATTTCACAATAAATAACCAGAAAGTTATTTTATAAAATGTATTCTCATCTCTGACAGTGCAGAACAAAACTCCGTACAAACAAAGAAGAGCCAGTACAGGTGTTTTAAAAAAAAAAACGCTGCTATGGTTACAGTTTAGAAAAGTCTAAAACCTCCAGATGAAAACTGTGGCCCACTTGATGTCAACAAAACCAGTAAGGCACACAATGTAATACACATTATGATCCTATTGTACAGGCTCTAAAGTCAAGAACATGTAAATACAAGAACAGTATGTTATATTCTTGATATTTACTTTGTTGTTATTTATATAACCAATAGTCAGCGAATAGAGAGGATATTAAAAGATCCTTGCCATAAAATTGGTTTTTGTTAACCCATGTGTAATACACACAGGGTTATTATAGGTAACACTGAAGTGCATGTACGCTTTTATCAGGTGGTCAAAATATAATACAAGTTATGATCAAAGTTATAGTAAAAGTCCTATCAAGGGGATAATTGTGAAACAACAAAATAGGCTGAGAGCATTGATTTGTACGTATATATAAGCTGCTAGCCATTCTAATAGCCTCTTTCCCAGCTGTGTAATGGTATAGTTTATTGGATGAACATGTGAATGGGCTAACATTATATAATTGTGGCACATTTTATGTTGCACTATAACACATCGTATATCTTGTATTATGTATACAGACAAACAGTTAATATATTCATTCTTTACTGCAGCCATTTTTATTAATTGTTGCTCTATGTGGTAATCAAATAAATTATTACCGTTACATTACTATTTCATTCGTCTTGTAACTTTTTTCCAGCTCTCAGAAAACTGTAAATGGTCGGTGAAGCCTTGCAAGTATACCATGTTGTAAGTGAGGCCTTGTAAGGTTTTGTGTGCATATGAGGCCATGGAATAAAGCATTGGATGTGAGGAATTAAAGGATAATATGTATATCTTGTGTGTAGCTTGTGAGGCTCTTTAAGGAGTTGCTTCACCATTAAAAGATATAAAGCGTGTTAATAGATATTTTCATAATCTATACTACAGAAGTTGCGCTCCCTTTTATTACATTGATTCAATCAGTCAATAGCATTATAAAAATTAAGAAAATAGAGTTCCTGCTGTGTAATTTGTCACTATAATAACTAAAGTGTTTTGCAAAATAACAGTTTAGTTGACAACAGCATCATTGTGAAAAATACATGGTATAAGATACAAACATTATAATATATACATTATATCTATATTAAAATACTTTTCCAGAAAATTGGTTTTTCATTGCTGTCAAACCAGTGATGTGTTTTGTAATATCACAAGAAAATTTATCCTAGGTGGACAAAACCACTTAATGCTATCTGCTTGTTAGGGAGTTGTCCTCTCACATAAATTTATATTGGTACTGGGAGTGAGTAACTTTTGCAAGTTCTTTTCTAAATTTCAGATGAAATAATGCAATTTTTACTGCATATAAAACCAACTGTGTTAGACACAAGAGAGTCTTACAAGTCTTTGTTAACCATTCGTTGAAAGGCCTCAATAAAATCCTCTGCCCACGTTTGATCATTTCTGCCATAGATTTTTACCTGAAAGGAAAAAAGCACAATTTTATTTTTATCAGTTTCTGTACAGAAAATTTTTTGTAAGAATGTCTTCCACAGAGCTTTGCTGGTTAATTGTAAATTTAACTCCAAAAATGATCTGGATAGGCTATACTATCTTGGCTGCTGATGATGTCAGAGAAACATAAAACCATTCACCAAAAGCCAAACTTGCTGACATTCTTACTATAACTGACTTTAACAACGAACCTGTTGTGCATCACTAGAGTCATCACATTGTTTAGCCGGTGTGCAGGAAGGGCGGCCATTGTTATTGAAAGTAAAAGACTTGAGAAGAGCTAAGTCGCTGTTGAGCATCATTCTACTGTTTGGGCCATTGGTTGAGTTCCACTGGTGCTGTCTGAAATGTTTTGGTGAATTTTATTTAAAGCGCTCAATCACACGTGTCAAACTTCTGGTCTAAGTTAAATTGTCCAAACAGTTTACCGTTGTATGAATGTTGACCTCCAGTTGGTGCCCAGCAAACTTTTGTAATAATGATTGTCTAGGGTCAGCTCTGTGTTGTCCCATCTACCAGCAAATCCTGAATTCTCCCGATGACAGCGGCCAACAGAGTGCGCTCCTGTAAGATATATATTTACAGGAGTTGTCCACCAATAGATAGATAACTCCTAAAGGAATTGGAATTTTTTAATAAACAGGTACGCTTACCTAACAATGCAATAGCCAACTTTCTAGAAAGACCAAATTCTCTTTGAAGTATCTCAATGTCATCCATCTTGTCACCCTGTCAGCACACGATAGACTTACTTTGCATATAAATTAACGCTAACTTGATATTTTATAAACATATGCGTATGCGACACATACACACACTTACATGAGGGAACGTCAACTCTTTGTTATAATCATCTGGATTGTCGCAAGTAGTTCTTCCAGTCCTGAAGGAAACATTTACAACTCCTGGTCCTCCTTTAATGCAATCAATGGAATTTAGTAAACTAACAATGACCCGGTGAAGTTAAATAGGTCATCAAATCACATCACTTTTTTATTCACTTTTTGTAAATGGATGCAGAGCTGTAACAATTTACGTGAACCTTGAATTTCATAAGTTTCTTAAAAGTAGTAGAACATTTGTCTATTTATCTATTAATTCCCTTATTTTTTAATTATTTATTAATTTTTTTATTAATATACTTAATATTTGCTAATTTATTTGTTTTTCATTTAATTATTTGATTCCTTATTTGTTTATTTTATTGTCAATTCACTTATTTATTTACAGTCTATATCATTGTCTAATTACAGCTCATTGCTAATCACTAGAAAAGTCACCTGGTTTGTCCATCCCAATCTCTATTGCTTCTGAAGCCATGAGCACTATCATGTCTGCTAGAGTGAGGATGCTAGCTCTTGTTGACCAAAACTGCCTAATCACCCTGTACGTCTCTCTCAACCCTGCACATATGTAACCTTTAGGAAGTTATCTTCCCTTGAGAACAACCTACTCTAACCTAACTTTGTATAATCAAAGGTGTTTGCTTGTATGAAAACATTATAACAAATGATTTTGAATTCATATAACTGTAGTTTTGTAAACTGATCATCAAGTATAGCAGTTGTCTCACCTTTGTTTGCATCTTCATCAAAATTGATGCATCCGTCACACCCTCCCATGCATGTATGGAACACAAGCTGTAGAAGGTTGGGTATCATTTCGTGCTAAATTAAATAAGATAAACATTTCTTTTACCCGTAACATGACATGCCGTAACAAAACTGTATAAGGCAATGCATGATGGGAACATTTATTTAATCTATCCATACATCATCATCGATGAATCTTTCTATTTCAGTTCTTAATCCCTGCAAGTTGTTGGCTGGTGGCGCTCTCCTTGTAGTCAAATCTGGACGAGGCAGACCTGTTGCTGTCGCTCCTATTGTTGCTGTCGCTCTTACTGTGGCCGTTGTTGTTGTTGTTGTTGTTGTACACCTTCCTGTTTAGAAAGTAGGAGTTTAATGATTATTTTTATTAGAATCCTATTAAGTATGTGCCTCTTTCTCTGCATTGCACATGTCATTGTGTAACGCAAACTTGATTAGAATTTTCATCTAATAGAAGAAAACGCTCCATTTGTGAGAACACAACTTCTCATAATTTTTATCTGAACGCGCTACGATAATCAGGAGTGTTTTCAATACACAATACTCTATACCAAACACTTGAGAGATGCACAAAGTGATGATGTGAGATCAAACAATACAGTTCATTAATAGTTCTCCAATAATTTTATCTTTTCTCCCCTTTTTATTGGTCTCTTAACCGCATGAGTTCTTATCGATAGGGCGTGAAGTATAGTTTGTTGAAGTTGGTTCGGATATTTGTGAACTTAATGATAAATCTGATGCTTTTGAAAACTTTTGATGTCTGGACAATGAAGTACGGATTTTGTTCAAGTGTGTCGTTTTTTATCTCAACATTCTTGTGTAATATCAGTTATTCTCTGGTCGCAAGCATCACTAACTTTGTATGTGCTGAGCTAGTTCTACCTAGTAAGTGTGCCACAATGAACCTGAATACTTTCATAAAAAGTATTATTTATTAAATGAATAATAGATAATAACTAACAAACCATTTCTTATCTGCCTTCTTGTACATCTAGCTGGCTTTCTGGGATCTCTTGTCCTAGATACAGCTATATCACGTATTGTAGGCCTAGCCTGTGGGTTTTGTGTAGCAGACGAACGGCCAGGATCTCGAGCAAAGAACTCATCAGGGGAGATAATTACTCTATAAACAACCTACAGGCTATATTATGTGCTAGTTATCACGAAACGTCACAGCCAGAAATGATAAAATTGTTTATCATGATCACAAAATGAAAAAGGATATGTAGTTGTCTTACCCTTGTTGAGTGTTGACCCTATTATTGTTTATGAAAGCTATGAACAGAAACACGGCGAAAATCTCCTACAAAAAGCATAAGGTTACACTGCGTTACCAAGGCTAAACTGCAGTACCAAGGCTAAACTGCAGTACCAAGGCTAAGCTGCAGTACCAAGGCTGATATATCACACAGTCCGCCTAGATAGGTGAAAAAAAGCTTTGTCTAAAGACTGCATTCAAGCTTAACTAAGACAGAATCAATAGAGGAAGGAAAACAAAGAGTGCGCATTGGATAATCCTAGCAAAGCACCAAATAACACAATAATCCTTGAGTCTTATCTATCACATACATCAGCGTTACACATTGATTCCTTAAAAACACACAAGCAAAGAGATTAGATAGGATTAACGGCTAATCCCTTCATTTAACTAATGGAAAGCAATAACACTTTATGTAAAATGAATTTTGCGCGCTTATTCAAATAAAAATTTTTATTAAATAAATAAAAATATATATAGTCATTTTGGTTTATTTTAGTTAAAAAAGAAATCTCACCCGCTGCATGTTGCCTTGTGCAGTCTATCTAACCTACTCACTAATGATCCATTTAGCAATATTTTATATATATTTTGGTTGAGCGAGATGGAGTGGTACACCCTGGTGTGCATTGAATTCCTTCTAATCACTCAGTGTCATCCACTGTTTTCTATTGTTAGATCACATTCCTTATTAATGTAACGTGTGCTCCTATTGGCCGCTCATGCTTGTTATGTCCCACGCCCCATTACCTTTTATATCGCAATGCAGAACGTAAATTTCTCGGCAAAACACTGATAAAAGAATTGTGCTCTGAAATAGAGTCATGCGGAACTAACTGTGCGTTATATCCAAGTTCATGTTTGGGTTAAAGTTTCAAAATTAACAGCTTGGTAAACATGTGCATTGAGTCAGTGCTTAGGTAAAACTGCCAGTTATTATTTTTTTAAAATGACAATTTGAGATTATATTTATAAAATAGGTATACAGTTATTTGACGGTGGCTAATTTACATATCCACACAGATCATAGTCTGACAACAGCTAAGCTACAACAGCCACAGTTTGAGGACCTTTGGCACGTCTCTTAATTTTAAGTTGTGATTTTTAGTGCTATGCAAGCAATACCAATATTTTCAACATTTTATTAACAGTCAACTTTTCTTCATTTGTTTGCTTCTAAAAAAACCACTTTTGTTTTTATTTGGTTGTCAACTCCTGCTGATTGAAATCAAGCTGATATAATTTTCAAAATTATTTATATTCATTAAAAAATTAAAAAAAATACTTCAAATTTTCAGTTGAATGCCAGCTTCGGTAAAATATTTCAGTAAAATATTAGCCTAACATTGAAGCTTGTATACCCTCAGTGAGAGCATTCATTCTGTTTCATACAAAGTTGTGTCATCCTTGGACCAAACAATGCTATTATTTCTGTTTATCCTGAATCAATCAAAGTTTCATCAATTAGGGCTCATTAATTGTTGATATCGATGTTCCTTTGAGATTTTATCTGCCGCACACGTACCCACTGTGTTTGAGCAAACTTTGCCACCGTTATTTGCATAATCAATTTAGCCGACAATGCTTGTTATTGAAGTATTAATAAGACACACGCTGACATTCGACATACACGGTAGGAAGCTTCAAGTGCGCTGTAGACATCTACGTACGGTGAGTAATTACCTTTCATATTCCAGCCAGGGTGATATTAGAAGAACATAAAATTAATATATATATTATAGGATATTAATGTGTACTTTCAAGTCAGATGTCTATTTGTATTATTTATATTTTATTGCGGTTAATGATGCAGATCTATAGGTGTGACTCTGTTCATAGAAATATTCGCAAGCGAGGAAGTTGCGTTTTTGCAACATTATTTTCTGGGAGAGGTCCAAATGAATAACGCCTATTTAAAACATGGATGGAATGTTGCTTATCACCTGCACCATTTTTTCTTTATTTGTTTTACAGATGAAATAAAAAAAAATGTCGAAACCCGAAGCTAATAAATCTCTTGAGAGAATTAACACTCGACCGGACAAATGGAAAAAAGCAACACAAATCGTTAAACGCTTGAATGCTTTTCGAAGCACCAAACGAAAAACTCCACTGCAATTAGAAACTGTAGAAAACAAATTTTGTTCTGATGGAACAAAGCAGGAGTTGTCACGACGAAGCGATATGTCACAGTTTCGACAAGCAGCATTTTATACCAAACCAAGTGAGCAGGGAGACAGTCTGAGAGCGCTGCCTAGATTTAGTCCAAGACACAACCCGCTGCCTGCCCTCACCTCTAACGCTTCCAGAATGGCTCTGGTGGAAGAAGGTGGTAGAGCTATCCAGCGACGAATAAAGCGCAGAAGATCTACGTTACAAGGATGTAGCTTGTCTCACCAGGGATCTAATGCAGTCATGTCTACCAGTCCTAGAGTGTTTAGTGAGAAGGTACCTATAGTTTCTACATGCCATAACAAGTAGAAGCGGTCTGTAGTAAAATAAATACAGAGTGTTTAAGGCTTCAAATTTTTCTCAAAGATTTCTCAATTGATGAAAAAAAAATTGTTGCTGTTTTAAAGCAAAACCTAAATCGAAAAAATATTCCCAAAACTTTTTTGTTTGTTTAGATTTGAAATGATGGCATGCTCAGTCCGTCAGCAATATCTAATCGTTAGCTGCCACCCTGGGAGTTGAAATAACTGATGTTTTATTTTTGTTTACGTTAAACTAAGCTCAAGTTGAACAAAAATCTGCAACAGCTCAAAATGAAATTTTTTACAAGTTAGCAATTTGATAACGAACATAATTTTTAATGATCGATATTTCTTTTGGTTCAAAGACAAACTTTTAGCTTTTTACAGTTGATTATCATTTTCATTTCTTATTACGAATCTATGATCTAATAAATATAACTTTTATTGCTCATATTTTTTTAAATAAAAACCATTACTACTTCAGACTATTTATAAAATAATTTTCCATATTTTATAATCATTGTTGGTAATTTTAGTAACATCTGGTAAATAAATTAGACGATTTTGAAAAAGCAGACAGCTTTAGCGAATATCATGCCTAAAAGCGTCATTTGGAAAAAATAAAAATTTTATGGAAGGTCTGTATCTCGATTAAAAGTCATTGGCTGGTTTTACAATAAATACTTTGCTCATAATATAATGACGCTGAAGCAGTTGTCTGCCCTTAGAATGAGTGAAGATATACCAACACGCAGAATGATATACAAAGTATCTTAGCCCCAACATGCATTAGTGAGGTCGATCACTCCAAGTTATTTTAATAAGCAGTTTGATCATTTATCGTCATTTATCAATTTTCACCTTTTACTGTGAAAAGTTTTCACTTTGCTGCAAATAAATTAATCACTATTCTAATACCCAACATACATTACATAATCTTAATAAACAGCATTTTTATCAAAGGTTGAATGAACTAACTGTTGCAAATGCATCTTATGTAATTCTTATTATCAACTTTTTTGCATCAGAGAGAAATCTGTGTTTTCTTTTTAATTTCAGGAAAAGTTTCGACTGAGGATGAAGTTTAAAGGATTAGTGAGGGTATTTTTAGCTTTCAAAAAAATCTGGATGTTTCACAAGGGCAGGCAAGTTTGTGTTACACCTTGGACTTTGGTTACTTGCTGCACCATCTGCATGTATTGTACTATATACGCTGTTAGCCAATGTATATGTCTATGGTAGTACATTATACACTGCTAGGTAATGTCTATGTCTATGGTAGTACTTTATACACTGTTAGCTAATATCCATGTCTATACTCATTTTAGAGTCGATGAAATTTTACAGACATTTAAAGGTTTAGATTCTCTGGTGAGAACTGCTGAAGACGATTCAGATTTGTTATTTAATGTGTCTCATTTCAAAGCTAAAAAGCAGGTATGTCATATTTCTGCTTCTGTCACATTTCTACTATTGTAACACTTCTTCTACTGTCATATTTCTGCTTCTGTCACATTTCTGCTATTGTAACACTTCTTCTACTGTCATATTTCTGCTTTTGTCACATTTCTACTATTGTCACACTTCTTTTACTGTCATATTTCTGCTTTTGTCACATTTCTACTATTGTCACATTTCTTCTACTGTCATATTTCTGCTTCTGTCACATATCTACTATTGTCACACTTCTTCTACTGTCATATTTCTGCTTCTGTCACATTTCTACTATTGTCACACTTCTCCTACTGTCATATTTCTCCTTCTGTCACATTTCTACTATTGTCACACTTCTTCTACTGTCATATTTCTGCTTCTGTCACACTTCTGCTATTGTCACACTTCAGCTACTGTCACATTTCTGCTACTGACACATTTCTGCTATTGTCTCACTTCTTCTACTGTCACATTTCTGCTACTGACACATTTCTGCTATTGTCTCACTTCTTCTACTGTCATATTTCTGCTTCTGTCACATTTCTGCTATTGTCTCACTTTTTAAAGCTTTCATAATTTTTTTAATATGTAGAACTCAAACTCCAGTTTGTTTTAATTTTAACAGAAAAACTCTTTAATAAAAAGTCCTTGTTTAGAGTTGCGTGATATTTGTGACTGAAAATACTGGCGTTTGTTTGTTATGATAAGTTTTGTGGTGAAAGTACATTTAAGACAGATAGCTCATCCACAGCAGTTCCATTTCACAGTAAGATTAAATATAACTTTTTTAGAGTGAAAATGAGTCACGTTTGATGAAATCGTTTGTTTGAAATATTTGATAAATGGTTAGGGTAGAGTGGCGACGGATGCTGCAATGATGTATGAGATATGTTAAAGTAGACGCCATTTCACAGATGAATAGTTCTACAGAGATTATATGTTGTATGAGCAATAATGCAGTTTGAAATCGTTTAAATGGTCATTGAAGTTTTAAAAGCAGTCGATGAGAGCTGTCAATGCTATCTGCGATGTAATGGGGGCGAGGCCATTGGTGATATTATATTATATAATATACATGGCAGGTTGCCAAGTTAATGTACCCACTTATATTGCTATGTCTATTAATAGATTGAAGACTTTTGGCAAGCTATGACATCATTAAGCCATTTCCAAAAGCAGACCAAATGGTCTGCAAGCCCTTTATTTCATGACCGTAAAATGATTTTTTGAAAAAACCAGCAGACTTAAATTTAAAAATGGCCGGCGTATTAGTAATTGGTCTGACTACCTGTTCTCTTACAAATTCTAGGCTTGAGCACATCTGATCTGCTAAAGGTCATCTATTTTAGGCAACTTTGGAATGTAATATTTTGAAACTAGATTAAGTTTCATACCTTGCTTGTAGTTGAACAGCGTAAAACAATTTGCTGCAAATGCGTACGCTATAAGATGTACGAAAGTGCCTGGTGAATACAATGTGAAATGTAATAGAAACTATGAATTTCAATTACATTTCATATTGTATTCACCAGGCACTTAGTACGACTTATAGCTTACAAATGAGAATGAGGAGAAAGGCACCGGGTTTGATCAGTTTTAATGCTATTTTTTAGTCAGTTGTCAGCCTAGAAGTGAAGAGAATCCTCTCAAAGCATCCAACTATGAGATCTGCAGCAGATATCCATGCGGTAGGTAGTTATTATCTCTTTGGTATGTGATAGTTTCCTTCGCTCATTATTCATTCTGTTCGTGTATAAAGGTAATCTACCAGTTTCTGTGAATGGGTGATCTTTCTATTTTATTCTCTTCTGTCCAATCTCAATACCGGTTAAAACTGCTATATGCCATAGAGCTGCAAATTTTGTATGGCTATGACAAGGTCACTGTTAGCCAGAAAATGTTATTAACTACCCTCTTTGCAAGAATAGTGAGAAATGATTTTATTGGAAATAGTGATACTATATAGAGTGATATGTTTGGTGAAACCGCAAAATGTCTATCAATTTTTTGATCCCCACCAAAACTTATTGATAGCTTCAAATAAAATACTACCGATCGCTTTCACAATTTTTACCGAAAACGATACTAGACAAATCCTCAATAGGTCGGTCAATGGGTCAGAAATTTGTAGGCCGCTTTGATTTCCGGTTTTTTTTCATTATATTTCATGCCTGTGTGTCACTCAATGATGGTTGCCATGTTTACATGCGCTTCTGCCTTTATCCAATAGCTTTGCAGACACCCACGTTTTGTCTCTAGAGTGGAACAACTGTGAAAATTGTAAATATGAACTGCAGTACAAAAATAGTTAAAAACGAGGATATTTACCACCCAATGTGGAAAACTGGGAAAACAAATAATTTTTATCAATCTTTTATTATCCGGAGGTGACGGTGTTTACAACTTGATTGCTTTCATGATTCAAAACTGAAGTTGTGAAATTCCATGAATCTCTCAGTTTACTGTATTTATCATGAGACCAGAGAATGCTATGAAAAAAGAAGTATTGCAAACATTCCAGTCATCAGTGTGTACCCACTTACACATACCCCCACTAATCAACTGCACCATTGACATCTGTTGTAGCTGATAGTGTTTAACATCTGTTGTAGCTGATAGTGTTTATGGGGGGCTATGGCACACTGGCAGAGTACCCCCTGGTGATGCAGAGAATGATCGCTGAAAGGGCTTGGTATGAATGGTACGATGCTAAGAGAGTTATCACCAGGGAGGGGCATGTAGCCTATAATTTCTTCTACGTTCTCTCTGGATCGGGTACGTACAATCGAACCAGCCCTCTATCAACGCTAATTTTTTATTGAGAATAGACCTAATGTATTTCAGGGGAAAAGTTTATTTGGCAGCTGAGTAGTTGGTTTATTATAAAAGGATTCATCATTACCACGCTTCATTTAGTTCCGCAATGACAAATCAAAAAAAAGAATTTGATATAACACGATCTGTTACGTGTTTCCCTAGACCAGTCATTTGCATAGATCTTTATCAAGATTTAGAAAAAGTAATGACTTTCTCGCCACACCTAGGAATGTGTACTTTTAGGGCTGCTACAATTACCATTATCATTGGCCAGTATTACTGGAGTTGTTTGCTCAATAACAAAAGTGAAGATAACTACCAATTGAT
Organism: Cryptosula pallasiana; assembly: GCA_945261195.1. Lineage (NCBI taxonomy): Eukaryota > Metazoa > Bryozoa > Gymnolaemata > Cheilostomatida > Cryptosulidae > Cryptosula > Cryptosula pallasiana. Next base: position 14,374,518 of record OX183133.1, on the reverse strand, counting down.
CTTTTTAGCTGTGATGACATCATTTGATCAGCGATCCACAGAGTCAAAGACAGTAAAGTTTATTGGACGAGGCGATAGTTTTGGTGAGCAATGTTTGATGCATGGACATCCAAGAGAATGCACTACTATATCTAAAGAGGTCATTGAATTGCTGGTGCTCAAAGATGAGGTTTGTCTCCCCTCTGCTCAATTAGTGGTAAAGCTCTGTCTAGTGACTCAATAGAAGACAACTCCAACACTATAGAATATGTACATGTTGTAGGATTTCATAGAGATATTCATGTCGGCGGGTCTAAGAAACAAAGACACATTCCTTGAGTAAGTGTTTAAGCCGCTCAATCAATGGCGCGGCTTTTTAGTGCATTGGTAGAGAGTTTTGTCGAAAAATGAACTAGGGTTATTTACCATTTCTCTATCACATTTTTATTAAGTAGCTCGAGGTAAGACTGCCGAGGCTGACAGCTGTGCTTTTAAAGGGACAAGAAAGTTCCGGGTTTTAGTACACAGGTTCTGAGATATTCCGCGCTGAGGCTAGAGTTCTGTTGGGACAACAATGAGTTGCCAGGGGCTAAATCACGCCATTACCCGTAAGTTTGGGAATGAAATTTTTGTCAACCTGCTCTACACGGTGTGAGAGGCGGTTAAATTTATCTCTTGTGTAAAAAGGAAAACATCAACTGTAAAATTTCGGAGCAAAAACAGCTTCGATGTAGTAAAACGTTGGTCAACCCACCCTTTACAAAAAAATAGATCAATCATCATCCTACAGCATTGAAAAAAAAACAACTAAAAATAACCGAAAACTTTTGTTTTTGGTTTTGACTTTCATTTCAAATGAGCTGAGCCACCAGCATTGCTCATCTCCCATTTCATTGGAAATGGGAGATGATTTAATCCAACAGATTCAATTCAGTTAGTAATGGGAAAATGTTATGCACTCAACCAACTGTGTGAGGGTATTATTGGTAGAGATGTCATTATAGCAGGGCTCAATAGAGGAATGCCGAAAAAAAAACCTGAAAGGAGAGCGTTATTGAGAGAACATAACAGCATGGTAGGTTTGCCTGAAAACTGCCTGTTGTGTTTTGTAGTAACAGTCTCTCTCACGTCGAGTTAATCACTGATCTTCCATAGAGTGGGTTTACTAACCTCGGTATGTTGAATTAAAAAAGCATCTTGTATTTTTGAGAGATGGTTTTTCATTGGATAAGGATTGACCCAAAAACTTATCGTAAGAAAAATAAAAATTGTTACAAGTTTTTAACAAAAATAGAAAGTTTTAAGAATCTTTTTTTCTCGAGGAAGGTTTTCTTATCGTGGGCAAGATGAAAGCGGGGTAGGGGTGGGTATTTTTAGACAGAGACAAGAACAGAGGGCGAGGTGAAAAGTGGCTAACAGAGTTATTCCAAAAATCTAGCCTAGAGTACAGGCCTGTACCTTCCACCTCGATCTCTCAAGAGCACAATTATTAAGCCACAGGCTAGGTAGATGTAAACCAAGCTCCACAAAAAGAATGTGATCATCGGTTAGAGACATGGTGGGTAGCTTCGTCCTAAAGAACATATTCCCCAGTGAAACCCTGAGGCTATGTATTAAAAAGCAGCGCTGTCACTTGAAACACTCCTGATGTTTTCTCCCCCTTACCTACATGTATGAATACACTGTACCTTACCTACATGTATGAATACACTGTACTTTACCTACATGTATGAATACACTGTACCTTACCTACATGTATGAATACACTGTACCTTACCTACATGTATGAATACACTGTACCTTACCTACATGTATGAATACACTGTACTTTACCTACATGTATGAATACACTGTACCTTACCTACATGTATGAATACACTGTACCTTACCTACATGTATGAATACACTGTACTTTACCTACATGTATGAATACACTGTACCTTACCTACATGTATGAATACACTGTACCTTACCTACATGTATGAATACACTGTACCTTACCTACATATATGAATACACTGTACTTTACCTACATGTATGAATACACTGTACCTTACCTACATGTATGAATACACTGTACTTTACCTACATGTATGAATACACTGTACCTTACCTACATGTATGAATACACTGTACCTTACCTACATGTATGAATACACTGTACCTTACCTACATGTATGAATACACTGTACTTTACCTACATGTATGAATACACTGTACCTTACCTACATGTATGAATACACTGTACCTTACCTACATGTATGAATACACTGTACCTTACCTACATGTATGAATACACTGTACTTTACCTACATGTATGAATACACTGTACCTTACCTACATGTATGAATACACTGTACCTTACCTACATGTATGAATACACTGTACCTTACCTACATGTATGAATACACTGTACTTTACCTACATGTATGAATACACTGTACCTTACCTACATGTATGAATACACTGTACCTTACCTACATGTATGAATACACTGTACCTTACCTACATGTATGAATACACTGTACCTTACCTACATGTATGAATACCTGTACCTTACCTACATGTATGAATACCTGTACCTTACCTACATGTATGAATACACTATACCTTACCTACATGTATGAATACACTGTACCTTACCTACATGTATGAATACACTGTACCTTACCTACATGTATGAATACACTATACCTTACCTACATGTATGAATACACTGTACCTTACCTACATGTATGAATACACTGTACCTTACCTACATGTATGAATACACTGTACCTTAGCTACATGTATGAATACACTATACCTTACCTACATGTATGAATACACTGTACCTTACCTACATGTATGAATACACTGTACCTTACCTACATGTATGAATACACTGTACCTTACCTACATGTATGAATACACTGTACCTTACCTACATGTATGAATACACTGCACCTTACCTACATGTATGAATACACTGTACCTTACCTACATGTATGAGTACACTATACCTTACCTACATGTATGAGTACACTGCACCTTACCTACATGTATGAATACACTGTACCTTACCTACATGTATGAGTACACTATACCTTACCTACATGTATGAATACACTTCACCTTACCTACATGTATGAATACACTGTACCTTACCTACATGTATGAATACACTGTACCTTACCTACATGTATGAATACACTGTACCTTACCTACATGTATGAGTACACTATACCTTACCTACATGTATGAATACACTTCACCTTACCTACATGTATGAATACACTGTACCTTACCTACATGTATGAATACACTGTACCTTACCTACATGTATGAGTACACTGCACCTTATAATGTTGTAGAGCTCTGAGTTTCATGCAAGGCTGGCCTATTGAGCTGCTTCATACAGGCGCCAGAGGAGTTGTGTTCACTTACTTTAAAAAAGGAACTGTTGTAGTCAATGACAGCCAATATAACGACTCCATTTACATTATCAAATCTGTACGTTATTGCTTCATTATTCATGTTTGTTTGGAAGCTCGCTAGATGTGTATGTGCCTACAAGATAAGGAGTTTGGAGTTGTCTCACCATTGATATGTAGATATTAAATTTGGTCATTGAGACAGGATCTAAGAGTGAAGCTTCTTTCATAATTGCAGGGAAGTTGTAGCGTTATAAAGAAACTAAAAGGGACGGAACGAGGTAATGTCGATCTTAAATTCATTGCAGGCAAAACTTCTCCTGTCAAAGGTAAGTTGATTTGTTGGCATCTAGACAATATGTAGATGTATGATAGACTTTTGTAGCCTTGGGAAAATAAAAATAGGATAAAAAATTTATTACAATATAATAAGTTTAATGACATTTGATGTTAAATAACCCTTGTGGGGAGATCTACTTGTGGAAATATGATTTTTAGGTAGTTAGTAAGTTTTTATGAAACCGCACAGTAATCTGGTGACCAACTACATAAAAATGTATCTAAATTTCTAGCAAGGATTAAAGTTATACATAGACTCTCTCAATGCACTGTTTGCTTGCGATGTGCAGTTTTAGTAATAATCCATCTAGTGTTTAGGGTTGAAATATCGTAGCCAACCACAAACTTTATGTTTTTTCTTTTAGATGCTCTGGTGGATAGAGAGAATTACACAACCAGCAACCACTCAGTCACAACAGAGAGATCTATCATAGACAGCAAACTGAAGGCAATATTTGATGATCAGACATCTAACAAGGATGAGTTAGCTTACTATGACCCTGATATACATATTCCACTTAACGGGTGGGTACTACATGTCTAGTGGAGAGGTGGTGGGTTGGAGAGAGGACAACAACTGCTCCCAAATATCCACTCAGTACCATTTTAGCAACTTTCTACCTCAGTTAGTCAGGCACATAAACACAAACAATTAGATTTTGGTAAACGGGCATTCTAGACTAGTTGTTGTAAGAAGCCATTCACGGCAGCATCTGCACAGGAAGTTGCTGACTAATAGTGGCCGTCAAAACAATTAATTATAACAGGAGACGTTTCAAGCTTCTCACAGCCCTAAACTAGCAATTACATCTAGTTATGGAAAGTACAAAATAACAGCTGCGGCTCTTTCACTCAAATTTAGCTACCTTTTGATTTTTTTTATTTCCCTGGAGATTTCTGGATTTCTTTTTGATGTTTGAGAAAACATCGTCTGATGTTCCTAACACTGGTCTGCTTTATAGCCGTGTCAAAAAATAGTACTATAATTATGGATTTGTCTTCCCATGTGTGGTTATAACCCCAAGACTATACATTCTATTTTACCACGAAAATTATGCAAGTTTTATGAGTTAATTTATTACATAGTTCAATTGATTCATCTATAGCGACTCATTGCAATTGTGACAGGATATTGGAGGAAGTGAAAACGATGAAGAGACAGAAACTTTTACCTCCAATCAGGCGAGCGAGAGCTCAAGTGTCAGCGGATGAGCATGATGCAATACAAGCTGTGGAACTGGCGCAGAAGTCTTCCACAGACGCTCCACACCCCATGGTACATCAAATCGATATAGGAAATAATTGTAATGCGCTTTTTATGGTTGCAAACTTTTTGAGCGCAGAGAGTGAAATGCTCGCTTGGATTATTGTACAAAAGTTAAATAAAGTGTCGACTCATCACTTTTTGACTGCATATTTTAGACAGATAGCAATGAGCTGAAAGGTATTGTGGAGGAGGAGATGTCAACTGAAGGTGAGAGTTGCTTAGCAACAAGCTGTTGTTGCCACGGTAACATAAACAAATGTTGTATGCAATTACATTATTATCTGTAAAGTAATAATGAAAAACAGCCTGCAACTTTGCCCTGCTGATTGCAACAGTGTTACCTTAAATTTGATAAATAATAAATGATACAACATTGTAGCTTTGGGCAATGTGAGGGGCATGTCTGCTGGACAAGTGACCGATAGCCTGAGTTCCAAGGATGTGACGCTAAAGAGACAGTTAGATGATTGTGCAAATATATCCCCGATCAATCATTCAATCAAAGTAAGAGCCACTAAAAGTTTATACAACAAAACAACATCTAATATTTTTTGTTTACTTGAAAGATGTTGATGTGAGGTTAATTTATTTTACTAGCATGACTTTAGTTGGAAAATTATGCAGAAGAAAACTTTCAATTGTCTCTCAGCTTGGTCACGGACTCCAAAATTACGTTCTTGATTGGCCTTTGAGAATTTCAATTGGTTGAAACTCTCAGATTGGTGTTTCCATGAGAACACAGATGTACATGTCCATCCCCATACATGTTTATACCCTCTCGTAAACAGTTTAGATAGTTTAGCTTTTTGTTGACAGAGCAAAAAATATTCACCAACCAAAATATACAAGTCGTTACTTGTAATTGCATGCTATGTTGTCTACTTTCGGGCTATGATTGTCTTGGTAAAATGTGTTTTTAACCTGTTCTCCTTTTCTTTGATGAACAGGGCACACGACAGTCAGCTATAAATATGTACATATAAAATGTTTATGGTTATCTTATTGTTTTGGCTGTTGATACATCCATCAACCCTTAGTAGAAAAATGTCATTTTTTTTCATAGTGATCATTGGAAAACAATTTAGTTTTCAAGTATATGCCGGCAAAGCACGTATTTCATTATCTTGCTTTCCGTTTATTGCCTAATTTTATGTTTTGGAATCTGAGCCGGACCAATATGTTTCTTTTTGCGTTTTCATGTCTCACGTGATGAGTTTACCATATTTAAGTCACGTAGCGTTTGCAAATTCTGATGACTGCAACAGTCAACACCATTGTGGTGTAATATGCTTTGGCATTCGTTCAATAATCGTATTATTTTCTTGTAGACTGTATAATTTTTCACAAAATATTTTTGTCTGTATATTTTTAGAGAAGCATGTTTGTTGTTTTAACAAAAATCTTTAAAAAATCAGAAGATATCCAGGGCAGCGAAGTGGTTTAGCATGTGATATATATAGCTTATTGATGATTGCTAATTGATTTGCCATCATCTTAACAGTTCATGTTACACCCTTCACAACACAGCGGAGACTTGTTTTTCTATCTGACAAGATATCCGAATAAGTTACCAGATAATGAAGTAGTCAAAACAATGTGTCATGTATCATCCATTGATTGAATGGGCTGTCTATCAATTCTTGGCTCAGCGATAAAAAACATGTCACTCAATTTTGAACTGGCCTCATTATCACGTAACAATCTTATCCATCAAATTTTGACGCATTCCCCAAATTTTTGTTTAAAAAATTTGGCATTGTTTTATCATTACATGTTGTTGAATGATTGTAGAAATGCTGTCCGGATGTGTTCATCACTGTTCAAAGTTTGAAATCTGGAGCACATTTCGTAAGTCTGCTATTTGATTGACTCTAGTTTCAAAACAAAAATTAATTTGCTGAAATTTCCTCAAACAGGCTGTGACAATTTCTAATTGCTAATTATAAAATGTTATGGAATACGTTCTTTGCTTGACTGTAATATTTGTTATTCCCACGCTCACTGGCATGTAGAAAAGTTTAAGGTAGGCACAGTTTTCACCTGGAATATAATTCATTTACATAAACATGATATGCTTTCACTCGCATGAATCATCGACTTGTAATCTATTCCATTATGCTGACCTGGTCAACCATCGTATGATGTTTGCTCTCTCACCTGATGCCTGCCCTTTCGTTCATTATCTTTTTAAAAAATTTTGTAGGTATTTCTACTTTTTTCCGTGTTGTAAAGCTCGAGAGGAATGTTATGATGATTGGGTTTAGGAATTTTCAAAAATGACAATCCCAAATTGTACTCTTAGAAAAGAATTAGTTTGAAAACAATCGTTTTTCCAAAATGGCGTTTCCGTGTTTGCTTTAGACCAAAACTGTTTACTCTTTTTTTAATTGTTTTAACTATTTACTAGATTATTAAAATTACTAATAATAAAAACAAAACATAAAATAATTTGTTGTAAATAATAAAAAAAATAATCATTAATTATAATTGGAGAAAAATGGGTACTAAGAGTGAGTTATTGAATTTTATTACTTGAAATATTTTATAATGCCTCTGATTTCTTGGTTGATAAATGAAATTGTAATAATACAATGTACTACGTTTATTAAAGGGCATTATCCATTCATAACAGGAAGTACAAATGATAATTACCGGAGAAGGACAAAGTATGAAATAGGTACAATTCTGTCTTTGGACCAAAGTAAAAATTTATTATCGATAATTATGTTCATTTTCAAACAGAAAACTTTCGAAAAATCCATTTTTTCATCCGTCATTTCCAAAACTTTGCACATCGATAAACAGCAATTTGTCCTCATTTTGAGTGCCTTGGGAAATTCCCACTGGTGTGGTAACTTTTAGCCAAGTTTATTTTGTGCCATTCTGTCTAGCATCACACAAGCCTCTGTTCAAAGGCACCTGAACAGCCATTAAAATAAACGAGGGTATCCATAATATTTTGCCTTTTTTAATGATCCATTTATAGTCCAGGTAAATCACACGCGTGTACTTTATTGTTTGCCAGGGACTGATAGAGGCGATAGCTGATAGAAGCTTTATACACCCCTCTCTCAGCTTGGTCAGCAATGGCGCTGAATGCGTTGTTATTAGCAAGAAACTATTTTTAGAAAATGCTCCTTTGAAGTTACTAGACAAGCTTAGAGAGCAGGTTAGTCGTTGAATAATCATTCAAAACATCGATAACTCATTTGGATTTTTGTAGTTTTTTGCAACGTAGAATATTCTACAAAAGACCTGACAAAACTTTACCAAAGTTTGTTTTTGTGAGAGAGAGCAGATGTGAGTTATATGGTAGCAAAAATGTGTTGCTTTTATTAGCATTACATAGAGCTATGACTATTGTCGATGATCATTGTCATCAATTAATTGCCAGTTGACTCTAAGGCTATGATTCATTCCGATTGTGCCCCTTATAGCAGCAAAAATGCGATACGCACATGGGTTTCCCAAAATGTGTGATGTTTTCAAGCGCTGCTGATGATCAGATTTCATTCACTAAAAGCTGATCTCCATAAATGTGTGCGAAGTTTGTACGACGCTCTGCAAGCAATAGTAGTGTTTGGAGTTGTCCCCACTTGGTGGTTGCAGAAGATTGTGGCAAAGCTGACCACTATGTATGTGTGACCATAAACAGCTATTAACTACGAGCGCGATTACAGAACGTAAGCTGATCTGGTGTTTTTTTGAAAAAGGTCATACAAGACATAACTTGATTACGAGGGGTAAAAACAATGACGAATGATAATGTTACATCATGGAATGAAGCATTTTCAATCCTAGTTTTTCAGTAAATTGTTACGCCACATGAAGCATAGAAAGATTGCGAAAAAGTGAGACACAGTTTACGTTTACCTTCACATTATGCAATCACCAAAATTTGTAAGATCGACCATCTCCATAAATATTGTTCGTCATAGAAAGTTGCACAACGTTCTATGATACCCACGAGCCCTATGGCATGTATGTAAATTGACCTTTACCCCATGCTCAAAGCACAAGAGAGAAGACAACTACTCAAAGATTTTCTGTATCCTAGCAAAGCGGCTCATCATATCTTGTTTCTGGTGTAAAATAAACAAACAGTTTCACTTGCTCCAGCGTTAACAAACATGCTTAGAAGTCTATGACATACCTATCGTACATGAGGTGGTTGAGATAGGTCGCTGTTGTTGGCAGCTATACTATATATTTAATATGAAGCAGCCAGCTAATCTTGTGCCGCCGTCATACCAATAAAGGCCAATTGCCTTCAAGCATTTTTGTTTTTGTTCTGACGATCGCTAACCATAATTACGTCAGTAGTTTTCGCTTGATATAACTCAGCAATGCACTTATCACAGTAACGGAAGGTTTACCTCACATCCTGAACTCTGTTTGAAGTACATCATATCGCCATTAGGGACATAACATCCCTTTTATGTGCTTTTAAATATTTGCTTCTGAGCTTTTCCTAACATTTCTTGTTGCCTGAACACCATACCTCCTACCCTCCCCCTCCCCGTATATATCTACTTGACTCTTTCACTATACCCACTATATCCACCTCTTAACAGTGAAGACAGGACAAATTTAATAATCCGTTGTTACAGACAACAACAGTTTTCTTTTTATTTGGGAGGAACATGATAATGGTTTTTTCTTAGTGCGAAAACTTTCATTTTGCCGATACCCAAAATAATAATTTTCAATGAAATCTTTCTTCATGCAATAAAAAATTTTACCTTATTGGGAAAGTAATATCATCTTTCACCAAAATAATCAGGTAGCTTTGTGCTTAAATCTGAGTCATGTTTAGCTTTAGAAAGAGATACGACACCATCATTGTTCAAATATTTATAATTTATTATTAATAATGAGCTAGCTAACGGCCTAAAACACTCGTTGCCAGCTACAAAGCTACTAAACTTACACGTTACTGAGAGTTTTGCTCTCATATCCAGGTGCTCAGCCTATTATGTAATGTTGTAGCTGTTTCCTTATCCATCAGACGAGCGGCTACAGCAGAATCTAGAGCTCTCGTTCTACTGGGAGAGATACAGACAACAGATAGTTGACTCTCAGCTGTCTAACACCAAGTCTCGCAATGCATTCACATGAATCATAGAGACAACGATTATAAACTTCACTTTGCACCATTTTTCGCAAAACATTCCTTTTAACTAGTTTGAATAAAATTTAATTCTAGTCCTTTTGCCTATTGTCCTAGCCATTATATGGCGGCGCAGTGTGTTTTGACTGCTCTGTGCAGGTGAATTGTGTTTACACAACTGTAGTTAGTTCTAGAATGTTCAAGTGTAGGGCTCATATTATGTTGTTTTTGATACCGTGCCATCGCACGATCTCATAATTCAGATGAGTCTAGGTTTAGAACATTTGTCTGTCCCTAGATTTGTTGTCTTTGTATGCCTAGTGGCTCAAATTTTTGATTTAAGCTCACCGATCTTCATTCAGTAATATAAAGTTTACTTTAAATACAAATGTTTCTCAACAGTATGTAAATATTTATATTATCAAGATACAAAGACTGTTTGTTTTTAAAATGATCAGTTTCATCACATTTGCTGCGTATTTCCTTGTGAGTTTTGGCAGACATTTAAATGGGAGTCGCAATGGCAATATTATCAAACTGACAACGGAGCAGCAATCTGTTGAGCTCATGGATGACAAGGGATGAGGAAACGAGAAATGATTTACTCAGTACTGGATACACAAAACTCATTTTGTAATGCAAAAGTTATGTAAGTGGTAATGATGTAACAGATGTAGTAATGCACTAGTAATTGAAGTCTCAGGCATATCCTGTCTCAGAGCACTTTCTACATCATGTTTTTCAGTCGCTTCATTATTTCAATTAGGCTTCTTGAATGTGTTTCTATATGTAGTTTTGAAATATCCAATTCTATTCCAGTTTAAACTGGATAAAACTTGTGCTACGGTGTTAGGTTTTCCCATCACCTAATAACGGTTTGTTATTGCGTGAATATTGATATTACGCAATAGGTCTAGGAATACCATTGCCAATTTATGGTATAATATTTGCTACTATTTCATTGAAAATCTCTTGCCTTTCGGCAACATAATATTCACATAACATACATTTGTATTCATTCCACGCAAGTATATATAGATGTATTTACAAATTTGCTTGTATATGCATCTGTACATATATACGAATGTACGTATGTATGTATGGGTGCGTGGGTGTATGTATATATGGGTGTATACAGATGTATGGATGTACGTGTGTATACAGATCTGCCTGTTTACAATCCTAAATACAGTTTGGGGCACAGGCAATACTAGAAATTATGAGAAATATCTTGGGTTGAACAGGTAACCCACTACAAACCCCAAAAAGCATTGCTGTGACAAAGTCTCTGATGCTGCATCTAACTGGTTTGTTTATATGCACAATTATAACAGTGCAAATGTACGCGCACGCGTACAAAAAGTGTTTAACATACACATACACATATGTTATATATATATGTGTGTACATGCCTATGTATATGCACTTACACATTCACACCTGCATGTATGTAAAAGCGAATTTCACAAAACAATACAAACAAAAATAAGTTTATAGCATGGACAATGCAGCCACCAAAAAACTGTGTAGCAACTGAAGAAGCAGTGTCAGCAATACGGTAGCAAGCATTGGCTAGTGAAGAAAGAAACTGCCGTAGGTGAGTGGCTAGTGAGTTATGCTGACAATATTGGCTACCTATCGATGTTTTATTCTGGTACACCATTTAATTACGCATCTGCCGCCATATTTATTTTATTAGATAATATGTGCCAACACTTGCAGTGTCAATATATATACACAACTCATCAATAAACGTTTAGATGACACAAAACCAAAATATGCTATGTAATTTTTTGGTGTTTTTTACAAAATTCCGACGATGTTGCATGACACACAAGGCATGTCTTGCAATGTTCTACGGTGTATAAAGATGCTCGATCTATGAACTGTGAAGCATTGTAGAAGGTGAAAAACACATTCAACATTCAACGGGAATAAATGCTATCACTATGTGCAAACTTATATGAAATCTGTTAAAAACTGTGCAAGCTTTAATGAAAAAAGTTTTGAAAAAAAGTGGTGATGGCCTTAGAGAAGATTTACATAATGAACACGCCATGGGGGTAGTAATGTAGCAGCAAATCTCCGACATTACTACTGATGGGGGTTACTAACGAAGGTTCAACTTAGTTTTACATGTCTGAGATTTCCTTCAGTAAGTCTCAACTATTACGGAGATTGTGATCAACCATCATCTTTGATAACATAACAAGATATTGTGTCCATTCTACAGTGTCCATTCTACAGTGTCCGTTTCACAGTGTCCTTTCCACAGCGCCCGTTCCACAGCGCCCGTTCCACAGTGTCCATTCTACGGTGTCCATTCTACGGTGTCCATTCTACAGTGTCCATTCTACAGTGTCCGTTCCACAGCGTCCTTTCCACAGCGTCGGTTCCACAGCGTCCTTTCCACAGCGTCGGTTCCACAGCGCCCGTTCCACAGCGCCCGTTCCACAGCGTCCATCCTACGGTGTTCATTCTACGGTGTCCATTCTACGGTGTCCATTCTACGGTGTCCATTCTACATGTCTAGTATATATACAATGTCCATTTTACAATGCCCATTCTACAATGTCCACATTTGTTGAATTTGTGTGAAGAGAAGATTTTAAGGCTGCTACCAGATGCGCCCTGCTCTGTCAAAGGTGATTTAGCTAAGTGGATGAATTTATGTAAAATTAGTAACGTGTCGTCTGTTTAGTTGTAACATGGGTGTTACAGTCGGGCTTTTCCCAATATTTATCCCGTTTTAGCAGGTGCAGCACATTACTTGAGGTAGATGTGAAAAATGTTTAGCAATACAGAAACAGTCATAAGTTCACGGTCAGCTTTCTTGATTGTGTGATGTAGTAGGTAAAAGCACACTGAAACTTCCTTCTTCTTGGCTTTAGTTAGCTGACACCTGAACAGTTCACAAGTTATCATAATATTGACAATATAGATTAAAGTGAGTGAAAGTCAGCCAGAAACTGTAGACACAGCTTGAATATCATACAAGAGTATCGCTGCCAAATTGGCTTCTAAAATTTCTTTTGGCAACATTTCAAGGTCAAAGACTTTTACAGCGATATTCTTACGGCTATTTTTGGTCACAAGAAAACAAAGAAAGGAGTAAATAAATGATAAGCAATGGAAAAATATTATGAGAGATAATTAATAAGCCAGGAAGTCCCTCATATAAAGGCACTTTTTTTAACTTACCAAAACAGCAAAAGTTTACATAACTTGTGGAGAGTCAGTTCATAGGGTTAGAGAATGGATGTAACCATTCAGTACAATATATTTATAGTATAAAGCGGATGAGACGTTAGAAGTTTTAATATAACATAATTTTGTTTTTACATCTTTTGGGTAACCTGTTGTTCATATTATTGTTGTGATAGTTAATTCTAGTACTTCAGCTCTATCCGTGGAATTACCCTGATTTCCACATATCGTGTTTGATTAAAATTATTGGTATCACTAGATAAAATACTTTCTAACCTTTCAATTGTGTCAGAAAAAAACTAAAATATTTATCAATAAACTTGCATGATAGAAGAAAGGTTCTAGTAAACTGAAACTTAAATAAAGATTAGTTTTAGAGCCTGGTTTCTGTTTCCACCCTCAATCCAGGTACATATATGAATGACCTACTATATAAAGCCAGCAGGTAGCGAATATTTTTGCTACTATAAAAGAAGAACACTCCATCGGCTGGGGTTTGGATGCCGGGTTCACCAGCCACATTACCTAGACACTAATTACATAGACCCTTAATTATTGCACAAACGCTCCATCCTTGAAAAAGAGTTTCCTTATAGCTTTGTATAGCTTATAGCCTTATATAGCTTATAGCTACACCATCCAACTGATATGTAAACAGCACTTTTTGTGCGAGACAATATAGGAAAGTTCCTCATAAACCTACCTAAGCCAGGTACATTTTCTCTTTTTTTAATAGTCGAAAAATCTATCAACTGGTTTACCATAAATATATCTTCTAGATAAAATTTTTCTCACATGTAAATAGTTAGCAATTCAATGGTCGAAATTTTATTTTGGTCATTTCCTCATAATAACTTCTACTAACTTTATATAAATACTGGCAGCCAAATTTGTTCATCTAAATTGATTGGATTTTTCAAAAGTTGCTGTCACTACAAAAATGCTAATAATAAATCACCCTATTGAAGTCGTTTAACTCAACAAAAAACCGAAGGAGTCAGCATGGAAAGTGATCAGTAATTGCTCTGCTGCCGAATCAAAGTTCTGTCTCATGAGAAATATTGTTGCCTGAAATGTTTTGTTTGTTTCTCAATGATGCAGGTGAATAAGTGCTAACCAATATTTAATGGCTGAAAGGTTGAATTTTTTGCAAGAAAACAGGAAGTCAGTGCCGTTTATGCTGCCAGAAAAGATGGGAGGGCTTTGTTAAAGAGCAAAAGCGAGGAATGCTATTCTCATTAACACTCGATGAACGTAAGTGCATCAAGACATAACTAGTACATTCAGCCAGTACCCTGCCCTGTCAATCAATAATGGTTTAGCCTGGTCACATGACCGCCCAATCCTATATATAAGCGCCGCGCTGCCGTCTTGTGCGTTCATGTGTGTGTGTGTGTGATTGTACTAACAGCCAACTGACTGTCAGAGCTGCCGCAAGCCAACATGGAGGGTATGTTACTCTGTTTACAGCTAATAACGCTGCAAGTCTCGATATCTGCTGTCTTCTCTCTGCCAACTATCACTTCGTCAGCGCAAGGCAAGGTAAGTCACCTAGGACTTTTTTTTTAAAATGTAACAGCCAAGTATAGACAGTGAAGTTCATCGCATTGATAGCAATTTAAAAGTTATGCTTTAAAACAAGTCCAAGGAAGCATCTTTATCGCAAAATAATAATAATAATAATAATAATAATAAAACAGTTTTGGTTTTTATAACACGGCAGAAAACTGTAATTATACTAAAAAAAACTTGTACTAACCTGGTTTCTCCAAGTTTCAAATATGGAAGAAATCTGAACAGTCAATCATGTGCGCTTTTCACTTACCATCAAAAACTTCAAGTTTTGGGAGCGGATTCGCAAGAATTGTTAGTTCTTAGAACCTTACTTCCTGTAAGAGGCGTTGGCTGGAAAAGGTACACACCCATGCAATTCTCAAAGCTCGCTGGCAGCATTTCTTACTCATTAGAGTTAAAAATTCCAGGAACCACAATCTAATCAACTCTCATTTCGTTGCTATTCCTTGACTGCATTGTTTTCACGCTGTGTTTTATGTGAAATCGCTGTCGAATATGGTTTGTTGTACTTTAGTCTTCCACAAAAATATGCTTTTGTACTAAACAAACTGACAAGCTGTTTGTAATTTCGGCAGCAATAATACTACTACTGCTATGACACTATTCCAGAGCTCACAATGCTTTGTTTAGGTTGTCAGTTACCTGCAAGAGATGGGCTACCTGCCTGAACCAGCAGATGATAGTTATGTGGATCATACCGCTGCCTTGCCGACAGCAATCGAACAGTTTCAATCGATGGCAAGACTACCAATATCAGGTAAATGATAAAACGCATAGACATCCTGGTTTAATCTACATTCATACACTTTAGGTTAGTTGACCTCCGCATTAAGTCTGTGAAAAGTTGAGTATTTTCTGTCTCGTACTATCTCTAAGATTGATCATCCATTTTTACCATCAAGTTTTACTCTGGTCATGCTTCGAACAGTTTAGCTTCTTATGACGATTCAAGTTTTTCTCATTCCTGTTGTCTGTATTATTTTTTACTACAACCTCAACAACCAGTGAGCCGTTGCAATAAAAAAATAATCGACTTTTGGAGAAAACTAATTCTAGAACAATTTTAAGTTGAGTTCGATCTATAAATGATTTGCGACGTAAAATTTTGAACAATGGAGAGAACACAGCGTCATATCTAGATATGCAGCGATGTCCTTTTGTATAAACATCTGGAACTGACCAATGCCTGGATGGGTGTCTCAAAAACCAGCTTCAAGTGTGGCAGGAATGACAAGGATTATTTTGACAGCATCTGTCTAGTTGTTGACCCTGTAAGGAAGTTGCTGTCAGCTAGTAGAAACCTCACAGGGTAGAAAGACTAGCCAGTATCCTTAACACACTGGGCCCAATATCTAATTTCATTTAGTTTTCAGTAGTGTATAAGAATCCACTAAAAGGGGATGTTGAGCATTTCATTCATGGAAAGTTTAAAGATTGCCCTGTCAAAAATTTATGGCTGAATCAATTTGTGTCAAACCATTTAAAAATACTGTTTATTTTTCAGAGTTCGTTAAAAGAAATAGCTTTCAAATTCGCCGAAATAACAAATAAATAACATTATATTTTTTCATAGCTGCATTACATCGCGCTAGTATTTATAATATTTTGTCTCCGAAACAACTCAGATTGATTTAACAATAGACTTTTACGAAAAAAAATTAAAATTTTCATCAACTTTTGCTCATGCTGGATCCACCACTGGCGCTGCTGATAAAGCGGTCTATGAAGTTAATTGCTGTGCAGGTGTTGTGGATGAAAGGACTGTGCGTATGATGAATGAGCCAAGATGTGGAGTCAAAGATCCAGTGGCTGTAGGAAATCGCAGGAAACGATTTGCGCATTCAGGTGAGGTCAGCTATGTGATCCTCAAAACCAACCATGGCAGCTCGTGGGCAAAATATTTATCACAACAATGACATACAAAGCGTTTGTGGCATCATGTGAATACCTCTGGCAAACATCAATGGGATTCATGCATGGGATTTATGCCACTCAAATTTTTCTTTCCCAAAAAATACCTACTGAGAAAGGAGACTACATAATCATATGAATTGTTATGCGATTAAAAACATATGGCAGTGGGAACAGATGTGTAGTCTGAAATATTCACTTTTACATACACAAACATTGCAAGAGGTTAATTATATACAGCTTTTAACTTTTTCTGAGCTTTGAAGGAGACGTTAGATTGTTGGTAAAGTATGTGGCTGCAAGTTCAATAGTGAAAAAAGCAGAACAATACACATAAAATTAATTAAATCAATTATTTTTGAGGGTATTTGTACTACATTGGACACAAGAAATAAAATAAAAGGAATTGCTGTGCCCAAAAAATTCAGTTATTTTGCATTTTTCATCGTCAAATGCCCAAAAACCTTCTCTTCAAATCACAGTTCTTAATTATTTAATTTTATTTTAGTTTGAAACTAAAGAGTAAAAATAATTTGTTTATCCTTGTTCAAGTTGAAATAGTTATGACCATTTATTTATTATTATTTGTGGACAGGAAGTAAGTGGCAGACAAATATACTACAATGGAGGGTGACACAATTCCCAACACAGTTTTCTCACACAAAAGTAATAGAGCTGCTAAAGGAAGCATTTCAAGCTTGGTCTGATGTCACTAATCTTTATTTTGAATACAAGTTGACCGGCAGCATAGACATAGAGGTAAGTGGGACGGCAGCATAGACATAGAGGTGAGTAGTGAGTTTGCATACACTGGCAATCTCAATGCCTTTTCAAAAACTAGTCTTCGAAACTTTTTTATCCTACTTTTGACAATGCACTTATTAGCACTGATCTTTGTGGTTGTATGTGATGTAAGTTATTTCACACATGGGAACTTAATGACTGCATATTGTACACCAATCAATGTACTTATATAACATACAATTTGTTCAATTTTCAAGATTTGAAGAGTAGTAAAAGGTTAGAGTAGTATTAGTACAAGGGTAACATAGAGTGCAAATGTGTAAACTGCCACCACTACAGCATTCACAATGACCACAGACAGGATACTCAAACAAAACTATCATGTAATTGATTGTTTTAAGTGGATTTGTGATTGTTCAAAGTAATGAAAAAACCAGCCCATTTTTATAGCCTTATTGCTTGAAGTATGGAGCTGATGTAATCATTTGGACAAAACTTTTAATGAAACATCCCAATAGGGTTTGATAAACTTTTTATACTTTTCAGTATAATTTCTCTGCTTGCAAAGTACTATGTGATTTGTTTTGGTTCCGTTTGAAATCTAGTGAAACTTTATGTATCAAATCAAAAACCATCAAATTATAAAAAAAATGCTAATTGAAAGAATCATTGGCGAAAATAATTAAATAGTTTTTACATACAGATCCAACTAACCTCAGTTTAGTGAATGTTTTAGTCTCAGTTCATTTTTATGGGAGGAATCACCAGTGCATTGTTGCTGCAGCAATGTTGACCAGGTGTAGACGATTCCTCAAATGTCGCGGGTTAACCTAGCAAAGCTAAAAGCTGGCACACTGCCAATTATAACAAACCGAGTAAAAAAACTTAATTAGTAAATTGTTCTATCAGGCAAACTCTTGGTAATATCAAAAATTCTGTTTGCGATGATCACTAAGCATTTATTACTGTTACTACTATTACTATCACTACTACAACTACTACTGCTACTACTACTACTACTACTATTACTGCTACTACTACTACTGCTACTGCTGCTGCTGCTGCTGCTGCTACTACTGCTACTACTACTACCACCACCACAACTGCTAGACCATCACTACTACCTCTACCACTACGACTACCACCAATACTATTACAACCACTACCAATATTACTGTCATTGCTGCTACCATCACCACTATTACTACTATTACTACTACTACCACTACCACTACCACTACCACTACCACTACCACTACCACTACCACTACCACTACCACTACCACTACCACTACCACTACCACTACCACTACCACTACCACTACCACTACCACTACCACTACCACTACCACTACCACTACCACTACCACTACCACTACCACTACCACTACCACTACCACTACCACTACCACTACTACTACTACTACTACTACTACTACTACTACTACTACTACTACTACTACTACTACTACAACCAAAACTACTACTACAACCAAAACTACTACTACAACCAAAACTACTACTACAACCAAAACTACTACTACAACCAAAACTACTACTACAACCAAAACTACTACTACAACCAAAACTACTACTACAACCAAAACTACTACTACAACCAAAACTACTACTACAACCAAAACTACTACTACAACCAAAACTACTACTACAACCAAAACTACTACTACAACCAAAACTACTACTACAACCAAAACTACTACTATCACCACCAACACCACTACTGATATTACCATTACTACTGCTACCACCAGTACTATTAATACCACCACCACCACCACTGCTACTACTACTACCACCAATCCCACCACAACTTATACCTGTACTACAACTAGTACTACCAGGAAAAATCCCACTAGTAGTGAAAGTACTACGACAGGTTTGTCTGAATATTGCAGGTAAAGTTCACATCTGGTAACCATGACGATGGCTACAAATTTGATGGGAACGGAGGCATTCTAGCTCATGCCTTTTTTCCTCCTCCAAGCGAGAACGAGGCACAAGTCGAAGAGACAGCTGGAGATCTCCACTTTGATGCCGATGAGCGATGGAGAGTCAGTATACACTCCAATGGTAAATATTTCTACACCAGTTATGTAATATATACCTTCTGAGGTTAACGGTCAGTTATGTAATATATACCTTCTGAGGTTAACGGTCAGTTATGTAATATATACCTTCTGAGGTTAACGGTCAGTTATGTAATATATACCTTCTGAGGTTAACAATCAGTTATGTAATATATACCTTCTGAGGTTAACAGTCAGTTATGTAATATATACCTTCTGAGGTTAACAGTCAGTTATGTAATATATACCTTCTGAGGTTAACGGTCAGTTATGTAATATATACCTTCTGAGGTTAACGGTCAGTTATGTAATATATACCTTCTGAGGTTAACGGTCAGTTATGTAATATATACCTTCTGAGGTTAACGGTCAGTTATGTAATATATACCTTCTGAGGTTAACAATCAGTTATGTAATATATACCTTCTGAGGTTAACAGTCAGTTATGTAATATATACCTTCTGAGGTTAACAGTCAGTTATGTAATATATACCTTCTGAGGTTAACGGTCAGTTATGTAATATATACCTTCTGAGGTTAACGGTCAGTTATGTAATATATACCTTCTGAGGTTAACAATCAGTTATGTAATATATACCTTCTGAGGTTAACAGTCAGTTATGTAATATATACCTTCTGAGGTTAACAGTCAGTTATGTAATATATACCTTCTGAGGTTAACGGTCAGTTATGTAATATATACCTTCTGAGGTTAACGGTCAGTTATGTAATATATACCTTCTGAGGTTAACAATCAGTTATGTAATATATACCTTCTGAGGTTAACAGTCAGTTATGTAATATATACCTTCTGAGGTTAACAGTCAGTTATGTAATATATACCTTCTGAGGTTAACGGTCAGTTATGTAATATATACCTTCTGAGGTTAACGGTCAGTTATGTAATATATACCTTCTGAGGTTAACAATCAGTTATGTAATATATACCTTCTGAGGTTAACAGTCAGTTATGTAATATATACCTTCTGAGGTTAACAGTCAGTTATGTAATATATACCTTCTGAGGTTAACGGTCAGTTATGTAATATATACCTTCTGAGGTTAACGGTCAGTTATGTAATATATACCTTCTGAGGTTAACGGTCAGTTATGTAATATATACCTTCTGAGATTGACAATCAGTTATGTAGTATATACCTTTTGAGGTTAACAATCAGTTATGTAATATATACCTTCTGAGGTTAACGGTCAGTTATGTAATATATACCTTCTGAGGTTAACGGTCAGTTATGTAATATATACCTTCTGAGATTGACAATCAGTTATGTAGTATATACCTTCTGAGGTTAACAATCAGTTATGTAATATATACCTTCTGAGATTGACAATCAGTTATGTAATATATACCTTCTGAGGTTAACAATCAGTTATGTAGTATATACCTTCTGAGGTTAACAATCAGTTATGTAATATATACCTTCTGAGGTTAACGGTCAGTTATGTAATATATACCTTCTGAGGTTAACGGTCAGTTATGTAATATATACCTTCTGAGGTTAACAATCAGTTATGTAATATATACCTTCTGAGGTTAACGGTCAGTTATGTAATATATACCTTCTGAGGTTAACAATCAGTTATGTAATATATACCTTCTGAGGTTGACAATCAGTTATGTAATATATACCTTCTGAGGTTAACAATCAGTTATGTAATATATACCTTCTGAGGTTAACAATCAGTTATGTAATATATACCTTCTGAGGTTAACAATCAGTTATGTAATATATACCTTCTGAGGTTAACAATCAGTTATGTAATATATACCTTCTGAGGTTAACAATCAGTTATGGAATATATACCTTCTGAGGTTGACAATCAGTTATGTAATATATACCTTCTGAGGTTAACAATCAGTTATGTAATATATACCTTCTGAGGTTAACAATCAGTTATGTAATATATACCTTCTGAGGTTGACAATCAGTTATGTAATATATACCTTCTGAGGTTAACAGTCAGTTATGTAATATATACCTTCTGAGGTTAACAGTCAGTTATGTAATATATACCTTCTGAGGTTGACAATCAGTTATGTAATATATACCTTCTGAGGTTGACAATCAGTTATGTAGTATATACCTTCTGAGGTTAACAATCAGTTATGGAATATATAACTTCTGAGGTTAACAGTCAAACAATTACTGGCTTCCCATAACATTGCAATACAAAAAAAGTTTGTTGTTACTGATTATTAACGATTCACAATCATGATTATTCTCTCATGCGCCAAAACTTAACGAGTTAATAGTAAATGTTTTCATTGATTCAAATAATTATGGAATATTAAATTAATAACAGATTATGTAATGCTGGGAAAACGCAACTATGTACGAACATCAACTAAATTTATATATTTGTCTATTGTAATTCGGTGACATAACAGAATTGTAGCATTAATATTGAAAGTGTCAGTAGTATCGAGGGTAGTATAGTTGTTTTTACTAGCTAAAATGTCATTGGTATTTTTTATCGAGTAACTAGAAAGCGGGCCAATAAATCGGTTATATTTTTGCTTTCAAGATCACAACAAAATGTTGCAGCTATAAAATGCAGCTTTCAGTAGCAACATTAAATAGAGATAAATCACACTAACATAGCAACAGGTTTATTCTGTGAGCTACAAAACTTTATTGCTACTATCTCTTGGACAGGCTACTAAATACCATTCAGTCACAAAAGTGATTGTGTTTATGATTGATGAGAAACTGCAGGAGTCGTGCACACGTTGTGGTCTAGTCAGCTGTGGTGTGCGCTTTCACTAACATTCCTTGCAAATGATCTGTTCTCCCAAAATAGGAATCAGAAAACCACAACTATGTGAGCTAGCTGGGGGGGGGGGGGGTGACTTGAGACACTGCAGTAATTAGATATATAAGCCTAAGACATTATGTGTATAAACCTTGACCCTTACATCTTTGGAGACATTGTCATAAATTCAATATGTTGCCTCCAGTGGAAATGACATTACTGGTCTTAAAAGGCAGAAAATATATTTGGATTGATCTGGCAGTCAGATCAGAATGGTTGCCATAATAGGCAAGTTTTATTTCTACTGAGAATCAAACTGCGGATAAGCAAATTAATTTTAACTTTCCACAAAACAAGTATTACCGCATAAAAAAGTTTTAAAATACATTTAATAAAACCATTGCTTGGCTCAAAAGGTTTAAATAATTATTTGCTCTGTTGCAAGGTTGATAATTTTATGTATATCGTGTACATGTTTTGTTTTGGACGAAACTAGTAAAACCAAAATGAAAACAATAGAACATGTTATGCAGATGGTCGCTGTATGCAATACTGCGTCATACTTGTCAGGTCTTTAGTTTCAGGTCAGAATCTGTTCCACGTAGCGGTGCATGAGATAGGGCATTCATTGGGTCTACAGCATTCTAACGCTGAAGATTCTATTATGTGGCCTTGGAACACAGTCTCCGAAAGTGGTACAGAGAAATTCAAGCTTTCCTATGACGATATACTAGCCATACAGACGTTGTACGGTGGAAAGAGACGACGTATGTGATAACTGAAGTTATTTTAGTTCAATCGTATAAATTTGGAAAAATTTGTAAAACCCTCGTTGGCATAAAAACACATTTCCTGTCTGTTTAGGGTTCGCTAGAGATGACCACACGCAAAAACTTTGTGACTACAATATTAATGCAATATTTGAAGCTGTTGATGGAAATATATACTCGTTCACAGGTAAATTGTTTAGTTTTCTAATTTGTTTATATACTTGTAAATTTAATATATGTGATTTCATATCAATGCCGTCCCCTCAAGTAACTAGATGACAGTGTACGTATGTTTAGGTAACACAGTAATTCAACTGAATTCTGCTACATTTGCAAAAGTTGGTCAAGCTCGTGCAATTTCCTCAGTATTTCCTGGATTTCCTGCCCGAGCTACTGTTGATGCAGCTGTGTCACCACGGAATCCCATGTTCGACTCAAGAAAGAGTTATATATTTACAGGAGACCGATACTACAGGTAGGTTACTGCACACGCTGACTTTATATTATGAGAACCTTACACCGATTTTGTTGTCCTGTTTCATCTCCCAAATGACAAAACCAATCTAGATTGAATGAGGTAAAATATCTAAACATTTCCTGTTCCACAACCATACCCTACAATGCTGACTGGAACTTAGTAAGCAAGTTTTGGAAAGCTGATACTTTGAATAAATTTTTTGTTATCACATTCAGATATGCTTACAACAATGGGGGCCTCAGGCTAGACACAGGCTATCCTGTTGCTATCTCACGCGGATGGAATATAAACACATTCAACTTTGATACAGTCTTCAACTATGAGAACAAAGTGAACCTCATTTTCATTAAAGGTAATATACTAGACATCTACTAGTTCTATTTATTATATCTACTAGTTCTATTTCTTATGTCTACTAGTTCCATTTATTATATCTACTAGTTCTATTTATTATATCTACTAGTTCTATTTATTATATCTACTAGTTCTATTTCTTATGTCTACTAGTTCTATTTATTATATCTACTAGTTCTATTTATTATATCTACTAGTTCTATTTATTATATCTACTAGTTCTATTTATTATATCTACTAGTTCTATTTATTATATCTACTAGTTCTATTTATTATATCTACTAGCTCTATTTATTATATCTACTAGTTCTATTTATTATATCTACTAGTTCTATTTATTATATCTACTAGTTCTATTTATTATGTCTACTAGTTCTATTTCTTATGTCTACTAGTTCTATTTATTATATCTACTAGTTCTATTTATTGTATCTACTAGTTCTATTTATTGTATCTACTAGTTCTATTTATTATATCTACTAGTTCTATCTATTATATCTACCTACTGGTTCTATTTATTATATCTACTAGCTCTAATTATTATATCTACTAGTTGTCTACTAGTTTTATCTAATATATTTATTAGTCTTATCTAATATATTATCTACTAGTTCTACCTAAAACAGCTACTAGTTCTATTTGGTATATATATCAGTTCTACTAACATATCTATTACTTCGATCTAATACATCTAGTAGTTCAATTAAAATATGCCATTAAAGGTTGAAAGCCACTCTCAGTTTCTATCTACAATGTAATACACAAGTAGTAAATTCCTTTGCACACTCATGTAGACACTCACACACATATATAGCAATAGATCCATACTGTTTATGCACACATATGTACATACATACATATTTATGTACATACACACTTACCTAGATGCATACATACTTGACGCATTCACTGCATCAAGCTCATTGTGAGCCCATTTTTATAACGTGCTTGATTTTACAGGAAACCAGTATTGGGTGCATACCGGCACGTCAGCGGGGGTGTATGATGGGTATCCCAAGAACATCAACGACAGCACGGCACTGTCTTCTTTGTCAGGTAAGTATTTACATGGTGTACTTGTATTACAATAGTGCGGTACTGTGATATGTACTGTATATAGCTTATTTTATTGTGGTATGTACTGTATATAGCTTATGTTATTGTGATATGTACTGTATATAGCTTATGTTATTGTGATATGTACTGTATATAGCTTATTTTATTGTGATATGTACTGTATATAGCTTATGTTATTGTGATATATACTGTATATAGCTTATGTTATTGTGATACGTACTGTATATAGCTATGACATTGTGATATGTACTGTAAATAGCTTATGTTATTGTGATATGTACTGTATATAGCTTATGTTATTGTGATATGTACTGTATATAGCTATGACATTGTGATACGTACTGTATATAGCCTATGTTATTGTGATATGTACTGTATATAGCTTTTGTTATTGTGGTATGTACTGTATATAGCTTATGTTATTGTGATATGTACTGTATATAGCATATGTTATTGTGATATGTACTGTATATAGCTTATGTTATTGTGATATGTATTGTAAATAGCTATGACATTGTGATACGTACTGTATATAGCCTATGTTATTGTGATATGTACTGTATATAGCTTATGTTATTGCGATATGTACTGTATATAGCTTATGTTATTGCGATATGTACTGTATACAGCTTATGTTATTGTGATACGTACTGTATATAGCTTATGTTATTGTGATAGGTCCTGTATATAGCTTATGTTATTGTGATATGTACTGTATATAGCTTATGTTATTGTGATATGTACTGTATATAGCTTATGTTATTGTGATATGTACCGTATATAGCTTATGTTATTGTGATATGTACCGTATATAGCTTATGTTATTGTGATATGTACTGTATGTAACTTATGTTATTGCGATATGTACGGTATATAGCTTATGTTATTGTGATATGTACTGTATATAGCTTATGTTATTGTGATATGTACTGTATATAGCTATGACATTGTGATACGTACTGTATATAGCCTATGTTATTGTGATATGTACTGTATACAGCTTATGTTATTGCGATATGTACTGTATATAGCTTATGTTATTGTGATATGTACTGTATATAGCTTACGTTATTGTGATACGTACTGTATATAGCTTATGTTATTGTGATATGTACTGTATATAGCTTATGTTATTGTGATATGTACTGTATATAGCTTATGTTATTGTGATATGTACTGTATATAGCTTATGTTATTGTGATACGTACTGTATATAGCTATGACATTGTGATATGTACTGTATATAGCTATGACATTGTGATACGTACTGTATATAGCTTATGTTATTGTGATACGTACTGTATATAGCTATGACATTGTGATATGTACTGTAAATAGCTTATGTTATGGCGATATGTACTCTGAACCAATTAATCTCGAATTGAACACCAAGAATGTAACAGCTCTGCATAGCTTTCCTTGGAAGTCTATGAACAGACTTATTCAGCATTATTGGTTGATCGGTATTCTGTGAATACTTTAGCTCAGTTATGTTATGTCAGCACTTGATTAGTCTTGATTAGTCAAAGTTATTTTACCTACTTTCAGATAAAGGCACCATTGATGCAGCATTTCTTCACCCCAATGGAAGCAACTATTTCTTCTCCAACAGTCTCATGTACTCATTGCATCCCAGCTCCTCGTCAATCCAAAGAATATGTTGAGTATTTTTCAACCTGATACAGTTTCAGCTCCACCAGTTCATTATTTTATATATTTTATTATTATATTATTATACATATCAACTTCTCTCAGCATCATGCTAATGCCCTTTCTCACAAAACCTGACAAACTTGGAGTTGTGTTACCTTGATTGTAAATGTATCACAAATGAAACTAACACAAGCGGCTCCCTAGACAACTTATACATATTTGTAATCATTACGGAATGGCTGTTACTGCAATTCTTTTAAATAATTATGAGAAAAAATGTTACATTAATTGCATTATATTTAACTGTTGTATGTATCATATAAATATAAGACTAGAAATTATGGTTTTTAAATGTCTATATTATCAAAAAAAAACGACAACATATGCTAAGAGTACAGCAATAACATCAAAAGTTATAAAGGCTATGAAAAAATAGTTGGCTAGTGGACAATATGACGATGAAACCATAAAGCAGTTAATATACAAGTGACTTCAGCGTCGGCTAGAAATAGTGATGAAGCCAGTGTGACAGTACTAACTAACAGCATGACTGTAAACGCATTACAGCTACCTGATTACACTATGATAGGCAGAAATTGTGTGTATCACAGACTTGTGCAGCTAGCTTATCATAATGTGATCAAACATGGTCAGTAAACTGCATTTTAATATACCTAAACTTGTTAACAGCTATATGATGGGGGCATAACTCCCTATAGCATCACTAATATGAGGGAAGGAATACTCAAAATAAAACTTACAAGTTATGTATAGTTGTACAACGTAAATAAATATTAGTAGTACTAAATGTGGACAAGTGTGCATTCGCATACGAATATTTACGGTATTTATCTTGCTGCATAACTAAATGTCTATGTATAGATATTTCTACCAATGCCAAGATTGGATTACCAATGAAAGCACTAGCATGACATAAGCTACTTGAATCGCTCGAAGGTACACTCGCTGGTTGTGCAATGAGTGCACTGCTGTATGTATAGTACATGTATGTACAGTTTCTAGCAAAATTCAATACATAGCTAGCCTAAATATCTCATACTGAAGAAACATATATAGTGCGGGGCGTGCCGAGTAATACCTGATTGCAAGTAAGCTGTTAGGCTACAGTTCCAGCAATTATTCCACCAATAATTGCGATAAGAACCACTACACAGATGATCATCATTATCTTCTTCTGCAAAATTGAACGCAAAAAAATTGTCAAGGCTGCACAACGCTGAGCGGTCTCATTCAAACCAGTTACATATTTGTTACACAAACCATAATTATTTTCAAAAGAAAAAACTCCTAAAATGAGGAAAGAATTGAAGATTACAAGTTGGAATTATCATATCTTTGCTTGTACCAACTTCGCAGTTCATTCAAGATGGTACCACTTTTTAAGAAATAAAATAAGAGCAGACAACTGCTAATATATATAATTATAAGGTTATTTTAACCAAAAACCACACAAATAGTGTGTCACCTTCCACTACTGCAGTCTATTTAGAAAAAAAACTCCACAAAGATGATTTTATTAATACTATTCCTTGCCATAAACTTCAAGATAGCCATGACATAGCCATGGTATTACAAAATACAGTTCAACTACTTTCAAGCCTTTGACCATATACAGATATGAAGGACAGTACAGTAAGGGAGCTGCCAAATACAAGTGACTAGCGTTTGGAAGTCACATGATGAGCAAAGCGACCAATCAAATGTACCTGAAAAAATTTGTTGATTTTGGGAAATACAATATGTAAGGAGGAGGGGATTGACTTCTTCACATCAGAAAACATGGACTTGAAAATATATACAATATATTGAAATGAAAAAGAAGCAATGCAAGGTCATCGTACAATACATTTGTACAAGAGTTGTCTTCTCGATTTTGTCTAATAACCGTCAAAAAAGTTGAGAGAGAACGCAACAAATAAAAAGCAACATATATAAGGCAGTGATTAGGTGAGGCAGATGCAATACAAATAACTTGTTTATGAAAAAGGTAAGCAACGAGTACGCTACACAGGAAATAGCAAATAGTACAACAACATTTAAGCACCCATTTTATGTACAAGTAGCAGAAAAAGTCAACAGTCTAAAATTATACACCAGTACAGGGATGACTAGTTGAACGGAAAACCTGTCCCACAATGCCATGGTACATGCATCCATCGCTGAGAGCGAGTAGTTTGTATCGATGAGCAAGGGAAGGGAGGAGACAATTTTTTCGCGATAAATAATAAAACCTCATTCATATCTTAGGAGTAGAGCCGATTTGAACAATTTGTTGAGAAACACAAATGGAAAAGCTCATCAAGTAGAAATACTACATGAAAAAAAAAACAATTCACCCATCCCTTGCTCTATCAAATGAAATAAATTTGGTCTCAGGGAGCGCTGGCATGAATCTTGGCAGCATCAACACAAAGTTTGACATCACTGAGGAATGATTTAGAGGTCAGCATCCTCCATTGGTGCAGATTGAAATGATGATGATTACAAGTAGTACAAGAAGTACAGCTATCACAACACCAATTATACATATCTTCTTCTACAAGTGGTAAATGATAAGAATATATATAGCGGTGAGAGAGAGTGCACAAAGCATCACAACAGACAGTGAATCAGTACAACATCTAAGGGTTCAAATGATAGAATACAACAGATAATGTACGACGTGAATAGCAGAAGGCAGTATTCTAATAACTTATTAATGGTACTACTGGAAACAAGTATGAAAAGAATTGGGAGTTGTCTTATACAGAGCAAAGATAACTCCGCATAAAAAGTTTGAACTTTTGTGGCTATTGTGGACAATGACAACAAATAAAACAAAATTATAAAGAGAAAAACAAAAGAGAGAAAGGAAAGATTAATTTAGGTG
Organism: Cryptosula pallasiana; assembly: GCA_945261195.1. Classification (NCBI taxonomy): domain Eukaryota; kingdom Metazoa; phylum Bryozoa; class Gymnolaemata; order Cheilostomatida; family Cryptosulidae; genus Cryptosula; species Cryptosula pallasiana. The sequence goes on along the minus strand of OX183133.1, from coordinate 14,344,892 downwards.
AAGCTAGTCTGAAACATACCCTTCTGGCTGCACTCTGGTATTTAAGAGCCTTTTTGGTGTCTTCTGTGGCAGTCTTCACGTATTCTACTGATTGATTGACGTTAAATTCTACTCTGTCTATCATCTCCCCCTACATAGATAATATAGTATATACAGAACATAATCTCTACTCTGTCTATCATCTCCCCTACATAGATAATATAGTATACACAGAACATAAACTCTACTCTGTCTATCATCTCCCCCTACATAGATAATATAGTATATACAGAACATAAACTCTACTCTGTCTATCATCTCCCCCTACATAGATAATATAGTATATACAGAACATAAACTCTACTCTGTCTATCATCTCCCCCTACATAGATAATATAGTATATACAGAACATAAACTCTACTCTGTCTATCATCTCCCCCTACATAGATAATATAGTATATACAGAACATAAACTCTACTCTGTCTATCATCTCCCCCTACATAGATAACATAAACTATATAGTATATACAGCACAAACTCTACGCTGTCTATCATCTCCCCCTACATAGATAACATAAACTATATAGCATATAAAGAACCTGGCCAAGATTATATAACGTATACCACAATGTACAAGCTTACAAACTGGCAAAAGATGACATAAACTCTACTGCTACAAATATTAGTATCACTATAAACACAGCTGTTAGTTTTGTCACCGCTATTACCCACTATTGTAGGTAGTAGGACTTCTACTTCAACTACAACCAACACTACTACTACCACCATTACTACTATTACTAATACTGCTATTGATACTACTGTTATTGCTACTGCTACTACAACTACTAATGCAGCTACCACTGCTATATCTGCTACTACTACTACTGCTACTAAAACTACTACCACTACTGTAACTGCTACTGTTACTAGTACTACTACGACTGCTGGTACTACTACTGTTACTAGTACTACTACGACTGCTGGTACTACTACTACTATTACTAGCACTACTACTGCTGGAGCTCTAGTCCTTACTTTACATTAACTTTTAATTACCCAACAATAGGGAGGGAATTTTTGCTCTGGTAAAAAAAACAATTTCCCAAAAAAAGTACCAGCTACAAAGCTGCAGAAACACACCCTACATCAGTTAGAGATCAGTGTAAATGTAGGTTTGACACATTCCAGCATCAATTCGAAGCCAACTTGGCATTTGGACACTCAACCCTCATAAAAGAATTTTGACTGTGAACTCAAAACAGTGATGGGAAAACTTCGGGAGCTCAAATGCAGTTGACATGAGAGAGCTATACATTAGACATAAAGTGTGCGCACATACCTGACTCTCCACTAACATTAGACATAAAGTGTGCGCACATACCTGACTCTCCACTAACATTAGACATAAAGTGTGCGCACATACCTGACTCTCCACTAACATTAGACATAAAGTGTGCGCACATACTTGACTCTCCACTAACATTAGACATAAAGTGTGCGCACATACCTGACTCTCCACTAACATTAGACATAAAGTGTGGGCACATACCTGACTCTCCACTAACATTAGACATAAAGTGTGCGCCCGACTCTCCACTAACATTAGACATAAAGTGTGCGCACATACCTGACTCTCCACTAACATTAGACATAAAGTGTGCGCACATACCTGACTCTCCACTAACATTAGACATAAAGTGTGCGCCCGACTCTCCACTAACATTAGACGTAAAGTGTGCGCACATACCTGACTCTCCACTAACATTAGACATAAAGTGTGCGCACATACCTGACTCTCCACTAAAATTAGACATAAAGTGTGCGCACATACCTGACTCTCCACTAACATTGCCATGTCCATGAACATGTCATGTAGCTCACGTATACTTGTTTCTAATTTCATGATATCTTGGTGACGAGCCTCGATGTCTGCTAATGTCTTCTTGGCAGCTTGAGTCTCCATCACAATCTGTAGGGATAGATAACATGTACAGCATTAAATACGGATAAAAGTGTTCAAGTAAAGGAGAGAACAACTCCCACACATTCCTGAGCATTTCAGTGTAACTACTAGAAACAAACAGTCACAGATAGTAGCCTGGGATTCCAAGTGAAAGTGAGTAATGCACAATGCACAGAAACAGGGAGTGGACCAGTATGAAAACAAGGGGTGTGCCTAAATAAAGATACAAGGGGTGTAACCAGGCAATCACAAGAGACGTAACTGGTACAAATAAAAGGTGCGTAACCAGTAAAAAAAACAAGGGGTGTAACTGATACAAATACAAGAGGTGTAACAAATAGAAATACAAGGGGTGTAACTAATACTAATACAAGGGGTGTAACTAATACTAATACAAGGGGTGTAACTAATACTAATACAATGGGTGTAACTAATACTAATACAAGGGGTGTAACTAATACTAATACAAGGGGTGTAACTAATACTAATACAAGGGGTGTAACTAATACTAATACAAGGGGTGTAACTAATACAAGGGGTGTAACTAATACTAATACAAGGGGTGTAACAATTACAAGAGAACACTTACTCCCTGAGTGAATATCTGAGGATTTCCAGATTCAATCATATTTTCCACCTCATCATTGGTTGTAGACTTACCAGCTAAAAAACATATATATCCTACTGAAAGAAACTAATGTATCTTACTGAGAGAAACTAATGTATCCTACTGAAAGAAACTAATGTATCCCACTGAGAGAAACTAATGTATCCTACTGAGAGAAACTAATGTATCCTACTGAGAGAAACTAATGTATCCTACTGAGAGAAACTAATGTATCTTACTGAGAGAAACTAATGTATCCTACTGAGAGAAACTAATGTATCCTACTGAGAGAAACTAATGTATCCTACTGAGAGAAACTAATGTATCCTACTGAGAGAAACTAATGTATCCTACTGAGAGAAACTAATGTATCCTACTGAGAGAAACTAATGTATCCTACTGAGAGAAACTAATGTATCCTACTGAGAGAAACTAATGTATCCTACCGAGAGGAACTAATGTATCCTACTGAGAGAAACTAATGTATCCTACTGAGAGAAACTAATGTATCCTACTGAGAAAAACAAATGTATCCTACTAAGAGAAACAAATAAAAAAGATACAAAATACGCAGTATTCAACAAAACAAGATGCTGGAACTGTTTGAGTTCTAGCTGTCATAGATAGAAGAAACTTACACAAGCTGAATATGACAAACTCGAGTGATTGACTAAGACAGGTTTGACAGTATAAAATGTGTGCAAGAAATAAAATAATATGTAAGGGTAAAAGCATAAGTCACTAACAATACAACAAATATTGGATGAATATATGTAGGGGGGGGGGGGGGGGGGGTGTGGCATTGGACAGCTACGGGGCTGATCAGACATTTTACCGAGGCATTAGTCATAGATAAGTGGGTGTCACACATACAGCTGTGCAGCAGCAGAGACAGCGTCTGATAATCAATAATCACTAACACGGAGAGCGACTGAGTGCTACTCAATGAGCCTAGCGCTGCTAACTGCAATAACCGTCTACTAGAAATGTACACCGAGATGCACTTTATATGTCCAATATGTCTGATGATGCAATTAAATGCATGCATTAAATTAAATACAGGAATTCAATGAATTTGCAAATAAATTATCATCAAACTGCCCAAAGTATGTTACAATTAACAAAAAGCTTAATACAACTAGTGTCTAGGTCTCGTGTAATGTGCAGCATTTCCCTGTGCTGCATCAACCAACATAATAGATTAAATAAATAATTATTTTCAAGTCTTGATTCCATTTTAATCTTTAAATGACTCAATATTTTATTTAAGTTTGTTTGCATGCTGCACTAGGGAATGTACTCTAGCCCATACGCGGTGCAAATATAGTTTATTCACCTCTGAAAATGAAGAGTAGCGCGTGATAAAAAATTTAGGTTCTTTTTTTGTAATAAACATTACAAATAAATAAATACAAAAGCCTCGTGTATCTTTCAATCGTAAGCTTACTGATGGCTAACTGTCGTTGAATTCTCTCCTTGCACTTTTCTCTATATGTCAGTTGACACATATTATAGTCGTTCATTGTATCTATCAATTTCCTGGATAAAGTACCGTACTACAAAGATATGACAACACAAAGCGTACTGCAAGTGCTGTTACACACAAAGCATACAACAGCGTTACAACATATAAGAGAGCGAGAGAGTGAAGCTTTTGTGGAGATGACATGATTTCACAGTACAACTAAACACCAGAGCGGTGAAGGCAACTGTAAGAGAAAATGTTTCTGGCATGAATAGAATGTGCTAACATTTTCGTGTGCAGTAACATGAAGGAAAGAGCTAGCTGCCCCTATGGTACAGCTGCTCCCAGTGCAATTGTCAAATGTATAGCCAACATGTGTGTGAGTTTAGTAAAAGAAGTGGTACTAGCAGTCACAGTAATACCAGCAGTGGTACTAGCGGTCACAGTAATACCAGCAGTGGTACTAGCAGTCACAGTAATACCAGAAGTGGTACTAGCAGTCACAGTAGTACCAGAAGTGGTACTAGCAATCACAGAAGTGGTACTAACGGTCACAGTAGTACCAGAAGTGGTACTAGCAGTCACAGTAATACCAGCAATGGTACTAGTGGTCACAGTAATACCAGAAGTGGTACTAGCAGTCACAGTAATACCAGAAGTGGTACTAGCGGTCACAGTAGTACCAGAAGTGGTACTAGCAGTCACAGTAATACCAGAAGTGGTACTAGCAGTCACAGTAATCCCAGAAGTGGTACTAGCGGTCACAGTAGTACCACAAGTGGTACTAGCAGTCACAGTAGTACCACAAGTGGTACTAGCAGTCACAGTAGTACCAAAAGTTGTGGTGGTACAAGCAGGTACAGAGAATGTTTTTAACCAAAAACAATCCTACATTGCTGCAGACAATACAGAAGATCTCAAGCTGCATGTATGCAGTGTGAACCATAATATATAGAATTCACTTATATCTGCCTCTTTCATCACCAACTATTACCTCTAACGAACTTACTTCAAAGTCCTAGAATAGTGAGTGGATGAAGGAATGGTTCATTCATAGTCAACTTTTTATATAAATAACTAAATATTATAGCTGTGATTTAATAAAGTTATTTTTACGATTAACGCGAACAATTTCCACAAAAGATTAACTCGATTAAAAACCATCTTTTAATTAATCGCCATTAGTAGTGACTTCTTTGTTTCATTTTTTTTAAACTTGGCAATTGCAGTTTTTGTTAGATTAATAGCATTTTTTTGTTATTATTATTGTTTGTAATGTTTTAAGTTTACAATTTCTATGACTGACAAAGGAATTCCAATCCACTATTATGCAATCCCATGCTTATAATTTTCAGCCAGAGAAGAGAAATCTGAATAATTCATTGGAGAATTGGAGCTAATTATGGGTATTACAGGAGATTAATTTTGCGATTAATCAAGATGAATAAGTAGGAAAATAAGATTCATTTTGACTAAATTTCTTAACCATGTCACAGCCTTACTAAACATCTAAGCCTGCTCATTTTGTTATAAGAGATTTCAATGGTATAAATTGATGAACGAAATGAAGAAATGGTATAGACACGATAAGGGAGACTCTAAAAAGGACAATATATAAAAAGCACAACATATAGACAAGCTAAGCAAGAGGTCTCTTCTACAATAGCTGTGTAAAACAATATGGTGCACACAAGCACACAGCTACAACGTCAAACTCTTACTAATTTCCATTTGACGAATAATTCTGGCTTTGCAGCCCTCCCGATAGTCTAACTGCGCTTTGTTATACAAGTTCATCACCTCGATAAACTTCCGAGATATGGTAGAGTACTGTTAAATGTACAATGACAAGAATCTTAACTCTCTGCAACACAGTCAGTGATGCTTCTGCATTGTGGGAAGATGGGCATAGCAATCTAACGCGAAAGGTTCAAGTGAAACTTTGCCAATGGAATAGCTATGGTAGGATATACAATGTAGTATATCCACTTCCCAACATGAGCAGCAAGTTAAGCTATACCTGAGTCTTTCGAATACGTAGATCTGCAGATATTTGTGATTTGCTCTCCTCTTGTTCAATATCCTGCTCAATAACTGAAAAAAGCGGACAATAGAATTCAACCATAAACCCATCAGTTAAAATTTTTATCTGACTGATTGCTTTCATGGCAATCAGCCAGATAAAAAGTTTTAAAATAAGGAAGGAAAACTAAACAAAAATAATTCAACTCTAAATATGATTTCACTCATAACAGGCTGAAAATTGATTCTCTGTTTGGAGCAAAACCTAAAACATAAAGCAGACGTACCTTTCAATTTTGCTCGCACCCGATTGGCAGTTTTTTTTATCTCAGCCATAAGATCTTCTAGTTCTTGCTTGAGCTCTGTCATGAAATAAACCAGTTGACAGCATGAATAACACAGACATCAGAGTAATGCAAGATGTTATTCACGATTTCTACGGCTTCAAGGATAATGTCAAAATTCTACCAGTGTGTCTTATTTCTTCATCATTCCAACATCATATTTTGTTGTTGACAATGATTCAGAAAAGATTTACTAAGAATCAAACCTTCACGGTTCATTTGAAAACAAACAAAAAATAAACATCCTTGAGCGAGAACTACAGTTGATATCAAGGTTAGAGCATAATGTGTAACGTAAAATAAAAAGTCAGTGCAAACTTTGACAGATTTAGCAGATCAAAAGGAAATCATCTTATTCCACAATCTTAGCTGCCGCACACATCACATATATAAGGAGACGGCAATAAACCCAGCTCATATAAAAGACCAAAAGATAAGCGAGAAGGAGAAAGGATGTACCCAACACATCCTCTCATTTATAGTTGACCTCAAATACTGTATGATTAGGCCTTTCAACACTTTGTGATTGTTTGAAAGGTGATAATGGATTGACAATTGATTGTTTGCAAGACTTGACTAGGTGCAACTACTCGTTGACTCTGTAGGAGATTCTCTTACAAAAGGGACCACACAGGCCCTTACCTACATGTAGTCACTGCAAGCCTTACAGCTGTCTGTCATTCATCCAAGTACATCAAACTTGTAAATAATCACTTGCTACAGGCCGCAATGCTATTGCTGTAGCATTGCTGTAGCGAACCCAGTTTGTTATTTCTAATAAAATGAATGATTTGATAAAGATGTCGCTATATGTTTTACCATTCTACATGCATAATCTATAACGTATCGTATCAATCCAGAATGAGAAAGTAAAGTTGTTGTACATTAACTCGCTTGAGTTACATTTGATGTCAACTGGTTAGTCAGCTTCTGTACACCCCTACCTCCCTCTATAACCGTCTAACACCACGGTCAGCGGCCAGAAACAGACATGAATTCTTGCGAATTTGACTACAGTTAGACGCAGTATCACAGATTTGTTACGATACGATTTTCCCGGCTCGAGAAAAGCAACCATTGTCTGTTTAATATAAAATTAACGTAAGAAAACTCTCAAACTCTGCACCTACGTCACTTAGTAGCGCTCAACGTTACAACATTTGTATGCTATAGGGTTATCTGAGATATTTAATTTTCACACGTAGAATATCAAAACCACGCTACAATATAAAAGCTCCTACACATATTTTGTCCTCGCAAGTAATTAGTCTTCTACGAAACAAAATAATTTGAGTATCAAACAGTACATGGCTGAGTGAAGTAGACTGCAGTAGTAGTACTATTACTAGTGACTAGCGAATGATTCAATCTATGATTAGCAATTAATAAAACTGGCTAATAACGGCCAGTTATTGTATATAAAATGAACATGCGCAGCAGTCAAACGCAGTCAACGATAACAAAAGTTTGTAAACACATACTGTCATCTGTATTGGGGTCAGCCAATATCTCTCCATGTTTGGTCTTCACCTTTTTCACATCCGCTGCAATGGTGTCTATCATCTCCCGTATTTCATCAACCTGTGTATGTGAAGTATATAGCCTAGTAGTTATAGAGGCAGCAACTAACGGGTGACAAATAGAGGCGTGAGATTGATAGTTCAAATAATTATTTGTTATTGATCGTAGACTCAAAGATAGTACACTTCATATCATCGTATAAGGAAGGCTCTCTCTATGATGGTCGTGAGGGCCACTTGACCTGATAAACTCACAAATAATTAATACAATATTAACAATTAATCTTCAACAATAAACAATGACAGGAAAGAACAACCAAGTGTTTCCCTCCTCATGACAATGACATAAATATAACTCTGGAGATGTATTACTATTTTGTATTAAAAGGTTGATGGAAAGGATTGTAACGCTACACACAATAACAGTGCTATTTATGGGCATTATATCACACCCTATTTCTGCCATCAATTTCTATATTCGACTCCTCTAATGTGCATGTTTAGGGCAATGGTTCACGGCTGTAACTGTTTCCCTACTGTTGCAAATATACCACTATTCCATTAGCTTAAAAAATCAAAAACGAACGGCATCATGTTTGAGGCTATCGTTAGATTAGATTTAACTTGTTGCGTGTGTGATGTCACTTGTAGCCATAAAATGCTTCGCAACAACAAAGAAGGGGCGGCCATGAATCATCTTCTCAATATCAATAGTTGTGAGAAGTAATTTTATTGGAAACAGTGATAATACGAGGAGTGTTATGAATCAATCGCCTCAAATAAAATTCTAGCAATGTTTTAGGACATTTTATTGAAAACGTGAACAGGATAATATTCAATTAGTATGCAAAACCGGTAGATGTACATGAGACATTAGTGTTGGTATACAATGAGATCTATCAGTAAGTATACAATCAGATCTAATAGCATACACTGAAGTCTAGACAATATTAACCTGTTCAAAGAACTTCTCCATAAAGCCAGCCTCCATATCGACAGCAGTTTCTGGGTCACCTTCATCATCGCTGCCAGACTGTAAAAAAGAAGAGAACAATACAAAACCTGGGCTATGTAGCAATATTTATGAATGAATACTTGACTCCTGGCCTCATTAACACTTGGTATGTATAGAGTAACGTTTGCAAGTGTTATATTATACAAAAGCCTCACAAATATGTATAAAACGTTCATAAATCATACTTGCAACTACGAGCTTGTCTCATAGCAACCACACCAACCAGAAAGCAGGCTGGACAAAATAGTGATTCAGAAAATAAAGGTCTTTCAATCAAATAAGTTTGAGAGGGAACAAGGCTAATGTGCAATGATACAGCTGTCACATCTACTATCTGCTAGGCATAATAGAGAGCAACTGACTATACGGAATACTAAGCAAAATGATTAATGGTTAGTTCGGAATGGGAAGTATTCCTATTAATCTCTATCTTCCAAATTTATCGCTAGTTAGCCAGTGTACTACTACACACGCAACAACAACATATAAATAACAAAATGAAGCATATTTTTTCCATGATTGACAATCATGCAACACAACTGGCCACTAAAATACTTTCTGTTTCATCGAAATCAAAACAAATTCTCATTGCATTTAAACTTACATTATCATAACACTATTCGAATTCATTTGTTAGTTCAAGTTATAACTTGTCTTGAAGAAGCAATGCAAATCTATGAAAGAAATCTAAGCCGACATGCCTCCCCCGGTTTTGTACACTCTACTGAGCAGCTTACTAATAATGTTGAACAAGAAATCAAGTGGTAATTGAAAGCATTTGTTGTTACCAGTCAGTTATTGGAGGTCAAAAGCCACAACAACTGCTGGTACATACCACATAACCAATAGCCATATTTATATGAGAAGTTGACCACGCATCAAAGTAAAGAAATTGTACATACAAGATAACATTGAATGAAACGCCTGTCTTTCTAGTACTAATGAGCACCCTAGCAGGATGATGTTGTAGTTTGTAAATAATGGAAATCTTTTACAAAAGTAACATGAAACTGATGATACAGTATTTGTGTGTCAAGTAAATTAAATTGATTATTGATGGGGCAAAACTTTAAACCGCGTGTACATATAGCGATTACTAAGCGATTTCCTTAGCGATTGCGTGATTTTCCAACTTTTGTTTTCTACAAAATCGCTAAGCAATCGCAAGCATTTTATTTGAGGTTATTGTCAGGTTTTGATCGAGATCAAAAAATCGCTAGCGGATTCTTTGATCAGCCAATCACAACGTAAAATAACTTTACCCTTGTTTCCAATAATGTCTTGTCATATTCAGCGCTCCGATCTATTAATGATCCTGTAATAAATTGAAGGCTATGCTTTGTAACAGCGAGTTTGACCGGAATCGCTGAAGAATTGGCAGTAGTGAAAAGTTGCGCAATTTGGGGGAGGGACTTCCCCAATCGCTAAGCAAAATCGCTAGCACGATCGCTATATGTACATGAAGCATTACATATCAACATTCACCAACAACACATGCAATGTAGCATTAGCATGTAATTGCACTAGTAACGATGTAGATCATGCTTTTTACATGGAGTTTATAACATTTGAGAACAAAATAAAAGGGCAAAAACACTGTTATTTACCCAAATCAATCTAATTTTATTCTTTTGTTACGCTTCCCTGGATCTAATATTGCATATAATTATTAGAGAGAGTGGGCAGAAAAGTAATTTTCTTGAATTAATTCTTTAATTAATTTAAATAAAATAATATAACAATTAACTCTGGGTCTTCAAGGTTAATCACTTACTTATAAAATAAAAAAAACCTGTGTCCTATTTTTTCAAATTAATACGAACAATAATATCATTGCGTTTATCTATCAAAACTAATCATCATCACCGCTATCTTATAACAATCGATGATAATTGACTATTACTTATACAACTACCATTTCTTAGAAATTCTGTTTCTTCTAACTTAGCAGTAATGAAAACAACACCTGTAGTGGTGTTTGAATAAATTAATAATAATAGCAATAATAATATAATCAAACTGCTAATGTAGCACTGTAACTAATAGTTAATATAATAAACAATACATTGAGTAAATATATAACCATGAAATAAAGAATGACAATAATATTATTATAAGTAAAAGTTACAGTAGTAATAGTGTTACATGTAGTAGCAGTAAGTAATAATTATAATAATATGAATAATAATTATTATTATAACAATAATAATTATAATACAAATCTACTACTACCTTTGAATACCTTTGACGACATAGAACACTCAGGAACCTAAGAGTTAAAGGAGTGCCTCATTTGATTTAACAGTGTGCTAAAAGTTTACAGGGGTTACAGCAGTTCGCTGTTAAATGTTGGTCAGTAGTGGCTTTACTTTCAGCTTTATGCTGCCTTTGTCCTTAACTCTTGATTCCTCTGGTGTCTCTGATGGTCCTCAGTAGGAAACTGCCATGGTAGACTTGTGATGTTGCATAGACGGAGTTAAGTTCTCCTCTGGTAGCAGATCTAGTTGTCATAGACATATTTTCAATTTTGTTTATCATCTGAGATTTCATCATAAGCCAGAGCTACTACTAGGGTCTTGTGTTTGTTACTACTACGAGTACTAGCAACAAATAGCATTACCATTTATTATAGGTATTACTATTTTTTATTATTATAATAATAATAAATATTGGTTGATCAATAAATAATAATAATTATAATAATAATAATAATTGACTGATTGATGAGTGATGATGATGAGGAGTGAACAACTACTTAGTCTTAATAATAATTAATTAATTATTAAGGGTCGACGTGGGTTACAAACAACAACAACAACAATTAATTATTAATAATAACACAACAATTATTATTATTTATTTATTATTAGTAATTATTATTTATAATTAATAATAATAATAATAATTAATAATAATTAATAATAATAATAATTTATTTATAATAGTAGTTGGTGACTACTATAGCAAACTAACCGATCTCAGTGCTGCCAAACGATCCCGAGTCATATCCTATATTTATTTACGTTACACCTCGAGCTTTATGCAATTTCACAAGCAAAGAAACACTGAGAGAACATTGAACTACTATCTGCTAACATATCCAAGTTGAAAAATCAATAATAATGTGAACATAGATCTACATTCACCCCTCCAATAACAAAGAGCTTTTTACTCTGGGAGGATATGTACAAAGCATTGTGGGTACATTAGCATGTTGAGCGCGGTTTGAAGATTTTCAAGAGTTTTGGTGCCTGATAATCGACAATTATTTACATCATCTTCCACTTTTCTTGAAAAAATTATTAGTCACTGCCACATAAACATGTGAAAACAGAGTGTTGTCATATTTTTGTTTATTAATGTTTTACTATGTGCTTTTTACCAATTATCTTTAGTTATGCCGTTCTTACATTCATCATTGTCCACAAGTTATGGACATGATGACAATTGTTATTATCACCCACTCTAACGCATTGTTTTCTCTACGTTATCAGTAAACGTATGATCATTTTCAACTTCTGCTTAGTTGCTGTGTGTTATTATTATTATCATTATTATAATTATAAAGGCTAGGCTGGCTCTTGGATTGCGCTCATTAGTTAGAAGAGAGACGGAGGGATGCCCGTCACAAACAAATTATTGTTTGTTTAGTAGTTGTCAAGTTGTCAGCGACAAACATTTTTTTCTTAGGGCTGAATTTGAAAACCACCGGAATTCTTCACAATCTAGTCATCTTACTTACTAGATCAGTGGTTAGGTCAGTGCCTCCGGTACAAGTTTGCAATACAAGCTCCATGCACCACCAAGGCTTTTTCTGTCGCACATCCATAGAGTTGAGAGCTCAGCCCAAAAGATAGTGATGCTGATTGTTGAGCTTGTCTTTGTTCTTTTGCGATTTTAGTTTTGCTAACTAGCACGACGTCGTCTCCCCCTTCCCCACACTCAGGGTTCTAGGAGATCTACACAAACATAACATTATTATTATATAACTTTCTGGTATACATATATTCAATAATACTTATATTTTTGTCGCTATGATCATGATGATGCTTATATTATTATAATTAATTATTATTGTTGATCGATCGATGCAAATAATAATCAATGATGGTAACTAAAAGAAGATAGATGGTCGTTTTGGAATGATGTTTTTTGGTTAATAATAAAAGTTTTCACTGCTATAAACTTTAAATATTCTAACTTTTATAGCTAGCACAAAAAAGTTTTGAAAATTTTTTCTGGTGTTTGAAAATAGCACCAGAGTGTACAACCACGTTTTGCCGTCAAAATGCTATCAAAATTTTCAGTGTAGCATTATTTTAAACCACATATAAATCAATTTTAAAAAGATTTTATGACTCAAAATTTTCCATTGTTGTTTCAAGTAATATTGCAAGTTAATGCTGGCGGGTCAGTTGAGCGTGACGCTATATAAAACATCGTTGCTATGTAGTAATGATTATAATTGAAAAGATCTGTCACATAATAATATTATTTTCTTCCATATATGTAGATCGTACAGCCAACCCGTTTTTGTACCACGTGACCTTGCGAAAACAGCAGTGTAAGATTTTGTCGTACCTATATGCCAAAAACCCCTTGTTGGGAAAAATCGAGCATCTCTAGAACTCTGTTTTTTATGACGGTGGTTTAAATGTCACATGGTAGCCAATCATTTCCCATTTTCTCAAAAGAGCTCCTAAATTCTTCTTCTCCAATCTCGTGGTCTCGTAGTACTACGTACTCAAAGTCTTCCTACTTTGACCAAAATGTGCTACAACTCAGATAATTATTCAATTGTTTTGATAATTTTTATATATGAGCATGCATGTTAGCTACCATGCTGGTGTGTTATTTTGCAGAATTGATGAAATTTAGGAGGAAAATTAATCAATTTCTGAAGGAGAGTCAAAAAAATTTTTTTAGCAATGTTACCCTTGCATGAGATTTCACTGTCCGCGATACATAAATATTGCGGGCAGAGCTAAACATCGAAATAATTTTGGTTGAATAAAATTTCATTTACTGGCTATTACAATATTATTGTTTTTAATTGTTACATAATTATTTTCAGCTGAACTATTAGCATTCCTACTGTTGAATATAAAAACATATTTGCAATTATTGTCACTATTATTACCCAGAATAATTTAATTGACAATCATTATAATCACAATGGTTACAGATACAGTTTATATATACAATGGCGTCCATTGCCTTAGGCGCCCTGGTCGCGCGACACTCCTGAGCAAGTTCAAAAAAAAAATTATTCCATGAAATTATTGTAGTAGTTGCCTTCTCAACACTGGCAGCTAACGATGTAATGCACATAGTTTACTATTTGGGTTGATGTCCATGACCACCCTTACCCTTGGCTATTAGCAAACTTGGTTTATGAACTAAATGTTTTTTCAAACAGTGCTTTAATGGAAAAGCTGTATGTATGATATATCTAGCTGTCATAGTTGGATCATTAATTCAAAAACAGTATGATGCTGAGAGGTCATTGGCTGCACTAACCATAGAGTTTTGTGATATCTACCCATAGAACTATAAACAGACGTCTATGTCTCTGCCCATTGAACTATAATAGTTCAATGCTCTTCCCCTTCGACCCTCATTTTATTCCTACGATAACCTTCGACATACTAGGTAGAATGGCTAATGGCAAGCAGCAGAAAAAAATTGACTGACTGGGTGTCTCCACCTAACAAACTTGCAAATTAGATATATTAGCAATATATCATCTAAAGTAGCCATCACCCATATTTTTCCATAAATAACATTTGATTTGTCAGAGAAATTTTTGTTGCTAGTCTCAGTCTGGTGTAGCATGTAGTAGATTTTCGTTGTTGCTGCAATGTTGTTGTTGTTGTTGGTCTTCCTCTTTGCTAATAAAGTAATTAAATATTAAAAGAAATAACTAGTATATTATACATACGAATCTTAATTAAATTATTACAGTTATAGTAGTAGCAAGACTTGAAAAGAATAATAATAATAATAATGTTGATAATATTGTTTTACTGGAGTTGATAAGTTTAATTAATTAATTTTATTATTATTATAAATAATAACAACATTAATTAAACTTATCAACTCCAGTAAAACAGTATTAACATTCTCAAGGAATAATAATAAAGAAGAATAATAATTTTTATTTATTATTATTACTTGAGAATGACTATTAGTTATTATAATAACAAATAAAAACAACAGTAGTGGGAATTTAAATACTAATTATTATTATTATTTATTAAAATAATTATGACATTTATTATTATAATAATTATAAAATAATTATATTATAGTTGTTATGATTATTATTAATATTAAATAATAATTATTGAATAATAATAAATAATAATTATCATCATCAATATTATATATTGGTAATAAGAAGTTTATGTGTATGCCAGGCCAGTGTACGAATCACATTTTTTGTGAGTCGAATCAAAATTATTATTTGAGTTGTGTGTTGATTCAAATCAAAATCGCTTGCACTAAAGTAGATCAACTCAAATCAACTGGGTCTGGAATCCAACACATTCCTGAGTTCAGTGATGCCCAAATCGTTGGCAAATCTTAGGCATCTTGTTTTTCCCACACTTTTCTATTTGCTATCAATAAACTGCATCTTAAATAATAATGATAATTACTATCAAATTTAATTAATAAAAATCATACTACTTGTAGTGGATAAAAGTAATAATTATTGCAGTAATGTAACAACTACTACTACTACTAAATATTACAATAAAATTACTTTTAGTAAATTGAAATAAATATTAAAATAAATATAATTGATTATTATCATAATTGCGGTATATAATTTATAATAAATACGCAATAATTAAAATAATTTTCTTATGGACTATAATTATTTATTATTTTCATTTATAATAGTTATTATTGTAGTTCAATTATTTAATAATGATAGTTGTTTAACAATAACAGTGACATAAATATTATATCAGTTGTTTCACGTAACATTACAGCGGATGGCACGGTCTTGGAAAATAATTGTATTAAAATAATTGTTAATTAGCAGCATGAGGGTGCGTTAGTTGAAAAATCGCCACCTACTCCACCATGGATTTGAAACTTGGGTGAAACTGAGTGAGCTTGTTTTTTAAATGACTAAGCAGAGAGGCTTCCTGGTAGTTTTACCAACAAAGCTCCAAGTTAGGAGTGCCTACATTTTAAACAATCATCAACCCAGTACTTGCTCGCCATTTTTGTAACATCTCAAACAGAGTTTATCTATTTGAGGGTCTATAAATTTTAGCTTAATACAATGCATAAATGTGTTCATGTTCCATTACCAGTAGCATTTTGCACTTGGAATGTCTTTTTCAAGTAACTGAAGCAGCTTTTTTTTAAATTTTCCGCTAGCGCGGAGCATATGCGGGGGAGGGGTGCCCGCACCCCACCCCTCCCCCGCACCCCCTCCCCTCCCACCCTACGGAGACACCTCTGTCAAAATTCTGAAAGGATGCCCCTGATATACACAGGCATATATCATCATATAGGCATATATAGTTGGCTAATTGAAAGCTACGGGGCAACAGAAAACGATGTAATTTTCAACGCGAAACGCTTTTTTACAATTTAATGTTTTAATCAAATGGAAGCAATTTTTTTAGCATTAATGAAACCACCAGCTCTTCCTGGACAGGTTGACATCAGTTTTTAGTATGACAATCAGATTTGAAAAATTCACTTGAACTAGCAACATGTACCATAAAAAGTTCCAAAGGAGTGAGGGATGCTATAGGCTAGCAGCACGTCTGACTATAGTTGTTTTAGATCTGTTTGTTATTGATTATTTCATAACTGAATGAGAGTACACTGTGTCATTCATCGTCTTGGAGGGTTTTCGTAAGCACCGCTGCCCTATGGTTTTGCCTGCGCCTGGTTAACGTCGGGAGACCAAACTGTTCTCTGGCTTCACTGTCACGACCTTTCAGACCACACAAACCTAACAGCTCTACTCTGAACGCCTTCGATTGAGTTTGTAATAGCCTTCTTGGTCGGGTCCCACATTGTATCGGGAGATTCTAAAATGGGTCTACATAGGCTGGTGTATGCAAGCAATCGACTGTTTTTGGATGCAGTACTGAGTGTATATTTGATTACACCCAACATTTTACTAGCTTTCTCAGTTTTTAAGGCTGTGTGTTGGTCAAAATGTAGATTGTGTTGAAGGATGACGCCTAGATATTTGGTGCTCTTCACCCATGAAATTTGCGAGGAGCCAAGCTTGTAATGTATCTCAGGCTTAAGGTTTGGTCCAAAGCACATGGCCATGACACTTAGTAGAGTTAAAAGGCATTTTCCATTGTTGTGACCACCTTTCTACGGCACTAATGTTCTCTTGGAAGGCTATCATTTCATCGTCATTATTGACTTCTTGGTATAGAAAGGTGTCATCAGCATAAAAGCTAACGCTACAGTTCACAGCAGCTGGTAAGTCATTGATGTACAGAAGAAAGAGGGTCGGCCCTAGCACCGAGCCCTGTGGTACACCAGACGATACTGCACATGGAGTTGAGTACTCGCCATTTAGTACAACACGCTGCGTTTTTTCGGTCAGAAAATATTGTATCCAGTTTGTCAGAACGGGATTTGAATCGGAGAACTGTCTCAGTTTTTCCAATAGAAGAGCATGTGATACTTTGTCAAATGCTTTTTTCAAGTCTAGTATCAGCGCATGAGTAGTTTTGTGTTTCTGCTGTCTTAGCAAGGTCATGGTACATTGCTCAAAGCTGTGTTTTGCATGATGGGTCGTTCCTAAACCCATGTTTTCTGTTGTGGAGGATATTATCAAGTCTCTTTTTGAGGCAGTGAAGTACTATGTACCACTCTGTGCATCAAAAAAGTACACTGTGCAATGATCGGCTAAACTTCTCCAGCAAATTGTTTCCTATTCAACCCTTTTTGATTTTCGTTTTTAACAGCCTGTAGATCTGGAGACCTAGAGATTATTTAGTAACTCGAGAATATTTGAAAATTGAAATGAACCGTTTGGTACAGTTTGATATATATCAATGCTTTATCTTAATAAATGCTACGCTCGCATCAGTTTTGTGGATGCTATATTATTACTATTGCTTTATCAGGTCATAATAATAATGCCTAGTTTATTTTCCATCTACCTACAGGAAATGACTAATGGTGATCGTTTGAAAAGATTAATAGTATATCACTTTCATAATTAGTGATGGTCAATAATAAAGGTGAATTAGTATTGATAATGAGTCATTTTCCAGAGCAAAATACTTGTGAGCAGTGTTATAGTAAATTTTTGTTGTGGGAAAAATAGATTTTAGTAAAAAAGATTGGTATCAAATAAAATAGCCAGTGCAGAAAGTTTTTTCAAAACACTTGTGGGGCATTAAAAATTTCATCCTGATGTCACAATGTTGAATTTGTTTGTCTCACACTGATCGAAAATCACTTCGTTTTAGTTCTCAAAGCAGACTATTTTATGTCTTTTGTTGTTACAGTAAAGTAAAATTGTGATGCATAACTATGCGTGCATTGTAGTGTGGAGGCAGTTTGGTTCATTGTAAGATATCAGAAGGCAGACATTTTCATTTGGAAACGGCTACTATTAAATCTATTTTTATACCGTGATATGATAATAATAGTATACATGTAATGGTGTATAATATAATAATAATAGTATACCAATAGGTTGTTATTATTATAAGGTAGCAAGTTGTCATGAACTGATACCCTAAGAGCCCACGACGCACTGGCAGATTACCGGTTTACAATGCACATTGAAATAATTTTTTCAAGCTCTGTAAGCAGTGCGGTAATTCGCTAAACTTGTCCAGACCAGTGTCTTCTTTTCATCCCTTGTTAAATTTTGTATCTAGCAGCCTGAGGTCCCAATTGATTGAAGAATCAGTATCTCAAGAATATTGAAAAAATTGAAAATAAATGGGAAAAATTTATATATCAATGCGTTGTCTTATTAAATGCCACGTTCGCATGAGTTTTGTGGCACATTTTACCTCTTCTTTTATTGTCAGCGGAATATTCATTGTTTACCTTAAAAACAAACTGAGAAGCAGCGTGAAAGAAGAAAACAGTTAATTTTGGTCGCACTGTGCATGATAATCTCATTCAATTGCTAGATATGTTCTGTCACTGGAGCATATTTTTTCTGTGTTGTTACTTCATGGTCTTTATATGGTGTTGAAGCTTGTTGTTTTATAATGTAATTAATCTGTCATCAGTAATTTCAGGTATGTGTCTTTCTACAAGACATCAGTTTTTAGTGGTATCATGATCTTCCAATCACTCAATGACAAAACTATCTTGCAGTTATATTATCATCATGTAGGTGTATGTAAATGCCTTTCATTTCACCTATGATGGTATTGTTCATATTGTGTAGTTGGTTTTATATCTGTTTTAGCTATTCGATTTCGTGATATTCCATCGAAATGGCAGTAAATCCGAATGTCCCTCAGTTTAAGGTAAGTTGGTTGTTGATTACCACTAGAGTTTTGCCATCCACGGACATTCAATTATTTTGCTGTCAAATAATTTTTTAGTTGACCTGTTGATTCTTTACGGTAAGTTTTCCGTCACTTTTTCATTACATAATACCTAATGCCATTCATCTTTTTGCTGATTGAATATGCCAAACATCTTATATTGCTAATGTTTAAAATCCTGCTGAGAATAGATTGGGAAATATTACTGATGCAGGAGTCCGAGTTTGGGAACATTTAAATGCACTCAATGTAAAAAAGATGTGCCTTCAACCATTGTCAACTTCGGAAAAGCTTTGACTAATTACTATTTATTGCAGAACCCACGCTAAACTTTGTCATTTGTGTATTTTTTAGTTGGTGTTAGTGGGAGACGGTGGTGTGGGAAAAACCACATTTGTAAAGCGTCACTTGACTGGAGAATTTGAAAAAAAATATGTCGGTATGTCTTGAGAGACTGTTGTTTGGCATGAGCAACATTGCTCACACATTTACTAGTATATTGATATTTTTGAAAGCAAACATGTCCTAAGAGTCGTCTGCTCAATCTTGCAATATGGGCAGACAACTCTGGTTTTATTACATAACACTTGGTTTCCTACAGCAACACTTGGTGTGGAAGTACATCCACTATCATTCCACACCAACAGAGGAGAGATGGTATTCAACGTGTGGGACACTGCTGGACAGGAGAAGTTTGGTGGTCTTAGAGATGGTTACTATATACAAGGTATGTTCACTGGCCCTCTGTAACAAAAATATATTCTGGTGGCGTGAGAAGACACGTCTGTAATGGTCACTTTCACTTGTAGGACAGTGTGCAGTCATCATGTTTGACGTTACTGCCAGGGTGACATACAAGAATGTACCTAATTGGCACAGAGACTTGGTGAGAGTGTGTGAGAATATACCAATAGTGCTTTGTGGAAACAAAGTGGACATCAAAGACAGAAAAGTAAAAGCTAAGGCTATTGTCTTTCACAGGAAAAAAAATCTTCAGGTGAGATTTAGTCGCACTGCCAATAGATCATAGATTGTAGAAAGTGTTCCCCAGTGAGTCAGTTCACCTCTCCCTCCGTCTTGGCATCTACAAAGCTAGTTGTTAACTATAATATATTTGTTGATTATAACATTTGGTCTCTACAGTTCATGCGCCCCTACAGCTCACAATGTTTGCTCAGCGGGTACTCTTAGCCTAAAGCATGCTCCCTGTATTCTGTTGTAGTACTATGACATCAGCGCTAAAAGTAACTACAACTTTGAGAAACCCTTCCTATGGCTAGCTCGTAAACTAACTGGTGATCCTAATCTAGAGTTTGTAGCCATGCCCGCTCTGCAACCACCGGAGGTGCAGATGGATCCACAGCTAGCTGCACAATACGAGAAGCAACTCATTGTAAGTGATTTGTCTTCGAATCTGTGTGAGATTGTATATTGCAATCAGTTGAGTTGTTTGTATGCAGGGCTCTCCCTAGAGGGGCGGCAGGGGCGATTCGCCCCAGTGTCATTATATAGCACCCCAGTTTAAGTATCAAGAAAAATGGCAAATTGTACAGGGTTATTACTTTATGTTCAAAGAATTTTTTCAGCCATGCTTCTTTACTACTAAGCAAGCTATACCTTTTTCAAAGAATGGTTAGCTTAACACCAGCAGTAATAACAACTTTGAAATTTAAACAGTCTTAATATTTATTTCCAAATAAAAATTGCTCAGTAATATTCTTTCCCTATTAGCCATGTGCACATTGAATACTCATTGTACATTAGATAACAACCAATCACGAGCAGCAAAAGTGGTTTTCAACCAATAGCGCTGCAGGGACTAGACATAGCTTATTAAGACTGGCAGGCAACAGAAGCTGCTAATATTACTATGTATGCCAAGTTTATGTGTGTTGCGAGTGTTTTCGGACTATTCACCAGACGTCAGTTTTTGTTTCCATGGCTGAGAAAAGAATCCCTCGGTCAAAAAAGAATGAGTTCTGCACTAAGTAGACATTATTTTGGATGCCAAATGATTCCAACTCTTACTGCTTAGTGGGCAATAAATATGATATTATTATGAATGATGACAGACCAGAGCCATCTGTGACACTAGGAACTAATAATAATTAATTATTAAATAATTATTAAAACATTATTATTTGATTAATTATTATTATTTGTGTTGTTTAATATTTATTATTGTTGTTATTATTTATTATTTTTTTTTTTTATAAAAATGACTAAAAATCCAATATTATGATCTTATTAGGTATCAGTCACACAACATCATGTTGCTGCTTATGCAATATCATGCAAGTTTTCTTATTATTAATTATTATTGGACAGTTATTAGTTAAGAAAGTTAGTTACTGTTTTTTTCTCATTTTTGAGTTTGCATGGTAGCATTCAGCTTTCATATATAATAAACTAAATATAAACAAAATATTTTTCATTGTGTTGTTTTTGATTTTTCTCGTTGTTACCAAAGCCTGCAAAAATTTCATGACTAATAGGATTAATACTTGGTGCATTTTCTGCTAGTTGCAAAACTTTCAAATTGGAAAATATTTGACAATAATAATATGTGTGTAGTTACTCAGTCTAATGCATTCTTTAATAGGACCTGTCTCTATTCATTTGCTGTTGTAATAGAGCAAAGTTAGTTTTAGTGATCGTTGCTTTTAACTATAACAAGTG
Source organism: Cryptosula pallasiana (assembly GCA_945261195.1). NCBI lineage: Eukaryota > Metazoa > Bryozoa > Gymnolaemata > Cheilostomatida > Cryptosulidae > Cryptosula > Cryptosula pallasiana. The sequence continues at coordinate 14,322,779 of OX183133.1, read as the reverse complement.
TTATACTCAATTGTAGTCCATAATAATTAATAATTAAAAAGCAATATTGTGAGTGAAAAAAAATATAAATTATTAAATAGATTTATATGTTTGATAGCATAATAATGGGATATGTGGATTAATTTAATCAGCTATTTAATAATTAAACAGTATTTTGATAATTCAATAATAATTAAACTAATTAATTATTATAACATCATTATTATAATCTTTTCTAGTCTCTTCATCCGCTTGTTTTTATTTATCTTTTTACATGTTTAGCATTATTACCTGTTAGTTTCTCTTGGTACTATTGCAATTCTTGGCATACATTAAGTTTCTATAGAGGGTCTATGGCTATTTTTTTTTTCTCTCAGACGGGGCAGGTAGACAGTTCAAAAAAGCCTTAATCAAAGCAAGGAATTACCTGAATTTATGAGCATTTGGGTCAGTTAGCACAACATGTGTAGGTTACTCAAAACTTTAGATATGTCATGTGCTGTTCATTGAGTATACAAAAATATCTACATGTTACGTTTTAATTAGGTCTACTAATAAAACAATTGATGATTTAGGGTTATGTTTGCCCTATCATCAGCAAGACAATACAAAAATTAAAACAATTACATTACAAACATGAACATAGTTGCTTGTGGTGCATACAGTCTTTGCCTTTCCCTAGTTAGACTAGCCCAAACTATATGACAAGCTACTAGAAACAAAATGCACACTGGAATTTTTACCTCAGTAATAGCCACCCCACGGTGACTACTACCTGTGTATAAAAATTGGTTTTCCACCCCACCATTGAAATTCCTAGGGAGAGCCCTGGTATGGTGTGCAAAGGTTGACCCAAAAAGCTGGAGTTGTATGCAATGTGTGTTGTTGTAGGATGCTCAAGAGGTATCCCTACCCGAGGAGGCAGATGATGATTTATAGATGAGATTAAAAACATAGACTCCATCCAATAGCCTAGAATTCTGTTGTCACCATCACTCGTTATAATTTCTGATATATTCACCCTCACTCACTTCCAGCTCTTCTCATCTCTGTATCCTAATTGTGCAATTTCTGCTCGCATTGTATCATATCATTGGCCTTTGTATTCACATGGAAATGCTGTTAGACAATTTTGTAGTTATTTTGGTCTAATTCTTTTGTATTGCTATTTCCAGCTGCTCCCGCTGTAAAGATTTGCTGTTGCGCCAATTGATGAGTGAAAACTGTTGTAGTTTAATAACTTGTGTAAGTTCGACTGAAATTGAATGAGAGCTTTGCTCTGCAACATTTAATTGATTGATAATAAATATATTGTTTCCATAACAGCATATAATAATATGTATTGATGCTTCGTATTCTATCAAAATTTGCCTTTCCTCTTTCTCCCAGTGTACTTCGAGTCTGCTCGTACATCCCTACAACAAAAGACAGCAAATTACAGTTTTCGTAGGGCTGTGATTTGTTGTGTTAGCTGGTACAGACATGTGGTACATTGAGCAACTATGAACAAGCAATTTTAGCCAAACATTTAAGCACAAAGTGATGGCATCAAATGCCTTGGACTTCATCTTGCATCTCCCTACACCTCCCTACACTTCATGGGTCAAGGTTGAATATTGAATTGGCTATAAAGTTGCAGCTTTCTTCATGTCAACAGCTGCTACATACTATTGTAACCAGTACAAAAGCTTGCTGATATTTCCTTGGCTGATCGAGAGATCATAAGCAGCTAATTCAGGGCAAATTTCATTGCAAAAAAGTGCCATTTTATTTTTGATAACATGCAATATTTATAGCATACCACAGAAATTGTCCCTCTTAGGGAAGACAACTCGGCGGTTTATAATAGGAACTACAGCACTGGCAATGCAAGAGCTGTTCTACCACAAATTGTATATACTATTTATTGTCAGCCCTTTTGCTTACTAAAATTGAACTGTTGCAGTGATATTTCCACTCATCAAAACAACAGTAGAAATGTGCAAATATTGTTATCGCCACTTGCAATGTACCGTAACTTGCCCCATGCACACAAACATTGGATAACGTCATAAAAGCATCTAAGGCAAAAGTGACAAGGAGTTTTCCCCGGTATTCCAGTCTGCTGGCTAGGAACTGATTACAAACATGGCAGAACATTCTGTCTGACTAATTACAGTAAAACTAGACAGAGTGAAAAATTTAAATAATGGTTGGCATGGAAACACCAGAACACTTTACTCATCTCAGGTAATACACAATATAAAACTGGTTGTCCTCACATGCAATTCTAAAACAATGGGGACAGTGACCATCTCTCTCAATCGGTTCAATTACCGGAAACAGTTAATAGCTAGATGGAATAGTATATAAGGATATGTTTCAGATTTCCTATTTAATTCGCTTTTATATCCTTCATCTGTTTTAAATGCATTCATAAGAAGGAATACAGAGATATTAACAATTTCAGAGAAGAAATTAAAAAACCTGCCTAAGGGTTTAAATTAGCAATTTGGACTGATACAAAAGTGACAATAACCGTGAACAAAGACGTTGAAAACTATCGATAGTTGTATAACTGTAACATCAATGCCAAAGACGGTAGTTTATATAACCTACACTCTCTGTCATCTTTGAAATAAACACCAATGGGCTCAGAGATAATAACCCTTGCTCTTAATTTGATAGTTTTTGTTTGGGACGTCTTACTTTAAAGGCGACAAAAGTTCTCAGACTATATTTTTAGCCGATAGAATCAGCTACCTAAATTCACGCGACTGCTTGCATCTGTACTCTTATTGGGAGCTATCCCCACTGGACGCAAGTTTCCAAAAAAACCGTGGGATGTAGAGAGTGAACATCTTTAGCAACTTTTTAAAAAAATTTACTTACTTTCCTTGTCGTCTGCCACGCTCCTTTTTGTTTTGAATCCACTGCTTACTTTTCTTCAGTGGTTTGTGTTCTCGTGCACCACGTACTTTGGCTCTGCAAGCATTTATGTTACTAGCTGCACAAACAACAAACCACAATCGGTCAATAATAACGTCCAGCCATCAAATTATTCCAACCTTTTATTCTCATATTTGACAGTCTTTTCCTCTTGTGTCTCCCCAGTACCCAGCGCTTTGGGTAACACTTGGGCAGTACCTCCAGTGAACAGACATAGATATATCCTACAAGAGAGCATGGAGTGGGGAGATAACAGCCGACAGGAAAAGGTACAAACAACTTAAACCGTTTCCGGTAAATTGTTTGCGTTTTGTATCAGGTCATTGCTAGGTTCTGAATGAGATAAAAAAAATGCTAGCGACTTTCTTGAACAACCAATCACAACGCAGAAATCTTTACCCGCGGTTTTGAATAGTACCATGTCACGTGTAGCGTCACAATCTATCAATGATTTTGTAAGCTATAATTTGTAACAGTGAGTTTGTCTGAAACAGCTAGAGAATGGATATTGCTAAAGAATCGATCAATTTTTATGAAAACTTTCTCCCATCGCTTCTGAAAACAGCCGGCGCCATCGCTATGTGTTCATGTAACGTTAAAATATTTTTGTCAAACTGAATAACATCAACAAAAAGTATGATCACCGCTGATTTGAAATTTTAGAAAGAGTATATTATAACATATTCCCACTCATCATGGTCTGCGAACTAAAAATTTGTGCTGCTCACAAAATCCAGGCTATATTTACATACTTTTTAGCCTTAGAACTGTGAGGGAAGTCAATAACTAATCCTCCAGAGAAGCCAGCTTTCATTGCTTGCTGTGTGATCATCTCCAGCTAAAGGTAAATGGAGAGAAAAACCTCAGATAGTTTGAGGTAAAATATATAAAAGACTCGATGAGGTAGCAGGTAAAACAGCTAAGGGGGAGATCATTTTACCTGCTGACTGTTTTCTGGATACAACTGAAATATTGCCCGAGCTCCTCTTGACTGCAATAAATATACATATCATGTGATAAACGAACAAGACAGACTGTGTAGAAATCCATTTTTTCTTTTTCTACTAATCTTCATTGGATCTCGTATGCAACATTGATAACTTCCCAAGTTCACTCACCAGTGACGCATATAGACTCGTGAAGAATGTACTCAACCTTTTACCGGGTTTATGCGTTTTCTTGTCAGCATTGCACAGCCACTGCAGCGCTGATATACTACAAAACGATTAACAATAAACAGAGATCTTTCTCGGAGTGTCTCACCACATCTCCATTATTTGTAATAACAATATAATGGCATTTTCTGGTATCAATCCAGCTAAACTGCGCAACTGCGCCCAAGGGGTTTTCATCAGTCACCAGCACATCACATCCGACAATGGCTAGTTGGTATAATGCAGGAGTTGTGTCCTCATTTACAAAATCTTACTGTACAATAAAGAGGTATGATGAAAAATACTTACATTTAATCATATCAAAATACATGCGAACACCTTCAAAAAATATGGTTGACAGGAAGATAAAGTGGAATACCTACCTAATGCAACCATCAAAAGTGCCAGCTCTGAAGGGCATCCCCTGGCCCATATCACTGAGGAGTACATCTCCCTCACAATCTCTATCAATTGCTACGTCTAACATGCTTTCACTGATGTCTACACCGACCCAGTAATGACCTTGCTCTGTTATTGCATCTCCTTTGATAACAAAAAACAGACATTGACTATTGTGGTGTGACTTATTGCAACAATCTCATCACAATGCGAAGTAGAAACTCACAGGGTTACAACAAAAAGGTGTGTAAGACATTATTTTACACTCAGAAGTGGGTTCTATCTCAAGTTTGACTATGTAACAGGCTGAAATTATAACTTATATGTTTCTGGGAATTAATGTTGACACTTCTTAGAGTGAACGACGGAATATTTTTCATTTTATTATCAAAGTTCATTTCAGGTCGGTCAACGTTTACTTGAGGAATTGTCTACGTTCATATGAAATTTATGTGCATTTATTCCTGCCAACATTAATTTTGGTCTACAATCATTCTAATATCTGGTAATTAGTAATGCAGAAAATACATATTTTGTGTGGTACTCATTGATATCGAATAAACTTATTTCCACTAAGGTCATCGAGAAAGCTGTTACAGTGCTTGGGACATTCATTTTAACCTTGCATTAAAAAAAATCATAGCGGCCTCAAAATTTAGCCACCAGCAGAGCAGACCATGCAATCAAAATTAGTTTCTAAATTAACTCAATTTTTAAACCTAATGCTATTCTAATGCCCATCTTGTTATTTCTGAATACTCAAAAGTAAAATGGCGTCAATAGAAATTTATCAACCTTCAAACGTTTTGCTGTACCATCGAACAACCTCTACCATCGGCTTCAAATATCAAATACTCAAACACATTATATCTCAAATCAAAGGTTAGACCATTTTTAAAGTTTCACAATCACCCCTGCCTTCACCTGTATCAAAATATCAACCAACTTTTCATACATCAGCAGCCATTGGAATATTGGACTAAAATTCGACAAACTATTCATTAGTTGCTATCTTGAACAGCTTATGTTATTAACAGCCTTTTACAGACCAAAAATTACTCATAATGATAAGTGATACAGAAATACTTTCAAATTAATGCTTCATGTACATATAGCGATCGTGCTAGCGATTGGGGAAGTCCCTCCCCCAAATTGCGCAACTTTTCACTACTGGCAATTCTTCAGCGATTCCGGTCAAACTCGCTGTTACAAAGCATAGCCTTCAATTTATTACAGGATCGTTTATAGATCGGAGCGCTGAATATGACAAGACATTATTGGAAACAAGGGTCAAGTTTTTTTACGTTGTGATTGGCTGATCAAAGAATCGCTAGCGATTTTTTGATGTCGATCAAAACCTGAGGATAACCTCAAATAAAATGCTTGAGATTGCTTACCGCTTTTATAGGAAACATAAGTTGCAAAATCACCCAATCGCTAAGGAAATCGCTTAGTAATCGCTATATGTACACGGGGTTTTAGGATTGCTGTAGACTTTTGCTATCCATTGCATAAATAAAGCCAATGCCCTGGTTTTATTTTTGGGCTCGTTCTGGTCCCACTAGCTAGTGCCTGCCAAGTAAAGCATCCAATATTTATTATTGATGTACAATAGCACCTACCACTCAGTCCGGATCCACAGCCGACATCTAAAAGAAAGCAAGGAGTGTCTGGTGGAAGTGCCAACAATTCTATGGCACGCTCTGAAAGCTGTGACTGAATCTCCATCATACGTGTGCTAAATAAATGTTACAACGATTAGCATAGAGAAACTAAAACAACAGTGAGATAAGGTGAGTGTTTCGTCCTATGAGTCACTTACTTGGATGAATACTTCTTGGCCTCCTCATCATTGTAGAACTGCAAAAGAATACAGCTAATCATAATTAATAACTGATTCATCGTTATTATTATTTTTATTATTGTTATAATAATTATTATAATGCGACATAATAACGCTTGCCTCATTATTATTACTGCTAATAGTACAACATACTCGTACTACCTACCACTAGCAGTACTGATGATCGCCAATCAACTCAATTTAACCTCAATTATCATTATTGTGTTGTAATACCTGTACATTCAGATTAAATGTATGGGTTTCATGTTTAGCACATTTGTATTTTCTAACCGGAAACGGAGGCCCCGCTGGGTAACCTCCAAGCCGTAAGCAAATATAAAATATAATAACAAACTAAAAGCATATTTGCACAGGCCTACTGCAGAAAATTCGGTGAATTTTGGACCATTTTTTGGAATTTTATGTTGTATTTTGTTGTTGGTGTTTGGAAGGTAAGTCATGATTTGACAGACTTGTCTTCACCTTCTGGCCTGCTGGCTCAAAAATAATTTGGGCAGCACCCCACCAAGAAAATACCAAAAATTAAACCCTCTGGGCTGTCGATACTGACCTTTTTTATTCCAATCAGATGACTACATGAGAAGCAGCAACCTCGTGTTTCCAAATTTTGTGCTTGCAAAAGGCGCGTCACGCAAAATTTCTACACATCACCTAAGTCTCCTAAACTAACAAATCCTAACCCATGGGGGTGACGAAAAGGCCTCATCTCAGCTTTGAAACTACGGGCACTCGTAATAACCCGTATTAGTGTTGTGGGGATCCACAACACATTACTGCCGAACAAAATAGAGACGATGCGCCCGGTAATAATTAACCGTTTTACCGCTTTTCAACTGTTCGACGAGAGCACTCGGTCAGTACAATCAGTACATAAATCCTGCATCGTTTTTACTTTTTTCGGCAAACTGTCGAATCTCCTCTTGTGTAGTCTCAGAAATTTTTTCGCGGGCTGTTACGAGTTACCAATAATGTTAAAGCTGAGATGAGTACCCTTTGTCGCCCCCCCCCCCCCCCCCCGTAAACTATGACTTGCTAGTTGTTTAGGAGACTAGGGTTATGTGAAGAAATTTTGCGTGACGCGCTTTTTACAAGCACAAAATTTGGAAACACGAGGTTGCTGCTTCTCAAGTAGTCATCTGATTGGAATAAAAAAGATCAGTATCGACAGCTCAGAGGGTTTAATTTTTGGTATTTTCTTGGTGGGGTGCTGCCCAAATTATTTTTGAGCCAGCAGGCCAGCACGTGAAGACAAGTCTGTCAAATCATGACGACTTACCTTCCAAACACCAACAACAAAATACAACATAAAATTCCAAAACATGGTCCAAAATTCTCCAAATTTTCTGCAGTAGGCCTTCGGGTTATACCACAACTATCATCATCATGAGTTGAGTAATAATAAATAAATAATAATACTACTAATTTTTTTATTATTATTACATGTTGTTTTTTATTATCATTTATTTACTTACAGATGAATTAATAAATCATAATAATTGGTAACCTATCTAGTACTGTTGTCAATGACAATCAATAAAACTGATTATCAGCATTATAATAACCATCATAGTTAATTAATAATAACAACAGCAACAACTTGAAGTTGCACTTCATTGATTCTTCATCAATAATAATAATCAGCAAGTTCAACGGAGCAGCAACGACGATTTTCTGCTCAAGTCATGGCACAATTGACTAAAATCGAATTTTTGCTTACAATTTCTGGTGGAGCGATGTGTTCTGGTCTCCTTGTGGATGAGGCCATAGTGAATAACTGGATTTAATCAAAACATGTAATATTACTACGTCAACAGAAATTTAACAACGAACATGTTCAAGGAAAATGCGTGCGTTCATACAGTTTTCTATCAACAGCTCAAGCTATCTTTTTCTTGGTTGACTCACAATCTTTCTCGTTTCTAATTGGCTGAGCGTTTGTTTCTGAGAGTTTTAATAGTCGAGTTTCTTTATTACGCCTAGTTAAAAATTGTGGTTTAGAATAGAGGGTTTTTATTTTAGTCTAGTATTTAGAGTGAAGAATAAAAAAAGTGAATCAAAATGCAGTATTTTTATGAGGAAAGAACAAAATATAGTGTGGGCAAAACATTTTTGACCAATCAAATGTGACATACTTTGAGCTGCTAATAGAAGCATTCAGGTCATAGACAAACATAATGAAGTCTGATGGCCGTGGTTTTATTATATTTTTCTGTAATATTATATATTACCAACGAGTATCTGTGGAACGCGTACTAAGAACCTTGTAAAAGTGGATACGCTTTAACGTTGAAGGTCAAGGTTTGCGCGTGCGCGTTTTCACTGTTGCCTTGGTCACCTGTAACTTCATACTTCTTGAAATGTTGTAAAATTAAAAACATAACATTATTTTATGGAAGTCTGCCACTAATTTTGCTATTATTTGACACCTTCACTTGTTTATGTCATTGTTTAATGCACACTATAATGCTTTAGCTAACACTTGCATATAACAGTTTTGAGGTCTACAAATTATTATTACTACAACTAACAACAACTACTAACAACAACTACTATTAATTATTATTTATTACTTACTAATAATATCTACTACTACTACTTACACTACTACTACAACAACAAAACCAATAATAATTATTATTGTTTTTTGTTGTTGTTGTTGTTGTTGTTGTTGTAATAGTAGTAGTAAGATATATTATATAAAGTTGTATATTATAATAATTAATATGTATTATTATATTGTATATTATATATATATATTATATTTATTATTATAATTATTATATATTATAAATAATATTATGTAAGATGTATTATATTGTAATATATAACATATAATAATAATATTAATAATAATAGTAATAATAATAATAATGTATATTTATTTATTATTATTTCTGAAATAATAATCACCAATTAATAATTATCGCTCACTACTATTACTTATGATTATTATTATTAACATTCAATTCAACACTATTATTATATTATTAGATTACCGTCATCATGATCAAAAACATAAAAAATTAAGTCATATGACATGGTAATATTATCATCCATAATCTATCTCAATATATTTTAATGTTCTGTACAATATGTTTACATATAATTATATATACTCTTATTATTATGATCCTTCCAAACTAGTATGATAAATTACACAACTAAAGATGATCATAGTTTATTATTACTCTCATGGTAACTACTGCAGTAATCTGCAATTATATATCTGGTATATTTTTTTTTAATTTCTACCATTTCCAGATATTGTTATCATTGTTTGTTACAACTGGTATGCCCTCAAGTCCAGCTGCAGACAGTCAAATCAGTACCCGAACTTGATGATAAGAGAAAAAAGATAAGAGTAATGATTTAAGTTTCAAAAGGCATAGAGAATATTTGGTTTTAAACACTATTTGTCATCATCTGACTGGGTGCTAAAACAATTCTCGACTGCAAGTTTATGAATTCAATCAGCTTCACACTGATACAGTGTATAATATTTTTTATTTTTATAGAAATGGCGGATGCTGGTCCCACACCTCCACCAAAGGACGTAGTTACCACACGAACTCCCACCCCTACTTCGCCACCTGCAGACCATCCTGGGAATCTAGTAAATGAAGTAAATGATTCTGATGAAAAACCGTCCAACTCGGCAGTTGGGGACAACAACACGGAACAATTGATGGATGAAAATAATGGTAAGTATTGCCAAGAAATAACTTAAAACAAGCTCAAAATACCACTAGTCTACTTATACTTATTCAGTGTTTAAATGTTTTTTTGAAAGTAAACTACTCTTACTACAATTCTGTCCTATGAATAATTATATAGATGGCACCACCCAAGAAGCAGCAGACGAGAAAGAACCTTCAAAAACAGAAAATCCAGCAGACATTTCTACTGAAGCTGCCGACAAACCTGTAACTTCAGGAGATGTTGCAGAAGCCAATGCTGCCACTTCAGAAACAGCAGTCAGTCCTAAACCTGCTACCAGTGCTGAAGCAAATGTTTTGCCAACTTCCCCTGCAGATGCTTCTGCTGATAATCCAGACCAAAGTGTTTTGACACCTCAAGCAGACGGTGCAAAAACTGCGACTCCTGCAGGTTCTAAGCCTACTACTCCAAAAGGTCCAGGCTCTAAACCAGTTTCTCCCCAACCAACTGGATCAAAGGCGGGGTCTCCCCAACCAACTGGATCTAAGGCTGCATCTCCCCAACCAACCGGATCTAAGGCTGCATCTCCCCAACCAGTTGGATCTAAGGCTGCATCTCCTCAACCAACAGGATCAAAGGCTGGGTCTCCCCAACCAGCTGGATCTAAGGCTGCATCTCCCCAACCAGTTGGATCTAAGGCTGCATCTCCTCAACCAACTGGATCAAAGACTGGGTCACCCCAACCAGCTGGATCTAAGGCTGCATCTCCCCAACCAGCTGGATCTAAGGCTGCATCTCCCCAGCCAGTTGGATCTAAGGCTGCATCTCCCCAGCCAGTTGGATCTAAGGCTGCATCTCCCCAACCGACTGGATCTAAGGCTGCATCTCCCCAACCAACTGGATCTAAGGCTGCATCTCCTCAACCAACTGGATCTAAGCCTACTACTCCCCAAGCCGATGGTTCCATTTTGGCTGATTCCAAATCTGCTACACCACAGCTAGCAGCCTCCAATACAGAAACCCCCCATACAGCAGGATCTCAGGCAGCTACACCTCTAGCAGCTGGTTCTGAACCAGGTAATGAACAGATAGAAATCATGTAACTCATTATGCTTACCAGGTGATATCTATTTATTCTAGTGAGATATATATTAGTATATTGTGGGTTTAAAGCAATCTTTCAACCTTGTACCCTTGGCTATTTACGTAAAACTTTTTGGACTATTGGAATCTTATTTAGGTTTCTTATCCTTGCTTAATGTTTACTGCAGGTAATGTAGCCTCAGCTCCATCATCACTTTTAAAGCAAGTGAGTGAGATCAAGGGTAGTCCACCTCCTCCCCCAACAGCAGAGGTTGGAGCTGATAGACTTACGTCTGCTGCTGAGTCATCAGAATTGGGGGTTCCCGAATTTGGAGCTGAAAAGACATCGCTGTCAGTTTTGTCTGAGGCAGACGAGGCCAACATGCTCACAAGAAATGCTTTGGTAAAGTCTGTTGACAAAGTTGTTGCTAATTTGTTGGTGAACACTCAACCATAGCACAAAAATATTTATTAAAATGAAAATGTACAAGATTGTGGTATTGCAGGTGAAGTTGGTAGTTGTCTTATTTTGCATACTTTTATCAATACTGATTTCGCTGTATTTGTGATTTTCAGAACATGATATGGTCTTTCGGTTTGAACAAAAATGTACCAATGGTGAACTTGAGCACAGATAACCGTTCAATAATCATGTACGCCTGTGCTCACACTGGCGTCTGCTACAACTTTGAGAGTAACACCCAGAAGCTTCTACAAGGACACGTAGGTTCAACGAAACAATGAATCAATGATAATTTCTAACTTTTTCGGCATCGTTTATGCTTGAAATAAATTGATACTTTTAGAACAACAACATATCAAGTACGTGTGTTAGTGAGGATAAGAGATGGCTAGCTACAGCGGATAAAGGTCCCAACAATTGTATGGTGATTGTATGGGATACGAGCTCCTTGTAAGTTACTACGTGGTCAGACAACTCCTTATCTCTCCCTCTGAATAACAAATTTATCACTTGCTTTTGTGGTGTAAATTTTATTTTAGTTATTTAGTAACATTTTCTTAGCCAACGTTGCAGTCGTTGTTCAATGAGAGTTCTCAGCATCAGGTAGCCATGAAAGAGTTTAATACGGATGCCCATTATAGGCTGAACAAAGAAAATACTACAAATAATCGATTTTATAGTTTTCCAGTGCAGACGATATTTGAGGCAGGAAGTCAAGGTGTTGTTGCCATGGCGATGACACCAGATGCTAGATATCTAGCAACCATAAGCGCAGACAGTCCGCAGGTGCTGTGTATATGGGACTGGACTGTTGAGGGAGACGCAGCTCTGTGTTCAGCCACTCTCGATCCATCCTATGGGGTGCAGAATTTTGTACTTTTCAACCCAGATGATACCACACAGATTGTCAGCAACAGCGAATCTCAAGTTATATTTTATGCGTGGGTATGTTGGCTCTATTCCAATTAGGCTTCTGCTTGCTTTTTGGGTTTTTTATCGCATTCATGATATTTAGTTGTATTTCTGATTCAACAATCAAGTAGCTGATTGCAAACGTGCGTATAGTTACATAACTGTTTATGTTTTTGTTTGATTGCCACAGGATAAGGTAATATTACTATGACTTGTACTTGAAGAGCTTGTCTTCAATTTCCTTCTAGACTTCACATTTGCTAACTATTAAATCTTGTACTACATTCCCAATTTTGGTCTTGTGTGGAGGAGGTAGAATGTTGTTGCTCATGAATCAGCAAACTAAAATTATATTTAAAAGTGATTGATTTAAAAATTTGTTGAAATTTATATAATTACTTGTATATACTGTACAAGAGCCTTCTTGGTGAAACTATAGTATTCTGTTCTAGTAGTTGTCTCCTCTTCGTATTCCTGGGATTTTCCATTCCTGTTACACTTTTACACTAGCCAATAATATTTTATTAAATACATTAATGCTTAACGCTTTCCTTATATATCAGCAAAATTTATTTTTCACTAACATCAGCATGCATGAAAGCATGTGCTTGTATATATGCTATAGTGATAGTGCGCTCTCGATGTCTGTGAATATTGTGAAGTCACTGTTGTATGACTTTTTGTGAGATATAGTTGCTTATTGTTCAATCTGTTACCATTTCTAAATGATTTTGTATCCTACAGGGAGCTGGGATCATTGAATACTTTTGTCCACCACTGACTGATGATGACTTCAACAAGCCAGTAGGAAAATACACTCAGTCAATATTCCTAGAGAACACAAACAAGTGTCTTACAGCCACAAGTATTGGTAACTTGGTTGTGTGGGCCAGTAACAAACCTTTGACCAAAGGTATGTTCTCTCTATCAACCTATCAGATGCTATATAAGTAAATACCTCAATAACTATAATAACATCAACATGCTTTGTTGAAGCTGTTGACAATGAGCCAACGCCTAACAAGAAAGCGTTGAAACTGGTAAAAGTACAAGACAGAGGAATAAATGTACTGATGGTAACAGACTCACAGATTGTGATGGGAGACATGAATGGGCATGTCAAGTTATTTGACCACAATCTCAACCTGGTGCACTGGTACCAGGACTTGCATGTGGGACCCATTAATGCTATTTCTTTTACACACGTTGAGAAATGGGGTATAGAGTAAGTTGTCACAATATCGTGCTTTGCCTCTTTTTAATGGTAAAAACCTGAGTGCGAGTTGACGTTTTGTCTAAGTTTGATTCCGCTGCTCGAGTTTGGAGGTTGCTTCATTTGAGCACAAGTAGTTTTTTATGAAGTTACTTCATAACTTCTAACTAACCGTTTTAAAAAAAATAAAAAGCTAGTATTTTTGGTATTGTTCAGGCGTATGGACACCCAAGACTACCCTAACGACTGTTCGCTGGTGGCAAAAAGTTTAGCAATGAGAAACTTTGTGATTGGATCCACTCAAAGCATCTACGCACAGATAACCCCTAAAGGAACAGATATTCAAGTTATTCTAAGGAGCCACGACAGTCCAATACACAGTGTAGTAGCGCACCCCTGCGAGTAAGCACCTATGGTCTCATCTGTATTTGATTGCTTTTTCAAAAACGTTTTATTTTTTTGCAACAGCCTCACATCAAATGAGACGTTGCGTGATGAAATTGAAAAAAAATTAATAGCTGCTTAAAAATTTGTGTGCTCATAAGCATCTGAGAAAATTTTTATCTCGATGGACATGTTTCAGTGGTTTTTACATCTTCACTTTCCTTGTCGGAGACTCATTATTTCATATAGCAGTCGTACATTTTTTGCAACATTTATACCGAATGGTGACATTCAATCAAGTGGTAACATAACATACTGTAATACTCTGAACCGGTTTCGAGACAAGAGAATACAAGATCTAGCTGTAAAATTACTGCGTCTACTTGTAGAAAGAAGGTGTTCATAGCCAGCTACTCTGGGCTGCTGCAAATCTGGAACTATGAAAGCAGGAATATCATTGCTTCCAGACGGTTTGACAAGGGATATATGGTACAGTGCGTAGCTATCGACCCTAAAGGTCATTATGTGGGTGAGTGAACTCTGGCTGGCTTTTGCTTTTCTAAGTACGTTAGTTAAATAAAATGGGCTTCTAAGATTAAATCTAGATTAAAGCTTTAAACTCTGTAGGGAAAGTGGTGACCAACATAATTGTATAAATTTCAGCTGTTGGGTTTACCAATGGTGTAGTGAAGATAGTGGATGCATTGAATCTGCAGGATGAAGATACTGAACCATTCAGATATGCCAGAGATGCCATCACTCACATACAATTCTCTCCAGATTCCCAGTACCTAGCTACTGCTGTATGTCTATTATCCCATTTTTTCAATTTATCAATGCTTACAAATTTTGTAATCACCAGAACTTTTTCAATGACACTTTTGGGGCAATCTACTTATAGTACATTTATCCCATGACCTACATACCTAATACACGTGATGTGTTTACTCAAAATTGTCGCTTGAGCCAAGTAGAACACAACTCCTAAAACTTAATATATTACATTCTGCCGAGCTTGCAAATCTTGACGACATTTTGCAGTTTCTACGATATTCAGTAGCCATTATAAAACTAACTTTTATCAATTAGGAAGCTTCCAGTGACTCACCGGTAACATTTGTGCCTCGTGCACATGTTTGCTTTGGTTTGGCAAATTTGAAAATTATTGTTGAAACTGACTGTACATACTAGTCTAATCATCATAGCTACTAGTTTGATATAACACTTTGCGGAAGGTTCTGCAACTGTCTGTGATTGCTGTAGGATGGAGAGTGTACCACTACACTGTACAAAAGACAAAACGGGGTAGATGTACAACCATGGATTTACATAGGCAGGCACAAAGCCCATTATAAAGAGATTAAAGACCTCTGCTTTGGGGTGGAGCTTGATTCTGACAAACCCCGCCTCCTATCACTTGGAAAAGACAGAAACCTGGTAATTAGTTTTTATACATGAAGAATTTTTTAGTTGATGATATTGAGGGTTGTTCACTCTTATGTGTAACAGTAGATAGAAAATAAAAATAGTCTAAAACCCTAGACCCACAAGTTGAGAATCTGACACCCTACCTGCTGAGCTATCCAGGTCGCACTGTTCATCGCATACCAACTGTTTCAGGTGGAGTATGATCTAGAGAACAGTAGCAAGGACAACCTTAAAATACTAAGTGTGGATAGAATTGAGCAGAGTGCTATGCCTCAGTGCATCACTTGGTTCCCTCCATTGAACAAAGAGCACTTCCTGTTGACGGCAAATGATCAGTTCAAGTTCAAGTTGTACAACGTCACTACAAAACGTTGTAGGAAAACAGTGTTGGCACCAACATATGGTTCACCATTGCAGAAGTATGTCACACCGTCACATAAACTGGAAAATCTATTTAAATATTTCGTTTGGAGATTGGAGCAATGTAGTGAATGTCATGTATAAATTTTCTAGAATCTGCATTCTGCCAGCCGCTGACAAAGACAGCAAGAAGAGATATTTAGCGTACATAAACAAAGACAAGATTGGTCTACACATTTTACCTCTGGATGGTAACCCACATAATTCAATGGCGCTAGTAGCTCATCCATCTGGTGTTACTAACATGGCTTTCAGCTTTGATGGAAAGTACCTGTTCACATCTGGAGGGCCTGACACTACAGTTCACATGTGGCATATCAACCTCAAGTGAGTCGAACACTATTTTTCAAGTTGTGTTTTAGGTGGAGTAAAAAATAGTTTGCAGAGAATGTATCACAATATATATGTGTCAGTCCACAGAGAAGTTTCAAGAGAATGCACTCCTCATATATAGGAGTTGTCTTCTCATTAGTTCCCAAAATGTTAATCACTGTTCATTTTCAGAGTTGTATCCCCTCTCATTTATGTTTCATGTTAGCACAGTGAGATGTCCGACTCGTAGCATCTTTTTGACAGCTCTCTACGGAAAGAATTAGCAGTGGGATATTTATCAACAATGTTTTGATGAGTGGCAATTAACAAGTAAGCCGTCGCCCAAACAGGGACTCGAACCCTGAACCCTCACATTGGAAGTCTGAAGCCCTACCAACTGACTACCTGGGCTGCTTCTATAACTTCAAAACTTGCATATATCTTAAGTTCGTAAATGTTGCATGTCAATCCAGTGTTTAAATTGTAGTGCTCTGGAAGCTCAATCTAAATTAGGAGGTGAAGATTTGATCCCATTCTATGGGTTGATGGAGGGAGGCCGAGAGGGAGAGCTGTTTGCAGAGCTGGAAGACTATTTCTACTACGGCCAGCTGAGACAGTAAGTGTTACCAGCTCACTATTACCCATTAAACAGTAAGTACATCCCCAAATAAACAACAAAACATGCTAATCAGCTGTGAATAAAACAACGTTGTATTGTAGTCAAGGAATAAACACGATGATGAAGAGACAGGTGGATGTAAAGATAGCCCTGAGCGAAGTGCCTTATGTAATGAGAGCTATGGGTTTCTATCCGTCCGAGCAGGAAGTGGAGGATATGCTCAATGAGGTGAAGTTTAGTCAATATGTGGAAACGGGAGAAGACGTCACTGATATTGATTTAGGAGACTTTATAAAATGTAAGAACTGTATAATTGTATTGTGTGAATGCGGATATCATGGTGGTGTGTTAGTCACCCAGTGGTGTGTTAGTCATTTAGTGTTTTGTTGGTCACTTAGTGGTGTGTTAGCCATTTAGTGTTGTGCTAGTCACTTAGTGGTGTGTGTGTGTCATTCAGTGGTGTGTTAGTTATTTAGTGGCATGTTAGTCATTCAGTGATATGTTAGTCATTCAGTAATATGTTAGTCATTCAATGATATGTTAGTCATTCAGTGATATGTTAGTCATTCAGTGGTATGTTAGTTATTCAGTGTTGTGTTACTCACTCAGTGGCGTGTTAGTCACTCAATGGTGTGTTAGTTATTTGATGAACCTACATTTGTAACAAAAGCAACATATTGTTGTTTAGCGTTTGTTTTACTAATCCAATGATGTAATGATTGGTCAACGCTGCATTGCCAGGCCTCAAGTCATTAGTTGATTAATGTTGTGGTTTTAATGTTATCAGTCGTTTAGGGTTATTAGCACACATGATTGGTCAATCATGTCAACATACACGTGATTGGTCAATCATATTAGCACACCTGTGATTGGTCAATATTGCAGTGTACATCAACCACAGACCAGCATTTGGCTTGAGCCATGAAAAGATTGCCTGGTGCTTTGAAGTGCTCAGCGGTAGTTTGGGTGAAGAAGCTTCCATTAAGCGAGGACAATTCCTAGATTTATTACAAAGAAAAGGTAAAACAAGATGCTTTTCTGCATATCTTCTTTACTTTGTCTCAATTTTACAAAGTAATTAATAAATACATCCAAGAAATAATGAGAAATACATACTAAAATAGAACACATGTAGTTTGATAAACCTGATATGCTTCGTTTGAATCTTTGTTTTAGCTTATACATCTGAAGAAACTTGTTCTGGCTGCTCAAGTTTTAAATAATTCCACAAAACGCAGCACTTGCCAGTATTTACGTGTAGTTAGAGTTTTAAATGGCTTAAAATCTATCACAGAGTGTTTCCTCGGCAGAGTAAAACCGTTGAATGCAAAACTTGTTGCAAAAAATTAACAGATAAAATGCCACACGCATATATTTTTGGCACACTTCCAAAAAAGCAGCAGAAACAGCGGATTAGAAGAGTAGCCAAGAGTACATGTGACACTGTGTTGCAGGTGAACATATGACTGAGTATGAACTGTCCGAGTATCTCACCACCTTGCTAGGATTTAATGAAGAGGGTGGTAGTTGTGAGCAGCAGATGTTCGACCCTACCGAGGCTGGAAATATTATAGTGGACAATCTGCCGGTGGACATGTCTACCAAAGCCTTCACTGATGACTTGCTCGGCTTTGGCTTCTACCAATCTCCAGATATCTTAACCTTGCCTCAAGAGGGAGAGTAAATGATTTTTTGTCAATGTCACAAATATCAACAGCTATAGTCTTGTGGTGTAGAGACATATAGGTGGTGGTTGCTCCATATGACTGATCTGTAGTCGGCGGCGCGCATACAGACTCTACTAACTGTATATATTTATTATATTTAATAAAATATGTGACTTTTGTGATAAATCAGGGTCTCTATAAGAACTAGGCTGGAGAACGGATAACCACATCTTGATATGCAATCTAATCAGTATCAGAAAAATTGAAATATGTTCGCAGGTTGTCTGACAGTGGCTTACATAAACTTACAAACAAACGTGAGCCAATGTAGAACATAACTGCTCGAAGAATTTTGTTTTCCCAAAAACGTTTAGGCTGTAAAACTATTTTAAAGTAGTGAAAATGTTTCCGTTACAAAACACCATAAAACAATAGCTACTTTTAGTTGATGCCAGCACCAGGTGCTCCACTAACGGGAATAGAAGCCTGAGTTTCAAGCAGCAAAAAGTTAGAATCTTTCAAAGAATGATTAAATAAATACCAACATTGATTAGCTGACACAAAAATGGTGATTACAAACATCACTTTTAGCAGTAAAAATTAAAACATGCACCATAACAGTTTTAAATGTGTTTAACTTAATCGTAATATTAAAAGAAAATTGATTTGGAAGGAATTTTTGATCTTTTGTTTTATTTATTAGCATCGAAGCTAATAAATCTGTTGTGATAAATACAACAGAGATAACTACGAGAAGAGAACAATACATTTCAGTACTATCTTTGTACGGGTTGAAATGAGGACTACAAAGTCTCAGTGAGGTAACTATAGGCATATTGACCTACAAAATTGATGATACAAAACCGTTACCAATTGGGAAACAAGAAAAATAAGATTTTTTTTATTTATTTTGTTGTGTAGTAATATGGACATGTCAGTCAAAATTATTGTTGAAGTTGACCAGGTCAAGGACAATATACCTATACGTCTGTGGGGTAAATCATTATACCTGTTTGTTCATCACTCATTCCAATGAGAAGACAATTTCTGACTAAACGCTAAGGAGAGGCGATGAGGTCACCCACAAATGGTTTCATACTCTGACTAGTATTACAATTACTACAAATGTTATATTTTCCAATGAATGTATGAAAACTTCAATTCCTTATTTTATGCGTCCGTTTTACTTGCAGCTAGGATGAGATAAAGCTTTGGCTACACTCACCGATCACTCATAGGCATGTCAATTGCTACGCTTTAAAGCTATGAAAATAGATTTATAAATACTGACCCACCAAATGACTTCGGTCCAATAATGATTTATATAACTAAAACAATTGACCAATGGTAAAAGGGTTTTCTACCGACTGTGAGGCATTGACGAGTATGCTGGTCTACGCACCTACAGGTAGTTAAATTATATGTGACCCGTCTGCTTCCACATACCAACGAATCATCGGTATGTGTAGCTGAGGATCAACAATAAATGTGAACCATCAATTTTGTTTTCATGACGGAAGGTTTTGTGAGCTGCTCCATCAGCCTCTATCATGGCATTCATGGCAACCACACAAATCTCTCATTTATACAACTTTATCGATAAAAACTGTAAGTGAACGTATTACAGTGAGCATTTGCTGGTACACATATAGTATACACACATACATTATACACATATAGTATACACACATATAGTATACACACATATAGTATACATACATATAGTATACACACATATAGTATACACACATATAGTATACACACATATAGTATACACACATATAGTATACACACATATAGTATATACATATATAGTATACACACATATAGTATACACACATACATTACATACACATATAGTATACACACATACATTATACACACATATAGTATACACATATATAGTACACACATATAGTATACACACATATAGTATACACACATATAGTATACACACATATAGTATACACACATACATTATACACATATAATGTACACACACATACATTATATACATATAGTATACACACATACATTATATACATATATAGTATACACACATATAGTATATACACATATAGTATACACACATATAGTATACACATACATTATATACATATAGTATACACACATACATTATATACACACATACAGTATATACACATACATTATATACACATATAGTATACACACATATAGTATACACACATACATTATATACACATACATTATATACACATATAGTATACACACATACATTATATACACATATAGTATACACACATACATTATATACACATATAGTATACACATATAGTATACACACATACATTATATACACATATAGTATACACACATACATTATATACACATATAGTATACACATATAGTATACACACATACATTATATACACATATAGTATACACACATACAGTATACACACATATAGTATACACACATACATTATATACACATATAGTATACACACATACAGTATACACACATATAGTATACACACATACAGTATACACACATATAGTATACACACATACATTATATACACATATAGTATACACACATACATTATATACACATATAGTATACACACATATAGTATACACACATATAGTATACACACATACATTATACACATATAGTATACACACATACATTATATACACATACATTATACACATATAGTATACACACATATAGTATACACACATATAGTATACACACATATAGTATACACACATATAGTATACACACATATAGTATACACACATATAGTATACACACATATAGTATACACACATATAGTATACACACATATAGTATACACACATACAGTATATACACATATAGTATACACACATACATTATATACACATATAGTATACACACATACATTATATACACATATAGTATACACACATACATTATATACATATAGTATACACACATACATTATATACACATACATTATATACACATATAGTATACACACATACATTATATACATATAGTATACACACATACATTATTTACACATATAGTATACACACATACATTATATACACATATAGTATACACACATACATTATATACACATATAGTATACACACATACATGTTGAAATCGCTCTCTGTTATGCATTACTTATAGAAAAACAATGTATCTGACATACCTGTCCTGTCTCCAGGGGACTCCTGTGTTTTATGAACATTTTTACTCACTTCCTGAAACTCTTGAACTTCCTAAAAGTGAAAACTTATGTTATCTTAATTTTTCCATGCAACTTTTTTGCAACCTGACTTAGGTTTTCCTATAAAATAAAATCTCGACTTTAATGTGGCTCACCCAGGGTGTACATTGTTTTCGTATCATGTTTCTTTATGCAGCGTTATTTTATTCACAGTACCAAATTTATATCTACCTCAACAGTTGGTTTTTTGTAAACTGCAAAAATCAATCGTAACGTGTCATTGCATCTACATGATCAATTCTCATGTACCCTCAATAATAGTTTTGTGTTGAGTGCACTGTTGAGAAAAAGAAAATAGTTCAAAATTGCAGCTTCGCCCGAACAGGGACTCGAACCCTGGACCCTCAGATTAAAAGTCTGATGCTCTACCGACTGAGCTATCCGGGCTGCTGACATGGGGAGGAAAAATGATATTTATAAAGACTTAACAATTTGTGGTCGCGCAAAAGTTGTTTGTGGAGGGTTCAATAAGGTCCCACAAACCTCCTTAAAACCGGGGTTACGACCTCGCTACTTTTCCACTTCCACTCGCTACACGTGCTCCTTGAAAATCCGCATAGAAGCAACAAACACGAAAAACTACCCGTAGTAGATTTCTTTTGCATTAAATTGTCACCTAATAAAACAGCGTTTGTTACTGCCTACCAGTCAGTTATCATAAAAAAAAACGAGCATGCTGCTTCTCAGATACTACAAAGACGAGAATGGAACACGAGTGTACACTATGAAGGTATTATTATTATTTTTATAATTGAATTTAATAAATAATATTATTATTATTATTATTATTTATAATAATAATTATCTATCTATATTTATTATTATCTATATAATAATAATTTAATAATAATAATTTAATAATAATTATTATTATAATAATTATTATTATTATTATTAGTTATAAAAAATGATAATAATCATCATGATGATAATTAATAAATAAATTAGTAAATAATAATAATAATAATAATAATATATTAATATTATTAATTTAATAATAATAATAATAATAATGATGATCGATGATGATGGTGATAAATATATATTATAAATAATAAATATATAATAATTAAAAAAATAATAGTAACAAGAATAATTATTGTTTATATAATTAATAATAATAATAATATATTATTATATTGCATTGTTTGTTGTTCGTTGAATGAATGTAGTACTGTGAAAATATTCAGAATAAAAGAATAATGAGGCCTAGTGAGTGGGTGATGTCACAACTTGGATTGGTCTCCACCTGACTATTACTTCTTTCACTTGATATGCTTTTTATTGTCTGATCATATCTCATTAAGTGTTATGCAGCCAAGATCTATTCATATTATTAACATATGATATTATTATGTTGTGTATAGCTAATACTTGCTGCTTTTGTAACATGTGGCAAACATCATTGGACTAATATTACACCATTAATATGTGTAATCATTTTACATATGTACTGAGTGCCAACTTTTGATCCATCGCTCCACGGCTTCTGCTCCATGCTTCTACTCCTGTGTCTAATAGTAAATATACGGATAACACATTTCCATTGATGGTTGGACATTTCACTACAGATGAGTTGATAGACCTAGGGTGAAACTTGACAGAGGCGAGTACTTCCTGGGGCTGAGGTTTGCTGCTGTTGACAGCACACAAGTTGACGGTTTCAAGATCATATTCTTCTTCAGATTCATCAGAGAGTTCGGTACTCAATGCATTCTGACGCTTGTTGACACGGTTGCTTATACTCTCCATACAGATACTAGGTATACATCCCTTCATATATACACTAAATATACAACTCTACATATATACACTAGATTTACAACTCTACATATCTACACTAGATATACAGCTGTACATAAAGACACTAGCTATACAACTCTACATAGGTACTCTACCAATACAACTATACATATATACACCAGATGTAGAACTCTACATATGGACAGTTGATATACAACTCTACATATAGACACTAGGTATACAACTCTACATATATACACTAGATATATAACTCTACATATATACACCAGATGTACAACTATACTTATCTACACTAGATATAGAACTCTACATATAGACAGTAGATATAAAACTCTACATATATGCAATAGATACATAAATCTACATATAGACACTAGATATACAACTCTACATATATACACTAGATATACAACTATACATATATACAAAAGCAGCAAGTATTAGCTATACACATAATATGTTAATATGAATAGATCTTGGCTGCATAACAGTTAATGAGATATGATCAGACAATAAAAAGCATATCAAGTGAAAGAAGTAATAGTCAGGTGGAGACCAATCCAAGTTGTGACAGGTGATAATCATAATAATAATGATAATAATAATAAATGAATCGTTCATCATATTTATTATTATTTATTAATTAATAATACGTATTAACTAACTATTATAAAATTATTAATGATTATGAATTTATTATTATTATGATGATTATCAGCCTCAGGTTCCCTCTAAACAAAGAAATGATGTAGGATGATGATCATGACACCAACTGCATGCCCAGAAAGTTAACAACATCATGTAGTAGTTGTTGTACACAGGCGGCTCTGATCTACTGGCCTGGCGGTGGGTGGGTAAATGGATTTGAGTATATAGAGATGAAAGAGAGAAGGTAAGACACTCTGAAAGAAAAAAAGTAAAAACAACACCCTTCTTAGCTGACTTTTCTACTCAGTTGTGACCAGACTTTTGCATTATAAAATAGTAGAAAGTTGCCAGAAGGTCTCGCTGACGGAATAAATGCTATCAGCAACAACATGACAGTGTATTTGCTCACCTACCAGTGATATGAAAGACCAAATTATTTTCAAAAGCCTGAAAATTTTTTGTCAAGAATGTCTCTCCTTGAGACACACTACCTGCTGAATAAATATCAGTAGATATGCTCGCTGTAAAGAGAAAATTGCTATTCAAGTGGTGACAAAAATTTAGGTGGTTTAATATCACCTAATATGGCCTGCTTCTTGCAAAACATTCTATTATACAGAAAATAGATATGACCAGATACATGCACATACTGGCGTGTACGATCCATATATAATCACTATGTAACTTTATCAATTTTATGCATTATAGCCCTATGTCCTAATTACTGCACAATCATTCTATGTTTATGTATTTTTTTGTGTAAGCCAGCCAAACCTTTCATTATATTATCTAAGGCTGAGCCTAAAGGAACAAAGAAATGGTTACATAACCGTCTTTTATAAATACTGGCTGAAGCTCCATAATAAATCAGTAATTGGAGGAGCCAAGCCAGAAGAATAGAAGAATACAATTACTCTCAACCACACACTCTCTCTTGTATTGCATTACTAGAAGTCTGCAATAATAACAAGCTTGTAGTTGTGGTCCAGCATTAACTGGCACACAAAGCACTGACCAGCGAGTGGCCTACACTTCTGTACGGTCCAGCAAGTAGGCTGCGCAGTCCAGCGTTGGACTTGGTCCAGCAATGCAGGCCAGCACTACTAGTTGGTGACATGTAAAGTGCTTGACCATAGCCTGCCCACTCTCATCTGAGCTGAGGGAAGTGCAGGTGCCTGCTACCTTGCCTGTATCAGTACAAACACGACAATCCTGCTCATTATTTTTTTTTTCTGTAAGTCAAATGGAACCGCAAGCCTACTGCAAGCTTTCTGTCCTAACCATCAGGAAATTGGAACGAACGTAGACAGGAATGAACGTTGACAGGAATGAATGCAGACACAGCTGGAATGAACGTAGACACATCCTGGAAGGAACGTCGACAGACCTGAAACAAATGTCGACTATGCAAAAAAACCAGGAAATTTCGACTTTCGTTTCCGGATGTGTCTACGTTCATTCTTGGTGATTTATAAAATATCATTTCGACTTTCATTCCAGGAGTTGTCTACTTTAAAAAAAAACAATAGTTTATTTTATTCCTAGAATGAACATTGAAACGAAAGTCTATATGTCACCAGAAATAAATGTCGACACTTCCTAGAATTAACGTCGAGTAAAAAATACCCAACTGTGCTTTATTATATCATTTGATACTTTGTGACTTTGAGAATTTGAATGACATGATTTCGAAGCCTTCTTTTAAATAACTGGGTAGTGAATCAATAAATCCGATCGAGTAAACATAGTTAATGTAAGGAATGTTTCCTTTCACCGTAATGTGTTAGTTGCTTTTAGCTCTTGTGAATTGTATTGCTATTGTAATTTTTTCAGCTTAAAGATCCTTCAGGATTACCCACTAAGACAGCTCACCCTGCTAGATTTAGCCCTGATGACCAAAATTCCAAGTACAGAGTGATGCTAAAGAAAAGATTCCATATATTGCCCACACAGCAAAAGCCTATTGCTCTGTAGAAAGGATATGTGACTTGCTGTGTATGTCGCCAATTAGCAAAGACATTGCAGAATTTTCACTTTCTTCACTAGCTATATTTGTCTCATCCTTCTGTAACTTTCTCCACTCCATCTTTCGTACATTTTCATACAATTGTGAAAATAAACTATTTACGTACTATTTACATTGTTAGACCATGATAAGTAGAACTTGTACATCTTGATTATATAAAACTATTTGTAGCTGACTCCTAACTGGGATTTACATCTCTGGCAAGGCATCAATTATAAATTCTACTGTATCTCTTGTTTACTATGTACTCGTACTATATCAACTGATCACTAACTTGTTCTACATCTACTGTTTACTACTCACTCACTCATACTACATCTACTGTTTACTACTCATTCATACTACATCTACTGTTTACTACTCACTCATACTACATCTACTGTTTACTACTTACTCATACTACATCTACTGTTTACTACTCACTCATACTATATCTACTGTTTACTACTCACTCATACTACATCTACTGTTTACTACTTACTCGTACTACATCTACGGTTTACTACTCACTCATACTATATCTACTGTTTACTACTTACTCATACTACATCTACTGTATACTACTCACTTATACTACATCTACTGTTTACTACTCACTCATACTATATCTACTGTTTACTGCTCACTCATACTACATCTACTGTTTACTACTCACTCATACTATATCTACTGTTTACTGCTCACTCATACTACATCTACTGTATACTACTCACTTATACTACATCTACTGTATACTACTTACTCATACTATATCTACTGTTTACTGCTCACTCATACTACATCTACTGTATACTACTCACTCATACTACATCTACTGTATACTACTTACTCGTACTACATCTACTGTTTACTACTCACTCATACTACATCTACTGTATACGACTTACTCATACTATATCTACTGTTTACTGCTTACTCATACTACATCTACTGTTTACTACTTACTCATACTATATCTACTGTTTACTACTCACTCATACTACATCTACTGTATACTACTCACTCATACTACATCTACTGTATACTACTTACTCGTACTGCATCTACTGTTTACTGCTTACTCATACTACATCTACTGTATACTACTTACTCATACTACATCTACTGTTTACTACTCACTTATACTACATCTACTGTTTACTACTTACTCGTACTACATCTACTGTATACTACTTACTCATACTACATCTACTGTTTACTGCTCACTCATACTACATCTACTGTATACTACTCACTCATACTACATCTACTGTATACTACTTACTCATACTATATCTACTGTTTACTGCTCACTCATACTACATCTACTGTATACTACTCACTCATACTACATCTACTGTATACTACTTACTCATACTACATCTACTGTTTACTACTTAATCATACCATATCTACTGTTTACTACTTACTCATACTATATCTACTGTTTACTACTTACTCATACTACATCTACTGTTTACTACTTACTCATACTACATCTACTGTATACTACTCACTCATACTACATCTACTGTTTACTACTTACTCATACTGCATCTACTGTTTACTACTTACTCATACTGCATCTACTGTTTACTACTTACTCATACTGCATCTACTGTTTACTACTTACTCATACTACATCTACTGTTTACTACTTACTCATACTACATCTACTGTTTACTACTTACTCATACTACATCTACTGTTTACTACTTACTCATACTACATCTACTGTATACTACTTACTCATACTATATCTACTGTTTACTGCTCACTCATACTACATCTACTGTATACTACTCACTTATACTACATCTACTGTATACTACTTACTCATACTATATCTACTGTTTACTGCTCACTCATACTGCATCTACTGTTTACTACTTACTCATACTACATCTACTGTTTACTACTCACTCATACTATATCTACTGTTTACTGCTCACTCATACTACATCTACTGTATACTACTCACTCATACTACATCTACTGTATACTACTCACTCATACTACATCTACTGTTTACTACTTACTCATACTACATCTACTGTATACTACTCACTCATACTACATCTACTGTATACTACTTACTCGTACTACATCTACTGTTTACTACTCACTCATACTACATCTACTGTATACTACTTACTCATACTATATCTACTGTTTACTGCTTACTCATACTACATCTACTGTTTACTACTTACTCATACTATATCTACTGTTTACTACTCACTCATACTACATCTACTGTATACTACTCACTCATACTACATCTACTGTATACTACTTACTCGTACTGCATCTACTGTTTACTACTTACTCGTACTACATCTACTGTTTACTACTCACTCATACTACATCTACTGTATACTACTTACTCATACTATATCTACTGTTTACTGCTCACTCATACTACATCTACTGTTTACTACTTACTCGTACTGCATCTACTGTTTACTGCTTACTCATACTACATCTACTGTTTACTACTTACTTATACTACATCTACTGTTTACTACTCACTTATACTACATCTACTGTTTACTACTTACTCATACTACATCTACTGTTTACTACTTACTCATACTACATCTACTGTTTACTACTCACTCATACTATATCTACTGTTTACTACTTACTCATACTACATCTACTGTTTACTACTCACTCATACTATATCTACTGTTTACTACTTACTCATACTACATCTACTGTTTACTACTTACTTATACTACATCTACTGTTTACTACTTACTTATACTATATCTACTGTTTACTACTCACTCATACTATATCTACTGTTTACTACTTACTCATACTACATCTACTGTTTACTACTTACTTATACTACATCTACTGTTTACTACTCACTTATACTACATCTACTGTTTACTACTTACTCATACTACATCTACTGTTTACTACTTACTCATACTACATCTACTGTTTACTACTTACTTATACTACATCTACTGTTTACTACTTACTTATACTACATCTACTGTTTACTACTCACTTATACTACATCTACTGTTTACTACTTACTCATACTACATCTACTGTTTACTACTTACTCATACTACATCTACTGTTTACTACTTACTCATACTGCATCTACTGTTTACTACTCACTTATACTACATCTACTGTTTACTACTCACTCACTCATACTACATCTACTGTTTACTACTTACTCATACTTAACACCTAAGCAATACTAGACCTAGACAACAATGCAGCAATAAGTTGTCCAGCTAGTTAGGGGTCCTCTCAGAATACCTCAACCGTCTGCATTGTGGTTGTAGTTGTAATAGCCCTGCAAACTCAAAGTGAATCAAAGGCAACAGAAAATGTGACATTTATCTATTATAAATGTAAAAAATAGCTGTTTGTCTATATATCGGTTTTTGTCCGTGATTATATACGTCAAAACCACTAAGCTGAGCATAAAAACTGTTGTACTCTACAGTCTGTTGAACCAATTTCATGCATGGCCAGAATGTAAATTGCACTTCGTTCTCAAACTGTGGATACTTTTGGATTTACGCTTTTTAATAATATATGATACAATATAATGGAATTAGGGTCCAATCACAAAAAAGCCATACTGCTTATATCGTTTGGTTTGAGTTATGAATAAGTAATTCCATATTGGTTTATGACACATTATTTTCTTTCAATATCTGTAAATCACATCATTATTTCATAACGTTGATTTTGTAAGTTGTTTCAGTAGTGACTGGTGGAGTAGCACACTCTTCCTGCATCGACTTTCAAATTGAGCATAGAGAGAAAAAGGCAGAGATGGAGGGGTTAAGGCCGGGCAAAAATGTAGCAGGGTGGGTGGAGGGAGAGCAAAGTAGAGAATGAAAATTAGAGCGGGGTGGGCAAAGGTGGGGCAGAATTGGGTGAGAACAAAGCGGTCAGGCGTACTTGGATACAATGGGTAATACTGCTAGTCACGTATATAAATAATTTTTATTTCACTCAGAAATGTTGCATATCAAAACTGTTCACTCGGACAATGCAATTTGTATTAAAATTAAAAGCAGTAAAATGACAAGTGCAATCAATTCAGTGTATTGTTCATTCATGCCACTCGAGTACAACAGCTAGAATACACTATGTACAATGTATCGATACGTGCGCTCCATCAGGAGAGAGTATTAGTGAGGTCATTCCATTTCTACCACAGCACCAACAGCTTCAAGAGCTTTCTTTAGCGTCTCCGCTTCCTCTTTGGTAAGTTCCTCTTTGACAACAACAGGTACTGATTCCACAAATTTCTTAGCCTACAAAAAGGATAGCCAATCAGGAACACGCGAGTAAAAAAGGTTTGTATCTATTACAGTTTCATTGAGCATGGCTCGCTCATTGCAGAGTTTAGCCATGGGTTACGAAGAAATGAAAGATCAGATTTATCTATTGCTACTAGAACAATCAACAACAACCTCTGGGACAACAAGGAATGTTGTAAACTGTGGGCTGAACACTGAAGTCATATCTCAACTGTACTAAATTCATATCTCACCTGCACTAAATTCATATCTAACCTGCACTAAATTCATATCTCACCTGCACTAAATTCATATCTCACCAGCACTAAATTCATATCTCACCAGCACTAAATTCACATCTCACCTGCACTAAATTCATATCTCACCTGTACTAAATTCACATCTCGACTGTACTAAATTCACATCTCACCTGCACTAAATTCATATCTAACCTGCACTAAATTCATATCTCACCAGCACTAAATTCATATCTCACCAGCACTAAATTCATATCTCACCTGTACTAAATTCACATCTCACCTGGCCTAAATTCACATCTCACCTGTACTAAATTCATATCTCCCATTAGTTTTTTCACTTCCTTTATCAAAGCTATTTTCTTGGAATCATCATATTTGTCTATTTTTACTGTAAATAAGCTCTGCATCTCTGGAGCAGCTTCCTCGTCTTTCTGCAAAGATACAATCAAAGTATTCACCACAAACAAAAACCAAAGCGGTAGTAAAACAATGCACAATAATACGGCAAAGCAACCGACTAGTGCCTAGCCAAGGTATGAAATGACATAATTTAAAGCTCATAAGGAACAAGACAACTTACAGCAGCTGCTTCTGCAGGGAAACCCATCATAGGAGCACCAACTGCCATCATAGGAGCATCAGGTATATTCAACCTTGTCTGCAATTAATAAGTCAGTATGTGGAAGTAAATCTATGAGTATTCTACCACACAAGCAACTATTTGTGGAAAATTCCTAGCGCACGAAACGGCTCTTAACCCTGAAGTAGCAAAAGACGAAAAACAGTATGTGTGTGACACAATCTAGGATTAGAGTTGTCCTTTCATTTCACAATCAACAAAAACATTTCGCAAAAAATGAAGGCAATGAAATGAAATTAGCCATGGAGGCATTTGGCAGTAAAATCCATGAAAATCACCAACGGCGAATCCATCACTCCATTATAAAATATAGCACTGCACAATGCATTCAAACAGGTGCTGAAGCAGCGTCGTGAAATATTAGTGGTCAGAATATATTCAATTCTAAAAACCTTCATTATAAGTATTTAGCATTAATTTTATTGTTTTTCAATAGCACAGTAAGTAAATCAAATTATTTAATGATTATCATTGTAGTAAAAAAAACCAAGGTTGCAAGCAAGTAATTTTGGTGACAGCTCTTTGATTTGAAATAACAATGCAGGTATACCCATTTTATTATTTTGTTAAAACTCCACTAAAGAAGTTATTTTTAATGAAAAAAAAATACATTGTTCTTTTAAACTCTGGTCATGAAACATTAGCATATAATCAATGAGTGTCAGGCAAATATTTTGGTTAAAATAAAACAAATAAATAAAAATTTATACAGTGTAACTCGCAGAAATCGACGTCGGAGAAATCAATAAACCAGTTTATTCAACGTGACAGTGAATGTCCCAAACATCGGCCATTGAAAATGGCTTCATACGTTTCAATATTGCCATCTTTAATACGATAGAAAAATTTGCAGTCTTTTCATTTTTAAAACCAATTGTCTCGCAGATTCTGTGAAAAGCCTTAGTTAAAGCATGGCGTTTGCAAACACAGTTCTTCTATTGCATTGAATAGTGGATATTTTGAGAACTGTAGACCGCAAGATATTTAAATCATGGAACAGTAGAGTTGTCTTGTACTCGCTATCTCTGAGCAAGCAAATGCAACACGTGAGTTTTGATTACTGAAAAGCATTCAATCTTCGAATGTAACAAAGATCCAATGCTATCTATGAACCACAAAAAAAAAACATATTTTATCTAGCATGATATTTCTGCAGGATAACACAAAATGCAGCTGATATTGGTAAATTAGTAATTATTTTTAGTACTTTTTTGAACGATATAGCCATTAATCATTTGAACATTGTAGGAATTGTTAATAATTTTAAGAAACAAAGCAGATTTACCAAATTGTTATTATTATTATCGTTCATTATTATGATTAGCACCAAAATAAATAATAATAAATATTATTATTAATTGACGATAATTTAAGTTGTCATTATCATTAAAATTTATTCATAATATAAGTCAAGTGAAAGAAATGTCTGGAAGTATCCATATTATTATTATCTCAGTAGTTACAATATCATTTGTTATTATTATTCTATTGATATTTCTGGCCTACTGAAGTATGTTTGGACAATTCAATACTATCCATAATTGAATGTATTTTTATTTGCACTTCAACATTGAATTATCCAGGTTTCACTGTACCTAATGCGTTTAGTTATAAGAAACCTACATATCTAGCTATTCAGCATATTTCTAACCTTGAGACAACTGTTAAGATCTGCCACTTCCATCAAAGTTAGTTGGCTAATTTTGTCTACAATGTCATTTATGTGAGGAGCATATGTTTTCTCAGCACCATCCGGAGCAGGAACTTCGAGTCGCTGTTCTTGGGTACAGTAACATCGATAAAGAGGTCTGAAATAAAAAGACCATCATCAAATAAAATGAGAATTCTTCAAGTGCAAAAACAAGTAACACTAAATGATAAAATATGGTATTTTCTTTTTAATAATAAGCTTAATAGATACTAATTTATTACTAAAACAGTTTGTTGTACTGGGATAATTTATTTATAGCCAGCCAGGAAGAAAATGTTTCTGCTGCTGCAAAAAATACAAAAATGTGCATAGAGTTGTAACTAGTAACTTTACGCCCACATAGTTTAACATGGAGATAAAGGGTGGTTTCAATTAGAAGTTGGTCCTAACTGGTCTTATAACCAATTAGTGACAGTTTTATGACAAACCTAGGCCCGAGCTAACCTTGGTTCAATTAGGTCGTCGCTAATTTAGACTGTTAATAAATAATTATTGCAGATGACCATTGTGTATTAGACCGAAGCATCGGTGATCGCACATAATATGCTTGCTATCGCTTGGTCATGTAGTCGCACTAAGGCAGGACCATTGAACCACTAAGATTTTCCTAGAAACGGCCGCACTGAAATTTGATTTCATTATTATAATAACTTTCGAATAGTCGCCTTTGAAAGTTATTTATTTATTAGTTCATCAAAGTTAATCATTTTTAAACAACATTTATTGCTGCTATAAATGTTATTGTTGTTCTTTTGAGATTGCTTGATTGATGAGTTCTAATACTAATGCAAGCTAAACAATATAATTTTTTTGTAAGAAATTGCCGCAATAAAATTTGGTTTAGATTGTCATAGACATAGCTATTTCAAATTATCATATTTGTTTCATTTTTATTTTCTAACCATATTCGTTATTTTACCAGACATTATTTTTCAATATCTCGCACATTTTTTTTTTATTATAGTTTATATAAGCCCATTATTACATGCAAATAAATGCTAAGGACCTTTCTATAACCATGAGTGTGTGGTTATAGGATCGGACTTAAACTGGTCATAAAGCAGTCGTTAGATTTTGTAATTGAAACAGTCCTAAATGCCCACGACCAATCAGGTTTAAATTAATGACCAAAACGGCCTTAGGACACATTTATGACGCTAATTGAAACCACCCCCTGGAAACTAACTAGGTACCCATGAACTCCATTAAGCAGTAGATATATTTCGTGCTAAGGCCTTTTTAGCCCATTTACCATTCCCAATCAATATAAACAATCATCTAAATAAACAAACCAAAATCTAGCGAGCTGACACAAAAAGCTACCTTTTTTGAAAAAGAAACCAATTTTTAAAGAAAACAGCATAAAAAAGACAACAGTAAAATAAAATTTTATGTTGCCCAGCCTTAGTCCAAGTGAAAACGTAGTAGGTAGGTATACTATTTTTTATAGTAATAATTAGGCTGATTAAAAATTATTACGTTATTAAACGTTATTTTTTATTTAAGCACATTATTTGGTGTTAATAATACTATTAGTAGTAATCGTAGTGCAGGAGAAAACTCATCGTGTAAGATGGTGATAACGATGATAAATATTATAATAATTAACATAAGCAAACTGCAGTAATAAAAAATACAATCACAAAAAATAATAAATAGTTATAATAATACCAACAACAGCAGCAATTGCCACCGCTGGGCCTAGTAACTATCAATCATAATGTTCTATCCATCCTAATAACAATAATTTTATTTAATAATTATTATTATCATTATGATTACAACATTGTTATTACAGCATTAGGTAGTAGTAGTTGCTATCATTGATTATTATTATCATTCATATTATTTATTATTATTTATCATCATCACCGATCCATTTTTATTACATATTCTCGATGAAAGTTTACATAAGAAGATAATAAAGTATAAGATGATCTGAAACAGAAAATAATAATAACTAACTAACAGCTTGTTAACTTCTAACAAACAAAAAATACTACTAAGACAACTAATACTATAACTATGGAGAAAAAAATTATCATCAACATTGAAGAAAAAGATAATTAATAATAATAATCATATTTATTGTATTGTAATGATTATTATTATAATGATGTAACAGTAGTAGTATGTATTAGTAGTTGACTATATATATATATTATTATAATATAACATAATGATAATAAATAATAAAAATAAAGGGTAATAATAGATAGTAGTAGTAGTAGTTGGTGCACAGGAGTCTGAGAGCGAATAATAAAAAAAAATACAATAGTAAGTAGTACTAGTAGTATTGTTGTTGTAACAAACAAGGATTTTCTACACCATCATGATCATCATCATCATCATGCATAGCGCTAATAATTATTACAATAATAATTGATATTAATAGATTATAGTGGTAGCAGCAGTAGCATTATTATTTATCTGCGAGTAACAAACAACAGCGTATTATTATTTATAATTATTTTATTAAATTATTTTTAAAATAATTTAAATAAAATAATTAATAAAATAATTTTATTAATTAATTATTTTATTTAAATGAACAACATTATTGTTGATATGACATACATTCGCCTTGCAGGTCTAGTCAAAGTTAGCATTAATTTGGCGACATTCATTTTGTTTGATTGTAGATGGACTCGGCTGTATATTCTAGAGAGCTTTACAACAGCAATTAATTTTTACACAATCATCACAAGCGTGAGCAAAAGTTTTATAACAACCCATCTGCAGAGCAGTTCTCGTAGGCTTATATCAAAAAAATGGATATAAGCTAAAAGGCCATTTGGCGGCGTGCGCGTTGTAATTTTGGACTATCTTGTGAACATGTGTGTGCCGAGGTAATAGCATGGTATATGCCGGCAAGTATATAAATCCAGATAAGACAACTCCATTTAAACGTTTTTCTTCGTCACTATGACTTACATTTATATGCATTAAAAAATAACCACTTGCTCTCTAATGAACCACTCATGTTTAGCAGTCATTATTAAACTAGTACATATATGAAATGATATATCATTAGATCAACCAATGAAAACCTGCCAACGCTGCAATGTTTATTTACAAAGAGAAATGAACCACATCCCCCATTATGTTCCATTTTGCAAGCCTGTTGGCCAATTTTAGCATTACAACAGTTGAGTCTCCGCACCTGTATGGCTGATAGATAGGTTTAGTAGTAAATATCTAAACTACGAGTTGTGGTTGCATCATGAAAGAGACAAAGTCAGCATAAAACTAGTTCACTAGACATTAAAGATGAGTGGCTCCTTGTGCAGGGAATGAATAAATAAAAACTGCGAGCAATGTTAGACAATGGCCCACCCCTCTCCCCACCCCTCTCCAAAGCTATCGAGAGTGATTTAAAAGCAGATGGTTAAAAAGGAAAATGTGTTTCTCCAATAATTGAAATATAATTGTTACCTAGGTGGCGTAACGGACAAAGGTAATAAATTGCATAAATAGTTAAAATAACTGTAATATATCAATCATTGCTGATATATGGATGGCAATAAAATATTAAACTCAGTCATAGTTGATGCTTGAATAAGGTTGACAATAAATCATATTTTATTGAGACTTGTATGTATAAAAAGAACAGACACACAATAACTTACTAACTAATAGCATTTAGTAGGGAGTAAACAACTTGATTGACAGAAAAACTGAATATTTATAACCCACAATATTGTGACTGATAACAAAATTCAGTGTTATATATTGTACCAAAAAATAACAGAAAAGTACGAGAGAAGTGTGAAATTGCAGAAAACAAAAAATTCCACGCATTAGGGCTAATAGATGGAGACAATACAACAAGAGCGCGCTATCACACACTCTCAATACCAGCAGAGTTAGAAAAACTAATCAAAAACATTTATTAGCTTTCAGGAAGCTGAAATGTTGAGAAAGTTGACAAGAAAATTATCACACTGAATGATAATTCCAGCTCGGCATACATTCATCATACGCTTGCACCATATGCGGAGATGTATAGGAGCCATATTGTAACTCTTATACAAGAGAGCTCAGTGAAACGTTAATACTTAACAACCTACACACAGACAGAGGGACTAGACAGTGAAACGCTCAACAAAGCTGAAAAAAACCGAGCTTAGAAAGCAAAAAGAGTGAAGAAAGTGAATTGTAAGAAAATATTTTACAGTTTATACAAATGTGTGTCTTTTACTGTACAAGCACACTGTAGCCTAGTAAGATTGAACAGTATATGCGATAGACTATTACATTAGAGATGCTGGTGATCGATTATTGATCAGTTAGCTATTAAGACATTGCGTCATCATTTTGTGATTGATTATCAGCGTCTCTATCAGAGACGAACCAGGAGAGGGCGCTGTCCACCACAACAGAGTTTGCAGTGTTGATATCTCTCTGTTCTTCTGACTCCTCCAACTCTACAGATGCCACTGACACTGGCTGACTCTCATTGGGGTCAGCTGCAGCCTGGATTACATAACCAATAAGTCAGCAACTCCGGCAACAATAATGAATTAACACTAAAACTGGGCTGAACAGGGAGAGGCAGAGTTTGAGGAAAAACATTACAGAATGGCACATAAACATAAAAACGTGACAGTACCATGCAAAAACTTTTGAAATTGTTTGCTCTTGTCAGTTAATTGTTGACTAGAGATAGAGTGCACAACTCCTAAATACAATTATAATACATGTTATATAACAAGCATGCACAACTCGTAGACGACAAGTCTAAGCCATAAGCCAGGTGCACATTCTATATTAAACAATGTATACAGTAGAGATGTGTGAAACAATTTGGAGGAGCTACATAAATTGACTAAAAAAAAAGCAAGAGAGACGCCTACCTCGGTGCACATATTTTGCCCCTCTACATTCTCATCACCGTAGGTAACACCGGGTACAGATGGTGACTCATTGTCAGAAGTGATGTCTACAGCCTCTTGTTTGACTGCCGCATTGTGTGCAGGCAGCGAGTCAGCTCCAGATATGGAAGCAGACGTGTAGGTGGGTGAGGAAGATAGGTATTCATTGGATGCAGACATGTCCACTGTAAACAGAGAAGTGCAACAAGTCTTGGCACCAACAACGACATTTACAATTCATATAGAATTCCGGAGCTGAGTTCAGCAATGGAGAAAAATTAATGGAAGTTTAAAATGTTTTTCTCTATAAACGTTTTTTTTCTCTATAAACGTATATTTCTGTATAAACGTATATTTCAGCAGAGATTTATATGATGTAACACGATACTTTGTCATCCAGAATGAGAAAACCAACCAAAAAGCCATGAAAAGGTTACAACTATTGTTGACTCACTTGAGAATGGTTGGGCAGACAGTGGTGGTGCCATGGTTGGTAGACCCGAGGAGTTGCCTGCCTCTGCAAGAGGACGTTCTGTGCACCCCCTCTGGTGCTTCCTCCAGTTGGAGGAGTCGGTGAATCGTTTGCTACAGTACTGGCAGGCGTGGGGTTTGATTCCTAAGTGACTCATGTAGTGTGACTCTAGTGAAGTTCTGGTCTACACAATAGTATGCAAATACAAACATATATCTCAAAATGAAGAAATCGGAGCTAAACACTACACTGATACAATTATACACATATTCTAGCAGATTTACTCGTCATAATCAAATATGTCGGCCTCCTCTACAACTGCCTCGCTTTACCTTGACCTTTACACATCAACAAATAGAGCCAGTCCAAATAGTGAAGACAAATAGTCATACAAGAATAGTAACCAAAAATTAGACGAGATAAATTGCCGGCAGACCCAAACTGGCCACACACCTAAAACAAGCTGACCTCACCCACCTAAGACAAAGCGCCAAGATACGTTAAGGTAAACCTACCACACACACACAAGACTAACAAGCCATACACACGCACACAAGACAAGCTGCCCACTTATACACAAGACAAACTGACCACATGCACACAAGACAAGCTGCCCACAGACACACAAGACAAGCTGACCACATGCACACAAGACAAGCTGCCCACACACACAAGACAAGCTGCCCACTTATACACAAGACAAACTGCCCACATACACACAAGACAAACTGCCCACATACACACAAGACAAGCTGACCACATGCACACAAGACAAGCTGCCCACACACACAAGACAAGCTGCCCACACACACAAGACAAGCTGCCCACACACACAAGACAAGCTGCCCACACACACAAGACAAGCTGCCCACACACACAAGACAAGCTGCCCACACACACACAAAACAAGCTGCCCACACACACAAGACAAGCTGCCCACACACACAAGACAAGCTGCCCACACACACAAGACAAGCTGACCACACGCACACAAGACAAGCTGACCACACACACACAAGACAAGCTGCCCACACATACCTGCAGCAGTTTAGCGCAGATGATGCAGCTGAACATATTGATCTGTTTGCCATTCTCATCGAGCACTTTCATGTAGGCAGCGGAGGAGGCCATTTGCTTGTAGTTGTTGACAGAAATAGGGAGCTCCAAGCTGCTGCCACTGTTACCACCGCTGGCAGGCTTGGAGGGAGTGAGAGTGGTGTAGGCCAGACATCTGTTTCTGTTAGTTGTCTGACAGAGTCTCTCATGGCGCAGTCTGTGAGAGTAAAATACTAGTAGAATACTACAGTACAATCTAGTAGAATACTACCGTACAATCTAGTAGAATACTACATTACAATCTAGTAGAATACTACATTACAATCTAGTAGAATACTACAATACACTCTAGTAGAATACTACAATACAATCTAGTAGAATACTACAATACTATCTAGTAGAATACTACAATAGGCATTTTCGGATCAAGAACGTTCATGCCTTGAAAAAATTGGCACGGGAAAGCGCTTCCGAATGCAATTTTGATGTTCGTTCCTGGCATAATTTCTATGCCATGAACGTTCAAAATCAAAAGTTCACTTCATCGGAGTTATCTTCTTCTTTTTTCTAGTGTCGCAGTGAATAGTAAAAGACGCATCCTGCTGAGGTGACAGCTTTTCGGTTATATATTATAAAAAAAAAGTAAATAATAATTTTGATAATTATTACCAGCTACTTATGTGTTTTACTAATTACTTTTTTTTTCATTCTTAACAATGTTTATTATCAGTTGGTGATGTTTGGCTATTTGAATAATTATTTTTTTTTACTAACTAAAGTATAATAAAATAATTAAAAAAAACTATAAGAACTTATAATAATAATATTAATGATGATATCATTCGAATACCAGTAATATTAATAATGATTATCATACATTTTTGTTATATTATAATTATTTATTACAATTTTTATTTTAATTCACCATCCTCAGTAAATGTGTCCAAAAATAATTTCAACATCAACATGCTTCAACCAAGACTTATTATTATTTATTTTATTATTATTGTTAGAAATGAAACTTGAGGCCTCATCACTCTTGTCTTGTTATTGTAACTAACGTAAAAGGGCTCATTATTTGTAAAAATATTTATTATAGGAGAACTCTACGCATTCGGATCAAGAACGTCATGGGGTGGACGACCCCCTGAACGGTAAAACCACCGTTCAGCATAGAGTTCCAAAAAACAGGTTTTGTACTCGCCGAAAAACGAAAATTTCGCCCATTTTGGCATGAACGTTCTCGATCCGAAAATGCCTATTACAATGTAGTAGAATACTACAATACACTCTAGTAGAATACTACAATACAATCTAGTAGAATACTACAATACAATCTAGTAGAATACTACAATACACTCTAGTAGAATACTACAATACAATCTAGTAGAATACTACAATACAATCTAGTAGAATACTACAATACAATCTAGTAGAATACTACATTACAATCTAGTAGAATACTACAATACAATCTAGTAGAATACTACAATACAATCTAGTAGAATACTACAATACAATCTAGTAGAATACTACAATACACTCTAGTAGAATACTACATTACAATCTAGTAGAATACTACAATACACTCTAGTAGAATACTACAATACAATCTAGTAGAATACTACAATACAATCTAGTAGAATACTACAATACAATCTAGTAGAATACTACAATACAATCTAGTAGAATACTACATTACAATCTAGTAGAATAGTACAATACAATCTAGTAGAATACTATAGCATAAATTAGTCCTTACTAAGATGCTCTATTCACGGACATATGTACACGTATAAATACCTATTAGCATTATCAGCATAAGGCTTCCGGCACTTTCTACAGCTGTATATCGGAGCGGCTGGGTCTGCAGCAGACGTGGGACTGTTAGCGGCAGAACTGCTCA
Organism: Cryptosula pallasiana; assembly: GCA_945261195.1. NCBI lineage: Eukaryota > Metazoa > Bryozoa > Gymnolaemata > Cheilostomatida > Cryptosulidae > Cryptosula > Cryptosula pallasiana. The sequence goes on along the minus strand of OX183133.1, from coordinate 14,281,409 downwards.
GCTACGGAGACAAATAAAACTATGACAGAAGCTTCTCTAGACAAAAACATTACGTGAGTGGTGATGAGTAGTGCGACTGAAGATAAAAGTGCGATCACATTTTGGCGATATTACAACAAAAATTATAACTGCAGCGATACCGTAACAGGTGAGGGTGTCACTCTCCACTGAGATACTAGTCTACTAGCAAGTATGTTCATTCAGGTGCGAGGTCGGCTATTGACAAAGCAATCGCTTTGCAGCCAATAGCATTGCAAAAGTCTTGAGTCAACCAATAGTATGCCGCCAATATCGTTAGCAACCTAGCGCTGCCAAATCTTGCCGAAACTTCAATGAGAGCCCTTGCTAATGAAATATTGCGTAATTTATTCGTTTCGGTACACGTTTTGTTGCAGTATCGCCAAAGTGTGACCAGGAACTTAAATGGAATGTGCTATCAACGCAGCTAGAAATATGAGCTAGTATTTCATAGCTAGAATAATCACCTTGCAGATTCTTTCATGCTTTGCACGATTGCTGACATGGTTGAACTCCTTGGAGCACTGTCTACAGCTGTATGTCCTGTTGGGGGTACCTCTATCGGCGCCGTTGGACTGCTAGAGAAAAGTACAATATTAGAGATACTTGCCTAGCTGCATGATAGGGTAGGCACCAACTAACATTCTCACAGTAAGAAGTACCTGATGTTTAGAGAGGTGAATATTCAACAAAAATATCTTATTGAATGTTTTATTGCAGATGGGACACTTCAATCCAGCAGAGTCACTGGCTCCCCTGCCGTCCTCTGTCTCACTTCTAGGGTTGAGGGCTTCTGCTGACGCCCCACTTGACGCTGAATGCTTCATGTCTAAACCAGGTGAGGCCTGATCAGCAGAATGAGACGACCAGCTGGAGGCATTATCTCCTGAGCCTGCAACTAATTACCATAGCAACGATATAGATAGCATAGCCTGAACACCTTCTCAACAAATATAATACCCAAGTTTTAGTGAACCCATTTATTTAAGAATCACAGTTATACATATATCGATAGGCATTTGAATGCATCATCAACAATTAGTTTAAATGAATGAACATGAGACACAATAGGTAGACGTAGGTGAAAAAGACGACCCATATTTCTGGCAAGAAGTTATCAAATGAAACAACACCAAATTTACAAAACATTATACTGTCATCTACTGTTCCGTTATGGCAAGGTTATGTCTTGTAAAATATTACTTTACCATACCAAAAAACTAGTAGTTGTGACGCTACTAGTTTTTCAATGAAACCACAGCAAAATATGAACTTTGCGCGGTTGATACATACATAGTCTGATAACTTCATTATTCACATTTTAGGTTGATAACTTTTTCTTTATTTCAATACCCAAAAAAGCAGGTAAAGTTGCAGCTCCAGCAATTTCAGATGAAAAATTCAAACTGATAGTGTTACAGAAATGTGTTGGAGCTGTCCTACCATTTAAAGAAAAAATGACACGATATAGAATGTTACTCACCCGCACCCAAAGTGCTAGATGTAAGGCTATGAAGCCTCTGAGTAGCAGAGCGTACATCTTCGTCTAAAGTGTGCGTCTTTGAATGAGCGTTCAATTCCTCCACGGATTTACACTTCCTGTCACAGGTGGAACAAGGGAAGCTAATCGGTACCTCCATTTTAGCGGGTCCAAAAGTCATAGACCTGCCCATTCCAGGTCTCACAGCCACTGTGAATCTGCTCTGTATCTCATTCACAAGATCAGTGATGCTGCAAATAAAAATAGTTAAATCTTTAACGCCGAAACTTCTGAGCGTTGTCAAATAATAACAATTAAACTTGGGCATAAATCTCACCACATGATTGTGTCCGCTATCAATATGACATTCTTGGTGCTAACAGCGGCAGCAAGCATAACATGAGCATCATCTGGAATAAGCGTCATGCTTGTAATACGTAAAGCTCCGACCGACCTGTAAAAGATGAACAATTAATAATTTCAGCTCAAATGATGCATTACATGTGAAAAAAACGGCAGGAAAAACAGTGCGTATGGTGGCTAAAAACGATTTACGTTTTGTATTTTAAACAGCCTGAACGTTCTCCAAACTGTTTAGATATTTCTAGAAAGTTTCTATTTTTTCCAAACTATCTGAACAATCTTTAGAATGTTTCATAAGACGTACAAAGCCCATTTCGACTTGCTGGTTTATTTATGGGTCGAAGTTGTTTACTATACATTGATTGTAGGAAATCTAAACCAATAAATGAAAAATTCGGTTTTTTGTTATTTTCAATATTATAAAACTATAAAAAAACTATTATTCAACTCAAATAGTTGGATTATTCATTTAAAGTTTATTAATCCTCACACCTACGTGTGTGACAAAAATTATTTATAAAATGAGGCCAACTATTTTCTGTTCGAAATCCATACTTCCTTCCAACTGTTTAGGCACTTGAAAAATAATTCAGATACTTTCAAAACAGTTCATACGATTTAAAGCCCATGTGTATAAACAATATGATAGTCACAAATTTCAATGATTTTTAGTAACATGGAGGAATTACGTTGCCAGAACATAATCTGAAAATTTCATCTCAATCAGAGGAATATTTTCATGTATTTCACTAGCTCAAAAATTGCTTTATCTATGAGTTATTGACATGGTGTGTGAAGTTACCTCCTACTGTATGGATGCCAATGATGTATTGCGCGTACTGAGCATTCACCTTGATCGGACTAGTAAAATGCTTCACAGAATTTATTAGCTAAGTGTACAGTCATTACCCAAACCATATGCACAGTCAACACCAGCAGGTGGGTTTTTGAGCTATAATTTTATTGATTATCCTAAATAAACGTATTTTTGACTATCAGCTGTATGGCAATAGACAATAACTAGTTTTGCTATAAAGTGAGAAGCTTTTTACGAATCTCTTTTCATTGAAAGCTGACGAAGAAATGGCAAATAGATACCCCTGTGACGTAACAGCTATGAAACCACAAACTAAGTATTGAAATCATCCTTGAACAGCTGTATCTTGGGAATGGTGGCTTTTTCGGCAATAAAGTTTTGCAGGTACAAAGCTAATCCTTGGTTCTATTGATGATCTGAACATCAGCTAAATCCAATATTCATCAATATTTATCCACAAGGGCTTTTGAAACAGTTCAAAGGATTTTGAGATGGTTAATAATATTTTTCATAGGGTGCATGCAGTTGGAACCTAAATTGTTTGTCCAAATTTTTTTTTCAAGTTTTCTAAATATTTTGCAAAGATTTAAGACTATTTAAATTTTTTTATAATTATTGAATGGGAAATACAGTTTTATTAGATGAAACTGTGTATCTAGCTCAGGTGATGTTAATAATTAATTGAACCTGCTAAGCCCATGTAGGGGAGCAGTTTTTCAGATAATTTACTTAACCTTTCTATTTCAATGCACGCGAAGCACCTAGAACATTTTAGAGGCTTCAGAAAGTGAAAGAGCCTAGGTCATAAGCCACAAAAAAATTCGGCTTCATTGTGATGAATGTTTCAGCATTTTCAATCTATGGTATGATAAAAATTTAGAAATAATATGGCTAATCTATGGGCAATATAAGAAAAACTATAAAACATATATTTCAATGAAAACCACTGAAAAGGTCGTCAAGTTAGTTTCATAAGATACTTCCACAATAATAACGATATAAATTAATCATATATATGAATGAATATTACTGCTATCTGGATATAAATTAATGAAGTCATTATTCACACTAGCCTAATAACTGTTACCATTTAATAATCACAATTATCATTTATGACTGTATAATAATGAATAAATAATAGATATATTCCAAAACTGTTAAACCTAAATTCAAATACTCTATTTTTTTACCGCATCCTAATGATTCTTAAAAATACCAGTTTCCAAAGATAATAAAAACCAATAATAATAACAATTAATAGTAACAATAATAATTTTTACTATTATTATAATTTCATTAATAATCTTTGGCCCACTAAACTAACTTATTTTCTTTATTAGCAGTATTACCAGTCATATTTAAATAAATTCATCGTCTGTACTCCAGCTTTATTTTTGTCTCGCAACACTCTACTACTCACCCTCTGCCTTGCTCTATTCCTGCCCTTTCCCACCCTTGCCGCACTCTACCCTATCTATATCTCTGTTTCTCTCTCCTCCCCCCCCCCCCTCATTTTGGTAAAAAGACAGCAAGATAATGTGCTGACATATTGCAGTCACTACTTCAACAACTGACTTGTAAAAGAGGTATGCAAAAATGTTGCAATATATGCATACTGGAAAAAAAATAAAGTCAACAACCATTATGAATTAATTTATTTGACACTCAAACCCTCTGATATACGCATCATATAATTTTTTGTGATTCATCTCCTCATACGTAATTATAATCTTTGATTTGAGAACAAACTACAAACTTGAACTCTGACCATACATTTAAATGGTCAACTAGAAAATACATGTCCAGCAGTTTTCAAATCTCTGCATAGGGTAATAGGCATCTATAAGCGTCGAAAACAACACAGGCATAGATTAAAGTGGGTTCCTTTCTTTCACACGTACTTGCTTCAATGCCGTTCCGGTTATGCTTTTTACTAGAATTCTCATTAGTAATGAGACCCTGCGATTTTTCCTCCTTTCTTTTAGGGTCTATATTCCAAGACTGGCGGGTCCCTTGGTGACACCATGACGCCTTTTGATGTTTTTGATAAATCTCCTAGCTTTGTTCTGGACAAGCTCAATGTCCATGGAATTGGTTGTCTCAGCTGGGTCCGACAGCAAATCGGCATACTCAAAGAATGGTTAGCAAAGACTGTTGTACGCAAATAATTTGGCAGGATCAGGAGCATCAACCATTGCGTATTTTATGCAGACTAGAATTTGTTCGCGATGGTAAATTTCTTGGATTTGTTTGCTCAACTTCGGTTTGCCTGCATTATCACACCGAACAGCGTCGACAAAACTCATGAGAGCAGAACATTTATTAAGACAAAGCATCAATATGTAAGTGTGTCCCACACTCAATTTTTCAAATATTCTTGGTACCACAAGCTGTTTGAAATTTTTTTAAAATGCTCAAAAAAGGACACACTGAATTGAAAAGGTTTAGCCAACCATTGCACAGCTACTATAGATGTAGCCTTGAAAAATTTGGTTTGAACATACATTGTAAACCGGCAATCTGCCAGTGCGCCATCCATGGGACCTCAAGGTATTAATATAACATATTGTTTCCATATACTTTTACCAACCTATTAATATACCTACTATTTATTATAGATCATTCACTTATGAAAGTATAAAAATAGATTTAGTAGTAACCATTTCCAAACAGCAACAAAAAATGCCATATCTCTCAAGCTGCGTTTACATTTGGGCGTTTTGTCTGCTAGTTTACCGACATTGTCTGTCTGCAGCAATACAAAGCTTTCAACTAGAATTTTACACTTGTCTCTTTATTGTAGTCGCTGGCATATGCGTAAGCCAATGTGAGTTGGCATTTATGCTTGCGGTAAAATTGATTGGCTCCTGCAACAAGAGAATGAGCCGATTTGGCGCAGCTCTGTGACATTGCCACAGAGGTTCGACATTGACTGACAACGACTTTTTCATGACGTTTTACCATTTACACTGGGTGTGAAACAAGTACAGTTGGCAAAAGTGCAGACAAAACGTCCAGTGTAAATGCACTTTTATACTAGAGCTAGGTACCGCCGCATTACTAGTAATGCGTCATTACACACCACTGATTTTACTTTAAGACAAAAACAGTAAGACATTAAATAATCTGTAACTAAAATAATAACTAAAACAAAGTAACCTTGGTGGACAGGAATTACTTGTCAAAATTCAAATTCTCAGAAACTATTAGTGTGAGACAAACAAACTTAACACTATTGTTACCACCAGATAGCACCCTACACCATGAAACAATTTCTAATGTCCCAAGTCTAACACTCACACTGCGAAAAAAAATTCTCTACTAACTAATTGCACTAAGAAGATACTTGGTCTCTTGAACACACGTTCATCCATGCATATCAATTACAATTTACTGACACTAATAATGCTATTAGTACTACTAGTACTAGTAGAGTAGTAGTAGCACTAGTAGTAGCTGTTACAGTATTCAGTAGACCACTAATACTGTGCAGGATTTCACTGTGGGGGTGTGAGGTGGTAGCTCGGCCTACCTGCACAACCTCCCGAACTGTAATGGCAACTGTGTCTAGTGTGCTAGCGATACAACCCTTCCACAGGTCGACTTAGTATACTGGAGAATGGTGGTCGACCATCTCAGTAACTAGTGAGCTGCCGGTTGCGTTAGCTGTTATCTCTGTAAGTATTAAGTTCGAACTTTGAAGGGCGAACTAGTGAAACTAGGTTCGGCCAGCAGAGGTTCGGCTGTCTTATTGTAGTGCTGTGCAGAGGTCGAACATTGAAGGCGAAGTTAGACAAGCTAAGTTCGGCCAGCAGAGGTTCGGCTGCCTTATTGTAGTGCTGTGCAGAGGTCGAACATTGAAGGCGAAGTTAGACAAGCTAAGTTCGGCCAGCAGAGGTCCAGACTGATCTGCCTATATATTACTACTCGAGTAATGGTGCGCAGTGAAGTTATTTGTTAGAACAAAGAAACTTCTGAGAGTGTGCAAGCTGACTCTGATTTATTGATACCAAACATCCATATTTATGTACACTGTTACGTAACAAAAGTGACAGACAAGTGAATAAACAAAAGAGGCCACACCTGGCACAATTGATTGGCCAGCGTGTGCGAATAAGATACAAGAGGTGGTACATCAGTGAATGCATGGCTAAACTCACATGGTACACATATAAGATTGCATGTTAAAGAAAAGTAAGGATGATTGTGCATAGAGTGAATTGCCCTTGAGCGCAGGCATAGAACAATACATGTAGTAAGCATAGAACTGGGTAAGTGTAAGTGTTTGTAATTATACCATAGAATGTTCGGTAAGCATAGAATGTTCAGCAAGATGGCGCCGGTCCTCTACATACTCCGTCCCATTGGCGATGGTGGCCAATAAACTGCGTCGGCGGCATCGGTAGGGTGGCTCTGCTCTGTTACTCTCTAAATGGTCGGGTTAGCTCTTTCTCTGTAGTCGACGTAATACCGATCTCTTCTGCCAGATGTTGTACTACCCGTGCCATGTCTTGTAGTTGTTGTTGTAGCGGATCGTCCAGTTGTTCTACGCTTCTGCTGGGTAGTGAACTCCTCCGTAATTGATGGCAAACTGAACGTTGGCGGCTCCTGCCTCTATCTATATTTTGATTGGCAGTTGCCACCACGTGTTCTCCTAGTGCCGCCCCCCACGTGGTATTATTTTGATGACGTGGGGTGGCGGTTTCGTCGCTAGATTTTCTGGCGGGTATCTGTTTACTACCTTGGGGAGTTGTGTGCTCTTGCTCATTGCTTTCCTCTCGCCCCTCTTGTGGGTAACTCGTCTCTCGTTTCTGTAGATCTCTTTGTTTCCGTTTTCTTTGTACAACCGTCCAGCCGATTTCGGCCGGGTTTTCTCCTGGTGTGCTCACTGGAGTGGGAGCTAGGGTTTGTGGGGTTGCCCTAGGGCTTCTTCCTGCTCCAGTGGGTGGTTCCTTGGGTGACTGTAGCTCTCCTATGGCTGTATAGCAGTGGTAGTCAGCCAACCTTTTTGGCTGGTGTCTCTCTCTCCTGGGTCGATCTAGAGGTGATGTGGGCGCCCTGTTTTGGCTCAGAGTTGGCCAGTCCTCCTCGTTGAGGGGAGGGGGCCTCTGAGGGCTGGGTGTCCTTTGGGTGACCTCCAGGGGTGGATCGTCCTGTCTCTCTACTCTCTCTCTTATGCTTTCTGCTGGTTCCGGCCTTCGCGGTGGGCTATGGCCGACCGTAGGTGAAGGCGGAGGTGTTGGTACAGGGGTGCGGGGTGGCCCGCCTCCCTGTAGGAGGTTCCTGGGCTCGTGGGTGTGTGGTGGTGTTGGTGACTCTCTGACGAGAGGCGACCTATCTCGTGGGGGTGACGGTAATGGTTCCATTGGTTCGATCGGTGGCTCTCCGTCTCGTGGAGGAGACGGTAATGGTAGTGGCAATAGTTCCATTGGTTCGACTGGTGTTGGGCGTGCCTTGGGAGGTCGTCCTCTTCTCGCCCCCTTCATGTTGGGCTGGAGGGCCGGCTCCCGACAGGGCGGAGCTCGGCCGACTGGTTCTTGACATGTCCTGTAGTGACGTAGTCGCATTCCGTTTTGTATTGACCACTGCCCATTTCTTTCCACTTTGTAAGTGTGGTTCGGAAATGCTTCCGTCACTTGGTATGGGCCCACAAACCGGGGTTGCAGCTTCGGATTACTGCCTTTCACTCTCCGCTTATTCTCAAGTACGACGAGTTCTCCCTTCTGGAACACAGAGGGTTCCTCGTCGTCCTGGCTCCTTGTCTCCTGTTGCTGATGCCTGAGGTACTCGTGCGCCTTCTGAAGGTTCTCCTGTACTGTCACGGCGTGCTCCATGATGTTGCGAGGGTCCAGGGTAGGGGGCGTACCCGTTAGTTGGTCAGGAAGGCGGACCTCCCGTCCCATTACTAACATGTTGGGCGTTTCCCCTGTTGCTGAGTGGGGGGTGCTGCGACAGGCCCGCATGATTTGCGGCAGCAGACTGTCCCACTCGTCCTGGCCTTTCGTCAATATCAGTGTCCGGAGTGCGTCTCCCAGCGTCCGATTCTGACGCTCCACCATCCCGTTCCCTTGCGGGTGATAGGGGGTGGTCCTTGTCTTTTTGATGCCCCACAGGCTACACAGCTCTTCTAACAGCACGGACTCAAACTGAGCCCCTTGGTCGGAGTGTAGCTGTTCGGGCAGGCCCCAGTAGGCAAACACTCTTTCGTCCAGCGCGACGGCGACCGTAGGTGCTGTGGCATCAGGCAGAGCTATCGCATCCTGCCAACGGGTGAAGTGGTCGGTGAGGACCAACGCCCAGCGGTTCTTCCTTTTTGTCAAGGGCAGGGGGCCGACCAGGTCGACCGCCAGCTTCTGAAAAGGTCGTCCCGCGTACATCCTTTGTCGGTGAGGGTTCTCTGCCTTCTTCCCATTCTTGGCGACTTGGCATACCTCACAGTCCTTGATTAGTCTCCTGACCAGGGGGGATATGCCCGGCCAGTACCAATCCATCAGGATGCGCTGTCTCGTCCGATGAATCCCTGCATGGATCATCCTGTGTGTCTCCCAGACGACCTGTGTCCTCCTACTTGGTGGGCAGACTACACATTGCTTTGATCTGGAAGGGTGGTGCAGCGTGATGACGAGCACCCCGTCAGGGCGGATCTTCATCGCCTCCTTCCGATCATACAGTGTCTTCAACTCGACACTCCCTTCGGCCAATTCTCTCTCTGTGACGCTTCCCGGTCGTCTCAGCTCGGCATAAATCCGGCCTACCGCATCCTGCCCGTCCCTTTGCTCTTGAGCTAAGGTTTGGGTGGAGTGTACCGGGTTTGTCACGGTGAGGTTGACCCGCTCCTCCTTCTCTCCTTTCTCTGTAGACTCCCTCTTCATCATCTCTCCCGGCCGTCTCGGCTCGGCGTAAGTCCGGCCTACTGCATCCCGTCCCTTCGGCTGGGCCGAATCCTGGGGGGGATGTACCGGGTTCAATGTGTTGAGGTCGTCTCTTGCCTCTCTCTGAGATCTCTGTCCAGCCTCTTGCTGCAGTTCCACATGGGAAGGTCCTCCATCTCTTTGCTCGATGGAGCCGCACTGCCTGCAGTCCGTGCAGGGTCCCTGTCGGCTGAGCCCATCAGCGTTACCAGGGTGAGTTCCAGCTCTGTGCTCGAGCTTATAACGAAACTCAGCCAAGATCTCCAGCCATCGAGCTATCTGGTTCGATGGTTCCTTCCGTCTGCACAGCCAGCGGAGGGATGCGTGGTCCGTCCGGAGTTTGAATTCCCGCCCATAGAGGTAGGGGCGGAAATGTTTTACTGCCTTGATGACAGCAACCAGCTCCTTCCGGGTGACGCAGTAGTTCCTCTCCGCTGGTGCCAGTGTCTTGCTGAAGTATGCAATGACGCGTTCCTTGCCTTCTTGTATTTGGGAGAGCACAGCGCCGACTCCTACCGCACTGGCGTCAGTGTCCAGTATATACGGTAAGTTGGGGTCGGGGTACCCGAGTACCGGGGCTTGGGTGAGTCTGGCCTTGAGCTGGTCAAAGGCTGTCTGCTCCACCGGTCCCCACTTCCATGGTGTCTCCTTGCCCGTCATCACGGTGAGAGGTTTAGCAATAGTGGCGTAGTCGGGGAGGTACTGGCGGTAGTACCCGGCCGTTCCTAAGAACGCCTGCAGCCCCTTTACGTCCGTCGGTGCTTCCCATCTCTTGACTGCCTCAACCTTTCCTGGGTCGGTAGCCACTCCCTTTGCGCTCACCACGTGTCCGAGATACTTGACCTCTTCTTGTAGCAGCTCGCATTTGGAGGGCTTTACCTTCAGGTTTGCCTGGTGGAGTCGTCCCAGCACTTCTCCGAGCCTCTGTAAGTGCGTCTGAAAGTCGGGCGCGATGATGATCACATCATCTAAGTACAAGAGCAGTGTCTTCCAGTGAAGACCTTTGAGGACCTTTTCCATGAGCCTCTGAAAGGTGGCGGGGGCTGACGTCAACCCGAAGGGCAGCACCTTCCATTTCCACAGGCCGCTTCTTGTGGTGAAGGCCGACTTGTCACTGGCGTCTTGGTCCAGGGGTACCTGCCAGTATCCACTAGTGAGATCCAACGTAGTGAAGTACTTACTTACGGCCAGGGCGTCCAGCGATTCATCGATTCTGGGGATGGGGTAGGCGTCCTGCTTAGTTATGTCATTCAGCCTCCGGTAATCCACACAGAATCTCCACGTGTCGTCCTTCTTCCTCACCAGTACCACAGGGGAGCTCCAAGCTCCGTCGGCCGGCTCGATTAGATCCTTTTCCAAAAGGTCCTTGATCTGACGTTCCGCCTCTGCTTCCTTCTCTGGTCCCAGACGGTGTGGTGGGCACCGGATGGGCCGAGCCCCTTCTACCGTGGGGATCGAGTGTTCTGCCAGCGTTGTCCGGCCCAGGTCCCCGCTGTGGCTACTAAATACCGTCTGGTATTCGATCAGCAGCTCCTTTACCTGCTGCTCCTGCCATGGGTCCTGGCACCCTCTCTTGGCTTGCTGGAAGAGGTCGTGCAGATGGGGGGGCAACTCTCTTCCTCCCGTCTTGCTCCTCTGTTGTCCGTCTGGTTTTGTCAGCTCTTGGACGCCACCCTCTTCTACTCCCGTAAAGGTACCAATAACCTCTCCTGCGGGTAGCCTTAGGGTGTCCTGCGTCGGGTTCAGACATCTAACCAGCACGTGTCCTTGAGCGTCAGGCCTGTTGACGCTGGTGGCGATGGGTATCCCACCCTGGATGCTTTCAATCACTCCCTGGGGGAACGTATCCCTGGAGCTCAAGTGACATGGAATAGTCACTTCTGTCTGTGGTGGAAGCTGGGTGTCCTGTCGGACTTGTACCTTGGACACGAGATTTCTCCCGTGGCGGTCGGTACAGGCCAGCTCCTTTCCTTGTATCACCAGCACTGGACGGTCGAATCCCATCTGGCATCCTTGGCTTGTCAGGAAGGGCATCCCTAGGATAACGTCTTCGTTGACCTGACTGACTACAAAGGTCTCTTCAAACTTGACGTGCCGTATCCTTCCCTTCAGTGCGAGCAAGCCGTAGAACGGAAGTCTAGTACCGTCGGCCATGATCCCATGGGAATCGTAGTGCTGCAGGTTGCGCTGTAAGTGGCTCGGTAACCGATCAAAGACTCGCTTGGACAACAGGTTAGTGTTGCAGCCTGTGTCTATGAGGTGTGTTACCGCCTCTCCTTCTACCCTTCCAGGTAGGTAGTAACTCGAGCGATATGGTCGCTCGATCTGGTTGCTCTGAAGTGTCACAGGTTTTGGAATGAACTCTTCCTTCTCCAGTGGGGGCGTTTGGGTCTGCCTGTCCTTCTTCCTGGGCCTTGGTTCCTGCTGCTCAAGAGTCCCGTCGCCGTCCGTTTCTTCCGCCACTGAGCTGTCGAGTGCCGACAGGCTGGCAAAACGGTTGTGTAGGGCGATAGGGGGACTAGTCAGGAGGTCCAGGTGAGGAGTTGCTCGACGTACTGTAGCCGGTCCACTGGAGGGCGCCTGTGTCCTTTCCTTCTGAGGTGTCGTTGCCCGTGTGCAGCCAGCGGGTCTCCCTACTGCTGCGGGCGGTAGTCGTTTCCCTGGCGGCTAGACCAAGGGACGGTTCTACACGCCTTCCGGGTATGACCTACTTGTTGGCATCCCCAACATCTCTTTGGAGGCTCCGCCTTCGTCTCCGCCTTTAGACTGGCAATCTCTTTGCTCAGTCCCTCTACGGTCCGAAGTAGCTGTGCCAAAGGGTCCTGTACCTCTTGGTGTCGAGCCGTCTCTCTCTGTGGTTCTCTTTCTTCTTCCAGGAGGTCGGCCTCCACTGTCCGAATGTGAGGTCCTCCTAATGGTTGGTGAGGTACCTGCAGGAACTCATTCCCTGCCAGGATTGCTTCCTCCAGACTCTGAGGGCGTACCGCCAGCAAGTGTCGTTGTAGGTACGTGTGCCCTAGAGTACTGTGGAACGTCTGCATCACCAGCTCATCCCTGTTTTGTCGCGGCAGAGTGCTGTGGGCTGCCTTAATGAGGTGTTCGACCGTGAGTGCATGGTCTCTGAGGCTGTCTCTGGGGTTCCGTCGGTAGCTTAGCAGCTTTGCTTGAGCTTCCGAACGGGTCATGCCAAAGGTCGCCCGCAGTGTCCGTGTCACCTCCTCAGTGGTCTCGCCTCGACCGCACCATTCTGCTTTGCCTGTTAAGGCTTGGCGTAGGTGGATGATTGTCTCCTCTGCCTGCCAATGGTTAGCGTCGGCCACCTCCTGAAACCGTTGCAAGAAATAGTCCACATCTCCTGTACCATCATACTGTGGTACTCTAAACTTATCGCGTGTGGTCGCTATTGTCATGCGGTCTAGGATGTTGGTGAGCGTCCCCATCATCTGCAGGCTGGAAGGATCCCTATCGATACTCAGCGCTCTTCTCCTTTGTGCCATCTTTCCTCGGGAGCTGATTCCAGTGGGTGTCTGTCAATCCCACTGCTGCCACCAATGTGCAGGATTTCACTGTGGGGGTGTGAGGTGGTAGCTCGGCCTACCTGCACAACCTCCCGAACTGTAATGGCAACTGTGTCTAGTGTGCTAGCGATACAACCCTTCCACAGGTCGACTTAGTATACTGGAGAATGGTGGTCGACCATCTCAGTAACTAGTGAGCTGCCGGTTGCGTTAGCTGTTATCTCTGTAAGTATTAAGTTCGAACTTTGAAGGGCGAACTAGTGAAACTAGGTTCGGCCAGCAGAGGTTCGGCTGTCTTATTGTAGTGCTGTGCAGAGGTCGAACATTGAAGGCGAAGTTAGACAAGCTAAGTTCGGCCAGCAGAGGTTCGGCTGCCTTATTGTAGTGCTGTGCAGAGGTCGAACATTGAAGGCGAAGTTAGACAAGCTAAGTTCGGCCAGCAGAGGTCCAGACTGATCTGCCTATATATTACTACTCGAGTAATGGTGCGCAGTGAAGTTATTTGTTAGAACAAAGAAACTTCTGAGAGTGTGCAAGCTGACTCTGATTTATTGATACCAAACATCCATATTTATGTACACTGTTACGTAACAAAAGTGACAGACAAGTGAATAAACAAAAGAGGCCACACCTGGCACAATTGATTGGCCAGCGTGTGCGAATAAGATACAAGAGGTGGTACATCAGTGAATGCATGGCTAAACTCACATGGTACACATATAAGATTGCATGTTAAAGAAAAGTGAGGATGATTGTGCATAGAGTGAATTGCCCTTGAGCGCAGGCATAGAACAATACATGTAGTAAGCATAGAACTGGGTAAGTGTAAGTGTTCGTAATTATACCATAGAATGTTCGGTAAGCATAGAATGTTCAGCAAGATGGCGCCGGTCCTTTACAATACTACTACCTACCACTACAAGTACAACAACAACTACTACTCAACTGCTACAACTACTTATTTTTCAACTGCTCCAAAATAATAATAAATAATTCTACTACTACAGTAATTTTTTTAAATAACAGTTGATGAAAAAATAACGAAGTAGTTATATATTTTTTCATTATTATTATTATCACTTGTTGTTTGCAGTGACAACATTATTATTATTATTATTATTTGCCATAGAGAACAACAAGACAGTCAGTCAGTCATCACAGTCACTGCAATAAGTGACTGAGTCACTTCAGTGATGAGTGACTCACCCACTCACTTCAGTCAGTGATGACAGTCATCATCAGTCATCAGATCAGTGACGCAAAATAATAAGTTACATGCTAAACTATTTCAAGGCTACAAAAATTACTTGTAGTAGCACAGCAGTCTTATCTTTCAAAATACAAGAATAACAGCAATATTAGAACTTAGTGCTTGTATACTTCTTCTATTTCTTTATTTATTATTATTAATAATAATTATAATTATTATTATTTATGTTTCTTTCACTCTCATCATCATGGCCAACGCTCACACACCCTTAGTTCTAGAATGAGTTCGTTGAGTGGCAGTGAAGTCCGCAATACATTGAGAAATTTATTTGAGATCTCAATTAATGTATTTTAGCGAGTTTCTGTTTTATGAAAGAAAAAGAGCATTGACGTCTCACTAAAACTGCGTGATGGTTATACGCCAATTATATACGGATCTATGTGATTGCATCAAGTTTGCAAAGCATGCGTCTGCGTATGATTGCGGTTAGTAGTCGCTAGCTATCAATGAACTTCATCCATTCAGCAAGTTGAACAAAAATTTGTTACGCAACTACAATTTTTGTCGCGAACAACTGGCTTTACAATGATAACAATTCTCTTGTTGTGGTTATCGTTATTAATTATTATTACTCATTTATTATTATTATAATAATAAATAATAATAATTTTTTTTAGTATTAATTAATAATTAATAACCTACTACTACTACTACTCTACTGAATGAATAACCTGTTTTTCCAGAGCATTTTCACCCCGGCATCCTCTGAGGCTGCAGATGTAACGTGTAACTCTCAGTCATCAATGGATGTCTCGCAGGATGGAGTTGCAAAATTTATAATAAGTCTTAAGCGAAGAAGAATGAAAGGCTCCTGGTCCACCAACTCAACTGTCCAGACAAATTGAGAAAAGAAGAATTAATTAAGTCTGACATTGATTGATTGAATAAATTGACTTCAATTCTTATACTACTAACAAAATATTTCATTACCCTTTATATTGATACCGGTACGTTGCCATCAATTTGGCAAACCGTAAATAAATGTTGTTCCGGTATTATAATTATTTAAGAAGAAAGGTTCCAGATCAACATTGTGTAATTACAAACCCGTATCCCTAACTTGCATTTGTTGCAAAATGTTGGAGAGAATAGTTGCTGGTCAGCTAACTACCCATCATGGTCTATCTAAAAACTTTCATTGATAACAGGCAGCATGTTTTCAGAAGAAGGATTTCTTGTACAACTCAGCTTGTAACAGTTTTGCGTGGCATCATGAGTTATATCAACAAAAATCAAATAGTTCACGCAGCGGTCTTAGATTTTTCCAAAGCCTTTGACAAAGTTGACCATAACTTACTCATTAAGAAGATGCTAGCTTACCTCTTTTATCCGGTGATTGTACGTTGGACACATGGCTTCCTAACAGATAGGACGCAGAGAGTGGCTATACAGGGACATCATTCAAAGCTTCCGCCAGTTATATCGGGAGTGCCTCAGGGATCTGTCCTTGGTCCGCTGCTGTTCCTGGTATTCATTAATGATATAGGTAACTCTTTAGACTCCTCTATTAGGCTATTCACTGATGATACACTGACATACATGGTGGTGAACAGCCCGGAAGATCATGGTAAATTCTAGCAAAATCTCAACAATTTGTCAAACTGGGCTAAACAAAACCATATGCCATTCAATGTCGCTAAGTGTCAAACTGTAGCTCTTAGTAAAAACCTAATGTCGAGGCAACATATACATTGGACAACACACCATTAATCCAAGTTTCAGAGTTTAAATATCTGGGTGTCAATATATGCAATGATTTCCACTGGGATTCACACATAGACATGGTGACCAGTAAGGCCTCCCAAAAATTGGGAATGGCCAAGAGAGCCCTCCATGACCCTCCTATGAAAGTGAGACTTGTGGTATACCACTCCTTTTGTCTGCCAGTCCTGGGCTATGCTCCGGAGGCTTGGGATCTCCGCTTGGTAAATCATGTGGAATAGTTGAAGAAAGTGCAGAGGTAGGCCATCCGATTTGTATGTGGCCTAAGAAGAGGCGTTAGTGTCACTAAGGCTAGGGTGGCTCTCGGATTGCCCTCATTAGAAAAGAGATGGAAGAATGCCCGTCACAAATTGTTTAGCAAAGTTGTCGGCGACAAACATTATTCTTTTCTTAGGGCTGAATTTGAAAATCACCAGAATTCTTCCCAATCCAATTATCGTACTAGATCAGTGGTTAGGTCAGTGCCTCCGGTGCAAGTTTCCAATACAAGTTTCATGCACCAAGGCTTTTTCTGTTGCACTTCCAGAGAGTTGAGAGCTCAGCCCAAACGATAGTGATGCTTGCTTCAAGCTTTTCTTCGTTCTTTTACGATTTCAGTTTTGATAACTAACCTGACGTCTCCCCCTTCCCCACACTCAGGGGTGTAGGAGATCTAAACAAACAAACAACATTATTATTTTATTTAATTATTATTATTACTCGTAGTAGTAAAGTAGAATTACTTTACCAACTGCTATATTTAATTATTTTTATTTACTATTATAGTTATTATTAGATTAATTATTATGAATGATAATAATAATAATAATCAACAATAATATTGATTTTAAGTTTTTCACAGCCTTTCAGCTGGTATCATCACCATTCATCAATCATTGGTATTCGGTCAGAACCCGTAACAACCTGGGACATCTATGGTGGCTCAGAGCGTTTTGTGTTTTTCGTTTTAAAACGTCTGAACGATTTACAAACCGTTCAAACGCTTTTGAAATAGTCTGGGGTTTTGCAAATCTTCTAAACGCTTTTTGAAATTTGTGGGCTTTGAAAATCCGAGCCGATTTGCTGGTTTGCTCTATTAATCATAGATCTACAGTCCGTTTATGATTGATAATGTTTTTACTAAACACCAAAAAGTTGAATTTTTTTAAATAAATAAAACATTGTTTTTATTTATTAAATATTCTTTGTTTTATATTATATAAAATAATATATACAACCTAATTATAATGGTACAATATTAATTTTAGAGATCATATTCTATTGATCTATGTCTATGTTGATAAAGTTGTATAGAGGCTATAAATAAGATAATGACGATCGCTTTTGGTTCAAAGCCATGTGCTTTGCAAACTTTTCCAATTATTTCAAAATAGTTGAGATCATTTTAAAACAGTTCAGCCTATTTCAAAATAGTTCATACGGTTTGTAAATAGTTCATACTCTTTCTAAAGCGTTCATACGGTCTTCAATTTTCTAAATCATTTCTGAATCGTCTGCATTATTTGTAAAACAACTATATGGTTTGCAAAATTTACGATTGTTAGACAGGAAATACAGTTTTATAGCATGAATCCCGCAACTGCTAAGGCCGACGATTTATTTATTACAACCAACAAGCCCGTTTTTAAACCTAGTTTCCTTGGCTATTTTACTACAATTACCCAGTTATTTTCAATTTAAAAGACGCTTTGCAAACCGTCTAGACTATTTCAAATCAGTTCATACGCTTTGAAAACGTCTACCGTTATGAGCCACCATAGATATCCAATACCCGCTGACCCTAGCAGAGCAAAGAATTTAACTCTGTTATCTATTTCTTTCTTGCTGATACCCAGCATACCCAAGTTGTTGTTGTTGTTGTTATCCCATAGCCCACAGTGCTCCGTCCTACAACAACTTGTAAGATATTCTTCAAGGAGGTCTGCCCCAATCTTTGAACTTCTCTTCCTAGATCTTGATATTTTCCTATTTTCTGGATCTCTGTTTCCTTCTGGTTGATCCTTGCATCTCCAGGTACTGTTTATGATCCATGTGGGTTTTAGTTCCTTATTATCAGTCACTACAGTGTCTGGTATGCATGCCTGTACTAGGTGATCAGTCTATATTGTAAAATCCCACAGTTACTTTGGCTTTTACATTTTCAGTCACTGTCCCAGCAACATGATCGTACCAGTTCTCTGTGTTGTTCAGTTCATACCTTTTGCATAGTTTCCAGTGGACCATTTGTGCAACCTGATCATGTCTTTTCTGATATTCATTCTGTGAAAGTTTACTGCACTGACTCAATATGTAGAATATTGTTTCATCTCTTTCATTGCACATCCTGCATAAAGCTGTTCCTGACTGGTTTTTGTTTTTAACTGTTTTCATTTTTTCATCAATTCATTCCATAACCTCTTGTACGTTTGCTCTTGTCATTGTCAACCTTCTGCTATTTTAGTGTATTGACCATGCAGTTTTTTATCCATCTTTTCCTTCATTATTCAAGTATGCATTCTTGCTTCCGTCCTTCATCATCTGCAGTAAAACCTGTTGTAGCCCTTTTCTTCACACTCACTATAATCTGACAGTCTGAATTTTTCATTCCTGATAGTCCCCTCTGCTGACTTCAATCCTCACCCTCCCTCAATCCTCAGTAAGTACACTCTGACTACATTAGCTTTTGGGTGTAAAGCCCTGTAGATATTCATGACTTTTCTAGTTTTCCGTCTATACACTTCAGCTCATCGTTGGTCCAATCAAGAAGCCCTCCAGAGTATCTGAGTATAGCAACTTCAAATGTGTTTATAGCTTTGATTGTTTTGCCTCCTTTCAACTTTGCTTCAATCACTAGTTTCAAGCTCCTCTTGTATTCTTTTTGGATCACCTCTTTCATCTCGTTCATTTTAATCTTATCTGCTTTCAACAATCCCAAATACTGGTAGTTCTTACAATAATAATTAGCAGTAATATTATTTATTAATTAATAATAAATAGATAATATTGTTATCATTTATGAATGATTATTGTTATTATTACTTACATTTTTGGTACTTTCCAGACGGTAATAGCATCATGGCACTTTGTCCGTATGTCGGTCCAGATCATCGACAGGATCCTCACGTAGAGCTTCAAGCTCTTTCTCAGACAGCCACGAGTAGTCCTTCCAAGAACCTGCATTCAGTAATGAGATTGTTCTACAGTTTAGCAGTGCTCATCAGGAAGTTGTTTTGGTGAAACTTGGTCTTACAGTGGGAATCATGTATTGTTGTTGGTGGTGTATGGAGTAGCCAATTGGGTATGCAATGAGGAGTGATGTTGTCACTGATACTGGTTCATCGAAGTGCATTGCATAGACTAGTCCAAGCCCTCAATTTACTCATCTAGACTCTAGATTGTCCCACTATCAAGGTCTTTAATGAGTCGCGTAGTGCTGGTGATGTAGTCAGTGCGTTTGATCTTATGTACCATACTTGTCTGTTCTCTGAACAGCTTCAAGTGATGTTTTCTGTGTAGAAGTCAAGCTGGAATCTCACACCGTACATGAGTACTCCACCATTTGTCTCATTGCTGTCTGTTGTATGCTTTGCCTGCCAGGTGGGGGAGAGTTAGTGGTATAGTTCATTGTGTGTACCCAAGTCTTCTAGCTGGTTTACCAAAGATAGAAGATGTATTTCGATTCCACTGTTGGCTGCTTTCTATTTTGACTCCAAATTATTTTACAGTGTTCGTCTTCTCTATATTTACCTCGTATAGACTGTGGGTGTTGTCAGCCCCTCTTTATCGTTTTCTAGAGAGCTTCACATGCTCACATTTCTTTGGATTAACCTTCATGTTCCATTGTTATTCAGTGAGTGTAACATGTGACCTGACTGCATCTGGTAGGTCGTTGATGTATATCAGGAACAAAATGGGCCTGAATACAGATCGTTGATGATGGTGGTAATTATTATTTAATATAATAATTATTAATAATAATAATTTATCATTCATAACAATAATAATAATTTATTAATTTTTATTTATTATTTATAAGATTTGTTATAAAGTTCTTTGTGAATTGAGTATTAATTAACAACAGTATTAAAAACTAACACTAGCATTAGAATTAATAATATTTTATATATATATATATTAATACAATTGATTTATATATTTGAGTTTATTAAACAGTTAAAGTTATGATGTGATTATGATTAAAATAATTATTATAATGGTAATGATATTAAATATTGTTATATGATGATAATAATGGTTATTATTATATTAATTATAACTGTTACTCGGGACAAAGCATGCATTTTCACTTTTTGAAGTAAAATTTCTTATAGAAAGTATAGGTTTCTTATTTAGCTTAAAGTTTTGGTTTAGGGGTGGTCTGACATCGAAAAGCTAACACAACCATCAGATTCTCCAGTGTTTTTTGTGTGCTGACCACAAATTTTAAGTCAATCCCTCCATCACGAGCAATGTGGCAGCTTGTTTTGTACACCAGTGTTTGATAGGTGGCTAAAAACATTCTTATGTGTTGGGCTTATATCGTGATGTCCTTGAAACTGTGTACTACTAAAAGTTCTGTTTTTAGCCAATCAGCATTTAGCTACTTGGCCGTGATTGGTTACATTTCCGAAGGGCAGTGTAATAATGCTACTACTAGTAGTATTACTAACCAGATAATCCAATGAAACTGTTATTGTAGATAGAGTTCATGCCGATAGAGTTCGATGAACTCTATCAAAGTATTAGGGCTTTAATTACTACTTGCAATCCTTCAATCGCATCTATGAGTAATGAATAGTTAATTATTTTCAATTACACAACACTATGTTGACAAGGCGTTTTTGAAGTGCGACCAATCACGGCCCAGTAGCTAAATGCTCATTGGCTAATAACAGAAATTTTAGGATTACTCAGGTTTCAAGGATATCACGATATCACCTGAACAAATAAGAATGTTTTTCAGCCAGCTATCAAACACTGTTGTACAAAACAAGCTGCCACATCACTTGTGACGGAGGGATTGACTTAAAATTTGCGGTGGGTATACGAAAAACAGAAACTGATGACTGTGTTAGCTTTTCGATGTCAGACCACCCCCAACTCAAACCTTTAAAATGTTATTTGTATACTGCCCTGTGTTAAACCACGCAATTGACATAATTTGTAAAATATAAGCATTTTAGTAATGTCCCTCAATATTGTCCAAACTTACCTCGATATTGGGATGAGTTTGTACATCATCGACTACGTATGACCAACAGTGTCTTTGTCCAAATTAAACTTTTTTTCATAAATTGTCTTTATTAGTAGCAAGCTTCAATATTTGAATAAAGCAAAGATGCTGACACAACGCTGAAAAGTTCAATATGAATGTGCATGTATTTAGATCTGCCGTAAGTAATCACGTTATTGATATATCATTCTCAGCTTACATCTGGTTAAATTTATAAGCTTGCAAAAAGGCCAACAAACTTAACTCGCTGCACCAATCAGTTGCTCAGTTTTTCCCATTGTTATGGGTAGTTTAAAAAGTAGGAGAAACTGATTCACTTCAATAACACTTGTGTCTGATTTTTCTGGTTTACAAAGACACATCTAATATGTTATTTTGTAAAAGTCTATCTGCCATTCTCTCGCACATTAACTGTAACGTTGTTTTTTGTTTTGTACCCAAACAGATAAAACTTTCCTTGTTCTATAATAAGGTATTCTAGCTCTGGCTCTTCCTTGCCTTCAACCACTGCGTCTGAGTCAAGCTCAATTTTGTGTGCCAACTCATTGTCGTCCACTTCATCTCCATTTTTTCTACAATCAACAACTTTTCTTTCTTTGCTTTGGGATTACTACTAGTACTTTTTTGATTTGCATACATTCACTCGCAAGAGAAGCCTTCACATAACAGAGAGGTTTTGCTACAGTATTTACTATATAATTTAACTCAGCTAGTTCCTAGTTTCTTCAATTACATTCTAGAAAGCTTCTTTGTAACGGCTCGGTTTTTTTTTACTAGTACCTATCACTATCAGCATTTTTTTTAAAAGCGCAATTGGAAAATGTGATAATACTGTTTGGCTTCTGATGATGCGATATCAAAACAGATAATAAATAATGCCGTGTGGAATTTTGCCCTGTCCAAATTTGCCCTACCAATACATTTCTTAGAAAAAAATTTTACTATTCAATGCGATGCGTATTTCACTTTAACCCAATAGAGTTTTGCAGTACACTCTTGACCATATCTATGCACAAATGACATGTTTCTTTGTTGCTTGAAAGTGAGTCATAATTTCCAAAATAACCATTGTGGGCCATAAACCCGTAAGTGAAAAAACTAGGTTATGAGATTATAATGGTAAATAGCTGGCATACCAACTGAACTGTTGCATAGACAAAGAGATGGGTCATATTTTGTTGTAGACCTGTAACTATGGCTGACGAAAAATTTCATCAAATATGTGCAGTATCGCCAAAATTGTACCGGTCCTAACTTGCCCTGCTCTCTTCTATGTGGTAATAACAATGATAATGATAAAAAATGAAATGTATAAAAAAAATAATCAATGATGTTATTTGTAGTCAGAGTAGTAATTATATGATGGCCATCTTTATCTGATAATTATTATCCAATCGATTCTTCTTGATTTGTAGTTTTATTATTTATGTGTTATTTTTTAGACTCATTACAATGACTCAATGACTCAGTTGTTTTCATAATCATACTGTGAGATTGTAAATTGTGCTCTTAGAAAAAAATAATTATTGTCTGGTGTAATAGTGTATCTCATCATTGCGTTAACTATCAACCTATCTCATTATTATTGGTATTCGAAGTTTAACTAATTATGATTAGGAAGCAAGGCAATACCTACTGATACTGCTATAAACGATAAAATACTCAGCTTGCGGAACATGTTTTGAATCTTGGAATGAATGTAGTAGTAGGAGGCAAGATTTGCACCAATTTCGACCATATAAATTAACGCAGACCTGAATGAGCGTAGAAACCTAGAATAGCTACGCTAGAAAGTAAATTATTTCAACATTAATTCCATGAAATGTCTGTGTTGATTACCAACAGCGTGTATAATATTTATTTTGATGTTCTTTACAAAAAGTTGTCTGCTTATGGAAATAGGATTTCTGACATTCCTGAAATAAATTTCGAAACCTTAGTTCATATGTTGAAGACCGTAGAATAAACATCATTGCATAGTCGACACTAATTTCAGATGTGTCCACTGTCCTTTCTGGATGTGTCTCCGTTTAATTTAAATTCCGGTGTTAGTAACTAAATCAAGGGGTAATAGTTTTGTCCCATAAGAGGCCCCGCAATCCCATAAGCTGTTAAGTGAAAGCTTATGGGACTGCTGTGTGCTATATTTTCTTTACTTCAGCTAATTTTTGTGCTCAAAACGATTCCTAAGCATAACTTGTGCTGTAGAGTGATGTCTGAAGATAGTGGTAGAAGAGCTGCCCATTCAGGTGCCACTTCATCTGAGACTGAAGACCTTCTTCGTCCTCCCAAGAAGCCATGCCGATCCTGCGTAGATTTCAAAACATGGATGAAAGAAAAGTCGAAAGAGACTGGTTCAAAATCAAAATTACCTCAAACAGTGTGTATCCACAAATCAAATAATTGTTCTTACAAAGACTTAATCTGCAGTTGTTAGGGCGTTAAAAATACGCCCAAAGTTTTTTATTTTCATTTCTTATGCCATTATTTTCTCAGCATCCTGAAACACTGATGGATCCTCCTTTTCTTATCTAGGATAGTGCAGCGGAAAAAAGGGAAATAGTAAGACATGATTGTCCGCTAGATCTCAATGAACTCGGGCGAAGCACCTGGGGATTGTTACACACTATGGCTGCCAACTATCCTGAAAAGCCAACTGTTGAAGATCAAAATCGAGTAAAAAGTTTTATATCAAGTTTTTCCTACTTGTATCCTTGTGAGATGTGTTCCTATGACTTTAGGAAGAGGTGAGTGTTGTAAGTCTGTAGGTTTATAGCTATGTGCATGCCCCTTTTTTCGTCTGATTTCCACCCTTTTCAAAAATTTCAAATGATTTTATAGCGCGCTATGAAATTTTGTCTTTTGTATTTCAGTTTCTCAACGAAAATTATGTTACTTTTACAAAACTGATAAATTTTTATGGGAACCCTGAAATTTTTTTATATATCTTAGTTTACTAAATAATTATAAATAATTGTCTTACACTGTCTCAGCATTACGTTTTTCCCCATACATTTTTATAAATCTAGCATAGATACAATTACACCCTTGCAAGAAAGGAATTTGTAATAATGCCGGTAAACCAAGTTGTTTTAATTTTTGTGATGCGTCATTTAATCTGAGAAATGTTCATTTTTTATAATTTATGTCCTCATCTTGTGGCATCCACCACACAGCATGTCACAGCGACCTCGCTGGACTTTTACTCTCTGTGATACTTATTTAGCTCAGAAATTGCTGATGTAATTCTCTTCCCCCCCCCCCCCCCCCCCGCTCCAATGAGACATTATTATGCTTTTTTTATTGAAGCGTTACCTCATTATAGAAATTTGAATTGCTGCTTTTTGCTTTTTCTATTGCCTTTTTGTTGTAAAATTGCATTGTTGTTTACTCGTGGCAGGACGATCACATCATTTGATAAAATGAATGCCTTTTTACTTTCATTTTTTACGTTAATCCAATAAGTTATTTTATGTTGTTAATAGTTGTCTGCTCTTGCTGGTCATGGACAAGAGAAGGCAATTGTCCAATGATTTGAACTTGTGGTTGTAGTTTCTCTTTTTTGCATCGGTAGGTTAGTGAAGACCCCAGTTGAAGCTGATAGCCAACACCGTCTCTCCCAGTGGTTGTGTGGTATGCATAATCAGATCAACAGCATGCTGGGTAAAAAGACGTTTGACTGTAAATTGGTAAATGAGCGATGGAGAGATGGATGGGACGATGGTAGCTGTGGATAGCTAGCTGCAGATGTTACTGTCTGTATATTAGGTGACTCAATGCATGTGCAACCAGTTCGATCATCTCGGGAATCTAGCAATCAACACTAGCCTGAGAACCTCAGGTTATAAGAAAGTTTATTGCTTGCTCACCTGTGCCGTGTAGTATAAGAGTTCGGTGAAGTTTGATTACTTGCTCACGTGTACTATGTAGTATACTTATACTACATAGTGTAGTATAAGATTTTGGTGAAGTTTGATCTATTTTATTTTTTGACTGTTTTCTCAGTTCATTTGCTCTTTTTTACTGAGTGCCTTTCTTGATGCAACATCTGAGAGCACAAATAAACAGTTTTGTAGCATTGGTTTTAGGAGTTGTTTACTCTTGGATTTAGTGTGTCGATGTAAGACGAAGCGTGAAAAGTTCCTCTTTTTTGTGGCATTTTTATGTATTTTGTTCTACTGTTATCGTTGAATAGCAAAAGAATTGGGTAAAAAAATTAATTTGTTCTCTTACTTGGATTGTTGTCAGATTTTCTTCAACTACTTCTCTGCGCTAGTTTGCATCAATATTCTGTGAATGCACCGGTCTCTTATGCAGTGACTAGTTTTAGATGTTATAATATAATTGTATTTATTTGGACCCGGACGGGAACTGTCGATAATTCCTGTCTAGAAGTGTGAGTCTAGGGGTCGCTTCTATGACTTGTGTGAAGTTACCCGCTCTCTATCACCTACCCAGTCTGATTTTTTGGAATATTCTCTTCTGATACTTTTCCTATGAAATACATAGATTGTTTTTCACTTTAGAATGTAGTTGGTGTGACTGCACACAAACGAGACCTGATGTAACGTGTATTAAGATGCTCTAGCTACTGTTGTCTCATCTTAGAGTCCCTGCAGCGTATTGACCCACTAAATCCTTCAGTTTCACCAGCCCGCATTATTCTTGCTTTCAATCGCAATTATATCTCTCTTTGTATCACATCATTGATAAGAAATCAAAGAAGGAGGGTGAATTAATTGAAATTAAAGTGTCATTGCAGATTAGGTTCTCAAACTTAGTTTACTGCTGCTGTAACATTAAGACATCAGGCACAATAGCCCACTATAATTTCATGTCGAATACAAAAGCACAGATAACTGCGGTAGATGATTAATTTCGAGAGATGTACATACTATGCCCTTATTAACCCCTACGATAGCATATGCCTCAGTCTGTTTCATGTCAAGCTATTGCGTAACTATGCATCAAACGCATAAAATTTAATTGTCATTATTAAGTATGTATGTAAATTCATCTTTAATGCGGTGTTGTATTTGTGCATCGTCTGTAGTCTGATGTGAATATGTTGACAATATTGCAGAAGTTTTAACTCTTGTCTGCTAATCGTGTTCGCAACTAGCAGTTGTCGGTGTTCAATAGACTCGTGATTGTTGGCTTCATTTTGGTTAACTAGCATAAACTAAGTCAATTAAAGAATAGTTAGCTTGCTATGGCGATTATACCTTTTACCACCATAGCTTTAGCAAAATACTGTACTATTTTGCTGACAACTGCTCTCCTATTATGAAGGGAGGACAAATCCAATCCGACCAAAACTGATTTTCATACAGAGTTTTAGTAGTGCAATATTTTTGTTTAAAATGAATCTACCCATCATGTGATTATGAAATCTTTGTAAAGTTCCTATGATGCTCGCTACTGGAGTGCTATATGGAAAGTTAGTCATCATATGAGCTCATCAAGCTATATAATAAAGTGTGAGAGTCAACTGGCGTGAGTGATAACATCTCCGTCACATTGAGAGTACGAAACCTTCATTTTTAAATTCAAAATTTTACATTTTGCATACATTAAATGATTTTTGTACTAATTTATTTTCGTACCAATCCTAAGAGAAATAATCCAAAACCAACACATCGCCCTGATGAATCACAAATGATGAACAAAAATTCGGTAGCAGTTAAACATAGATTCATTTCTAGTAGAATAGAATTAGTTGATTTAATCAAAATGAAATTAAACAAGAATAGATTTCATAGTCAATATCTTGCCTAAACGTAACAACCAAAATATTTGCTATGCTAGTTGTGTGTAGATGAGTGAGCGATGATTATACTAAAATAATTATTTATCTACTGAGCTAGCGCCAAAGTTTGTCCACCAAACAGATTATGATCGGCACTTATTCAATGTAAACTTCATTAGCTCAGTTTTCTCTCTTGTGTCACAACTGTGTGTGCAAACGCACCTTAATCTTACCTTATTGTCTTTAGACTGGGAAGCAATGAGATGTTTACCTTATAGACAGATAAAATCTTACTTTTTTATAGTTAAATGACGGGTGGGGACTAATAACGCCCCGTATTTATACATTTGTTTAGCTAAACACTTATCAAACATTATCTCATCACACGAAACCTTCATTAAGTTTTTTGTTTGCCTTCCACAATGGCATTCTTAAAGCTGGCATTTGTGTGAAGAGTGGCAATTAGGCATTATTATGTGAGTGAAGATGTGAAATATCATGTGTCACTAACTCCAACTTCATGTCTGCCATTAATTAGTACTGCTAGCTTGTCTACTGTGGCCAAATCTAATTAACATTGTCAAGATATAGCTGTTGGTGGTGCGTGTTTGACAAGTGACTTCTACTAGCTATAGCTAGACATCCATGTTTATTCAGTATCGTTGTCACTGATTTATTCTCACTTTGTCTACTTTTTGTAAATACAAGTACTTTGGTACGACAACAGTTATGCCACCTTTCACTCCTTTTACATCTACTGATATCCTTTTAAGATTTGTACTTTGTCTAAACCATCTACTCTGAACTAAAAGTAACGGTGATGCAATCTCTATATTTGAGGTACTTCAACTATAGCTTCTTCACAGATTTCATTTGTGTTGACCTGAATTATAAAAGTTAGTAGATGGAACAAAAAATTTTTATTATGTGCAAAAAATCGTAATAATGATTATCTAGTGCAATTCAGTTAGCTTTTGGCTGGCCCCTTTAGCAGTTCAGATGGCAAACAACATAGACTGAGGAATTGTCTAGTAACCAAGAACTTATACCTGCGGTATGTATCCAAACTATGAAAGAATTCAAACAATATTATGTGACGCTAATTTTGTGCAAACGTTTCTTTAGGCTAATGAAGTTGCAATATTAATTATATCAACTTATTCCTACTAGTTAGAGCATTGTTATTTCAAATCACATGTTATGTCTATAGCAAGTGCATTTCTGAAGTTCTAGAAGCACCCTACAATTTCGTTGGTTAATTAGGCATATTGCAGTGAGTTTTAGATTCCTTTCAACTCAATCCCTCAACCTATTGTCTAGCAGAATTGAATATTATATAAGTGTTTGTGCTTGATCCAAAGTAAAGGCAAATATTCTCCAAACTAGTTTTAATTAATTAAAGTTCTTTTCAAAATATTATGATGTTGAATGGATTGAGCGAGCGTACTAATCGCCATCACCTTTGTATCGCCTCCAACAACAATGCATTGTTTCCTCTGTTCGCCTAGTTTGATGAACCCGTCTCTTATCTTCTACCTGCGCGTAACATAGATATCATCTCGCTCACACGTTTCTCAGCTCTATGATATTTGTGTTGTCTACATAAAATAGATTACGAATTCAACACATCACTTATTGCAAAATATGTTCACATATATTGCATTTTTTTTAAAATTTTAATCAAAACTGCGTCTAATATTGTCTACGTAATCACATCGACGCTAACTAGTGTTTGATTGTTTAGCCTGGGTGTGCACTCAGGATATTTCAATTATTTTGTATTTAAAAATGTAAGATACTGGGACTGTCACATTTATTCTAGCCCTGTTAATCACTTAATCTTTGTGTCTAATTAATTCTATATAATCCGTCTGACAGCTGTGCTTGTCACCGAGTGTCAGTAATTAACTCTACGCAATTAATTTAATTTAATAACTATTGCATAATTTTGTGACAAAATTGAAAAATTTGAGACAAAAATTTGCTTGTCAAATGGATTTGCTTGGACGCTTTTGTAGTGGTGTTAACTTCAAGTATGTCAAAAAGGCGTCACATTAAGTATTTATATGCAATACTTAATTGTCTTTTTTTCATTGTCAGTGTTAATTTTTGCAGATGTGTATGAAACTAGAAAACAAAATGTATTCTTTTTAGTGATCTCAAATGCAAATAAGTTTATTACAAAAATGAATGTTTAACTATTCCTTTCACTGTTTACCAAATCTTTTTTCTCAAAGACATTTTTTCTTAGTTAAATGCTCGTGTCGTCTTTTTATCCGTCTAGTATTTATTATTTCTCATAATTTGTAATTATTTACCGCTTTATCATGCTTGCAAACAAAATGGTGGCAGATGCCTTTGTTGCCTTTGCCAGACACTTTCCTCCTGGGATCAATTGACGGTGATGGATAGAGGATGTACGGAGATAGGTCTCACTTGGTGTCATCCTTGCCAATATCAACCAGCCGCCTCTCTTCCATTACTCACCAGAGGAAACGACGTAAATTCACAGGGTATTGTTTGTTTTTTTTTTCCAAAATAACTGAGCGAAAACACCAACTGGGCTGCGAAATAGGATGCTGAGCCTTTCGAAGGTTAATATTTTGTTTTTTTATGCTTTCTGACATGCACGATTATGTAACAGCGTGACAAAACCTAGTTAATTTGAAAACTATTGCGAATTTTGACGATCTTGCGAAATGGAAAAATTTAATCATAGTACAACTGTTTGAGACAATAATTACAACGTAAACCCAACGTTTCCTGTGATCACTAAAACCTCTCAACTACTATACCTGCAAGATCTATTTTTCGGCTATGCACTGTTTATTGCATGTTTGTTAGCTATCTACTCAGGAGGCTGTCACATTTAGTCTGAGGTTCTACACTACATTGTGGTTAATTAATTGCCCACCCTTTTGTTTCTGTAAATTTAAGATACTTTTGCTATGCCCGCTCATTTGGGCTATCAGTCATAATTGCTACTAATTGCCCAGTGAAAGTATCCTACGCTACACTGTGTAATTTAATTTGGCTCAATTAGTACTGGCTGTAATTAATTGCAAAGAAAATCAGATTTCATAGCTCCAAGAGGATGCTGTTGGGTAATGCGATTATAGAAGACAGCTTGTTAGCCTCAGTGTAGCTCTACACCACTGATCATGTATGGTAATTTAATACTAGGTCTTGTTAAACCTCTCTCAGTTCATCTAAATAGCTTTACAGGCCATATATTTCAAAAAGCTTGGAGTTATCTACTCTATTAAAAAGACAACTACCGCTAAGCTTGCAGTTAGTTTTATTCATAATTAATTAGGCTATATTTATGAGCATTAAATGAATTTGTGTAGGTTTTACAGCTTTGCGCAAGCTTTGACATATAATATAGACTAAAAACAATAAATGTTAATGCATATTATCCCTCTTTGCTCGGCTTTCACCGGTTATCTGCTCAAATCCAGGCTGGAATTGAGAATTTCTCAGCTGTTTACGGCAATGAAATGTGCACGATATGTTGTGTATCCGTCTTCTTCTGGGCTGTTCTATGCTCATGAGGTATTGCCATTATCTATCTATTTCTTCTCTCAAATCTCTTATATCACTCTTTCATCTCTTTACAGGTATTGCATCACCGCTGATCTCTAATAGCTGAGGTTCCGTTATCTTAATTTTTCTAGCAGAAACGTTGCCTCCTACACTGGCGTGCTACTGGGAATTCCGTAAAAGGCTATGAAATCACTGCTCATTTTCAATGCATGTTGTCTTTGTACTACCAACATACTACCAACAATCTCTGCCGAAAAACATTATTTTCAAATCTCGCATTCTAGAATAGATAAAGCGCTATCAACTATCATGTCACATTGTCTTTTCTGTCTGGTTTAAACCTTCCGTATTTCTGGTTTATTTATTAAAAATGGATTACGAATGATAGATTGTGCTGGAAGATGAATTATATCCGGGTGCGTGCGTTAGTATTGAAGTTGATTTATTTATTTTTGCGCGTATCATCGTGTTCAGCCGCATAAATTGCTATAAATAACTCGATATACTGGTTAGTCACGAATGTATTACATATTCTATTCATTTTTTTTACGATAAATTTTATTTTTGATTTTTTATTCATAGTAAGTTTTTTTTTAAATAATTTATTTTAGGTTGATTCCAACGATGACTGCAAGCAGCATGATGTCTCACTGTCATTACACACAGGAAATTGATAATTGAATACTGTTGCGAAATTTGTTGAACAATTTGCTATTGCTTCTCAAGCTTTTTTCAATGATCCCTTACTAATTCTCTGTGACACAAGCCAAAAGTTCTTTGGCTATCCAAAAATATGGCATCAGTCCAAATATAACCAGTTTTGGCTTTTTCTAATGTTCTTAAAAAGTTTATGTTAATATTTGAAAAGGAATTAATGGGAACAAAAGGTTTGCCATTTACGCTTACTAGTCACACTGAATAGGATGGATAATTAGCTAGCAAATCGTAATACTGTCTCCACTTCGCATTATATCACAGTCTACGCAACTTGTACTGCCATTTATTAAGTGAGGCCCCGCGCGATCACTTCTCTCTCCTCAGTCATTGGCTATCTACCCTCGATGATGGATATCGACAATATCAGTAAATGGAGATAGTTTACTCAGAAGTGCAAACCAAGGGATATGACTGAGGTGAGCTATTGATCTTTTATATTATCGATCTTTTATATTATTCACAACTAATTATTGTGATAACTAATTATTTATTCTCATTCCGTAATTATTTTAATTAATTTTTTATCTTGACATCCGCATTTTAACCTGGGCATTTGTTCACCAGCATGTCTCCTTGTATGATTGAAAGCTAATTGTATGAGACTTGGTCGCCCTGTCACAGACAGTTTGGTGAAATAGAGTGGTTTAGTCGTCTCTTTTTCAATGTCATAACTTGTAGGTGACTAGGCAGGCACAGTGAAGATCACTGCCCTGTTAGTTTTGAAAACATATATTTATCAAATTTACTACCATGCTACTCCACAAAAGAATATACAAAGTCATTTTTACTATGAATGCAAGTTTGGAGATGTAGCGACAGACCGTTGAACTAACAAATTGATAAAAGTTTATTTTAACAGGTTGGTTATCTTCTCACTCTCAAACCACCTGAACTGATAATTCTCAAATACAAACACAAAAGGCTTATTTCCTGCGAAATCGTGATAACGAATGTACATTTTAGCCAGCTGTCAATTGGAATAGCCATAAAAGCTGACATAATTATCTAATAGCGTTAGTTCCCTGTATCCCATCCCAGTAGTAGCCATTGTAATATAATTACAATCTCTGTTTTAGTCTAATGAAATGCGGTAGAGATGTTCAGTGATATCACACGTATTGTGTAGTCTCACTACTAGCCGACTAGATTATCTCATACTTGTTGACATTTTATAACTCTGCCATTTTGTTTCATATAATACGAGATTCTATTTGTTCTTCTGCTCGTTGGCATTGGACTCGGCTAGCCACATCAGCTACTATATGCTCTGTTAATTAGCCTGTTGAATCATGGGTAATGCATTCACTGCCTAATTATACACAGTGTAGTGTGTGACAGGCATAGATAAGCCTGCGTGCACTGTTGGCTAATAGCTGTGTGTGCTTAGATCGCTGTGTCAATTGCTTGCTGCCAATGATTGCTGCCTATGATTGCTGTCATGGTTTGTGATGGTTGCGAGCTCTCCGTGGAGCTTCTGCACGCCTAAGGATGTCTAAAGCTGTCGGTTTCTAAACTTTCTCCTCATCTATCGGATAGGTTCTCTTAGGTGAGCGTAAGTTAACTCTATTGTATGGTAGTTCTATTGCTGTAAACTCTATTTTGGCTTCTAAATCATTTTTTATTATTTATTTGTTATTCTGCGCGAGTTTCGAACTTGACATAAGATTGAGGAAACCGGCGATATTGTGACTTTTTGGTCTAAACTACAAAGAATCGCCGACCTCAAACCCCAAAGAGCATTGTCGCACAATACATTACCAGTGCTGCTTCTTATTGAGTCATCGATCTAGTCAATGCTGTCAAGATTTTCATTTCTTGTTGGTTTTGATGAAACTTTTAAAAATTTATAAAGTTATGAAATTCATCAGCAGTTTAGATAGTAAATAACTGATAACCATATCCCAATGCTTTGCAAAATAGGTGAGAGTTTATTAGCGCACATTTGATTTAGGATTGACAAACATTTTTTCATGTTTGGCGTTTGGTTGTTCAGTTCCATTAAGAGAAAGCAACTCCCCTGCGTAAACTGTTTGACCAGCGCTAAAGTTAAACAATTTGATCAATTACATACCGGCTATATACCATTTGTCTTGGTTTGAAATGAGTGTGGGGTCTTGCTAAATGCTACTGTTGGAATGTGCTGACCGTAGGCCATCTAGAGATAGCCATTGGTTAGTGAATTGCTGCCAGGGCTTACAAATTCCACAGGTGACAAGGTGATTGTTGAGGGTTTGAACTGATGAGATGTTGAGTGATAGATAGCTGTTTGGTACACATTGGGGACAGTCAGGGAGAGAGAGCTTATATAAAAGGCAGGCAGGGATCGGTGATAAAACAATTGAATGCATTGCCTGGTACCAGCAACTTGTGACTACAGTTGATGTCTAACCTTCATACAAGTACTAATAAACTGCTTTTAATGACTGTAAAGATAATGTGAACTAATTAGAGGTCCTTGATGATGGCTATTAGCTTTGTTATCTCTGACATCATTATCATATCTCAAGTCATTAGGGCTGGTAGTGTAACTGTCCTTTACGGATGTCACCAGGAAACTTAAGCTATTTACAGCCATATCCAAATATCAC
This sequence comes from Cryptosula pallasiana, assembly GCA_945261195.1. Taxonomy (NCBI): domain Eukaryota; kingdom Metazoa; phylum Bryozoa; class Gymnolaemata; order Cheilostomatida; family Cryptosulidae; genus Cryptosula; species Cryptosula pallasiana. The sequence goes on along the minus strand of OX183133.1, from coordinate 14,247,498 downwards.
AGGCAGCTAAATTTTATTGATAATGATATTAGCAAAAGCGTTAGATAACAGGCTGGTTTGTGACCTCTGCCATTGATTAGTCACTTCTTCATAGCTAGTTCACTTACTAGTTGCTCAACCTTTTTATGGATTAAATGTTTTTTTTTCAAATCTAATTGACACTCAGTCACTTAGAGCTGTTTGTTATCCCTATAGCTAATAAGACACCTTACTGGCCCAAGGCTATGCTTTTTTTGACTTCAACGCTTCTAATATCTCGCCTGCGTAATCAAAAGTGAAAATAAGAATCGTAGATAATTTGTTGCGTCTATTGTTTTGGTGAATAGAGGAAAGAGATGCGAGGCTGGTTGTGATGTGATTGTCCATTGTTGTTGTCTTATACCGCATTGAACAATTCCCATCATTACATTAACTTCACAGATTCACTTGAATAACTCTTGAATAATAGATGCTTAGAAAATTTGTCAAATTTAATCTAGTTTCATGATCAGTGACTTGCTCGCTATTGTCTTAAAATATCTCAATTTTATGGCGTCTCATCTTCAATCAGGTACAAGTTGTTATGGGAAAGTAAAATGTCTCTGCTAGCACTGATTAGGTGGCTCAAGCGTTTTGTTTCAAGCCTGGTTGTAGGACTCCAGCGTTGGGAAATGTGACTTAATTTTGTTGGGGGTTAAGTCTAGTCTAATCCAAGCTAGAGAGTAATTGTTTTGTTATTAGCTATGCCTGGTCAAAACTTTACAATGTCCGACATTTGGTGTCATAGTAGATTCTAGATGTGTGACATTTCTATTGCCTTCTAACTAACCTCTATTTACGTTGGTTTAATTACTCTAGATTAGATAGATTAAGAATTGAAACCTTGGCTAAGTTATTGTAACGATTTAATCCTTCCATTTTCTATATAATTAATAAGTAATATATAATAATATATCTAAGAATTTATATTTCCTTAGTGCGTGTTAGTTGTTGTACTAGCTGATTAAAAACTATTGCCAATGCTAGACAGCTATGTAGCTTGGTAACCGCTGCCAATGCTAATTAGCACAAATGACAAACAGTTTTCTCAGTTTTAAAATTAGCTTTGAAACTTCATAGCTGCCTCTAATTCTAGCCGTCTGCACTGCCCGTGGAGTATTAATTAGGTGACAGGTAATTATATTTGCTCAGAGACATTCTGAGCTTGTATGCACAGCGCAATTGTCGAGTGGATGAACAAACTGTACGCAGATAGCTTCATAGACTTAGCTCCACATCCTCGTGACAACTTCTCTCATCGTTTTCCACTTAAAAAAGTTAGGTTATAATTTTCGAGGCTACGAGTTGTGGGAATGATCACACTGTTTGCTACGAGGAATTGTCTAGCCTTTAGCATAAGAGCAATAGTAGGCTAAGTTCTACGGCTAAAGAGGAGGTAGGCCAGATAAGTGCATTGTTATCACATTTGTGTTATTGAAACTTGTTAGCTAAGATGTCTCTTTGCCTTTTGTCTTACAATCTATTCAACATTGCATAGCGATTGAATAATATCAAATCCTTCATCTCATGCTCTGTATATCACAGCCGTCGAGGGTCTCATAATTAGGGACTGTCTACTTTGTCTATATTGAAATAAGAGCGATGCAATTAATAGCAGCTTTTAGACCTTTGCATTGAAGAATGTGGGCACGCAATGCTCTCTTCTTCTCAATTGAACTTTGCTTGGTGTAAATTCACGCTGTGTCAGTTTGCAACATGATGTAATGGTGTTGGGTCGCAGTGAATGCGTAACAATACCAACGATGATGAAAAGAGGATATTAAATATGAAACGTGATTAGCCACTGTTCTAATTATCATAGATTTGACACTAATTTATATTTGGGGTGGTACCACTGACCGTCCCCTCTCATACAACAAATAACTGCGCTCAATGATAATTATTATCTCTGTGTAAATGAGTTGGTTGTTTGAAGGAAGTCGGCCACTCAAATAACATGGCTGAGAGCAGAAGTTGAGCTACACTTGTTATCGCTAGGTGAAATTTACGTTGTCGTTGTCGATGCTTAACAATTAGCACTAATTATGAAACACTACCTATGGGCAATCAATTATGAACTTTCTCATTTTGGAATTTGTAGAATTGCGATAAGAAAATGTTTGAAGTCCTGCGGAATTGCGATTGCAATTACACAAATTTAGTCTTGTTTGCAGGTATGACCTAGAGAATGGATTGTGTAGAAACTATGGATACGACTGATGGCGTTGCTATACCGATAGCAGAGCTAGAGAACAACAACGTACGATCTCCTGACGACTGCAACAAGCAGAAAGATATCTATCTGGAGAATAATATACCGGTGACTTCTAGCCAACCAACGACCACATCTCTGTTTGCCAAAGACAGCAGACGAATGTCAAAAACCAAAACTTTAGATGAAACGATTGAAACGTTGAAGTTAAACGCGCTGCCTTTGTGTAACACTAATGGTGATGGCAGCAGACTCACCTTCTCCAAGCACACTTCTGTGATAAGAAATCCTACAGAAAACACTGAAAACCTTGGTTGTAGCCTTATTTCTACTGATATTATATGCAACTGTGATGGGACAGTATACCTCTCCCCTAATGATCTCTCGAGTAAGTTGCTAACTCCGGATGGTTTGTTGAATGAACTAAGCGATGGTCTCTGCTCACCATTTCCTGTTTTGGCAAAGTCAGTAAAATATTGTTTAGAAGGAGCCAATAGTCGGTCGGTATTGAGCTACGCTGTCACAAACTCTCCTTCCATCGACCCACAATTCACACATCTGGCAGCGTGTCTTATCTGTAGACTAAAGTATCAACTCACAGAGCAACTCATCTCCCATGGTGTCTCTGTGCATAGCCTCAGCTCCAACCTACAGCCCAACTGCAATAATTCTTCCGCGGTTATACAACAAGTACATAATCAAGGCCCAAGTCTATCATTGCTAAAGTTTGAAGAACAAGTTTCTGTCGAAGCTTTAATTGGTCAAAACGTTGAAACTCCTGTTTCTGGCTCTAGTCGTGTGTCATCGACATCAAGTCCTCCAACCTCTGCCAATAAACTTTCTTCAAATCAACGGATTGGCAGCATCGGCTGTGATGAACATCCTGAAGGTGGGATAGAGTGCCCTAAGTGTGAGCTGGTTCTGGGCTCTACGAGATCTCTCGGAGGTTTGACTTTATTGTATGGATATCTAATCAGTTTTGAACGTTATCGTTTAGCTTGTTCCAAAAAAAGTATAACCTCTCAAATCAAGAGTAGCAAAATTTAGTAACTTTTGTCAAGGAAGTGAGAATGTCCAATGACGTAGAATATCATTCTCGCATCAATGTACTATTAAATACTTTGTTGTTTTTACGTACAATAAAGACCAAAAGTGGGCGCGATCAGTTTGGTTTTTGGTAGTTTCCAAAACCGGTGCATTCAAATAAACTGTTTGCCAAATTTTTCCTGCTCACTGAGGTACAAAAATTTTTAAAATGTCAGTCATTTCATTTATTAAACTTACAGGTCACATGACTATGATGCATTCCCGTAATTCTTGTAAAACGCTGAAATGCCCCAAGTGTAACTGGCACTACAAGTACCAAGAGACTCTTGAGATACACATGAAGGAAAAGCATCCAGAAACGGAGCAGACGTGCATCTACTGCGTTACCAAACAGTCTCATCCCCGCTTGGCCAGGGGTGAAAGTTACATGTGTGGCTACAAGCCATACAGGTAACATATTATTTGTCAAGTTAATTAGAAAATCTTCCAAGTTTTGCTGTCGAGTAAGAATATAAATGATGACAAAAATAAATATAATATATACAAATATACAGCGGAGTAATTATATTTTTAACTGACTTATTTACTAATATTTATTTGTTTCTGATTTGTTAGCTAAGTTTTGGGAATAATAAAAACTTTTTTAAAAAACCGTGATGAATTTTTTTATAACTTTGTGAAAATAAATGTTTACTGATTAGAGGTTTTGGTATCGTTGCACTTTGCGTTAGTCAAATGCAAAGTATTTGGCGAATTATAAATGACTTCGATAAAAATTATTATGGACATTATGGAAAAAAAATTATTACCAGCGAGCAGCTATGAGCAACAGCAATTGTTTATTTCAAGTATAAAAGTAGCTGTTTTTATTATATAATTATACAAACTGTTGAATGTGTCCAAACGTATAATATCAGAAATTTAGTTAATCAATAAAATGTTCAAGTGTCAGGTTTTATGAACATTTTGAAATTTATTAGCACATTTTAATCTTGCTTGCAGAAAAAAATTATAGCTGAATAATGACATTGTTACCTGGAGAGTCTAAACTTGAGCTGATTGTCTTGTGTCAGCAATCCGTTTGTATACAAAAAAAATAATAATAAACTGCTGCGAATTGTCACATCGATCGTTGAAATTGATATTTTTTAGTGCGGCCTCTCCGAAGCACTGAACAGGTCTCTTTCCAATAAATTTAATGTCAATTGTGATGCTACTAAAACGGACTTGAATTTTTAAACATTTTATGAATAAAATTTTTAGTTGATATCCGCTTTCATTTTTTTTTTATTGTTGAGGGCAAACCTCCAACCCAAACCTCATGACATCAAACAATTTGTATTTTCACACGGAATTGCTGGCTTTGGCACCAAGATTTGATACACTGTTGATAACAAACTCAAATCAATATTTTTGTCCAACGATAACCACAAACAAACATTGTTTTTTACCCAGGCTGCGTAGCAATCAAATCTCCATCACCTAACATGATTTTGTTAGCTTCCTACGTATTTCCGTTTTGGCTGCAAACATTTTGTTCATGTCCCGTCGAACTTATTGCAAGAACCGTTGGCCCGACATGTCCAAATCAAAACATGGGAGCCAATAGGGTGGTCTGGCAGCAAGGGTACAAATAGCTGACTTTGTAACGATTTTTTCATTTCTCTCTTGGCCATCTTGCAGATGTGACATTTGCAATTATTCGACAACGACCAAAGGAAATCTTAGCATCCACATGCAATCTGACAAGCACATCAACAACATACAAGAGTTACAGAGTTCTGCTGTCGGCAGCACTAATTCTCCCCATCCTCTCAAGGTTTGACTGACAGTTTTTTGCTCAAATTTTGTAATACCTTGATAGAACTTTGATGAATTAAGTTTTTTTTCCCATAAATTTTTTTTTCCTGTAGGAAAGCTGTGTCTCCCATATTCGTCTTTGCTATTAAAATGTGTTGCATAATTTCTCATAGGAGTTGTTTAGATAATTGGTTAATGCAACTTTTATAGCTAAAGATTCAGAGAAACTTTGTAAAAAATTCTTAGTCATCAAAAATGTTTTGGATTTTTTTATGATTAACTTTTGTTTCCATTTGACAAGACTTTGATTAGTATATTTTTAACTTTTGTTATCTTCATTACCGCAACATCCGTGGAAACTTGGGTTTTTGTTATTTCACATAGGAAACTGTCTCCACTCATACTCACTCTCCTTCACCGTCGTCTGTGCCCAATATCGCTTCCGCTTCATCCCCAATCTATGCGACAGCTTCAGCTGCAGTTAACAGCAATAATAGCCGACAGTCAAAACAGCAGAAGAATACATGGCGTTGTGACGTCTGTAACTATGAGACCAACATCGCGCGTAACCTGCGTATTCACATGACCAGTGAAAAGCATACGCACAACATGGTCATTCTTCAACAGGTAATGCGTTTATGATTATAATATCTTAGAATTTTAGTGGAACACGTATTTTAAGTCAATTTGTTTTTAAATGGAATTTTTTTCATCATTTGCTGTTTTTTATGATTGACTTGCCCTATTAAGGTAATCATCATCATCAATACTAGTTTCTAAATTTTAATGTTTGCATTAAATTAAAGAAATTTTCTTTTCACGTCAACTTTTCCCGAACTTTTATGTCTTGTATTTTGTTTGCGCACAAACTGAATACACAGTTGAATGAACAAAAATTATCGCTCCTAACAAAATGATTAACATGTGGTCAGGTTTGATGTATTGTGGCTTACTGGGCACCCCCCAGATTTTATATCTATTCCTAGAAAACAAAAAGAATTTTTATAATTTACCTCAAATATTCAAGGCTACTCATCAGTTTTCATACACTTTTGAAAAATCTTGTGCCATCTCTACAACCGTGGCAGACAAAATTGTCAGCGATTGTTTTTTTTAGAGGTTTCTTTTGGTCTTGACTTAAGCTACATGTACACGCAATTGCCCTTAGGGATTAGGGAGCCGCCTCGCAAAGGTTGCGCAATCTTTTAACTATATCCATTCTCCAGGAATTCTGCTCACACTCTCTGTTACAAACTATAGCCCACAAATTCTTACATGATTGGTGATAGAGCGGGGTGATGCTTACGAAATTACATCATTGGTGCCGAGGAATAACATTTGTGGGTTGTGATTGGCTGATCGGAAAATACGATTTTTTATTCTCATCAAAACCTGGCGATAAAGTTGATTAAATGCTAACGATTATTTAGGCGATTTTGCCCGGAACTCAAGTAACGAAGTCCTCAATTTCAAAGCTCAATTGCCATGCATTTGCTATATATAAATGCTGCTTAAAACTCGAGTAAAAAACTTGTTATACTTTTCCCATTTAACTTTTTTGCCGTGTCCTCAATTGTCTCTAGCATCGTTAGCATGAAATTGTTGAAATAAAATGAACAGATTCCTGTCCAAAGTGCGCAAAAACTTATCAAGACTTGTTTTTATTGCTTGTGATAATCACTTGACGTTTGAATTAGAAACTTCTAGAGTTTCTTTCATTTACATAACAATTATCTATGACTACTACGGTCCCATGTAAAGAGTACTCACCGATGTGTGCCGTTATGGCTACTGCATGTTATTTAGCCTCTAAATCTAGTGTCAGTCAAGGGTGCTCATCACAAGCCCAACCTGCCTCTTTGTTGACTACAAAAAAATCAGGCTATCATTGATTTATTTTTTACTGTTAGATCATTCCTTGTTGAATATTAATTGATTAAATAATTAATTAAAATCGTTTGACACCGAATAAATTCATTTCTGAAGTTATATCGATGCCCTTGAACTCGTTAAATAATGTAATAGCAAGGGTTTTGCGCTGTAGAATGTGAAGAGCATGCAGAGAAATATGAATTTGACTCTTGGTTCTAATGCCATATCGTCTGGACCACCTGATGCTGCCACCATACAACAGCTCGGTACAATGTTTCCTTTTGATCCACTTGGAATTGTGGGACAGATGGAAGCTCTCTCTCAACAACAGGTGGAATAGACTTTTACCAAGTTATCAAAACAAGTGGTGCATATGACAGTGTGCTGATTGACAGTGTAATGTCTAGCATCGCTGCCTTGCTGCCTCAATTAGCTGTATGAAGAAATTACAATTTTGTACTCACTTGAGTATTTTTTCGTTTAGTCTTACAACGCAATAGAATTATGTGGGCAGCATTTTTTGTTGAAGTCTACAATTTGCTGAAATATTCATGCAATTTGTCTCTGTGCCACCTATTTGTTGTAATTCCTGGTAAACTTAGGCGGTCTTTTGCATCAATTTTAGATTTTTTCTTTTCTGTGTTTTAAAATTCGGCAAATTGATTAACAAAACCGATGATTAAAATTTTAAATAATGTAGATAATATTAATTACAACGGAACTAATAAATAATAAATTTTTCTAATACAATCAGCATTGATGACTAATTAGTTTGCTTGATTGGCAGGGTGAGGCGGAATCTTCCATTAATGTAGCAGACGACACGATATCACACAAATGTGGGCGATCAAGAGACGTGTATGGCTGTGTGATATGTAATGCCTTCACAACCGATGACCTTGCAGATCTAGACGAGCACATAAGTACAGACAGAAGTAGTACTAACAACGCTGAACATGTCACCATCACTGTAGAGAATCACTACCTTTGTAAACTGTGTGACTACAAAACTCCGCTGAAGGCGAACTTCCAGCTACATTGCAAGGTTTGCCCTCATCGTATATGTTAGTCTCTTGAAAGTCTGTGGGAATACTAGTTGGAAAGCTACTATCTCGACTAATAATTATTTATATCTGCTAATTCATTGATTGATTGGTTTGCTTTTGTCATCAAGCCAATTAAACTTCTAAATATAAACATACTGTGCTATGCTTTGGTCATTATCGTTATTATGTAAAAAAAAGTTCAATTTTGTCAGACATTTCTATTAGTAGCAGCGTATTGAAAATACCGAGACCTTTTTTCGATTAGAATGATCGAAAAACGTGCTGTGCTTAGAGTCAGCGCCAGATGGCTGCCGACTCATGCCAAGGAGAAGTAGACCCTGGAGATTAGTTAGGTATGGAATGGAAAGTGTTTAATAATTATATACAATTAATTGTTGATCAAAGACTGTATGATCAGTTCACTTCACCGATGGTGACAGGAAACAGTTAATGAGAGGGTAATCGTAGACGGAATACAATTATAACCTTAGACAGTTATTGCTTGACCTTGGGCAATGAACTGCGCTTCTTTTTGTTTGAAACAATGTAGATTATGTTACCTAACCCACAGATACACCCCTGCTGCGCCGCTCAGTTTTTTTTTTACTAATTGCTTCTTCATTGCTAGTATGTAGCGTTAACAATTATTTCGTAGTCTGGAAAATGAATTTTTTTTGAAGTGACTAGAATATAATTGATTGTAAGGAATGTGTACCCAGCCCATAGCAGCTGTTGGCTCTTTATACATACTGCCTTCCTAATTACTCCTCAAAATTAGGATGATCATATATTTGGCTGTTTGATATGCTGTTACCCACCCTCAGGAGCATAAGTATGTAGTGCAGAAGTTGTGTACTCAGGGATTATCCCACTGGCAAACACTTTGCGCTTGTGTGAGCACCACATTTTGTTTATCAAACCATTTGAGTAATAATTTTATTTATTATTATTATCATCATAACTATTTTATTATTAATAATATTATAGTTCATGTTTGTTTTATTATCATTTTAATAATAGGTAGAAAAGCACAAGCTGAGAAAGTTTTCAAATAGTGGGGAAAACCCAATTAATAATGGGCATTTTAGGATCTCGTCCATCGATTTATATAAGGGTGCATCGGTAATTTTTGGGTTTACCCCACTGTTTGAAAACTTTCTCATTTTGCCCATTTTTCTCTGTTATTATTACTTATTACTGGAAAAAAAACACTCCTTTGCTTGCGGCAATTTTTTTATTATCTAAAACATTTTTTTTAATTTTTTATCATAATCGATGTAAATAATTTTTTTATTTTTAGCCAATTTTTGATGCTCTATGATTTGGAATTACAACTTGGTATTAATGAAAGTTGACATGAAATGATTGGATTGAACGATTCAATGTATTTTTGCTACTTGCTAGTTAAAGTTATTTTATTTAAAAAACTAAATATGACAGCGAAGAGTTTAAGGGAAGTTTGTTGAGTAAAAATTGGAGTTATTTTTTCACCTTGAGAAATTCCTCTCCCATCTATTGCATCAGATTAGCGTAAAAAATTTGTGCTGTGGCAACCAAACAACCAAACCATGTCTGCTATTTTTAAAAGACAATATTCTGCCATTAGATATGATTTGCTTTTCGAAATTCGATTGATCGTTACATTGGTGCAAGGTTGTTGTGTTGATGCAGACGGACAAACATGTACAAAGAGTGCAGCTGATCAACCATATCAGAGAAGGTGGCACTGAGAATGAGTGGAGGCTGAGATATCTAAACATGCCTAATCCAGTGCACATCGTCTGCAATGTCTGCGCATACCAGTCCAACAGCATCCATAAGGTTTGTCTCCCCTACCTATCTCATTTGCTCTCTGAATGTCTTTATTGGGTTTCACTCTTGTTTTGGTTGATATTTTCAAGTAGAATAGCTTATTCTTAACAGAATCAATGTAATCGATCAATTTTCGTAAAATTTTTTTTACTGATGTTCGCAAAAAAATCACACCTGCTCTCCACAGATACCTCCAAACTTGCTAGATCTTAGCTCTACCTCACTGCTAAAATTTAGCTTTGCACAGCTCTATAAATAGTTTGTCCACCATTGTGTAACTTTATGCCATGCGGCTTGCAGATGAGGGTACACTCAATGCCTCTCAGCCATGTGATTGGCTGCTCACTGTTCATGCACTTGAGGCGCTCTGATGAGATGACAGCCAAGTACCATTACTGTTGCAGCGTCTGCTCAGAAGTAACAACCAATAAGATCGCCATGGTGAGCCAGCATTATATGCATCAATTTTTTGTTTTGACCGAATTTGATGCGAATTTGATGCGGGCCATTATTGTGTGGAGCCAAAAGCTTTGAAATGTCGAATAGTCCAATAACCATTAGCTAGCTAATGCTAATTCAGTTACTCCTAGACAAATATGGTTATATATAGTAATCTAGCATATTGTGCCGTCAGTAGCTCTTCAAATTGGAACCAATTATTTTCTTGTTCCAGAAAATGAGTAACCTCTGCGGGAAGTTTAGATAATGGCTGTTGTATTTGACTCATTTGTGGTCAAATGTTTAGGGCGCAACCGTTTATGACTTTATTTGCTGGCAGGTTACCCACGTCAGGATGTCTCATGCCTCACAGATTGAACAGCTCTTTAAAGATGGTTGGAGCAAGTTTACTGTAAGGCCAGGTTCTCCCGACCTGCTGCTGTCGGCAGCATCTGCAGGTAGAATTCTTGTCAATGATTATTTCTGCCTTAAAAAGTTAAATTTTCAACCACCGTTTCAACATCGCCAGTTGCTAATACATAAGAATTGGAGAGGTTCTTATATGTGGAAAATTTGCCTGAGTTCCCACAACAAATATTGCATCAGTGAGCGAAATGTTTTTATTAGCATATACCGATAGCTGCTATATCTCCTCTCTGTTTGCTGCCAAGATCAGAACGTTATGATCAGCTGCCAAAACGGAATGATATTTCGTAATGAAATAACACCATGAAACAATTAGACTTTAGCCTGGGTGTAAATTATTTTTTATTTATTGTGAGGCACGCTAAACCTCCCCAAACATGTAATGAAGAGATTACCTGCAACCCACTCCTTAGCTGACATATGACATCGTACATTACGACTCCAATTAACTGAGTTTCTGTACTCAACTATTTTCTGACTAACTAATTATTTTCACATCTTTTTGTATTTATAGACTTCAGTTTCTCAGCTTATTAAAAAATTTTGACAGTCTGTAAGCAGCAAGCTGTGATATCTTTTAAATTTTTGTCTACTTTTAGCGTTTTACTTTAAATTTTTTTATTTTATAAATCCTTAGCAAGCATGTCATACCTTGAGTAAAATTGTAAACATTATTTAATAATTTTATCTTTTCTGTGGAATCATTTTGGAAATATTCAAATTGTTTTGCTTCTGCAATAATAATAATAATAATTATTTTTCACGCTGTTTGATGATAAAACACTCAATCGCAATACTTTTGTTCCAAGTCTGCTTTGCTTGACTGAGCTATTTATTATTATTATTTTTACTTAATACTCAAACAGATGGGTTGCCAGGAACAGTTAAACATTACGAATTATGACGTCATTAGATATTTGATCTGAGTAAAACCGTCCTGTGATATTTCATCAACGGATCATTGGAAACAGTAACCTCAGTTTGGTGACACAAACATTGGTAATTACGTTGAGATTTTGACACGTTATGACATCACAACTTTCTTTACCGTTTCATTAGTATAGTTGCGTCAAGAGTCCTGCGCATGGATGTTTACTGTCCTCTGATACCGGACACTGACCAAGCTATGGTGTCATCTGCTCCATCTGGTTTTCATAGTGAAATTATTGCATTGGTTTCGTTTTTGGCAATTTTACCTCCAAACTCTCAAAATCCTTAAATACGTAAATCAGTCTATTTATTTTCTACCAGTATAATAATAGATTAGTTATATAAATACCTAATAGAACAATATCATTCTTAGATGCTTAAAAAATTTTGAATAATGCAATGGTGTAATATTTGACATGAAGTCTAGACATGGGATAGTGGTGTAATGGTTTGGGGCTCATTTACATTATACCGTAATTAAATGCAGCATTATATCGACATAGATTATGTAACTATCACCAATTATCGTACAAAACCTCTCATTTTCTCTGCACCTCATCGTCTCTATGCTTGGCTCATTACCATTTATTTCTATGGAAACCTGCATCAATGAAGTGCTCTACACTAAATATTGACATCTAGTCTCAATACAGTATTTAGTGACATAACTAGATACGAGCTTGCTAAATAATTATTTTATTATTTTCAGCAATTTCTAATCATGAGAAACGGTGATATTTATAATACTTAATAATTTGTGGTGCTTTTCCACCCACTACAACTTTGTAAACTATTCGGGCTAATTTTTTCAACGGCTCGGAAAATTAAATATTTGACAACTCTCTTGCGTGATATTAATTATTTATGTAATCGCCGCAGTCACGCTATCTTGCAGGATTTTGTAAGATTCAACTGTAATTATTGTCTAAAATTGACCGAACCGATTGGCTGTGAATAGTGTCTGCTTTTGCGAGGGTACTCTTAGCCGTAGAAGATGATAGGTTGTGATTTAAGCAGAGACACTGAAAGGTAATTAGAATAGAATGCCGTTTATTAAGAGATAATACGAAGCAGCAGCTCTTACATTGCTGCATAATTACTAACTTAATTGCTTAAAAACTCTCTGTCGTATCCATTACAGTACCGAACATCTTGAGTTGGTTATAGTAGCCTAAAGCAACTTATTGGACAGCCTATTGATGGCTAAGTTCTTTAGCAATATTTGATCATTTATCGAGACGTTTAGCGCTGCTCTCCCGTGTAAACCGTCTGAGCATTCAAGATTACAAAACATACTGTATTACATGGGCTATGTAAAAGTGTCAGTGTATTACCGTCTGCTGTCCATATTCAGCTATGTATAATTAGCAGTCATCCAGCTACATCCTGATCATCTTTCACACAATTTAGTGCTGCCAGTGTCGCTGACATTGAACACTTAATGAACTAATATTAGTAACAGATTTTCTAATTTTGTTAAATGCGTATCACAAATTAAATGTCACAAAGTTCACCGCTGCTAATTCATGTTTACATCATTGGAATTCACAGTTAATTGTTTAAACAGAGCTGCTTCAGTAGCTGTTCCTTTCTATCAAAGTCAGGTGCGTGAAAGTGGATAAGCGGCAGGGATAGGCCTGCTGGGTGTGCTGTCTTTTTATCCCGCTGTCTAGTTTTGCCGTTAAAACACATGAAGAATTGGCAGGTGTATTGACTTATATAAGTTGGTTTAGTCACCTTCTTGTTACCCCCCATGCCACGTTACCCGCCCCCACCCCACGTTGCCCCCACCCCATGTTACCTGCCCCTATGTTATTCTGCCCCCAAGTTACCCCGCCTCCACGTTACCCCTACCCCATGTTATCCCCACCCCACGTTACCCCCACCCCACATTACCTCCACCCCACGTTACCCACACCCCACATTACCCCCACCCCACGTTACCCCCACCCCACGTTACCCCCCACCCCACATTACCCCCACCCCACATTACCCCCACCCCACGTTACCCCCACCCCACATTACCCCCACCCCACGTTACCCCCACCCCACATTACCCCCACCCCACGTTACCCCCACCCCACATTACTCCCACCCCACGTTTTTCCGCCTCCAAGTTATGTTTGAATAAAAAGCTGATTCAAAAAGCTATAGTTTTTTTTTACAAATGTAAACTAGAAAGCTTACTAAAAGTTATTAATATAGCTTGGCAACTCTCCAGTTAACTGCTTTCTACTAGCTACTAGTTGGTTCACCTGTTTCGGTGAATCTAGCAATTATAATCTTTTATCTTCAATATGTTACCTTCTTGTTTTATTGCACTCAAGTAAATTTGTGTTTTTTTGGTTTTAGATTTGACTGTGAAATCCAAATTGGAGTTGCCTTCTTCACAAGGTGTGTTTACTTTTATATCTCATTTCAACATGTAAGATGTAGCTTGTTTTTGTTGCAGCACAAAGACAAATTTCTTTTGTTTCCAATATATTCATGTTTCTGTGAATTTAGTAGAATTTAAAAGTTCATCTCAGAGTGTCTTTAATTTGATAATTATTCATCTTGAATGGCATTATATAATTATTTGAAGTCTTTGAAGATGGAGATAAGAATGTATGAGACAGTTTATTGCAGGTGTCTGTCTACTGTAGCTGTATAAGATTTGGCGTGACATAGAGTAAACATGCTTATTAACTGCCATCATCTCCCCCAATAATTACATAATTATTAATTACGTTACTTAGCTGTCCAACCATCTTTAGTTTGATTACTGCTTTATATCTCTACCAACGCTAAATAATGTATTGTTCCATCGATTCCTTAATCACCTTTTTCAATGATAATTCTTTTGTAACGTCTGCTGTTTTGTTTGCGTTTAGGTGGATGCGTAGAAAAAGAATATTCTTGCCCTCAATGTTCATTCACCACCGACAGGGAGTTTCTACTTCAGAGCCATATCAGCTCTAAACACAGCGAATGCGTTATATGCGCTCTCTGTTCTGACAGACTGACTGATGTGATTGCGCTGGAACAGCATTTGTTTTCTGTTCACAATGTTAAAGAGGAGGGCGCCAAGAAGTTGTTGGCCATTCTTGACACGAGTCACTGGAAAAGTAAAAGCAACGGTAGGTGTTTTGATATCCATGTTTTATTTTAATTAAAGATTTTTAATATTTTTGGTACAGCAGACTAGAAATTGGTTTAAAATTTTTTTCAGTTTTTAAAATTGTAGCCTTTTAAATCGACTTATTTATTCTTGCTGTGAATTCGTAGACACGAGTAGTAATATATGAGCAGATCTCCCTAGTTACACCGCTAGTTGTCAGCACATTATCATTGTGCTATTATTTGGAATTGTGCACCCAAGCATCATCTGCTGTTTTATTCCGTAATAATATAGCAATGTATTTGCATACTAACAGAGTCAAAGATTTACAGATGTCAGACTTGTACGAGGACTTTTGACGACTTTGAGGAACTTTGTCACCACCAGAGTGAGCTAGGTGAGGGCATTGTGGTATAGGTAATGCATAGTGGTATAGGTGGTGCATTGTGGTATTAATAATGCATTGTGGGGCCTAATAAATAGTGCAAGGTGTTGAATATCTAGTGATGCTAAAATATTGGTAGAATGTAAAATTAAATTTGGCTATAGCTAACTAGCAAACTAGCTATTATTTATATGATGGGAGTTGCCCACTCCTTTGAAAGGGCGCAACTCTAAGTAATTTGAAATAGTCACGCAAACATAAATTCACTGGTTTACTACTTTAGCATGCATGAGAGTATTTTCTCGTATAAATCACAATTATTATACTGTTTTGTGACTAGTCCACTCTTAGACTTATTTCACAACATATCTTGTGTACTGGTTGTAGGACATTTGGAGATGAAACAGACTCCAAAAGGTCCAGGATATTTGTGCTGGAAGAAAGGCTGTAACCAGTACTTTAGGTCTGACACGGCCCTGCTCACTCATTTCAAGGAGATTCACTCTGTAAACACAGATAGCAAGTCTGCTATTTCTAATCATCAGGTATACAGGTTAATCCTTTCTTTTCGGGTCAAACAAAGCATTCTCTCTTGCGTCATTTTTCTAAAACACCTCGGGCTATAGCCTTGAAGATTATAACTCCTTGATTGTACATCTACATACTTTAATTGTAAAAAAGTTCTCAAAAGGACAACAAGAATTATAAATGTCAGTAAAAGTGAAGATTTGAAATAAAAAATATTGTTGTAGCCAATTGCGTATTGGTATAAATAATATTATTTTGTTTTGCTTACAAGTATATCACTGCAAATAGCTCAACAGCAAGATAGCCCTTTTGTTAGGTAGGACAACTCCAATGTTGTATTTTTAGTTCTCACAAGACTAACATTGCCAATGGTAGATAATTTATATTTTCAAACATTCCACTCAATGCTCTGATGATTTAGTGAGCAGATACTGTGAGAATGTTTTCCTCTTTTCATGCGCTGTAACTGATCATTGCCATTTGCTTAATTAACACTTTTGCCGCTTCATTATTCATTAAGCTTCGATGTTAGCTCTCACACAATTTGTCAAATGACATTACGTCGTTCTCATTGTTTAGCCTTTAGACAAAGCCAATCTTTTGCCAAATTTTGTCAAAAGTTGAAAGCATCGGCCTAACAGATGGTTTGATAAGGTATGCCTGGAATACAGCAGGGCTTTTCAACTGTCTTCTTTATTGACTACTCATGAAATTGAATTGTACCCAGTGATATGATGTACTGTTTGATGCCTGATATACGGTTTGCGAGGCATCGTGGTAATGTCCTTCCTTTTCTTTCGAGATTCTTGGCTAAGCTCTGCCTGAATATTAATTATCTAATTATCTGTTTCATTTCATTAACTATTTGGATGCCGCTGCCAACAGGCTGTCAACAGCTGCTCCATTTCGTGTATTTATGTCCTACTATTATAGCTCATCTTCAATAAGATATAACTTTGGAGCAGGATGATGAAGTTGCACATTATGTTAATGAGGCCATTACAAATAATCTTTTAGCTTCTTTGAAACTGTTTCAGAATGTCCACCTATGCAGAAACACCTGTATTAAACCACATTTGATATAATAATTTGGATTCGCAATAGTTCCGTTGGCAGTATTTGCTTGAATGCTGACTTTCGAGTGATACGAAAATGGCTCTCTGCAGTTACCCCCGACTTTTTTGTACCAAATATTTTTCACAAAAAATAAAATTAAGTTCTTAGACGCTGTCTTTGTCCAATAATAATCTTCATTCCCGAAAACACTCCGTTTTTTTTAACTTGCAGCTCAACGAGGTGGAAAATACGGCTCACAGTAGAACACTAACTAGTTTGGAGGATGTTAATGGAGCTAAGCACAAATGTGCGCACTGTAACCATGAGTTTAGATCAAGTGAGACACTGCAAAAACATGTGCAGGTAACTCACACAAGTGGCCTATCTGGGCTGCCAAGTACTAAGGAAAATGCATCAGATGGATTGTCAACAGTGGCAGGTGGGTGGACGGTAAAACCTAGGGTTATACTTTGAATCGATTGCTTAATTTTGGGTTTTAATTATTTTCTACCTCAAAATTATGTAAAACAATCACTGTAAGCTCTACTAATTGTCCTCCTTGATGTCGATAGCTTTAAAAGTTTCATAGTTTTAAGAAACGTGTAAAATACTTGAGATAGTTAGATTATGTCAGCCTAGACGTTACTTGTCACTGCACTACCTTGTACAGGGAGCACAACTCCTTAATCGTATTCACTTAACAATCGATGTCAGCTAGTTTTGTGTACAACAAGCGTAAGATTTCGTGTAGTCGAATCAAGTCTAGTTTTAGTAGGAAGTTGATGCAATGTTTGCAGAGAAGGCAAATAATAACTAGTAAGTTACTGTAGTAGTAGTAATAATAATGATTGTAATTATATCATTAATATATAGATGGACAATAATATTATTGACAGTACTCATAATATTGATACTAATAGTAATAATAATACTGCATTTGTAGTGCCCTATATTGGCATTTGAGGTATTTCAGGGCAGATTTCCACTGCTGAACAAATACTTCATATAATTCGTATTCAGTTTAGATACTTTTTTTAATGACCATTGTTGGATATTGGAGAAATTTTGATAGCATGAGCTCTCGGTGGTTTACCTGAATTTAATGACCGTCCAGCTGGTGAGATAGTGAGAGCATTGGGAAGGTTTATGGAGCCACACATATGATAATGTGAGCTTTTGGAGGTGATTTGTGAAGTAAAACTAACTTCTGATCATTCTAATCGATAGATATCTGTAAAATCCAACACCTGCGTAGTACAGCTAAAATATTTTATGTCATTGAAGCCTAATTAACTATTTCTCTTGTTTCAATGCTGAATTCATTAAATTGACACTAATAGTAATTAATTTATATAAAAACTGATTTATATATTCCGCGTAGTATAAGCTTGACGGTAAATGTTACCTGTTTTTTTTCTTTGTGCACGCATTTGCGATAATACAGCAGCAAGTCTTTCTGATCGCGACAGCTTTGGTTGCCATTGACTCGGCCATACTATGCTGTACATTCATTGACTTGATTCCTCAGGTCTGTCTGGTCACCACTATAACCATTGAAGAACTTAGCAGCAACTTATTGCCCTTCATTAAACTTCTGGCAGCACCAGCAAATGCTATTATCTTGTCATTGTAGATTTGGCCGAAGAAATGGATGGGAAATCTGAAGGTTTGGTTATTGATGAGAAGAAAAGCTTGCCAGCTCAAAGTGACAAGGTCAGTATTTATCTTCTAATTCTACCACAAGCACAGAATTGTTGTTTGGTAGGTTCATCTTGTAGATCTGTTTTGTGATGTCTATGAGCTATGTAACCTAGGTTATCCTTTTAATATTTAGCAGTATTCTATTGTTTTCTGTTGTGTTCTACTGTATTCTGTTGTGTTCTACTGTGTTCCACCGCGTTCTACAGTGTTCTGTTGTGTTCTATTGCGTTTTACTGTGTTCTACTGTGTTATGCTGTGTTCCATACTATTATACAACATTCCAAGAGTACAAGGGCGATAAAAAGAACCCTGGGCATCTTATACACAGCTGATCTGCCTGTAATTAACAAAGATAATAGCGTCAGTTTCAAGTGTTATAGATTTTTAAAATATAATTATTCTCATATTCTTATGGCTACAAGTTATGACATGCCTGGAATTAACAAATATGTATTAAATTCTAGTTGAGTTCAGCCTTGAGATAAATTGAAATTATTGTAATATTTTGGTTTGAATTAACATATGATGAAGAAGTGAACATAAGAATACAAAGTGGTTAGGTACTTTATTGACCTGTTATAAGCGCAATATCTCCAGTCAATTAGTACAATATAGAGATTATCGCAAGTGTGCTTTGGTGCAAACCTTAGCGCAGCTCCCTTTCCTTCTCTGCCACCACAGGCTTATACAACATGAATCAAGTTTTTTCATTTTATTTGTTTTATTTGTATTTTATTTATTAAGACCCAAAAGCGCTGTTCATTACCTTCATTGATTCACAGTTCTTTTCTCAATCGTTGGTTTCACATATCGATAGTAGCGCATTTTTTGTTTGATAATTGAAGGGTCGTGGTAATTAATCGGCCTGGCATTAACGAATCATTTTTTTTATATTTTTTTGTGTTGGCTAAAGTCCTTTTAGATCAGGAAACTTGCTGCTTTTTGTGGTTTTGTTTCCTGAATATTGGAAATCTGCTATCAGCTGCTTGTATAATATGATACAAATTTAAATAAAAATGTTTTAACTCACTGATCGGATTACTTATTCAGCTGCTCGTCTCCAAACTCATGATCTTGAATAATTTTGAAGATTTAATTTGCGAGAATAATTGAGCATTCTATTTTAATTCCCTTTTATCAAAAAAACGGTTGCCAAAATATTTTCTTTGTATTTAGAGGATGTCAAGTCATTATTTATTACCTCACAATGATAAGAGTAGAATGGAGAGATAGGCTACGCTTCCCGATGCTTTAATAGCAATAAATTAGATGGATTCAGATTCCTTTGAAGATGATGCCTTAAGTCTCCCATTTGCCTTAGTCAAATTCTTTGATCTCTACGTTACGCTATTAACAAATTCTATTCAATGATTATTGATGATTGAAATTAATTTTGTATAAGAGCTCTATTAAGCTTGTTAATGCCTGATACAACTAATAAATTACACATTAATTTGTTTCGCAATATTTTTTAGATCAGCACGGAGCTGGAATTCACTAATGAAATGGCCAAGTGTAGCCCAAAGCCACCTGCGATGACCTCGTTCGTAAGTGGTGATATTCGATTTAGCTGTCTTTTTATATCTTACACATAATATTATAATAATGAGCAAAATATTCAATGAATTGGCAGATAAAATAGAAACGCTCGGTTAATTTTCATCTACGGTAATTATGTTTCGATTGCTGTAATTATAATTTTATCTAGGTCTGCCGATATGGGCAGCGGGTTAGGTAAAGTTAACATTACAATTATTTTATAGGATGAGTCATCGAATCATGATGAAACTTCTACCTTTCCTGTCCGTAAGCTCGCTAAAAGATCTGATAATCCCTTCAGATGTATTGTATGTGACGTGGCGTATGCTGTCAGCAAAGACCTGGACCAACATCTGATCAGCGCAGAACACCTTGCTGCCTGCTCGACAGCTACTGCGAGCAGAGGCGCTGAAATTCCTCTGGTACGCTATAAAATAGAATCGCTTGGTACACGATGCATAAAATAGACACTATGTTACAATTGGCACCTCGAACAGGAGCTAGTGTTAGATTGTGCACTCATTATTGTCATATCTGCTTAGATACGCTAATGAGTGTCATATATGCCTGTGACAATGCAATTAGAGTGCGTGATTAAACTCTTTTTGTAATCAGATATCTCGTTAGATACGACATACTCTGATTATATAACACGTCCATCGAAGCTTAGCAAGAAAACTGGCAGCTTCGTTGCATTCCTGTTATGTTTGGAAACGTCGCACCGTGTGAAACTGTGAGGTTGGCCAATGTTATTGTTTATGGGAAGCCACTGTTTTGTGAGGTGTAATTGCCCACCATTTTGTAATAAAGATATTTCTACGATTACAACTGTGCACATTACTAGGTTAACTCTATGATCACTACTATGTGGACTCTATACTCACGACTATGTTAACTCTATCTATGCTCACGACTATTTTAACTCTATGGTCACAGCTATGGAAACTCTATGATCACGACTATGTTAACTCTATGATCACACATACGTTAGCTGTGTAGACAGAGAATGTTGTAACTAGTTCATTGCTGAGGATGAAGTAGAGAAGCAATTTCTAACAGTATCGTCTGTAACAGAGATTAATGGCTCGCTAATTAAGAAATTAATGAGCCAACAATTCTTGTTAACTGCAGCTTGACAGTGACTTTCTCTCTCAAATGTTATCTTTTTCTTCCTAGGCCATTTTTTGATAGTTTTTTTCCAATTTAGTATATTTATTTTTAGACGAGGACGTGTGCCTCCTCAGAAACGATAGTTAATGATAGTTTGATTGGCAAGGATACAGCTGCAGCTACCGGAGCTAAATTATACTCGTCAAACTTGTCATCGTCTCTACCCGATACGGCGAAGGTAAAAAAATTAGCGAGTTAGGTAGAAATGTATTTAAATGCTCATTGCGATGGTGGCATGAGCTGTGGAGGTTGGAACAATAGTATCACCTCCAGCATGCCATCTCTTCTTTTCCTAATATACTATCTAATAGCTAAATATGTGCAAGGGTCCGTCGCCATGACAATCTTGTTTTAGATGTTACATTTCCTGCCCTATAGCCGATACACAATAGGTTGTGGATTTGATCATTAATTTTGCTGATTGGCTAGAGAGTTGATTAGCGAAAGCTTCACAATTGGCCATTTCACTAGCAGTCGATGGCTCGTGTCGCTCGGATCTGTCTTGCGAGCCGCTGTCTATGATTGGCTAAACATTCATCACTCGGTTGTCATTACCCTGCGGTTGTATACATCAACTTTTGTATCACAGAATGGTGATGACATCAGGAAATCTACACTAGACTGTACGAGGGAGACTAAGTTCATGACCTCAGCTGGCACTGCAGCTCTCTCCGTCGATGGAGGCTTAGGTACTTCACCATCGTCTCACCAGATGTACACATGTCAGCACTGCTGCTCTCACTTTGTCTCTAGCAATGTTCTCTCTCACCATCAGCGACTCTTCTGCACTGCCGCTCATTCGTCTAAACATCGCAACCCTAGAAGTCACTTTAAAAAACTTCTCAAAAGTTTTGGTAAGTATTGAGAAAACAATATTTGTTTTATTTGAAAGTTGGTTGCAAATAAGTATACTTGTTGCACTGAATAGCAGCAGTGGCTGCAGCAATAATTTTGTATTGTATTAGTTGAGATTGCGGGTGACATATATATTTATTGTATACATCAATTATATAGATTCTGTATCTGTGTAACAAGTTTTGGAAAGGTAAAACATGAATGATAACTTTTAATTGGCAAGAGAATTTCTCAATTTACTTTCTAAGTATATTATAAAGCTAGCTAAGACTTGTTACTTCGCCAAGTAGAAACTTTACTTTGTATTTCTGTATCAGTTAAATCAACAATTGGAGCGAGCGTGTGAAAAAACTTGCTATGAGCCAATATATTGTGTAATATTTTATCTGCTTTTTACACGGATATTTTGTTTTTGTTTTCTGCTTAACTCATTAAAAAGTGAGCACAAGGTGTAAAAATAGCGTATAGCGAACATATTGCGTTCCGAGTCATTAAAAGATGAAAGTAACGGATTTACTATAATGTATTACTGTAAATAAATAACTTGTATATTCTGGTCAGTGGCGCTTATGGATTATGCTATTACCTACTAGCTGTGATGTCTATACCTGTCGTTAACCTGGTACACTTACTACAGGAATGTATCGTATGAGGTGTATGTTCTTGTTCTCTCCAAGGTATAGAATGTGTTATGGGATTTCTTGAAGGGCAACAACAAGAGAGCCAACGCGAAACAGCTTCTGATCACTCATCTGATACCGAGAAGTGCTCTTCAAGTAAGTTGTAGCAATCGTAACATGTGTAATTGGGGTAGTGGTGTCGGTAGCAATGCTTGTAATAGTGTGAGTAACAGTAGCAGTGGTGGTAGCAGTAGCAATAGTAGTAGTGGTGGTAGCACTAACAGTAGTAGTTGTTGGGGTAATATTAGCAATAGTAGTTGTGGTAGTAGTAGTGGTAATAGTAGTAGTAGTAATAGTGGTGGTAGTAGCAAGTAGTAGTTAGGGTAGTTGTAGCAGTAGTAGTTGTGGTGATAGTAGTAACCCTAGTGAAGTAATTGTGGTGTTAGTAATATTGATTGAGATGGAAATACCTGCAGTAACAGTAGAAGTTGTAGTGGCAGTTGTAACATCAGTGCAGTAGTAGTTAGTAATGGCACATGTGGTTGTCATGAAGACAGCATTGTGAACTTGTCTCAGTCACCCATATATTTATGTCAATCATTAATGGTTTAACTCTTCTGCCAACAAATTTGATATTTCAACAAAGTTTTGACTGCCCTGAATTAGCTTTAGATGGTTCATACCTCCTACACACACTCTATACTAGAAATGACTTAAGAACTAATGTTTGTGTCAGTTTCAGAAGACGAGATAGACACGGAGTTAAAAGACAAAACGGCAGCCATGTTGGAAACACTGCTGCCACCAGAGATGAACAGTGGGAAACTAACCTGCTCGGAATGTCAGCAGACATTCAGTGGTATTTGGGTGCTCAAAGCACACAAAGAGGAGGCTCATGGACAACTTCTTCCAGAAATGTGCGCTTATTCATTTATTGGCTCGATTAGTGCCCACAGCTTGCTTCATCATTGATAAAAACTTTTAATTTTTGGCAATTCGTGAACTCATATTGTTACATAGTTGAATATCTAGAGGTAGGATAGATTGTGATGGAGACACATCACAGTTGTATAGACACACAAGTTATGTAATATCTTCCTTCGCTACAACCATTGCACAAAGATAGAGTGTGCAACGGAGCTTCTCAGGGCTATGTTGAGAAAGCACTCATTTAGTATATATCATTTTTAGACCACTGCTTTCGCTCTTGCTCATGTTTTTTGTTTTCTCAGTTCGCATTAACTCCAATAGTGTTCATTACTAAAGGAGAACAAAATGTGGAGATTTTATGACGGTGTGTTGTTGGTAGCTCGATAGCGACTGGTCCATTCCATCTCGCAGTATCTTATCCATCGGAGCGACTCTATCTACTTCTTGGTCATTTTTTATTCTCCAAAATGCTGAAATTAAAATGAAATTAGTCACAGTTGACAATTATTAGCTTGAGTTTCACCAGCGTCTTTAGGGTAGATATGTGGGCGTGTCATGAACCAACCCTAACATTAATCCGAGCAGCCTGCTTTACATAACAATGGGCAAGTATCAATAGCTCATTGATTCTACGCTATTAATTCCCCTATCGGCTATCGGCTATAAATTTAGAGATTGTGCAATTATCAATCGGCTCAATACAGAAAATTGCTATTAGCTTCGATTTAATTCCTCAGTAATGTATCGGAATGGCTCACGTAACTTCTTTGTAACGTTTTTTTCTGAAGGCCAAATATCAAAGTTTGGGCCATCAACGCTTTTTTAATTAAAGAATTTGGCAGCTCCGAATTTTATACATATTATGCAATCGTTACATAATAATTATGCATGGACCTGAAGCATCACACTGATTTACATAGCAATGCGAAGTCTATGTCTAACAATATTGATGATTATTGATGGCTGTCTAATTGTTGATAGCCAGTCATTTGTCATGTTTTCTTATTGAGGTGCGATCAGTGTCACATGCTTTCTGATAATTCTGCATTTCATTCCCGAGCTTCTCATACCTCATTCATTGTTTTGATAAAATGAAAACATTTCTCCAATTTGTTGACAATATATGTTTTCGGGGGGAAATGGCAATAAAAAGGTTAGTGACTCTTGAAGGAATGTTTTTCTTTTCAGGGTGATTTCACACTTTGCTAAGTTGTACAAACAAGAGTTGGACGAAAAGTTGTCAAACATGGATACACCAACTAAAGCTGATGCAGTTTGTAGCCAATCAGATATTTCTCGTGTAGCTACTCCACCAATCACAGCGCCGCCAATACACACAGTGAAAAGTGAACCTTGCGCTATACCCTCCACCCCTTCCAGCTCTCGTGAGTACCAGAAATACAGAAAGGATAGTTTCGTATAGAATATGGTTTTCGTGGCAAGGTGTCTGCATAATTCTTTTGCCTTTTTTACCCCAGCATTGTCTTATTTTTGTTGTCTCACACATAGTGGAGCTCTGTACAACAATTTGTTTTCGATTCATTGTGCTAGCCAAGCAAGATTCTGTGAAACCATTGATGTTGTTCATATGCAGATTATGCTGTGACAAGTTTTACTAAATTCTGGCGTGGTGCATACATTTGATTCTGTAATTTCTTGACACTGTTTAGTACATGGACTAGCCAGCAATGCCATGGAGCTTCTAAGCTACTCCGCCATGAACCCTTGGCTTAACTTGCTGCCTTTTCCCATGTTGAATCCTGGCAGCATGTACAATCCCATGATTCCACCTCAACCGATATCCAACATGGCCACCAAGCCTCAGTCCACAAGCAGCCTGTCAAGTCCGCCCCTACTGATGAGTCCTCAGATGGATTCAAACAACCTGGTCTCCAGGCAGCACAGCGTGCCAGCTGTCAACGCCACCCAGGTTTGTACTTCTTCTTCATAGCTGTACTTTGGGGATTTCCAAGTCGAAAACAGCTTCTAATGCATTCTCATCTTCTTGCTACTGGTGTGTCTAAGAAAATCCAAGTTGTCTGAAATTTTTTCGCTAAATATTTGTATTACAGCCTGCTTAGTTTTGTCTATATTTGGCTATTGATTTGTTTTTTTATTATGCTGAATTATTCCTACTAAATTTGCACAATACTCAGTTTTCTGAATATCTATTTAATCTAATTCTGTAGTTTATGCTAAATGTGCCACCAACTATATGTATGAGCATGTACAATGCAACGATACACAACATCATTGAGAATGTGTCTCATATACCCCTATAGCTATTTATGAACATAACATTCGCAATTTATTGTCAAGTTTAATGAGTTGACTTTTCCAAACTTTCAATATTTCACTGTGACAAGTTTTATTGAAAGTTTTTGTATAACGTGCGCCAGAGTAAACGCTATTTAGCTAAACACCAATCATCGTCTGTTTCTGTTAAATTGATTTCTTGGCTAGAACAATGCTGGCACACAAATTATCTACATTATGTTATTGTCTAGGCGGGTGGTGAGAAGAGAGCCCGTACCAGAATAAGTGATGATCAATTGAAAGTTCTGAGGCAATATTTTGACATAAACAACTCACCCAGCGAAGAAGCCATTTTAGATATGGCTGCCAAAACTGGACTTCCTCCGAAAGTCATCAAACACTGGTTTAGGAACACTCTGTTCAAGGTATCTAGGTGGTTAGCTGTGAGAAATAGATTTGTGGAGTAATTAGTTACCGGGGCATATATGCTTGATGTAGCATCTTACTAGCTCTACATAAATCTTCATTTATGTGCGTAAAGTTTAAAATGTTTGATTGATTCGATTGATTTGTGCATACCGCGCTCTTTATATAGTTGCATTCCCTCACCCTTGGTTTGGTGCTCCGATGATTTCTCATTCCAACGACTTTTTAAATACAAATGTTTCATCTACAGAGTTTTATTGCCAGTACCAAACGCCTGCCACAAATCATTCCGATATTAACCAAATATTAATATATATATAGAATATTAATTATTAACATCTGGTTACTAAGTGCATGATTGAGCC
This sequence comes from Cryptosula pallasiana, assembly GCA_945261195.1. Classification (NCBI taxonomy): domain Eukaryota; kingdom Metazoa; phylum Bryozoa; class Gymnolaemata; order Cheilostomatida; family Cryptosulidae; genus Cryptosula; species Cryptosula pallasiana. The sequence goes on along the minus strand of OX183133.1, from coordinate 14,220,966 downwards.
ACTCCTCTACCAGAGAGGATGAGCCGCATCAGTTAATATGAGATCAAGCGTTGGACCAGAGTTGAATGTCTTTGTAGGAGAGACAGAGAAACAAGGACTCCCCGTATAACTTTAACAACCCGCCTCAAACTACCCTCAACCTAGCCGAGTACGAGAAGACTGGTAGAGTTCCTGAGAAGAGTTCTATCAAGTCTGAAGTAAGTGAACAAATGCAAGTACAACAACCGGTCTCCGCAGGGCTGTCGTTGCCCGGTACACCTAAGGATGATGTCTTTCTACCTACTCCTTCTGGCAGCATGAGCTTACCTCACTCTACCTCACAAGTAGGTGTTATTCTCTTTGGTTTTCTCTCTCGCAGTCAACTGTACAGACTTTATCAAATAGAAAAAAAATTGTTTGCTCTACATGGTGAATTTTTTTCCTGAAAGTAAAACGTGTCTGCGTTTACATTCTGTTGATAATTGAAATTGTCACGAAATTATTATCATCTTATTAATATTCTTAGTGAAGCTGAACGATTGAGTCCATTTTACATACGCAGCTGTCTTCAAACCTATTAGACGGCCATTTTGAATGTGAGAAATCCTTGTGGTATCATATAAAATTTTACTGAGAAATGTGACATAATGTCTACTAATTTATTCCCAACTATGACATGAATCAAATGTTTGGAAGATTTAGGCCGTGCTAATTTATCTCTTGTCAACTTACACACATTTGTTGTATGATGTATTTTTGGCTCGGCTCAGCGCTTTGTATTAAATGATCTCTGAATGGACCGAATATTTAATTAGCTTCCTTTGATCTCTACTTTCACTCGCAACCGAAGAGATTGAGTCAGAACACGGGTTGGTATCTGCCAGTCCAGTAATCTAGGCTTGGCTGGTCAACTTTACTGAAGTTACTACGAGTCGAAAGATTTCGTTTTTACTTTTGTTGGCTAATCGTAGCAACGAAATTAATGTCTATCGTTAATGTATACTCATTCCCTCTGTTTCCTTTTTATGCTTGAGGGTGAATCATTCTCCCAAACTCGTTTGTTTTTTGCTATAATTGTGATGATTGGCCAATAGATAAGTAGATGTACAACACAACCATTGAATACACTATTCTGGTTACGTAATTAGCTGATATTCATTTTGTATATCCCCTGAATCACTCCTTGCCAACAGCCAATGCCATGGGTCTCTCTCTAACCTCCATGTTACCAAGGCAATCTAACCATCGCTATGTGAGGATAGCATACATTTCCCGTTTGAAATAATTATTTAACGCCAATTGGGAAATAATGCTACATTTCAACAGTTCATCAACATATTCGTACATAATTCGCTCGCGCTTCAATGCCACTTTATTGCATTTTGTGCATTTCAGGCTTTTTATATCCATGTCAAGTTTGCAAATAATTTAGAACTGAATTGTTTCACAGTTTGAAGCTTCGGGGAGATCTATGGCAGCGAGTGAGAGTCGTGAGGAGGGCCGAGTGCACACCCCCAACTCTAGACATGATGATAAGAGTATGGATGGGGAGGCTACGTATCCCACGTCTAGTTACGATGTTGAAAGTGACCACGATGAGCGCGATATGATGTCACCAAACAGTCCACAGACATCCACTTCAGGTGGAGACACACAAGCTACTGGTGGAATCTTTTCCAAAATGTTTAGGTTGGTAAAGTGTACGCATTAAATAAAATGTTAAATTTAACATGGATTGGAACAGTTTAAACTGTGTACCTTTGTACCCACATTTATGGGCTGTAGGGTTTCCTTCACAATAACGCACCTATTAAAATTTAATTTATGACGAAACTAAAGACTGCATATTATAAAAACTTCCTTTAATTTGGTGGGCTCCATTCCTTAATTGGGTCACATGTCAATTTTAAAAGATTTGTACTTGGTGCATTGTCAAAGAAAGCTAAAAAGCATTTTAGCTTTTTTGCTCAAAGGAACAGCAAAGAATTAAAGTACAAGTAATGCCATTGGTGCTGAAAACTTGTCACTTGCACCAGAGAGTTTTAGTTCTTTGTGTCATAAATTATATCATTCCAAAATCCATACTCGCACTGAAATGGCCCTCATATTTCTAAATGATAATTTATTTAATACATAAATAAGTGCACGTTAGCTCTACAACATGTTAGTTTGTCAGATTATTTACTTTAGTCTTCCTATTTAGTGCATATTGCTAAAAGCAACCAGCTGGGTGCATCTACATATTCTCTACATCTATTTCGGCCATTTGCTTTCTTGCATACCCTCAGGTGTTTCTTTCTTCATTTCTCATTCGTATTGCGCACTTTTTCGTTTCTATAATGCATGAAGAGTTAGCTGATAGTGGTCATTGGTGTATGCAACATATCGAGTCATTGAAGTGAGCTAACTTGTACTAATGAAAGTTAATAGCCAGTACAGCTTTAGCTGATGGACGTTGGCCCAAATATCTGATAAGTTTGTTCCATCGTCCACCAGAAGAGGGTTAAGCTTCGTCTTTGTAGCTCTAAACTTAAGTGAAATGGGTCGCTTTAATGTCATCCTTCTCCACGGAGCATTACATGAGTAATTACCGCTGTCCTAATTATCTTTAAGATTCTCTGATGTTAGAGATAGGGAATGCACTGCGCTCAAACCTTCAATCAACCGTGTACTGAAGATTGAAAATTTAGAGAAGCGATAATGAACTGAAAAAATTGGTTATAATAGTATAGTAAGGGTTGCTGGTAGATGGTAGAGTGTACAGTTAGTTCACACACTGTACTATGCCAACAAAACTGGCTTTCAAATGACACTACTACTTGCCTAATTAACAAATCGTTGCATGCGTAGTTAGATGTGGTGCGTAAATGGAGCATTAGCTGTGCTACATACAGCCGTGGGAGGTCAATAACCATTCATTTCCATTTCTAACCACTCTCCCACCTCACTGTTCTCTACAATAGACTTGACTGTTTTTACCTGTAACCTAATCATTTACAGTGGATCACCATACAAGTTTCATGAGTACTCCAATTCTTCCTCCACGAGCAAAAGAGCGAACAGAACTCGTTTTACAGACTTCCAGATAAAAACTCTGCAAGATTACTTTGAGCAGAATGCGTATCCAAAAGATGAGGAACTGGAGCAGCTGTCGCGACTGTTGCAGTTACCCAATAGAGTCATCGTTGTCTGGTTTCAGAATGCCAGACAGAAGGCTAGGAAGGTAGTAATATTTGTTGACTGTAATAAATGCTCTATATTGCTGCAGCAACTCCTAAACTCTCTCCTGGGATTCCAGTTTTTAACAGTACTTTTTGTTATTTTATATAGGTATATGAGAATAGTCCATCTACTGGAGCTGAGGCTACGGCAGTAACCCAACCTACAAAAAGTAACTACCCGTGTAAGAAGTGTGGTGTGGTGTTCGTAGGCTATTACGAACTGGTCAAACACCAGAAAAGAGTTTGTATGAAGAACAACGTCGTACCGCTACCGTTCGGCAACCAGGTGAAGATTTAAGCAGCTATTCTACCGAATACTTTTTTGGGTGGGAATAATTGCATTAGTCAAAAAGTCTAAAAATAATTTAACATTTTTTCATCAAGGCTTCAAAAAAACGTTAAATTAAATAAAATTTTTTTGATTAAAAATAATGCATTGGCACAGGTTGTTAGTATTTTATTAGGTACTAGTTAATTTGAGGGGAAATTTACTGCCTTTGTACTCCGCTAAGTGGCATTTATCACCAAACCATTGAAGGTCTGATTACCTAATTCTGATTGAATTTATAAACTGCAGCTTCATTAATTACACAAGTGGCATCAAAGCTATCTAGTCAGTCATCTCCTCATTCGTGTCACCTCCTATCAATCGCTTCCTCTTCACTTCTGTAATTGTTGGCCTCTGTAATTAATTTATGTATGCATCGCAGGCTCTGTCCGCAGAGCCCTTTTTTCAATTCACTCTCCGCTGTCAAACTTTATTGAAATGGAATTTTTATGTGAAATTGTCTTGTCATCCATCTTGAATTTAATAAGATACGTTTTTTGTAGGAGTGTCAAAGCGAACAGGCATCTCAAGCAATGAGCAGAGAACGCAGCCGTTCGTCTGCTGATGTTGCAGAGCCAATAGTGGATATTACGAGCAAGCAGGCGAACACTAGTCTTGGTCAGTATTCATACCAACACTACTCTATCCTTTTGCCTTCTCACCCTCATCAGGGTAATTACATTTCACACCAAGATCGTGTGGATACCAAATCTTTGGTCTCACCTTCTACTGCTGCTCACAAGGAAAATATTCCAGATCATTCTTTTAACTTTGACCGATCTCTTTTTGACGACTCTGACAACGTATCTGATATTTCGGAAGATTCCTGTCTTGTATTCAAACCAGTTCGTTTGAAGTATTTTAGCCAAACAAACGTGGAAGAGACTTCACAGCAGGAAGTGATGTCGTCTAGCCAAGATGGCTGCAACGGTACATGATTGTTGGTGTGTGTTGGTATAACATTGTTTTATTTCACTTTAGCTACACCTGTTGCAGCATGTCAATCCCATTGCTTATGGTACTGAGTGTTGTACCATTGGGTTGTTTGTTGTGGCATTGTCACGCTTGTTCACATCGGCTGCTGCTATATCGTTGGAGTGATTGCGTATTGTTTCGTATCAAACCACCGATTATTTACTTTGTTGTCCCTCACTCACTTTCTAGTTTTTTATTTATTTGTCAGTGTCGTTTTTTGGTCCATTTTAATTTGAAATATTCTTATTTTATCACCTTGTATTACATCATAGTCTATTTTTGCGCTATATCACATACATCATATAGCCTTCAATACCGAATACTCACAAGTTTCTCTTCGTTAGATATTATTATTTTGTATTCTTATTATAATTAGTCAATTCTTGTGTTGTAGCATTTCAGTCACCTCCTACCTCGCTGTCAGTCTCTGCCGCTGAGAGTGCTGCCGCTGCCGCTGCTACAACGTCTGCTTCTGATATGTCAGCAATGATGGCTCAACTTGGCAATGCTTCAAACCTGAGCAACCTGTTTATGCCCTTCATGCCGTTGCCAGGTGTGCTCGGCTCTAGCCAGCCCAATTTTCCCATGCAGAACGTCATGAAAGACATCTATGAACAATCTTTTAAGAAATATTTGGGTAAGGATTTACGACATCACCCCAACCTGCCTTCGTTTTTTATCTTCTACTCTTAGTCTATTGATGAAGTTCAGTTACTTAATTGTTGTAATCTTATCTTTCAGAGGGAAAGATGCCTGGTCCAGTCACAAAATCTGAGCCATCTCTGTTGGCGCCAGAGAGCACAATGACCAGACCTAATGGTGACAAGGGAGATAATAACCGAGACCATAGCCACCACCCTGCCAGCACACAACAAAAGGTAATGCATACTTGTGATGAAAAAACAACCCAACAGAGATTTTCGGCTGCATCTAGTATCGGTGAAGAAGATGGTAGCATGTGTGGGTCTGACGGAGGTGATGATACAGAATCATTAAATGACTCGGGGAGGTCAAGGACTATAAGCGGCAGCCATTCAAACAGTGGCAGGTCATCGCAGAGCAAACGATATAGGACAAACCTCACAAGCATGCAGATACATGTGATGAAGTACGTGTTTAGAGACTACAAGACACCAACAATGGCGGAGTGTGAAGTGTTGGGGGGTTACATAGGTCTACAGAAAAGAGTCGTACAGGTCTGGTTTCAGAATGCTCGGGCTAAGGAGAAAAAGAACAAGCTAGTAATCAGCGGTGAAGAAGACCCTCTGGTAACTGAATGCTTGCGATGTGGAGTTACCTACTCTCCCAAATATTCTATCCAAGAACACATTTTCTCTGCACGCCACATCAGCCAGTTGAGGAATGCCTACAACGGAAAGCTAACGGAGTGTGATAGAGAGGCCATGAAGAAACAGGCAGAGGTAAGGCTGATGCCTGCTCGCTATCCCACAATGCACCTCCCGCCTGCTTATCCGCCGCATGCTTCTAGCTGCTTGTAAGCTTTTCGTCTGCTGCCGTCTGCTGCCGTTTGCTCTATGATTATTTTCTTCTATTGTTTCTTGCTGCCATATTTTGTGATGAGCCCAAAATCTGCTACAAGAAGCTTTTCTCCTGTTTTTAGAATTTGATTCTTGACAGCATTTCTGTGTGTTACCACTTTTTAAACTGCTCTATATTGGTTATGGTATACGCTTATATCCCTGCATGGCACAACATTATGTTCACCATTTTATTTTGGTTTGCACCATTATTTCTTTGCATGGGATTTCTTTACCTTTGCTGCTTACCCGCCACTTGTTTGTTTGCTGCTTTTTCATCATTTGTCCCTGCTGCAGACTTTTACAACTTTTGGTGGATGGGGAAAACTTTGATTTTGACTCTTTGTTATGATTAGGTTTGATTTGCACTGATTTACTCGCTGATAATTAGTGTGTGAGAAATGTTTGTCACCAGGGAAACCTAAGCGCTTGGGCCTCAAGGGAGATGTTGTATTGGTTAGCTGGATTCACTGTTGCTATAGTAGATGGTGTGTTTATTATTGTAGAGTCAAAGACCCAACCAGAGCATGCGTCGCGTGTCCCACTCAGCTCCTAGGAAATCTGATTCAATGTCAAAGCTCTACTCACCTGCCTCTCCAGGCTTGTTAAATGGTGAGCTTTCAATTCTATCCTTTATGTAGACTGAAATTATAAAATATTTTTAGGAAATAGAGAAATGAATCTCTGTTCAATCAACATTCTCAGCTTCGACGCAAATTCTTTTTTATAGTTTTAGATTTATATTCAAGAAAATCAGTTTGCCTTCAGTTTGGTGCTGTATGCCTGAGTACATAAAAATCTTAGAATTGACTTAAAAAAACAATAAGAGTCTTTCTCTTTTAGCTGAGAATCATTTTTATTTTTTTGAAGGTATTATAAACATTTTTGAGTCTAGTCACAAGATGGTGACTAGAGAAGTCATTTAAAACAAGAAGCTAGTAGAGATGTGCAGACTCGGGTTAGTTTGTATTGGTCACCCCTGGGTCTGCTCTCACACTGGGATACCCTCTCGGTGACACGCCCTCTTTGTACCATAACAAACAAAACAAAAACCGTTTTGTTTACGTTACTGATTGTAGGCTACGTTTGTGTATAACCCAGTTTGTGTACTCAGCAGGTAGAAGTAATGACTATTCCAGCCAGCTATCTAGAAACCTGCTGTCTTCCCTAAATCCCATGACTAATATGATGTCTTTACCTGGTGGTACAGATATGCTTTCTTCTCTTATGTATCCTGGACTTCTGCAACAAATGCCTTCATTTCTACCTAGCCTACTCCCAGGTAAGGGTCGGACTGTTCTCCATCCTTTTATTCCTCACAAATATTGTACTTGAACTAACTAGCTAACTAGCTAACAGAATTCTTTGCTAGGTGCTTGAAAACTGAAGCAGTTTTGTAAATTATTTTTTTCTGATATATTTACTTTCAGTTGGCTACACGCGACTATAAGGTAGAACGTGAGGCGTGTCAATGTGCATGCTTTGTTTGCAGTGTTTGAAATGCCTATACATTTAGCATGATGACATCACCACCACTAGGGGTCACTGCAGAGTGTTTCAATGGCTCCCTGCACTCTCAATATGTCCTGTTGCTCTTTTATCAGCATACCATTCAATGCGCTCATTTTTTCTCATTTGATCGTTAGTTTTCAATTACATTTAATTTAGCTCAGTACCAATTAACGTCCCGATTATTATGTAATAGTTTAATCCATAAACGCCTGACTTTGGTGATTTAATCTTTACTAACTGTCCTTTGTTGTTGTTGTTAGGTGGCTTTGGCACTACTGACCAGACTACAGCATACTCTTCACTCTGTAATTCTCTAGAGTACGGCACCCCGTTGAGTCTTCTACAGATTCCTAAGGCAGCCATCAACTCTATCGGCAGCAAGCTAGATGATATGGATTGTTCAGTAGCTGAGTATTCACAGGACTGTTCTACTCTTGATGATCTCTACAGATGCCTCTCTGATGAAGACATCAGTGCAGTTAAACCATCTCGTACTGATGTTGGGTGAGTTGCGCTTTCCTGAGGCTTTAGTCAACTACAAGTGCAGACAACTTCTATATTCTACTTGTTGAGAGCTTGATCCGATATGATCATCGCATCTATTGATTTAGACTTTTCTCTTTTTTGCGATGATATGAGTGGGTAGGGAAATAAATAGTCAATCATGTTTGCATGTCACACTTTTTGAGAGCTGATAGTTGGGCTTGTGCCAAGTTCTTACAACAATTAGTTCATCTATGAAATCTTGAATGCTCTGGTAAGTTTTCTTTGATGTTTTAGATATGCCTGCCGTAAATGTCAGTTTGTCTTTCCTCGACGTGAATCTTGTGTGAAACACCAGCTAAACACTTGCTTCTCTGACAAGAAGTCCAGCAACGATACGATCTTAAAGATAGAGCAGTTACAGTTTTCGTGTGCTTGTTGCAAGGACTGTACCGCCACCATCAAAGAGTTCAAATCTCACTGCGCTACGGAACTACACAAGTACAGGCGTACTAAGCTGAACAACAACAACAATGACTCTGAAGCCTCGTCTGCCAAACGCCTTAGAATTGTTTAAATATTTTCATACTATGTTATATTTCTATTGAACGAGTAGTGTTTCAGCGCATTCAATCACAATTGATATTAGCTTCGAGTTTGCTATAAACAACACTGCGCTATCTCCACAGATCACAATCCTTTGCACTGGAAGAAGCAGAATTTTTCATTATTGTAGTTAATTTTATTTTATTTTTTTTGTTATTGGTATCAATATGATAGCTCTGTAAGAGAATTGCCTTCTCCAGTCAACATGAAATGTGACAAGTTTTCACTCCCCACATTACAAATATTTCTTGGCCCAATCACCATTGATAGCTGTTTCAATACCTGTTCTATTTTTGTATCATTTTGATTAACCATTGCACAATCATACTAGTATTTTGCACCTTACTGCGAATATTCCTTGATGCTAATGCACTACAAAATGCATTGCTAATGCACTAAACAGTGCACTGTATTGTATTAATAGTAGTTGTAGCAATGATTTTTGACTCAATGCCCATTTTTGTACAAAAAGTAGAATTATGTAGTTTCCTGTTATTTCTATTAAAAGTAACCTATGAAAGAGTAATATATGACGCTACGTAGTAGTTACGACTTAAGAGACTTGTAGCTAAGCTTTGACTGTTAATCAGTTACCTGCATTCAAAGTAATCACAAGTTACGTTAAGTCTTCCCTAACACCTCACACATAGTCAGATATTTTTCTAGTTACTCTAATGATCTATGGATATGATGTGTTTTGCATTCATCTTTTTCTATGTAACGTTCAGGGCACCTAATTAATATTTCATAATTTTTTCATATAACTTTCATTGAAGTTTATGTTGTAATGCACCGACGCTTGAGGAGCAAGTCTCAACTCTGATAAATAATAAACGAGTTTAAATATGGATGTCTGTGCTATGTCACATCTTTGTGTGTACTGTGTCACATCTTTGTGTGTACTATGTCACATTTTATTGTGTACTATGTCACATTCTTGTGTGTACCGTCTTACATCTCTTGCTGTGCTCTGGGTAGTAGGCTGTTTCTTGGTTATTGATTGCTGAGACATGTTGGAGCGACTTACCTTATGAGTGCAGACAACTCTTAATTTAGCGCAAGAAAGTGTTTGCCATATTATCAGCAACAAAGGCACGTGAATCAACTATTGATCAAGTAGCTAACTAATTCTTGAATTCAAAATTAAACTCAAAATTTCAAAATTAAAAGTTATGTTGGTCACCATTGGCAACACATCCCCTATGTCAAAAAATTACGCAAAGTTTTTGTGGTTTTTGAAACTTGTTTATTAATTTTGATATCAAAACCAGAAACAATTGTTATGCTTGAAAGTTTAAATTTGACCAAACGGCTACTGGCAATCAAGCTCCAAAATAATCTTTTGCACTTTTTAATCTCAATTTCTTTCCTCCAAAACACAATAAACTCAATAAAATACAGGCACCACTTCTCTCATGCAAGAGAAGAGCTTTTGGTTTCGAGTTACTTGCATTATCATTTAAGTTATTTTGTCCAAACCCCTTTTTTGTCTTAATGAGTTATTTCATAAACTGAAATCGGATGTTGTTCAAATTTCACTACCTCCCACCAGATTTAATGTATCAATTTTGTTATTGTTGTTCACAATAATGACTCGCATTGTAGCTTTCTGTTGGAGTTGTGCCCTCTTTATGGGCAGCAGGTGGATAACTCCAAGTTATTTACCAAAATGTTTTTAGATTGATTTTAAATAAATGTGAAAGTTCCCTCCGCTGTGAGCACGCTACACAGTCTGTTCACATCTAGAAATCAACATGAATACTTTACGGAGATGTCATGATAATGCTGCTGAACAAGTGAAAGGAAATCTGCTGGCCTCTGACAAATAAAGTATCCTACGGGAAGAGAAGGCAGTTTTCAAATACAGTGTCCTACGGGAAGAGAGGGCAATTGTCAAATACGGTGTCCTACAGGAAGAGAAAGCAGGTGTCAAATACAGTGTCCTACGGGAAGAGAAGGCAGTTGTCAAATACCGTATCCTAGAGGAGAAAAAACCAATTGTCATGTAAATTATTCTATGAGAAGAAAATTGTCGAATAAAGTGTCCTACGGGAAGAAAATGCAGTAATGGGGATAGCGACCTTCTTTCTCAATTGGTTTAATTAACCAAAACAGATTGTAGCCAGATTGAATTATGTACAAGGATACTTTTCAGATTTGCTATTTAATTCGTGTTTATACCTTATTTATCTGTTTTAAATGTATTTCAAAGAAAAAAAACAAATTGCTTTTAAAGCAGAAATTAAAAAATTACCTGCTAAAGGGTTTAAACTAGTAGTTTTTACCGACACAAAAATGGCAATAATTTTCGTAATTTTAAAAAAAGGAAATGCATCTTTCCTTAGATACCGTGACTATAGACTGAAAACTATCTATAACTGTATGACTATGACATCAATGCCAAAGACAGTAGTTTATATAAACTACCCTCTCTGTCATCTTAGAAATAAATGCCACCAATGGGCTTGGAGATGATATATCTTCGATAATTTGTGTTTGGGGCGTTCAGCTTGAAAACTGCCAAAAGTATTAATATTTTCAGCCAATAGAATCAATTATCTCAAAACCCTGAGACTCGCGGCATCCGTACTCTTATTGGAGTTATCTCCATTTAATTTAATTGTTTTTCATTCATCAAATCAATGAGTGTTTCTTTGCACAGGTAATAACTGTAGGAAAAATAATGATGTCATAAGAAAGCAATAAAGATAACCGCCTGGTTTTGAAACAATGTGAATACAGAGATTAAAGAGGAACATTGAAAACAAACTAAATTGTGTTTTTCGATGAGCTAAATTTAACACAAATAACATGATATACAATTATTATTGATAAATGTTGCATTCATTTACGTTTGACTCCTCAAGTTGCTATCCATCTATATTTGTATTTTTGTTACTTACAACAGAATTAGATACGTTTTGTATATTGTGATAGACTGGCAGTGATCCTTGGGTGATGCGCACATCCCACGTTATCGGGCAGCTATTGATAGCTACAGGCCAAATATTTCAGCCATCTTGACATTGGAGTAGCATTTACGTCATGTTCAACTATCAGTTATTATCTATGATATACCTGCTGTAACTATTGATTCCGTTGGCTAACTATCTTTTGCTCAACTAGCTGCTTTCTGATTGGCTATTCGATTAAACTACGAAAAGTTTTTCTCTCCTCTATAGTCAGCTGTTCAGTTGCATAACACCGGTCAACATCTAACAAAGTTTATTGATAGTTTCAACTTTGAGCAGGAGCTTTTTTGTTGCTGGTGACAAAATTTATTGCAGAAAGGTTGCACTTTACAGGAGGAAAGCTATTATCGCTAGCTCATTGGGGGTTTGAAATAAACGGGTGATGGGGTGCGCTTTGAGTGCCGAGGAAAGAGAGGCAGCAAATAGGAGTAAAGCCATCGGAAAAAACATTAAAAAAGATAAAATACAAAAGGAGCGGGAAATCAAACTGCTACTTCTTGGTAAGTTAGATTTTCAGGTAAATCTTTGAAAGAGAATTTCTTGTATACAAAAACACCTGTTCTAGTATTGAGCTATCACTGTTAGATATATAATGTGTGCTCCATTTCTCAAATTTACCTGAAATGCGACCTGACTGAGTGTAAAATATCACACTGAAATGCATTTGTACATCAGATAAAAAAGTTCTTTTGAAGCCTTCAGTTACTATTTTCTACAGCGATAAATCTACAGCCATGAGAATGTGCGTAACTGTTCATAGTTACTTCACCTATATAATTCTTATCATTGCATTTTTATAGGCAAATATCTGCTGGCTAATTTTAATTTTCTCTTTCTACTAAATCTACATTTGAAGTAGAGGAAAGAGAAGATTATTAAAATCAGGTGTCCTTTCAAATACATTATTTAACTGCCTTCTAATTAGCTGTTTACACAAAAATTTGTGTTTTGAGGATTGAATTGGCGCGATATGTTAATTTTCAGGAGTTTTTTAATACGTAAACCACAAACTATTTATTTCATTTTATTTTTGTTTAATAGTAAGGCAACTCCCAGCATTTAGTTGTGCACCATGAAAGAGATCATCACTAACAAATGTGCTTGCAAAATAATTTGGTTGCAATATATACTGCAATACTAGCAAACTTTGAAAATTTTAATATTCTTAAACTTGGAAATATAGGAACTATGTTTTGCCTCGTTAATAATCTCACGTACAAATAAACTTCATATTTAGTGGCAACTAGTTCTTCAAACAGAAGCTCTTGTTTTGCTGACTACAGGAAGCATGTTTTTCCTTTAAGCTCCGTTCAATCCTTATTGCAGTTTGCATCGATTGATCAGCTGTAATCAACGAGTATCCAGCGATAAACAGCCTTCATTTTGTGGCAAGCAATTGTTGTATAAATGGAGATGGCATTTCCTTGGCAGGCAGTCATAACGCACTAAATGAGTCTTTAGATAACATCGGCTTGTCTCTAGAAGTGTATCATACATCCTCCGACTACATATTCTCATTTCTGATAAAGATTCAATGGTATTGTATATAATCCTCCTACATGGCAACACACACAGCTGCTCGGTCCCACGACATTTAAGTGCACTGACAAATAACTCAGCAAGACCACGGTTGATGTATTTGACGATTAACCGTGGTTGGTTTCTTTGCTTTCCGGGATAACTCAAGTCTCGGGGTACTAATTTCTACACAAGAATTAACAAGCAAATGATGTAATACTAGCAAATTGCATGGATTGGGCTAAAGTGAAGCTGAGGCTAAAGCAAACCTAGAGCTAAAGTAAATCTCGGGCTAAACTAAGCTTTGGGTTAAAGTAAACCTCGACTAAAGTAAACCTCGGGCTACATTAAACCTCGACTAAAGTAAACCTCGGGCTACATTAAATCTCGGGCTTAATAAAATCTTGAGCTAAAGTAAATCTCGGGCTAGAGTGAACCTGACACAGCCATTTCTGGGCACAACACTTACATAATATTTAAATATGCAAGCTAGCAATTTTTCTATTGATCTGTTCAGTAAAATAATTGTCTACCCACTCAAGTTGACTGTATTGTATTATTTAGGTGCCGGCGAGTCAGGGAAAAGCACTATAGTAAAACAAATGAAGTAAGTTGACTCGCTACATCTGGCTTGTCTTAGTGATCACTTTGATATAAGACCTTGTGCATATCCTGGAAACATTCTTTTCCTTTGAAATGATAACTTTGATGAGTGCTTTATACCATTTGTACATTTGATATTCCACAGAATTATACACGATGGAGGGTTTACGAAGGAGGACAACAAACAGTACAAGCCAGTAGTGTTTAGTAACACCATCCAGTCTATGGTGGCCATTATCAAAGCCTGCAGATCCTTTAACATCCACTTTGGCAGTCGCCAACGAGAGGTAAGGAGCACCTTTTTGTCGAAATTCGGGTTTTTATTTTTATTAGTGTTTCGGCACCAAAAATGGTTTAGCCGTTTGTTGGTGAATGATGGGTGCTTCAGTATCTCTTGACCAATCAGTGACTAACTAACAGGAAATGATAGATGATAGATGTAATCCGCGTACCTTATCAGGTAGTGTCACACGCAGATTGTAGTAGCTGGTTATGTAATTAACAAAGCTGTAACTTGAAGAAAAACAATAAAATCTTCCAAAAGCGTAAATTTGTTTACAAGCCAGTTTAACAACTACTTTCTACTTATACTGAGACTGATATACACGCGATGTTTTCTAAACAGTTGAGTATGAATTTATTCCAAACTGATGGGTGAGTCACTCGGATCAAAAAATGATGCTGGATATTGATTTAGAATGACGATATTACATCATAAAATGTCAGCATCATTCTATAGATACATTAAAGTGATTAGATGAATGCAACAATTAGCGTCTTGAGATTTAACTCTATGACTTTGTATCGCTGAGGTCAATGCTGGAGTTAGCTGCAAGCCAGCGGGACTTTATACACTTCTGGCTGTTATTATCTGTACAAACATATTACACACAACATACACATATACACACCCATCTTACTTTGTAAGTACTATAAATGGTGCATTTTGCGAACAAAGATTTTGTGATTGAAGAAATAGCTGGTTTTTATGATGTTTAAATCTTTGTTCACATGTCTATGATTATTTACTTTAATGCAAAAACCTGCTGATATTGAATGGAAATTTAAACAGTTCATATGGACTCAATCTGCACACAATACTTTTTGACTCAGCTGTTGTAATGACTCTGATATTGTTGGAGATTTTTATCTGCTCAATTTTCTCTCAAGGTTGTACTTGTCCGGCGAAATACAAGGAACGATTCAGTTTCAGATTAAACGAATAAGTTACTGAAAAAACATTGAATGAAAAGTTGGCTGGTAGTGAAGAAATCAAAATGTAGAAAAAAAGTTTCATTAAAATGTCACAAATAATAAGCCAATCAAGCAATAACCATAATGACAGAGCAAATCAGATCAAAAAAGGCTGTTAGCTGACTATATTTTAGTAAAAATATTTTATGATGCAGTATTTAAACAAAACAATATCTGAAGAGCCAAGTTATTTGTCATGTAAAGGATTTCTCCACTGATGCAGGCAGATGCAGGTATTGTGTTAGAGGTAATTGGTAACATGGAGGATTCAGAGCCTTTCTCTCCACAGTTATTACAAGCCATGAAGAATCTGTGGAGTGACGGTGGAGTGCAGAAAGCCTTCGCCAGATCCAATGAGTACCAACTCAACGACTCCGCTTCCTAGTAAGTCACTACTAACGGCTGTCAGCTGGTCAGGCCAAAATGTTTTACCTGCGACCAATCAAATTTTGCAAGAAATTTTAGAGCGAATGATTGTACATTTAGTGATAAATAAATTGTCAAAATTATTGAAAAAATGCCAATGTTTGAAGAGGTATGTTGCTGCGAGTGTTTATCTAATTCAACCTACAACACCCCAAACCTGCAGTAAAGCCAAATATATGTATATCGTGCAACTACAATGTTTGATAATATTGACATCTGAAATCTTTGATGAAACGCTTGAAAGTTAAATTTTTTTGATCTAGTTCTTACCACTTTGTGGCCTTGACTCCTAATTAAAGCTCAACCTCCTGTATTGTAGTTTTCTCGATTCGTTAGACAGACTCGGGCACCCTGAATACACCCCCACCCAGCAGGATATACTGAGAACTCGAGTTAAAACTACAGGAATTGTAGAAGTTCATTTTTCCTTTAAAAGTCTCAACTTCAGGTGAGATCTTCATGTTTAGTTTTGTCCATTGTTGTTTGTTTGATTAGTTTTTGTTTGGACAAACCAGTAAAGTGCATGACTCTGGTAATAAACTCTGCCATAATAGATTTGAAGGACCAATAAAAACATGGACAATCAGTCCAAACCAGTTCTATTAGCCCCTACAATCTTTGTGGTTAAATATTATGGTACTTGGTTGATTATTTGGTTTGTAAATAAAGTCCTCATGTTTGATTTTTCCTAGAAAGGTCAACAATGAACTGTTTACCACAATCATTAAGCTTACGTAGAGCAGAGAGTGCACGGGTCTTGAACCCGCGTTCTACAACATAACAAGTGACAACTCCTTACGCTCAGCCATCTCAGCCAGGTCAACAGAAGTGATACAACTAGAACTTGTTTTGGCAAAGTTATTAATAAACACAACATACGTACATAGTTGCAAAAATAATATTCACCGTAGCCACTCTATCTATATTAGTCATATCTTACTCCAAGTATATATTCATAACAACATTTGCATATTATACTTGTCATCAGAAATCATATCATATTTGTTGGCCACCATCCAACAACTGAAGAGTCCCTCTCCAAGCTTTACATGATATAAATTGATGACCTACATTTCTATTTTTTGTCTTTATCATGCTGGAAGGCAGCAAAAACAAAGCCATATATCTATTTTCATGTACAAATTAGCTGAGATGCTCTTCCAATAGCCATACTTCAATCTCTCAGCCTTTTTCCGGTTTTATCTACAGGCTCTTTGATGTCGGAGGCCAACGGTCAGAAAGAAAAAAATGGATCCATTGTTTTGAAGATGTTAAGGCAATTATCTTTTGTGCCGCATTGAGCGAGTACGATCAAGTGTTATATGAAGACGAAAATACGGTGAGTCAATTTTTCTTATTCGATAATAAAGTAACACAACAAATATATATTTTTTGGATATTAAATGAACAAGATATAAAAACTATCGTCCTGCAAAAAAAATTACTGGAAGGCGTATGATAAATAACGTAGGGAA
The DNA here is from genome assembly GCA_945261195.1 of Cryptosula pallasiana. Taxonomy (NCBI): domain Eukaryota; kingdom Metazoa; phylum Bryozoa; class Gymnolaemata; order Cheilostomatida; family Cryptosulidae; genus Cryptosula; species Cryptosula pallasiana. Next base: position 14,204,076 of record OX183133.1, on the reverse strand, counting down.
ATAATATTATATTGAGTCGAGTATTAGACCTGCAACCAGCTAGCTTATTAAGATTAGGAGTTGCCCTTTCTTTAACATAAAAGCCAAGCATGATGGCATAGTTTCAGATGTCTATGCTATATTTCATAGAACCGGATGAAAGAAAGTCTCAAGCTATTCGATTCAATCTGCAACAACAAATGGTTCACTAAGACGGCCATTATATTATTTCTCAACAAAAAAGATTTATTTCAGCAAAAGATCTTAAAATCCAACATTACAGCCTGCTTTCCTCAGTATGCAGGTAAAATGTGCTAACAGCTACTGTAGAATGCTCAGTATGCAGGTAAAATGTGCTGACAACTACTGCAGAATGCTCAGTATGCAGGTAAAATGTGCTGACAACTACTGTAGAATGCTCAGTATGCGGGTAAAATGTGCTAACAACTACTGTAGAATGCTCAGTATGCAGGTAAAATGTGCTGACAACTACTGCAGAATGCTCAGTATGCAGGTAAAATGTGCTGACAACTACTGTAGAATGCTCAGTATGCGGGTAAAATGTGCTAACAACTACTGTAGAATGCTCAGTATGCAGGTAAAATGTGCTGACAACTACTGCAGAATGCTCAGTATGCAGGTAAAATGTGCTAACAGCTACTGTAGAATGCTCAGTATGCAGGTAAAATGTGCTGACAACTACTGTAGAATGCTCAGTATGCGGGTAAAATGTGCTAACAACTACTGTAGAATGCTCAGTATGCAGGTAAAATGTGCTGACAACTACTGCAGAATGCTCAGTATGCAGGTAAAATGTGCTGACAACTACTGCAGAATGCTCAGTATGCAGGTAAAATGTGCTAACAACTACTGTAGAATGCTCAGTATGCAGGTAAAATGTGCTGACAACTACTGCAGAATGCTCAGCATGCAGGTAAAATGTGCTAACAACTACTGCAGAATGCTCAGTATGCAGGTAAAATGTGCTAACAACTACTGTAGAATGGTCAGTATGCAGGTAAAATGTGCTGGCAACTACTGCAGAATGTTACATTTTTGTTGCCTATCTAATTCTCCTAATGCTGTCGCTGTTGCTTTGAAAGCTTCCTATTGGCTATAAACTATAGCTTCTTTCTGAACTGCAGGTCGGCAGTCGTATGCAGAAGCCGCTGCATACATACAAGCTCAGTTTGAAGCGATGAATAGATCAGACAATAAAGAAATCTACTGTCACCAAACTTGTGCGACGGACACGCAACAGATCCAGTTTGTATTCGACGCTGTCACTGATATTATTATAGTTGAAAGCTTAGAGAGATCTAGTTTATATTAATGCTGCCAACGAAAGCAGCAACGAGCAGTCGATGACCTTTAAATAGTGGGGTCACTAGCTGCAGCCAATGGGAGCACAGACTTGGGATGGTAACCAATAAAAAAATAAAAAAGAGGCTGTGACAGCGCGCGAGTCATAATGTATATATTTATAAAATGTTTACAAAGGCACTTTTGTATCAGATACAAATATTGTACCTACCAGACAACAGGTATTTTTCAGTTATATAAATGGGGTTTGCTATAATATATTGCCTGTACCACAACAATAACAAGTCTATCAGCTCCATTACAGCCTCTCCTCTGTCCTCTCCTAGGCTCTAATGTTGAATGATCTAGAAGTATATGGCACAACAGATCAGTATATAGAAGGATAAATATTATTGCATATATGCAATGCTACAAAACAATATTGCATTGCCACATCTGACAGAGGTAGGAATATTGTTACTACACCACATCTTACTGGAGAAAGTCTGGACATTTAGAAAGCATCAGTTCAAACTCTACTTCGCTCAACTTTTTGTCTTCATCCAAATCTGATTCCTCTACAAGCAATTATAGCATACAGGCCACATACAGATGGTGTACAGGTAACATACAGGTAACATACAGGTAACATACACATAAACTACAGGTAAAATACAGATATTGTGCACCTAGGTTATAGGTAACGTACAGGTAATGTAAAGGTAAAATTATTATAGCCTACAGATAATGGAAATGTAGCGTACAGGTAGCATTCATATAGTGGAGAGGTAGTGTACAATAATGTACAAAAAGTGTACAGGTAGTGTAAAGATGTTTTGTAGGTAATGCACAGGTGGTGTACAGTAGTGTTCAGGTGGTGTATGAATAGGTATTGTACAAGTAGTATACAGGAGGTGCACAGGTGACATACTGGGGATATACAGGTAACATAGATGTAATGTACAGGTGGTGTACAAACAGAGTACAGGTGGTGTACAGGTATCATACAGGTAGTGTACAGGTAATGCACAGGTTACAGGTAAATACAGATAATGTACAGGCAATGTTCAGATTGTCTACAGGTAGCATACAGGTGGTAAACAGGTAATGTCCAGGTGGCCAACCTATTATTTTCTCAGTGATATAATCCAACTCCTCTTGCTCTAGCTCATTGTTAGTAATATACTTCAAAGCTGTCTCCATGTCAGACGCATTTAAATAACCATCTCCATCGAAGTCTACAATTGATGTATAACTCACTGCCGCCGGCAACAAGTAGTACGAACCTAAACATTAGAGGTCAGTGAAGGCCAATATTTGGGATAAATTCAAAATGAAACTTGATGAAAACATTCTGGTTGGTTTGTTGAAATGCATGCTGGTCAACGGTTAAGACGAAACTCCCTGCCCATACCCTACCTTACCATTGGAACCCCTAACTGAAGTCAAACTCCCTACTTGTAGAAGAGTTGTCTTTCCTTAGTGTCAAAGAGTGCTAAATAGCCATAACCAAATTACAAAAAGTAATCTTAAACTAGTTCGCACAAATTTTTTTATTACGTTTGAAAATTATTATTTGTTTACACTCTACATTGTGTGATTTTCTTACTATCAAACAATTTATAACCCAGATTTTAAAATTATTGTTGTTGTTGATTTTAACTACGACCCTGGAAATGCAAGCCCTGCATTTTTTTTATTGCCAATAGATTGTAAATTACGTTAATTTATGTTGATAATATTTGATTTAAAGATAATCTTTTCAATTCTAGCTTTAGTTTTTGAGATATTCAAAACGTTGAAATGCTTCTATATTACTACTGGTTTCGTCTAGAGGTAGGGGGTTTCGTCTACAGGTAGGGGGTTTTGTCTGCAGGTAGGGGGTTTCATCTAGAGGTAGGGGGTTTCGTCTAGAGGTAGGGGGTTTCGTCTAGAGGTAGGGGGTTTCATCTAGAGGTAGGGGGTTTTATCTAGAGGTAGGGGTATTGTCTAGAGGTAGGGGGTTTCGACTAGAGGTAGCGGGTTTCATCTAGAGGTAGGGGGTTTTGTCTAGAGGTAGGGGGTTTCGTCTAGAGGTAGGGGGTTTCGTCTAGAGGTAGGGGGTTTCGTCTGCAGGTAGGGGGTTTCGTCTAGAGGTAGGGGTTTTGTCTAGAGGTAGAGGGTTTCGTCTAGAGGTAGGGGGTTTCGTCTAGAGGTAGGGGGTTTCGTCTAGAGGTAGGGGGTTTCGTCTACAGGTAGGGGGTTTCGTCTACAGGTAGGGGGTTTCGTCTACAGGTAGGGGGTTTCGTCTACAGGTAGGGGGTTTCGTCTACAGGTAGGGGGTTACAACGGTAGGGTATAGCGTAGGGTATGTGTAGGAGGTTTCATCCCTAGTCAACTACATGTAAAATGTGACGCTAAGAGCTATTCAATATAACACAGAGAGTTGTGCTACCACTGTACTTCTGTTGCTCTATATAATATTATGGTTGTCTTTTGATATCTTCTACAATTATTGGGAGTTGTCTTATCTTTATTGACTGTTGCACCAGAGAGAGAACCTGTGCACCCCAACATACTTCTACACAAAGAGCTCTACTATGCATAGCTACCGTGTATCTTGAAGCAATAGTACGACTTGAGCTCTCGGGGAGATGACTCACACATCGCAGACAGCATGTTGATGAAGTCATTGAAGCACATGTTACCATTGGAGTCTTCTGTAAATACCTTCAGTATCTGGTCTTGAAATGGATTTTCCTGGTAAACCAGTGGTGGATGCAGATAGGAGAATAAGATAAAAGAGTGGAAAGCACCGCAGAAACGATAAAACACAAAACAGAGAGAATTAGATATGTGACAGGAAAGGGAGTCAGAGGAGTGAATGGAATATGCTATTACTAAAAGAGAGAGAAATATGAACTGTTAAGAAAGAGATGTGAGAAAATGTTGATGAAAAATGCGAGTAGAAAAATAAATTTATAGCACCATAATGGTAACACATTTGTGAAACGATAATAAAGTAAAAGACATTAGCGACAGAAATGGTGTCCACGACATGTGTTTGCCACTTTTCATTTTTATGAGGACACTCAATATTTGTCTTCATAAATCAATAAAAAACTTGATCACATTAACATATCTAATACATTGTAACACCAAACTGGCATTATCATATTACAGTACAAACTGTAGCAAACAAATCTATTAACACGCCTATCCTTATTGGAATATTCTTATGATTGGCTGTTAATTATCCAATCACTTTCTTACTTTGAGCTCAGATATCTGCTTCATCCTAGCCTTAGGAATCTTGAGAGTAAACAGCTGCTCAGCGTCCATGTACTTGGGCAGTTGGTCAGGCATTATTGCCCTAAATCTATGGTATATTCTACAACAATAGCCTGAGATACATAAAGCAGTTTTATATAGTTAGTCGTTACAAATAAAAATTAACTGTGGGTGGTATAACTCTAAACAGTCTCACGCTGTAACCAATCACTTTAACAAACTCTCTATCTAGCAGTCAATTTCATAAAATTCCTGTATGCGTGAAGTTTAGTGTTGCGATATAAAATGAATTCTTGTAGAAAAAGATCACACGATCACAGCAGCTGATGAGACAACAACACTAAACAGTACACCGATGTTTACCTGAACCTACAATTGACACAACAAAATGCATCAAATCCCTCACGTACACTACCAGTACTTACCTCAGTATCTCCTGCTTGTTGAAGTAAGTACAATCCTGTAAATAAAGCAGTTTCCTAGGCAACAGAAGTCCCAGACACAAAGGGCTACACATTTGAACAAAAGCGAAATAAACTCACCTGATATGCCTCCATTTGCTCACTAGTAAAAACCGATTTATTATTACCCATGTTGAGTTAGAGAGTGTAAAGAGACTGTATGTAGATTATGCATGTAATGTTATATTATATACATGTCATAGCCCCGGGGGAACAGCAGAGATCAGACAAACAAACTGTAAGAAACACTTCTACAATCTCAGGAGAGGCAGCCAGGTAAGGCAAGACAATCATCAAAGGAGCTGATTGCTATCTGGGATCAATATATTTGTAGGGTAAATTATTTTGTTCGAAGAATTGTGGGTACCACTGGGAGAGGATGAACATTCATTGTAGGGTTGCATCAGCGATTTTTAGAACAGATATTGGCACCTTGCCAAACTGTCAAAACTTTTAAACTAGTGCTAAACATTAATGCAGGATGATAGCGTGGAAAGAAGACAACTTCAAAGTAACATGTGGAGCAATTTTATTGAGTAATCCTTTAGTTTATTATTCTAAATCGAAACAACGAAACATGAGCAACAAATAACAGCGTGCCATGACTATAAATAGGAAACGAAGTTGAAGAAAAGATGTGAAGCACAGAAAGCAATTAGAACGACAACAAAAACAATGGCAGGAGAATAGACATAGAGAGCTAGTGAAACCATTATGAATATGGCAGGTCGTCTCTTCTCTATTATTGATATAAATTCTTCCAGCCTTTGCCTTCTCTCCCTCAGCGAGTCTTGGCCACTGCGGGGGATTGTAGTCACCCACCCTCTAGCGTGAACCCTTGGTCCATACATCAATGCTCCAAATACAGCAACTAAAATATTTAACCAATCGCAAATTGTGAGAGAACAAGCTTTAGCTGCAATAGAAAGTTTCTAAATATTGAATGGCAATAATTGATTGTTTATTTAAATGTAACAAGGATAACAACAGATAAGTGATACTTGTAAGCTAGTATTTGTCTGAAAGATTAGAAATTGCTGCTAACTACTTTGACTTTGACGAAATGGTCACATGACTTTACTAGTAGAAATGGTCACTTGACTTTACTAGTAGAAATGACACATGACTTTACTAGTAGAAATGATCACTTGAATGTAAAGCAGAAGTAAAGCAATGCTGGCAGGTACGAACCTTGCAGGTAAACTGTTATCACCACACTATATGTGTCAGCTGTCCAGTTGAGTTTGTACGTATACAACTAACATAACAACAAAACTTGGGTGAACAAAGAGAACAGACAACGAAAGGTTTAAATAGATACAATCAAGTAAAGCGAAGAGACAAAACAACAGATTGACCAGCAGTGTTTGACCAATAAAACAGGGAGACACAAAGGAAACTCACCTACGGAGGAGACGAGGACGGTACCTGCAGCTATGGGGTAGGCGATGCTACGAGATATTGATGGGAAATAATTGTCTACCAGCTGTTGATAGTTGGGTTCCAAGAAGGGCTGAATATACAGGATATACAGTACATATACATGTATAACATAATTAGCTAATGTATATACTACATACAATACAATGTATATACTACATACAATACAATGTATATACTACATACAATACAATGTATATACTACATACAATACAATGTATATACTACATACAATACAATGTATATACTACATACAATACAATGTATATACTACATACAATACAATGTATATGCTACATACAATACAATGTATATACTACATACAATACAATGTATATACTACATACAATACAATGTATATACCACATACAATACAATGTATATACCACATACAATACAATGTATATACTACATACAATACAATGTATATACTACATACAATACAATGTATATACTACATACAATACAATGTATATACTACATACAATACAATGTATATACTACATACAATACAATGCATATACTACATACAATACAATGTATATACCACATACAATACAATGTATATACTACATACAATACAATGTATATACTACATACAATACAATGTATATACTACATACAATACAATGTATATACTACATACAATACAATGTATATACCACATACAATACAATGTATATACTACATACAATACAATGTATATACTACATACAATACAATGTATATACTACATACAATACAATGTATATACTACATACAATACAATGTATGTACCACACATAATACAATGTATATACCACATACAATACAATGTATATACTACATACAATACAATGTATATACCACATACAATACAATGTATATACCACATATAATACAATGTATATACTACATACAATACAATGTATATACCACATACAATACAGTGTATATACTACATACAATACAATGTATATACCACATACAATACAATGTATGTACCACATACAATACAATGTATATACTACATACAATACAATGTATGTACCACATACAATACAATGTATATACTACATACAATACAATGTATATACTACATACAATACAATGTATGTACCACATACAATACAATGTATATACTACTTACAATACAATGTATATACTACATACAATACAATGTATATACTACATACAATACAATGTATATACTACATACAATACAATGTATATACCACATACAATACAATGTATGTACCACATACAATACAATGTATATACTACATACAATACAATGTATGTACCACATACAATACAATGTATATACTACATACAATACAATGTATATACTACATACAATACAATGTATGTACCACATACAATACAATGTATATACTACATACAATACAATGTATATACTACATACAATACAATGTATATACTACATACAATACAATGTATATACCACATACAACACAATGTATATACTACATACAATACAATGTATATACTACATACAATACAATGTATATACTTCATGCAATACAATGTATATACTACATACAATACAATGTATATATTACATACAATATAATGTATATACTACATACAATACAATGTATATACTACATACAATACAATGTATATACTACATACAATACAATGTATATATTACATACAATATAATGTATATACTACATACAATACAATGTATATACTACATACAATACAATGTATATACTACATACAATACAATGTATATATTACATACAACACAATGTATATATTACACACAAACACACAAACTTACCATAACTATCAACCAACATGTTACATAAGCCAAAAACAGCAGAGATGACAGGATGGTGAAGTACCCCAAGGTGCTGTCACATGACACAAGACCTGTGTTATTAAACTGGCTGTCTTCCGCGCTACTGGAGGCATCACTTATAACAGTGACATCTTCATCATTTTCCTTCACAGTCACCTGCAATAACACAACCTTCATGTAACGCAGGAGAAATAGATTCAGGCAAACCATTTATCAGCTGGATGGGATTAATTGATGAAGATTTTGGACGAGAAATTTAACACGGACTGCAACGGTTGTTCTCAAAAGTCGTTTGGTCCTGGAAAAGGCTTGCCAAACATAGCGGCACAATTAAATATATATAAAATATTGATTCGGGTTTACAATAATAATAGATACAATATTTCTCCATGGAAAAGCCGGATCAAAGCCAAGAGTTGAAATACCTGGTCTAGAATGTTGATATGGGGAAAAACTTGTACTTTTACAATCCTAGAAGTTCTTACTGATTTATTTATTTTTCATAGGGACAATCATAGATGATAATTATGTGCTACCAACTAGTTTTAGCCAGCTGTTTTTGCTAAAAAAAATCGCTCCAGTATAAAGATGTAGTTGTCTTCTCCAAAATAAATAATATCTATTACAAAGTTGGAGTTGCTTTCTTTTGGGGGAAACAACTATTTAGCTGGATTCATTTGGCTCTGCGAGCTTGAGTGACTATTACGATATACTTATATCCGATTGCGACATGATAAAATTTGATAGCATTGAACATTCAATTACCAGGTGGAGATAATTATCTTCCAAATATTTGACCAGCTGGGCATGAGAACGACTTTTCCTCAAATATTGAACAGGTTTCTTCTTATGCTGCAACAAAACCAAACACAATATAGTATTATGTAATAGTATTATGTAATCAACTGCTAGAACTCTATGGTATACTACAATAGTATTATGTAATCAGCTGCTAGAGCTGTATGGTATACTACAATAGTATTATGTAATCAACTGCTAGAGCTGTATGGTATACTACAATAGTATTATGTAATCAGCTGCTAGAGCTGTATGGTATACTACAATAGTATTATGTAATCAACTGCTAGAGCTGTATGGTATACTACAATAGTATTATGTAATCAACTGCTAGAGCTGTATGGTATACTACAATAGTATTATGTAATCAACTGCTAGAGCTGTATGGTATACTACAATAGTATTATGTAATCAACTGCTAGAGCTGTATGATATACTACAATAGTATTATGTAATCAACTGCTAGAGCTGTATGATATACTACAATAGTATTATGTAATCAACTGCTAGAGCTGTATGATATACTACAATAGTATTATGTAATCAACTGCGAGAGCTCTATGGTACAGTATACTAAGACAGTTGCAGTGTCACTCACTGGCGGAACTCTCTGAAAGTTGACATCCGGGTTACTATTTAGCTCCTTCATTGCCAAGTTTATGTGAAAGTTTTGTGACGGTAAACCAAGGCTATCCAAATTCTCCTCAAACAAAAACAGTTCCTTCAGCTTCACCACTTTCCTACAATAGATCTATATAGTTAGAGCTTGTACCAATCTTTCATTGTCTTTTATTGTCTATAGGATAATTACTGTTGTGAATGTTCACTTCCTCGCTCATGAATGTATGTACATATACAGATGAGTGTATGTACATATATGAATGTACATACATATGAATGTATATACATAGACATATGAATGTATGTACACGTACATATGAATGTATGTACATATACATATGAATGTATGTACATATACATGTGAATGTATATACATATACATATGAATGTATGTATAATACGTGGCATTTTGAACGCATTGGTGAGTATGAAGTAGAATTTACCCAAAATAAACTACCAGTTATCAACTGGTACGTATGGTGGTGGCTGAGAGCATTTTGCGTTCTAAAACCTTTGAATGTTTTTCTAACTATCTGTACGCATTTAAAAAGACCGAATTTTTGCAAACTTTTTGAATGAGAAATCTTTAATAAGCTCTGAAAATCTGAGCAGATTTGCTGGTTTGCTCTATCGATAACAAATCTCCAACCCACTTACTGTATCAGTATTGTGAAGGTTTTGGACTAATTGAAGTTTAAGATAGAAAGCTTTTCCCTAATCTTTAGGCTTTCATGCTATCTGACAGAGTGTTATAACCGTGAGATGATTTTGGGAGCTATTTTGCTGTCTACTAACTGTGAACAACTAATATCAGGCAGGAACTTGTGCAGATGTCATAATTAGTAAGTGATTGCTTTTTGGTTTCAGACTTTATAAGACTCTAAACACACAACTAATATTTTTGACTTAGTGTAAAGTGGCAATGTATGATTTGTATTTCAGGTTACGATTTCACTTAATACAATCCGTTAGCTAAATATCATCAAACCAGCCATATCCTGCTACAGTAACTAATTATATGACAGTGAAGGTTTCACCTCACGTCTAGCTATGACAGTCCTCAGTTCTGTACCATGACAGAGATTGATGGGAATAAAGCAGAGCATACCACACTCAAGCGCAAGGTAAAATTCAACTCCGATCAGCTAATACGTGCTATTGACAACGATGGAGATGTTTCCGGTGCCTACACCAATCTGGCTGAGGTTTATGAAGACTTCTGTTTATGCCATGAGGCCTATAGTGAACTCGTGTTGGCTGAAGATAAATATGAATCTCATAGAACTGTAAGTGGCCTAAACTTAGAACAGTACTCCAAGTCTGTAGATGATGTCTATAATCAAGCGTATGGAACGTATTGTGAGTACCAGTCGCAGAAAGCTGCCGCGACATCTGATTATAAAGCTCAGTTGACTTTAAGCACTGCTACAGTTGCTTTGGAAAAACTGAAATCAGTTGATAGTGATCCCTTGTTGGATATAACTCCTATGTTAGAGTTTTCCCAAAATGCTTTGTCTATTTGTAAAGAATGTTTCTTGACTCCATGTAGTAGCTCTTTTAAAAATGATATTGGTACCATGATTTCTAAGTTAGAGTCTCTGGTGTTAGAGGTCAAATGTAGAGTGCCCAGGCAATACAATGTGCCAAATTCTTATAACCCTAGAGCTCCAGATCATGGTGATTTTTCTCATAGACATGACCATAGCTCTAATGATGTATTAAATGGTCCTATAAGTGCAGGGGGGAATCAGGTCGGCACTCAGGCGGTTCCGTCGGCCTCGGCCGCGTGTGTCAGCTCGGGTACACTCGCCTCTACACTCGGTTCTGATAATTTAAATTACTCCATTGTGTCGGTGTTCAATAACAAAACACGATATACCATTTCACCATTGAGTTCAACTGTCAATGGTTTTCATGGTTCTTATAATCAAGTGTCCCAAAAGGATAGTAGCGCTAGTGACTGCCAAAACTGCTCAGGTAAGAGGTCTAGATTCAAAGAAGTTCCAATTCCCAGCTTTGATGGAGATCGTCTCAAGTGGGCTGAATTCAGAACCATTTGGCTCAGATATGGTAAAAGTGAGTATAATAATGATATAGATCGTGCCTATGCCCTAAAACAAAGTTTAAGTGGTGAAGCATTGGAATTAGTTAAAGCTGTTACCATAGATCAACCTCATGCGTATGACTATATGTGGCACAAATTAAACTTGGTTTATAGTGATGTTAGCCAAGGGGTGCAACATGCCAATAATCAGCTTCAAAAAATGAAAGCTGTCAAAGAGGGTGAGTATATGGCATTAGTGAAGCTGGTGAATGAAATAGAAGTGGTTTACAGCCAGCTGGGCCAACTAGACCAGCTTTTTTCCATTACGTTACCTATCATTGATAACTTGTCTGATTTATTGCCCTATTCAGTAAAGAGGGATTGGCTCAAGATTCACAGAAGACTCTCTCATGAAGATCAAATTCATCCATTCCCAGAGTTCATGCGCTTTCTTGAAGAGGAGCGGAACACAGCCTATCGCGAGAGTGGCCGTAAATCCCTTAAGCCTGTTTTAAACTATGAGTCTAAAAGGAGTGGTAAATCATTTCATGGTGAATTGGCCAGTGTAGCATTTGATTTAACTGATGAAGTAGTCAACCAGCGTAGTGGTGGCAAACTATATTGTGCTATTCATGAGGAGGTTGGTCACAAAACTGCTGATTGTATTGACTTTGTAAAACTTTGTAAATCTGACAAAATTGATGTGCTTAGAAAAAAGGGCTTATGTTTTAGGTGTTTTGGTAGGCATTCACGCAAATCCTGTGGTGTGGCTGATAGGTGCTCGAAGTGTGGTTTAACAAACCACCATGAATTGATGTGTAGGGTTGATTTTGTAAATAAAAGTTCTCAATCTAACCATTGTTTATCTAATCAATGTGATACCAAATTTGCCCAGCTTGGGTCGGTGTTTGCTATTCATGACGTACCAATCCCAGGATCAGCTCAATTAGCAACATGCTTTTATGATGGAGGGTCAAACACCTCATATGTGAGGAATGAATCGTTAAAGCGGCTCAAAGCAGTAAGACTTAAACCTGCCAAGCTAAAAATTACTACCCTTAGAGGTAGAGTGGAAGATTATCAAACATACAAGTACAATATTCAGCTAAAAGCTATTGATGGATCTGTCTGCTCAGTGGAAGCTTATGGGTTGGATTCAATAACAGGGCCTGTAGCTCAATTAGATCTGGGTGTAATTGAAAAGTTGTTTCCCTACTTCAACGCAAAGTTACTCGGGCGCAATCAGGTCCAAGTAGACATTTTAATTGGGGTGGATCAATTTGGCGTGCACCCAAAGAAGGAGCTGGCTAGATGTGGGAGGGATCTGTGCATACTAGAGGGTACATTTGGCGTATGTGTTCAAGGTACACACCCATTGCTGCAAGAGGGCACAAAAAAGGACAGTCACATTGGGGCAATAGTCAATGCTTCTGAAGCCTGGAACGACTTCCCATGTAGGAAATGTAAAGGCCCACAGGCATTAGTACCATCTATGGATGGAGAAGAATTAGGAATGGAGGTAACTCCAAAATGCGGAGCTTGTAAGTGTGGAAAGTGCCCAACAGTTGGCCATTCTTATTCGTCTCAGGAGCAACAGGAATTAGACATAATCAGGAGGAACCTTACCTATGACAGGAAAGGAAAACGTTGGATCACTCGGTACCCTTGGATAAGGGATCCATCGTCTTTACCAGATAACTTTTACTCCGCCTTTGCTACGCTAAAAAACACAGAAATAAGTCTGCGAAAGGACCCACAGTGGACTCAAATCTACAGTGATCAAATACAAGACATGGTTGACAGAAAGGTGGCAAGAAAACTTATCCATAAGGAAATGAGAGCTTGGATTGGTCATGTCTTCTATATATCTCATTTAGCAGTAAAGAGCCCAAACTCCAGGTTTAAACCAGTTCGAATAGTTTTCAGCTCCTCACAAAAGTTTCATGGATTCTCACTCAATAATATGCTGGCCAAAGGCCCTGATGCTTATCTCAACAGCATAGTAGGAATTTTACTGCGATGGAGGGAGAATTTTTGTGGTATCGTTGCTGACATTCGTAAAATGTACAATTCCATTTATATAGAGCCAATTGAGCAACACTGCCACCGGTTCTTATGGCGTAACATGGAAGAAAGAAACCCAGAAGCTTATGTGATACTGCAAGTTAAAATGGGAGACAGGCCAGTAGGGGCAATTAGTGCAGAAGCTTTGTATAAAACTGCAAGTATGTTCCAGGAGGTTCATCCTGAAGCAGCTCATCTGCTAACTCACTCAACTAACGTCAAGGATATAGTGGATTCTGTGGCGAACGTGCAACAAGCTCTGGCTTTGGCTTCAGAGACTAATATTGTGCTGAGTGAAACTGGATTTAGCACAAAAGGATGGCTATTTAGTAGAGAGTGTGAGCCTCGTACCAATCTTATGATTAATCCGGGCGTAAAGGGTGTCTCTGAAGTTACAAAAATGCTAGGTGTTGGGTGGAAGCCAGCTTTAGATGTGATCACTTACACTTTAGAAATGAGGATAAGCAGCGCTGATGTAGATTGGACAAGAAGAAATGTTCTAGGACATGTAATGAAGATGTATTCTGACCCATGGAGTCAATTAGTGGCTGTAGAGAAAAAACTTGCACGTGCATGGGAATCCATGGTTAAAGAGGACATATATAAGACATCAACCGAACATGGTACAGAATGGAAATTTTCTCCTGCCAGCAGCCCATGGAGGCAAGGGCCAGTAGAGGCTTTAATCAAGTCCACAAAGCGGTGTTTTGTATTTTCAATGGCTAATCATCGCCTCTCCCCATCTCAGTTCAACACCCTGTGCTACCAAATTAGTAATACCCTCAATGAGAGGCCACTTGGAGTAGAAAAGGATGATAATTCATGTATCCAGGTACTAACACCAAATATGTTATTGTTAGGCCGAACTAGAGCTGATGACCGAGGTAATTTGTATGAAGATATTAGTTATAGGACAAACCTTGTTAGTGAAATCTATTGTGTATTTTGGAAAAGATGGGTGAAATGTTATGCTCCTAACATTCAGCAAAGTAAGTGGTATAAATCTTCTCCTAACTTGTGTCCGGGTGATGTGGTAGTAGTGTGTGACCAAAATATGCTTAGGGCAAGCCAATATTTGGCTAAAGTCAAAGAGGTATTTCCCAGTAGTGACGGCAAGGTAAGAAAGGTATCACTGGTCTATAAAAACTATGGAGTAGGGGAAAAAGTACATCGATACAACGGAGCTCCGGACACTGTTATTTATCGCAGTGTGCAAAAACTGGCGTTATTGCTTCTGGCGAGTGGGCTGGTGTTGGCGCACTGGGCGGGGCCGCGAGGGCATGAGTGGTGACTTGGTTTCCCATTGCATAAGAAAAATGGTATTAAATTTAAAGGCACTAGCACTGACATTTGATCTCCTTTTTTACTAAAATTGAGGGCAGTTTATATTATCTTGTATTTTTACTGAATAGAGTTCAACTCAATTCAGTCAACATCGACCCCTCTGATGTATCAGTATTGTGAAGGTTTTGGACTAATTGAAGTTTAAGATAGAAAGCTTTTCCCTAATCTTTAGGCTTTCATGCTATCTGACAGAGTGTTATAACCGTGAGATGATTTTGGGAGCTATTTTGCTGTCTACTAACTGTGAACAACTAATATCAGGCAGGAACTTGTGCAGATGTCATAATTAGTAAGTGATTGCTTTTTGGTTTCAGACTTTATAAGACTCTAAACACACAACTAATATTTTTGACTTAGTGTAAAGTGGCAATGTATGATTTGTATTTCAGGTTACGATTTCACTTAATACAATCCGTTAGCTAAATATCATCAAACCAGCCATATCCTGCTACACTTACGACTGATGTCTTTTTTTACTAAGCACTGACAAATTGTTTTTATGATTAATTGATTCATATTATTATAACTAAAATATAAAACCTAATAATGTTTGTAAAAAGTAAATTTTAGAGACTATATTCAAAAAATGTTTATCAAGTTAATTAATTTTCTCTATGTCTATTGACCAAAGTCTATGTTAGTAAAATAGCATAGAGGCTATAAAGAAAATTAGGGCGATAGTCTTTTGCTTCGAAAGCCAGGTGCTTTGGAAACCTTTCAAACGCTTCCAAAGTGGTTCAAACTATTTCCAAAGCGCTTATACTTTTCCAAACTGTCTGGATTATTTGCGATGCAATTATATGCTTCATAAAATTTAACGGATGTTGGACAGGAAATCAAGTTTTAGTGCATAAAATCTCACAATTGCTAAGGCCGACAATTCACTCATTATAATCTCTAAGCCTGTTTTTAGATACATTCCTTGGGCTATTTTACTACATTTACCCAATTATGTTCAATATAAAAAACGCTTTCCAACTGTCTAGATTAATTCAAAACCATTTATACATTTTTGAAGGTGAAAGCGTCCAACGTTATGAACTTATGAGTTACTTGGATACTCAATAACATAAAACTAGTAATTACACACAACAACAGATATAGAACCAGTTTTTACTGATCGCCACACAGCTTCTTGTGTGTAAGACAAAAGCAACCTTGAGCCTTGAAATGTAATTGTTTCTTGTTTTTTCATTAAAATGGATAAAGTTGAGGTAAAAAGTAGATTATGTAATAATATGACAAAATTGAGTCAGCACTTGTAAGATTACATACGCCAGGAGTCGCTAGTGTTTCCATGATCAAATGACTAAACTTGTGGAGTTGTTTCCTCAAAAAACAGACAACTCACTCGAAATAATCATTAAAGCTGAAATTATAATGTATAGCTGTTTACGGTAATAATATTAACGATATAGTAAGGACTTCTATGGCTGTAAAAGTATGACTTTTACCCTGAAAAAAGTTTTTCGTGTTGACGTTTTGATATGAATGATTTTACTTTAGTTTAATTAAGTCATTAAATCAGTTTGCTGACAAATATTACTGTTTATTATAATAAAACGGAATCAAATTTTTATACATATTCAATTGCGCTACCGTGGCCTGGTCACTATTTCTTGGAACCAATGGTATTTCAGACAGACCACATGCTATCATATTTGCCTGCGTGGCACACACCAGCAGCAGCTACTATAACAGCCAAAGTAATCACATTCAAAATAAATAAGCAACCAAATCCTGAATAAGTTTACTGCATATCGTCGGTTTGAGATGGTTTATCAGTGGAAGCAATATGAGGAGTTGTCCTCTTTCTCCTCATACAGGCTTGAACGGATACAGAGGACGGACAAGTCATATGAAACAAGTGAAATCTTACTTGTTGGCATAAAAAGTGCTCAAAAAAATCTCTCAATACCAAAAGATTATTTTTGGTCTATGTATAAGATCACTAGATCGTATCTATAACTACTGTGGTTGAGTAAATATTTTTGCATCAACTAAGAAATACCATGTTGGCTCTGATGTGTGCGACATTATTCGGTGACAAATCACTCTTAAAATAAACATATATATTATTCGTATAAAAAAGATTTCGATCTTAAAACTTCAAAAAAAAATAAATGTAGTGTACGTAATATTAGTGGTTAGTACACGTTGACAAAAACATGATTCCTGTTGAGATTAATGAGAATTGCATAATCACTGATTAAAAAAAACTGAGAAGACACCAAATAAAAGCAGGTAAATCTTCGTTAAGGCAAGCCAATCGGTTTTTAATAAACTCAATGGAAGTTACACCCAAATCACTCACCATGTCTGGGGTAATGATTGCACAAAAACCAAATAAAATGGTAAATATTACAGGATGGAGTAGAGTTGGTACAAGACAAGCCGTTGCTAGCCAGACTTATGAAGGCACACATTTACCTTTCATGGATGCCGTAAAGGAAGACAACATACTGAAACCTGGTGACTATATCTGGTACATTTGAAGAGTCTTCGATTCGAGCAGGCCATGGCCAACCCAAATGTTTAGCAAACACAAAGTCACCTGAAAGGAAGGAAGACAATCACATCACTGTGTGTCCAATAACTGCTGCAGGTGGGTATAACACTGCTAGGTTACATACTAATATCGTAAGTACAACACTGCCATGGTACATACCAATATCATAAGTATAACACTGCCATGTCACATACTGACTGATATCATGAGTGCAACACTGCCACGTTACATACCAATCTCATAAGTATAACATTATCATGTTTTATATATGTTTATCATAAGTATAACACTGCCAGGTCACACACCTATATCATAATGGTCTGCCTGGACACCTTGTACTATATCAACTGCTGCCTTCAGGTGCTGCTCATTCTTGCTAGCTCTCATACGAGAGCCTGCTACAAACCAACTACTAGTAGTTAGTCATTAGATCAACAACAATGAATCTCACATATAGTGATTAAGGAACACGGTAGGAATGAGAGAAGATTACTCCCACTTTCATTGTAAAGGCTAGAATTAATTATTTATTGACTGACAGTTCGACGGTACGGAGAAACGTATGTATAAATAAAAATTACCTCCAGATGTACCAGATTTCTTAATTTCAATATTGACAGCAGTTGAATCAGCGGCAGCGGAGCCAGCAGCAGTGGAGCCACCCGCTGTTGTTAGACTCTGCACACATACATGTATAGTACAACCAACACTATTAAAACATTATTTATTGCATTGCTTATAATAAATATTCAACAAACAACCAATAAGTATAAGCAATTACCTGACTGCGAGATTCACTGAATAATTTTGTGGATTGAGAAGAACTACTGTGAGCTGGTGAGGAGTTTTCCGCCATGGCTTCTTCTATTTACATCGAAATGCACGCCTACAATTGAATCTTTTCTGGTTTATACTCAAACAACTTTTTCTGTAGATTCCATGAGAAATTTAATAACTTTACACTGTTAAAAACAGTATGATTAGCGTAGTTAATAAAGTCAATCCAAACAATTGTTGGACTTCTTTTAAGAAACGGAAACTGCCAAGCATCCAGGAGCAAGTCTCAAAATTGACAAATGAATAACTTTCAAGTATGCTAACATTTGATCTGATAACAGCCAAGATCGGAAAACATGTTTTTTTATCTTAGTGAATTGGCACACTTTCTTACACAATGGATGACAGTTCTATTATAGCAGCTCAAATCATTGACCAATGTCAAACAACAGGAAGCGCACTAAAAACAAAAATCGCCGAATAGGAACATTAAGCAAAGGCGAACTAAACATGGGTGAAAATCTGTATTATATATTTGGTTTTTACATACAAACACAATATATAAACAAAAACAGTCAGCACAGAAATGAATATCTTCCTCACAGCTTACAATTGGCACACATTAAACTATATTTATGTCTCATAGTAAGGACAGTGATATTGTCTCCAGACGAAGACTGTACAGACAACCCATAGTCTTCTTTGTCAAATAAATTGTACATAAAACCAATTAACGGTTCATACATCAATGTATAGCTGCGTACTAACAAGTAGCGAAATTGGTCAAAAACTATGTGTAGCGCAACAATAACAGCTCTCAGAAAGGCAAATACTAAATAGTATAAGAATGCTGTTGGTAAGATGAAAAGTAGGATAGCAAAGATCAATGTTCCAATGAAGAGCTGCGTGCTATCATAGCTAGCATGGTCAACTCTCTTTCTGAGGGGGTTCCATTTCAACCCTCTAAACAACCTCCAAAGTGAAACAAGAGAGTACCTCATCAACGAATATAAGCGGGAGGTGTAGATGTGGAAGCAGTAAATATGTAGAAGCAATATTTTGAAGGTATCTTGTAGCAGGGCTATCTGTAAGCTAGCACCACCAGTGAGCCCAACAGCAAACACGCATATAAACATGATGTTGAAGTGTTTGCCAGCAATTTTCAGATACTCGGCCCACAGCCAGATGTGGTACATGAAGAATCGACCGACGAATGCAGTTAAATTGTAGTTTAGTTTGAGTCCAGCTGGGACACCCATCAACCAATCCAATAGTAAAATCATACTATTGACTCCAGATTGCATGTAATATAACAGTTGGGATGAAACTACGTGTCCATAGACTAGTAAGAACGCCATGAAGAGAATCCCGAGAAGAAAATTCACGACGTTTTGAATAACCCAGATTTTACACCTCAAATTTGTGGCGCAATAACATCGCTCATTTTCATTTTTCACAGCAGACTTTAAATCATTGGTTCTTGACATAATTTCACTAGTCGTAGAAGAACTTTCCCGAGTGATGCCAGACAAACAAGTGAGATCTATGGTGAGGCGATCAAATAATTTACAAACATGAAACGAGAGAGATGGCTTGGTACTCTGACAGTTCTTTAACAAACTCGACTTTCCATAATCATGCATTATAACAGTTATGGGTTCGTTAGTGGGAGCAATGCATTTCGTGACTTTCATGCTATCAGCATCGTCGGTAAAGATAACGATTGGCAGACCGTCATCTTCTGGAGAGCCCGCAAGTGTGAGGTTGAGTGGATGTAGGTCATTCCAGTCACTTATAACCGACATTGTGAGAATTATCTGTCCAGTATGTTTCTAACCATCTGCAGATGAAAATAAAAAAAAAAATGCGTGGTCACCTAGAACTACTTGAACCAAATACATTGAAGGAAATATCATACAATATACGATTGATAACTGGTGATGTGATAAAATAACACGGATTGTTTGGATAGTCTCAACAAAACTAGGTGACGGTGCGTAACAACAAAGTCACCCAGCAGCTCCAATAACTTGATACAATAAGGAAGTGTTAATAATGGAACGATTCAATTTGTCAAAATCTTGCTTTAAACTTGTGTCCCAATTGTCATACAAAAGGATAAAAAAAAACTAACTTTCACCATGCATGACTCAATCAAAATAATAGCAAGCACTAAAAAGACTGCAATTGAGCCAAAATATAAAAAATTGTTAGAAATGAGAATAAACAGAGCCTATAAACTGTTAAGAATTATTATTAGAGCATGTAAAGTATGTGTGTCCTCTTACTAACACAGTGAGAAAAAAAAACATTTTATTAATTATATCTGATACATATTTTTCAACATACAACGACACAAGTTTCAAAATCTCTAGCGTCTACTTATACATTTGTATTTCATTGTCCACTATATCAAATGTATTATAACATTAAGTATTTAAATAGCATTTAGATTTAATAAATATTGATCAGCCCAGTTTATCGATTAAACCAAAGCAGCACTGTTCTAAGGAATTTTTCAGACCATAAGTTAAAACTTGCAACAGCTTAGGATTTATTTGTGAACATAATTTGCTTGTCTTCAGATATCGGAAATTCTTTGTGACAGGAAGCTGTTAGGATAACCACTCTTCATCATAAACACTACTATTGGCTCTCAAAGAATGGTCTTTTTTTGTCTGTGTCAACTTCGTTTTACTGTTTAAAAAAACAAATGGATGTAAAATCTGTGAATTATTGTGATATTATCCTTTGGAGTTTAAAGAAAGTAAAAATGTATTTTTAGATAAATAACTCAGACTACTTCTCAGAATGTTTAGTGCTGCACCTGCCTTGTTATTTGCCAGCTCTGGTTTTTAGTTGTCTGTGTTTTCGTTATTCTGTCAGTTTGGCCGTTCATGTTCTTATGAAGCAATTAGCATTATTCCGCATCTTTTTATGCCATGCATAATGATTATTGAGATCGGTTTGCAGACTACATTTTAATACTCGAAAAGTGGGCTGCACGAAGCAACGAGCCCGCTTTTTTGCGGCACAGTGAAACAAGAGTTTTTCCCTCTAAGTATTTTCTTTCGTGATTTAATGCTTTACTTGTTTATGAGGCGATTCAACTTCAGGCATGACTGTACAGTCATTCTAAGATTATGAGTCGTTCTTCCAAGGTTAAAAATATAATTTATAAAAAACTTAAATTGATACTATTATTGAATATATTCTAGCGCCCACAGAACCCATTCGAGTGTAACATTTACTAAGACAAATCATCAATATATAAATTTCTCACACATTTTTTTTTATTTTTCCTAAAATTCTTGTGTTACTAATTCTTCAATAACTTGGGGCCAAAGGCTGCTAGAAACAAAATTTAAAAAGGACTGAAAAATGCACTAATCCAGATAGGTTAAGCCAATCACTGTACTGCTTACATAGCCGTGGACTTGCAAAAAACTTGCTTGAAATCGCATTGTGAATCAACGTTCTGCCAGAGCGCTGTGGACTCCTGGGGTATTGGTTTATAATATCTCGTTTCTCTAGACTCTTGTCGACTATTGGTCACCGGCCCATGGGGATTTCGGGCAAGCAATTGGCTCTACCAACTGGTCTAATTGATAGTAGGACGTTAGCAGAACATGCTTGCGCAAAATCCCCAGGGGCCAGTGCTATTGGTATACTATTTATTACAGATCATTAACATATGAAGGTATAAAAGTACAATCGATAGTAGCCATTTCCAAACAAAAAACTTAACATATCTTATGAAGGAGCTAGCTACCGTTGCATTTCCACTCACGTGTGGTTACGGATCACTGATTCCACTTTAATATAAAAACAATGAGACATAAACTCATCTGTGATGACACATGAAACATTGCAATTTTAGTGGACAGAGTGCATGTTTTCAAAATCTATTTGTTCCAGCAACTATCAGTGTGAGGCAAAGAAATTTAACACCATTGTGACTGCCAGATATCACTTTACACAATGGAAAATAATTTTATTGTCTCAAGCTTAACGACAAAAAGCTTTCAACACTAGCTATACATTTTTCTTAAAAAATATTGAAGCATTATTGTTGTCGTCTATTATTATTGCCTATATTATTGATTTTTCATGCAAACTATTACCACTTCATTAGTAGTAATAGTTTAGGAGATTCACTTTGACGTTCCTTATAATAATTACAATGCTGTAAATTAATAATCAGTTTATTTTTAGTTTTAATAAGTAAAATTACTTAAATTATAAAATACATTACTTGTCGAATGATTTCCAACTTCTAATAAAGACTATGGAGATGTGGCAATCTCGCTTGTTTATTTAACGTTTTTGGGCTAACCACCAGGGGAAAATGCATATAAGGCACATACCCTAATCTGCAACAGAGCACAAGGAGAGAATCAGAGTGCTGGGTGGGCGTTGGTTTCCGAGTTTGGTGGTCTTAATAAAGCTGTTCATATGAAATACCGCGTTGGTATGCGGTACAGCATTAATTGCTTCCTGGTGCAATCTGCTGTGGAAAACATAGGTTTGAAATACTCTGAGATCCTGGATATAATCTCGATAAAGTGCATCACTCTAAAGAAGCCAAGACATCTATGTTCCCTGCAATCACTCGGATAGGACCAGAACGCGGTCTCTATGAGAGCACCCACACTTGTTGTCCTATATGTCCTCTTCAGGTTGTTTACACATCTGGCGGCTCGGCGCTGGATGGATACTCTCCAGCTCTTAGCTCTGGGCACTGGTGAGACCACTGTTTCACGTGACACTGGCATATTCTACAACAGGGTGAATTAGCTGCTTGTAGGCTTTTTCTCTGAGCTGGGGCAAAGATGATGGAATAGTTCTGCTGATGAAGCCATGCCTGCTGGATGCTCTTCTGCAAATGTATGATGCATTCATGTTTCATCTTAGTCGGTTTTCAAGCTTGATCCCAAAGTGATCCTCATGTGAGTTACTTCGGGCATCAGAAGATTATGGAGGGAAAATGTATTGTCAATTGTGTTTTTCCGTTTCCTGGTAAATTTAATTATTAATGTGTTAAGATTTGTCTATGTTGAACGCCATATCTCACCCACCTAAGCTCCCACTGTACTAGGGTCTTCCGACATTGCTTGTTGCTGCAGTTGAGTGTTTTTATAATGGTGCATGTATATGGTTGTATCATCCGCAAAGCCTTCAAAGAGGTAGACTCATGTGATTTTACACTATTATCAGGTAAGTCGTTAATGTAGTAGATCAGGAAGAGTATGGGGCAATCACAGGGATCACAGAACCCTGTGGGACTTCAGAAGTAACATCATAAGGAAACGAGAGGCATTATTATTATTGTTATTATTACAAAAACAATTATTGTGATAATAATAAATAATAACAGACAGTAGCAAGCAAAGAAGAAGATGATTATTATTATTAACTATCATTTCAATAATAATAATAATATTTATAATTATTATTCTCGTGCGAAATAATAATAATAATATAATAATAATATTAATATAATTATTATTACCATCACCACCATAAATAATTCATAGAAATTATCATTATAACAACAATTATTATCATTTTTTATATTTATATTATTATCATCGATCATAATAATCATTCATATACACATACAACATAATAATAATAATAATAATAATAAATAATACAACAAACAATATAATAATATAATAATAAATAATAATATATATAGTATATATATATATTATTTATTAATTATTATTATTTATTAATAATTATTTATTGTCACTATTATAGGGATAATGATAATCAATAACATCTATATAGAGTAAATATATTATCATTTATTATAACTATTTCACTATTATTAATAAAGTAATTAATCGATGAATGATAATTGTAATTTTTTGGCAGCTATCTACCGTGTAATAATTTAAATGGAACAGCTGAAGTAATAAACTAATGGGCTAATTCTATGATTGGGCATAAACCATAGACGTGTATACAAGATCTAGATCACGGCTCTATGGAAATCCGGTGCGACGTTGCCGGTTGTCGGTTGGTGGTTGTCGGTTGTCGCTTATAGGTTGGTGGTTGTTGCTTATTAGTTGTCGGTTGTCGCTTAGGAAACTTAGCTAAGACACTCTTTGATTATGAAGGTAATATAATTGAATACCAAGCAGTTGGAGGGTTTCTTCTATTTATTTATTTATTGTTGCTGTATTATTATTTACTATGTAATGAATGACGATCACCAATAACATTCTTGGATTTGATAGTATGTTTTTCATGTTGTACCTTACAATACGTAAGGTATACATCACAAACATCGTAGTAATCACCGCAGTGAGCCATATATTATTGGTAACAAACTCAAATCAAACTGGAGTGGTAATAAAAAAAAATTAAAAAGTTTTTTTACAATAATAAATAATAATATAATATATCTATGTAATACTGTATTACATATATTATTGTAAACAAAATTTTAATTTTTTTTTATTACCGCTCCAGTTTGTTACCAATCATACATGGCTCACTGTGCTTATTATAAATAATTAATAATAATTAATAATAATAATTATTCTTATTTTATTGTAAAATAATAATAATAAATCATTCATTTATTTATAATAATAAAGTTGATGATAAAAAAGTAGCATTTAATCATTTTTGTTTGTGATGTTATCCCGTCAAATATGACTTTATTTGTATTATTATTATGCCATTATCATGATAATAATTTTAAGAAAGCATTAATTAAAATATGCACTACTATTTATTTCTTCCTCCTTGTACTCCAACAACTTCCCTTGTTCAAAAATATTCCCGAGTTCTTCTCTTACCTCAGCTAGCCACCTACTCCACCGCTATCTTATTAAGTACTTCACCGTCTCTGTCCTCCATATATCAATACCATTTTTGAACCCTCAAGCGTGTCTATGTCTGAACGTACCACCCGTGACAATCACAAGATACCCAGCTCACTCTCTTACACCACGCTACCTCAATTCGCAATTCTGTTAGAACATCAAAAGCTCTCAAGCTTTTTAAAAAACCTCTAAAACCTTTCTACTTCAACATGAAGATTAAATCACTAATACTCTATTTTTACTCGCTCATATATTGTACAGGAATTTGTGTCTGGGTGGTAGCCACCTGTACACCTTCCCGACGCGTTCTGCCTCTACCCTAAGTCGGCGTACAATAATGTGCTATTATTGTTAGAGTGCATGCATTGGTTTGTGCAGTTATGAGTGCGGCCGAATCTGGGGTGGAATGAGTGCTGGCAGTTTACAATAATTATATTATAATTATTGGCTGCATCCGAACATGGCTATGTTCGACAATAATTGTGATGTAATTATTGTTTAGTTTATAGTTTGTTGCGAACTGTTGCCACCGACAATAATTTTGCTGGAATTATTGTTTAGTTTAGAGTTTGTTGCGAACTTTGCCACCGACAATAATTGTGCTGGAATTATTGTCTGTCTACTTCGACTCAGTCGAGATCGACAATAATTGCACTGGAATTATTGCTGTGCTATCTTGTCCCAAACTCTAGAGTCCGAATTTAGTGTGAGCCGAACTATTAGGGCATCAGGTGCTTTGCGTCGTACACCTCCGTAGTGAGGGAATACGCAGTAAGAGGGCGAACCGTTCTCACTTTCCGCCAAGCCTCGTGCTTGCCAATAGTCGACCAGGTCAGCGCTTGTAGTTTTGTTGCTTCTAGCTGTGCTTGCTTCTTGAGAGAAAGAATCTTCTGAGAGCCAGGCTAACTCTGAACTTTATTGCTCAAACATAGATATTTATACAAAGTAGGCGGGTAAAATCTGGTAAAGCCACGCCTGGGTAAAATCTGGTACAAGCCACGCCTTGTACTTACATCAAGCACCAAATGCAATTGTATAATGAAAACCGTGGAAACGTATAAAATATAATAATAATAATTATTATTTGGGCACATCATAGAACTGTTCTAGATAGACGCTTGGTAGCACAGGTAACAATAGAACTAGGACAAAACATAGACAAAGCGTAAGCGAGTACATATTGAGATAATGTGTAGACAGTGAGTTAATATCGAGATAATGCGTAGACTGTGAGTTAATATTGAGACAATGCGTAGACGGTGAGATAATACTGAGTCAAAGGCTTAGGCCAAGTACGAGTAGATAATCATAAAATGTTTGACAAGCACTGGCGTCCCTCACAATATTACCAACAATGCAATGCTCTTTCTAAAACTCTCTTTCTCCACAAGTTTTTTGTCTCACCTCCACTCAACTGATCATATGTCAAGTGATTCGGCGTATGAACTGCAATGTACATATCTGTAAAAATTTTCTGTAAATATTGTTGTGTAAATCTGTTAAAAATATTGTGTATATATATTTTGTAGCGATGATTTTGCAGCGATGATGCCATTTGGAATTTCCAGTTTTGTTTTTTGTGATTGGAAAATTACTCAGTTTGTAAGTTACCTATGACAAGACTGGTATAATCACACAAAACGATGAACTTGGTTGCTATATTGCTCATTTCGTTTGCCCTGAACCCTGGATGAAATGTAATAGGATTGCCAGCTGCGGCTGCATAATATCACTTTCGTCACAATTGGAATGTAGCCATAAATGGTGGTTTATGGGAGCCGCCATGATTAGCGGGTGCCATGGATGACACTTTTCATCCATCCTATTGGCTAAATTTGGCTACACTCGTTCAGGTTTCTGGCAATCCTGTTATATTTTATCCATGCTTTGCACACTTGTTGACTGTCACTTGGATAAATTACAGCAATGGGCTGCCCTTTTGATGGCTAGATAGCCACGTATGAATGTAATGTTCCCTTGTAATAAAAGTTTTACAAACAAACTATTTTTGAGTCATATGCAAGTACTAGGCCAAGAATTTAGTAGTCCTTGTAAGTGATGGTTATGTCTAATCCTTCAATAAGCTCATTCTGGCATTATCATTTGTGTTAAACAGCGAATATTCTTGTATAACTTGATGCAATAACCTATTTCTACTGTTTTCATGTTAGACAACTAGCACAGTTTTTGTAGACAACACAAATATACGTTGGAAGAAATTCTTGAAAAATTCTAACTGTTCAAATCCTTTTCGCAGGTTTCTAGCAGAGTAAATTTCAATTTCGTTGTGCCTGAAAAATGGTTGAGATCATCAGTGTATAGAATGAGTATGCAATTCATTTATGTGCATGTTTATAAATTTTCAACTGATTTTTTGACAAAAGAAATCTGCAGCGAAATGCGTGAACAAGGCTTATAAGTTTTGTTTATACATTTCATCATATACTTATTGCTTGACCATTGCTTACAAATGACAAAAAAAAATTTTAGCCCACAAAAATCACAACAGCTACCAAGTTATTACACATTTTATGTTCATTTGTAGTTGTTGTTTATAGTAGTATATATAATCGTTGGTTGTATTACTATCTAGGTCAGCCAATGATCATTTTGAATGTTTGGAGTTGTCATGCCTTGCATTATTGAAAGATGGTAAGACAACTCATGAGTAAAGAAGATTCCGGTAGGTTGGTCATTAGTCTAGATGTTGTGTGCATACTTTTTTAAAATACTAAAAAATTTGGTATTTCTATCACTAAGATCACCACGTGACAAAAGACTGTAAAAAACAGCTTTCAAAGTATATATAAAAAAGCAAAAAAAATGGATATGGAGCAGGTTACCAATCTTTTATTATGTATGTAACCTACATTTATAAAAATAAGGACAGCAAAATCAAAAACCACAATATAAAACAAAAATATTATTTAAACAAAATCGCTCAAAATCAGCACATAGAGGAATATTTGATCAGCCATCAGCAATCTCATGAAACATAAGTACAGCATGATGAAATACACTATGTTAAGTAGTTATGCAAAGGAGCAAGTAAATTGCCTTCAATCATTTTTAATCATAAAGGTTGGTTCACATTGCTACAGCGATAGTCGTAATTGTCTTATTGCCGATGGTTTCCCGCTAATGTGAACATAGAATACCGATCAAAAACTCGTGCCAAAAGGTGAGTGTAATGTAATAAAATGGAGATTTGAGCCTGCATAAATATGAAGCGCTTCCTTGTACATACAATCATCTTCCTAGAACACAGATCAGGAAAGTCCTACAACATAAGTGATACACTTGTACAACAAAAAGAACATTTGAAAAGATTAATGACGTTCCCACTGCCCATTGTTACTATCTAACACAACTAGTACCAAGGAAGCGAGCCTGGCCAAGGAAGCAAGAAAAGATGACCTTGTTGAGTTGACTCTGATTGAATAGAAAAAACGGTTAGGAATAAAATGTCATTAGTTACATCTAAAAACCCAATTTTCAATCTGAAGAATCACGTACTTATGCAAAAGTATGATCTATTTCTGTCAAAAGTTCCAATATCATCAAACAGATAACTTATGATTTAAAGAATCGGAAAATTTCTTAATTGCTGGTAGAGGAGGATAGAGTAATAGTAGCAATAACCACACCAGTTATAACAATTTATTACAATTAACAACAAACAATTTGTGATGGCTGCTGTCCAACAAGTTATTTTCAAATAAAATAGAGTGAAACTAATCAAAGCAGTTTATTATCTACTGGTGTCTCAAAACAATACTCACTCTAAACTATATTAGTGTGGTGTAATATTTTTAGGAACTGACAGACACTTTTTCAAGAGCTGGGTTTCTATAACATTTAAAAAAAGGAAGTAAAGTTAACAAACCAAGTAACTATAGTTGTGCTATGACAATTCTCACATATTACGGGGCTAATACTGAAGCAAGTTCAGTTACATATTTTCGCATATCTATTCCAATCACTCGGAACCTATAAAATCTGTGCAGTGCAATGATATGCGGCTAGACATCTGGCCAGGAATAGCCCAGATTTGAAGATAAAGAAGACAGATTTTGGAATACTGAAAGGAAAACATGATACAACTCACACAACTACAAAACAGAATGCAAAGAAATGATGATGATAGGCAATTCAGAGGTTTACAAGCTGCAATAATGGGTTGCTAAACCTAAATCTCACCATTTTCAACAGCGGAGCCTTTTTATCCTTTGTTTTTATATTTGAAGGTTAAACACTGATTAACTGAAACAAAGCTTTTTATGCTGCATGCTCACTGTAACCATATTCCTGAATATCAGTTAGAGGATAATTGTTACAGTAAGCCCTGCATAGTTCCAGAGCAAATAAATCTTAAAAGCTCCCAAATATTGGGAGCTTTTAAGATTTATTCATGCTCAAGCAAGCAAATTAAAAAATTGAGGTGATAAACAAACTAAGATAGTTTCAAAACTCTTGATTTAGCCTCAGTAATAATATGTCATAGTTGGTATCTCTAAATATAAGTGTGGCTAGCAAGTAGAGGCCAGTATGCAAACAATCATTAACATAGTATGACTGATTTGGATAAATTATGGCAACTTTCCATGCAAGCAGACTTTCCAAAAAGCAACAAGATATGCATTGGCCTTAGTACTAAAAATTGGTTTCTAAATAATAAGTGGCAACAATATAATAAACGACATAATTGATAACAATTTTACTTATGATTTTTTTCCAGGAAATTACTGCTCAACAAAAACATCGGGAGAAGAATGTATTGGCTGCAGAGATGGTGAAGTACTTGATAAGATAAGATAGCGGTGGAGTAGGTGGCTAGCTGAGGTAAGAGAAGAACTCGGGAATATTTTTGAACAAGGGAAGTTGCTGGAGTACGAGGAGGAAGAAATAAATAGTAGTGCATATTTTAATGCTTTCTTAAAATTATTATCATGATAATGGCGTAATACCACAGGCAGCTCCAATTCACTGACCTGGCGGTGGGGGAGGATAATTAAAAATACACTCAAGTCCACTCACCCACCCACCGCCAGGTCAGTGGATTGGAGCCGCCTGTGCATAATACCAATAAAGTCGTATTAGACAGGATAGCATCACAAACAAAAATGATTAAATGGTACTTTTTTATCATCAACTTTATTATTGTTATAAATGATGATGATGATTTATTATTATTTATTTTACAATAATAATAATTAATAATTATTATTATTAATTACTATTATTGATTATTTATTTATAATAAGCACTGTGAGCCATGTATGATCAGTAACAAACTGGAGTAGTAATAAAAAAAAATAATTTTTTTTTACAATAATATATATAATACAGTATTACATAGATAATAAATATATATATTATTATTGTAAAAAGATTTTTTAATTTTTTAATTACTTTTTATTACTACCACTCCTACAGTTTCAATTTGTTACCAATAATATATGGCTCACTGTGGTGATTATTACGATGTTTGTGATGTATACCTTACATATTATTGTGATGTACAACATGAAAAACATACTATCAAATCCAAGAATGTTATTGGTGATCGTCATTCATTACATAATAAATAATACAGCAACAACAATAAATAAATAGAAGAAACCCTACAACTGCTTGGTATTCAATTATATTACCTTCATAATCAAAGAGTGTCTTAGCTAAGTTTCCTAAGCGACAACCGACAACTAATAAGCAACAACCACCAACCTATAAGCGACAACCGACAACCACCAACCGACAACCGGCAACGTCGCACCGGATTTCCATACGGCTCATATAAGATCGCTACGTGTTGGGCGTAGGCTTTTCGACAATAAAGTATGTATATGACAGACAACTCCTAACAATTGAACCAAATATTCGACGAGTTCGCTTTCAACAAACTGCTAAATTGGATCGTCAATAGCAAGTGCTTGACGGTGTTGCTAGGAAACTATGCTACTTCCTTTTGTTGTCTTTAGCCAAGTTAACAACAAACCAGAGAAAAATACAATTATTGTCAAAATATTCATAACCAGACGCAAAAAATGGCAGATAACCTCAGTTCAGCTGGCCCTAAGAGCACATTTGAAGCATATAGAGCTGAAGGAGACATGCTTTTTAAACAACAAGAGTTTAAAAAAGCATTAGAAACATATAACCTAGTAAGTACATGATTGTTAAGATTATTTTCATTTAATAATACCGTGTAATAAAATATTTTTTTGTTCTACCACCTCAGCAGCAACAAAAACAAACATGCATATCATTATTTGAGACTCAAACAATTTATTGAATAGAAAATAGACTTTGATATAGCCACAGTTTGTAATTTGAAACAATAACAGCATGTTAGTATGCTAATTAATTGATATTGTTTGGCAAACAAATGAAACAATGTCCACATTGTAAGTGCATTATTTAATGAGAAGGGGTTAAACAACAAAAGAGCTATTTATGCACAAGAGCACAAGACCGCATTTTGGAAAAACAGGGCTTGTGAGCATTATCCATGCACTTCTTAGGAAATTTATTTTTTTAATTAATTTCAACTAGAATAGGTGTGCTGGTATACTTGACAGCAATTTGCTCTTTGTTTACCTTCAATATCAACAAAGCTCTTGAACAATGAGTGAGCAAGAAGTTTGATCAAACTCTTTGGTTTGTGAAAATACAGCAGCAACTCTATGAGATAAAACAACTTGATGATCTTGTAAATTTTTAGGAACTAAAATAGCAAAAGTTTTGTTCCAAATCGATATAACACCACCTAATCATGTTACTTTTTGCTGGCAAGTCTCAGCAACTAGTTAGAAAATACTGCTAGGAATAATGCTTACTATCAAATGTCACTAGGCTTTAGAGTTGAGAAGTGATGAAAGAAACTGTCTGGTTGCAAGGTCAAGGTGCTATCTGCAGATGGGTGATACCGCAAATGCTTTGTCAGACGCCGAATCCAGCATGCAGGACGAGCCTTCATTCTTTAAGGTAACAGAGTTCACCAACTTTGAAATATAATTTTTATTAATTTTTTTATTAAACCATGTTTTGGGTGAATGTCTATGTATATTAACACAAACAGGAAATGGCCAAACACGCGTTGATGTTTGTCTTCTACAGGGGATCTTGTGTAAAGCTGATGCCCTATACTTCCAAGGGGAGTTCGAGATGGCTTTAGTCTACTATCACAGAGGAAACAAGCTGCGACCAGAGCAACATGAATTTCGATTAGGGATACAAAAATGCCAGGAAGCAATAGAAAATAGCGTTGGGTGTAAGTTTTAGGAGTTGTCTTTTAACATATACTTGTTTATTCTTTAACAAAACCTCTCATCTTGTCTGTGATGTCTACTGATTTTCAAAGACCCTCCTGGGATTTATATTCTCTTTTTCTAACCTCCAGAAAACTGCCAAACTCCTTAAAACCTCTAGGAGCTTTAATTTTTTTCCTCAAAAATCTACAGCCAACTTACTTTTTGTTTTTCTACCAATCTAAAACTCAACGTTGAGATGGTTCTAGGTGTACATTGTTTTTGTGGTATCCTTGTATGCATTCATAGCTATAGCTTATGCTCCTTATCTTTGCCCCCCCTCCCCCCGCCTCTTGCTTCCAAGCACTTGCCTCTGCAGTTGATCTTCTAAATTAAATAAGTAATAAGTGTGAGGCTTCATAATTACACAATCATCCCCTCTGTACTGTCTGACCCAGTAGCAGCCATTAAATGCAACTGGTGCAGTATATCTCCTACCTATCTATTCACAAGCCTGCATGAGGTATAATAGTCTAGTGCTAGCAGCTGTTGAGCTCATTGCAAATAATGAACTGAATCAGGAAATTTACTGTTCAATTCCAGATGCAAACTTTTGATTACAGAAAAATGAACTAATTTGTTAAAAGGCTATGAAAGCGGACAACAGTAAAAACAAGTAAATCATTTACAATTGGCTGCAATGCAATACAGGATTTTTTATTATCAACATTACTATGGAGATTGTGACTTTATTTTTTAAAATTCACCGAACTCTGGCAACTGAAATTGTTGGTTTGCGTTACTATAAAAAAGCGCTTATTCTTAATTTCAGTGTCTTTTAAAAAGTTGAAGCATCTGTGTTTTTAGCAGAAATTAAGTAAATAATACCGTTCTTAAAGCGCGAACAAAAAAATGGTAGCTTTAGAATCTTCAGAACTAAGTTTAAAATTTAAACTGCTCCAAAGTTTGAACCAATCATTTATTTTCACCCAAAAAAGTCATATCCGTAGTTGTAACTGTGGCATCGATGTACTGTGATACATTACTTAACTTTTACCATCTGAAATGACCAAAACAGGCAAATCAAAAATACTCAATTCAATGGCTAAACAAGAAAATACAATTTATTTTGCAGCACCTGACAAAGTCAAACTAAGAAAAGATGGTGATTTGTCATATTTCTACAAACCACAAAAAGATGAGGTAAGTATATTACATAACATAATGTTACTCGTGGAATACACAAATTTTATGGTATCCCTCACATTGCATAACATGTTGCAGGCAGAAAGGAAGAAGAAGCAGCAACAAATGAGGCCTGGTAGAAGAATGGGCACACCTTTAAAAAAGCAAGCAATACCAGTGAATGGACAGAAAGACAAAACTATAAAACAGCTGCTAGGGTCTCTGTATGCTGACAGAGAGTATTTGGAGATGTTACTCAAGGAAGAAGGTAAACTTTACAGATTTGTGATCAAGAATGATTGATTAGGGTGTTGGAATGAATGTCTAGAGGAATGAATGCAGACAGACCTGGAATGAACATAAAAACCCCTTGGAATGAACAATGCCTAGGTTTACAAAAAATAATATTACAATGTTTATACCCATCTCAGATGTTGTTTACTTTGATGAAATGAGAAATTTTGACATTCCAAACGAACAGCAAAATGGTAATTTATATTTAGACAAAAACAAAGTTTGTAACTTTTTATTAGTAACACAGTAATGATTTTGTTTATCGAATAGCCGACATTCATTACAGGTCAATTGGCATTCATTTCAGCTGTTTCCGTATTAATTCCTGCAGATGTTTATTTCAATATTCTTTAGTTGAATAGATATAAAAAGTTTCCTTAAAAATATTGTTTCTTTTTCGAAAATTAGTTATATTTTTTTTAGTTGCATTTTGCTGAAAAATGTCATAGCTGAAATTGAGAGATTTTATTTTTACTTAACTATAAAGTTGTTGATAGACAGCAGACTTGAAGAGCTGCAGACTTGCCCCAAATGTAAGTATAAGCTGTACATGTGCTCATGTTCGACTTCCCTTTTGGACCATGACCTCCTCGGAAAATACGACGAAGAAAGCAACAATCTAAAAGTCTACTCAGAAAAATTCAAGAATAAAAAAATTATCATCGCTCCACCAACAAAGGTGAAACAAGACTCGTTGTACGGAGAAGAAAGTGATGATGACCAGCCCCAGAGAAATGGACCCAAAAGATTAGGCATGAACTGCACCAACAATCTGTTTCATAATTTTGCTTTAAGTTTTAGAAGCTATATTTGTGTTCTGCCGCTTGTTTTGCACTTTTGGGTGGAGAAAGTATAATTTGGTATTTCACTTTTAGCTAAAGTTATTGCAGATCTCTGGCCGCCTATTTTTTGGAGCAACACTTAGAGGTCATTGTTTCATTGATGTCTTCACTTTTTATTTCTTACAGCACATGTTAATACGAATGTCTTTGTCAGTCATATATGATATTTTTTCATTCTTAAAGGTACCTCTCCATTTTATAAATTATTTCGTTGCGTTCTGTACAGGAGCAAAAGAAAAGAAAACTAAGACAAGCCAGGCCATACACAACTTGGCACTGCATGGATTGCTATATCTTGATACGAGGACAGATTTCTGGAGGCAGCAGAAGCCAATGTATGCAAGGAAAAGGGACAGAGATCTACAACAAGCCAAACTTGCCAAGAAAGGGAATGCTGACCCCGTTAAATATACCCTTATGAAACTACGAGAGATTGATGACTGTAAGGGAACTATTTATTCATTGCATTCTATGAAAAATATTCATTTCAGCCAAAATCATGCGGGAATTAATTATCCATATAGCATTGAGAAGGTTCAAGAAAAAGCATAATAGTGTATTGATGATTGTCACAGCGAATCATTTTTCACAAGTTTTTGAAGTCTTTTTTCGACTGTTTAATATGATGTTTAATTTATCGAATGATAAACATCCTCAATATTTGCAAACAATTTGAAGTGAAAATGCCAAGACCCAAAGCTATCTATACTACCACTACTACTACTACCACTACTACTACTACCACTACTACTGCTACCACTACTACTGCTACCACTACTACCGCTACCACTACTACCGCTACCACTACTACCGCTACCACTACTACCGCTACCACTACTACCGCTACCACTACTACCGCTACCACTACTACCGCTACCACTACTACCGCTACCACTACTACCGCTACCACTACTACCGCTACCACTACTACCGCTACCACTACTACCGCTACCACTACTACCGCTACCACTACTACCGCTACCACTACTACCGCTACCACTACTACCGCTACCACTACTACCGCTACCACTACTACCGCTACCACTACTACCGCTACCACTACTACCGCTACCACTACTACCGCTACCACTACTACCGCTACCACTACTACCGCTACCACTACTACCGCTACCACTACTACCGCTACCACTACTACCGCTACCACTACTACCGCTACCACTACTACCGCTACCACTACTACCGCTACCACTACTACCGCTACCACTACTACCGCTACCACTACTACCGCTACCACTACTACCGCTACCACTACTACCGCTACCACTACTACCGCTACCACTACTACCGCTACCACTACTACCGCTACCACTACTACCGCTACCACTACTACCGCTACCACTACTACCGCTACCACTACTACCGCTACCGCTACTACCGCTACCGCTACTACCGCTACCGCTACTACCGCTACCGCTACTACCGCTACCGCTACTACCGCTACCGCTACTACCGCTACCGCTACTACCGCTACCGCTACTACCGCTACCGCTACTACCGCTACCGCTACTACCGCTACCGCTACTACCGCTACCGCTACTACCGCTACCGCTACTACCGCTACCGCTACTACCGCTACCGCTACTACCGCTACCGCTACTACCGCTACCGCTACTACCGCTACCGCTACTACCGCTACCGCTACTACCGCTACCGCTACTACCGCTACCGCTACTACCGCTACCGCTACTACCGCTACCGCTACTACCGCTACCGCTACTACCGCTACCGCTACTACCGCTACCGCTACTACCGCTACCGCTACTACCGCTACCGCTACTACCGCTACCGCTACTACCGCTACCGCTACTACCGCTACCGCTACTACCGCTACCGCTACTACCGCTACCGCTACTACCGCTACCGCTACTACCGCTACCGCTACTACCGCTACCGCTACTACCGCTACCGCTACTACCGCTACCGCTACTACCGCTACCGCTACTACCGCTACCGCTACTACCGCTACCGCTACTACCGCTACCGCTACTACCGCTACCGCTACTACCGCTACTACCGCTACCGCTACTACCGCTACCGCTACTACCGCTACCGCTACTACCGCTACCGCTACTACCGCTACCGCTACTACCGCTACCGCTACTACCGCTACCGCTACTACCGCTACCGCTACTACCGCTACCGCTACTACCGCTACCGCTACTACCGCTACCGCTACTACCGCTACCGCTACTACCGCTACCGCTACTACCGCTACCGCTACTACCGCTACCGCTACTACCGCTACCGCTACTACCGCTACCGCTACCGCTACTACCGCCACCGCTACTACCGCCACCGCTACTACCGCCGCCGCTACCGCCGCCGCTACCGCCGCCGCTACCGCCGCCGCTACCGCCGCCGCTACCGCCGCCGCTACCGCCGCCGCTACCGCCGCCGCTACCGCCGCCGCTACCGCCGCCGCTACCGCCGCCGCTACCGCCGCCGCTACCGCCGCCGCTACCGCCGCCGCTACCGCCGCCGCTACCGCCGCCGCTACCGCCGCCGCTACCGCCGCCGCTACCGCCGCCGCTACCGCCGCCGCTACCGCCGCCGCTACCGCCGCCGCCACCGCCGCCGCCACCGCCGCCGCCACCGCCGCCGCCACCGCCGCCGCCACCGCCGCCGCCACCGCCGCCGCCACCGCCGCCGCTACCGCCGCCGCCACCGCCGCCGCCACCGCCGCCGCCACCGCCGCCGCCACCGCCGCCGCCACCGCCGCCGCCACCGCCGCCGCCACCGCCGCCGCCGCCGCCGCCGCCGCCGCCGCCGCCGCCGCCGCCGCCGCCGCCGCCGCCGCCGCCGCCGCCGCCGCCGCCGCCGCCGCCGCCGCCGCCGCCGCCGCCGCCGCCGCCGCCGCCGCCGCCGCCGCCGCCGCCGCCGCCGCCGCCGCTGCCGCTACCGCTACCGCTACCGCTACCGCTACCGCTACCGCTACCGCTACCGCTACCGCTACCGCTACTACTACTACTACTACTACTACTACTACTACTACTAACTAATAGCAATTTTATTCAATTAAAAGTTCACACAAAAGGAAAGTACAAGGATGTGCTCAAAGAAACATCTAAGACCATGAAACTAGTCACATCTTGGACGGAAGATGAACTAGGTAACAAACAGGAAGTGACAGCGAGCCTTCACAGCTCCGCAGGAAATGCTTATCTAGAACTGGGAGACTTTGACAATGCTTTAAACGAACATCAGCAGGACTTGACTATAGCCAAGGAACTGTAAGTAGCTTTGAAAGAATGTTAATGCATTGCTTTGAATAACACGCGAGTCCACGGTTCAAACCTTCAAAGACGTTATACCGACATCTAGGTGTAGCATTTCTCATCATTTTAGAGACAATGAAGAATTAGAATCCAGAGCGATGGACAATCTGGGAAGAGTTTATGCTAGAGTTGGAAAGTTTGAAGAAGCCATAAACGTGTAAGCTTAACTAGCAGCAAATCTTTGCCATATATTTATTTACATTTTGTTAAACATCTTGCAAGGGTGTTCGTCGTGTGTGTGGGGTGAATGTTAACACAAGCTTTACAGCACCAATGTATTGATGCTACAGAATCCATATTCTAACCATCAGACTTGCTATACACTCTGCTCTCTTGCACTGTAACAATGTTTGATGTGTGTTTAACCTTACACCAATGTAGCTGGGAACAAAAAATTGAGAGGAAAAGTGAAATGCAAGACTTGGAAGCAGCATGGGTTTACCACGAGCTTGGTAGGTGCTATTTGGAAACAAATAATATTGAGAAAGCTAAGGAATACGGGGAGAAGTCATATACTCATGCACAGAGTGCCAATGATGAAGTTTGGCAGTTGCATTCTAGTGTGCTACTAGCACAAGCTCAAGGTGTGTGGTCTGCTATCTAACTGTGTGCTAATAATTTATCTATCTAACATTGGCTTTTATTCTCTTTTATTCTCTTTTACTCTCAAGCCACCTGCTCTGCCTATCGAAATGACGTCATATAGTTCATGTAGCTGTCAATCAAAATAGAACTCTGCATTCATGAACATTCTAAATAATCTTATAATAAAGCTAATAATTCTAATTGTACAAATGCCTACGCTATAGAGCAAAGAGATGTTGCATGTAATGGTAATATGATAGCATGGGAGTTGTCTTTTCTATTTTGGGAAGCAAGCAACTCTTAAACTGTAAGAATTTTACTATTTTAGGCTTCGATGTATTCTAGGGTTTTCTGAAGCTTCGTTATGTTTTCAACACACAAAATATTCCAAACACAAACTTTGCATTTTCAGTGTTTTTAACTAATATTGCTGGGTTTATTATTATTAGCAAAACAAGGTGAGCTAGAAGCCTCCATAGACTCGTTCGAGAGAGCGCTAGATTATGCTAAACTACAAGAGGATACAGAGGCTGAGAATGCAATAAAGAAAGCTATGAAAGACGTCAATGAAAGAATAGAAAAGCGACTCAATGATCCAGGTATATTTGGTGACAGTTTGTGGTAGATCATTGTACTACATCTCATAGACATAGCTAGACATAACCTCTAAGCATTGGTTTACAGAAGGTGCAGACGAATATAATGAAGACTTTCAAGATGCAGACGATGAAGGAGAAGCAGAAGGAGAAGAAGCTGGTTCTGGGGAAAGTGGTGCAGAAGGTGAGTGACATAAATATCTGTATATGCATATTGTGTGTGGGACTACAAACACTCTCTATGTGTATGGGATATTACACACAGTATTTATGTCTATGTCATGTTCTTTGCATTCAGTAGAGGAAGAAACCACTTCGGTGGTTTCTGAAGTAGCAGAGCAATAGGTGAGAACTGATAACGATTATTTGGATAAAATTACTTCAGTATTTTACTTTCCTTTTCTGCACAAGTTCAGCTTTAGTTTGTTTACCTCTCCTTGCACGTAATCATTGTTTACCTCCTGCATGTAGCCTGCATCTAGTTTCTACACTTTCACATAGCTGGGTGCACTTTGTAAACATAGACTGATCACACCCCTATGGATACCTCACCTTTCTTTGGGACAAAAAGTTTTCTGCTTAAAATAGATCACAGTGATTATTGTGCATAAAGTAGCCTTTGCTAAGTTGTCTTTCAAGTTGATTATCACAGACATTCATTGTTAACCTCTTCACCAACTTCATGACCAAGCCAAAATGGCTTATTTAAACTTCTGAGCTTGTTTGAAAATTAATGTGACTTTTTTGATTTTTTGTAAACCTAATTCTGGCAAGAAGCCAACTAATAACCAAATTATTTATAGGGTTTTAATTACTTGTTTGATTTATTTAACTTATTTTTTAGGGAAGAAAACCAAAAAAAAGTTGACCAAATCAGGTGGGTTTGATCCACAAACTTGTAGAAACAGTTTAATATGTGGATATTTGTATCATATAAATACAATTTACTTACCTTTCATATGAAATGTCCAACAACGCTTTTTGTTTTGTAGGCAAAGGAAACAAAAGGTGAAAAAAGAATTGCGTACATATGAGAGAAGCCATACTTTGCCATCTAATATATATATGTAGTATGTTATAAAGCTAGCGGCAGCATGGTGGAGACGATCGTCCGCTTTAGATGACTTGTTTATCTTTGTTGTACTAATATACTAGCCATGCAACATAATAATAAATTTTCTTTTTATACACAGAATTGAAGTTTGCATTTGTTGTCATATTTTATACAAACAAATAAATAAAACAATTCTTTGAAAACGGAGTTTTTTCCTCCGTATGAGTAATATAACAGGAGTGGATCTGCTCCTACTATACTACTCATATGATATCGAATTAAAACTTGTACAAATTGCAACTTGTGTGACCCCGTGGGTTGAAATGAATGGAGACAATAATGAACATCAATAGGAATTAATAGAGACATAGCTGGGATGAGCCAAAACACTTTCTGGAATGATTGTCAACAGACTTAGAAGGAATGTCGTCTATGTCAGAGAGAAAAATATTTTGACTTTCTTTCCTGCGACTCTAAAAACATGATTTTTGCGTTATTTGCAGGAATTGTCTTCCTTTATAAAAACAAGCTTATTATACAATCTTAGAATAAACTTTGAAATAGTACTTCATACATTGCCAGGATTGCACATCAACTCTTCTTAGAATTATCGTCGAAATGGTCTTTTTTACTACAACGTCAACATTAATTCCAGGTCTGTCAACGTTTATTCCCAGAGGTATCTGTGTTCATTCCAGCTATGTCTGCATGCATTCCTTTCAAAGCTCATTCTTGTTTATGCCCATTCACGTCTACGCTCATTCTTGTGTGCCCATTTCTGTCTATGCTCATTCCTATCTATGCCCATTCTTGTCTATGCCCATTCCTGTCTATGCTCATTCTTGTCTGTGCGCATTCCTGTCTATGCTCATTCCTATCTATGCCCATTCTTGTCTAGGCCCATTCCTGTCTATACCCATTCCTATCCATGCCCATTCCTGACTATGCCTATTTCTGTCCATGCCCATTCCTGTCTAAACCCATTCTAATAATTATTGACCAGATTTATAATTGTAAAACTCTTCTTCGAGTGGGTATTTGGAAAATTGACTGGCATTTTTATTGAATTCTACCAACAACATTAAATGCTTTGAACATGCTGCCCTTAATGGACTTTGTAGTGGATAGACAACTTCAAATTTAAGCAGTTTTTTAGAGTGTCTCAAAAAAGTGGTACAAAACTTGCTGCTAGAGACCATAATATCAATGCTAATAGTGATAGCAATATGTGCAAGAAAGAATGCTTCGTTTTATTACTCTATTTGTGAACAAATCAAAAAAATGATGTGCAGACACAAAACATAAAAATGTATGCTGAAGTATCCAAATAGTAGGGTCTATAGAATGCTGCTTCATGTATGTACCAAATCGTGAAAGATTGAGGGAGAGGAGGGATGAAGGGAGGAGGGAGTGGTAAACAAAAAATGACATGCTTTCAGTAAAAACTTTTCTCTCTCAAATAACAGAATAACAAAACGTCTTTAGCCATATGCTTAAACCCTCCTCCCTTTTGT
The DNA here is from genome assembly GCA_945261195.1 of Cryptosula pallasiana. NCBI lineage: Eukaryota > Metazoa > Bryozoa > Gymnolaemata > Cheilostomatida > Cryptosulidae > Cryptosula > Cryptosula pallasiana. Next base: position 14,162,199 of record OX183133.1, on the reverse strand, counting down.
TTGCTATTATGGGACAGAATATTTAGTACCCTGGAGAAATTGTAAATATATCTAGACAGAGTGCCACTACATTAAAAATATAAAACTTAAAAAATAATTAGAACTGAAATAAGTAGGGTAGAATTAACGCAATAAAAACAAACAATTTTTTAGTGTTTGTAATCATCCAGTTGACCACCTGATTTATACGTCAAACTAGCGGAGAATCACGCTAACTAATCTGGCTGCTATAAAAGAAGCTCCAAAAATTGCTGCCACTCCAAAACATGTAGTTGAGCTTGCCACGAGCACTAAAAATACACAAAACTTTAGGAATAGCGAAACAAATACAATAAAAGAACACAAAAGAATACAGTAGAATACAGGTGAAAGTAGTATATTAGGTCTGCATAAAAAAACAGACCTGCCAACATGTTGAAGTTGGAGTCATGTGTGTTTAATGTGTTACATTGGTTACAGACCTGTCATACATTTCTTGTTTGTATTTTTTTATATTACTTTTTTTTAGTATAATATTTTAGTGGATTTTGGGGGCTGAAAACCCACTAGCTGAGTTCGGTAGCTTGCTGCCACCAGTTGTTATATTTCACCTGTTACAACAGCAGGGTCGATATGCCACCGAGATAGAGTCTCAACTATACAACCAGAACAGAGCCCTGGGCTCAAACGCATTACTCAGTGCTATCGAGTAATAAGCCATTTATTCATCCAGAATAAATACGAGTCTAGTCAAAAGGTACAAACAATACAATGCACTAATACTAACCAAAGATAAATAGCAAATGTTCTGCCTTTTATAGGCATCTCACAGGAAGTGACAGGAAGTGATCTTTGTCACAACCAATCACAAGATAATAATACTTAATCAACCAATATAAAGTCTCATAATAATAGACAGCGAATCACATGGCTAAGATAGATATGGTGCCATCAAATGTAGGAGGGGTTATAAGGTAATTGTCCAATCAACGGCTTATCCACTTCCTGTCCCGCCTTTGCAGCCTTTGTATCCGCTCCTCCTCCGGTTTAGGGGTAGTTATGTCCTGGATTCGTCTTCCTGAGTCTTTTAAGATACTTCGTGGTCCTCAGGCTATGATGATTCATTTCCTGCAGACCCTGTGAGGTCGGCATTGCCCTATACAGGGTAGGTATAGTCTTATACAGGGTCGGCACTGCATTTGGATGCAGGGTAGGTCAGTTCGGTATTGTTTGACATGACTGTTTCTGAGCCTAGCCATTAGTATAAGGTGCTAGGCTTGATAATAATAAGGTGCGCAGGAGTGTATGCTATGAAAATCCACAACAATATGTATTTCCATAAGAAAACAGACCTGCTATCATATTATATTGTGGTTGTTTTTTGGTATGAATATTTTTACAGACCTGTTCCAGTATAGTTATATAGGTATGTAAAATGTATGTTTGATAGGTAATATAAGTTATAGTTGACAGTTGCACAGACCTGTCAGATATTTATTGATTTGCTATTTGATTAAAGGCTGGAGGTTTTCCTCCCAGGTTAGATCCCAGTTGACGCGTTCCCTTTGATTTTTGACTCGTTTCTTTTGGTAGCGAGTCAAGTGTTATGTTCATTTGATTAAAATCGTGGATATAATAGTAGTGAGTGTACTAAAGTATATAATAGTCGCGTATAACGTGTATAAAACGATTTTAATTGTAAAATATTCAACGACACTGCAAGAACTATTGCTACATTCCGGATGAATAATAATGAGAAGATCTTTTTTCCATTCATCAAGTTGTTTTTTCTGACACAAACAGATTCATTCCTGAAACATTTTTCATGTTGATATAAATGAAGACTCTATAGAAAGGTGGTGGTGGTGAAGTTGTAATCGTTAACAAAGTGTTTTCGCATACGGTGTATTATTTTTCACACGTACAATTATTATTTTTTTTGGAGTTGTGATGATTGTCTGTGGGATTGTAATTGTCATTGGAGTAGAAGTTGTAGTTACGGAAATTGCGCTGTTTGTTGGAGTCGTAGTTGGAATTGGAGATGTTGTTGGAGAAATTTTATATCTTTCGTGATAGTCCACAGTTTCGTTGGTTTTGCATACGTAATTGTAGTCACCGGTTGAGGTAATGTATTGTTCATTGAGAGGCATTACTACAGAAGAAAAACTAAAAAAGCTGACTTTTAACGATCGATTCAAAATACACTTTACTGGTCGAATGTCGAGTAATCGAGAGTTCCTTTAGAGCAGTATTTTATATTTGGAGATTCTAAAACCAGTCAAGATCATGTACTAAGAATAGAAGCTACCCTTCCTAATATCCGTAGCAGCCAAGGCCGCAAGCTATTCAGAGCCTTGGGACCATGTAGGGCACTCTTACTGGCAATTGGAGACAGGACTCCGCCTCTAGCCACTTGGCGCTTATTCTATTTAATCCTTATATATCGCATGATTGGCTGTCTATTTATATGAGTAATTGTATTCGCCTATCGACTTAGTGTGCTATCAATCTTATATATAATATGCTAATTATTTCCTGTCAGTTCACCTATAAAAAGGCTGACTTTACCTTCATTCATTGCATTCATTTTCATATCTTGCCACAATAACCCTAGTGAATTGCCACCCTAGGACTTTGTCTTATGAGAATAAAGCCAGTATTCTAACTTCACTCTGTGATTGTTTGTGTGAGCCATGGGCTTTAGCTATACCGGGTACTTCGGTTGCCTGATTACACAGTTGTCACTGTCAAGCTGCACAGTGTCCCCTCTGGAGAGAGATATAATACTTGAGCTTAGTGGATGTCCGTGGAACCAGACCGTAATCCATCACAGTATTCCAAAGCTTCATCGGTTTTGCAGACAAATTGGAATTCGTGCAATACTAGTGCAACTATCGTGATTCGCATCCCTATACCTTATGCTCCTTTCAAAAATGCCAAGTATAAGACATTGTCTCTTTCCATAGCTCCATCGAAACATTCATTAATGTTATTGAAGTAGAAGAATCCATTTGAGTTGAAAAATAGTGTTGTCAATAGCAGTACGATTGTGCAACTCATCTCCGAAGTGTTTGCGCTTTCGGCATCGACTTTTAATTATTTTCACTTGATGTTGAGCTCAAAATTTGTATGAAAATGCCAATTGCCTTATTCATGTCATTTAGTTGTTTTTGGAGGTATTCGGGGCTTTCATCAAGTGTTCAACTAAATGCGCATAGTCCTTTTAAAATTGAAATATCTATCAAATAACCGAGCTCCGCAACTTCCAAACATTGTTTCACAACAATCCGTTAGATTGCTCTTTTTAGATCCGCAAAATCTATTGTCTCGTCTTTGGAACAACAGACATTCGGTTAAAAGTTCACATAGCATTTCATGCATTCAAAAGGTGATGATCTTGCAATACAGTTACACTGCAGCAATACCCTTTGCATTAACTTGCGAGCCAAGTTTAAACCCAACACAAAGTAGAATACTTCTTTGGTGATGCATTTGATGAAAAAAGGTTTCGAACATTCCAAGTGACTGTCTGCGAAGAACGTTTTTACGAAGTTGGAAACAAAATCACTCAGCGATGCGAGGATGATCAACCAAAACTTCTGCTCCCGAACCCATCCTCCATCTATTTTTCTGTTCCTCGACCGTATACCTGTTGATAACGAAAATATTTTGCAATTAATTCGCCATCAACTTCTTAGACCTGTGCTCCCAGTTACGAGTCAATAATTCTTTAACAAAGCAACAAAACAGGAAACTTTTAGCGTGCTCTGTCATCGAATGCATGTCTTCACTCTCCCACTTTAGTAATTTCTCTCTGCAAAATGTGCACTGAATGCTATTGTATGAGCAATAACAACACTGCTGCGTTTTTTTTCAACTTTTGTTGCAAATATTTAGTCATTGTATTGTGGTAGATTTCAGTGCACTCTAGTTGTAAACAGGTAGTTTACACTAGAAACTTGCGGTGCAATGCGCTAGACTTCTGCCCTCAGCATTTGGTTAATGGCTGTTGGGTAGGAAGTCATACTGTGCCGGTAGCATAGTAAGCAGGGCCGGTATTGACCTCTGCAGGGTCGGTAATGACCTCTGCAGGGTCGGTAATGACCTCTGCAGGGTCGGTAATGACCTCTACCGACCCGGTACAAGCTGTACTGGGCCGGTACAAGATGGCCGCCTTAGCCGAGGATCCGTAAAGACGTCCAGGAACTTAGTCAAGGTCGTAAACAGGAAGTGACTACCCCTAAAGTACCAACTTAGTGGACCTAATTCTATATGCAGCCTGGGAACCCTGTAGGAGCCGTCATTGGACAATTAGGAGAAAGGACTCCGCCCTTAGCCACTTGGCACCTCCTTGTATTATCTTGCATTGCATTGTGATTGGTTGAGTATTTATATAATTAATGTAATTGGTTCAATTACTTCCTGTGCATTGTATCTTATATGTTTTATGTTCATTAGCTCTCCTATAAAAGGAGAGCTCCCACTGTTATTCTGTGCATTCATTACAATGAGCCATAGCATGTATTATTATATTGCTAACCACCTAGAGGAATAATTACCCTCAGGACTGCTTTGTAATAAAGCCATTACCACAAACACTACTCGGTACTGTTTGTCTGAGCCATGGGCTCTTGCCTTACCGGGTAATTCGGTTACCCTATACAGTTGGCACTGTCGGTCAGTACAGTGTCCCCTCTGGAGAGAGGTAGAATACTTGAGACTAGTGGATGTCCGTGGTAACAGACCGGAATCCATTACATTGGTGGCAGCGGTGGGATTAAACGGTACCTTCCCACGCTGTGCTCTTTCACGCTACCCTCTGGCCCTGCGAATGCACTGCAGGCCAGTTACCACTGAAGAAGGAGAAGTGATCTACCGGGTGTAGATCTGGAGAGAGGAGAAGAAATTGATCTACCGAAGTAGTAGATCTGATGAAGCAGTTGACACAAGATACTACCGGATTTCTCTGCAGGTTCGTTTGAGTGCGCTCCGAACTGCAGCAGCTATACCGGCACAGTATCCTCTACTAAAGGCTGTCTGCATCAACCGTAGAGCTTGCTCCGTTTGCAGCAGTCCAGTACAGACGCTACCGTATCTTCTACAGGCTCGTAGAGTTCGCTCCGCCCTGGACATAGAGATACCGACACTGTACAGAGAGAAGGGAGAGTCGTGTATCCGCTATACAGACTCAGCTACCAGAGGTTATTCAGCTTGGAGTGCTACTCAGCTGGTAACAGTGACCCCGGCACTGTATCCATTTACAGTGTCCCTACACTACTGCCTGTAGGCCCGTAGAGCTTCGCTCCGCCCTGCAGCAGTACAAGAAGTTTCGTAACGGTTGTTACAAGCAACGGAGTGCCAGATACTGCCACAGTATCCATTGGACCAACCCCTAGATCTGCTAGAGCCACTGGAAACACAGCTACCGACCCGGATCTACCCTATACCGGCCCGGGATCCAGTTGTACTGACCATTTCTTAGATTTGAGTTGAGATCACTCCTCTATCTGCAAAGAATGGCCACCCAGAGAGCACGCAGCGCTGATCGAGCACCCGCTGGCAACCCAGAAGCTACAGCTATTGACAGATTGACCGAAGCATTGACGGCTATGATGAGGCCCAACCAAGACAATGCACCAGCTAGGCTAAAGGCTCCGAAGTTCGACGGTAAAGGAGACGTCGAGTACTTCATCAGCCGATTCATTGAGGTAGCCGAAATGAATGAGTGGCCAGAGAACACGGCCATGTTGTACCTGAGAGATGCATTACGAGGTAAAGCATTGGACTGTGGAAAGCCTCCACAACTGCAGGGTATATTTGCTGCACTGCGAGCACGTTTTGGGCTAACACCCAGGGAAGCTATGTCCCGGCTGACCAGCCTACGCCGCCAACACAAGACGTCGCTCCAAGAGCATGCAAGTGAGGTAGAGCGCCTAGTGCGCGTTGCTTACGCAGATCTACCTCACCGACCCATGCAGAGGATGATGCTGGACATCTTCAGCACCACAGTTGGCAATGCTCACCTGCAAAGACACTTGTTGGCCATGCAACCCATTGACGTAGCCGAAGCAGTCAGGGCTGGCAACGAGTATATGCGGATAAAGACGCCGTTAGAAGAGCGCCAGACTCATGTACGGCTGGTGGAAGAGGATACCGACGAGGAGGAAGAAGTACGAGGGACGGTGGCCAATAGCCCGTCCCCGCCTGCCTCCTCCACCGTTCCGGCGCAGCAACCCCACCACGCTCCCGCACCTGCAAACCCAGATCCCATGGCCACGGTTATGGACCGTCTGAAGCTTTTGACTGAAGAACTGCAGTCATTGACCGCAACCAGGCAGGCCGCTACCTTTCCACCGGTAGAAACGCTACCTACAGCTGACTACGGTCTGACAACTCCTGACACCCCATACAGTCCTGGAACTCTAGAAAGGAGTGGACAGTTCCCTAGGAGAGTGCAAGCAACCGTCCCACCATTGGAGCGACCCTATCAGGCCAGCTACTTCCTGGATGGAAGAGTGGCCGGTCAACCAGCAATCCTGTTAATCGATACGGGCTGCACAACTAATCTGCTGTCAAGATACTTGTACCAGCAACTGCCCGAACCAGTAAAAGACACATTGCAACATAGCGATGCGCATGGACTCATGGCTGATGGGTCAAGGATCCCCTTTTTCGGTACACTACAAGTGGGCTTGCAACTACAGGGACTGAGGAAAAGCGTTAACTTCGTCGTTAGCGACATCAATGAAGATGCCATAATTGGCATGCCATTCCTCACCTTGCACGAGTGTGCCCTACGCTTTCCAGACTCCGAGTTCATTATTGATGGACATGTGCTACCTTGTACGGACGAACACGGGCGGCCACTTAATGATAGTGTCCGTCTGACACGAGCAAAGCTGACGGAGGAACCCCCTTACACTCCTGAAGAAGAGGGCGTCCCCCTACAACCACCCACCGTAGAGAGAACTACGGATGGAATGTACCAGGCTGTGAAGAGCCCCCCGCCACAGGTAGATGCCAGGAGATTTGAGCCAGATCGGATGGCAACTGCTGGAGAGAGGCAGTTGCCCTCCAACCACAAACCCTCTATGAAGAGACCAAGAGATGAAACAAGTACTACCCCGAGACCAACAGCCAGCGTGCCGCGACTGCCTACCCGCCACAATAAGGAACTGCTCGAACGAGTGGAACGGCATAACCCCGTACTACTGAAGCAAACCCACTCTACATTACCAAAGTACCGGCCCTCGGTACCACGGAATAAGTCGCATGGCTATCCTGCCCAAACTACCCATGTCTCGGAACAACCTGGGACCCCTCAGAGAGCCCCCGCCAGTCGGCCACCCGCAGTACTCTACTTCCTTCCAGGGCGAATAGAAGGCCATCCCATTTCTGTGCTAGTGGACGCCGACTGCACCCTCAACCTCTTGTCTCAACAGGTCTTCCAAACTCTGTCCCCCGCCGTCAAAGGAACCTTACGAGCAGGCCCTCCGTACGGGATTATGACGGACGGTTCAAAGGTACCCTACTTAGGCACCGTGACGATCCCCATCCGCCTGAGGGAGGTTAAAGTGGACGTCACCTTCACGGTGGGACGAATGAGCAGGGACGCCATACTAGGCAGACCATTCTACCTCTCTCAGCGGTGTCAGTTACACCCTGAAGAGGCAAGAATAACGGTCAACGGTCACCCTCTGCAGTGCACCGACCAGCAGGGCAGACTACTGGTAAATAAAGTACAAGTAGTACGAGCCGTCACTATCCCTCCGTGTTCCGAAGTAACACTAGTGGGACGAGTAAACTCCAAGAACCATGGACCCCTTGGCATGGTGGAGGGGTACCCAGATGCTCCCCCCTTGGCTACCAGCATCAACCACCCAGACGGACAGGGGCGAATAATCGTGCGGTGCATGAACCCCACCGATCAACCATTGGAATTGAAAGCCGGACAGACTATTGGGCGTTATACCCTCTTGGACCCGGCGCACTGCCCCTCTCTGGACTCTCTTCCGCAAATGGACACGGAGCACCCTGCCAACCCGGACTCAGTACCAACAGTGCCCGTCCACCTAGAGGACCTGTACAAAAGAGCCCTGTCGAACTGCAAAAGCAACCAAGAGGCCAGACACCTCGCTCAGCTGTTAGGACAGTATGGGACCACCTTCAGTGCGGGAGATCATGACATAGGACGCACCAATTTGGCTGAGCATAGTATTCCCCTCCTACCGGGTGCCAAACCTATCCGTCAACCCCCTCACAGACTGGGACCCCAAAAAGAAGAAGAGGCAGAAAGACAAGTCACCCATCTACTGAGCAAGGGCCTGATAGAGCCCGCCACCGGAGCATGGAGTTCACCCGTGGTGCTTGTCAAAAAGAAAGATGGGTCATGGCGTTTTTGCATTGACTACCGCCGGCTCAATTTGGTAACCCAGCTGGATGCTCACCCCTTGCCCCGGATAGACGAGAGCCTGGATGCCCTCGCTGGAAGTAAATACTTCAGCACATTAGATCTCGTCAGTGGTTACTGGCAGGTACCCCTGGACGAGGACGCCAGCGAGAAATCCGCATTCTCTACACGAGCAGGGCTCTACAAATGGAAGGTGCTGCCGTTCGGACTCACCTCGGCACCAGCCACCTTCCAGAGGCTAATGGAGATGGTTCTTTGCGGGTTGCATTGGAAGACCTTGCTCCTATATTTAGATGACATCATAGTCATCTCCCCAGACTTTGCCACTCACCTTGAGCGGTTGGCTGAAGTCCTCCACAGGCTACGACAAGCGGGACTCAAACTGAAGCCAGACAAATGCGACTTACTACAGAAGCAAGTCCGCTACTTAGGACACATCGTCAGTGAACAAGGGGTAGCTACCGACCCGGATAAGGTCGCTGCCGTCGCCAACTGGAGCTCCCCTCGAGACCTGAAAGATCTCCAAGCTTTCCTAGGGACGGTAGGGTACTACCGACAGTACCTATCAGACTTTGCAACAGTAGCCAAACCCCTCACCAGACTCACAGGGAAGAACGCCTCGTGGGAGTGGGGCCCAGAACAGGAACAAGCTTTTACTCATTTGAAGAAGAGCCTCATTACGGCTCCCATCCTAGGCTACCCTGAACCCCAAGGGTCATACATATTGGACACCGACGCTAGCAACGACGGCCTAGGGGCTGTCCTATCTCAGATCCAAAATGGTCGGGAAAGGGTGATCTCGTACTACAGCAAAACGCTGGGCTCAGCAGAACGTAACTACTGCGTCACCAGGAAGGAACTCCTGGCAGTAGTGAAGGCTGTACGGCATTTTCGGCCATACCTGTACGGGCAGAAGTTTAAATTGAGGACGGACCATGCTTCGCTGCTGTGGCTTTGCCGAAAGAGAGAACCGACAAGTCAGGTAGCCAGATGGCTGGAAATTCTCTCCGAATTCCAGTATTCAATTGAACATCGGAAGGGCTCACACCATGGCAATGCCGACGGACTGAGCAGACGCTGCCCGGACACCTGCCGTCAGTGCCAACACATCCAGGAAAGGGACGGTGGGCCCACTAAGGATGAAGTAGCAGAAGAGCTGACTCCCCCCCAAGAGAGAGCAACCCTCTCTCCCAGCAACGTCGTCTCGGCTATAGGCCACCCAAGTGTAGCCACCCCAGACTCCGCCTTGGTTAAAGCGCAACAGGAAGGCCAACACGAAGTGGCCATCATGTATGCCGCAGTCTTAGGGAATCACACCCTGACACAAGAACAACTAGAACTGGGGAGTGGTGAGCTACGGACCCTGGCCCGCCGACAGTCGGCCATGAGAATCAGGCCTACCGGTGTACTAGAGATCCAGGTGGCGTTCAAAAATAAGTCTCGGTGGTGCGCCCTCTGCCCTCCGGGACTGCGAGGAGCCACCATGTGGCAAGTTCATGAACTAGCACACCAGGGTGTAACCCGTACCCAACGGAGACTATTACTCACCTGGTACTGGCCAGGAGTATATGCTGATGTCAGGCGCCTCGTACGTAGTTGCGAGGTCTGCCAGCGCGCAAAAACGGGAGGAGTCCGCCCTAACCCCCACAGGCAACGCATGTACGCTGGCCGCCCTTGGCAAAAACTAGCAGTTGACCTGGTTGGACCACTGCCCGAGACGGCAAGAGGAAATCACTGGATCTTAGTCCTGACGGATCATTTCACTCGTTGGCAAGACGCGATAGCCTTGCCCGATGCAACTGCGCCCGTAGTTGCCACTGCTCTCGACGAAAGAGTGTTCTCATATTTCGGGATCCCGGAACAAATCCACACGGATCAGGGGGCACAATTTGAGAGTAGCCTGATGCAAGAACTATGCTCCCTATGGAACGTTGACAAAACTAGGACTACCCCATACCACCCACAAGCTAACGGGGTGGTAGAGAGGAATAACCGAGTATTAGGCGACTCCCTGAGGTCCCTACTGCTGAGAAGGCAGCCCAACGAATGGGACCTGCTGTTACCACAACTCATGCGTGCTTTTAGAGCCACACCCCATACAGTGACCGGAGAAACGGCAAACTTCCTTATGATGGGCCGAGAGCTCCGCCTACCCGACCAAATCACCTGCCACCCTCCGTTACCCGACCAGCTCCCCGTGCACGCCTACGCTCAGGCGCTCAAGGAGAGACTAGAGGAAGTACACCACACCCTACGAGAGGAACAGACCCAAATTAGGACAGACGAAGGGGAGGAACCCACCACCTTTGCCCCAGGAGATCAAGTATGGCTGCTAAATCGCAGACGGCGAAAAGGGGAGAATCCCAAGCTCCAGCCAAAGTTCGTCGGACCATTTGAAATCGAGGAGGCCTACCACAATCACACATACCTTATTATGAGGCATGGCCAGAGATCCGTGCAGAATGGTTGTAACCTGAAGCCTTACTACCCCTGCACCGACCCCCGGGGTCAAGCACCGGCAGCGCTTGAACCCAACCGTCGACCCAACATGAGGGGTGCCACCCGGAAGAAAAGGAAGCCACGAGAATCCGTGGAGCCTGAATACTTTCCGCTCCCTACCTTGCCAGAATTCCCCCAAGTCAACAGACCGGTACCCATGGGAGAGGATCCAATAGACTTACCCGAGCCGCCTCCAGCCGCCACACGGCCTTCGCCACGGACCCCGGATCCGACACCTCACCTTCCAATGGAAGCCCCCATGACGAACCCCAGGAGCCGGCCACAACGGAATGTGGGACCTCCAACCAGATACGGAGAAGCCTATTGCCACTTAATATGTGCCGGCAAAGACTCTGACCGGCAATACCAGGAAGACTTTCCTGCCCTTCCTTCGCCAGACCCAGCAAAACGGTTGGCTTTCCCTCGACCGACCTGTCTTGACCCAGCCAGCAGCCCCGTCAAGATGTCGGTTCGACATCACACTATACAATCAAATATATAACCTGGGTACAAATGTTACCCCCCACACATATCTGCTCTTGATATTTTATTATTAAAGCCAGGCTGTGACTTTAATGGAGAGAGGTATGTGGTAGATTTCAGTGCACTCTAGTTGTAAACAGGTAGTTTACACTAGAAACTTGCGGAGCAATGCGCTAGACTTCTGCCCTCAGCATTTGGTTAATGGCTGTTGGGTAGGAAGTCATACTGTGCCGGTAGCATAGTAAGCAGGGCCGGTATTGACCTCTGCAGGGTCGGTAATGACCTCTGCAGGGTCGGTAATGACCTCTGCAGGGTCGGTAATGACCTCTACCGACCCGGTACAAGCTGTACTGGGCCGGTACAAGATGGCCGCCTTAGCCGAGGATCCGTAAAGACGTCCAGGAACTTAGTCAAGGTCGTAAACAGGAAGTGACTACCCCTAAAGTACCAACTTAGTGGACCTAATTCTATATGCAGCCTGGGAACCCTGTAGGAGCCGTCATTGGACAATTAGGAGAAAGGACTCCGCCCTTAGCCACTTGGCACCTCCTTGTATTATCTTGCATTGCATTGTGATTGGTTGAGTATTTATATAATTAATGTAATTGGTTCAATTACTTCCTGTGCATTGTATCTTATATGTTTTATGTTCATTAGCTCTCCTATAAAAGGAGAGCTCCCACTGTTATTCTGTGCATTCATTACAATGAGCCATAGCATGTATTATTATATTGCTAACCACCTAGAGGAATAATTACCCTCAGGACTGCTTTGTAATAAAGCCATTACCACAAACACTACTCGGTACTGTTTGTCTGAGCCATGGGCTCTTGCCTTACCGGGTAATTCGGTTACCCTATACAGTTGGCACTGTCGGTCAGTACAGTGTCCCCTCTGGAGAGAGGTAGAATACTTGAGACTAGTGGATGTCCGTGGTAACAGACCGGAATCCATTACAGTATTAACATGTTATGCATCCAATTAACAAAATACGTGTGAGATGAATTGAACAGTAATTGTATTTATATGCTTTCACTTGGGCGCATATAGCATCATAGGATTGTCCGATACAAAATTTCCCCATTGTCTGTGATGATCATTCGTCGGCTAAGCAGTTTATTCATAGAAAAGAGTATGGTTTCTTTGTCACTTGTTCCAAGACCTCTTGTATATATTTCGTTCTTCTGAGAAAGCATTGACAAGCCAAATAGGTAACTGAAGAAGCGTCTCGAGGGTTTTTAAAAAAGAAAACAGTTGTGACTATTCAAGGAAATTGTACGATTTTCTTTGAAAAACGAATTCTAAACAATAAAAAAGACACTTAGGTTCATGTGATGACTTTGTTTCGTATACAAAGCATTGGCATCGGCTCTACCAAAAACTTCATCCATCAAGTCATCAATTATCAACCATCTGTTTTGTTCATCTCTGAGAAAATTCATTATGTCCTCGTGAAATATCACTTTGGATACCTTGTCAAAAGCTTTTTGATAGGCACCATAACAGTAATGTATCTATACCGGTGGAGGATGAGTTATAGTCTGACTAGCTTCTATCATTCGTAAACTTGCTAGCTTCTGCCCAGATCCCATCGGCGGCGCAATCATCGCAATCAAAAGTGAGCGCATCCCCACGTCAAAACATTTAGCACTACAATCCATGTTGAATTAGATGTTCATTATCCGCTTATACTCTCATTTATGATTCAAACAGGAGAGCTTTTTGTCTTTTGCATTTCTTCGATAGCGCTTTCATAAATACTAAACTTGGCAACACCTCCAAAAGTAGAGAAACTTATGACAAATACCAATATCATCATAACTATTATCACTTTTCATTACAAACTTAGCACAACATTATCTACAACTTCACTCCCATTACCATCAACCGTATTGTTTTTACTCATCACTCTCTTCCCCACATCTTCTTCTCCCAACATCTTGCTTATCAATAATTTTATAGTAAAACAACACTTTATTTTTATACCAATCACACTTAAAAAAATAATTACCTCAAATATACATACACTTATCAAATAACAATCAAAACTGTGATACAAACCCTGATATAAACAACAGCTGCACAATAAATACATAGATAATAATCATAATCATATACAATATAGAAACACTACAATATCAACTGGGATAATCAACACCAGGTGCGCACAAAAAATACCTCTAAAGGTTCTCATGGACACCTGGTGCTCAAAAATGCACTTGGAACCAGGAGAACTATATTTTCCTTAGACACCAGCATAGAGATCTCCTCCTATTATGCTACGCAGGTCTGTTTTTTTATGGATATGCATAGTATACTGAAAGAATAATATAAAAAAACTGACAAAAAATGTATGATAGGTCTGTAACCAATGCAATGCATTAAACACTCATGTCTCCAACTTCGATATGTTGGAAGGTCTGTTTTCTGATGCTGATCTGCTCCTATTATACTACTATTGAATATTATAGAATACTATGGAATACTATAGAACACTAATAGAACCAAAAAGTATAAACGTGTAAGCTGGGAACCATTTCTGTAAGTAAAAACAGTAACACGTTTTTGTTTATTAATTTAATATTGCCTTACCAATTTCACTGCAATGAAAGTAGTATAAGCTGACTCCTGTCAAAGCAACATATAGGCCATTGAAACCAGAATCCTTCTGCTGTAGTAAAACAAAAACAACATCTTCAACTGTTTGACAGAAAAATTTTCTCTCAGAGTTGACAAAACTTGATGTTTAGACTCAGTGCTGTTAGGCAATAACGCTCCAACTCATCAGCACAAAGTTTCTAACAGCATGTTGAATAATTTTATGGGACACAGTAGCTGATTTGGCCAACTACCACAGGAGTAAGTGCTTGAATCATGCAATAATCCATGCTATGCAGTGCTACTAGGAATTGTCTCCACCAAACCTTGCTACAGGAGATCTAATACATCAAAGAGATCAAAACCAGAATAGAGAAGAGTTATGTTGAAAAACCTCTACACTCCCTTGAAATACTCCATTCCCACCCTCATACCTGCTGCTCACCCTCTAAATGACATACAAGTACTTTTACGTACTAATCTACTTGAAGCGTAAAACTGTCTGACTACAATTAGAGTTGTTTTCTCCCACACCTTGTTTCGCTTTTATCTGCCAAGTTAGCAATTCTTCTTACACGTGACATTACACAGTACCATGTCATTTGAGAAAACAAAAAGTGTGAGTTGTATGTCCACCAGTACACCCTCACCCCCTCTATTCACCCCTCTATTCACCCCTCTACTTAACCCAACACCCACCCACCCGACCTTCCTTTTACACCCAACTTGATGAGCTTTAGCAGTAACTAGCACAGAAACTTCAAGTGAGACAAAGCGGATAAATCTAAACTTTGGCCAACCAAGTTTAGATTATCTCACTTTATCATTATCCCCTCTTGCACCTAGATTTTAGAAGTATTTGTAGTTACCCATTTTTCATCTCGCATGCAAATACTCTTAAATTACAAACCATTTCCAGAACGTGCCAACTAAAAGATGGTTTACTCACCCCCATATTGCCTGAAGAGTTGCACCTAAAATATAAACAATAATGTACACTGAAACAGAACACTGAGGAAACTGAATTGACTTGATTTGAAATTCAGCATTGTTTAAAAGACCCAGAATTGTTCAATCAAATGTTTGTGTATGTACCCACTAGCTAAACCACTATAAGAGTGTATTTGGTTGTTTGATACATGCTACATGATACTTGGTACATGCTACAGGATACTTGGTACATGCTACATGATACTTGGTACATGCTACATGATACTTGGTACATGCTACAGGATACTTGGTACATGCTACATGATACTTGGTACATGCTACAGGATACTTGGTACATGCTACATGATACTTGGTACATGCTACAGGATACTTGGTACATGCTACATGATACTTGGTACATGCTACATGATACTTGGTACATGCTACAGGATACTTGGTACATGCTACATGATACTTGGTACATACTACAGGATACTTGGTACATGCTACATGATACTTGGTACATGCTACAGGATACTTGGTCCATGCTACATGATACTTGGTACATGCTACAGGATACTTGGTACATGCTACATGATACTTGGTACATGCTACAGGATACTTGGTACATGCTACGTGATACTTGGTACATGCTACAAACAATTTTTTACATGAAGCAAGAGAAAACCATGTAACAGCCAAAACGTAATAACCTTTGTTAGCTTTAAACTTCTTGAACTTCACTTTACAGACTGGATGGAGAAGGTGAGATCTCAGCGAAGTTGTTACTACTGCTCATGAAGGATGTCGCTGCAAGAGGAGAAACATGATAACCAGTTAATAATGCTTTCGTCTCAGCGATGGTATAAACTCGTCCCACTACATAAAAGTATAAGGCTTACCCTAGTACAACTTCACCTGTTGAGTGACAGTGCATAAATGAGCGGGGCGCCTGAAACAAGTTTTCCATCACTCATGATTTGTTTTGTATAGGACCTATCAGTATCCTAGAAACAGTCACATGACCTCTGGATAAACATTGTAACCAAAACAACATAAGGAAAAGTAAATAAATGAAGGGTAAACAATCGAAGGGTAAAGTATTGTACAGAGATTGGCTCGTATCCAACCGATATGCTGCGTAACTCTATCCTAAGTAGAAAACTCCCAGCTACGGGCCTACAGGAGGAATAGCAAAAATAACAAACACTGCTCTTTGTAACTAACCATACAGAACTTGGGTACATGACATTTGTATGATACCCTTTCTTTCACTAGCAACCTGCTATGCCACTAAAGCTATTATTCTACTCGGTTACGATACTCTATTCTAGCCCACCTACCTTGTGCATGTATTATTGGGCTACCTGTACACAAAGAAAAATTATGTAACTTCTTATATAAATACTGGCTGCTGCTGCCTCACAACTCAGAGTAGTTGGAGGAGCACAGACAGAAGTACAAAGAAATACAGACTACACTACTCTCACACATACACTCTCTATTGCTTACATGAAGAAAGCAATAAGCATTGTGACAATTGAAGTCTTACAATAAAATCACAAGCCTGCAAAATACAGCTAGCAAGCGCCTACAAGTAGGGGGCCTACACTTTGTAGGGCCCTGCAGTCAGGCAGCCGACCTAGCCAGCACTCAGTCCAGCACACAACCCAGCCATGCCGGCCTGCGCTACTGCCCAGTAGTGCCTGCCCAAGTTGCTGAACTTCTGCCTGCGATCTAGTTTGGTACTGAGGGAGGTGCAGGTGCCTGCTACCAAGTAAATTGTCGCTACAAAAATCCTGCACAGTATTCTTTCATATGCTTGTTGATATGATTGTTGTTGTTCATTTCAAGTGGCAAGTTCGAATCATATTGGGGTTGTGCACATTTGTAAATTAACTTCTTTTGAGTACACACCTCCAATTACCATGCTTGACTCATAAAATTATTGTAAGCAATATCCAGTGGGAGAGTTTAGCTGAGAATAACAAAGTTTTAGACATAGAACAGCTGCTAGGCCATCAAGAGAGGATGCAAAAAAGAGACACAGACGTCAATGAAATTTTAAATTAAAATTAGGTCAATATACTTTTGTATTAATGGCGCTGGGATGACATCTATCAGTCCTGAAGTCCTGCGAAAATCTTAAATGAATTTAATTGTTTGATAACAACAAAAAATGTTGATTAATATTTAAATAAACATATAATTTTAATGGTTTTAAAATTTATAAATGAATATGGTAAGTAGTAACAGAATCTAAAAAAAAGGAATCCTCAAGATTTCTTCAAGAGTTCCCAAAAGACTTCAGATCGACAGATGTCATTCGAACACCCTAATCTACATTTGAATAAACTTGGATGTTTAGTAGTAGCTAAGAATGACAATAAATACATTTGTTGAACTTAAAATTTTAATGACTTCAAATATTGAATATAACTCTGATAGTTAATAGCAAAAGTCTGAAATAGTCCTCTGAGTTTCTTCGCAAGCTTTAAACATTTCCGAAATGATCAACGAGTGTTCGGATGACGTCCATTGGTCTTGAAGTTTTATGGAAATTCCTGAGGAAATCCAGAGGATTTCCTTGTTAGAACTTGTGTTATAAATACTATATTTATTTTAAAATTTTAAAACCATTAAAATTATATGTTTATTTAACTATTAATTAACATTTTTTGTTATTATCAGACAATTAAGTTCAGTTAAGTTTACGTGAGAGGTAATTAAAAATAATTAGGAAATCTTAAGGATTTCTCAGGATTTCAAGACCGATACATATCATCCGAACACCGATTAATGTAATCCCAAAACCATTAGAGGCATATCCAGTCTGCGGCAAAAAGAAAAGTCAGTAGTAAGGTGGAAGCAGATCTCAGAAAAAAAATTTGCCATATACCCCTAAAATTTTTTTTGATAGTTAGTTTTTTTGAATTGTTTTACAGACCTATCAAAAGTGTATTTGTTAGTTTTTAGATGATTTTTGTTTGTATAATATGTATATGCCTAGGAAAACAGAACTGCTAACATTTTACATTGTTGTTTTTTGGTATAAATAATTTTACAAACTTGTTACAGTACAATATTTATGTAGGTATGTATGTATGTTTGGTAATGTAGATGATAGTTAAAATTTGTACAGAGCTTTAAGATATTTATTGGTTAGTTATTTGTTTATGCTGGAGGTTTCCCTCCCGATATAGTTCACGGTTGACACGGACCTTTTGTTTGTTTACTCTTGTTTTGGTAGTGGGTTAGGTATTATGTTTACTTGATTAAAATAGAAATAGTGAGTGTAATAAAGTATATAATGATAGTGTAAGAAGTCTAGGTAAAATTGAAAACATTTGTCATAGTAAGTAAATAATAGTAGTATATAATGACTTAGCGTTGACTAAATATTGTAGCGGATTTTTACGTCCACTACCTTCCGCTAGATGGTTGTGCTGGCAGACGCGCCGTCTGTGCAGCCACAACAATGAAGTCAGCCACTTCAGACCTGACAATCAAAGGTCTACCTCAACCCAGAGGCGACCCCCATGCCGAATCGGCACAAACAAGGTGTTGTAAAGTGAATGACCGACTTTATCAACAGTAACGAGCCCTCGGTTCAGACATACACAGCTTAGTAGTAGTGTGTAACTAAACCCTTTATTCATCACAGAATAAGGTGGCAATCCATGCAAAGACAAGAGGTACTACTCATGCTATGACATATCAGGTAATGCAAGGAGTGTAGCAAAATCTCTGCATTTTATAGGCAGAGTTACAATGGAAAATTCCCAGCCATGCACAGGAAGCATGGCAGAAAGTTATATGATGTATAGTAGGTAATATTGTCAAATAAGATTAGCGAAATGCGTTAAATAGCACTGGCGCCCAGAAGTAAGAGGCGGAGTCTGTTGTTAACTTGGCCAGTGATAGGGTAATGTACTCCTTTGGTCTTTACTAGCCTTTGGTTCATTTTTCTGCATATCTGAGGGTAGGTAGCTCCGGGAGGTGGTGTTTGGAGGTACTTAGGCTAACTTTCATCTCTCTGGCTATGCAGCCATCTTGCTGCCAACCCGGTATAGCTACCCAGGGTCGGGGTAGTAAATACCCAGTGCCGATATGATTTATTATTAATAATAATTGCTTATAAGAGCAATGTAATTGCTGTAACAGATTCCGGTAGTAGTAATATTTGAGCAGATCTCCCTACCAAGTGTTTTTTTGTGGATTAGATCTCGGGTAAGGCAATGGGTCACGGCGTTGAATGAATTCGCCGAGTTTATATTGTATTTTATTTGAGAGGCATTTGAGTGGCATTTGAGTGGCATTTAAGTGGCATTTGAGTTTTGATTATTTTTTTACTTAATTTGAACTTATATGACATACAGATTTTGAATGTATGGCATTTAAGTTTTGATAATTTCTTACATAATTTGAACTCATATGGTATCTTGAGAGAGAGAGGAGAGAAGAAAAGAGGAGAGAGGAGAGAGAGGAGATATATCTACATTGAATAAATACATTGATTAAAATGAATCAATATATGATTATATACATTTATTGCATAATAAGTAGGGATACATGAAGAGTAAATATTAAATATTATGAACTTGAAACAGTTCCAATATCATTTCGAATGAAAAAATGGATGATGAGAGATGTTCATCCGTTTGTATGTATCTACATATATCTGATTGAAAATGATATAATAATTCATTAGTCCATTGTATTGAAATTAATTTTTGAGTGAGCTCTTTATTTCACACCTTTCTTTGAATTTTCTTCAAGTAATCATTAATACTGCCAGTTTTTGACATTTTTACAACTGTTTGAAAATTGTTTTTAGTCATGAGCTTAAATACTTCTACTGGATTGTCAACGTCTTTATGTGTAGTGTATGGTCGGTATTGTACCGGTGAAAGTTCTCCATATAAAGAAGCTACAGTTAGCAAATGTTGTGTCATACATAATAATATAGCTTGTAATGTCAAGCGATATCCAGCCTTTTCCTGTACTTCGACATTTTCTTTAATATAGCAATGATATATCTTCGGGAGGTAGTCTTTGATTGTATATCTTTTTAAACTCATAATGAACTAAAATAAAATGTTATGTATTAGTATAGGATGATTAAACAGTGTTGTAAAATAATTACATTTTAACTTCTATTAAATAGTTTTTCTATTAATTCCTACCTTATCACCAAGAAATCAGTTGTAGTAGTTGATGCTCCTGAGGTTATTATTAGTTGTAGTAGTTGACGCTCCTGAGGTTATTGCTGGAGAGAATGATTTCTATGCAGAGAGAGCTGTTCTTATATACTATAAGCCACTCCTACTCATTTAGCTTATAACCATTAAAAACACTCGCGTGAAAACTCTATCATAAGAGTGTTATTCGCGTGAAATATTCCTGTTTTATTCGCATGAAAATAAATTTTTTATTCCCTCGAAAGCAACGGTTTCTATTCGCGTGAAAATAAAGTATTTATTCCCGCGAAAGCATTGGTTTGTATTCGCGTGAAAATAAATTAGTTATTCCCGCGAAAACATTGGTTTGTATTCGCGTGAAAATAAAATTTTTATTCCCGCAAAAGCAACGGTTTCCATTCGAGTGAAAATAAATTATTTATTCCCGCGAAAACATTGGTTTGTATTCGCGTGAAAATAAAATTTTTATTCCCGCGAAAGCAACGGTTTCCATTCGCGTGAAAATAAGTAAGTTATTCCCGCGAAAACATTTGTTGTTTTTCGCGGGAAAATAAATTATTTATTCCCGCGAAAGCATTGGTTTGTATTCGCGTGAAAATAAAATTGTTATTCCCGCGAAAGCAACGGTTTCCATTCGCGTGAAAATAAATTTTTTATTCCCGCGAAAGCAACGGTTTCTATTCGCGTGAAAATAAAATTTTTATTCCCGCGAAAGGATTGGTTTGTATTCGCGTGAAAATAAATTAGTTATTCCCGCGAAAACATTGGTTTGTATTCGCGTGAAAATAAAATTTCTATTCCCGCAAAAGCAACGGTTTCCATTCGAGTGAAAATAAATTATTTATTCCCGCGAAAACATTGGTTTGTATTCGCGTGAAAATAAAATTTTTATTCCCGCGAAAGCAACGGTTTCCATTCGCGTGAAAATAAGTAAGTTATTCCCGCGAAAACATTTGTTGTTTTTCGCGGGAAAATAAATTATTTATTCCCGCGAAAGCATTGGTTTGTATTCGCGTGAAAATAAAATTGTTATTCCCGCGAAAGCAACGGTTTCCATTCGCGTGAAAATAAATTTTTTATTCCCGCGAAAGCAACGGTTTCTATTCGCGTGAAAATAAAATTTTTATTCCCGCGAAAGCATTGGTTTGTATTCGCGTGAAAATACATTAGTTATTCCCGCGAAAACATTGGTTTGTATTCGCGTGAAAATAAAATTTTTATTCCCGCGAAAGCAACGGTTTCCATTCGCGTGAAAATAAATTATTTATTCCCGCGAAAGCATTGGGTTGTATTTGCGTGAAAAAATGCTGATTCATAGGATTTAATCAGTGCAACTTTACCTATTTAAGAGCCACTGTTTTCACACAGAAAGCATCCAGTTCTACAACGGCTAGCGGAGAAGCAACATCTCCTAAACCTTCTATTGCAACTACTAGGAGCTCACCTTCTTTATAAAGGTAAGAGTAAAAATATTTATTTTCTGTTAGCTAACACAACTAGCTGAAGGCTTATGATCTTTATGATCTTTTAAAATTAATTACAAAAAATTAAACAAAATGTTTTGTTTTTTTTCAGAATGAATACTCAAGACGAAGGAAGTCAACCGATGAATGAAGAATCAGGACCCCAGCAAACCCTTTCCCCATCACCTTCTCCTATCTTTGATATGCCAGAAAGTCAATTGGTGGTTGATGAACCAGAATCCCAACAAGATTTTACTTCATTCACATCTCCTACTAACAAGCTGTCTTCAAAAAGAACATCGATGAGGAAACGATCTTTCATTGATTTGACAAAAGATGATATTGAAACTGACTCGAAGTGCAAAAAACTAGTTTTGACGGATGTTGGAGACGAAACGCTTTTTCGTCACACCAGAATACCCTTTCAAGTTGCCGGAAGTAATGAACTAACCACTCTCACCTACAAGAGCGCCGGGTTAATAAACTCTCTCTCTCCAGATAGTCTAGAAAAACTTGAAGAGACCATGGAAATCTGCGAACTACCAGTACCAACAGTTATGGAGGTGTTGTCTGTTGAATTTTGTGATGAATCAAAGTGTGCCATCATTTACAACTATCGAAAGGATAAAAAGAGAACTCGAGTGAAGAGTGATGTTTCAACCGAAATATGACTGCTTGTTAATAAAGCTAAGCAAACACGTCCGATTGTTTTAATTTATATGGGAGAAGGAAAGACAGGAGATGCGATTTTTCGTACCGCTGAATTTCAAGGATGTAATCGAAAGATCAACGATCCATTCAACTCATTGTACGGCAAGAGTTTGAGACAAATACAGGCTTATTTCAGTGTTGCTCACCTACATGATTTTCCGACAGGAAGTGTTATAGCTTATGAGAATCCTGGAATGCTAAGAAAATGTGATACTCGTTGGAACAAGACTGCCGATATTATAGTGGCTAATTACAGATGTATGGTAAATGGAGAGCTATTGATTGGAGATATTAGCATCCCTGCTCAAATAGCTTCATCTGTGGTGGCGGAAAAAAGTGGTGTAATCGTATTCAAAGGACTAAGACAAAATACGAACAACATGATTTCCTACGATGTCATTCTACTCTCGGCTCTTCAAGCTTTCATTCAAGCCTCAGAACTGTTTGATACTTTGCTGCAACACACCTGTCTCTCCTACTTTGATGAAAATGAAAAAGAGAATTGTCCAGAACAGCACATCGGAACCTTAATCGATAACACAAAGGACATGTCTTGTCTTCTATGATGGTAAGTTTCATATCTATTTAAAGAAAGTTCCGAAGTATTTTTGTAAAATTAATTCATATAACTATGTATGATAGAGTCATTAGTTACTATGTCTTTTAGATATAACTAAAGAGTGCTCCTGAGGAAGAAAATGAGAAGATCTTATTTACTTCTTGCTTGAAACATTACAAAATAATAGTTTTTATAGGTTCTGTAGTGTTTAGCACAAATAATGAGATAAGTTGTATTTTATTCATTTTATTTGTTATAACAAATAAAGATCAATTATAATAATTTATTTTAACAATTTACTTAGTAAATTAGTTCCTTGTATATGCACTCCATCTATTCCTTCTACTGTATTATCTTGTATGAACTCGAAGTTAGGATAAGTCTGTATGATAAATCTCCGTATTGAGTGATCTCTCATCTCACTATCTATGGTGGCTCAAAACGTTAGACGGTTTCGTTTTCAAAGCGTATGAACGGATTTGAAATAGTCCAGACGGTTTGCAAAGCGTCTTTTACATTGAAAATGATTGGGTAATTGTAGTAAAATAGCCCAAGAAACTATGTTTAAAAACGGGCTTGTTGGTTATAATAAATTATCTGCCTCAGCAGTTGCAGGATTAATGCTATAAAACTGTATTTCCTGTCCAACAATTGTAAAATCTGCAAACCGTATAGTTGTGTTGCAGACGGTTTAGAAATGATCCAGATGATTTAGGAAATTACAAACCGTATGGACGCTTTAGAAAGAGTATGAACTATTTACAAACCGTATGAATTATTTTAAAATAGTCTGAACTGTTTTAAAATAGTCTAAACTATTTTGAAATGGTTGGAGAAATTTGCAAAGCACATGGCTTTCGAACCAAAAGCGATCGTCATAATTTTATTTATAGCCTCTATATAACTTTGTCAACATAGACGTCGATCAAAAGACATAGAGCAAGTTAATTAACTGTATAAAAATGTTGTTGAATATACTCTCTAAAATGAATTTTTACATTTACAGTTAGGTTGTATTTATTATTTAAAATAATTTAAAGCAAATAATATTTATTATATTAAAAATTTTATTTATTTATTTAGAAAAAATTCAACCGTTCAGTGTTTAGGAGAAACATTATCCATCATAAATGGACTGTAGATCTATGACTAATAGAGCGAACCAGCAAATCGGCTCGGATTTACTAAGTTCACAAAGCGTTCAGAAGTTTTTGCAAAAGTTCAGACTATTTCAAATTCGTTCAAACGGTTTGGAAAGCGTTCAGACGTTTTAAAACACAAAAGGCAAAACGTTCTGAGCCACCATAACTATCTCCTATATCTCGTAAACTTCTAACAATTTCATCCATACTCCACCCTCTACTTCTCAGTAAACAAAAGTATACACAATAATCACCACATACAGTTGACAAAAAATTTTGTAGTTGTTTTCATTACTTTGTATTGTTTCATATCCTCCATGAATACTTAGTATTTCATTTACATCTGGGTAAAAGGAAACAGAACGTCCAAACGAGTAAAAAAAATCCACCTCTGAATCATTAGCGTACACAGCCAACCAATGCTCTCCAGGTTGGTGAGAATAATGGGTGTTGAATACGAAACATCCTGTTGGAAAATTGCAAATTTGCTTCCAAAACTGTTCTCTAGCTCCAACATGAATCCCTACGCTTTGACATAAAACGTCTGAAGATAAGATCGAACGAATTTGCATGGTATTCATCTCTAACTTTCTGTTTAAAGCACTGCGTCTCCCCCGATAGTTAATTGAAGAATGCTATCCATCTCCAACACACCGTCTTTTACAAAGTATGCTACCAGGGATAATCCATCAGTCGTGTTACTGCTAAAACAAATTTCCACACTTGTTGTGACATTTTTCATAGAGTGAAATCCTTCTTTAAGAAAATCACCAGTCAAATCAAATCCATAAAGTGTAGTACCATCAAGGTATTGTTCTTTCGTAATACCAAGACTATCACCTTCAAGCAATTCCGGTAGCGTGTAGAAACTGATGATATTCTCTTCCAAAAATCCCTCTAGCATAATTTGGCTCAAATCTTCTTCCAATTGGACAATCACCAACTCTCAATACAATACTATCAACATTAGCGTGTTTCATTCTATATGGATTCAAGGCGAAACGTCCGTTCATTGCGTTGTGATCAACTAAACCTAAATAGATCTGTTTAGGTTTTTGTTTGTTTTCTTCCAAAGTGATGTCAATCTGCGCAACACCAGCACGAATTCCATATAGTTTTATCCGTTTTCGATCAACTGGATAAATGTAGTTGTGACCTTCCAACGCCAAACTGAGTTGGGAGTTTTGTATTGTAGGATTCACCTTAACTTTACAAAGATGAAGTTCAAATTTATCAATTCTAATCTTTGCTCCTCCTGCAGGCACCTCATTCGCAGCAAACAAAGCTAGTTTGCCGGAGGCGCGCTCAAACTCCAGCTGCATACTAGGACCTGGAATTATTAGTTTTTTCTGCTGAAATAATGCGAGATGAGGTTTTCCAGTTAATTCTATTGTCTTTCCACCTATGATTAGAGCTCTCCTCTTTTTCTTATCTGCGGTTTTGTGATCAGCAGCGTCTTTGCTAGTTGAATCATCATACAGCCATCCTTCCATCTTACCTTGATATTTCTTTCTTTCTGCACTGTTTTCGAGTAGTTGTGAAAAGTAGGAGCGTAAACCGTAGTTGTTAGCGTATTCAACAGTGGTTCCTTCTATCGACATTTTCAACTCGCTGAATAATGTATGCATGGAATCCCCCATCCACACAACTGCATCATCATCATTACCTGTAATATCGGTTCCATCATCTTGAACAACTGTGGCTTCAACTTGCAGAAACGAGTTGTAGAGATCTGTGTAATGTTCAGTGCTCCCTAACAAGGTTAACTCAATACTACCATAAGGATCTAACCTATCAGGTCTGATGAAAACATATTCCGATCTCTCTACCGATATGTTTGTTGGTTCCGTAGCAAATACATCCAACGTTGGATTTATGTTGTAGGAAGAACCTTCCAACTTATTACCAGTTGTTCCATTTAGGCTAGCCATCTTTTGCGAGTGATGATTGCTTGAAGCGTTATCACTTAATGAATATAGATATCAAGCTCTGCTGTCTTTATACCGGATTCTGCTGCTATTAAAATATGCCACGTTTACCAACACCTCTCCTCTTCTTTCCACCTCTTGTTTTTCTCCTTTTCATACTATCTAGACGGACTGCATTGAGCACATCTCCCCCCAGATCATTCGACTCTGCCAACCCCCTCTTCTTTGCTGATGCTGCAAAGCTTTGTCCATCGATGACATCACGCGCTACATTTTCACCTACAGACAGTGCTCTTTTCCCCAAACTAATTGCTCCTCTTTTCAGCATTGGTGCTGCGGATTTAAGTATACTTGAAAAAATACTACCAAGTCCATTTCCTCTCATATTAGGCATCACCCGCCGTCCACTATACACTCCAATTCCATTTCCAGCTTGCATCTTGTAGTACTCATCAAAAAAATCTTTCGAGTCCTCAGGGGTGTATCGTACCAAACTCATTATAATTGTTTCTCTCTAAAGTGAACCGTCAACACAACCTTTCCACCATCAAATGGTATTCGTTGGCCATCGTCACTGGTTATAAGTCCTTGAATCAGATCACTATTTAGTGATGAAGCGTCGACATAGTGAGGATTTTTAAATTCTTGATACACAACATTATTTTTCTTTCCTTGAACCGGAACTACTCTCAGTAAAGGTACATTCGTATCTCCTACCATTCTATTATCAACAATGTTGGAATAAACATACAGAGATGTTAAACCGGAATTTATATCAGGGGGTGAGATATTATTGTATCTACCATGAGGATATATAGTTTTGGGTTCAAATCCAAAAATATATGCTATATCTTTGGAAAAGCTTATGGCAGTATCAGGATCGCTGTTAGTTAGTAAAGTGGTGTTGGTGATCTTGTTGTAGGAGATGGCGAATTTTTTGTCTAAATCCATTTCACTCATTCTCTTTCGTATAATCTCCTCCAACTCCTCCATACTATCATATCTTCCATTAACGATTAAGATGAAGGACTTTTCGCTTTTACCAGAGACATTAGTCTTTTCTAGATATATTTTCCCTTCGGTAACATTCTTCCAATTATTAGAATAAGACATATCTAGCAGACCTACCTCCCATTTACCACCATTGATAACCAAATATTTATACAGTCTCACTGTAAATTCGGAATTGTTATTATCAGGAAACTCTTCACCACTAGAGTTTGAGGGTAAAGTTATCAGCATCGACATTTTCCCAACGTATGATGATTATATCGAGTGTTCTTTCCTTATAAACTATTCATCTACCCACTCGTTGAACTTTTCTCCGTAACCTAACCACTTAACCAGAATCTGTCTTTTACCTCTTCTCGTTCTTCTTCCCAATATCTTTTCAATTCTGAAAATCGTGGGTTTTTTTACTTTTTGCAACTCTTTTTCGTAAAAGGTACCATCAATCATCTCCTCAGCCAAATCTTTCACCCTATATACAACAGGTTTTTCATCAATAAGTACATCAGTGATTATAAAAATCTCAATCGTCCAATTCGGGGTGTATCCTCTTTCAAACGCTCCTCTTGCCTTACTTATTCTCACATAATCCCCAATCTTTAGTTTTGCTTCTTGGGTTAAACTATGTTCACCTCCTTCATACACACGATTCCATACAAGTTCCTGATTTTGAAAATTCACATCATTCGGTCTCATACCTATAGCACCATGAATTGTGTTGTTGTATGCATTAACCATTTCTGGTAAAACATCAATGTATCTGTCATCATCTTTATATGTCAAATATCTATATATCTTCTCTTTTAAAGTTCTGTTAAAACGCTCCACCATTGATGCCTTTATCGTCTCATTTTCGGTTGTAAAGCGCTTGATTTTTTTTTCCGCCAGGAGAGTCTTGACATTGACGTTGTCAAACTCTTTACCTTTATCGGATTGTAAAGCTTTATAGTTTTCCCCTTCTAGTATTCTTCTCAATCCTCTGGCTACAACCTGCCCTGATTTGGAGATGAGCGGCACAGCCCATCCTTTTCTAGATAGAGAATCGACAGCAGTCAGTAAAAATGCTGTATTATTATTTTCTTCTTTTCGAGATCGAACATCCATCAAATCTACCTGTAACTGTTCCCCTATTCCAGCTACAATTGTAGGACGACGTTTAAACTTAGTTACAACTCTTTTATGTAACGTGTAGGCATCCTCACCACTCAACCATTCACGGATTCTTTTTTCTCTCTCTCGTTTTCTACGAGCTTTCAGTAAAGCTCTAGCTCCTCGTAGAGATGTATGTAATGCAGCATTGTAATACAACTCTTTTAGCGTGTCGATGTCCATGAATTAGTACCGGGAATGACCAACTTTTTCTTCTGAGTCCTATGTGTTTGATGCGGGGATTTCCTGACAGTTGTGATTCCTTCATCAATTAGCAAGCTTTTAAATCTACTGTAATTGGTATTTCCCGATTGTATTTTACCTCCTTCGGTTAGAACGTCTCGTAGTAAAGTTTTGGAAGTCTTAGGATTCAACCAATGTTCTCCAATTTTCAGTCTGTTCTTCTCCGAGTCAAATCTACCAATTTTACTCAGATTATTCAACATTCTGACAGCAATCGTTTGATCACTCTTTTTTGTTGTTAAATCAGTTGCTTTTTTTTCAAACTCTTTTAAATCTTCGCTTTCACTATCATGTTCATCTTCTCCATCAGTAAGAAATGTATTTCCAAGTAGGGTTGAGTCTTCAGTATCAAACAACCTCCCTTTTATTAATTCCATCTCGATGTCATCATCATCATTCATTTTCACTGATTCTAACTCAATGTTTTTATCAACATTTGGTGAAAAGGCATTAGGTTTATCATCAATAACTGTGCTATTGGTCAAAGGAGAAGTAGACTCTATCTTTTTTTTCTTAATGGGACTCCAACTATCCTTTTGTGCCTGATTTTGATTATTTTTAATCTTTTTGACATCAGACAAATACCTACGTAGGTTTTCAACATTTTCATCTAACTCTTCGTGTGAGGATAAGTCAGAATCATAAGCCGTTTCCAGTAGATCATTTCGCTTTCTCTTCATATTTCTCACTGTTATAGCTTCCATAGGATTATAATACAATGGAGGTCTGGTCTTCTCTTCCTTTACCACTGTTTTATTCTCCTTTTTTTCCGTTAATCTATAGTATTCATTTTCAGTGAGTATAAAAATACGTCTGGAAAATGTTAAAGGCTGACGATTCATCTTTTTATTGATGACAAAACAGATACAATAGGGGTTATAATAGGGTCCAAAAGATTCCCTCTACCAGTCTGAATCAAAATTTTACGCTTATCATCAACTGACCCTCTACCACTAAGTTTATGTAGTTCCTTCTTGTAACGCTGCAACTCAATAAACTGCTCAGAATCAAGAGGAACATTACCTAATATAATATTTTTAACACTTTCTATCAATGATTGAAACAAATCTGAGTTGGCTTTTTCGACTATAGCGATTTTTCCTTTCTTACTCAGATCATCCAGAGCTAAAATCGCCATTCTATTTCGCATCATTCGTGTTGAGACTTTCATCTTTATCTTCTCCCTCCTCCTAGCACACTTTTAAATAACCCAGAAACTATATTGCTGATGATAGGTCCTAGTAGAGCGCCTAAAAATCCTCCTTTTTGCAATACAACTTTCTTATCATCTAACGTTGATCTTCTTACTAAAGCGCTAATATCCTTCGCGTTCCACTGCAACTGATTATACTGAGATGTTGTCAATGGTATCATTCCATTTATAATAGCTTTAGCGCATTCCATTAGAGTCATAATAAACTCCTTTTTGGCTTTGGCTATAACAGACTTTTGAATAGCAAAGGTTGCATTGTTGAGTGATAACAACACAGCAGCATTTTTTGTTAATTTTTTCCCCAAAGCTTTAGTCATTATAACGCTTTCGTGTTGCGTTGTTGAATAACAAAATATGATTGAGGTGAAACAAATAGTAATTGTATTTATATCCTTTTACTTGGGTACATATAATATCATAGGGAGATCTGATGTAAAATTTCCCAATAGTCTATGTTGATCATTCGTTTGTTGAGTCGTATCTATTCGTAAATAAGAGTATGGTTTTTTGTTGCATCTTCAAAAGCCTCTTGTACATATTTTACTTTTAATGGAAAACATTGTCGAGCCAAATAGGAAATAGAAGAAGCATCTCTAGGGTTTTTATAAAGAAAAAAATAATGACTATTCAAGGAAATTGTTCGATTTCCTTTTAAAAACAGATTCTGAACAATAAAAAACACACTTATGTTCAAATGATGACTATGTTTTGTGTACAAAGCATTGCCATCGGCTTTACCAGAAACTTCATCCATGAGATCATCAATTCTCAGCCATCGATTTCGACCATCTCTGGGAAAACTCACTGTTATATCTATCATGCCTTCATGAAAAATCACTCCTGGTACATCATCAAAGGCTTTTTGGTAGGCTCCATAACAGTAGTGAATTTCTGTTGGTGGGGGGTGCGCTATAGTCTGACTAGCTTCAATCATTCGAAAAATCGCTTGTGTCTTTCCCGATCCAGTTGGTCCTGCAATCATTGCTGTAAAAGGAGACCGCATCCTTGGGTCATAATCTTCAGGTTTCCCATTCATCATAAAAAGATGTTCATCAACCAACAGCAGTTTCACTTATGATTCCAACAGGAGAGTTTCTCGCTTTTTGTATTTTTTCCATAGCTTCTTCATACATACTAAACTCAGTAACACCTCCAAAAGTGGAAAATCCTACGACAAATACCAAAATCATCATAATTATCAATGCTTTACGCTTCATACTTGGTAAAACATCTATCATATCACGTGTAGTACCATCAACAGTATCAGCTTCATTCATTGGTCTCATCTCAACATCATCCTCTGTCGACATCTTAACTTCCAATAACAATACAATCATATCACGTTCCATTTTTATACAATGTAAAAACTATCAAAAAAATCAAATGCCATACATTCAAAATCTATATGCCATATAAGTTCTAATTAAGTAAAAAAATAATCAAAACTCAAATGCCACTTAAATGCCACTCAAATGCCACTCAAATGCCCCTCAAATGAAATACAATATTAACTCGGCGAATTCATTCAACGCCTTAACCCATTGCCTCAACCCGAGGTGTAATCCACAAAAAAACACTTGGTAGGGAGATCTGCTCATATATTACTACTTCCGGTCTTTGTCTGTTATAATCAATGGAGACATGCCTGTGGTAGCCACCATCAGGGGGATCTCTGCGCAGTAGTGGTCACTGTTTGTTGCCAGTAAAATCCACCACAATACAATATTTGTTTGATAGTAAAGAGCTCGAGTAATGTGTTTCACTAATCAACACATTGATATTTGTAGCGGACTTTTACTGAGTCTTGGATGATAATAGTGTGTTCATTTAGATCCCCTTAGCAGCTGTATCTTTTTTATGTCTAAAACAAAAGATTACTTGACGTATAAATTATTGTGAGTAAATTGAGCTGAAGTATTATTTGCAATGGTTAGATTATATTATTATAGAAAACAATAATCACTCATCGAGTTGTATTGTTCATCTTGAACTCCTCGATCACAATTCTTGTCTTGTAGTTTAGGTTCTTTCAAAACGATAGAAGCAACATTTCCTGCTGAAAGCAGTAACACCCTGTTTTTGAGAAGTTCATCCGCAGCAAAGTACTTCAACTTTTCAGTCTCATCTAGTTTGTCGGTTATGTTTAGCGCTGCTTCCATTGCTTGCATTGGTGTCATGCCATGTCGAAGGCATCCAAATCCATTAACTTCTTAATTTCATGAGAGAATAACTCCTGTTTCAATTCTTTTTATGTCAGCAGAGTGTTTTTTGGGTATGTACAGAACCCCTATCATCAATCCGTTGTATTGCAAACATCTGTAGTTCACTAGCAGTGCGTTCATCAGCACTTCTCCATTAGGTAAAGTTAAATGACGAACTACTTGAGGAGATTCAAAACCGATTACACTACCTACTGAGAATTGAGACAGAGTTGCGATACTAATTATGTTGAGTAACTGAAAAGGTGTTCTGTTTCTTATTAACTTAGTTAATTGTTTAGCGTTTTCAGCGGATATAGTAGTAGGAAATCTGATTGAATGAAAGACCCATTGCTTTTCCTCATCGAAACCCATGAAGATCACCAGCCTTGGCTACGAATGTCTCTCGGCATGAGCTCGTAAAATTTAGTTGTAAAACCGTCTTATTTGCTTTTTTGTATCCGCCCCTTGCTCTCTGTCTGCTCCACTTCTTCATCTTCTACCCCATCCCACCTTTACCCTGCCACCCCCACCCAAATTTCACACTTGCCCTGTAACAAATATATCAACCGCTAACGAGTTGATTGATGTAAAAAATTGTACGCCTGGACACCCTGCCGCACCCCCCCCCCCCACCTCACTCTCACTCCCGTCACCCCACGACTCCTTCAATGTGTTCCCTTTACCCTCCAAAAATGTGTCAGAATTTAATTGTTTCGTAAAGTCAGCTTACAAAAAAAAACCCTCAATGTATGACTTGTCCCTTTTCTTCAGGTTTTCTAAATTTTAGACTGGGTCCTGTCTCAAATGTTTGAATTTTTAATTGAAAATTTTATAAATGTATCCCACGCATGTTGAACTGACACCGATTGAACTCTGAAGTTTGTGGTTATTCCAAAATCCTCCTAATGACAAACTTCTAAAAGAAAATATTAACTCTTTAATAACAAAGGCTACAGTAAATAGAAGCACCAGAAAGCAAAAGAATTCTGACGCCTTGAGGAAAAGGAAAGGATGCTGATGGGCAGGACCAGGTTAATGCCTGTATGTGCTTGGAACATTTTAACTGCATGCCAATTCTGTAAAATGAATAACCATTTTTTCAGAGTCAAGTTTTTTGTGGAGAGTTTTAATAGAAATCATCTGTATATCTTTTGTGTATAGCAATGAAACCATACAATATCAGGATTGTATGTTTAGCTGGCTGCAGTTGTTGAATCATTAATATTTAGGCAGAGTTGGTGGTGAGAGAATGAAGTCGGTAAAGAGAAACTGTAAATGAATGAGGTGAGATTCTGTCAGAGAACAGAGACAGGAAAATCTCAGTAAAATAACAAAACAAAAATGAGACAGTGTCAGAAGTGAGAGGAATACTCTGAAGAGAGACTGCAGTGGTGACTAGAGCAATTTAAAGTAGTAGAAAGTAGTTACATTAGAGTAACCACACTTGTAGCACACTAGCCAGAGAGGTTACTTGGACGACACGCTACTGGATAGTAAGCATCCCCAGTTGTGTTTAGCTAGAGATAAATTGACAAAAAGCTGCAAAATGTTACATTTTGTCATATCATAACTCATTCATGCTTAAAAAGCAGTTTTTTTTGCATGAAAATAATTTTATATCAATGAAACTCACAATAATGATTAACTAGGTTTAATCTGCTTTTCATGTAAAGATGAGGTTAGAAATAAAAGATGTTACAATTCAAGAATTCCATGGATAAAAAAATCTCACAATAAAAGCGCTTGTTTGTTGATCAGTATTGTTCTACGGTTGGCAGCAAGCCAAATGTGTCAGATTCTGTTCCTCAGTCTAATCTTTTCCACTCGAGCTACATTTCCACCATTACTGAGTTAGCAAGCTTCTACACG
Source organism: Cryptosula pallasiana (assembly GCA_945261195.1). Taxonomy (NCBI): domain Eukaryota; kingdom Metazoa; phylum Bryozoa; class Gymnolaemata; order Cheilostomatida; family Cryptosulidae; genus Cryptosula; species Cryptosula pallasiana. The sequence goes on along the minus strand of OX183133.1, from coordinate 14,128,613 downwards.
ATATACATATGATCAATTTCCTTTACTTGTTAATGAAAAACCTATTCTACATATAATCTTCAACAAAAATTATGGCATCAACAAAACCCTTTTCCACTCAGCTAGCTATGTTGCTTTTCAATAAACTGAATATAATAAAAAATTCTTTTACTTTTTCGAGATAACTTTTATAATGCGGAGTGTTTAAAAAAATTGATTGAAAATCTAATGTTACCGATAACTTGTCACAGACGAGGTTGATGATTGTTTCAGGTCATCAACAGATAAATTACTAGCGCACACTATTTTGAAGCAATCTAAATGTACCTGAGTCTTGCTCGTTGACTTGCGACAATAGAACTTCCCGTGTAACTCCACCCCATCATAACGTATCAGTTACACATGTATCTTGTACTAATGCCAAGACATGTTAGTGCACACGTACACTTATCGGTCTCTATGTTCGCAACATCTAATTTATGCGCTGAAACACAACATCTGTAAAATATGCAAATGATTTTTATCATTTTTACAATAAAAGCAGTTACTATGTTTCATTTTTCTATAAGTAATCTTAAGAATGAAACGCAAATAGGAGTTTAATGAATTTTGTGCCTGAAAAGAAGACTTGATGGTGTCCGTAGCGCTTCCTGCTCCAGCGTGACACCGAGCACTCAAATATCAATCACTATCTCTTTAGATCATCGCTAACTCCAGGCTACTCTTCCTTTACTACTCTCACTTCACTTCAACAGCAACTCAAGTCTCCTTAGGCTAATCTTCACCTTTTGATATCTCCAGACTGGATCTCCTCTTTCTCGAACTCCTCTATGAGCGTTCTCCAGACCGATAAATCACCAACAACAACTCTGCCAATAGACAAATAACATAAGGAATGGAATACGAAGGGTTTGTAACTGAACCATGCGCTAATGTCTACAAGAAACGATGAGTACGCTACAACATACAAAAATTCTCCAAAAATTACTCACACAATATATATAAGATCATATTTACCAATTAAACAGTAGAAACTAACCATTCAAGTCCCTGCTAATAAGATAACAAAATAGGCAAATACATACCAGTGACTTGATGTATAAAAATCAAATCCAGGGTGTCATTATGCCTGGCAGCTTGAGTATAATCTGTCAGCGCTTATCCTTAGTCAGCCAGAGATCTTTCAGAAATAGGTTAGGATTATTGGCGCAGCTAAGAGATTTTGCGTTAACCATAACAAAAAACTGAAAAAATCTGCAACACGATGTGAGAGAGTGTAGAAAATTAATCGGCTATAATTCAACAATTTGTTGGTGATCAGCATCTCAATCCGAACAATTTAACCAAACTGTAATTGTCCACAATAAAAAGTACAGAATATATGTGTGTTCACTAGCTCAGCTAACTCCACATTTATACAATATAACCTTGGCACTACTTGTACTAGATTATTCACAAATTAAGTTCGACGAACCGAATGCAATAGAAATATTAGGGTCAGCAATAAATTTAGTTAATAACTAATCATTTGGTTCGGGACTTCGGAGTCAACCAAAGGTATATGGCTCAATGAATAAAATAAAGTTGAACAATGAATAAATTACAGCAAAAGCATCTAATTGACTCATTTTCATAAATCTGTTTGATAACCTAAGAGCATTATTGGATAGCCGCCAACTTGAAAAATATGTGATATGAAAGGGCAAATTTATAAACCATATTTGGTTATATGATGTCATTTTTATTTTCTCTTGAATACTTTGCAAGTTGGGAGCTATGTTTTATATGATTTGTTTGGCAATTTATAAAGATTTATTAATTATTATGATATTCTAGACTGATGCTCCATTCTACGCGCGACGTATTGACTCACCAAAAAATTTTTTAGTTTTTGTCCTTCGCTCAACTAACGCCTCGTGAATCCTCTTAAGTGTGCAATTGAAGGAAATAGTGTAGTAGATTTCTGTCCTCTTACTACCTACACAACAACGTCCACTCTGTGGACACTCTCTGTACACCTCTTCTCCTCTCCAAACACTTGGGATCCACTCTGAATGGACTGTAACAACCTCCACGGGGTCCACGACCCAGACTCACTACACCAGAGTTTACATGAATAAATAGTTTATTATTCAAATCTGTTTTGCAATATAATATAGTTCTTACACAAAATCCACTAGACTTCTGCTCTAATGTGATACAGGAGTTCCTTTTATAGGAGAAGCAGACGAACAAGCACCCCCTTATTAGGAGTGAGCCAATGGCACATAGCAATACAAACATATAACAAATTAAAAGATACCATACAATTCATGTAAACAAGGTGAGCCAATAAAAAGGGTAAATGCATGGCAAAGCAGCTCTGGGCTGCTTTTCCGCTCTTTTTAGAGTAGTGGGAAATTTCCATCCCTTATTTGGTGTCCTTGCATCTTGGGTCTCAGCTCCATAATACTTGTCTTCTTGCTTTCATACTTTAATGGTGGGCAATCATCCTCCTGGACCCTGGGTTATACTTTTCAGCCAGATTTGTTGGCTGGGCTGGTATTTTGGCCCGGGGTAACCCGGGGTAGGCTCTCTATGTTATATATACCTCATACAGGCTCTATACAGGCTTGTAGCAGACTCGGGATAGCCGGTATCCTTAACTCGGGAAAGACTTATATATTATAAAGAAAAGATCCTGGGTCAACATAAAACTGGTGTTAGGTGACGGTGAAGGGATGTAGGGGGAATTTAGGATAAGGGGAAGGTGGGGGCAGGGGTCTAGATCGTCTTTTGTCACAAAAATCTCCAACAATAGTTCCCATTGGTCTATTACAAGCAGGTGTATTACTGATCTCTGTATCCATTACCAAAGCATCAGCTTGTTTGTCTTCCTCTGAACTGGTGGCTACTAGTACGACTGCACTCACTGCCAAGGTACAGCTCCTCTTGATTGCATTTCTATTTGGAGTTGTCCTTTCAAGAGGTAAACAACTATGTATGCGCTATCAGAGAGAAGAACGATGGTTATCATGTGTGATGAAACACTTGGCATGTAGGGGTGAGGAGGCCTAAAGAGGGGGTAGAGGTAGTTGCTTGGAACGGGATGGATCGAGAGCAATCAGTGGTTTATTCACCAAAGTCTATTACACTTCAATATTTGAAAAAAATTGAGGGTTTTTTGATAGTTAAGCTAGTGGCATCCAAGATGGGCAGCTGTATTGGTAGATAGTTCTATTGGTAATGATCTCCATTGGTGGAAAATTTCATGGGTGGACAACTGATATAGGTGATCAATTCTTATGCGTTCGATCCATTCTGAGTGCAGTGAAAATTTTACTACGCTCTTTGCGAGTTATCCTTAGCTTTTATTATAAAGGTCGTGGAAACAGTCAAAATTTTTGTGCCGTGAAATGTTACAATTTTACAGAGACAGACGGTAAAAGTTAGACCGGAGGATGATTGTATAACATGTAAATATGCACACATTACAAATAAATTGCGCTACAAATGCTTGGCTGATGTGTAAAGCATTTGGTGTCATTCAAGATTAAAAAAAATAAATGACTCACCTACCTTTTACGTCATAGAATGAAAAAAAAACCCTTCGTTTTGGTTTATCAATCGTAAAGTTTGATTGCACTTCTTCGACAATATTTACACTCTATGGAAAGTGCTACATTGGATACTAGCAATGGTCCCTTTTTTGTAATGGACATTTCCATAAATCACTTATGCCACAAAAAGCTAACGGTCTTGCAGGAGGTACACTATGTCTGTTACAATATGATGCCTAAGCTCAACATGTTTGGTCAAACAATCATCTCTATCATGAACTCTGAGACGAATGAAGAATAGTATTGCATTATTGTGAAAAACAATAATAGTATATTTCAAATGTTACAAGTTATTCGCTCGATTTTTATTGCCACAAAACAACATGGAGTCAAAATTGAGGGTTACTGACGTTTTGAAATCAAAACCATCATACATATTACATACCACATTACATACCACATTACATAACATATTACATAACATATTACATAACATATTACATAACATATTACATAACATATTACATAACATATTACATAACATATTACATAACATATTACATAACATATTACATAACATATTACATAACATATTACATAACATAATGTCACACACTTAATAATCAGCATTGTAGAGTCAGTTCCAAAGTCTTCACACGTACAAGTTATTTGCTTCGTTAGTCTTAATTGTTTAATCTAGCTATGTAGATGTTTTCTATGATACAATTTGATCATCAGATAAATTGAAACTACAAGTATTGTCAATCCAAACAGTAGTATGATACAAGAAACACAGTTAAATTTTACACTCTCACTCCTTCGCTTTTTCTTTTGTTCTTTTTTGTACATCTTTTCCCAATAATCGTTTCTTGCTGCGTGAAGCATATTTCTTACCATTCTCTCTTCTCTGTACAAACCAGTCGATCTCTCAACTTCTGATCTTGATGAATCTGTGTCTCTACCTCCAGCCAACATTTCCTATAGTCAAAGAAATGTCATAACTCGGTAGCAGTAGGTAAAAAACCAAAAGGTTACCAAGTGTGTTGCACATCTTATACGAAAGTTTCATTATACCAGTCACAAATCAATGGCTCAATAATTTCTAATACTAAGTTCCATACCAGCTCATTGAGCTCTCTCAATTCACGCTCTGATACACTCTCTCTGCCACCTAGGGTGTCGCTCCACAATCTTCTGTTGAACTGCTGTTCTTGTCCAAGCAGCGACACGCTACACTGCAAGTTTTCGCTGCTGCAGGAAACTCTTGTTGTCATTTTTGGTTGCCTAAAAACCACACTTAGATTATCTGCTGATGTAGATCTCCTCAGGCTATGTTCACTTTCATCACTCGTATGATAGAAAAGCGAAGCATTCTGATGCGTCGGTTCGATCGTAACCAATGCATCTACATGCGCGTGTTCTGGACTATCTCTCTGCTCCGAGTTGACAGGTGTATATCTTGCTTCAGCCATTGTCATCTGTAGGAGCTGGTGATATTCTCAGGTGCACTGTGGGTGTATCACTAACGGTTTGTATAAACAACAACTCACTACTGTCACAATGGTGAACTTTATGTTTTGCCAAATGAGGTCTCAGCAAATTTATTAGCTTTCACTCTAACTGTAAAGCTATTTACCTAATAGTTAAAGTTGATATAGACTAAACAGTTAGCTTGATGGAATATAATTGGGTATTTTAGAAAGTCCAAAATATGATTACTCTGTTAGCTTTCTTTTGGTATTATTTCAGACTCATAAGTAAAGCCAGAAAATTTGTTGCATAATAATTTCAACCAAGGCAAATAATTAATGTTGAAGAAATCAAAACTTGTAAAGTTAATTAAATCGCTGCGGTTCATGTTTAAAAATAAAAATCAGGTTTTTAGGTTATAAATTAGCCTATAAGAAGTACCAGTCAATTAACAAATCAAAATATTTTGTTGGGTGGTGTTTTGTTTTATTTGTTTCGTGACGTCGATTGCTGAAAAAAATTGATATCAACCCAGAGGCAGCCATTTTAAATTTTTCTGAAAGTTTCCGGTTTGCAGCCCAGAACAGTTTTTATTTAAGAACCATTATTTGATTGGGCGGAATTTTCTGAAACGGATGAAGCTTACTGAGTCGATGCACAATTGCACTTGAATGCTTCAATTTCTTTATTTTAAACTTTACAAAAAACACAAAAAAATTGCATTTTAAATGTTTTCCTGAACTACAACTACACCAGTCGAACGTAAAACAAAATTTTTATCATATAGCACACATCATATAGCAATATGTATTTTCTTTTTAAATTTTGAGCTGTAAAGTGTCTCATTTTAATAGTAAAACAGCTAGTCCATTTTTAAAAAGCTACCAAAACAGACCATAATATGCTAACTGCAACTCGGATACGCATAGCCTGTGTACTAATGAGATTGACGTGACATGCCCGCTCAAGTAGACACCCATTTTATGAAACTCTTACAGTGCAAATGCACCTTGCGGAGCAAGAAATATCACTTGAGAGCTGGGAAAGCTACATGGTCTTTGCTAATATTTTTTTAAATGGAAAACATTTTGTCATACTAAAAATGATCAGAAATGGTGCTTTGGAGGCTAAAACCGTAAAACTAGCAACATTTGAATGTTTTAAAGCAATATTTAGCAATGGATAAGTTAAGATATTCATCTGCATGCCGACAATGCAAACTGCTTTTTACTGACTATTATTTGAAAACATTGCTCCATGGTCCAGTCAGTGACCTGCAGTTGAGGGGTTAGAGTTCGATAACCACCTAAGCGAACTTTCTCATTAAGTGAAAAAAATATTTCCTCAAATAAAAAATGAATAACTACAACCGCTGTGCTTTCAAAGGCCATTTTCATAGAAAGCCAAGTAAATTGGGTAAAATCTCAATAAAAAGGAAAACGTTAAATTTTGCATTTTTCTAAAATATATTCCACTTAGACTCACTTGTGGCTACTTTAACACACACTGAGTTAGTGTTGTACTATTGTTACATGTTTTTAATTCACAAGAAGGAAATCAAAAGTTTGACTTTTTTACAAAACACAAACAACATTATTAAGACCCGGTACTATGGATATGAACAAGTCATGAGATTGAACTTATACGAAGTTATAAAACTGAAAGCCTTTCTTACGTCTCAAGTAAAAAATAAGTTTCCCGCCACAAATATAAATTCTTTACACCTCTTCAACAACAATTTATTTCTACAAAAAGCCTTAACTTATGAGATGCAAGCAAAATTTTGTCTGTTTCGCAAAGAGTGATAATACATTTCTAGATGACAAAATCGACAAAATGTATACAAGCATATGGTACATTAGTCATATTCCCAATCAAAAAATCTATATGAGTTGTCTTCTTTTGGGCAAATAAACGATCTAACTGTACTCACCAATTTACGATGTCACATACTATTGTGCAATAATGAAGGATCTTTTGCTCGCTATAAATCAGTTTGGCAAACCAAATTGATAGTTTGACTCAGTCCAGCCTACTGGGTGTGTTCCCTTAATTCAGCTCATTGAAATTTTGATGTGATTTGCCCAGTGAGAACTTGGTGATTAAGACTTCACTTTGTCTCGTTGGCACACGCTGTGAACTTTTTAGGGAGTTGCTGATCTGGTGGGACTTAGCCAGGGTGGCTCTCTGATGTGGGGGAAGGGGTGAGTTTCACTCTCTCCCAAACCCCGCCCACAACTACAAACCCCACCCCTTGAGAGCCGCCCTGGCTAGGTGGGACTCTGTCATGAATTAGGAGTTACCTTCTCTTATGTGGAAATAGATGTGCGGTTCCAGTCATTTAGTTGCGGAAGTACAAGCAATTGCCTTGCGTTTGAACTCTTACCAGCGCAGCCGGCATTGCAGTCGTCCAGTGACACAGAGGTATGCACATGACTGAAGTCCTAATCACACACTGGCAGCCAATACAAGTCTCCAGTTCTTCACCTATTCTTGAAAGGTAGAGCTAATACAGACTTGACTTGCCTACTAATGTTACCAATAACATTTCCTGGATATTTGATTGGCTCACATTGTTTATATATGTTAACTATGAACTGTTATTGGCTATCCATCGCACTCTGTATGGTTTTGTCACCTATAGAAGGTGATGTAAGGGCTGCAGTGCTCAGTGCTAGTTACAATGAAGCCTCCTTTAACATCCAATCTCTTGTTTGATATGTTGGCTTTTAGTTACAATTGCAACTGTCACTTCAAAAAATTGTCTCACATATGGTCTGAATACTGGTTTATGCTGCTGGCAGGCAGTTGACAGCCATTATTAGCCGCATTAGAGAGCTTTCAGGGCCAACGCATATCCCTGTGAACGCTTTAAGGCAGCCAGAGGTGTTGTTCCAACCAACAGAGTCAACAGGGTTTAGTAGGAGGGCCCTGGGCGGGTTATTTCACAGGCAGTTGCCGCAGCACACACTGACGTAATTTAATGTGTAGATAGTCGCAGTGGAAACTACTGCAATACGACATCTACTTATAGAGATAAGTCAAGGCTATGAACAATATAGCAACCAAGACTTACAAAGGGGTGGGACCAAAATAAGTGCAACTCTTTTGCATCGGAGGTTGGATTATTAAACATAAGTAGTTCACTTGAGGCTAGTTCTGGACCACTAGCTTTTCATCTTCTATTTAGCTTATTTAATGCAGTTTTTACCTCACGCTTACATCAAAAGGCTCTTTGTGGGGGTAAACTGACACCTCCAAAATTAGTGTTTTTCTATGAATTTTTACATTCAACTAATTTATTATGGTCTTCATCTCACCCATTAACTAAAATTAAATATTTGTAATGGGATATTTATGCATAGACCGAGAATCATCTATGGCTTATCGTGGGTGCAAAGTATTACAGTGATGTGCTTATAGACACACGCTGAAATGTTTGTTTTTGTTATCTAAAGCTTAGAAAGTTATCACGCTTCAACAAAACTGTCATGCTCGAACAAAACTGTCACACTCCAACAAAACTGTCACGCTCCAACAAAACTGTCACGCTACAACAAAACTGTCACGCTCCAACAAAACTGCCACACTACAACAAAACTGCCACGTTCCAACAAAACTGTCACGCTACAACAAAACTGTCACACTCCAACAAAACTGTCACGCTCCAACAAAACTGCCACACTACAACAAAACTGTCACGCTTAAGCAAAGTTTTATGCTCAAACCCGACAACAAATAATATTTAGTAAAAAGCTTGGTAACGTTTCAACTCTTTTTATAATTTGGTAAATATTTTTATAATTTGATAAATGAAAATACAATTTAATAAATTTTGATTATTATTTCAAAAATATCTTTTTTTATTTTAGTAAATAAATGGAACAACTTCAAAAATTATATTACTCTCCTGCAGGCTATGAAAAATGTACCACTGCGGGCAGCAAACTTCATAAGAAAATATCCTCACTTACTAAACAACATACATGTGCACCATTGGTTAAACGGACAACCCATCATCAATTCTATAAATCTACACCTAAGCAAAATAAACTTTCCTCAATCAAAGCTAACCCAACCAAGCTCATTAAATAGATTTTTTGTTTTTACCAAATGAGAATAGATATAAATATACTCTCACTGTTACAGACATTGCATCTCGTTATAAAGAAGCTGAACCTCATAAAACAAAAAAGCCTCAGAAATTTCAACGGCTAATGATAAAATCTATGAAGAATCTCTTCTCAATTATCCCGAGGTTATTATGTTTGACAATGGGCATGAATTTATGGGTGACTTTATCAAACTAATGAAAAGCTACAATTTCAAAATCGAAAGATCAACTGATAAGAAAAAAATAGCATTTATGGAAAGATTTAACAAGTCATTATCCGAAAAGTTGTTTGCTCATCAGTATGCAAAGGAAATTTGAGATAAAAATTTACTTTGAAGGTGCACCAGGAGCAGACACACTGTGAGTGGGTAGAAAGATTACCTGCTGCTATAGAAGCAATAACTGATGAAGAAACTAAAATTATCGGTATGAAACCAATTGAAAATGGAAACCAACCTGAATACAAAGAGAGTGTTGACGAAGATGAATTGCCTACAGACTCTTTTGTTAGATATTTATATAAGCCCGGAGAGGCTGAAGGTGATAATAAATATAGAATAACTGATCCCATTTGGTCTGTGGATGTCTATGCTGTTGATAAAAGTAAGAAAACTAAAAGCCAACCAGACTTATACTTGATTCAAGGTTTATTATATAAAGATAAATCTGATTCTGAAAGAACATTTACTAAGGAATAGCTTCAGATTGGAACTTTTGATACTGCAGATTTAGATATTGAATTAGAGCAAAACATATTTGTTTTCTTTATATACAAATGGCTACTGAAAAACAACATCTACATCGTAATATTTCATCTGCACCGCCAAACATTAGTTTTGAGAGGTATAATAAAATAAAAGATATATATAATAATTTAAATAATATGAAAGAAAATCAACTTATAAAAAATACACTAAAGCAGCTAGTAGTCTAAATAGTACTAGTATGGTTTTACCTTCATTTGCTACAGTTGAAGCCACAGCTGGAATTGTAATCTCACTAATTGTGATTGGTGCTATTGTTGGATTAATTTTAACCGGTATTGGAGGAGTAACAGGATTATATCCAGTGAACTACTTACATAGGCAATTATTAATAAACCTTTGTCTAAGTGTTGTTTGAGCTAGTAGTAGTTAGCAGAAATATATTTATGAATGAACTGTTGTCTCTATAAACCACAGACATTGGTACCGACTGGCAGAAGTTACCTCACATTGCACTTGTTTTGTTCAGCATTTACATGGTTAAGATCACAGAAATTACTCAACAATATAAAACTGAGAGCTACATTGTGGGTATGCACCTTTTGACTCCGTTTGTGTTGCCTCAAAGGTTTACTGGAAATTGCAGCAGAAGTAACAAAGCTCAGTAACAAACAAGTGAGAGCTCTGGAATGAAAAATAACTGCTGTAAGCTCGTTGCCATTGCCTAGACCAGTGGTGGATGATGGAGCCGTTTACAGAGATTTCAAAAACATTACACTGTTAAAAAAAATATGGATGGGTATTCGTAATGTACTTGAAGGATTGTACATTAAAGCATCCGTTTGAAGTATGAGTGCGGTGTAACAAGTACAGTAAGTGGTGGAACAGTTGTAGAGTGCGAGATAAAATATTGTAGTAAATTTTTGCAAGTCCGCTGCTTATCAGCGAAGCAGTTGCCACCAGGCAGTCTTCCTGTCTGCCAGCACAACAAAGTCAGCCTCCAAGGACCTGACAGCGAACAATCTACCTCTCCCCAGTGATGACCTTGTGTCAGTATGGCGCTTCAATGTACGGCAAAGATAACCACAGCTTTACAGCTGTGGTGAGCCTGCGGCTCAGACATACAGCTTCGAGCTTTTGAGCTGTATACATTTATTCTACGCAAGACTAAACAGGGGCAAGTATAACACCAATGCCATTGTCTTACTAAATGCATAGAATAACAAGAAAACTCAGTCTTTTATAGGTCGAGTCACAAGAAGTGACAGGAGGTACTTAGCCTATTTAACTAAGCAACCCAATCACACGCAATATTGTGGTAGATTTTGGTGCACACTAGTAGTAAACAGGTCGTTTACGCTAGAAACCTTGCGAGACAATGCGCTAGACTTTTACCCACAGCGTTTGGCTAATAGCTGTTGGGTAGAAAGTCTTACTGTGCCGGTAGCATAGTGAGCAGGGCCGGTATTGACCCCTGCAGGGTCGGTAGTGACCCCTACCGACCCGGTACAGCTGTACTGGGCCGGCACAAGATGGCCCCCTTAGAGGAGGATCCTCAAAAGTGTCTAAGAACTTAGTCAAGGTCGAGAACAGGAAGTACTCACCCTTAAACTACCAACTCCATGGACCTAACTCTACGTACAGCCTGGGAGCCGTGCAGGATCACTCATTGGACAATCAGGAGAAAGGACTCCGCCCTTAGCCACTTGGCACCTCCCTTTATTATTCACATTGCATTGTTGATTGGTTTGTTATTTATATAGTTAATCGCATTGGTCAATCTACTTCCTGTGCCTTGACTGCTATATGTTTTGTGCTTGTCAGCTCTCCTATAAAAGGAGAGCACACACTGTTAATCTTTGCATTCATTACAATGTTGCCATGGCATATACTCTTATATTGCTAAACCCTAGAGGAATAATTACCCTCAGGACAGCTTAGAGAATAAAGCCATTATTACAGACACTACACGGTACTGTTTGTTTGAGCCATGGGCTCTTGCCTTACCGGGTAATTCGGTTGCCCTGCACAGTTGTCACTGTCACACAGCACAGTGTCCCCTCTGGAGAGAGGTAGAATACTCGAGATTAGTGGATGTCCGTGGTAACAGACCGGAATCCATTACAATATCAATACCAACAAACAAATAAGTGTAGTACCAGTAAATAGTAAGCAATGAGATGCAAGGTAACTAGTTGAAGAGATCCGATGCCAAGAAGTAAAGGGGCAGAGTCGACAATCTTCCAGCCAGTAACAACTGGAGGCACGTGTGGTCTAGTGGTTAAAGTGCTTGCACTTCAGTCCTGGATCTGGGGTTCGATTCCCAGCACGGTTATCTGTGAGCAAGATATTTGGCTTCCTATGCTCTGCCTGGTCGGATATGGGCATAAAAATAATGTGGTCCCTAGTTTGATTGCACTCTCCATAATAACTATGGAGTCATGCTAGTAAAAGATCCCCCTCTGCCTTTTCGGAAGAGTAGCCGGTAACGGCGGGGGTATAGGGTGTTTGCTTTGATAGCTATTTCATGTACTGAAACCTCTAAAGGTCGCCTCTATTAGAGGATATACCGCTGGTTCATATAAAGTATATATAAAAAAAAAACTGTCTCCAGGTGGCTGTTTCCCTTCTCTGAATATGCCTTGGTTCCTAGATACTGACATCTGATGTTGATAAAAGTCTGGATACAAGCTTTGAATACTATTGGGTTGTGCTCGGTCTCTCAGGCTATGGCAGCCATCTTGCTGCCAGCCCGAGATAGCTACCCAGGATTATATAGTGATTCTTTTGCTTATTTCAGCTGACAAGATAAGTGAAATAAATGCAGGTATTAGTGTACTGCTTAATAAGGCTTGCCTGCTGCCTGCAGGCTATCAGAAGGACATTTTTAAGTGTGAATCGGTGTTTGGTACGATAAAATTTCAACACTATGTTAACACCTTTTGATGGGTTATGTTTATCTTGTAGCTCAGAAAACTGGAGTAGTAACTTAGTTAAAAGTTAAGTTTATATTTTTGTTCACAAGAGTAAAGTATAAATAGGATGTTTGGTTAGTGGAGACAATGTGAGCTCTAAAGACATGAGCAACATTTAATTACATAATCATTTTAAAACACGCGATTTCTATTTAAGATATAGTCCTAAAAGGCAATGCTATAATATTTACAGTTTAAACTAAAGCAAATAATTCACTGCTGGTTTAACGTGATACATCGATTACCTCACTGACGATCTGCAGAATAATATTTAAGTTTACTTCTGCTTGTAACGTATCCGAGTAGTGCTAAAAGACCGAGTCCTCCAAAACATAACAGGAAGGTTAAAATTTTCTTTCTTTCCGTACAACGAAAGTTCCCCTCTCCACCCTCAAAGCATTCTGATTTGCTGTATTCTCTACGATACATTAAAAACTCATTCCTATCTTCAGCAAACTTGACATTTGGAGCTCTCCCAACATTTAGTGGTCTATCAGATTCTGCACCACCTGGACTCTGGGGCATGCCACCTTCGGCTTGGTCTGAATCAGTGGCAATCTGAATGTTTACTTGTTCCAGTCTATCGCCAGAGAATCTCCGCTGCAGTATAATTATAGTAGAGAAATTATTTGCCATTAATTAAAAAGCTTTCACTTGCAATGCCAGCAGAAATTTACCACTATCAGGAACATCTAAAGTAGGTATTTAACAGATTTTTTTGCAGGTTTCTGTAGGAGAAAACCAATACTATTTCAAAAAAGCTTCAGTCACAAGAAATTAGTCTGCTAGAATAAATGTCTAATAATTATAGTTGATAATAATTAAAAATATACATTGGGTCGATAGCTAAAATAATAAAGTTATGAAAACAGACAGTTTTTCTAAATAATTATTTGTTTCTGGAATCAGCCAGCAAATCACAGTTAGAGCTACTAAATATAGATAGATTGCGAATTTGGTTTTATTACACAAACAAGCAGTGTTTGTTAATGGACGAGCTTGATACTGCATTGATACCAAGGTTAAGAAGTTCATCTCAAAATACCTACACCAAAACGTTTGTTTTACAAAAAAACTTCATAACTTTATTGCACATAAATTCTTTTTAATATTTTCACCAAAAATAGCTATGTTATAGTTACAGGGGTAAAGACTGTTTGACTGAGCTGTCTTTTCTAAAGGAGACAACTCCGTTGTAAAACTGGAGTTGTTTTTTTAAGGAAACTGCAAAGAGATCGATATTTGGTGATGGAAACTCTAACCGCTCCTGTCATATGTGATCTTGTGAGCGCAGTCCTTATTAAATATTTTTGCTCATTGCAACAGAAGCCGCTCAAGGAGTGTTTGATGTCCGCCAATAAAGGGATATGCTTGTAATAAAACTACACCCAAAGGCTTTTGATCGATTTGAAAATCCTGTTATCTTGATTTTGTGTCTATAGTTTTAGGACTTACATTTCTGCCACGATGACTATATGATAATCTGACAGAAAATGAAAGGCAAGTTTTTTTAACTAATTATAAAAAATTTCATTTTGGGAAATAACTTTTTTGCATCAAATAAATGGAATTTCTCCTCTTGGAATGGTGTAACTCATTAGACTTTGTCTATATACATACCGCGAAAACATTTCCCCAGTGCCGAGCTTGTCGTTGTAGTTGATCTCCTAACCAAGCAACAGTTCCTACATCATCAGCACTGCGTGAAGTAGTCGCTGGTTTAGAAGATCTCTTTTTCACAACTATGTCATCGCATGAACAAGATCTTGTGATAGTTGGGATACGCCTTTTTAAACCAGTGTTTTCTGTAATGTCTACATTAAGTCGTCCCCTTCCTGGTGATCTCTGTCTTTCCTAAAACAGTTATTATTACGTACCTGAAAGACTTGGTTATGCTTCAGACTTTTTGCGCATGGTTAACAAACGCTGTTAAATGGACTCACCATTGCCTGTAGTGGTATGTCTTGTCTCCTTGCACCAATACGCTCATCATCTTCCACTTCACACCCAATTTGGTGTTGTCTCTGCATTTGCTGCTCAAGCTGAGCTCCAATAGAAGCAGCGTGATCTGTAGAAACAGCACCTGGTGGTCCTTCAATTGTTCCAATCAGTGATCCATCTGCTGTCTCAATTCTACCTGGAACACCTGTGGCATCAGGGCTTTGTTGGGTATGAATAGATGTTGGTTCACTTCCATCTAAGTCCACCAGAGCTGCATTCTCATTGTCAACTCTGCTAGTGCTGGTACGTTTGGATTGTTTTTGAAGCTCTTCCTCACTAGAATTATATCCACCGTCTGCCATTTTTAACTAAAACCATGACAACAATGCGAACGGGTGCTATACCTTATGTAATAAATAGCATGAGCTCGAATATATCGATAGAAGTCAGCAAATACCAAATATTGACCTTTTCCTTGAATGTGATGAGCATTTACAACAAAAAAAGACCAACACACTAAATTAGGATTTTCAGCCGTACTCTGCGTAAAATACTACAAAACCATACTTGCTGTCTGGTAATCCAATGTTGATTTGTTAAAACTGTAGCCAACGTTTGACTTCAAAGAACTTTGCTGAGATACTCTCCAGTGATACTTGTTAGAGACTCTGTGATTTCTAGGTGAGCTTTCAGCCCTTATGTATATTATACGAGCTATATAATCGTGGATTAGATAAAAGCAATAGATTATACCTTGTAATTGTGTGCAGCTAATAACTGCGCTATTTGGTATTTTAAATGATTGGAAATTTTCATTCCCAGCAAAATCTATTGAAACTGCCAAAAGGAATCGGTGTAACTAAAATTTAATAAATCATGGGGTAGACGCACAACAAGCTTTGACTGCTAAGCGCAGTGTGGTGAATGGGTATCCAGTATATACATTTGTACTGTACGTAGCTGACAGCAAACAGTGTAAATATAGCATAATTTGTGTATTAATATTTATACTGCATGTGTAAATCATTTGTGCCTTTCCCTCTTCTTGCTTGTTGTGTTTCGCTGTTTCAATGTGTCCAAGTTTTGTTTATGCTGAGATTTGCTAAAATATATTGCAGCATGCTCATGGATACCCACTCAGTATATCTCAACACCCCCCCCCCCTCACTCCCGCAACACCCCCCTCACTCCCGAACCTCCCCCCTCGACTTGTTTCAAAGATGACCTCCCCTCAAGTTTTTTGAAACTATGCTCAACCCCCATTTCTCTAACGATCATCTAGCAAGGCTAGAAATGGAAGGAACTGCTAAAAACTTGGAGTTGTCCTCTTTTATTCATGATGAAATACCCAACACTGGACCTAGTTCAAAGAACAAATTTTACAGATAATTGAACATGTATATTTTGTGTTGAAACTTGAATAAAAATTAAAACATAGTCAAACCTCATCAATCTGCAACTTTGTTGAAGCAGAATTGAAAAAACCCGTTCCTCAGATATTGTAAATTATGTAATGTAAGCGAAGCCCGAGACAAGAAAGTCAGTTTGCTGATTGGCTGATGATAAGCTGTTTGAATGTAATCAGAATTAATTACTACATACTGTTGTGCTAGCTAGTCAACTTAAAATGGTTGCAATATTGCCCTTATCATTGCATTTGTATTGGTTGATTTTAACTGCATCATTTACACGTTTTTCTGCATAAATATCACTGTATTATTTGGATAGTAAGTTGGTTCTTGGTTAGATTATGTGGTTAAAACATCAAAGCATTGTAAAGTTTTATTATATACACATTGATAAAACATTTTAACATCATTTAAACCGCACTTAAAGTTGTATGCTAGAATAAGAAAATGTAATAAACCCTTCATCTGTGAAGTGAAGGCAGCACTTGTTTTCCAAATTTAGCTGCAATAAAACAAGCTCCCAGAACCATTGCTGCTCCTCCACCAAGCATCACAACCGCCAGTATTCTTCGTTTCATATGGCTGTGATGTTGATCACTTGACTCACTATCAACCTCCCCAAACTCATAACTATTTACAGATTGGCTCAAGTCTCCTTCTTTGTCTCCAACTCTGTTTTCTCTTTCCTCTATTTTAATAATTTGTTCGTCATCCTGCTGAGATTTATTTGGGTTTTCATTTTCTGGAAAATTGATCTCTTGAACCTTTGCGGCAATTCGCTGACAATCAAATTGAGCATTGTCCATATGCTGAAACGTTTTACCTGCTGGTAATATGGTTACAACTGGGTCTATGTGAGAGTGACGAGTATCTTTGGAAACTTCTTCATTGCTGCTTTTTCGTCCACTCTTAAGAGATTCCTGCAATAGGGCAAATGTCAATGCTTGTATTGTTGCCTTGACTGCAGGAGAATGAAGCAACCTTTAACGTCAATCAATGAATAAAAAATTTAGAAAGGCTTTTCTCACTGATAGCATGATCTGCGGATTTGTAAGAAATATTTTATGTCACCAAATAGTAAAACTCAAAAAAATAATAAATGTGATTTATCCATAAATACATTGAAGTTTTGCTTAAAGCATTATGATCCCACCATAAAAAAATAAATCTGAAACAAATAAAAAATAATAAGTACAGTTAATAGTGGAGTAAACACACTCTTCTAAAGTTCATTGCTCTGTCATTGCTACCATCATCTCATCAAAGCTTTACAAAAAGCTTATGAAATAACACTATGGTCACTATGGTTACGATGGTTACTATGGCTATCAATGTTTCAACCTGTTTCTTGCGAATAAAAGTTTCGCAGCACTTTCAGAACTAAATAGTGATTTTTTGCTTGAAGCCTATTCTCTTTTTAACATTGAAAAATTCCATATTTTAAACATGCGGTGGAAATTTTTTTGGTGAGCAAAGTTTCCTGTCAGAAAACCAAAATGCTGTATGGTCCTGTTACATTGTATTAAGCTAGTGTAAGGAACATACTTTTAATGCTTTCTTTAATTGCCTGGCCTTGCTCAGCAACTGATCTGCGTAGGAAGAAACACTTTTGATGTTTTCAGCACTTTGTGTACCATGAACTGGTCTGGAAGGAGATTTCCTTATTACTTTTATGTCATCAGAAGAGCAG
The DNA here is from genome assembly GCA_945261195.1 of Cryptosula pallasiana. Taxonomy (NCBI): domain Eukaryota; kingdom Metazoa; phylum Bryozoa; class Gymnolaemata; order Cheilostomatida; family Cryptosulidae; genus Cryptosula; species Cryptosula pallasiana. The sequence continues at coordinate 14,110,792 of OX183133.1, read as the reverse complement.
GATCTTGTGAGGTTCGGAACACGTCTTTTCAAATGAGTTTTTGTAGGGACAACTATACGAGATTCACTCTTTTCTGATGAACTCTTCATTTCCTATAGTTGTTATAATATCATTGGTTAGGAATCAGGAGTATGAAAGATTTAATGATATTTAAAACGATATATGTATACCCTTCTGACATGGCTACTGGATTCACCTCTGGCTGTGGTGGCATATGTTGTTTTTTTGCTTCACTCTGTTCAGCACCTTCTACTTCAGTGTCAGCCTGTTGCTGTCTTTGCATTTGCTGCTGTTGCTGAGCTCCAATAGAAGCAGCCCTTTCTGTAGTGCCAGAAGCTTTTAGTTCAATGGCTTCTTCAGCAGCTGGTTCAAATGCTGCCTCAACTGGTGGTTCATCTGCTGCCTTGACTGGTGACCCACTTAATACAACTGCAGCATTACAGCTAAGCTCTAAATTAGCTATATTTGGTGCACTGCCATCATTGTCTGGCAGCGGTGAATGTCCTCTATCAAGTCTCCTAGTGCTGGTACTCTTATATTCCCTTGTAAACTCTTCGTCACTAGAGTTGTATCCATCTTCAGCCATTCTCTGCTACAAGGTAACATGTCAATATGATAAGACTGTCTAGCTGCCCCTGAGGAAAGTTGTGAGAGCAAATGAACAAACATAAAATATTTTCTAATATACTAAAAAAATGTCGGCTACACTTGCAAAAATCTTGTTGCAACTTCAAGTTTCAAACAGAACTCTGTTAGAGATAATTATAATATTGATGTACTCACATTTGCAGTAGAACAACTATAAATTTACAAAAATCTTTTCAGCAGATTCTACAAGAATATGCTTCTTCTTGCCTTTGGAAATGCTTTTATGAACCCTAAGCCACAGCCTTATATTGTACCAAGTATATAATCATGGATCAGAGACTTGCTATAGACAATTATGTATAATTGTACACAGCTTAGAACTTAGCTATTGACTTAGCTAAGTGACTTGAAGGGATGATTTTTTGTTACCTATGTAGCATTGTCATAGATAACACACATTGTCTGGTGAAACTGTCATTTACTGTAAATGTTTGAGTATTTCATCAAAAACCTTTTCGCCCAACTCAAACGTATCATGTATTTTGTATCTAGTGATATTGTGAAAGTTTCCCGAAAGTTATTGCAGTTTAGTAGTTACCATTTCTGCAGCTCTCTCTACTTCCTACTTCTACCTCAGTTCTGATTCACAAAAATTCTGACAGATTTGCGGAGATGAATCATAAGGGCTTTGATCACTGAATACACATTCGAACTTGATGCAAGAGTAGATTTTTCTTTATTTTAGAAATTAATAACTAAGAACAAGATAGAGCTGGAGGACAACTTTCTTAAAATCTACGCTGCATCACACAATCAGTTGTTAGTCAATGAGCTAGCAGCGTAGCATTGTGTCACTTCCTTATGTCTGCGTCATTTCTGTGAAAGAGACATCAGATGTCTATGACTTTCAAAGGACCAAATTAGTGGTAAGGTCGCTCACAATATTGAGAGAGCTAATTTGTAGCAACACATAACTCTTGACAATATCATGGAAAGCAGCAAGCTTAGAGTTTTTGTCAATGCATAGAGCAGAAGTTCAGTAGTTATATGATGTAATAGTCGCCAATATTTTTAATAAAAAATTGCTCGTGCTCAAGTATAACAATATGGCACTTCTACTATAAAACTTGTGCATTGTCTCCGGTAGCTAAAGCTGAACTGATTAAACTCCTAAATAATATTATATCTAGTTATTTATGCCTCTTGTACATCCACTGATGGCCTACCGATTTGCCCGACTAATTGAGGATTTCTTTTTCCATTTCCCTACAAACCGAATAGAATAATCAGTAGCAGTTTTTATTTGAGGCTATCAGTGGGTTTTGATAATGATAAAAAATTGGTAGATAACTTGCAATTCAACCAATCACATGACTCCTCTGAGTATCGCTGTCTCCAATTAAAATCATTTTTCAACAGCAAGTATCCATACAACATGGGCTGTTTATAGACGCCCCTCTTTGTTGTGGCAAAGCATTTTTTGGCTAAAAGTGATATCAGACGTAGTGATTTTAACCAGATTTGCATGAAAATGAAAAGCGGAGAAGAAAATTGCGAAAATACGCTGGCAAAATTTCCGATCGGTGGAGGCAAATGGGTAGATGTACAAGACTAGTACTTACTTAGTAGAGCACTGCTTCTACAATTTTATCATTGCGGCACATCAATTTTCATCGGTTGCTGAAAAACTTAATTAAAACCATTAAAATGATCACCTAGTCCTAGCCTAGGAGGATGAAAAGTTGATTATTGTGTGATAAAAAATAAGCCTAAAACACCATATGAACAGGGAAATGGTGCCATATTGAAACTATTTTGGGATAACTGCTGTGTATCTACACAAAGTTTTATGTGCTCATACAAGTTATTGAATGCGTATTGTCATTTATTGATTACTTAATGGCTTTGTTTAACCCTTAGCCTGCTAAGTTAGTCCAAGTTGAATGAATTACTAGTTATGCTTTGGTTTCGTTGAGTACTTACACCTGCTGCTGTGTGCACTGGCTAAGGTGCATTCATTGCTGTAGTACGACTAGATAAACTGCACAGGCTAGGTAAGGTAAGAAAGACGATACACACTTTACATTCCTTCGCGCAGTTTCCTCTGCGGACCAAAGACAAAGTAATGAACTCTTTACTCATGGTCAACGTTCCGTTGAGAACAAAAAATAATTGACATCGTTGAGCCAGTATGTTCTTTGCAGTTGTTGGAGCTCAAACTTTTACACACACGAACATCTGTAGACCTACGTACGTGTATACATAGTCCTACATATGTATATATGTAGACCTACATACGTATATATGTAGACCTACATACGTATATATGTAGGCTTACATTGCTGAGATAGAAGTGTTTGTGCATGATTAAACGTATATGGAAGATGTTGGAAAAAATTGGGAACTTGCAACAAACTACCGTTTGACTGTTTGACAAGCAAATTCAGGCTATGTAGAAATTGGCATCAGGAGAATGGATTTAGATGGTGACACACAAGCGTGTCACAGAGTAAGGTGAGTTGAGATGTGACAGGAAATTATTGCTAGAGCTTGAAAAAGTTTGTTTTCTACGCTAAATATTTATTTATCCAATATTATTTGTTAGACAAGACACTGAAGAGACAGATGACTTAGATTTGACTCAGAATCTCAACATTGACTGCCTTCTATACGTATTTGGCTTTCTGTTGCCTGATGAACTGTTTGCATGTGAGCTAGGTTAGTGGCTATGTATGAAACTAATTGAACGCCAGCGATTGAAACAAAATGTGACGCCTCAAACCATTAGGACCAGCTCTGTTTTCTATTCTACATATCTCTCTCATAGACTTTCAAAAAATGCTTACTTGGAGTTTTTTTCAGAAAAAATTTGCTAGCAGCTTTGTATCAAGAATAAGAAATGAGTTATTTAACATTTCTAGTCTGTAAAAGATGGCAACAGATAACAATACAAAGTTTGAGGTTGATGAAAAAAATTCGGTTTGGTTGTTGGCGTAAAACAAAGACATTTGGGCCAGGCCGTATTCCAACAATGCAGATGTACAAAGTATTGAAGATAACAGCTAGTCAAGTCACTTCTTTGGATTTTGTATGGTTAGAAGCGAGAAACTTCGCATGTCTTAAAAGTGAGTAATAAACCTCTTAGAAATTTTAATAATTTTAAAACACATTTTATATGGAATCTTGATTTTCACAGAGTTTCGTCTGCCAAATGTTACGAAGCTGACAATTGGTACACACTTGAGAAAATCACCAGATTTCTTTGAAGACCTGAAAATCTGCATGCCAGCCCTCAATGTAAGTTGTAACCACTGTATTCTAATCATGTCCACCAGACTTTAGACTATCTAATGAGTAAATACTTTAATCCTTGTGTAATTCAAGCGTGTTTGAATTAAGGATATGTCTTTAAAGTGATCAACAAACCAATCACTTTCCGTCAGACAATCTCATGTATCGATACTGTTACAACAAACATGTACACAAATCCCAAGTATTATCACTGATGACACAGAGTATAGCTATAAATCTAATTTTGTTGCTAAATCATGATATAACATCAAAACTAACATACACAAGCACAAAAATAGAAATACAACTTTCAGTAAAATAAAAATTTATAACTTCAAATAATATCATACTTTTATAAGAGAAAAAATAAATAATGTTGTATTAGTAACAGTAACCTATATAACGAGGTAATAAATTAATAGATTTTACTGTGAAACATAATATCAAACATTATAAACAGATTTTCTAGTAACCAAAATATAAACAAACATTCCTGACATTTTGCAACAAATCTACTGTTTCCTAGCCTACGGGTAAAACCATGCAAATGCAAGGTTGGTGTATTTTTTTTTGTTAGATTCAAAGAGTTTTGGCTGGATTAAAAAGTATTCAACTGTCATGTCTTACCACACTATATTTTTGAAATTTTAGGTATTGTTCATCAAACACATGAATGATATATGGTGAGTCACTGCAAGTACACAGTAATCTTTTGTATAGTTTTTAGTAAGTTACCTGCTCTAAAAAGTTTGCTTGAAAAACTTCTCAATGATGTCATTTTATATCATAACGAAACACTTGATTGTCTTATTTGTGATATTTTACATTAAAATGCATCTTTTTTGTAGCCTTGGACAATTGAGGAAAAGTTTTCCAGGATTAACGGGTCTGAAGTTGGAACAAACGATTATTACAAGCCAAGGGCTTGCTGCATTCACATCTCTTAGCAAGCTTGCAGTTTCAAAAAGTCCTGTAAGCTCTGCTTTGTGTTCATAAATTTAAGTTACTTACTTCTGGTTCAATTTATGTATTATTCATAATTTTTGAGATGCATTAGTTATAACTTATTGACTCCTTTTCTCTTCCATGCAGACTGTGTTTATGCTCCCATATGTGTTTCACTATTAGGACTGTAACGTTTGTGAGGTAATTCACACTCTGGGTGATGCGCTAAAAGAGCTGGAAATTTCGCCCAAGGGTTGCGGAAATAAACTTCACATCAATTGCCCGAACCTGGAAAAACTCTCAGTCAATGCACAAGGTAACTTCACATTCCTTAGGTCTCTACAATTCCTAATAGACATGTCATGCCTACCTAGTGAAACTGATCCATTCTTAAGAGGAATGAGGTAGCTCTCGTAAACTTGATTTGGCCTTAAAAAGTCTGATGTAATTTTAGCAACAATTACATATACATGTACTTTGATAGGTAATTCGCAAGCATATTTGAGAAAAATATGCTTGCTTTTCGATAGTCATTTTTATTTTGCCTGCTGGCAAGCATGCTCATCACACATAGCTAATGACATTCAGAGTGTTGGCAGATCTTCCCTGTAACTTTGATGTCATTGCCTCTCCATTAATTAATTTTAGTAAGCCTGAAATTGATGTAGCTTTGATATTTAGTAAGTCTGGAGTAACCTGAGGTGTCATTTAAATATTTGGTAAGTCTGAAGTAACCTTCGTCATAGTTTTAGATTAAGTAGATCCGGGGTAACCTTGGTCGATATAGTTTTAGTATTTAGTAGTTCTGATACAACCTTAGTACGTCAGACGTACTTTTAACAGAACAGCTATCATATTTCATTCATTAATTTTTTTATTGTAGATCGAAATGAGTTATCACTAGATTTTTCGGGAGCTGTGAATCTGGTATGCCAACTTATTCTCAACCTTGAAATTACTATGTTGAAAGTGAAGATCTCTATAATCAATCTTTTTCAGAATTTATTTTCTAAACTCTACTTTTCTATGGTTTATCTTTTACATTTGTTAGCTGAAATTCCTGCTGCTGGAATTTTTTATTAATACTGAAATATTTCATACTTTGACAGAAGGAACTTTCAGCAAATATAAAACTATCAACTAGCAGAACAAGTCTGAATAGTTTACTTGCCAGCTGTCCCCTGTTGTGGTAAGTTTGCAGAGATAATATTTCGGGAAAACCTCCTTATTCTGAATAAAAATTTTAGTATAGAGTTGAGTAAGATTTTGGTTTTTGGTTTAAGTTTTTGTTTTAGGAAATTGGATTTATCTTTGACACCAGCACATGACTCAGCTAGTAACTACCCAACCCCAGCAGATCAAGTCATATTTTGGGAAATTTTATCTAATATACCGAAGCTCACTCATTTAAACATGAACAACACTAGACTGGTAAGTTGAACGTTGAGCAAACATTTGGTTTAGTTTTATCTATAATTCAAAGAAAAGGTGAAGCTTAAACAGCTAAGGATGGTGGAAAAAGTGAGAGACCTAAGAAAAATATAGGAAGCAGTTTTTGGGTAAAGTTGGGGGACGTGACAAGGAAGAAATGCGAAAGAGCAAAGAGATAGAGAAATGGAAGAGGAAGAAAGCATAGGGAAAGAAAGGGAGAGAAAGGAGCAAAGAGAGAGAAAGAGATGGAGGAGGAAGAAGATACAGAGAAACAAGGAGAAAGGAAGTAGAGAAAATAAGGCGGGACCAAAAGAGGGAAGAAAAAATATAGGACGATCGATAAAGCAGAATGCCTATTCGATATTCTTAAAAATGGGCAGTTTCAGGATAAAATTTCATCAGCTGACTTTCTAAAGCTTGTTGCCTTGATTAAGATGAAAGAATTTATTCATGACTGTTAGCAGAATGAAGGAAGGTGATGCAGGTAGTTTAGGTAAAACATCAAGGTGGACTTCTCAATCAAGATTTACAATAAAGAGTTTTATCTATGAATGTTGCATATTCTTCCTTTGACGATGGACATACTTTTTATTTATGCAGCCTGGTATGATGGATGGATTGCTAAAATTAAAAAGACTACAGACCCTGTATATAAGTTTTACTGGGTCTATTCAGAAAAACGGTGAGTAGTGATAATCACAGTTGTACTAGCAATAGAATTTGTGAGGTGATTGTAACACTAGTGGTAAATAATCAGAGTAGTGACTGTCATTGTAGAATAGTACCAGTAATAGTATCAGCAGTAGTAATAGTAGAACCAGCAGTAGTAACAGTAGTAGCAGCAGTAGTAACAGTAGTAGCAGCAGTAGTATCAGCAGTAGCAGCAGCCCAGCAGCAGTAGTAACAGTAGTAGCAGCAGTAGTAGTGCCAGTGTTAACAATAGTACGGGCAGTAGTAGTGTCTGTAGACTCAGAAAAAAACGTGGAGAAGTTTTAATCACATTTTAATCAATTATTATCTGGTAGCAGCAGTAGTAGCAACAGTAGTAGCAGTTATTACTATCTGCAAACTCATCTAACCTGAAGGATTGACATGTGATTAAACAGGGAGTGAATTATTACATAACCTGTGCACTGGTAAATAGTCTACACTTAATCCCTTTGTGATTAAGGTTTGGGATGTAGTTAGTCTAGCATGGATTGAAACCAAGACCATTCCTAATCATCGTACATGCCCACTATTAATCACATGCTGATTAATAGTCGGAGCAGGACTAGTCCAAAGTGGTATATTTAGAAAGTGGCGACACTGACCTTTGACCTTGAACCCGATGGGCGCCATTTTGAAGCGAAACTCGAAGCTAATCTATATAAGGTACAATGGACGAATTTTATAAATTTCCATTTTGAGTCGCCCCACTGCCTTTGTCGGCAAAAATGACTACTTGTATACTAGCATCGGATATTGAGTAACATATTTGATCATTTTTATAAACATTGGATGGCTCAATATGATAAAAAATGCCTATTTGTGGAGTTGTCTTCCCCAAAAGAGGACAACTCCTTTATCATTACATCAAAGAGTATCATATACTACCATCTGTTTCTATTGTAAAATATGACTATGCCAACATACTATCTGCTACTTGTAGCATGTATGATTAATGCAAATACAGTCTAGGCTTGTCTGTTACACAACATACATTTGGTGATAGTATGTGAATAATTGTTGCAGAACTACATGCTTGCTTCTACTGAAATGCAATGTTTATTTATATACTACAAATTCACTTCTCGTTGCACCAACTTGAGCAGTACACTTTATCAAATTAGTACATTTATGTGAGCCATACATGTGTTCCAATGTATATTTGGCAAGAAAACACTCATAAATCATTCAGAAATGCTCTTATTTGAACTTACAAATCACCACATTGCATATAATTTATAATGGGAAATCCCACTCATTAGCTTCAAAATGGCGTCCAAATCTTCAGTGTCGCCACTTTCTAAATATACCATTTTGGACTAGTCCAGTTATTGATTAAAGTTAAGGACCAATTTTAATCCATATTGGGTGCAATATCTCTTTTGTTTTTTCCTCCGAGCGATTAAATATTGGAGGCATAAAAATACACAACGATTAAAATTTGAGCTTTTTCTCCCGTATAGGATTTAGCTTGCAGAAAATGACTTGCTTTAGAATGTGAGAACAACTTGCATTGAACAATAAAATTGAGATCAGTGCGTGACCATAAAAATGGAAATAGAGAGACATATTGGAATAAATCTAACAGAAAATAAAAAGTCGTTGTAAAAATAACAACAGGCTTGATTGAGGAGGAAAGAGTTGAAAGGGCAAGCATGTAATGTACGTATGCAGGCATAAGCATAATACTAAGCTACCTAAACATGAAGAAAAATATTAGACTATAGAAAGAAGCAAGTGATTGTGGTATAAAATACGTTGAAAAACCATGAAGTTTATGGTATTTATTTAAATACCTTTATACAATACATGAAAAGATAGGTGTACAAGAATGATGTAAGAAGTAAAGTTGAAGAACAATATGTGTGCAAAATTGATTGGGCGATGACTATATTAAGAAAAAGGGAACCGGCTACTGACGACAAAAAAACACCCAAACAAGGGTGGCTTGAATTAGACTTTTCTACAATATTATGTCAGTATGATCCGTTTTGATGTAGATCCTCCGGTTACACTCAGTCCAGTTGCACTACACTCCAAGTTAAAACTGGCAGACTGTTTGATTTTAATCGTTAGCGTCCTAAAACAAGAGTGAGATCATTAGGCATCATATCACGAAAAGTAGGTATGCCTAAGTAAAAACTAAACCAAATGCAACAAACCCCAAAAAGCGGGCAACAGCACAGCTATTTGTAGATCACCTGAGAGCTTTTGTATTGTGGGAGAATTTGCTGGCGAGTCGAGCTCACTTGGTACTAAGTGAGATAGCTGTAGCTGACCATAATTGCTAGTAAAGGTTACTCAAAGATTACAAGTTGTCTCCCCCAAACAGTATCAAGAGTAGACAATTCTGGACAATTTAAACAAGTGATATTAAGGGGTCAAAGGTCGAACAGGAGCCCGCCCCTATTCTGGTTAAGGACCAATAAGACACTGAATAAGCGCTATGCTTAAGTGACTTACTATATGCTTCATTATTATCATGTAATCTGATTGGTTCTGTATAATATTGTATATACTATATTTTTGTATAAATATGAGAGACTGAGCCAGAGAGCTCAGTTTTATTCCTTGCAATAAAGCTCAAGCTTCAAGACTAGTCTTGTTGATGCCCTATATAGGGAGTTGCAGAATAATAAATAGACAAGCAGATTAGCAGTTGTGGCCAAGTAGCAGCAAAAAGCACTACAGTATGTGTTCAGTTTCATGTTCAGAAATACGCCTTGAGTTGTAGACAGTTCTAAAATGCAGAAACATAATGATAATTACTTTTAATTGGAGTCAGTTTAATTTCGAACGTTTTGAGAGTAACAAGAAAGTGAAACAATCATTAAACTGACAAACAACAATCAACATCATTCATTCAGTTTATTATTATAACTCAGTCAATAATCAACATACACAAGCAGTTGCACTTTCATAGTATAACTCATTCACCTGGTTCAGTGATATCATTTACTTCAGGTTTTGAGCAAGCTTTGTAAGACTCGTCATCCTCTTGATCGCTCTTGTTACATATTACTGTATGACTCAGGTCTTGAGTTCATTACTGTTCTATAAATAGCATATCTATTTCCTGTTTATGTATAATTTGATATAGTCATCAGTTGTTCATTGAGTTTAGTAGTGTCTGGTTGTGTGTACATGATTTGTCACTTGTACTTGGTTAGTACTAATAAACCAACTATACAAACACAACAACTGGTGTCAGAGATATGGACTTCTCACGCCTTCAGCTACACTAGACAGAAGCAACACTACTTTTTATTATAACAAACACTTACAAACATCTACTTTTGGATTACTAGACTATAAACAAACAGCACTTGTCAGCTATGGATAGCACAGTGAAAGCAATCCTAGAGGCTATGCAACAGCAGCAACAACAATTCCAGCAACAGCAGCAACAGATGCAAGAACAGTTCATTGCTATATTAGGCAACAAGAGTAGTACAGCTGCACCAGAAGCCACCACAATAGCTATACCCAAGTTTGAAGCGTTCAACAAAGGAAAAGAGAAATGGTCACAGTACCTACAGCGCTTCAAACAGCATTTTAGTGTTTATAAGGTGGATGATGCTGAACAAAAGCGTGCGTGCCTCTTGTCCTGGATTGGGCCAGAAACATATACTTTGCTTACCAATCTATTTGGTTCTGAGGACATAACTACTAAATCGTTTGACCGGCTTACAGAGAAACTCAACCAACACTTTGTGGATACAACTCATGTCCAAGCTGCAAGATACGAGTTCTACCAATGCAAAATGAAAGAAGGACAGGGCTATGCTGACTGGGCAGCGGAGCTTCGTGGTATGGCTAGGGATTGCAATTTCACTTGTAAAAACTCCACTTGCAAACAGAGTTATGTGGATGAGCAGATTCGTGATGTAATAATTAAGGAAACTCCACATGCTGATGTTCGACGCCAGTGTTTGTTGGATGCTGATCCGTCACTCAGCGAAGTGTTAAAAAAAGCAGCATCGTTTATAAGAACTACAGAGACAGATAACATTCTTAAAGGGGAGACAACTCCTACACCTGATTGCATGGTGAACAAAATGACTGGATCGTATCAACAAAAACACCCTGGTAAGAGTAAACGTACACCATCTACAGTCAAACACTCCCCAGGTATGTACAAGTCTTGTCCTAGCTGTTACAATGCTCATGAAAGACATGAATGTCCTTGTCGAGAGCTTGTTTGCCGAAAATGCTCCAAAAGAGGACATATTCAAAGTGTTTGTATGTCCAAGGTCACGCAGCAACCCCAAGTTGACCATCATGCCACAAAAGCTGTAGAGGATTCCGTTTTAAGTGTGCTTTGTAAGACGGAGCAATCTTGTAGTGAACAGGTGTTTCACTTATCTGATAACTTAATCAGGCGCGTTGGAAAAACCGTTTGGATCAACACCCAGGTCAATGGACGGGACTCTATGTTTCAGTGGGACACAGGAGCTACTTGCTCAATGGTAGGGTTAGAAGGTTTCAAACTTCTTGGTTCCCCAACCTTACAAAAAGTAAACACATCTCTTAAAGCCTATGGAGATGGTAAACTGGATGTGAAAGGTCAGTGCAACGTTACTGTAACAGTTGGTAAAAAAGAAATCCAAAACTTGAAGCTATTAGTTGTTGACATTCCTCATGGAACTAATTTGTTCGGGTTAGACTGGAGTGATGCATTTGGTCTCTCCCAACATGGCTTAGAAGGGTTCATTGAATCTGATAATATCCAAGCTAAAACTGTTTCTGACTTTTCACATGTACCTAAACACAACATCGATGCAAAGGTCGCCTCACTTACAACCAAATATCCGGAAGTATTCAAATCTGGACTCGGGCTCTGCAAAAAGATGAAAGTTCCAATTCATCTCCACCCTGACAGCAAACCAGTTTTCTTCAAGCCAAGAGAAGTTCCTTTTTCAAAACGCCAAGCAGTCCAGGACGAGCTAAAAAGGCTGGTCTCAGAAGGTGTTTTAGAACATATAGACTTCAGCGACTATGCTGCTCCCATAGTCGCTGTCTCCAAACCTAACGGGAAAGTGCGCATTTGCGGAGATTTCAAAAAGTTGAACCAACAAATATCAATTGATCAACACCCTTTGCCAAAATTGAGTGATTTGATGGAAAAGTTACAGGGTGGACAATACTTTTCCAAGATTGACTTAGCTGATGCCTATCTGCAGTTGGAACTAGATGCAGAAGCAAAGAAACTGTGTGTAATCAACACTTCACTTGGCTTATTTCGTTACAATCGAATGTGTTTTGGAGTTGCATCTAGTCCAGCACAATTTCAGAGGTGTATGGACACGATGATTGCTGACTTACCTGGAGTAGCATCCTATTTAGATGACTTGATTATCACCGGACAGACAGAAAATGAGCACTGGAGAAATCTAGAGAGACTTCTGGCTCGCCTTCAGGATTATGGTTTTCGCATCCGGCAAGAAAAATGTGAGTTCTTCAAGCAGTCTGTTGAATATTTAGGTCATGTCATCGACAAAGATGGCAAAACACCATCCAAATCTGCTATAGAAGCAGTCGAACAACTTCCACAACCAGAAAACATCCAGCAGTTACAGGCATTTTTGGGCAAAATAAACTATTATGGCCATTTCATACCAGATTTAGCCGAAAAAGCTGCACCATTGTATCAGTTCTTGCGCAAAAATGCCAAGTTCACCTGGACAAAAGATTGTCACCACGCATTCCAAACACTAAAAGACAGTGTAATTAAGGCCACAAAACTTACCCACTACAACCCTGAGAAATCTCTTGTTCTTGCTACCGATGCCTCCAACTACGGTATTGGTGCTGTGCTTATGCAAGTAGAGAATGGAATTGAACGTCCATTAGCTCATGCCTCCAAAACGCTTGATGATCATCAACGGAATTATTCTCAAATTGAAAAAGAGGCATTGTCAATCATCTATGGTGTGACCAAATACAGGCAATACCTGTATGGAAGAAAATTTACGCTAGTCACAGACCACAAACCATTGGTTTCGATGTTTTCACCAGACAAAGGCATTCCTGTGTTAACAGCACAACGACTGCAGAGATGGGCTTTGAAGCTTATGGCCTATCAGTATGAAATAAAGTTTAAACCGACACAGAAACATGGTAATGCAGATGGACTTTCCAGATTACCGATGGGGACTGATTCCATTTTCGATGGCCAGGAGAGAAGTGACAGTGCTGAGGTTTCGTTTGCAATTCAAGAGGAGTTACAGGAATGCCCAATCGATGCACAGGTCATTCGAGAACAAATCTCGTTAGATGCTGAACTTTGCCAAGTGAAAGAGTATATTGTCAATGGCACCTGGCCAAACCGTTTACCAAAATGTTCTGAACACCTGAGGTCTTACTGGAACATGAAGGACTCACTGTTTGTCCATGATGATGTCATCATGATTCAACGTGACAGTTGTGCTAGAGTGGTAATACCTTACAAGTTTCGTGACAGAGTTCTAGATCTTCTTCACACATCACACTGGGGGATCGTTCGTATGAAGCAACTTGCCCGACGATACGCTTGGTGGCCGAAAATTAATGATGACATTGAAAACACAGTAAAAGTTTGTGAGCCATGCAGACTTTCCGCTAATGACCCTGTGAAGTCCTTTCAGAGTTGGCCGATCACGCAAAAACCCTGGGAACGGATTCATGTAGATTTCGCAGGCCCTTTCAAGGGATATATGTGGCTTGTTTGTGTTGACTCCCACTCAAAATATCCATATGTGTCAATGCTTGATATTGGTAGGACCACTTCATCAGATACAGTGGCAGTTCTTCGTCAAATTTTCATTACCGAAGGCTTACCTCAAACTATTGTGTCCGACAACGGGCCACAATTTACATCCCAAGAGTTCGAGAATTTTTGCTTGAGACAAGGCATCAAACACTTGACATCTCCACCTTTTCACCCAGCATCGAATGGTGAAGCAGAACGATTTGTTCAATCGCTCAAGAGAAGCATTGAAAAAAATTGTGCGGGAGGAAGTGCCACAAAGTCAGCTCTCCAGACCTTTCTGACCACTTATCGATGTTTACCCCATCCAACTCTGAACTGGAAATCACCTGCTGAAATACTTCATGGAAGACAACCCAGAAACACTCTCACATTGCTGAACCCATTCGAAACATCTACTGAGAGTAACACAAGCCAAAAAGACGATAATGGGAAGTACAGCATAAATTCTCTTGTCTATGCCAGAAACTACAGCTCCAGCACCAAATGGTTACCTGGAAAAGTAACCGGTAAACTAGGCAACATGCTTTACTTGGTGCATACAGATAAAGGGACTTGGAAGCGACACATAAACCAGCTGCAACCCCGATTTGATGGCTTGACTGAACCTAGTGCTTCTGCTGGTAGTGACGACATACCCACCACCTCCACTGACAATAACGATGCTGTACCGCCATACCGATACCCACAACGTACCAGAAAACGCCCAGATTATTATGACTCCTCCAAGTATTAACTTGAGCCAAATATTGGTGGGACTTAACTAAAGTGGGAGGAGTGTTACATATTACTGTATGACTCAGGTCTTGAGTTCATTACTGTTCTATAAATAGCATATCTATTTCCTGTTTATGTATAATTTGATATAGTCATCAGTTGTTCATTGAGTTTAGTAGTGTCTGGTTGTGTGTACATGATTTGTCACTTGTACTTGGTTAGTACTAATAAACCAACTATACAAACACAACAGCTCTATATTAACGCTCGAAGCAGGGAAAATATTAGTCTCTATTCAGGGACAATTAGATTGTATATTTAGGCAATACTTAACACGCCTGCTTACTATAAGATACATGTCAAGGCTCCTCTTCATATAAATAGCCTCGGATTGAAATTCTTACTGGGTGATTAAAGCCAGAGTTTAATCATCGGAGAGTGATAAGTTATCCATTGAGCAATTTCTGACAAAACTATTGTACAACTTTTTAATCCTGAGTTACTCCTCAAGATTACCCCCTAAGTTTCTACCAAACTACCAGATATCTCCTCTATTGCTGCCAGAGTGTACTGTTATATTAATAATTCCCAGTGTTTAATTACCGGTTTATTCCCAGCTGTTTCTTTTTTGTCTGTGGGTAGTAGCAGCAGCAGTAGAAGTAGTAATGGTAGTAGATGCATTAGGTACAGCAATAAAAGCAGAGGTAGGGATAGGAGCAGTGACAATAATAGTAAAAGCCGTAGTATTGAGAACACTTTAAGATTTCTTACTTGTTAGTTAGCAGTTCAAATTATTTCATCAGCTCTAAACTGGCACTTTGGGCTTTATTTTAAGTAAAATATGTTCTGTAAACACTTTAGATCTCATATCCCTCATCAACAAACTCGATGCATTGAAGTATCTAGATGTTACTGGAGTTGAAATAGTCAACGAAATGGGAAGGAGAATAAATGAGATAGAAACTCTCTGCAGTGAGTGTATATCAGATACAAGCCGACCTACTCTAGAACTGATCATAGCTGGTGAGTGTACATTGTTACTTTGTCATACTACATGTGTAGATCTGCAAACAGGAAAGGGGTAAACTGAGTGCACTTGTTGGTTTGTACATAGAACAGGAAGTAGACGGAGTGAACGGCTTGGGCAGTGTACTGTAAGATGGAGTGCTGTCATGTTACTATTTCTAAAAATAAAAAATTAGAATTGGTTTTACATTACGAACTAATTTATGCTAACCGATCTCATATTCTCTTCACATTGACAAGCACAAATGCATAGATGCTTATTACTAACTAACCAGTATAAGGGGCTGTGCATTCAATTTGCTGCTTGGCACTTTGCCATACTTCGAGGAAAGGCAGAGCATGAAAATGTCTAGTAAAACTGTTTGTTTATTGAATCGCACTTAGGTATAGGTTTATGTATTTAAGGTTGTTGTACTGACCACAAACAATGGGAGAGATGGAGGTGTGGTAGATATATTATATATAATCCATGGAGGAGACGAATGCTCAGTTACCCATCGATAGATACAGATTATGATTCCTACACTGATTCTGACTCTGCTGACGCCTCTAACAGCTCTGACTGATGAAAGTGCTCTTTAGTTTGCAATCGATGTCTAATCTTATCTTTAGATATCATCACATGATCATAGATAACATTTGCATCACACCAACAAAAAATGTCTAAGCAGACTAGAAAAAACTGTCATTTCTATTTATCATTTTGGAAGTTCCATGAACGAGTTTTTGGCCACTGCTACCTGAGAATCGCAAATAATATATAACGTTTTTGTCATGTCTTGACAATTAGGGAAGTTCCCTTTTTACTGTATTGCTATTGGTCACTTGTTTACTGATGACTCATATGATGATGCCAGCTAGATAGCTGCACTTTTTGGCTGTACACGGTTTAACCTGGTTGTGTGCTAATAAATAGAAATGCATGTATTGCATAGGCATCTTTTCAGTAACAATATATAACAGTTTTCTCAAGTGGTTAAGTCTATGGGGCAATTGTATCAAAATTTCCTAGGTTTATGTTGAAGAAAAAATAGTAAGAGCTACGATTTTCATGTTTCCCGATTTTTTCCTTTTGTGCGTACGTGCGAGCTTCATTGTTTTTTATTTTGTACATATAGTATAGGTAATAAAAGAGCTTACACTGTTTACCTAAACCACTTACATTGTCTCTTGCCAATGGAGTATATAACAGTAGCCGTCATAAACATTATGGATATGGGAGTGCTATCGAATGGCTGGTATCAGCTGTTATTTCAAATATAGCGCAGAGAGCGAAAGCGATTACCGTAGTATGACCACTATTTTCTTGTTAATGGAATTGATTGTATGTACTGTTTGATAATGAGTTACATTACATCCATTTTATTTTTACCTGGAATCACAGGCAGGCTGAAGAATGGGAAGGCAATCTGGTCAATAAACTTTAACTCAAAGCATAGATTGTAGTTGGTGGTGTAAGCTATACTAAGATCACCAGAAATCAATTAAATTTATGGTAGATTTTAATGCCAGGTGTTATGGAGAGACCTGCCTGAACACATTGATGACTTTGTGGAATGGTATTGAAGGTGCTAGCCTATCAAAAAGACCCAAAGTTGCCGACCCACAATGGAGCAAATTACTTGACTTCATGAAGAGGTAAGATCCTTGAGCTGTTTTTTTAAATGCAGTCCCACTAAAATAAGTAATTAAAATTTGTGCGAGGTCTGATCAGCTGGTCATCTACCCTTTGTATCTTTGCAGTAAACACGGAGCGTTTGTGTAACTTGCAACCAGACCCTGGAGGTCTCTACCTACCTCATTCATATAACCTACTCATTCATGTAACTAAATATATATACCAATAGCAATAGATTCTTATGATCATAATACCTGGTGATGAACAATTACCGAAACACAGTTACTCCTGCTGAAGAATTTCAGAAAATATGTACTCATGACCATGCACATGTACCTTTGGAATGATTTAGAGTTGACCAATTCCCGTACACCAAACAATAAGTTCAATTAAAGGGAAGCTGGCTACCTGATGTCAGTGATGCGCGTGCGTTGTCGATATATTATGACGCCCATCATCACATTACAAACAAAGTGAGTTTACTTACTGATGATTCAGGCATCTATCTGCATAGGTTTGGCTCTACTGTGCAACACTTGGGCGATATTGCATGATAATATTCCTTTGGTTACATTATAAAAAAGTTACTAACTTAGTCCAAATGTTCTTGATATTGGCATGTCTGTCAGAGCCAATAACCTCCCATACATAATATAACTCTACCCACATTCATAATAGCCCTGATGATAGGAATACATAATAGTTAGACAGCACAGTAGATACAGGCATTCTTGATCCTCCTCTGTTTGCCATTATCACTCACCATTATCACTGGTGAATATACCTGTAGGAGGGCCGAAGAGAATCACTAACAAGTACCGGGCGAATACTCTCTAACTGTAGTCTTTCCGTCATGTTTTGTAATGTGACAACAAACATCAGGTAAAGATACATACATAAATGTACATGTAAAGGTATTTTGCGACATTACTTTTAGCTGTTTGCGGATGAAAGTGAGCCATGCTTACCTCAGACACTGCAAGGGGCATCAAAATCTAAAGTGAGGTGAGTGCATTCTATGGGGTGATGCCACGATCCTTACCATTACTGGCAACCAAAATCTAGATGAAGTTATGATCCATTTGCAAGCTGTTTGGTGCCAGTGGAAAATTAAGATCACATAAACTGGGTAGTCAGAGTTATCTGCTCCTGGTACACGACTTACGAAAGGATCAGAAGCGAACAAAATCCCAGTGATGCAACTATGTACACCTGTGTACATACAGTATACATTGAATGACTGACCTCTGACTGGAAAGGGGTTGTCAATTGCCTTCTCACCATAATGATTTAGGTCCCAAACGACTAGAAAATGAACGTAGTGCAGTCGCAAATTATTTTATAGATATATAGCTGGCGCTGCAATCTGCCGCTTACGGAAAGCTTTGTCTGTCAAACAGCAGCGTGCCTTTACTAATGTTGACGCGGCTGAATAGGCGAGACGCCAGATCTTGATTGTGAAGATTTTTACGCTTAAATCAACAGAAGACAAAGCCGAACAAGACACCATGAAAGAAACAATCATACGCCAACGTCAAAACGCACAGCTGACTTATGTAACCGATGCCTTCTTTGATTTCTGGGTTTGTCTGTGGGAAGCTTTAAGCAAATTTTTTGGTGATGAGAAGAAACTCTAGGCAGATACCCCAACGACAGCTCTCAACGACACTCTCAACAATGATCAGTTATGGAAGAGATTCTGTGGTCTCTGTGTCGATGCACAATCTACTGACGCATCTGGTTAGTCTGTCCGTTGGAGTGAATTGTGTATATACTATAGTTCAGTGGTCTACCTGTGTACAATACTAGCGGTGAACACTTTATTTTTACAAATTCATTGTACAGCATACGCGTCAAGTTGTCCTCACTGTAAATGATTGTAAGTTTGGGTTGGATGAAAACTGGAAGGTTAGCACCCCAATTGATGCTATGCAGTGTCGCCACTCAAACATGTCTATATTGGTGATATGAGGCCAGCAAACTGCAACACGTTGCATCTTGCATCGTTCTTTGGATGACAATTCACCAGCTCTAGCACAATTTGACACCACCAAACTAACAGAGTGGATATACCGAGCCATTTGTTTTAAACTTGCAGTTCTGTATGATAGCCTGGTAAGGTCTGCAATAACAACACACAACTGGGAGGGGCGGAGGAAGCGCCTCCGTAATGTCAGACGGGTATTCAGTCACAGGATCCAGGTGTCCCAAGGTTCAGTACCAAGTAAGAAACACGACCAGACTCAGATAGCAACCTCAGAGCCAAGGCCCAGAAGTTGAACAATACGGAGTGGACGATTGTGGCTGTGCCAACTGCGGCCTTGGTGAGCTGGACGACGAGGTTGAATGGATGCAATGTACAGGGTGAGTAGCTTACTATTAGAAGGTTTAGTTATGGTATGTGTATATAGTAACACATAATATATATATAATTCACAAGTGAAAACTAGTAGATAAAATAATGAATCCATGTTCAACTATAATGTAAGATAAGAAAATAATGCTGTTCAGACGACTTACATGCAATATTGCAAATATCTCCATGATTTGGAACATTAAGTGAAAACCAATGACAGAGTCAATATATCTATGTGTATAAGTTCAGCATTGTAAGTCAATCTTACTTTTAGATGTGAGTTGTGGTTCCATGAACCCAGCAGCGGACTGGATAGGGACTCTTGGAATAGCGTTACAGCTGATGACAGAACTGCGGGGACATGCGAGATGTGGGAGGAATGGGAAATTTAACTACGGTGATGTTCAACTTCTGAGACCGGACTTATTTTTCACTTTAGCTGGGGCTATGTATGTATTGGAGTTTCTTTTACACGGCAGACACATAGGTTGGGTCAATACTATGCTGTTTTGCATATAACAATAGGACATATAGTTGGGATTGTTGTTTGCTGCGTTATAAAGTGTTCGAACCTGACAGAAATGGTTTTCAACCACGCCGGAGTTGATGAAGCCCAGATTGATCACTCCTCCATCTCTTATACGCCTCTCTGCGAGCTCGATCATGCCTGTTATGCAACTCTTTACATCTTGAAGACACTGTGCTGTAAATGTGGTCTTTCTTGGCCTCCCTTAAAAATTCGCAACATACTCTAGGATACCTTTGAGTTCTGTGAATCTAGAATCCGATAAGTGCCTCAAAGGGGTCTTGTCGTTGAAGATTACAACAAGGCGGCTGGTATTCTCTAGCAAATCAATAACCGCATCAAGGTGTTAGCCACTTCTCAGGTTTTGTTGGTACAACTGCATGTAAGAAAATAAAGAAAAACATCTATATTTTTGCCTGGCGTCAGCATTATGCCGCATTTACATGTTTTTTTTTCTTCGTTTACACACTTTTAGAGCTGATGAACAGTTTGATGAAGTACCTTACTATATGTATGTACATGTATATAAGAAGTGAAACATACAAGTGTGAACAGTACAACAATAATAGATATGGGATAACCAAAAAACTCACTTTTCAGCATACTTGGTGTTCTTAGCCAATGAGACATGCCGAATCTGTTCAGTCACGAACTCTCCAAATTCAGTTACTACAGCGTGAATGCTTTTTACCATTTCAGTGTGGGCTTGTTTATAAACAGCCTGCTGATTGTTATAAGCTCTCTGGTTTTTAACCTTGCGACAGTGATAAGAGGTCGCTGCGCTGTAGTATACAAAGACTGTGCAGCTAGAAGAAGTGTTTTGTGCATTGCACACATTCGTGTTTGCCAAGAAGTTCAACATATTAAACATCTGACGGGCAATTTCATATTTCTTGTATAGCACACTTGGAATATTATCCATGTTCACTTCTTGGCCACATGCTTTGATATTTGTGATACTATTAGTTGTAGTGTTGATTGTAACTTCCTCAAAGCCTTTACCAAAGAACTCAAGTCTATTATACATAGACCTTGGCTCTCTCTAATGCTTGATATCCTGGCAGATGTGAGCTTTCTAGCGTCAGAGAGCCATTGTGCGGTGATCTCACAACCAGGAATTTTGATGGTACCAATTAGAGATGGAACGGGTAATTTGACCCGATGTTGACCCGCGGGTACTTCATCACGGGTCGACATCGAGTCAAATCGGGTAATTCATCTATCAAAGCAACAATTTATTATATAATATCTATCACAAATAACAGGCAGCTAGAGTAAACTCAGCTTTGTGGCAACAGACCTTTATAACAATTATTGTCGCTAATAATGCATAGTCCCTAGGCAGAGCAGAACATCTGATAAAATAAACATTACTTATATCAATTAAAACAAACCACAGACTCCAACAACTAGCGGTAGTAGTTAGTAACTACTACTAGGCATTCGCACTGTACTAAACTTATGCATGCTCTGATTGGCCTTTGTTCAATCTGTGTCATTGTTTTTTTGCGAGAGCGTGCTCATTGAACTGCATCACAGATTGCAACACCTAGGGTTCCCAGCTACTTTGTATTAACCAATGAATGAGCCTCACTCTCCAGCGCATTAGCTGCAAAGCATGTCGCTGTAGGTAAACAAACAGCACACAATCTATTGGCTGATCTTTTGCGTGCATGATAACAGTCCGGGTGTCGAGAGATTTCCATCACCATGAGTGCTAAAGTGTGGCAATATTTTAAAACAGGGGAGAAATACAAGGCTGTGTGCACTATGTGCGATGTTACACTGGCATATAAAAATGGCTCAACTTCATCATTAATTAAGCATTGTCAGAGAAAGCATCCAGACACTTCCAGTACTCTCACAGCACAAACACTGCAAAGTGTCAACAGAATTATATTTCTGAATAAAAACCTTCCAGCCAGCACTTGGACACTTACCAACTAGCTTATATTTGATAACTGACTAGCTTTTGCTATGCACATGTAGTATGCTTGAAAGTGTGACACTTTCACAGTTCAATAAAAGTGATAAACAAACAACAGTTTTCATTCAGTATTCAATAACATGTAATTTGAATTCAAAATCAATTGAAAATATATACAATTTTTGTAATAAGGAAGCAAAAAAAATATGATCTTAGTAAGGAGGAAAACTGAGAAATAGAACAGTGAGCGCGAGTTGTTAATCCGACCCGATGTTGGATTTTATTCAAATACCCGGATTTGATTTGATCTCGCTTTTTTCTTGCCGTTCCATCTCTAGTACCAATACTTTTGTAGGTGTATGTACGTAACCGATTGGATCTGTCCCTTTTAGTTTTGGGTTGTTGGCCTGTGAGTGTGATGATGGTGGAAGTAATAGTTTGTTGGAGTTTTGAGGGAGAGCAGTTTTCATCTGTGAAACCATCAATAGCAAGTGCAGACTTGATCTCACCAGATTGTATTGATAGTGTATCACTAACGACGAGATTCTGCAATATCCTACAAGAAGAACAGGAGAATGACATAAAGGTGGCAGTGGAAGGAAGTTACAGAAGGCACTAAACCTTTGTATTGAGGCACAGCAGACACATCATTATAGTAGTTGCAGAATACCTCTTCTTAGCCTGCTAGATAATAGAGATTGGCAACACAGGACTCCAAGATCAGATTAGCATTAGATTAGTTAGCATTATGTAAAAAGAAACTTACCAATAAACTACAGGAAGTTGTAAATGGTCAGAATGTTCCTCTTTCGAAGTCATTACTTACAAACAACTGCACAACAGCTGCTTGGAACTGAGTGAAATATTAAATGTCCCGCCAAGCAGTTTGCTGTAAATAGACAGGCAAGGCATGCATTTGTTTACAAATGATTCGAGACATGGGATTGGCTGAGAAAATTGAGCTTCGCCCACGAACTGTGTGTAGTTCGAGCATCATTAATAACTGTGCTTTTGGGTAGGTTATGGGAGTGTCCCGGATGTAGAAGAGAAAAAGTAACTGGGCTAGGAAATGACGTCACAGACAAGACCTCTGCTGCCCGTGTGTACGGTAACATCCAAGTTTCTGAAAGAAAAAGCTTAATAATTTTTACATTGAGGTGAGCTTACAATTTTTTTGATTTGAATGTGTAGATCTGTGGTCAGTCAACCTATCTACAAGAGATTTATGCTGTATCATGTCTGCAAAGAGAAATATAGAGGTTTGAAATTTGATTTTGGTCAAAAGTTGATATCCCTTGGTGTGTGTGGGGTGCTTGATGGTGGACTTAAACAAAGAGACATGCTTGTAACTACTACTGCAGTGCCCCTGTGGTAGTAATAGTAGTAGTAGCAGCAGCGGGCAGCTGAAGCTAAACTTGTAAAGACAGTTACAGACAGTAGTAATAATTGTATTTGTTGTTGTTAAACTTAATCATCAATGATGATCTGATGATCAATCAAGTGAATGTATTATTAATAAATAATTACCTTCTTTACTATCTTCCACGTTTCTAACAATCATTTATCATAAACAATATTTATCTTCATAGCACATGGCTTGATTAAATTTTCTCCAATAGTGTGTGATTTTTTCTGCTTAAAAATTTCCAGAGCTACAACATAAGATGCCTTAACAGCTTGATCATTTGCTTAATGGAAAGATCCTCTCTTGATCAAGCTCAACAGATTTCATAGATTGTGCCATGCCACTCAAAACAACTCTCGTCTTTGTCTTTATGCTGTGGATGCACTTTTTCTAAACGTCGCTTCAACTTTGTTGGCTTCATTGAATCATTACTCAGTACTTTATTGCAGAGCACACACTGAAGTCTCTCCTCTCCATTGAGGGTCGAGGAAATCAAACCATGCTCAATATAGGAGCCATTATATTTTTCTTTCTGCACTCATCCTGTAAAAATTTATTAATGCGAGAAGCGGAATAAATACCAATACAACCTGCCTGTATTTTGACTTTGCACATATGTGAGATGTTTTTGGTATATTTTCAGATTAGGAATCTCATATAAGAATATGAAAGTTATACATAAGCTACAGTTTATATAAGTTAAGGGGTGGCTACACACACCTACGTTTTGTTGGTATGCAGTGAAAACGCATTTTTTTACTTTGCAAGCGACTTTTTTTTGCAAAACGATGCTCAATTTCGTAGACCAAGTTGGTCTACGAAAACCTTTTTTGCCTGACTCTTTGGTGATTGGACAACTATTATTAAACAACCACTCTCGATTGGATAAAATATAGGGACGAAATTTGACGACTCCAGTGAAATTTTTTTATAATTCAACCTTGACTCGGTCAATACTGGTTGGCCAACAGACCATTTGTAACTTCTATCAAAGAGGATATTTCTTTATTGATGAACAACTAATTATTATTTATAAACGTTAATTATTTATTACGGATAATAAATTATTTATCTAGTATTATAAACAAACATCATATACTGTAATTAATTATTATAAGTTATATTGAAAATAGTTATTATAATGAGTATTTTCGATAATCAGGTCTTCTGTGCCTCACTGGACACTCCGTAGCGATGTGGTGATCACTCATCTGTGTGTGTAACCACCAGTTTCGATGCTATGAAACGTATTTCTCGTCATCTTTCTACGAAACTCAGGTGTGTGTAGCCATGGCTTTACAGTAAATCATCCACTTGATGTAGGCTAGATGGCTAAAAACTAGAAATTTGTTTTTATAAGTTTACCTGATCAAAGCTAATAAGTTATCAATTCTGTGTTGCACATACTGGACTGCTTACTGAACTGGATGTGCATGAAATGAAAAACAGTTGTGGCTGTTAGCATGTCATGCATGTGACAATAAGATTGAGGACTAGGTAATCCCCCCCCCCCCCTAAAACTCTAAATTCCTCTACCGGGAGAATTTCTTATTTTGGAAACCACTTTGCCAATGATTAGCCCATGGTATACTCCTGTCATCATAAGCAAAATAGTAGCACCTGATAAGTAAACAGCCATGAGAATCTGTGCTGCACCAACAATATGAACTTAAGTAAACCTGAACCATTTATCAATAGCAGTAAATATATATTCAGCTGTGGTTAGATTTCAGATAGGCATGTCAAGGACTTGGGTGGTATTTCCTCCATTAACATACAGTCGAACAATAATGGCAAGCAGCTTATCCATGTTTTTGTTTGTTTCATCAACTATGAGCGGAAACTTCTGTCTTCGGTTCTTGGATTAATTTTCCTTTGATGTCTGGTCCATCCAAAAACCTTTTGTAATTTGAACAACTTGGCAAACACTAACCAACTATATCAGAATGCTACTAGGAAAACAACTTTACTACCAGTAGAGTTAACTAGCTCTACATCAGTTACAGAGCATTAATCTGTTTTAAATTGTCTCGCTCGTTCAGTTCATCAAATTTCTCTTTCCGACACCAATTTTTTACCATAGCAAGTGTCTTTGTTCTGGGAGAATGCAAACCCATGGCTATTTTGCTGTCACAAAACGTTACAGGAACCAGCGTAAACAAGTGCTCTGCCACTGCAAACCACGCACTATGATTAGCGAGGAATGTACAGAATAAGCTTGCGTTTGTTACCTGAAATATATTAAAGTAACATTGTATTATAGCGATATACAGTATCATGGACACCGATAACCGTTGGAAAATGACATGTCCTGCTGGTTCTTGTTTCATATTTGCAGACAAATAATTGGTGTGAGACTATTCATGTGTTGCAGCAATAGTAATTATTTTTTTAATTGTTAGGATGGGTGATAATAATTATCATCAATGAAAAATAAATAATTTATCCATTTAATATAAATGAATTGATAACATCCAATATTAAGAATAGCAAAAACAATCATTTCTCTCTCCAATCATCAAACTTGATGACTACAGTGGTTAACAGACAAAAATAAATATTCCTAATTAAGAATATAGTAATAAATTTGTCATATAACAATAATAATAATATGTAATGGTTATCAATAAAACTTAATAATATAGTAGTAAACGGTACAAAAATGGTTAATATTGTGAGGGAAATGTGCTACGAACAGGTCGACCCCATACCTGCCGAACTATTTTGCCAACTACCGAACTGTCTATCTTACACATATTATTATTTTATTATTACTCATTTTTATATCCATATATATTATCATGCTTGCATAGAGCCACTGTTTTACATACATGTGCTTATGCACTCAACCATGCTACTTAGCACCTCCTATTCGCCTATTATTATAATTCTATTGGTCTCTTAGTAACCAGTCTTGTGCACAGGCGGAGCCTGCCTTTGTTGTGTAGCCATCAATCATTATTATATAACCTTTTCTCGTATAAATACTCATGTCTTGTGCTAATAAAATCAGAGTTACTGCCTACACTCTCACTTGCTTGTTTGGTCTGATAGCATAAGCGCACTTATGCTAAAGCACAGGTAGCTTAGCAGAAACAACACAAGTAAGCTTGCACTGATTGCGCTGGTGAAAGAACTTGAGAAGTTCAGCATTGCACAAACAAAGTAGACAGGAGCATTGCACTGAATCAGTCGACTAGCAACTAGGAGAAACAGTCAGTAGAAAGTGGTCAGTCGATCTCGACTTACACTGCACTTGACCTACGGGCAAGTGATACTGGAACGGTTCTTCGAACGGCTAGGTCGACCTGCTACACCTGCTCCTCGGGATAGGTGGAGGGCGAGTCAGAGAGGCGTACACTGCACTGCTGTACTTACTTATTACTGTGGGCCGTTGTACAGGTGGTCGCTACCACTCGAGACAGTAAATTCCTGTACAATATTATGATGATTTAATAACATCTTTGCTACATTTGACATTTTTGACTTGTTGAATTTTATCCTTGTTCACTGGTCTCCAGTAGAAAAAATGTAGACAACTTCTTGTTTTTTTTCAAGTCTTCCCCGTGTGCTTTATGCTTAGCAACCAAAACGTGCTTGGTCATATCATTTCTACCACCAGAAGACATTTTGATTTTTGACTTGTACCAGTACAATACGCACTATAAATTTAGCTTACTTTTGGTGACAAAAGAGAACTCTTTGCACCATTGAGCGCTAAATTTTCAGGAATACTTAGCTCTTTTGGAAGCCATAGCTGTTACACCCTCTAAGATATACTAAGCAACCGTGAGTGCACCATAAACACCTAAAACGCATACGTTGGATTAGACGGGACTACATTCAAAACTCGTTATAATACCCACAAAGCATCATTCATAGCAACAAGAAACAGTCAACCAAGTTAAGCAAATATATATGGGACCTTGAAGACCGAAATATACAGGATAACATCAAGAGACAATTCTAAAAAAAGTATTTTTGTTGTGTAATGAATTTTAGTTGAATAAAGTAGAAGAAATAACGAAATGGTAAATACTGAATGTAAATTTAAAGTGATTGAGCATTGGTTGTGTCTGATGTTATTATTAGGTATTTTAGTTAGTTTTGTTTTTTTATTGGAACTTCAAAATAGTTTATTCTTTGTTCGAAGAGCACTTGGAAATGTGCAAAAATTGCAGCTCGGAGGTAAAACTAGCAAAACTTGTAAGTGAAAAGATTTTATTCTGTCAAGTCAGAATATACAGGCTTTCGGTTCCTGAAGTTATAGAAAACCTGAATGAATGGAAGTTTTGTAGCAGTATTTGGCTCACTGATATCATGTATGGTTGCATGTTCCATTGATAACATGCAATATAACACCATGCATCAGTGGGTTTGGCATTCCATTTTTAATTGCTGTTTTTGATCCTTGGTCATGCATGCGAAAAATAAGTTTCTTGAATTATGCACTTGTTAGTTTTAATAAATTACATGCAATGGAATACCAGTAAATTTAAACATTGATTGAGTTTCTGCATGCTCAAATACTTTAATGAAACTGTTATTTGACAAAACACACATCTGCACATGATAATCGTTGTGATAAAAAGCATCAAGCCCAAGCGCCTTAGAAATCCAAACGTTAGTTTGGATAGTTAACAAAACTCAGTTTTTACTAAAGTAAACGAACTCTAACATCAACATAACTTTTTAAATGAAAAGCGATAAAATGGTTAAACTTCTTAAAGTGTAGATTGTGTAGTTCTTTTGTAGTTTAGAACTAGCAGTTTTACAGGAGAATCATGTACTTACCTCATGTGATGTTTTGAAGTGTATAAAAATTTGTTATGATCTCAGAAGGATATATAGACTAGGTGTGTATTGAGTATTTAAAGCCAAGAAAAGAAAAATATGATTGAGTGCAGTCATTTTGGAGACAAACTCCCCCCAAGATATGTGTCCATGTGCCCACTTTTTTCAATTCCATATTTTATCACTTTCAATTTGGTTTGGTAACATTTCTTTTTTGTGTTACTTCCTTTGTCAATCAAGCATTGTACATATTTTTGTAATTAAATTGTACATACAATATGTGGCTGTGTATAATGGAGAGGCTGGGAACTAAGTATTTGATTATTAAGATATGCAAGAAAACTAACCCTGCACCGTCCATTTTGTCGCAAACGCCCAAATTTATCTACCTGTGTTCATTCATTGAAACTTTAGCCAGATAAAATTTGAACGAAATATGTCGTAACATTGTAATAGTATAAGAGATGGCTGGAAAGTCTTATTGTTCAATTGTGCAAGTTGGTCACAACCTCTGTTAATCAAACATCATTATTTTTTGTAATAAATAGTACATCAATTAACTGACCAGTTATTTTCACTCCCGAATATCCACCAGCTGGATACATGCTCAATAGCAGCATTTAAAAAAAAACGTTTTTACAGTGACAGCAGCTGCCACAGCTTCACCACACAGAGCAGCCTTCACCCAAGGACTTTTCCACCAATCTTTCGCATCACATTCCTCTGCTCTTCTTTCCTCCATCAAGCCTACAAAACTTGCTGGTGGAATTATCCTTACCAGTTTTTCTGCCACTTGTCTGACACATAATTAGCGCCAGCTTATTGAAAAATTACTTTCTCAAACTGAAGGCAGGCGGTCACCAGGTTGTTGTTTAAATATAGAGAGGCATGCAGGCTGTTGGTGTAAGCACTAACCAGTAGTTATCCTTCCTACTCTGCTGCAAGTCACATTGTACTGCTGGAAGGATCCGACACATATCTCAAGCAATTCACTCACAACAACTGGTTACAAATAATCTGCTAACCTCCATCTTCCATCTCTTCCATCATTTCATCATATTCTACATATCCAGGAACCACTGGTCTGAGATATAATTAGTGCCAGCTTATTAATAAATTGCTTTCTCAAACATTGAAAGCAGGCTGTCAGCACATCTATATGCATTGTTCAAAGATTCGGCTTCCAGGCTGTTCCTGGCAATTGCAAACCAGTAGCTATTCTTCCTAATCTACCCGAAGTCACATTGCATTACCGCGAGGGTCTAACACATAATTCTCAAAGCAATCAACTCACAACTGCTTACAAATATTCTGCTCAATGTCAATTTCCATCTTCTCTATAATTTCATCATCATCTATATCTCCCGAAACCATTACAACCAGTCTCGGCGAGCCTCTCTTGTTTCTTCAAAGTTCTATTAACTTTTCCAGGGGCTAAAATATGATGAAATACAAGTACAGTATTCTGACTTTGCGCAGAGTGTTTTAATGAATTGGAAAATACAGTTTATAAAACAAATTATAGAATCAACTTTCATACGTGTTGGACTGCCATTTTTTGCTCTTCTTCGGCCACAACCCATACCATTTTAACTTTTTCTTTGACTCACTGGCTGGATATCAAGCACTCAAGAGAGTAAGAGATTACTTTCCATTTCAACATATATTGCTATCATCAATCACAAGTTCAAGGTCAGTCAGGGAACCATGGTGAAAAACTGTCAGTTAAGTAGCCTGCATACAGATCATCACAAATTGACTGCAGGACTACAGTTAAATCTGCATATAGAATTGCATGCATTGCCTAGTACATAGAGTTGTCTTCTCTCTTTAAACAAGAAAAAAATACAAGTATTCACTTTCAATACTATTAATCAATATAGTTTTGAATTTCAGCTCACTGCTCAAATAGAAATGGACATTTTTGACAAATGTCTCTTCCTATGATACACATCTCAACAACATACTCAATAGTATACAAAACATGTGGAGCATTGCCCGTTCTTTTTCCAATGACTGCATGAGTTCATCAACCCATTGATTGATCCTTAAGTATTTAGAAAACAGGAAAGGATGTCAAAATGTTCAATTCCGTAAAAAAAACCCAACCATGTTAAGACTACAATGGTAGAGAAGGCCGTGATAATGCATTTACTACACGGAACCTCAATTCTGAACCTGCTTGTACATACATCTGTTTACTTATCACTGAGGGTAAACAGCTTCTTGTAACATTATGCTGATGATGCACAATATTTTGTACCGGTATACCTTTTTCTCTAGTTTATCTAATTTAACTCTTTGAATTTCAATCGCTTCGACCAATAAATTACCACAGGATTCGACCGCTTTTTTGAAAAAAAAGTTTGATTTCGAAATTTTTTTAAAATTCATCTAGACATGATATAGTAACAAATTTATGCTCATAAAAATCAGCATTCTCTTTTCTCTTAGTAGAATTAATAACAGATTGATTACACTTGTCTAAACTATTTTTATTATTTTTTTAGTTCGGAGACCATTTTTTAGTAATGCTCTCAACAGATCAACCAGTTACAAAAAAAAATAACACAATAGACAAGAAACTGATAGCACAGCTGAAAAGAGGACAAAATTCTGATAAGACTAGCCAAATTTGAAGCAAAAATATGCAAGAAAAGTGTTAGAACACTGCAACAACATTTGGACACTTGTTGCACAAATGACCGAAAATTTCGGAAATTTTTTTTCTGAAAATAATTATTATTTTAATTACAGGCGAAAATTAAGCCCTCATTGGTGCACCAATGAACTAGAAACATTTAGAGCTATATTTTGATGTAAACAACAACATCAGTCAACAACTTTACAAAAATAATAAAAAATTATTAAAATTAATTATTTATTATCAATGCCGTATCTAAATAATTAATTACTAGCTTACTAACCTTCAATTCCAGTGTCAGAGGGCTCAAACAAGCTAAGATATTAATAAACTAACTAAATCAGAAGAAGAAAACAATGTGCTTGCTCCTTTCCAAAAAAAATTTGCCTATGATTATCAAAAATTTTCCGAAATTGAAAACAGGAAGTGATGGGTTAAGGATATTTGGAACTGTTTCCGTTTAGAACGTCGTACAGTCTTTGAACAAAGACCAAAAAATAGGCAATTGTCTGCTCTACACGATGCTAAAAAAATTATTCATATCAGTCTACACAAACTTCTGCAATCAGTTCCGAAAACCGGACAAAATAAATGACGCTCATTGGACGCCACCGGACTTTTGGTCACATGACACGAGTGACGCTCGTTGCGCGGGCTAGGACTTTTAAGAGTTAACATTGCTTGATGGACCTTAGTAATTTTTACATTCTGCTACAAACTTAACTGTTTATTACATGCTTTTGGCGCTTAAAAACATCCAGCTAACAAACATTAGTATCTATGTCATCGCTATCAGCGTTTGTTATCAGTCAGTGCTAACAATCATCGCTATTAGCCAGCTCTGTCAGTCATCGCTATCAGTCGGTGCTATCAGTATATCTATCAGTCATCGCTATCAATCACTAAATTTGTGTTTCTCTATACTTATAAAAATCATCATTGCTGCAAAAGAAAGTCTCACTTATAGATAAACTGATATTAATCGATTAATTAAAGTTGATTAAAGAAATTAAATAAAACCAGTTAATGCTTTCAGTCAGGGCTATCAATGAGTGCTGTCAGCCATCGCTATCATTCAGTGCCATCAGTCATCACTATAAGTCATCACTATAAGTCATCGCTATAAGTCATCGCTATCAGTCAGCCAATCCTACAGCTGACAATTTATGCACCATTTTCAAATTTCCACCAGCTGATTATACATTCACTTGCTCCGTGTAGAGTGTTTGCCTTATAAACAACAGCAGCAACAGCCACAGCTGCACCACATAGCGCTAGCGTCACCGACCCATTTTTTATGCAGTTGTGGTATTCGGCGTCAGCGTAATTGGCGTAATGTGTGACGTGAGTCGTAAAATACCGTATAGTTTAAAATAAATTCAGCAGCGTATTTTCACGTCTTTTCTTTATTAATTGTAAAGCAATAAATAAGGAGCACCTCTACTGTCACGTATCATCCGTCTAATTATTATTGGATGCAATAAATTCTACTTGCAATTATCTCAGCCAATCACGTAATTGCTAGATGATAAAGTCTGTTAGAATGTGGTAAGATGGTTAAATAGGGGTTAAATAATACCAAAGCATCCAATAAGAAGCTTGCAACCATTTCACTGTCAAACACTGCAGTTCAAAGGCGAATTGCTGACATGGCAAATGACATCAAAGATCACATAGTGAACAAAATCAAATTTCAAGCCTTTTATCTATTTTTAGTCCAACTTGATGAGTCAACTGACATAGCATCTTGCTCACATTTGATGGGTTTGCAAGATACATCCACTCTGGTACATTCAAAGAAGAGGTTCAATTCTGTACTCCACTTGAAACCACGACCAGGGCAACAGATGTTGTAGAAAAATTCCCCACATTTTTGAAGCTGAAAATACCAAGTGGGATTGTGTCTGTGGTGTTTGCACAGATCTCAAGCTATGTTGGGAGAAATATCTGGATTTTAGACTTAGTAAAATAGCTTTCTCCAGATGTAACTGCAATTCATTGTATGATTCATTGTCAGGCCTTAGGTTGGAAAACTCTCCCAATTGCACTTGCAACTGTATTGGATGAAACAGTAGAGATAGTGAATTTCATCAATACTAGTGCTCTGAGTTCATGACCACTAGATGAGGTTATGTGATGATATGGACGCATAAAATCAGGTGGTCGTTTTTCATACAAAGGTGCAATGGCTATCGAAAAAGAATATAACTCTGAGAATTTTCGAGCTTAAAGAAGAATTGAAGTGGTTGTGTGAAGATCATGGTAAGATGGAATACTTCTCCAGGCTAAACGATAAAAAATGGATCATGCGCCTTGGTCACTTAGTTGATATATTTGAGCAGCTTAATACCCCGAGTCTGCAAATGCAGGGACGAAATACTAACATGGTGAAGTTTGTAGAACCCTTGAATGCTTTTCTAAGCAAGGCAGCAAAATGGAAAAGGAAAGCTGAAGTGAAGAATGTTGCTGAGATTGAAAAGCTCAATTCTGTTTTAAAAAAAATGGTGACCAGCAGTCAAAGCTTTAACTTTCAGTAAAAATAATGATAGTAGAACACCTCACAGCCTCGCGAAGTTAATTCAGGAGATAGTTCCCAGAACCGGGTGAGCACGATCGAGAAATGAATAAATATCCATTAAGGTTTCCTGGAAAGCTCCTTGATGCCTGCCAAGATAAAATTCTAGGGTTAAAAAATTACTCTGGAGCTAAGGATGCGTGAAATGATAAGCCGATAACAGGGTTCGGGCCACTCAAGATGGAATTATATTGGAAGGTAGCACAGATTGCAATCAAAGTTTTGATGCCCTTTGTCCCACCATATCTTTGTGAGCCTGGTTTTTTCTACATTAATGCAGCTCAAAATCAAACGTCAGAATAAACTCGAAGTCCATAATGACCTATGATGCGCACTCTCTACCACTCCTCTACGTATCAAAATTCTCATGGAGAATCTGCAATCACATCCATCTCACCGAGTCACATGGCAATCGGAAATTTTGATACATATCTATATGTATTGTATTAATTTTGTTAATTATCATAAAACAATTTGTTCTTGCACTTATCTCACTCTTGTAGGTATATGAGATGTGGGACCAGGCAAAGGGGGAATGTTCCATTGGATTGAAATGGAGAATAGGTAAAAAAAGTTTGGAAACCACTGGGCTCATGTATTTGCTTTGAACTTTGACAATTATTTGATGATGAAAAAAAAGAAATGGACTGATTAGCAAGCTGAGGAACATCAACCATTTTATAGTAGGCATTGGATGCATCATCAAGTCAACCTAGCAGTAGGAGAGATATTCGAACAGCTGCCCGTAAATGTTGATTAAATTCTTTTGACATACTTAATCATTTTAGTAGCAGGAAAATCCAGGAAAACTGTTTGTTTTAATGTTTCATGTTTATTCTAATTGGTTATTTGTCTAAATCAGGTTGTTCAGCAGTTATTTCTATGCAAAAAAGTGACTGTTTTCATTTTCTAGTTTAAAATGAGTTGGAGCTGGAGGTGTCACAGGCTTTTGATGGCAGGAATGAGGAAAAGCTCTTGATGCACTGCTCTACTCCATGGATGAGCGTACGAAGAAGTTTGAATAGGCTGTATAACAAGGTGAAATCTTAATTGGACTCTCACCCAGATGCTGAAAAGCCTAAATCTAAAGTGATTTACCTGAACACAACACTGACGGACAGTTTTGCAAACCCATGGCTTGAGTTTGTTTCAATGGACTTTGAACCATACTAAGCTTTTAAAGCTCAGTTTCAGGTCCATTCATGCATAACTTTGGAGGCTTTATGTGTCTTTTTGGTTCCATTCAAGGACTATGTTTGGGTATGGAAATACAAGCGAACTAGTTTTTAAAAACGAGACAATTGTCGTCCGAGAAAGTTCTCATCACTGATTTGCACCAAGGCTCATTCAGAGGATGATGGCATCTTACATAACTATGCACACAATAGAGGCCGCAGAATTGCGAATAAAGGACCATTCAATACAATGACATTGAGCTAAATTGTGGTAACAAAGCTGGAACGATAGTTACATCCCTGAAAGACAGAATCTTCTGAAGACATACACAGCTTCTCAGGTAATTGGCATTTGGTACATCACAAAAATAAAATCAAGTTGTTTGCTTGGCGTTGATAGAAATATGTTCTATTAGTTAGATTTAAGTTGTTAGTTTTGTGCTAATTTCAGCTCATTAAGAAAAGTTTTGAACGCTGATGTTATAAAAAATGCTCAAGATGTTCCTTCACGCTGCAAAACTATACAACTGGCTGCTACATCTAAGCGGGAGAATAAAGATGATTATAAGTTAAAGTCAACGCCTAGCCTCATCTTTCTCTATCACTGATGCGCTAACATTAGACAAATTAGAGCAGGGATGGAGTGATTTTCAGTTGGATGAATGTAGCAGTGAACTATCAACTGCGGAGTTTTGTGTGCTGAGAAAACTGCTAGAGCATACCCAAATCTCACAAATGTGTTGCGTGTTTCAATGTCGATTTCTCATAGTAATTGCTAGCTGTGAGGGTATGAGATGATAAAGAACTGCTACAGACTCCAATATGGATGATGCAGCTACTTCATCTGGACAATCTACATCTGGCTAGCTGGATAAAGCAACACTATAATAAAATCTTTTGATGTCTCAAATTTTCGATTTCTGGTTGAGACCACACTATCATAAAATTAGGTAAATGCGACCATGAGCTATTATACTACTGTGTATATAAAAAGTACAAAACTTGGTTTGCATATCAAAGGCGTGAATAAATATGAATACTTTTTTTAACTAACAACTAGGTGAGCCTGTGTGACTTTGCGTACAACAGTTACGAATAAATGTTTTGGTGTCATGTTTTTTGTTGTATAACTTTAACCCATCTTTCCTTTCCATTATTTAAAAAAAAATATGTTGCTGTTAAAATTAACCGGTTACGTGCATGATTTTGTTGTCTTTAGTTTGATGCTGTATATAAAATAAAACAAAGATTGTGGATTTCTTGGTGTTGCGTTCACTGTAACTACTTTTTAGTTCTAACTTTGAAAAGTTGAAGCTGAACAATATGATTTTCCAGTTTTCTAACAGCCTTTTGCGTATTAACAACGTTCCTGGCTCATTCTACAGTTTAATTGCTCGTTGAATTTCATGAAAGTAGGCCTATACATTGTTATCAAGCAATAGATAATAATTGAAATACACTTCTATACACATTTTAATGTTTATATTGAGTAGGTTTTTACTGTCACATTTCAGCATGCTGTTTATTTTGTGGGTGGTGTGTATTACAGTTTAAGGTTGAATAAAAACAACATACTTTTACGCGCAGCGTATGCAGAACCTGTTTGATCTACTACTTACAGTTCAACAGCACTTGCTGATAGTATAAGGACCCTGCTATCAAGCATTTTCCCAGGAATTGCTAATAATCGTTCGATTGTATCAAGTGAACCAGAATTATTTTTCATCCTAAAGAATTATCCAGAAAATGGCACTTAGGCCAGATCAGCTGCTATGCTTTGTTCACTGTACAGATTTTACTCTGTATGATATGCAAACTGCTGTATTATTACATAATAGTAAGTTTATTCACAAACAATCATTAGTATTACTGTATCGGGATCGGCGTTAGAGTGACTACGCAGTACCGAATTATTTCCACTGAGCAGTAGAGAGAACTGTGGAACTGTATTGACTGGTATTATTCACTATGTTCCCATGGTGCGAATTCGTTCGGGTTGAACTCATAAATCGTCCATTCGGGTCATGGGAATTGTGACTCGTACATGTTGGTTCAGGTTCGTTCGTGTTGGCTCAGTGCGGTTCCTCAAACCGAATTTGCTCGGGTTGAGCATTGATTAGGATCATGGGAATTGTTCGTGTTGATGAACTCGAATTCGTTCGGGTTGCTCTTTTGAGGAAAAGGCATTAAACTGGCGATTTGGCAGTAAATTAGTTTTTACGTATTTTCTAACTGCAGTTTCTACATCCATATAATAATAATCCTCTGCAAGTTTAACAATAATTTAGTAATAAATTATTTACCGTTTATTCAAAAACTGAATCATAGCTCTGTTTCATAAATGGGCAAGCTAAATTATTATTATTATTTTTATACTTGCCAAAAAAATTTATTTTTTTACTTGGAAATAATTTATTTATTTATTATTAATAATTATTTATCATTTCTCATAGTTATTGTTATATTTATCAATAATCATCTATAATTATTAGAAATTGTTGCTTTTATTATTATTCATCTACTTACTACTTTATGCTGTGAACATTACACAAATTTGACTTGTATTACTACTTAGTAATACGAGCACGGTTGTTTACTATCTCACTACAATCAAGTAATTATTGCTCTCACTACTCACTGTAAAGGAAGGGCAACTCCCGCAAATTATTTCAATTCGAATTATCATAGGAACGGATTGGAATGCCAACCCGAATGAATGCTAACCAACTCGAATGAACGTCTGATCCGAACGAATTCGCACCATGGGAACAGTGATTGACTAGTAATCCTGAAAATTATATAGGATTGAAAGAGCATTTATGCAAATTACAGCATTAATAGTTCGGCATAAAACAAATACATGTACAATCTTAGCTGTAACTTACACATTACGGGGATTTAACACCTGCCGATAGGTACAAGTTGAATTCACATGACTAGTCAGATCACAAAACATCTAGCAACAAAATACAACAAATAAGTTACATTGTTTAACACTGTACCAAGCGTGTGACATTAACGCAAAACATGCAGCAAAAAAGGCAACTTACAGATGCTATGGGCAGATGTGTGATCTATTCAAATGGTGGATGACTAGTGAGTGAAATTCTAGAGCCAATTGTGCTCGGTCACGTAAGGGGGAATATAGCTTTACCGAAGCTAAGAAAGCTTTAATTGCTAGATATAGGCTAAGCTGGTCTTACTGGGTAAAGCAACAAATTGGCCTGCCACGCTAACTCACCGACCGCCCCCTAACGCCAAGCCCGGTCTTACAGTTACAATTACATTGAGCAAATTATCAGTGAACTTGTTCAACATCACACTGATCGTAAAAAGATTGCTGTCAAAATGCAACATTAAAATCTTAGCTAGTGTGGAAAACTCATCGACCAACAAAAAACGGAAAACACATCTTATGTTTCTAAATTCTAGCGTTGGTTCTTACTGTAAGAAACCCTGCGAATCAGAAGACTGTTTTTACGTTTTGAATATTAGGTACTATGATCACAGGAATAAGCACTTCAGATTAGAAACTAAAAGATTCCTTGTTTTGCTATCATTTCACAAAATTTGTCAGTTTTCTTACTTCCTATGCCAAACAGTGTATACTCAGTCGACTGTGTTCTCATCTTCCTTATTTATGCAACTGACTTTGAACTTTTGAAAGCTCTTTGTAGAATAAAAGTAAAAAATATTGATTGATATAAATCTTTGGTTTGTTATACTGAAATGCTCCAAAATACATCAATTCATCACCACATTAAGGGGCCTAGGCGGCGCCTTGAACCCCTATTTTAGCTGTCCCAACATTTAGATTGGGAATACATTAGCGGTGAAAAATCTGCCTTTTTCATCTCTCTGTTACTCTGACAGTATGGTGGAGCCTATCACACTTTGATAAGTTATGTGCCAAACATGTATATACGCTCGAAATTAGTCTATTGGACTAACTAGACGTATGGCTTGGGTTCAAATTTGTTATCTGCCCTAAAATTTGAGACATTTGCAAACATTTCATTTTCAATTATAAAAGTGGAGATGAATCACAAAAAGTTAAATTTTGCTAATACACGATGATCAATGTGTTTATCAAACAATTCATTGTATAAACTACAAAATATCAACATGTTATTGTATACATATTGTAGCGGACGGCGCCATGACAATATTACTTTGTTCTATGTTTACACTCTACGACTATTCAATCTATGTATACTTCTATTTTCTACCTTCTTATTTCTATCTACATACAATCTTATATTAGCAACATGTGCATGCAGTCAGCCATATCAGTAAAGCCAGCCCTTATCTTTTCTATTCGCCCAGTCCCACTTATCAGGCGTGGCTTACAGTCTTTCTTTGTCTCTGTCTTGTTTACATATTTATTGTTACATAACTATCTGTATAAATGCTTGTATCATACAATTAATAAATCAGAGTAAAGCTTGCACACTCTCAGAAGTTTCTTTGTCTTAACAAACAATAAACTTCACTTGCGCTAGTACATGCACGTACAAACAAAGCACCATTACTACGACTAGTAATTACTAAGCAGTATACCGAACCTCTGCTGGCCGAATCTAGCCAAGGCTGATTCGACCTTCAAAGTTTGGGCCACTGGCTTGCGCTCAGTAGCAGTTTACGCAACCGGCAGTTCGGCAGCAGCCTGCAATGGTCGATCACCATTGCTAAGGAAGTCTGTCGATCTGTGGGCGGGTTGTATAGCTGTTGGCTATCACACAGTTCGGGCAAAGCTGTGCAGGTAGGCCGAAGCTACCAAAACCGACCTACAGTGAAATCCTGCACAATATTATAATAACAAGCGCATTCAATTTTATATAATCTATGTCACACTGCATGTGACTTATTTTACAATAAGCTACAAACCATTATTTGTCACATAATACAATTATCAATACATATTTCAACAAACAATATACATACATAGCATCGCACACATTAAAACTTGTGAAATATGGCAAAAACAATTACATACTCTTGTTTACGCAAGTTGAAGTTTTATTTCAATACTTACCTCAAACCACTGTGTTATAGGAGAAGGCTATTGTGAGCTATGTTTATATTGTAGGTGTTATGATGTTACATGAACATTCATGTAAAGCCATTACGTTATTTTATGCTATAAGCTTTTCTACTTATTTCTTTCTCTTAGCTATGTAACTGCTTTTGTTACTGTTTTTTTTTGTATAAAGCTAGACATAGCTACAAGCATTGATACTATAAAAAATGGAGTTACCTGGAACAATCAGTCCCCTCTAAAGTTACAAAAAAACCTTTCATTAAAACACTGGAACTGACTTATTGAATTCAGCAACAAAATTTAATTCAACTACTGCTACTTGTAAAGAAACATAATAAAAGTATATTGGCGACGAGGACGGGATACCTTTATTATACTACAAAGGAATTTAATGTTACTACTCACAGCTAAGACCTCTAATAATGCTGAAGCAACCGATAAACTTGTGGAACTGTTCACACAACAGCAAGATGAGACTGAAAGATGCAGCGAGAAAAAGAAAAGGGATGTGCTAAAACTAAGGGGGCAGCGCAAGTGATCAAAAAACTAATTAAAACAGCAACCCCAAAAACCACTAGAAAGCTGCACAAAAAATACATCCACAAATCTCCCGGAAGAAAGTCTTTGGTATATTTCCTTGCCATGGCTACAAAAACATCCAGACAGGCAGGTGCTCAACTCTTTGCGTTCAAACGTACATGAAGACTTGTGTAAGTAATGGACAACTAATATTAGACTGATTAAACTGACAAAAACTTAGAACAAGCTAGACCAGACTACCAGTGGGTGCATTAAGAGTAACTAGCAATTGTCTCCTCAAGTATGGGAGTTATCTTCTCTAAATGCTGAAGTTGATTATGCGTGTAGAATACAAGACCAGTGTTTTAAACCTTTAATCAAATATAATCTTCATTTCAGCAAACCTCCGTATCTGGAACAAAAAGGGAAAACTGAATGGGTAAAAGTGTACTCATCTTTGGTCACCTTGAGTAAAATATATAAAACCTTCACCGGGTAGGTCA
Organism: Cryptosula pallasiana; assembly: GCA_945261195.1. Taxonomy (NCBI): domain Eukaryota; kingdom Metazoa; phylum Bryozoa; class Gymnolaemata; order Cheilostomatida; family Cryptosulidae; genus Cryptosula; species Cryptosula pallasiana. The sequence continues at coordinate 14,070,255 of OX183133.1, read as the reverse complement.
AAACAACCACCCCACAAGAACAGAAAAATAGATAAGGATAGTGGCTATGCACATTCAATGGTTAAAATAATACTATCAATTTGATCTGTTCCTCTTTGATAGTGGGACAAGAAGGTGGAATCACTTTTTCACAGGAGATTGCAAAAACCTTACGGTGACTTCCATGTCGTCAAAATTAAAATGCGGAAATTGATATGAATATAATTATAAAATATATAACAAAAACACTCAGTGAAGTCAATCTTATTACATTTGGGTTATTTATTTCGCCTCCTGTTTCGGTACACATGTATAATAGTGATAGCTATAATCATAGGCAATCAATACAGATAAAGTTAATGTTATGTGGTGGAAGTGTTCTCAGAGTAATACTAATACTACAGATAGCCACGAGCGCAAGCCTAAACGGAACAGGAGTGCCTGGTGCAGACACGTCTCGGAAGAAGTGTGGGAAATATTGGTAGCTTGGTAGATATTCAAGTAGGTCCTGGTAGATGTATACATATAGGTGGTGGAGTAGATATGGGAGTTGTCTCCTCAGGCCTGTTCAGTGTTTACCATAGAAAATCTATGAGTAGAGTAATTGAAATAAGAAAATCTACTATCACGTATAAACCTAAAGGAAAGGCAGGTGTGAACCGAAAAAATAACACCAGCGAATCAAAATAAGGTAAAGGACTTCTATAAGCAGGCTGATGTAAGCGGGGCTATCCCTCAAAATCAAAAAACAGGACTGGTATGGCTAGATACATAATGCAGATAATTTTTTTTTCTGCGTACACAGTATTTTTGATACAGTATCCAGATATCAAAGTTGGCTTCTTCACTTTTTACCGTGCTTGACTTGAGAGCGTTAAGCTTCCGCTAGCCATGAAAAGGTAGCAATGTGTCTGTGACATGTGCTATCATTCAAATATGTGTTGCTATACATGCTTTCTTGCAAGGCACAATTTTATACCCCCATGTTGGCTTTCAGTAGAAGAACCTGCTCAGCTAGGCCTTCAAACTTTGTGTCATGGAAAACAGCAGGTGAACATAGCATGTTTACAACATGAATGTGACTATTATGGCCCCATGAAACTAGTAGATGATTTGTGGCTCAGTGCAAGTGACAATGTATGTGATTGTCTGTTTTGGCGAGAGAGGTGGAAGAGATTAATAGAAAAAAATTTTCCCGAGTAAAGTTGTCAACAAAATATCCTATTCACAAAGAAGCCCTCAAATTATTTGAAAAGAAACTTGAACATGTACAAAAAGTTGTTGCTGAATGAGAGACGGAGAAATCTGAAGTGCTGGTAGTTGCTGACTTCAGTGGGACTTTACATCTGTGCAGCAAGATGGGGCTCAGTCGGCTTACTACAGCCATAATCAGATAATCATCCATCATTGCTTCAGCACATCAGTAAGAATGGCCAAAAAGTTAGCAATTCAGTAGTATTCATCACTAATGATTTTAAAGCATGCCAGCACTGATCACTTTTTGGTCAAGTTTCTGAATATTCAAGTTTTAAGCAGAAGATTGATGTATTAAATAACCCTCTAGGCCTTTTCAGTCCTGATTAACAAGCTTACCAAAAAGCCATTGGCCTCAAATGCTCGTCGCATCAGCCCAAATTTAGCTTACTACAACTTCCATTGATTGCCCTGTACGTCATCTCGGGATGTGGGCGTGGTCAGTTATAATAAATAATAGCAAACTTTTATAAATGAAGCTACATAGTCTGCGTTTAAAATGAAACCTGATTGGGCAATTAATTTAGTCTTAGGTCTGATGAAGGCCATCGCAACAGGAATAAAGAATCCTTACGAAGACGCCCCATCGAAAATGGATTCTAAGAATTATTGTTGAGATTTACTATTACGCGCCATTTTTATCTAGCTTGAAATTGCACGCTGCACGCATAAAATCGGAATTAGTGGTTTCTATCAATATGGATGCAATTAGTGCACACACATCGTAAAAAAAATCAACGCTTGTTTATTACGCAACTTTCTTATGTGAAATGGCAACAACAAGAGACAATTGCGGGATTTGTCAGGTTGTCCAATGTGGTCACAATCACAAGGATCATCTCATCTTATACTCTTTACATCAATAGGATAGAAAAAATTGTGCTTCTTTTGGTGAGTAAGGGAATAATAAATGCTATTCATACAAGAATGGACAGTAGTATGTTGGTAGAATAATAATAAATAAATAAAATAATAATAAAAATAAATAACGGGATCTGATTGGTCAAATAAATACTGCGCAGCAAAGAAGTAAATACCCGAAGATGACGTCAATTTTAAGCAGTGTAAAAATTGGCGAGCATTTCTGGAAGAGGGGTATTTTGCAGGCTTGTAGATCAGCACTGAGTGAGCCTAGAGGGTTGTTCAATACACCAATCTGCTGCTTAAGACTTGAATATTCACAAAATCAACAAAAAATTGTTCAATGCTGGCATGCTTTAAGCATGATGGCGGGGCAGTGTATACATTCATGCACAAACTAGTGGGGCACGTAAAATGACAGTTACCCTTCCTAAAAAGCTCTATATCAGGAGCGATGGCTGTGTGGGCCAATTCAAATCACACTGCCATTTTCAAATGGTGTGAACCAATTCGGTCAGGAGATGGAGATTGAATGGCATGCATGGGAAGAATGCCTCTGATGGTTAAAAAGGTGTTATAAAGTCGAAGATGGGGAAGCTAATGCTGGGTGGTCAGGTTTTTGTTGATTCTGCAAGAGACTTCATCAGGGAAGCTCAAAATTACCTGAATATTCTTGATGGGAATAGCCTTCGCTATATCTACTACATACATTGGTCGACAATTGAGCAATTTTGCTCACAACAGCCCTTACCGTATCCCATCAAAGGTGCGAGAAGTATTCACTCTCTTCTTGTCAAACTACTCAAACCGGCCATTTGGTTTTTTTTTAATTTTCAAAAAATAGGATGACCTTTGGGGCACTGCTCAGCCTACCACCGAAGTAGTTGGCCGAGGTTTGTTTGAAAAGTGCTGATTATGTTGCGTTATTTCAGATTGCTGCTAATTTTAGATTATGATTGTGCTTTCACTTTTCTAGTTCTTTGATAGAACAATGGCTCATTAATTTTAGCTTGCATCACCAACACCTAGCAGGTTGAAAATGAAGTAAAAATCATTTGATAAACAACATGCCTGATATTTGAAACGAACCTTAGCATTAGCCCCCCCCCCCCCCGCCCTTACCACGATTGATGGATTTCAGTTCATGTTTACTAAGATTGTTGTTAAAATGAGAAATTCCTCCAGAATTTTGTTTGCATAGCAACAAAAAAAGCTTCAACAACCTTCATAACCTTTCTTTTTTTCTTAGCCCCACTAACTGTTACTCAGCTTTGCTATTAGGTGAAACATTGACAGCGTGAATGAGATCGAGGACAACCATGAAAGGGATTGGATGAATGACTACCATTGGAGGTATGATTATTAAAAATATAATCATGATTTACCCTTAAATATTGATTTGTCAATGTTACGATGCAGGCTGCAGCTTCCAATGTATTACATGGTGCAGCAATTATTTATCGTAGCAATTAAGATTTGTAACAAACATGTGCAAAGTGAGGTTGGATAGGGGACTAAGATCAGAGGTATGATAATTTCAGACATATTCATGATTTGGTTTTTGATATTGACTTTTTCAAGTTGCCATGCCAAACTTGAGCTCTCAATACATTGTATACCAAAGCAATTATTAATTGTAGCAATGAGGGCAATAACAAGGGTGGACAAGAGCAAGATTGCAACATAGATGTGTTAAGACTTATGAAAAATGGTTTTGTTAAATGCCTTTCTAATTGTGTTGATGAGTAATAAATGTTTCCTCACATCTCAAACCAAGCTTCCAAATCCAGCTTCATGAATCAAATGAACTAATACTAACATTTTTGTGAATCCGAAAATAGTTGAATAATTGAGAGTTTATTAGCTTTGGCACCAGGGACAATGCTAGTATTGTGGAGGAATGTGGTCGACCTATTAACATTTATTTACATACTCACCTCCAGCCGAACCCTAACATTATTTATATACTCATTTCTAGCCGAACTCTAGCATCTATTTTATAATTATATTGTGTGCTTGCCAACCCTATTGTTTATACATTGTGTACATGTGCTTGGGCAGCCATCCATGCGATGGAGACTGCCCCTTTTTGTTCTATGCATAGTTCTATTGGCCGTTTGCTAACCAATCAACCGTACAGGCGTGGCCTGCCTTTGTCTTGTTTGCTGCCAATCTTGTTGCATAACTTTTCATGTATAAATATTCGTGTAATACATTAATAAAAGCAGAGTTAGCCTGACACTCTCACTTGCTTGTTGATTCTTATTGCATAAAGCACTTATGCAAAGCACCAGTGGCAAAGCAGAAAACATACAAGTAAGCTCTCACATACAGATTGCGCTGATAGATGAACTGACCAATTCAAACACTTGCACAATAACTTGGGCAAACAAAGCAGCTCTTGGATAAGTCGGCTAGTAACTAAAATAATAATCAGTAGAAAGTGTTCAGTCGATTCGACTCACACTGCACTCGACCTACGGGCAAGTGATACTGGAACGATTATTTGAACTGCTAGTTCGACCCGACGCATCTATTCCACCGAATAGAAAATCAGTGGAAAGTGAGGGAGTTGTGACAACTCCTCACTGTGTATTGCTTGCGGGCGTACAACGCTGCAAATTCTACTCTATCGGTTTAGATCGCTGACCTTGGGCGAGTTGGAGGCGTACACTGCACTGCTTGTAAACACTTACTACTGTGGGCCGCTGTACAGGTGACAGCTACCACTCCACCCTAAATTCCTGTACATTGGTGGCAGCAGTGGGATTGAGAAGAACCCACACAAACGACCCACAGGAAAGGTGAATACGAGCAGGAGGCAGCAAGCGCGGAGCATGGCGAGCAGACGATGAGCACTCAGCTCGGACAGAGATGGCTCCCCACTGCAAATAATGGGCACACTTACTGACATTCTCGACCGAATGTCAACTAACAATGGAAGGGACCGTTTCCGAGTCCCACAGTTCAATGGCGAAGGAGATGTCAGATATTTCATCCAGAGGTTTGAGGAGGTGGCACAAGCAAACAGGTGGCTGCCAAAAGAGTCAACCATCCACCCCCAAGCTCTAACGGGGAAGGCCGAGCAGTGTGGAAAGGGTGTCGACACCACAGCCATCACCCAAGCCCTACGACCAAGCTTCGGCTTGACACGTACAGAGGCCCAGACGAAGCTGACCACCTATAGGAAAGCACATCGAGAAACATTACGAGAGCATGCACTCCAAATTGAATGGCTGGTAGAAGCCGCATACGGAGACTTGCCGATCAGAAATAGGGTCGAACTTACCCTGCAAACTTTCCAGAACACACTAGGACATGTGTACCTCCAGCGGCACTTGTTGGCGATACGGCCCGCCGATCTAGAGGAAGCTGTCCAGGCAGGGAACGAGTTCCTGCAAGTCCAACATCAGGCTCCAGTACAGTCGAGTGTTCGGACCATCCAAGAGGAAGGGCGAGAAGATACGCCACCTACACCGGTGCCCACGCTGAAATGTCAGGAGGTGGAAGATCCCCTAGCCAAGCTACTAAAAACGATTGAGCATCTGAGTAAAGAGATAGCAAATCTGAAGGACGATGCCAATAAACCTCCCCCCAGGCGCTGTTGGGGTTGCCAACGCACAGGACATGCCAGAAGCCAGTGCAAGACAGCACCCTGGCATTCACGCCAGGGAAACGAGTACGGCCCGCAGCAGTAGGAACCCCTACTGGCTGCAACAGGGCCCCCACGAATCATCGACCTCGAGGAGGACGAATCCGGCCACCCCTTAGAGAACCAGCAACCCTTCCACTGAGCAACAGGTTCAGTCCCCTGGCCGCAGAAATGATGAACGAAGAGGAGGAAGAGGAGGAAGAGGTGACCGAAATAAGCCACCTCAGGCCACTCCCCCCAGTACGGCGGGAAGCTAAGAAAAGGAGCCGAACCCCACCAGTAGTGACCCAGAAGCCACCCATCACCATACACCTCAACCAAGTAGAAAGACCTTACAAGTCGAGTTACTACTTGCCAGGACGTGTGGAAGGGCGGACGGTCACGTACTTAATAGACACCGGATGCAACACAAACCTCCTGTCCAAAAGGGTGTTCGATCTACTCACCCCTCAGATCCAGCACAACCTCCAGGAGTACGACTCGCATGGACTAATAGCAGATGGAACCAGGCTACCCTTCTATGGTTTGATCACCTTGACAGGGCGGATACGCCACGTCAAGTATGAGGAGACGTTCATCGTAAGCCAAATTAACGAGGACGTAATCCTCGGTATGCCCTTTTTAGCGAAGCAGAATTGTCAAATGGGTTTTGACCGACCCACTCTCCACGTACAAGGGAAGGAACTCACGTGCACAGACAGACATGGCCGGGACCTAGTATCCAAAGTACAGGTACAAAGAGCCGTACACATCCCTCCACAGACAGAAGCTACCGTACCTTGCCATCTAGCTAGCCGAACTCCTTGTGAGCAAGGAATCATAGAGAGCAGAGGAGGGCTGTTGTTAGCCACAAGCATCAATTCCCCTGATGAACGGGGGCGAGTGTTGGTTCGGTGCCTGAACCCCTCACAAGACAGCATCTGAGTCCCTGTGGGAGAAGTCATTGGGACTTTTACAGGGATCGGCCCGCATGAAGTACGACCGCTCCACGGCCCCAGACAGGAGCAAGGACCTCAGAATGGAGACCTACCCCCCCACCTCGTGCAGCTATTTGCTCAGGCGAGAAAAGGGTGTCAGAACACCAGAAAGGAGTGCCAGCTTCAAGACCTCCTCATGCGTTATCAGGAAGTGTTTAGTCGGCACGATGGAGATATCGGACGTACCCCACTCGCCGAACACTCCATCCGTGTGGTACCAGGAACCCGACCTATACGCTTACCTCCCCATCGCCTAGGGGCGGAAAAGGAAGCCGAGGCAGAGAGGCAGGTTAAGGAACTGTTAGCCAAGGACCTCATCGAGCCCGCCGATGGGGCCTGGAGCTCCCCAGTTGTGCTAGTGCGAAAAAAAGATGACTCCTGGAGATTCTGCGTCGACTATCGCAAGTTAAACGATGTCACGCAACAGGATGCCTACCCTATACCCCGAATTGATGACTCACTGGATGCATTAGCCGGTAGCAGATATTTCAGCACCCTCGACTTGACCAGTGGATACTGGCAAATACCCCTAGATGAGGACGCCCAGGACAAATCTGCCTTTATCACCCGCAGTGGCCTCTGGAGATGGAAGGTGTTGCCATTCGGACTCACCTCTGCCCCGGCTACATTCCAATGGCTCATGGAGTGAGTATTGAAAGGACTCCACTGGAAGACGTTGCTCCTCTACCTGGATGACGTAATAGTTATTGCCCCCGACTTCACGTCGCACATCCAGAGGCTAGAAGAGGTGTTACAGCGACTCCAGAGTGCCCACCTAAAGATGAAGCCTTCCAAATGCAAGCTCCTGAGCCCATAAGTACCATACCTAGGGCATATAGTCAGTGCCAAGGGTGTGGCCACTGACCCGGATAAAGTGGAGGCAGTGAAGAAGTGGCAGGCACCTCAAGATGTGAAGGCATTACAGGCCTTTTTGGGAACTGCTGGCTATTACAGGCAGTACCTGCCCGACTACGCCACCACAGCAAAGTCACTTACCGTCCTGACGGGAAAAGATGTTCCCTGGAAATGGAGTATGGCCGAACAGCAGTCGTTCGAACAGCTGAAGCTAGGACTCAGCCAGGCCCCCATACTGGGATACCCAGACCCCACACTTCCCTACATCCTGGACACAGATGCCAGTGCTGTTGGAGTAGGCGGAGTTTTGTCGCAAGTTCAGGAAGGACAGGAGAGAGTCATCGCCTATTACAGTAAAACCCTTGCCCCCGCAGAAAGGAACTATTGTGTAAAGCGAAGAGAGCTGCTAACCGTGATTAAAGCCGCCAAACACTTCCGGCCGTATCTCTACGGCCGTGAATTCAAACTGCGGACGGACCATGCCTCCCTCCGCTGGTTATGCAGGAGGAAGGAGCCCTCCAACCAAATAGCGCGATGGCTCGAGACTAGTGCTGCACGATATAACGATATGGGCCGATATGGTTCGATACAAGGAAGGACGATATGTCTACCGGTCATTATTTGGCAGCGATATCATAATCGTATTATCGTAGTGAATCAGAGTGGCTGGTTATCGGCCCCGATAATCGACCCAGTTAGATATTTGCAGAAGGACAGATAACTTTTAATTAATTCCGTGATGCTGAAAGAAAACTTGTTTGCATGCCTTCACGCATCCTTTCCTTCGTGTTGCCAAAATGGAAAGCTTGGTAAGTCAGTCAGCCACTTTGATTAATTTTGCTTTGTTCCACTTTATTTCATGAACCTTTGTGCAGGGCTCTCAAGTAGTCAGATTAAATCCATTGCTGTGCTATTGTTTTTTCGAATTTATTTTGTTATTATTAATTATTATGTATAATTGTTATCAAATTCAATCATCATCATTATTTATTATTATTATAATAATAAATAATTATTATAATAATAATAATAAATAATGATGATTGAATTTGATAACAATTATTATACATAATAATAATAATTAATAATAACAAAATAAATTCGAAAAAACAATAGCACAGCAATGGATTTAATCTGACTACTTCTTGAGAGCCCTGCACAAAGGTTCATGAAATAAAGTGGAACAAAGCAAAATTAATAATTATTATTATTATATCTTATTATTATTACTTATTTAATATATTAACCAATAATATTTAGATAATAATGTTTATTATTGACATCACTTATTATTATTACTTATAATAAATCTAGCTTTTACTATTGTTTTGTTGTTATTATCATCATGTGTTGCTGCTTTATTATTATTAATTAATCAAACAAACTAAACAATAATAATAATAGATCATTTGTACTACTATTGTAACCAGTATAAGTATTGTATTAATAATTTTATTATTGTCAATTATCTTCAAATTAATTGCATCTATTAAAAAAACAAATAATCATCATATAATATAGCTAGCACAAGTGCAATTTTCAAATCAGCCTTGGGACGTTAAAAAACATATCATGGCGTAGAATCATATCTTGCAGTCACAATAGTAGTAAACTTTTTTGTCTCTCATTGATAGCTACTGAGAAAATGAGTTTTAAAAATGATCCTCTCAGCAAAAAAATTACTTTGTTTCATGTTCGCACTGCGGTTAGTTTTACGCCTCATTATTGATACATTAGAGTGAAATCCGTGACGCAAGACCAAGCGAGCGTAATTAATTTGCGGTTAGTTACTAATTGCTTCATGATAATATATATTAAAAAACATTACGTTTTTATTTGGCAAGGAAATTATTAAATCTATTTTCCTACCTCCAGATGTAAAGGATCTATAACAAATAGTATATCAACAGGTCGGTAATAAGACAGGCTAGTGATATAACATAAACTAAAATCATATGGTCCATCGGCGCACTGGGAAAAGTCACGTTTACAACGTCATTTCCAGACAATTTTTCCCAAAACTATAGATATGTAAGAAGTGCAGTGATTGGTTAATCTTGTTCGGCATATTGTATCCTATTAAACCCTTTTAAAATTTTGTTTCTAGCAGCCTGTGGTCCCAAGTTATTAAAAATTTAGTAATTCCCGAATATTTGGAAACTGAAAAAAAATAGGTGCTACAAATATTTATACCGATGCTTTTGACGTGTGAGGTCATGTTTCGTGATCAGTTTGTGGACGCTATATAATATTACTTGGTTTTATTACCAATGGTAGCAGTTGTGAATTACATTTTTTCATACTTTTAAATAAAAGTTATTATGATGAATTGATTATTACATCCACTGCAAGGCATGCTATAAAAATGCTAGAAACAAATACTTTTCATACAAATAATAATAACTGATGAAAAAAGATGGCTATTATACTGTTGTACCTAGAGCTGCACGATAACACGATATATTTCGATGTCATTCGGTATGAAACCCCTTCGATTTGACATCGGCTGTTTTCCCTGTTCGGTATGATACCGAATCGAATCCGGCGATTCGGTTCGATATAGATATCGCGCCCGATACACGATATATTAATAGGCAGCCCGATATGGATCTTCTTCGCGAGCCCTTCCTTTTCCGGTTTGACCGAACTTCTGTCGAGGTAATTTTTTTTTGTAATAATTTGTTTTATTTATTCATACAACACTTCTGTTGTGAAAAGTCGCTGATATTTAGCATGACAAAACTCATTTTGTGTTAACAATAACTAATCCCATGCGATTGCTACGTCTGCTTGCCATAGAGTGCATATATATATTAATTTATTAAAATATATTAAAAATAAAATTTATACTTGCGATATTTTAATTAATTATTTATTTTAAATTAATAATAATTATTAACAATTTAATTTTTAAATTGCCCGATTTGTTTGACAACAATCAACAACATTTTGTTGAAGAAATAAATGCATAATTAATTATATATTATATGTTGATATTAATTGTATTGTAGTAATTTAAATATGTTAATTATTAAATTGTGTCTGTTCTTCTTTCTATGAAAAATAAATATAATTATACTAAATTAGTTATGTATTTTTTTCTTTTCTTCACTAGAATATATATTGTTCATATATTATTATTATTATTATTATTATTATTATTATTATTATTATTATTATTATTATTATTATCAAGGATGATTATTTGTTTTGATTTTCCTTTTGGTCTTCATTAGAATATTGTTCTTGTGCTTAGGCAAGTGTGGATTGGCGATTAATAAAGGATAGAAATACTTTCAGTCGTAGTGAAACTGAAGCATGATTAAACAATATAAATGGTGAATACAGTACTTACCAGATAGCAAAAACTATATTGACATTATCTATATTATATTATTATTAATATTGTTTTCCAGCGGACCTCCATCATAATGGCAGACGGCGACATGGATCTTGATGATGATGTGCTGATGGTTTCTACGGGAAGTGACACAAGGAGTGAAACTGGTGGCACCACTAGTACTACTATCGCAGAGAAAACTGATTCCACCTCTGAAGTCAATGTGTTCAGAAAGCGTTCTGCCGTCTGGGCTTTCTTCTCAATCATGGACTCAAATGTAAGTTGGAACATTCTCTAGCCCTTCTGTGCATCGGAGTGAGACATGTTAAATTCACAAGTGACGACACAATGTCGTAAGCTGCCAAGAAAACAAAAGGTGTATATCGTTAGTTTGTTAGTTAAATGGGAGCACAGATGCATTTTCTGACTTCTTGACCTAGTGAAGGTCAAGGAGAAGAGAATAGAGGAATATTAAATGTCTTACGATGTAATGCGCCGTTTCAAATAGATTCCATGATTCATGTTTATTGGTTGTTGTTTTTTTCAGAAAAAGGACTGAGTGACGTGTGATATTTGTAAGTCAGTTATAAAAACCAAAGACTCTGGAACAACTAACCTATTGAGTCATTTGAAAATATACCACCATCAACAGCATGCTGAAGTAGCCCCCCACTCTAAAGCTAAGAAAATCACACCTAGCCCAAGCCAAACCCGTTCACAACCTACCCTTGGACAATCCTGGGAGGGCAAACAACCCTACGCTAAAGAAGGTGATCGTCACAGAATGCTAACACAGTCTGTCGCCAATTTTCTTGTATCTGGTGAGTAAATATCATTGATAAATATTCTAGTTGGTGGTTTCGATGATTTATTAAAGGGCCCTGGATTAGCAGGAAGAACAGCGACCTAAATCATGATTCGTGATAGATGAAATTTAGTCAGAATTCAGAAACTTCACATTATTCTTACATCTGCTACAATCTGCATTGTACCAACTACCAAGCAAGCACGCTAGGAGGTATCCTGAACCACATCCATATACTATACACATACGTTATTCATAATAATCATTTTTTCATTTGTCTACAGGGAATGTACCACTGTGGACTGTGGACAAAGAGTCCTTCAGGACAATGGTGACAGCCTTGGATAAAAGATTTAAGCTTCCCTCAAGAACCTACTTCACACAAAAGGTCATTCCGACCATGTATACTGATCTCAAGGCCCAAGTTACGAAAGATATAATTCAGTCTAATTGGTGAGTATAAATTCAGTCTATGTCTCGGAATATGAATACACAATTACAACAGGGTCCTGTTTTGCGATTGTCAACTTCATGAAACACGGAAAACTGCATTGGCTTCTAATCATGATTATGCAGGCTCCAGCCCTCTTCTTTCTCCACGTAACATCGAAGATTTTGTGAACACAAACTGCATGTGACATCATACCGTGACTGTGTTATTTTATGAACTTTCTAAGGTTGAGCATAACTACTGATGGATGGACTTCCATCACTAAAGACCCATACCTCTCACTTTCTGCACACTACATTGATAAGTCGTGGAACTTACAGACCAAGTGCCTCAAGACGGAGTTTTATCCCGATACACATACAGCAGAACATATGCATGACTTTATTCGGGAGAGCCTTACAGAGTATGGTCTGCGGATGGGCCAAGTCGTTTGCCTAACTACTGACTCAGCGGCTAACATGGTGAAAACAGCTAAATTGGCCGGTAGGTTTCAATATAAATAATTTCAAACACTTTACATGAATGTTAATGCGTTAATGTGTGGTACCAACATTTAGGTCTTGTGGAAGTGTGATATATTTATCTGTGCGTGTAAAGCTTTCCCTCTTCTTTTAGTATGGCAACGCGTCAAATGATGTATTTACCACATTGTTTGGCTGAATCTCTCATATGTTTTCAGACTTTTGCCATCCCAAGATATCTTGTGCAAAACCCCTATTCAATAATACATGGTGGTAAGTGAAATTAGAGTCTATTAACTTTAATGATCTCTTTAGGAGTGAGGCGAATACCTTGTATCGGCCATCTCATCCACAATGCTGTGTTGAAGTCTCTGAAGGAGGAAAGGATTTTACAGATATTGGAAAAGTGTAGAACCATTGTCTCCTTATTCCACAGAAGCTACAACTACAAGGCTCAACTCTTGAAGAACCAGAAGGAGTTGGGGCTCCAGCAACATCAGCTAGTGAACGATGTATCTACCCGTTGGGGATCGAAATACAAAATGGCACGACGTATTAGAGATCAGCTTACCGCCCTAAACAGGATTTTCCTAGGAGACCGCAAGTATCAAGATCTTCACATAGATATATCGGAGACAAAAGTTCTGGACCAAATTCTAAGTGGACTCTCTGGTTTTGAGATGCTTACCGACTTGCTAAGTGGGGAGAAGGAGGTCACTGTTTCAAGCGCAATACCTCTATTGAGACACATTTATAAGCTGTGCTCGGTCCAAGACGAAGATGAAGTTATCTCCATCGGCATCAAAGCAACCATCTTGTCCTATGTGGCCAGCAAGCTCAAAGAAGATGAAGAAACTGAGAAGGAAAAAGAGGCAAGGCTGAAGAAAGGTCAACTTGAACCACCTAAGATTTTGCTGTTCTTGAGGGTGGCGGAGGTCATAGATCCACGTTACCTTTCGGTGTCAACATGCGGCCAGACAGCTGCGATGAAGGAGTGGCTTTCATGGCCAGACTTGGATGAGGTGAAAAAGGAGATTATCGCTCTCGGTGTCGATATCTGGGCTGCAGGTGAATGTGATGTGAAGACTTTGGCTGCACCAGCAACCTCACTTAAGCCAGAGATTGGGAAAAGAAAGAGTTTAGCTACACTTCTTCTACCCTCTTCTGATACAGGAGAGGCTGTAATGGCTCCAGAACTTACCCCCGCCCAGAGACTGGCCAGAGAGATAGAGTTTTATCTGCAGCTTGTCGCTCCCCCCGGGACGGAGATACTCCCATGGTGGAGTAGACACACAGCAGAACTACCTATGCTGAGTAATCTGGCCAGATATATTCTTAGTGCTTGTGCGACAAGTGTGACAAGCGAGCGCCTTTTCTCCCTCGCTGGTCATATTGTCAGTAAGCGGAGAAATGCCTTGAAACCATCCCTTGTAAATCAGCTTGTCTTTCTAAGTTTCAACCAACCCTCAGCTTAGACTTCTTAACTCATGTGTCTGTGTAACTGTAAAGTGTAAATCCCATTTCTTTTGTGTGTTTTTTTCTATGCTATACCTCAAGTGCTAACTGTGCTGGTGTTATTCCAGCTGTCTTATATATATATATATATATATATATATATATATATATATATATATATATATATATATATATCTCTACTCACGTCTCACTACTGACTTACAAATGTGGCAGTCACTTTGTTCTTGTTTAATAAATGGTTAACTAAACTAATTGAATTTATGGGGTGTTGGACTGTTGGTGTAGTTCATGTGAATTGTATTTATTAACTTCACTTACAGTAAGAAAATGAGAAAGTATATAAAATGAAATTTCTGGTATTTGGGCTTTGCTTGCTACTTGGCCTATGCAAGGCAGGCAATGGGAAATTAACATTAATCAAAGTCAAAAACAAAATTGTTTGGTGGATTTGTCTTCCCTTTTCTCCATTCATTGTGAGAAGTTTGATATATGACGAGTGACCACGACCATATTCTCCCCAAAACACGATATTGCCCCCATATCGACCCACTTTCACCTGCAACAGTATATCGAAAAGAGGACAACTCCAAAATTCGATATAAAACGATATTCAATATTTTGCATGTAAAATATTGAATAGGCATATGCAGTGATATTGAACAGCACTACTCGAGACGCTAGCCGAGTTTAAATACAAACTCGAACACCGTCCCGGAGCCCAGCATGGAAATGCAGACGGCCTCAGCCGACAGGACCCCTGTACGGACTGTAAACAGTGTCGCTCAATCGAGCAGAGAGATGGGGGACCCACCCATGCCGAGCTCACCCCAATGGGGCCAGCAGAGCGAAGGGGACGAACAGATGGGGGACCCACCCATGCCGAGCTCACCCCAATGGGGCCAGCAGAGCGAAGGGGACAAACAGATGGGGGACCCACCCATGCCGAGCTCATCCCGAGGGGGCCAGCAGAGCAAAGGGGACGAACAGATGGGGGACCCACCCATGCCGAGCTCACCCCAAGCGGGCCAGCGGAGCGAAGGGAACAAGTGAACGTGACGGTCACCAACCCCACGAGGAACGCACAGGAGTTGGCACAGGCGCAACGAGAAGGACTCCACCCCGTGGCCAAGATATACGCCGCAGTGAAAGCAAAGAGACAGCTCCACCACAGAGAGTTGGAAGAAGGAGACACGGAGCTGCGGATTCTGCACGATAGAATCGACGCCATGAGTCTCCGACCAGATGGGACACTGGTCATCACTACTGAACACCAAGGGCGGACCAGAACATGTGTAGTATGCCCACCCGCCTGGCGCCACAAGGTCGTATGGGATACACACTTGTTGGCACACGCAGGGATCAACAGGACACGCCACCGACTGCAAGTAGATTGGTACTGGCCAGGCATGTCAGGGCTAACACGCAGACTCATTAAGAGCTGTGAAGTGTGCCAAGTGGCAAAACGAAGCAACCGACCTGCCGCTCCAGACGGCCAGAGGTTGTTCGCCGGGCGGCCATTCCAGAAGCTAGCTGTGGACCTTGTGGGACCCCTACCCCTCACTAAGCGCAAAAACCGGTGGATCCTAGTGCTCACGGATCACTTTACCCGTTGGCAGGATGCCATAGCGCTGCCGGATGCCACCGCTCCCACCGTGGCCATAGCACTGGATGAGAGAGTGTTCAGCTATTGGGGCCTCCCGGAGCAGCTACACTCGGACCAAGGCGCTCAGTTTGAGTCCACCTTGCTAAAGGAGCTCTGTACCTTATGGGGTGTCCGCAAGACACAGACCACACCCTACCACCCACAAGGGAATGGCATGGTCGAGAGGCAGAACCGCACGCTAGGAGACGCCCTGCGGACAGACATACTAAATAAGGGACAAGACGAGTGGGACACCCTGCTCCCACAGATCATGCGGGCTTGTAGGGCCCTGCCCAACTCAACTACAGGAGAAACCCCAAATCTGATGATGCTGGGACGGGAGGTGCGGCTGCCAGATCAGCTGACTGGATCACCTCCTTCTTTGGACCCCTATTATACGACAGAACACACCATCCGGGTGCAAGGAGACCTGGCTATAGTGCATGAGTATGTGCGGAGTCAGCAGGCCAAGCTCCGCCAGGAAGAGACAGGCGAACCCCCCGCTTCGGTAGAGACGAGCTGGTGGTTATCGAAAATAAGAGGCGGACAAAAGGGAGTAATCCCAAGTTACAGCCTAGCTACATAGGGCCATACACTGTAACAGAGACGTACCCTAACCACACCTACCGACTTGAGCAGAACGGGCAAGGGTTCACCTAGAATGGGCGCAGACTGAAGGCCTACAGAACATGCAGAGAGACAGTGGGGAGGGCGCCACCTAGCCGCGAGCAAGCCGTTCGGCCCAATATGAGAGGGGCATACCAGAGGAGGATGCTCAACACCCCAATAGACCGCATGGAACCACCCCCCGAGGTGCCCAGAGAAAGGAGACCGGCAGAGCCACCCACTCCTGAAGCACCAGTAGAGAGGGCAACGCCCCCAGCACCAGTAGAGAGAGTAACATCACCAGCACCACCTGTAAACCCAACTGACATATACCCCCCAGAGCTGGCAGCAGAGCTGCCACCAGTACCAATCATACCCCCAGTGGTAGAGGCACCCCCTGCAGAGGACGCCGACTGCCCCCCCCCCCCCCTCAACGCAGGATCTGGGGGAGACGAAGAAAAAGGAAGGCCGATGAGAGCAAGGAAACCTCCAGTTAGATTCACTGACTACCAGTGCTACCAAACTAGAAAAAAAGATAGCTTTCCACCTCAAGAGATGCAGGTAAACAGACCGACACCGGAGCCAAGAGGACGAGTAGAGAAAATGGTATACATACCGTGGACCAACTCTGCAGAAACTCGGTTTCGGCTAGGTTTAAATAACCAAAAACAAACAGTAGACAAGTTCGGTGGGGGTAGCTGGCAAGGGGTGCAAACCAAAATAAACCAGGAGCAGGCAACTAACAAAGTTAGCTGCGAGAAGACAACTCCCGCCGTCGAAACAGCCACAACAAAAAGATGGAAAGAGTGGACAACTCCCCCGGGAAAACCCAATCGGGAATATCAAACTCAAGAGAGAACAACTCCCCAAGAACCACTCACCGAAATACAACAACTGCCTGCGATCGACAGGGGGAGGAGTCCAGACACAACACGTCACACCACGCGGTTGTTGAAACAAAGAGAACCAAAAATCAGCGGCAATACAAAACACCCTACCACTGCTAATATTTGCACAGTCAGCAAACTACCTGCGAGCAACACTACAACAACAACGATCATGGCAGAGTACAACCCTGGAAGTGTATCAACTGAAGAAGACCCGACCATAGTTGCAGCGATATTAGCCGAACCAGCTACTGCAAAGAAAAAGACCAGGATTCCACACAAAGAAATGGCTGTTTCACCTGCCAGGATAGGACAGGTAAGAACCAAGGAAGAAAGCGCAGCCAGATGCCGCGCCCGACAGCCACAGCCACCCACTCCACCAGCTCCTTATTATGACTACCAACCCAAGGAGTTGTGGATAACACCAGAGACAAGCGAACAATCAAAGAGAGCAGGAAAACCTACTACCGACCCAGAGAAGTGGGAGTGTAGAATATGTGAGTTGAAG
Source organism: Cryptosula pallasiana (assembly GCA_945261195.1). Taxonomy (NCBI): domain Eukaryota; kingdom Metazoa; phylum Bryozoa; class Gymnolaemata; order Cheilostomatida; family Cryptosulidae; genus Cryptosula; species Cryptosula pallasiana. The sequence continues at coordinate 14,052,501 of OX183133.1, read as the reverse complement.
TGAAAAACGAATGAGCTATCATGTTCGACAGCATTTCGTATTTTTTTTATTGTAAATGCGGACACAAGAGTGTGTCAAGAGACACTGTGTTAAAACACGTGCGGCAACAGAATGGCTCAGTCGAGCACGGAGGACCAAGCAAACCTCTATATGAAGTGGATAGAGAGTCGTACGCCAAATTTTATAATAAACTGAATTGGCAACACCCGCCACTTTTCGGCGTACCTGCCTCGACAAAAGAACGCTCCAGCAGTCCGGCCAACCAGAAGAGCATCAAAAGAAGATTAAGAGAGAAATCGGACACCACATCACAGAAAGTGATTAAGATAGAGCTTGGAAAGGATGAAGGAGAGAGAAAGGTACGTGAGGGGTCGAGTAGGAGGGAGATGAAAGACAGGAGCAGGCCCTATCGACCCCGAACCCACAGTACAGAGCGACGTGAAGAAAGGCAGATGGAAGAAGAGCGCAAGGAGGAGCGTTATCGGAAAATAAAAAGATACGAGGCAGAACTGTACATAGCCACCCGTGAGGCCTTTAAACAGCTACAGAAGGTAGAAGAACTAAAAGAATCCATTCAGAGAGAGCGAGACCAGTACTGAAGCATGGATATTCTCCCACTGTTAGGTAAATTGGCCCTACGAGCGCCAATGGGGCGGCGTGTGTGGAGGAATGTGGTCGACCTATTAACATTTATTTACATACTCACCTCCAGCCGAACCCTAACATTATTTATATACTCATTTCTAGCCGAACTCTAGCATCTATTTTATAATTATATTGTGTGCTTGCCAACCCTATTTTTCATACATTGTGTACATGTGCTTGGGCAGCCATCCATGCGATGGAGACTGCCCCTTTTTGTTCTATGCATAGTTCTATTGGCCGTTTGCTAACCAATCAACCGTACAGGCGTGGCCTGCCTTTGTCTTGTTTGCTGCCAATCTTGTTGCATAACTTTTCATGTATAAATATTCGTGTATTACATTTGTAATACACCTCTACTTGGGTATTACCAGTGTAATACCCCTCTAAACTGTAGGGTATATTAGTGATTGCCTGATACTGTTAAAACCACCGCGATATATATGTTCAACTTGTGAATTGCTTGATTATCAGAATGGTCAAAGGGTAGACAACTCTTATTCAACTTAATTCACAAACTTCAATTTAAACAACTGCAAGGATAGACAACTTCTGTGCGAGATTAATGTGCAAGTTCAATTAGCCTTCTGGGAATTCTCCTCCAGTTATTGACAACTTCTATTTTAAATCTCTAATGTTACTTCTACTCTTACTCTTTAGACAATACAAAGACTGTTAATTACTCATTCAAAATATCCTTTTATTAATCCAGAAAAATCCCTGCGTTGACTAGTCAGGGATAAAAAAACTGGAAAGATAATACAAATACTTATCTGAGTTTCCCAAAATCCGTAAGAGTGTTATGTAATCCAAAATCCAGATTGAGACGATGATACCAAAAATAATACACTACACAAAAATAATACACAATGCAAAAAGTAAGTCCAATGACCAGAAAGTAATACCACTAATGTCTGTAATACAAAAACTAAACTGCCACTGGTTAAAAATACAAGATTATCAATTCAACTAAAACCATAAACTGAACTTGGCTTCCAGAAGCTTTCTAATTTATATGTGAGTAAGCATGCGGATCTGGAAGTTGAGTGCAGATGCCTGGAAGTTGCGTGCAAAGTCCAGCGGAAGATAAAACCAAAAATAATATATATATAGAATAATATAATCTGCATACCAGTATAATATCATTTAGTCTTAAACCAGAATCCGCCTTACTGAGTGCAATATGAAATGGTTAATACGGGTTTGCACTCAATTATTCCCATAATAGTGGTCAGTGTCATTCAAGCCTAAAGTTACAGCTGGTCACGAGAGCAGCCCTGGACGGTACGGCAGTGCCTGGCACAAACATGTCTCCAATTGAATTTATTGTTCGGGTTATATGGGGAGTCTTCTTCTTGTCGGTGTGTTGTGTACATGGATCCCTAATGTTCATCTATTTCTTGTACGTGTTTTTGGTGAGGAGTTGTCTTCTTCTGTCATAATTGCTATAAGTCAAAATAGTGCAAGGTATCACACGTTCCCTCCTCAAAAAGGGATAAAATAACTCCAGGGACGGGGTGTGAAGCGATTAAGTCGTCGTATCCATGTTCAGGAAGTGAATGTCTGTTTCGGTGTTTTCTTATTATGGTTGAGGGGTGGAGACATGTTCATGCAGAACCTCCCGACGCGTTTCGGACTGGTCTGTGGGTCCGGCTGCACTTTTTACAACATATCTAAAAAAAATATATATAGGGGGTTAAAAATAGTAAAAGAAAAACTGTCATACTTCATGTAGGCTTCACGCAAGCCCAAAATAAATGTACAAACGAATAATACGTGTAACAGTGTGAGTTCTGGCATGGTTCCAAAGTCATCCAAGTGATACACAAACAACAATCCTTTGTATTCAGCCTTGGTTGTGCCAACTTATCTTTTATTTCGCTGGCTGTTTATGTAGGTAGATCAGTGGTGGGGTCCAACATGATTACTGTTAGTGTCTCTGGGTCTGTGCACTTCTATGTCATGTGGTGGTCTCTGCTGTGATGCTGGGTTGGTAATATCACTCTGAAAATGAAGATCTGAGGCACGAGCATCAAAGTTGTTGGCATTGTAAGAGGGTATTCGAAGTGGTGTTGCTGCTTGGTTTGCAGATAGGCGCATAGTGACAATTACCGTGAGGGGGCGTAATTTTTACACCCCCATTTTCTTGATCCAATGGTTTGTCATGGTTGCAGCTCCCTGTGGCAGGTGGTATGAATGGTCTTCCCAGTAATGTATCCTGTCTCACATCTAAGTTCCATCTAAATGCTATCCAACTGGTACCTCTCTCTCCCTTCCCATAAATTTTGACTCCAAATTTTTCATTCAACAGATTCCAACAATTTTACTAGTTTTGTGTTACATAAATAATTTCATCTCCGATAATTCTTGTGTAAATAAATTTTGTTATCGACAATTTTGCCTCCCAATATATGGTCTTCCTAGCCAATTTGACCATTTCTTTCCCACAATTTTTGGTGTACTCAACTTAGGTCAATTTTAATGGATCTTCAAACCTCACATAAATTTAGAATGATAACTTGGCTTGGCTGCAAAGTAAACACCTGGAATAACATGAGTTCATATACAATAACAACATTACAATCAGGCACGAGTAAAGATTCTATTGTACAGTTCAATGATGATGCCTGGGGTCAAAGGTGATCACCAAACGCCAGACGCCCTTTCTACATGTATCTCTTTGAAAAGCTGTTACCACATACAACCAGATAGTCATTTCTACTGTTCACCTTGTCGCGGCAAGTAGTGTCAATTACCAGTAAGTATCATCCATTTACTAATTATAGGGTACCTTCATTGTCATATATTGTCAGTTTTGTACCAATCTTTTTGTCTTTTGGTTCCTCTTTCAGAATCTGTTCCTTCTCTTTGGCGCTGTGTCTGTATTGCTTGTGCACCCTACCTTCTACTCAAATTAGTAAGTAATATTTCCACATTATTGGGTACAGTTACTACATATGGTATGCACTTCTCTAAAATTAATATTTACTGTTGTTGTAGAGTCTGTTCCTTCTCTTTGGCGCTGTGTCTGTATTGCTTGTGCACCCTACCTTCTACTCAAATTAGTAAGTAATATCTCCACATTACTGGGTACTGTTACTACATATGGTATGCACTTCTCTAAAATTAATATTTACTGTTGTTGTAGAGTCTACCTTTCTCACAGGAACATCCACCACACAGCATGGAAGGTTGCTTCCTAGAAGTCACTTTTAGTGAGTATCCTTGGCTTCCCCAATATTGGCGCTCCCTTGCCTCTTGTGCATGTCGGCAGTCGCCTGTGCTTTGTTACGTTTCACCCACCCTTTCCATAACGTTGTAAAAAGAAACTTTTGTTTTCTCAGGGCAATGTAGACTGGTGCTTTCAGTGTCCCCGGAGCACGAGGGCAAAGTTATCCTGCTCACGGCCGCCGTCGTGTCGGTGGCCATCATGGCCACCGTGGCCAACAGCTGGCTGCGGCTCCGGCGAGAGGAGTAGGGAGTCCTCTCCACTTAACATTAGCCCAGACTATCTATTATGTCCATTACATTAATACATTTCATCATTTATCTCCGTTATAACTCTATTATATCTCTATTATATCTCTATTATATCTAAATTACTCGCAAATATATTTTAATAACTTTCTGTACCTGCATTCTCTCTTATGTTAAATGTTGGGTGGCAAAAATAGGTGTCCTGGCTCAATTGCTCGTTCTAAGTTGGAGTTGGCTGCTCTGTTCTTTCTCCAATTCTTAGTCATCGCTTGTTTCTAACCAATTTCCCTTTAGCTCTCAGACACGTGATATATCATAATTGCCTTCGGCCATGACACTTTCTTGCTTATTCAGTAGAAGAAAGGTGGCACAAATTTTCAATACTTCATTGTCAATATAACTACAGGGTAATTACTTCTTAGTGATTGATAACGTGAATATCTATAAGAAATTTAAAAATTATTTAACAACAACAACTACTAGGAGTATAAATATGGATTAAAATGCAGGAAAGCATTCACTGACTAGTTCAAGGAATTGCCGGATTTTCTACTACTTGGGTGAGTAACATTTACACTACTTATTTTATAACTATGGCATATATGTACGATTGTAGTAGTATAGCTGGCAGTAGTTAATAATAATAAATAAGCCAGTAGATAATAATAACTAATGAGTAGTCAGCAACAACTAGCAATTTCTGTTGCCTGTTAGATATGAATGATTCGTAGTAGTAGTAGCATGACTTACCTGAATGTGGTATTGCAGTCCAGCTACAAGAGTAAACATACTTACCTGAAAATGAGTGTCCTGGTTATTACTTAGTTCTCTGCCTCAGATTGTATCTGGGGGCTGCCTTGGGGCCTGCAGGGTTGGCTGGTGCAGCCACTACTCTGCTCTCGCTAGGTGGTGCCGTCAGTGGTAGGGGTCTGGCCTTGGACACGTAGCTTGCTGGTTGAAAAGCTTCCAGGGGAGAACGCGCTTGCTTTAGCCGCTCTAGATGGACCAGGAACTCCACGCCATTTGGTTTTCCGTCCGTGCCGAGGGCTCTAATAATGGCGTTCAATCCCCTGAGTTGTGTTATCTGGTAGGGGCCATGGAAGGTCATGGTGAACTTTCTAACGTCCCCTGGTTTGACTGTTGGCACTGAAACATACACCACATCATCAACATTGTACTTGTGTGGAGTGATGTGTAAATCATGGTAGTACTTGTAGGTCTTCTGGGCAGTGTCTATGTGATCGCTGGCAAGTTTCCAAGCATCAGCCAAGCTGATCCTGGTCACCTCGGCTACATTTGGCTGTTCGTTGTACGAGGTGGGCAACGTTACTGGCACACAGATGTCAAATGGCAGCTCGGCATGCCTACCATGTAACAGATAGTACGGGGAGAATTGAGTGGAGGTATGTACAGTATTGTTGTATGCAAACACCACATAAGGAGTGAACTCACTCCATCTACTTTGGTACTTGCTAACTAGTGTGGCCATCAGATTACTGTATGTCTGGAAAAATCTCTCAATCAAACCGTTTGCAGCTGCATGGTGAGGGGTTATCTCCTTCTTCTGGATGCCCAGCATGCCGGTCAACTCTGTCATCAGGCTGTTGCAGAACTCGGTACCATTGTCGGATACTAGTCTCTCAGGCACCCCATGGGTGAGTACCACTTTCTCCACTAATACCTTTGCTATGGTTGAGGCTTGTTTGTCTACAACAGGAGCAGCAATGACGAACTTAGTAAATGCACATTGAAAAGCTACTAGATACTTCTCTCCTTGTTCTGTCATTGGTAGTGGTCCCAATAGATCCATGTGTAGGCTCTGTAGAGGTCGTTGGCACTCGATAGCTTCTAGTGGTAACACTGGTCTAGTGTGTGCGCGCTTGCGTTGATTGCACATCACACATGCTGCAACGAAGTCATTCACGATCTGTTTCATCCCCAACCAAAAATACTTCCTACGAATACCCATTAGCGTCCTCTTGCTGCCCACATGGCAGGAAAACAGTCCTGAGTGGTAGTTCTGCATCAGCTCAAGCTGTAGGTTCTCTGGCACACACAGCAGGTCTCTATGGGCATTTTCTGGCCTAAAATAAAGAACATTCTTATGTAACACAAAATTGTTCTTGTTCATGTTCCAGTACCTCGACTGCTTAGAGTTGAATGAAGTAGGTGTCACGCCTGCTTGTAGCCATCGTATAATTGCGCTTAAAAATTCGTCTTCTTGTTGTAGCGCGGCATATTTGTTGAGGTCCTCCTCACTAGCATGGAGGGAGATCATGGTGGCACCGACAAACTGCACGTCGTCGTCTCCTTCTGTAGTCATAGCTGATGACTCCTTCACTCTGGACAGCGCATCCGGCACTACATTCACTTTGCCAGGGCGGTAGGTAACCTTCAAATCATATTCCTGTAACTGAAGTGAATATTTGGCCAGTCGAGAATTCTTGTGGTTAGCTGTCATTAGCCAAGTCAACGGTCTATGATCACTAGATACTTCGGTAGGAAATCCAAGTATTAAATGTCGGAAGTGTTTGCATGCACACAGAATGGCTAGGGCCTCTCTTTCAATTGTACTATACCTTGTTTCAGGGTCTAACAGGGTCCTGCTATAGTAGGCAATGGGATGTAGCTTGTCCTCCTGCAACTGGCACAATTGGGCTCCAATGGCATAGGCTGAAGCGTCCGTGTGCAGATGAAATTTCTTGGTGAAGTCAGGAAATCTTAGCACTGGGTAAGCGGCCAATTTTTCCTTCAAAATCTTGAATGCCTGTTCACAGTTATCATTCCATTGAAACGTTACACCATCCTTCAATAGTGCTAGTAGAGGCTTAGCTATGGTTGAGTAATTTTCTATAAAGCTTCGATAGAAATTTGTCATACCAAGTGCTGAACGTAGTGTTTTCAAATTGTGAGGTGCTGGGAAGTGGGTGATCTTGTTAACTAGGTCAGGTGCTGGTCTATTACCTTCCTTGTTGAAGATGTATCCCAAATACTGTACCTCTGCTCTGGCCCACACTGACTTGGCTGGGTTGATTTTCACACCATACTGTATGAAACGGTCTAACACGTTTCCCACTCTTTTCATGTGTTCCTGAAGATTCATGGGTGAGAAGATCAGCACGTCATCCAAAAAGCACTGGCACTCCACCCACAGCAGGTTTTGCAGTATCACGGAAATGGCTCTCTGAAAAACAGACGGTGCATTGGTCAGTCCAAAAGGTAAGACAGTATACCTCCATACCTGATTGTATGTAACAAACGCCGATCGGTCACGATCTTCTGAGTTGTCTAACTGTAACTGCCAATATGCCTTCTGTAGGTCTATGGTGGAGAACAATCCGGCTCCACCCAGCATCTCCTTCACTGCATCCTGATGGGGTAATGGGTGACATAACTTCTTGGTGACGGCGTTGACAGCTCTGTAATCGGTGCATAGTCTCCAGGTGCCTCCCTTCTTCTTCACAAGCAGGACTGGGGACGCCCACGCACTGGTATTGGCTGGCTCGATCAACCCTGCTTCATGCATTTTGGCGATCTCCTGGTCTAGAATCACTTTCTGCGAGACAGGTACACGGTAAGGAGCTTTCTTAATAGGTGCACTGGTACCGGTATCACAAACGAGTCCTGATAGTCCCTTGATTCGGCCCAAATCGTGGCTGTGTTTGGCAAAGACGTCTGCTTTACTTCGCAGAAACCGCTTGAATTTTTCTCTTTCCTCCTCATTTAGCGCTGACTGAGACAAGTCCACCTTGTCTATGGGGTCACTCAGGAATTCGTCTGTAACATTTACACAAACATCCGCAGTCATTTTCCTAGGCAAACTAGACACCACCCCCAATGGTGTGTTTTTGTACATGGTTATGTAATATTCGGTTGTATTAACCCCCTTCATACGCACAAAACCATCCCCTGGATTGACAGTCCTTGCTAACATCAACCCGTCTACAATGTACATAGGCTCAAATATCATTTGACTTGCTAGCCGCTCACAAGTATTAGTCATTTGAAAACTACACAGCGGTGGTATTATCACTTGCTCATCCAGGGTCACAACACTACTCGTGATTGGCTGTGTGGTGGCTGCAGCTATGGCACACATGTCATACAGTCTAGCTCTTTTCTTGTTAAATTTTAGGCTCAGTGTACCGGTTTCATAACTGATACCTATGTAACCAAACTTTCTTAGAATATCCAATCCTATGATTAACTGGTAGGGGCAATCACTAAGAGCTAGAAAAACTGCATCGCATTCTACTTGGGGCTCAAATCGTAACCTAGTGTATGCATCTTCTACTCCTTGTACTACACTTCCAGTAACTGAGCGGATAGACTTCATACAACCGCTTGGTCTGATTTCGATTCCCAATTGTTTACACAAAGAGGCGGTAATGGTACTCAACTGTGCCCCTGTGTCAATCAGAGCCTGCGTGCACTTGCCATTCAGTAACACAGATACTAATGACTGGTGGAACGCAGCTGTTGACTGACACAGTATGTCTTGTAGCATTGGTACAGTGAGCATTCTCACCTTCTGTTTCCTAGCATTGTACCTGACTGGCCTTAAAGTTGGCTGTGCGCTGGTAGAGCCAGTGGTTTCTTTGTATCTTTCACTAGCCACCTCGGGTTCACTATCTAGGACATCAGCCTCTGCCAACGCGGCAGTTGGCATGGCAACTATCGGTTGCGTCACTGTTTCATCATTTCTTTGTTCTATTTTTAGGTTGACTTGGGTGGCTGGCGCGGGTTGACTGATGGGGATTTCATCATTTGAAAGTCCATGTGACTCGTTATCCCTGGATCTCCTCCTATTTCGTCTACTCTTCCTCCGCTGCTGGCAGTGGTAGCACCTCTTGATGGCCCGAACCAACCTCCAAAGAGAATGAATAGTTACAACCAAACAACAGGTAAAGATCCATAACTGTTTGATGTCCATATTTGCCCAACCGGAAAAAAATGCAAATGTACCAGTGTTTACAATGCTTCTGGAGGCATCTTTCGCTGCCTTCTTGGCGTCGAACGAAGCAGACGCTGTTATTCCTAAGGGTTGCAGTATTAGTGATTGCTTGGCCTGCTCACTAGCCAAGTCATTCAGACTAACCTTGGATCTGAAGTCTTGCCATTCATTCAACACTAAAGAATGTATTATTGTACCGTTTAGGGGAAGGCTGTGCTGGAGTAATTCAAATATAGCAGATTCAGGCTGTCCACGGCTCCCACAGCTCTGAGATTTCCTGTTTTGTGGTGGTAGAAGTACTCTTTCCCTTCCAGCACTACAGGTACCTCTACATCCAGTAGGCAATCCCCTAGAGCTGCATTTTGGTACAATACATTGGTAATCGGGTCCAGGTGGAGGGTGTAATTGTCCCGATTAACTATAGCAATTACTGGCACCCTATTACTGCACGTCTCCGACGCAATAACATGATATTGGGTGACTTGTTGGCAAGGATAGGCAGTAATAAATTTTCCTGTGATTATCGCGTATAAATAATTATGGTCCAACAAATACCTTGTGGTCAATGTAGGGTTAGCTACAATGGTAGTGGTAATCAGATTGGTCGAACTGATCATGTATTGGCAGGTGGACTGTAGCGCATGCTGAAACATAGTTTGCATATTGGTTTTAGTGCGCAGCTCTAAAGCTTGTAACCTACTGTTCAGTTCTGATGCTGTGACTGGTCCATCTTCTGGCAGGTCACCGGGGTTGGGAGTATCTCTCTTAGTCCGGTTGTTTCCCCATCTCACGGCAATGTGTTGATCTGAGAAGACCACTCCCTGTTCGCATGTACCCGTCATTGGTATCGGCTTGGATTGATGAAAGGTCAGTGCTAGCTCTCCATCATCTGATAGCCAGGTTTTCCCGCGCTGAGTGCCTGTATAGTTTCTATGAAAAGTGTATTCGCAATGTTCACTAGGATCAGGTGTCCAGATGAGGAACGATTTGTCACGTAATTGACACTTACCTCGCTCATATTGGCAATGGTCCACCTGTCCAGCTGTACTTTCCATGGCTTCATTCTCACCATGTCTTTTCAGAACGATGGCACTGCTGAGGTACGCGTTGCTGGCCGTGAAGCTGTGTTCTTTACAACAGGTAAAACCCCCCATAAATTTGTAACTTACCCTATTGTGAGTGCACCATATATTGCTGTCAGCAGTCAATGTTCCAAACGTGCTTTGTTTGTCTTGAATCATCTGTTGACATTGGTTGTAGGTCACCTCCAATTCCTCGTGCTGGGTTGTCTTCTTCTGGTTGCTTTGAATGAAGTTGGCCATGGTGGTGACTGTGGTTTGTACCATCCTGCAGTGTTGGCCTATGGATCTGTACTGGATGATATTGGGTTTGTACAATTCCATCATCCTCGCCACTGGAAGGTCCTCATTTGTGTAGTTGGGCATTACGCACTTTGGTGTTGCAGGTAGACGGAATTTGGCTATAGGACGGTCCGTCCTACAGATCATCGGACTCTGAGCAGCTACAGAAGGACAGAGTATGAGCAAACAGATAAACCGTATGACAATTGCAGAAAATGTGCCACTTGCGCTAGCGACAGATCTCGTCATACAGATTAACATAGACAGAAGACTCAAAAATTTATGCCAAGTAACCTCACTTCCCTGTCTACATGTGCCTGTTTGTTCTCCTAAGCATCCATCTGTCATCTCCTCCTTCTCTCTGTTCCACCTCTCCTTGGAATGATCCATCTTCTGCTTGTCACCGTCGCCATCCTTGCCATTTTCAGCTCCTGTTGCTTTCTCGTCAGCTACCTTTACGCTACCTATCTCTTCTGCCACCGTTTCGTCCACCTCAAAGCTGTACACCTCCACGTCAGCATCATCTACTTCTCCCCCATTGCTTATTGGTCCAATCTCCTCCATCCATTGTATGACGTTACAGTCAAACACGCCCCCATTCTCAAACGCATTCACTCCTGCCATGTGTGGTGCCTCCCTGCGCATCCCTCCATATTGGCGGGCTGGATCCTGGGGATCTGTAGCGGACTGTGGCCATGCGTGTCTAGGTGGTGGGGGTGGAGGGTATGCATAACTGTGGTTAGGGGGTTGGTGACCTTGGTAGTGTTGCGGTGGTGGGTGATTATAATGGTTAGGTGGTAGATTATCACTAACATACCTCGGATTTTCCTTCCCATTATTCCTGTGGTAGTTGTTCTCCCTTGGTGGCGGGTCATAGCGTTGGTAGCCTTGGTTCCTTCCTTGTGTGTTCTGGGGGCAGTCACGTTTGAAATGGCCTTTCCCATTGCATAGGAAGCATAGACCATCCTCACGTGCGGAGTTGCGTCCCCCTCTCCTGTCATTGTTGTTCCCTTTAGACTGCCTGTTGTTAGACGGCGGCTGGGGGTTGTTGGCGAACTGGTGGTTTTGGGGCGGGGCAGCATAGGCCATAGCGTCAGCACTGCTAGCTTTCCCTCCTAAGCTGCTTATGGCCTTCTGTCCTGTCTCTACACTACATGCCATCCTGACAACCTCCTCCAGCGGCTTGTCAGATACGGTCAGCATGTTTGCCCTTATTCCTTCCCTCAGGTTCATCTTAAAGTGTAGGGCGACGAAGGGGTTTGTAAGGGGGGTTCCACCGGCCGTCACCACTTTCCTAAACCTCTCATAATACTCTTTCACCGTCTCCCCTCCTTTCTGCCTTGTCATGGAAATCTCAAGTGCTGTTTGGTCCGAACCTCTGCTCGCACCCAACTTCCTCTTCATGCCGTTGCACAGCTCCTTAAACGTGACCGTCTTATCCTCCTTGATTAGCTCATCATAATATCCTTTCGGTATACCGTGTAAATAAAAACTTAGAACTACAGTCTGACTTGCCGGTGGCACGTCATTAAATACGCAACAGACGTTGAATTTGGAGAGGAACTCCCCCCAAGATAGATCTGCTGCACCGCCTCCATACGGCTTTAGCGCAAACTTCAACCACTCTTTGGGGTTGGTTGACTGCCCCATCTCGGATTTGATATCCGTCGGTATGTCAATGTTGACATCCGTTCCTTGCGTCAGGTCCGATTGGCGCATCGACCTCCCTAGCAAGCCGCCAGATTGCCCCATGGACTCCAACCTCCTCACCTCCTCCATTTTTGAAGTCAAGGTGGAAATACTTGCTGCCGTCTGATTGGCCAGCTCTGCCATGGCACTTTTCATCTCCTGGACTGCCTTTGCCACAGTATCCTCCAGGAGCTCGTGGGTCGCTTGAGTCGCTGCCTCCTGGGCCTCCTGGACTCGCCTCAGCTCCCCCTTCATTTGCTCCTTGTATTCCTCGAATGCCTCGTGAGAAACCTGAGCCATGATATGCAACAAAAAGAATAAAAGTTAGACAGAAGAAAGAACACAACAGATATACTCTTCAGGAAGCGACGCTTCGCTGGGACCAGTGTAATACACCTCTACTTGGGTATTACCAGTGTAATACCCCTCTAAACTGTAGGGTATATTAGTGATTGCCTGATACTGTTAAAACCACCGCGATATATATGTTCAACTTGTGAATTGCTTGATTATCAGAATGGTCAAAGGGTAGACAACTCTTATTCAACTTAATTCACAAACTTCAATTTAAACAACTGCAAGGATAGACAACTTCTGTGCGAGATTAATGTGCAAGTTCAATTAGCCTTCTGGGAATTCTCCTCCAGTTATTGACAACTTCTATTTTAAATCTCTAATGTTACTTCTACTCTTACTCTTTAGACAATACAAAGACTGTTAATTACTCATTCAAAATATCCTTTTATTAATCCAGAAAAATCCCTGCGTTGACTAGTCAGGGATAAAAAAACTGGAAAGATAATACAAATACTTATCTGAGTTTCCCAAAATCCGTAAGAGTGTTATGTAATCCAAAATCCAGATTGAGACGATGATACCAAAAATAATACACTACACAAAAATAATACACAATGCAAAAAGTAAGTCCAATGACTAGAAAGTAATACCACTAATGTCTGTAATACAAAAACTAAACTGCCACTGGTTAAAAATACAAGATTATCAATTCAACTAAAACCATAAACTGAACTTGGCTTCCAGAAGCTTTCTAATTTATATGTGAGTAAGCATGCGGATCTGGAAGTTGAGTGCAGATGCCTGGAAGTTGCGTGCAAAGTCCAGCGGAAGATAAAACCAAAAATAATATATATATAGAATAATATAATCTGCATACCAGTATAATATCATTTAGTCTTAAACCAGAATCCGCCTTACTGAGTGCAATATGAAATGGTTAATACGGGTTTGCACTCAATTATTCCCATAATAGTGGTCAGTGTCATTCAAGCCTAAAGTTACAGCTGGTCACGAGAGCAGCCCTGGACGGTACGGCAGTGCCTGGCACAAACATGTCTCCAATTGAATTTATTGTTCGGGTTATATGGGGAGTCTTCTTCTTGTCGGTGTGTTGTGTACATGGATCCCTAATGTTCATCTATTTCTTGTACGTGTTTTTGGTGAGGAGTTGTCTTCTTCTGTCATAATTGCTATAAGTCAAAATAGTGCAAGGTATCACACATTAATAAAAGCAGAGTTAGCCTGACACTCTCACTTGCTTGTTGATTCTTATTGCATAAAGCACTTATGCAAAGCACCAGTGGCAAAGCAGAAAACATACAAGTAAGCTCTCACATACAGATTGCGCTGATAGATGAACTGACAAGTTCAAACACTTGCACAATAACTTGGGCAAACAAAGCAGCTCTTGGACAAGTTGGCTAGTAACTAAAATAATAGTCAGTAGAAAGTGTTCAGTCGATTTGACTCACACTGCACTCGACCTACGGGCACGTGATACTGGAACGATTATTTGAACTGCTAGTTCGACCCGACGCATCTATTCCATCGAATAGAAAATCAGTGGAAAGTGAGGGAGTTGTGACAACTCCTCACTGTGTATTGCTTGCGGGCGTACAACGCTGCAAATTCTACTCTACCGGTTTAGATCGCTGACCTTGGGCGAGTTGGAGGCGTACACTGCACTGCTTGTAAACACTTACTACTGTGGGCCGCTGTACAGGTGACAGCTAACACTCCACCCTAAATTCCTGTACAGTATTTTGAATGTGGCACTACTAGCAATGTGTGAACAAAGATTTTACATACATTACAATGTTGTATCTTCAGAAAAATAACCTAATGAAATACAAGGAACATGTTAAACTACACTTCTCGGCTTAGAATTAATTGGTTGGGTTATAATAACAATGATTAAACATCCATGCTGTCTATCAACTTCGGGGTGTTTAAGTTTTTGTCCAGAATTCCGATAGAAACCTTTTTCTAACCACAAGTTAATTATTATTACTTATGAAAATAATAACTATTATTACTGCATAATAATAAAAATAACAAACACAATAATAAAACATTATTATTATAATAAGCAACACACCCTTGGCTAGCCATGAACTAGAAAACAGTAAACTGAGAGAATAGGATGTGATGGTTATGGCCTAGCTAGTGGAAGCTCGGTATATTTGTCATGACATTATTTTCATCATCGAGGGGAGCGCTATGATGATAATGATAATAATCTTCTATGTTTCAGCCAGTGTTTTAAGTGATATTTTATACATAAACCAAACAACCTGGTGACAGTAGTTTTGATGGAACAAAGGAATTGCATGCAGCTTACCTTCAAAGACGTCAGAGCATTTTGATAACTATACAATGATAGAGAATTTGTTTAAAATGTACTGACAAGCAATGATTAACATACTAACAATGGGATGAACCACTTCTATAACGCCTCCAGAAATGTTAAAGATATTAACACAGACGCAGTGAGCACTAATATAGAGTGGGGAGATGACGCCTATTATAAAGTTTATTGCACTGGTCATAATAAAACTAAATACTTTTTACATCGATCCTGAGTACAGTAAACAGCAAGGTTATCAATGCTAAAATACTAACTCTGAAATATATTGTAGTCGACCACACATTTATGAGCGCTGAGAGCTGTCATGCTGCAGTAGAGGATGAAATGAAAAAAAATGGAGAATGTGTTTGAATCATCTCTGTCGCACACAGGAAGTGCTACAATAACATCGGCATACAAAAGTTTAGCAATAGTTGCAGTGGAAGATGGCATTGTTCGAGAAAGGGACACAGGTGGGCAAACACCTTGGACTCGCAGATAAGAAACTAGTCGCATTTGTTGAGAAGAAATTGCGTATATAGTTGCTTCAGACACAGATCGCCAGCGAGAAGAAAAAAATTGGAAAGGGGAGCTAAGCTTGAGGCTGAGAGAACTAAACAAGAGATAAAAAAATTATAGCATAGATGTTAAGCGAAACCAACAAAAAGCAAATGCAAAATATATGGAGCATTAACTAATATTAAAAAATTGGAGGTATAGGAAAATTCGGAGCAATCTAAACATAAAAGCACTAGTCTAGATGCAATCAACAAGCCCAAGCCAAAAAATTGATTCTGTGATGAAAAAGTAAACAATATGGGCAACTATCTTAAAAGATTTGAATGGATCACTGATTGCTACAACTGGGATACAGCTGACTTATCTTACCATATTACTCAGTATCTGCGTGGTAAAGCGACAGAGGCTTACCCCGTCTTGCCCTTCAGGATAAAAAACATTTTGCTAAAGACAAATTAACCTTACTAGAATGTTTAAATCTTATACGGGAAGGTCACCTGAAGAAATTCAGAGAACCAGGCATATGAGGATGAAACACCACAGCAGCTCATGACTCAAAAAGATATCTAAACAAGCGGGTTGAACTAACAAACGGTGCAGACAAGTACTCGTTTTTCTGGGGAGTTTTGCCCTATGTGTTCAACCTAAGATTTGGGACGCCGTCGACCGATGTGTGTGCAACCTTTACCCAGCTAAAGCTAAAGATTAAAGATATCTCAAGCTCTGCTGATGACAAAGCTTTAAGCGTCGCTTCCCTAATGCTCCATAGAAGGTGGGCTAGAGAATTTTACAATCAACTTGATGACATTGCTGAGGATGCTGTTACCATTTTGTTTGATGTCATGAAGAATCTTGTGTTGCCACGAACACCCGTTGGCCAAGCATATTATAGCTGAGAGCTTTACCAGTATGTTTTTGCAGTTGTATTGCACAAAGGGAAAGCCTCTAGACAGTCGCTGGACCAAATCCTGTTATTTACTTGGAGAGAAGACCAAGCCTCAAAAGACTCTAATATTATTGCTTCAGCTGTCAGGTAGGCCCTTACTGAACCATTCAATGGTCACATGCAAAATTTAAGGAAGCTGCGCATATTTAATGTGCACGATGTCGATGTTGTCAGCCTTGGCCAACTCGAGACCTGGTGCCTCGCCTCTTACTGTAGACTACGCGTTTTCAATACGTGGTCACAGTTTCCTGTCTGTGGGAAGAGTGTTTGGTTGTATAGAGCAGGAAATACGAAGACATGAAAAATCATGTTACCCAAAGAATATGCTGACATACTAAAAATCCATGGCACGGTTTTGAAGTACTAGGAAGACAAATGACTTTAAAAGTGAAGTGCAAAATTGTATCAAATCAACACGTAGCTTCAAAATATCGGAAGTCCGAGTAATTCAGCTGAAAGATGGAAAGCAGTCCATGAAGGAGTCATACCACGGAGAGGTAGCCACACACAATTTACTCAAACCCAGAAGATCTAGAGTCAGTTCAATCAAGCTATACTGCCAGTAAGCAAAACATTCTTACTAAGCAATCAATCAATGCTGTTTGTAACTCATGATAAATTTATCAGTTCTTTACTGTGGATTTTTTCAGATCAAGACGTGTGTGAAGTTGGCAAAAGCTCATGATGTACGAAAGCTTCTGAGAGAGATGGGTGCACCAGCAGATGTATGCTCCTTCTATGATGGTGTGTGGACCTCTACTGTCAATATTGCTGCCGATGCTGACAATAATGATTGCTAATGAACACTACGCTATTGTCACTGCATACACGCATACATACACACAAACTAGGCTTTATTGTACCTCTATTCTTGTTTGAATTGACTTATTTCAACTGTATTCCTGCTTAAATTCGTCTAAATTCACTTACTTTACCTGTATTACTGTTTAATATCGCTAATGTTGTAAAACCGGGAAATGGTTTTATCAAATTAAATAGCCGTATCTATAGTCACAATTTGCTACTTCATAATACACAAATATAGGTGTTTATTAATTCAGATTTATCTTCTACCAGTGCTCTAGCGCTTTTTCAGAAGCGAGAAAATGAATAACTGTGATGTATTCACCTATTAATATCCAAATTTAACATTTTCAATGTTCAATGAAATTTTTGTGTCAAAAGCAGTTAATTCCGGAAATAATTGTTTTTGGAATGAAACAGAATTGGGCTACCCATTTGTGGCACTATATGAGCAACAAGACAAAATTAATTTTGACACAGACCAAACTCATCACTCAACTTTTGTGTAATGCAATAGATATTTTGTTGCCGACTACCAGTTAGCCGTGATAATGTTTTCTCATTTTCCTAAAAAATGGAAAAAATAGAAATTGGTTTTGGAATATGAACTCTTCGCATATCCCGCGTCAACTTTGGACTCAAGAAAATAACACTGATAACATCAAAAGAAGCACCAGCATGTCTTCAAGCTCAAGGAGCGAGACTTGATAACATGATGGAGAAGGCACTCCCAACTCTTGTTTGAGTGACTGGTCGAGTCTGTGCAATAATATGTGCACAAAACAATAAAAAGAGGCACATACAAACAAGTAATGAGTAAACTAAAATTGCAAAATGATTGAGTTAATTTTACACATGCCAAAAACTTCTATTACAATTGTTCACTGAATTTGGCGGCTGGAAACAATAATTTGCTGCAGATGAGTAAGCACTGACTAAAGTTTAAAAACTGCATTCAAAATATCAACTAGAACAAGACAAATCGGACACCAATTAGTTAAAAAGTTTACAAAACTCGCAATTAAATTTCGCTTTTGGTAATTTATGCAAGAGGTTCAAATCATGGAGTAATGTTGGTTTTTAGTGAAATCAGGTAGCAAAAGACTTGAAAGCTATACAATGGTTGAAAAAGTGCAGCTGAATGAAAAAATGAACATGATAATAAACCAGTGAAAAGCTTATATACAAGTAGGGTGTAAAGTAATTGCATTTTGAAAATTCCTTCTCTGTTAATGAATATTATTTTGTAGGTGGTATTGCTTATTTTCCTCATGATTCTATAGGGAAGATACTTTAATTGACAGATCTGCTGTGGGGAATGTTATAGATAATAGGAGGCCATTGGTTCAGCTGAGGCAACTGCTTACGACGACAGTCTGTTCAACTCAGTTAATCATCTCCTTAAGACGCCTTGCTCTTATCATTAATAAAATAATTAAGTATATTTCTAGAAGGATACACTGATTTATCACCCATTAGGTGACCACAAGTCAGTTACTGCAAGATCAATTGACTCAAGTTATCTGTCGTGGATAATAGGAAAAATTGAAGTATAGGACAAAAAAGTGACTGATAATGCTCACAAAACAACATTTTTCAATGACTTATTCACTTTATTGTTGTGCATACAAACATAGGAAGTAAAAAACAACATAAATATGTTTAGATGCTTGTTGGTACATTTGAAATTTTTGTTGTTGAAATAACCGTTATGTCACTCTCATTTTAAAGGGAATTTCCTTCACGAATACAACCTGGTCTCATTTTGAAGCATCTTTTTGTCGAGATTTCATTTACACTGGTCATTTGTCACTCCTCTTTGGTTACAACTATTTTGAGCTAAAATTTGATCTACATTACTTGAAAGTTGCAATCACAGCAAGTGCAAATATCTAGGTCAATCACAGCTAGCCAATCAGAGCCGTTAGCTTCATATACAAATTTCTGCCCATTATAAGTATTGAGGTTAATCGTTAACTGTGTTCAGTCTTTACATTCAATCGACTGCTAGTTAACCAATGCAAGCATGTTAATGCCATGCTGGTCAGCTACTTCAGGAGACCAATGAAAAAGTTATAAAATAGTTTGTAACAGGTTGAGTATTGATAGGAAAGTATCTTTTATTTTACACTGTTGCGCAGTACTCTGGTTGAATGACTAACCTTACCACACCAAATAAACTAACAAAATAACAAAAAATTGTACCATATTATCAATAACTGTAATCAACACTTCCTTGAGTGAGTAAAAAAAATGGCTGGCAAAATCGGCCAAAAAAAATCACCTCAAGAAGACATGGAAAAAGGGTAACAGAAATCAAAGGTCTGCACGAATTAGGTAAACCCAAGAGGTAAATGATGCTGAAATGTAGCAAAAGAATTAAAACAGAAAAAAAGGACCACAACACTAAAAGTCAACTGTCCAATGAAATATGGTTTGAAAATCCTCAAAAAGGACAATGAATGATATAATGTATGAACAAAAATTAAAATGCTGTTCATAGAGAATTAACGCTAGGAGATACTAGATAAATCAACCAAAAAAATATCAAAAGCTAATCAAGAGTGAGCAATATCACCTTTTTATACTTGGTTGATAATCTGAAAAAAACAAAAAAATTGTTGATTGTTGGATATTATGGCTCAACAACATCCGCACATTGACAAAACGATATGATATTCTGACAGGTTGTCACATCGATAGCATTACAGCAGGGTATAAACAGCGCAATAACCTCAAAAAAGAAACTGAAAAAACTATGAGCAAAAAGGGGCAATTGAAAAACTATGAAAACAGGGAGAACTGAGCAAATCGCTACGATGGATAAACTGAGCAACTGACCAAAAAATGCTGATGAGCTGTTGAATGGTCAAAGATGACAAAACTGGTAAAAAAATATGAAAATTGCCAAAAATTATCAACTTGAAAAAATTGTTTTTCTCCCAGAGAACGTACAGTTCAGCCTTTGGGAAATTCACTGGTTTAGGTTCATGAATGCTCATTAGCTGTGTGATGAAATAATATCCAATAATGCCTGTTTTACCTACTTCACCTAAGCACATCAAGATATAAACAATTAAATTGAGAACAGTTTTAAACTGTACTTATTCAAAGCTTAAATTCTTGAACGTCAAATGCATAACTTTTTCTACCAATCCAAACATCACTGTTGGATTGGTAGACGTCTTTGAATGGTGGTAGTGTAAAGTCAACTGTTCACCTACCTGATCATATACAAGTGACATTTGAAGAACAAATGCAATACCAAATCAGTTTACAAAATATGCAAATTTAGAGAATGTGATTGTGACATTAGTTCCCCGCATGTAATACAACTTTACATTCCTGCAAAACCAGAAACCAACTGTGACAGACATTCAGCCAACGGTCGATGCAAAAGTAAATTGCGATAAGATTGCTATGTTGAACCAGCATTAAATATTTTCTGCTCGCGAAAATCCCTTTATAAAATATAAGGCTTTTGTGCTAACGAAAACAATCTTCTTATCGCGAAAATCTCTCTATAATGTATAATGTTTTCGCGCGAATGAAAAAATTTTCTTCTCAAGAAAACTCCGTTATAATATGTAAGGTTTTCGCACGAATAAAAAAATATAATTCAAATTTTTAAGGCTTTTCACGTGAGACCTTTGATTGGTTTGAGTTCAGGTCAATCGGTGCAACTTTAGCTATTTCAGAGCCACTGTTTTTACACAGAAAGCATCCACTCCAACAACAGAAATTGAAGGAACAACATCTACTACAACTGCTAGGAGAACTCTGCAGTAAGTAAGAAATGATAAATAATTATTTAACACTAGTGGAGCAACCATCTTTGAATTAATTAAAATTGAAAAATAACAAAAAACTCAATTTTTTACTTTTTAGAATGAATAGTTAAGACACTAAAAGTCAATTGATGATTGAAGAGCCAGAGATCCAGAAATTTTTTTCTCCGCCGTCATCTCCCATATGTAACAAGAAAAAATGCGACTCCCCGCCCAACAGATCTTTACTATCTCAAGCAATAAAATGCCATGCTGTCAACTCGTAAGAGCAAAAGCAAGATGATTAGTCCATGGACAATGACGAAGACTTGAACTGCAAAAGAAGAGTTGTGATGAATGTTGAAGACGACGCACTTTTTTGTCACGCCAAGATCCCCTTTAAGGGCGTTAATTCCAACAACACGAGTGCCCTAACCCACAAGAGCGCCTCTGCTAAATACTGTGATCCCACACCGATGACGCAGCATTGAAAGAACTGTACAAATTCGAGAATTACTGGCTCCAACAATTATGGAGGTGTTTGCTGTCGGATTTTGTGATAAAGCGATGTGCACTATCATCTACAACAATCAAGAGAAGAAAACAATTCGAGTGAAAAGTGATGTTTCAAGCGACGTAGGATTGATCATTGATAGAGCTAAGCAGACATATCCAATGGTTATGATCTACATCGGAAAGGGAAAGACTGGAGAAGTAATTTTCCGCACTGCTGATGGTTACAACTGTTCGTTAAAGTCAAAGGATGCGTTCAACGTGTTGGCGAACAAGAGTATGAGACAGATAAAAGCTTATTTAAAAGTGGCTCACCAGCACGATTTTCCACCAGGTAGTGTCATAAGCTATGAAACCCCAGGAATGCTAAAAAAAATGCGACAATCGATGGAACAAGTCTGCCGAGACTGTTGTAGCTAATTACATATGCATGATGGATGGAGAGCTACTGGTTGGAGATATCTACATTCCCCCTCATATAGCTTCTGTGGTTGTATCGCAAAAATATGGAATTATTCTATTCAAAGGACTGAATCAAACTGCAGACAATACAATTTCCTACAACGTAGTCCTGCTCACACCTCTTAAAGTCTTCCTTCAAGCCTCGGATTTACTAGGTGCTACAGAACATCTTTCTCACCTTCTTTGATGATGCCAAAAAACAAAAAAAATGTGGAAAATGACAGCTCGACTCCCTGCCCATCAAGACAAGGGAGGCGCTTAACTACCTCTGATGGTAAGCTTCATTTGTTTTACCAAAAAGACAAAAGTAATTTTCAAGCTAAGCCATACGACAATGGACGCTAGTCTTATTAGTTACTGTCTTCTAGTTCTAACTAAGGGATGATTCCTGAGTGAGAGGGAGAGAGCCTCTTTTTTGCGGCTTGTAAGAGATGAGCTCAACATTAACTTTGAACATTACACATTAGTTTCATAGGTTTCATAGTAATCGATACAAATACTACACTAATTTACATTTCATAAAGATATTATTTGTTATATAAAATAGAATTTCAGGACAATAATTTACTTTAGCAATCTTCTTAGCATACTGGTTCCTTGTACGTGTACTTCACCCACGTATTGCCACATGTAAACTCTCAGCTAGGATAATTCTGTAGGATAAATCTTCGTACCAAGTGATCTCTCATCTCATTGTCTCCTATTCTCGCAAGCTTTTCTCAATTTCATCCATGCTCCATCCTCTGCTTCTCAGTAAACAAAAGTATACACAGGATTCGCCGCATACGGTTGACAAAAAGGCTTTTGCACTCATATCTCATTACTTTGTATTGAATCTTTTCCTCTCTGTCTTTTCAGCAACTCGTTTACATTTAGGTAAGAAGTTACAGGTTGTCCGAGCGAGTCGAAAAAATCTACGCCAAAATTATCAGCGCACATGGCCAACCAATGCTCTCCAGGTTGATGGGAATAATGAGTGTTGAATACGAAGTATGCTGGTATAAATCGTACCAAGAGCCGGATACAGCTCAACTGGTACTGGCCAGGGATGTCTGCAGAAGTGAGACGGCTCGTCAAGTCCTGTGAAGTCTGCCAGGTGGCAAAGAAAGGAGGAATACAACCTACCCAGGAGAGGCAGCGACTGTTTGCCAGCAGACCCTCCTAGAAGGTAGCCGTAGACCTGGTACGACCCCTCCCAGAGACCAGACGGAAAAACAAGTGGATACTGGTGCTGTCGGACTACTTTACTAGGTGGCAGGATGCCATTACCATCCCCGACACGACTGCACCCACTGTCGCTACAACCCTAGGCAAAAGAGTGTTCTGCTACTGGGGTCTGCCTGAAGAGTTTACACAGACCAGGGGGCACAGTTCAAATACAAATTGATGGCTGAACTGTGTGCGCTATGGAATGTGCAGAAGACCCGTACCAATCCGTATCACCCGCAGGGTAATCGGGTGGTAGAAAGACAAAACCAACACTGGGCGACTCACTGAGGACACTTTTGCTTAAGCGTGGGCAGGAAGAGTGGGACCTGTTGCTGCCCCAAGTAATGAGGGCCTTTCGCGGCACCCCACACTCTGCCACTGGGGAGAACCCCAACTGCCTCACGCTGAACAGGGAAGTAAGGCTACCAGACCAGCTAGACGGTAGGCCTGCACCTCTGGACAACCTGCTGGTTACGGAGTACGCCCTATAGATGCAGGAGAACCTAAAGACTGCACATGATCTGCTAAGGGAGCAACAAATCAAAATCAGGCAAGATGACACAGAAGAACCCCTGCTGTTCACACCAGGCGACCTAGTAGTCATGGAGAACAAGCGGCGAGTAAAGGGCAGCAACCCTAAGCTCCAGCCCAGCTTTGTAGGGCCATACCGAATGGTGGAGGCTAACCCAAATCACACATACCAAATAGAGGACGGGCAAATGACCACACAGAACGAGCGGCGATTGAAAGAGTATCATCCGTGCGTCGAGCCGGCAGGAAGGGCACCTACCAACAGGGAGGCAGCCTTCCGCCCAAACATGAAGGGAGTGGTTCGAAGGAGAGGACGTCCAGTATGCCCGATATACGCCAGCCACCAGAACCAGCAGTACACCCAACAGAGCCAAGGAGAATACCTGAAAGAGAGAAAGTAGCCCAGCCAGACCTGCAAACCCTAGAGCGCCAGCTGAGTCAGTTGCCAGCGCTGCTGGGGCAGGCAACAAGACAAACTGAGCCTCAGAGGCCAGCAGACAGGGGCTGGGAGACAGTGTCAAATGTACAGCCAAGAATGAGTAGGCAAGAGCAATGGGAAAGGGCCAAGGAGTGGCTGGCCTTACCAGACACCAGTGAGCCTAGTCCACAACCCATTCCAACTCCCATTGAACCACCAATTGAACCACCAATTAGACCACCAGTTGAACCACCAAATGAACATACATAAGGAGTCGAGGAACGAGCTACTAGTGAAGAGCCAGCAGTAACAGGCAGGCCTAAGAGAATCACTAGGCCACCATCAAAGCTGGCTGATTACCAGTGCTACTCAATGGCCAACGACGAACTAGACACCCAATATAGTCATCTGCAACAACCAGCCACAAGGGAAAAGTATTCACCACCCCCTGAACACCATAACACTCCGAAAAATCTAATACAGGCGTTGAAACAGTGTTCCGAGGGAGTACCGAATTCAATAGCAGAGGTAAAAAATATTGGAGAAAATTGGCAAACGAGACGAGAGAACAAATAATGCTAAACTCACTCCAGACGACAAAATATCTCCTCGATCGGATGAACAGTTGACAGGAGCAGGCAACATCTTGGGTGGCTCTAGTAATAGAGCCACTGGCTATGAAAACGACAGAAAGAGGGAGCACTCTATGGTTAGTGGAGCGCCCCTAGGGTACAATCACCCTCACGTGGAGTGCTCTGTACATACACAAAGAAATATCACGTGCACAGGCGACGTGCCAGTAAAAGGGTTCAGTTCCTCCAATCACGCAAGTGACTGCGCAACTGAGCAGCAATTTTCACCCAAACGAGGCGAAGTGCTGCCAGTTGCAAGTACGAGTTTACCTGATACATACGCAATAGCTGCACTCTCTACAGAACAATTAATTAATATCGCCAGAACAACAGTGGACAAAATGAAGCAGAAACAACAAGCTGAGCTCTCCATCACATAGGACCCATCAGCCGAAGAAGAGCTAATAGGTGAGCAGTTTTTGCTGGAAGTTGCTAGCGAGTTGGAAAAGCGGCAACCACTCTGTGCAAACAGAGTGCCAACTAAAGAAGCGATGTGGCAGAAAAGACAAAAACAACAAGCAATAGTGAGAGTAAATAAATTATCCATTAGAGATACCAAGCAAGTAGATAAAGAAACCACAACAAAGGACAAGAAACAGACGACCGAGATGCAGTCAGAAGATGAGGTTTTGATAAAAACTGCTTGGCTATCGGCTCGGATGCTGACATTGAACAGCATCGTCGTGCAGGAAGGCGACGATCAATGGGAGTGTGCTGAATGTGGATATACCAACGCTCGCAAGAGAGTTGTATACCGCACACACCAACATTATTCTTTCTACTTTTGTACTTGTGGGAAAAAGTCCAGCTCCAGGGACGCAGCAAGGCGGCACGTTACTAAACAAAACAAAGCTGTAGCACATGGAGGGCAGGCTGCACCACTATATAAAGTCAACACGGATTCCTATGCCGAATTCGCTCGCTTTATGACCTGGCCACAGCCACCACCATTTGGACGCCTGCAACCTATACTGAAGAACAGTGCCACAGCCTCCCTCCCTACCAAGCCGGAGAGCACCATGCAAGAGCTACTTGGAGAGCCACTACAAACAAGTAGTCCCAACAGGCTAGCCAAACGCAGATCCTTCAACTATGACAAGAGCAGAGCGGTGCCAAAGCCAGAGTCATGAACACCCCGACGTAAGCGTGAGGAGGTAACTCAGGAGAGAAAAGACAAAAAGGCCTCTGCACAGGATAGGTCGGAAGACCTGAGGAGGAGAATTCAGAGGGAAGTAACGTATCAGAGGCCAGACGCAAGGCGCCAGAGAGAGACCTCCCCGTTTGTTCTAAAGTCAAAGATCACCCACGCTATCACCCTTAGAAGGAGCCACTATTACCAACAGCGTAGACGATACAACGAACAACAGTTAGAAAGGAAAAAGGCAGAATTGGACATGCTAACAACAGAAGTATACAAGCTGTTACAAAGAACAGAAGAAATGAAACGACGGATCAAAACGATAGAGATCGAGCTAAAACGAGATTGACGCTAGCCAATAGCTGAACTAACTACCAGACACTTACCTTGGCTCTTACTTGCATATTAAACCGTCTATGTGTGTTCATCTATCTATTGATCGTTCTATGTCTACTTAGTTCTATGTAACCAGATATATCCGCTATTATATTTTATATATTTTATTCCAGAGTAGTCTAGTAAATGAATAGATATTTTTGCTGACAGTATATAGGCAGGTCATCCTCTCCACAGTCATCTCCCCCGTACGTTGTGATTGGTCCTCTATGTCGACCAATGGAGTGGGTTGTGTACAGGAAAATAGCGCGACTTCCTGTGGATACCTGTAAACATAGCAACAATCCAGTAAATTGCGTACATGACCAACCTGTTGTAGACCTTTCTTTGTCTAGTCAAATCGTATATCACTAAAGCTATTTTTATATGTGCTTAAGTCACCCTTTGTTAGCCACCCTTTCTTGTACATTTCATTAAGGCTAACCCCTACACAATAGATTGTTACATAACGTTTTATATAAAAGCAGCGGCTTAGCTCCTCACTAATCAGTGTTACCTTGGATGCTCAGCTGGCTTTTTTCGTAAGAATAAAACCAGTTTACACTCACCCAAGGTTATCTTGAATTTCTCACAGACTTATACAGACTAGACAGCTCTACCACTCCAGAAGACGACTGATTCAACGACTTATAGTCTAGAAGCCCTAGGTTGTCTAGGAGTGACAGACAGACTACAGGCCTGCCTGGCAGACGTTGCCTATCTAAGCCTACCTCAGCAGAGGTAGGCTTATGTGGTAGAGGTAGACAATGCTGAGGGATAGGTAGTGGTCCAACGGTCTGTCAGCAAGCTGGTCAAAGCGGGTAGACAACTCTGCCTACCTAGGGGAAGTACAGGTGTGCTACCGGGGTAACTGACAACGTTACCACAAAATCCTGCACAATGTATGTCTTTAGAAATTGTTCAAGAAACTAAATATCTTGGAGTCGTGTTACAATCTGACCTAAAATTTGTCAGTCACATAACTGATAAAATCAATAAAGTTAATTGACAACTAGGTATGATTAAACGCACTCTATTCAATGCTCCAGAGTCTGTAAAATTACTTGCGTATACCAGTTTATGCAGACCTCATGTCGAGTATGCTGCCTCAGTATGCAGTGGCGGATCTAGGGGGGGGGGGTGCGAGTGGTGCGAAAGCACCACCTCCTGTTGCTAAGCAAAAAAAAATGTTTATGGAAAATAATATCTATCAGTCTTTTGTTTGAAAAAGAACACAAATTATTAATTTGTGTAATAGAATGGATCATTGTCCAGCATATAACTTTATCTTCAGTTTGAGATGTAATCCATAACTCATCACACCATGGCAACAGTATATATATTGCAAGGAATTAGATAATAAAATGAAAAAAAATTGTCCCGAATTCAGAAACAGGAAACTGGCACCCTAGCAACCATAGATCTATGTCAGGGGATAGTTCTATGCTAGCAACCAAGTCTATAATTCAATCAAAATCGTATGTACTCTCCACAATGTAGCCTAAAACTAAGGTTATGGTAAAATTGATAATAGCGGAATCAGTGTGCTTTCGGTTGTGTTGTATACATTCTAAGAGTGGACCTGCATGTTTTTAGTAGAAGGCCAAAATAAATAATAATGAAAAGCCAACAGCCAACATTGTTACAGCTATTTGGAAAAAAAAGTTGGTTTTTAGACTTGCTCTCTAAGTTTTTATTGCCCATGCTGTAAACTTTATTGAACAATCAGCTGTTGAAGAATAATAATAACTATTTTCTTTTTGTCATTATTATTTATTATGATTATTAATTAATTATCGTTATTATTGCTGATTTGGGATTGAACTGGGTTGGAAGAAAATAGTGATAATAATTGATAATAATTGATAATAATAATTGATAATAATTGACAATAATAATAATTGATAATAATAATTGACGATAATAATTGACGATAATAATTGATGATAATAATAATAATAATAAATCAGTATCATGAAAATCATCTGTTTGAAACTGATCAGAAGAGATTCTACCAAAAGCTGTAGGGCGAAGATCGGAATGAGGTGTCAGCTCCTGAACCGGAAGCCGCAATAGAATTCTGGAGTGGAATATGGGGAAGAGAGCATGAGCACAACAGACAAGCTGGATGGATAAAAGAGACTAAAATGGAGATGCGAAGTGTGAACCAACAAGAAGACATGGAAATTAGCGCAGTGAGTTTGAAGAAAGTCCTGGGGAAGTTAGCACGATGGAAAGCAGCTGGACCAGACGGGGTACAAGGTTACTGGGTAAAGAATTTCACTAGCCTACACGATAGAATAGTGACTCAACTCAGTGATGTTGTGAGACAAGGGAAACCACCTAAATGGATGACTACAGGACGCACAGTGTTGATACCCAAGGATCCGAGGAAAGGCAACATACCATCAAACTACAGACCGATAACGTGCTTACCTATCATGTATAAAGCGCTCACTGCAATGATTTCGGAAAGTATATACAGACACCTGGAGGAGAAAAATTTAATACCATGGGAACAGAAGGGCTGTGGACGAAGAAGCCGAGGAACTAAAGACCAACTGATTATAGATAAGTATATAATGAAAGACAGTAAGAACCGAAAAACAAACCTGATGATGACGTGGATAGATTACAAGAAAGCATACGACATGGTGCCACACAGCTGGATTACATCCGTACTTGAGATTGTGGAAGTGGCGGAAAACACAATGAAATTCATCAAAGGCAGCATGGAAATGTGGAACACAATTCTTGAAAGTGAATGTAAAGAACTAGGAAAAGTGCATATCAAGAGGGGCATCTTCCAGGGGGATAGTTTGTAAACCACTGATGTTTGTGCTAGCCATGATACCACTGACATATGTATTGAGGAAGATGAAACCATCATACACAACAAAAGAAAAAAACAGCGTAAACCACCTCCTATATATGGACGATCTGAAGTTGTATGGGAAATCAGAAAATGACATAACATCACTAATCAATACTGTAAGAATTTATAGCAATGACATTGGAATGGAGTTTGGACTAGATAAATGTGCCACCATCATACTAAAGAGAAGGAAACTAGCTAGAGGAACTGATATACAAATGCCTGAAGGAGATGCAATACACCAGATGGAAGATAATGAAGAATATAAATATTTGGGAATATTAGAAGCAGATGATATCAAACATAAGAAAATGAAAGACAAGATATTCAAGGAATACTCAGATAGAGTAAAAAGGGTTCGGAAGTCGAAGTTGAATGCAGGAAATTTGTTCCAAGCTATAAACACTTGGGCTGTTTCTTTGTACAGATATGGAGCAGGAGTTGTAGAATGGACAAAAGATGAACTGAAACAGATTGACAGGAGGACACGGAAATTGATTGCAATGCATCGTGGAATGCACCCGAGATCAGATGTAGACAGACTCTATGTTGAAAGGGGAAAGGGAGGAAGAGGCCTCATGAGCATTGAGGACACAGTGAAGTATGAAAGCCACAGTCTGAAGAAATATACAGAAGAAAGTCAAGTGGAAGAGATACGTAATGCAGGAAGAGTGATAAGATCAGACGAGAAAGACATGACAAAATCGGGATACAGAGACAAGCAGAAAACAACACGTATAGATGAATGGGTTGAGAAACCGATGAATGGACAATATATCAGACAAACGAAAGAACACACGGCAGTAGAAACGTGGAAATGGATGACACGAGGGAGCTTGAAAAGAGAAACGGAGAGCTTAATTGTCGCCGCTCAAGATCAGGCACTGAGGACGAATTACAGGAAGGCCAGGATAGAAAAGAGTTCGGATGACGCAAAGTGCAGACTGTGTAAGACCCGGGATGAGACGATAAGTCACTTAGTCAGTGAGTGCCCTAAAATCGCACAAACAGAATACAAACACCGACATGACAAAGTAGCTGCAGCTGTGCATTGGAGCATATGCAAAAAGCACGGTTTACCACACACAGAGAAATGGTATGATCATAGAGCTGAGCCAGTTATGGAAAACGCGAAAGTAAAACTGCTATGGGACTTTAACGTTCAGACAGATAAAGTGATAGAAGCGCGAAGACCGGACCTCATATTAGAAAATAAAGAGACCAGCGAATGTCAGATTATAGATTTAGCAATACCTGGGGACACAAGAGTGATAAAGAAAGGAGAAAATTGATAAGTATAAAGATCTAGCATTTGAGATTGGACGACTGTGGAAAGTAAAACCCAAGGTGATACCGATAGTGATAGGAGCACTTCGGACAATATCCAGTCGTTTGATATCTTACATGGCTGAGATTGGAGTACAGCTATCATTTGAAGCAATTCAAAAGACTGCCCTGTTGGGTACGGCCCAGATTCTACGAAAGGCTCTACAGTAAAACGGAATAGTGATAACCCTTTGGCCCTTAGCTAGGGCCCGGGCTCACTTTACACCAACCGTCAGGTTGTGAAATTTACTTCCCGAATAATAATAATAATAATAATAATAATAATAATGAATGATTACTATTATTATTTTCAACTATTTTTTGAGTGATAAATACTTAATTTTGATACCATCATTAGATTAGTGAACAATATATGATTATAAATAATAGATTATAATAATCAGTGAAGCAGTCATTTATTATTTTTTTTAGTAATGGTGATGATGATGAGAGATTGAAAAGTAGAATAATTAATCTCTCTACTCATTATTATTATTGTTATTATTTTTATTTTTATTAATACAATTTTTTTGATGAGGATATGATGATATTGGTTTTATTGTTTTAAATGGGGATTTGATTATTGCACATAGGTGAAAATGATCATCAATTAATGGTATCGTAGCAATGATTGTAAATGATGATGTACATGCAAATGGAGCATGTAGTAATCCCGTAGTAATAATATATTATGTATTTTGCCAGAAATATATCATTATCATGATTATTATTCATACTATGACTTTATTTTTATCAATTTTCTTACTACTATTATTGGTGCAAAATTATGTAGTAAACACCAAAGAGTGTTTAAATTGTCTACCAAGAATAGTTATTTTATAATTCAATCTTTATTGACCTCCATTGCATCAGAAAACCACAATGATGATATTACTAGTAGAATAATTAATCATTTATCATCTGCCTATTTGTCAATCCTTGGTGATGTAGCCAGAGAACTTATGCTGAAGCATCATCAAGCGTTTATTGGGGAACTGTTCTTGTAATAGATAACAAAATTTTTTTTTAATTTCGTTCACTCCTTCAGGGCGACCGAGTTTTGCAGTACTGGAAGCGAATGTAAGATACGAGCTAACTGCTTATTTGTTTGTTCATTTGTTCCCATGTTTGTAGTTCTGTTCTATTAGAGTTTCATGTGCGTTGCATGGGATTTTAGCTGCATGTTTTGCAGTGGTGTTGAGACATTTCTCATTGTAATTGACAAAACTTGCAACAGTTTTATAGCAGTTGTGATTCATTTTTGTATGAATAATAGCTGTAGCAAATGCAGAATGTAGTACAGAATTATGCCAACATGAGCCGTTACCACCTAATCAGCAGGCTTCCCTTGATACTGCAACAAAAGAACTGGAAGAAATGGTGGACCAAAGGAAATCCCCTCATAGATCAGGTTGAGAACGTGATTGGATATTTGACATGGCTGTTGCATATATTTTATGCTGTCAATACTAGGAATTTTTGCTGCAATCAAGTATAAGTTGTAACATTGCTTGCAGAGTGCATTGATTGCTATGATGCCGGCAGAGTTATAGGAAAACGTTTGAACGAGCAACAGAAGAGTTCCTTGATTGAAAATCACTTTCAGCCTAATGCCAATTACGCCTTTCCCAGTAAGCGCTCACAATTGACTGATGCCATATATCAGTAAATGTTAATAAATAGCAAATTAATGACATTTTGAGCCTTGGGCTGGATCGTAGCTGCCCAAAAGGCACCAGGTTTTAAAAACATTTATAAATTTTTTGCAGGTAAGTTTTTCGCTGGATGCAATCGGAGGTTTAAGCATTCATGGCTTGTTGAAAACCGATGGCTGAGATACTCGGAGTCTAAGGATGGCGGCTACTACCTACCACGTGCCCTGTTTGCAGGTGCACATAACACTGGGTCTTTCGTCACTGTTGCATTTAGAGATTTCCACAAACCACGGTAACGATTTCAAAAACATTCATTATCTAAGTATCACCAGGCTGCTGTTGAAAAGTATTCAAACTTTGTTCGAACCAGCAAAAATTCTAGTAGTAAGGTTAAACATCAACTGAACTCCAAGCTAAAAGAGATCCAGGAAAAAATGCTCATGCGCTCAAGATGATTGTTAGCCACATTCATTTTCTAGCAAAGCAGGGATTGCCATTGTGTGGTCATAGGGATGACAGCACCGCTGAAAAAGAACAAAATAGAGGTAATTTTATTGAATTGCTTGAACATGCCGCCAAAGAGAATAATGATACAATTGTTCTGCAACATCTCAAAGATTGTGCAAGGATTGCAAGATACACAAGCAAAACAGTGCAAAATGAGCTCGTTAGCATCATGAGTGAATGTATTCTGGATGACACAGTTAAACGTGTAAAGGATGCAGGAATCTTTGCAGTTTTAGCAGATGAAGTGAATGATTCGTCTAACAAGGAGCTTTTGTGTGCGTGTTTTCGCTTTGTTGAAAATGAAACAGTAAATGAGGAGTTTGTTAGCTTTGAGGATGTGGAAAACATTACAGGCAATGCCTTGGCGCATTCTTTGCTTTGCTCAATGGAAAGACTGAACTTGAATGCCAGTACGCTTCGAGGTCAATCGTATGATGGTGCAGCTAACATGAGTTCTATGAGAGTTGGTGTTGCAGGTCATATTTTAGCTGTCAACAACAAGGCAATTTACTCCCATTGCAGTGCGCATAAACTGAATCTGGCCATTGTCCACTCATGCACCATACCAGTAATTCGCAATTCAACCAATGTTATTGGAGAAATATCAAGATTCTTCAAGTTTTTGTCGAAACGTGAGTCATTTCTTGAGCAAGTTATTCAGGAAGTGACTGGGTCAAGGTCTAAAAGACTAAAGGATGTGTGTCGTACCCGGTGGATCCAACGTCATGAAGCATATTCCACATTTTATGAACTGTTTGAGCCGATATTTGTGACGATGGAAAGAATCTCAATGGATGCAGAACCCAACATTAACTGGGATGCAGATAGCAAATCTAAAGCATTTGGTTTTATGAAAAGCATGTCTTCAGGCAACTTTATAGTTTCTCTTGTTGTTATGGGAATAATCATGCTCTGAGTGTTAAACTTCAAGGTCGAGCAGTTGACATCATGAAAGCCAACCTGCTTGTCAAAGACACCATTGCGCAGATTGAACAGTGTGGAGATGAAAAATTCACTCAATTGTACGGTAAATCTGAAACCTTGGCTAGCAGTGTTGGTACTGCCATTAGCAAACCTGGTTGGCCATCACGACAGCTTCATCGAGATAATCCAGATACAGCTAACAACGAAACACACTTACGAGTCACTGTTTACACATTTCATTCTCTCTGAATTGCGATCTCGTTTTTCTGAATCAAGGTTTCTGGTAAACTCACTTTCTTCACTCTTGCCCAATACGATCTCTGCCACTGACGAATTACAAGTAGGCATTGTGGAAGAGCTTGCTAACTTTTATGAAGGCGACTCACCTCACCCAATGCTTCTAGAGCAGGAAGTTCAACGTTGGCGTAGATTTTGGATCCAGGGAAATTACAACGCAGACTCAGTTCAGGACTCCTTGAAAGTTAGTATTTGTGTTAAATTTATTATATCGAACCCATTCCTTGTTAAGCCCGGTTTATATACATATCGTAAGTAATCGTAAGTAATCGTAAGTGATCGTAAGTGATTGTAAGTGATTGCTAGTGACCGCAAGTGATCGTAAGTGATCGCAGATTAGCGCACGATGATCTCCAATGTATGTGAATCAGGACTTTGCACAGCTTGTACTACGTCACTTGCTGTTGCAGAGGCTCGTAGCAAGGTTCAGCTAGGCAAACTTTCCTGCGACGTCGTAGGACAGAGCGTACAATTTTTCTGCCTTCTTTCTCAAAAACCACAGTTAGTTCAAGGCTATTGATGTAAACATGACTGTCGTCGAAAAATCCTAATATATAATCAACAACAAAATTGTTGTTGTTATAATTATTATTATTAATTTTCTGTAATAAATGTTATGATAGCTGATTTAAATATATAAATATACAAATTTTCTGCGAACGTTTATATAATAATTATAATAGCAAATAATAATTATTATTTATTATTATAAGTTATATTATTATATACTATTATAAATTAAGATTCAAAAATGATATATATATATGTATACATATGTATATTAGGAAGATAGTAGGAAAAATAATAGTGTGCAATTGAACAATGGTTATAAATTCAATTAAAAATATAAATGATATTTAATAATAATAATATGATTAACAAGATAATAAAATTGATAGTAATAATAAAAAGATGTGTCATTGAACAACAATAATTCATTTATTAGATATAATTGTTGGTGAATGAAGACGGAATTCAGAATTCTATTACCTCCCAGTCAAGAGAGTGATTATACTTTTTGCGATCATAATTTGTGCCAACTTTATGCGATCACTTACGATATGTATTTGAACCACGCTTTAGTAATAAATTTTTCGTAGACTTCACCTTAATCTAGTTTGTAGTTTTGAGTGATATTATGCACAGATTATATTCTGTTTCTACTATTGATTGATTATTCAAAACAAAATAATTGATTTTTTCCTAGATATGTGACAAAGATGTGTTTCCAAACATCCATATGCTTTTACGCACACTGCTAACAATTCCGGTGACAACATGCGAAGTGGAGCGAGGCAATTCAAAATTGAAGCAAATCAAGACAAGCTTACGGTCAACGATGTCAGATGATAGACTGAGAAGTTTGTGTTTGATGAACATCCATCGAAATTTTCCTCTGAGGTGCATTGATATTGCAATTTCAATTGAATGATCAGCAGTAATTTCAATCATCATTTTAATCTGCTGCAGTTCATATGATTACTCAGCCTGTTTTATGCTTTAGCTATGATAATGTTGTCAAGAAATTCATCAGTGCAGCACCTCGCAGGGCAACTGTAGATATGTCGTTGTGGCAAGAGTAGACTCCACTCTGTGACAGGAGCTGCACAGACTATCCAGCTATAATTACTGCCAATAACTATTGGATCGAAAGTCGATGCAGTAATCAGTAATGAAATCTGATCTTCCCCCACAGCTGTGGGGCCTGCCTGCATCTTCAGCTAAATATATTTATATTTCATCACAGCAATTTTTCTGGTGTTTTTGGGTTCCATGGCTGAGGAATATGGCTTGGTGGCTGATGCTTTGCCCCGGACTCGTCGAGGTTATGCAATGACACCCCCAACTCTGAGCTGCATGACTTGTCTTAGTGACGTAGATTACCGACAACTGTTATAAATTATTATTATATATCAATTTACATAGTAATTACTGTCACATCATTAATTTCTGCTAATACTGACAACTATACTCAGTTTTCACACTCCTACTATCAATACTATTATTAGTTAATTATCACTTGGCAGCAAACACTCAAGCAGCACACTACAACTACTATCTACACAAGAATTAATTATAATTGCGACGACAGCACTGGATAAGATGAAACAGAAAAAACAGCAAGACGTATCATTAGAGGAGGACGCCTCTGTAGCCGAACAGATAGTGGGAGAAGAGTATCTCATGCAAGTAGCCAGCGAACTAGAGAAAAGACAGGCTCCCTGCATCAACCGAGTGGCGACGAAGGAAGAGGTGCACGCCAGAAAACAAACACAGCTGGGGAGAGAGATCATTCACATCAATAAAGTCTCCCTTGCAACAGAACCTAAAACAACAAGGCAGCAGAGCAAAAGTACAATGGCTCGTACTACGTGGCTGTCGGCTGGTATTATCACAGCATTAAAAAATATGGTAACTAAAGTACAGGGAACCGAGGACGAGTGGCAATGCAACAATTGCAGCTATACCAACGGCCGCAAGCGAGTAGTGTATCATACACACCAGCATTTTGTCTACTACTTCTGCACTTGTGGAAAGAAGTCCGCATCCAGAGATGCCCTCCAAAAGCATATCACCAAACAGAACAAAGCAACGGCACATGGAGGACCACAGGCACCACTGTACGAGGTAGACGCCGATTCATACCCAGAGTTTGCACAATTCATGACATGGCCTCACCCACCACCCTTCGAACGCCCACAACCTGTGTCAGAGAAAAAGGAAAACATGACACCAGCACACAAGCGTGCCCCGTGCATACAAGATCGACTGGGAGCACCGAAACATGCCAGCAGCCCGATCAAAAAGCTGCCATGCGGATTGTCACCACTATACAAACCAAAGAAAGTGGAGACGACAGCTGAACAAGTGAGGCGAACGGTACTGCTGAGTAAACAGCTGGACGAAAATACAGAGACGTCGGGAGAAACATCGTCGGACAGAGGGTGCTGCTGCAACCCGACGCCCCAGGGAGACATCTCCAATGGCACTACGATGTAGGATCGTACACACCTCTCCTCCAAGAGGTGACGAACGTCGCAGAGAACGGAGAGAGAGAGGAAGGAGACAAGAGCGTAAACGAGCCGAACTAAACAGACTGACAGAGGACGCATACAGATTGCTACGCCAAGCACAGGAAGTCAAGGAGCAAATAAAAAGCTTGGAAAGTCAGACGGACCAATAAACACGTAACCCTTGTGACACTAGTCACCATACCTACTCATATTATCGCTGCAATTACTACACATGTCTATGTATACCATATATCGTCGTACTGCTACATGTTTCTATGTACACTTGTATTTTTATTTCTAACGCTACTACCTGTTTCTATGTCTACTTATATTTTATTATTATACTCTGATGGTGTACATTTCTCTTGCCTTTTGCACATGGCCTTCCCGTTTCGTACCTTCACATTGGTCCCCTACGACGACCAATGGAGGGGGCTGTGTACCGGAAAAACATCGAACCATACCTGCAATAGACAACAACATTAGTAATAATTCTACTTATTTCCTTTATTTCAGTCACGTGCTACGATCGATGCTTGTAGCCTCGATGCTTATTATTATTATATTTTATTACACACTCCTTATTGCTATTTTTATAACGAGGCTATATTATTAGTACCGCCTCCTCTGTATATATTTGCTCGCAGAGCTCCTCACAAGGCAGTGTACCTGAGGAGACTCACTGATTTATTTCTGCTAAGAATATAAACAGTCACACACTCAATCAAGCTTATATTCCCTTTATTTTATAATCACCACCACTATGCCGAACTACGAAAATGCGGGATTCGCCGGAAACGACAGACGATGACGAAGGACCAAAAAGATGGCAACTTAGGAATATAGAGTATCGTTTAGAGTGACATAATCTGAACACATCGTAGACCCTTAGCTCCCCTATGGCTGGCCAGCCCTTCCTTTAGAGTACTCGTAAGATAATAAATAAGTTCGACATTACACTAGATAAACACTACAACTTACTTACAGGTAATTATAAGCATAAACACAACATGGTACCACGGGTTGCTAAACTCACTGTATAGCTGTTAGAGGGATTTCTGCTGGATTCTGTGCGTGTCTTCTTCCCCTTGTGCTGCTGTTTGTGTATCGGTTGCTGGTTATGGATGGTTTAAAGCCTCCTGGTGAGCTGTCGTTTGAGGGTAATGTGTCGGAAAATTGGAGGAGGTGGAGGAGGTCTTTCCAAAATTATTTGCTTGCCATTAACATTTGCCTTGCTCCTAACAATGATGATGGGACCCAACCTGCAGGTAATGCTGCTATTGCTAAGAGACAGGTGGCACTGTTGCTTCACTGTGCAGGTGAGGAAGCATATGAGATATTCAGTCAGTTTGAGTTTGAGACAGAACAGGGTGCAGATAAGCTGGATGATGTACTAGCCAAGTTTGAAGCCTACTGCAATCCAAGGAAGCACATTTTGTATGAAACCTTTGTGTTTTGGTCGATGTCACAATCGGATGGTGAGCCAATAGACTTATTTGTGAAAAGATTGAAGACCCAAGCGGCTAGGTGTGAATTTGGAGATTTGCTACAGAGGATGCTGTTATGTAGGATCATATTTGGTTTGCAGGATAACAAGCTGAAGGAGAGGTTGCTGCGTGATAGTAGGATCACCCTCATTAGTGCCATGGATGATATAAGAGCCTCTGAGATCACCAGACAACAGTTGACTAAGATGGCCGATGGCGATAAGTCTACGATAGCTGCTGTTGGTGTTGATAGGTCTGTTCGTTCTGCTGCTGCTGGCGTTGAGAAACCTGCTAGTGTGGCAAAAGACCGTGTGAAGAACTGCAATTTCTGTACCTACACACATATTAAAGGTAAATGTCCAGCTTATGGAAAGAAGTGTAGAAGTTGTGGTGGTATGAATCACTTTGAAAAAGCCTGCTCAGGTACAAGACAGAAATCTGTTAATGCTATGGATGCTGATAACGAAAAACAGATTGAATCTCTGTTTATTGGCATGGTGAATACTCACCGATCTCATTCTTCCAATTCGTGGTATGAGACTCTTCAGCTTAAAAGTAGCGACAGTCACACTTCGGTTTCATTCAAAATTGATACTGGAGCCCAGACCAATGCAATTACCAAGGACATGGTCAAACTATTGAGGACCCCAGTAAAGCATTCCAAAGTGAAACTGCGAGGTTATAACAATGCCGTCATTACGAACCATGGCTTTGTAGAGTTGTCAGTTGGTTGCGGAGGTTCACAAGAAACACAGAGATTCGAGGTTGTTGATAATGGTCTCTGCCCCATCCTTGGACTTCAGACTAGTGAGCTGCTTGGTATTGTCAAGCGTATGAATGAGGTCAAGACCACTGCGCTGTTAGATATGTACCGCGATGTGTTTGAAGGTGTTGGTTGCCTTGATGGAGAACATGAGATTTCAGTTGATCCTAGTGTGAAACCAGTTATTCATCCGCCACGCAGGATTCCCATAAGCATGACTGACAAGCTGAAGAAGGAGTTGGATGTTATGGAGAAGTCTGGTATTATTGCCAAAGTTGATGTGCCCACCCCATGGGTTAACAGTCTTGTCTGTGTTGAGAAGAAGGATGGGAGTTTGAGGATTTGTCTTGATCCCAAAGATCTTAACAAAGCAGTCCTGCGCGAACATCATAAGATTCCTACCATGGGGGACATAGCTTTCAAATTCTCAGGAATGAAGTATTTCACTATATTGGACATGAAACACGGGTATTGGCATATTCCGCTATCAAAAGAGAGTAGTTTACTCACTACATTCAACACTCCGTTCGGGCGTTATTGCTTTCAGCGCCCACCTTTTGGTCTCCATTCATCAGCTGAGGTGTTTGAGAAGAAGGTTGAGCAAGTCTTTGATGGGGTGCCGATAGCTATCTACTTTGATGATCTCATCATTGCAGGACGCACACAGAAAGAGCATGATGAACATCTAGAGAAGCTGCTTATGAGGGCTCGTGAGTGTAATGTCAAATTCAATCATAACAAAATACAGTTGAACCAGTCTCAAGTAAAGTACCTCGGGCACATTGTGTCAGACGATGGACTCAAGCCGGATCCAGACAAGTTAGAGGCGATTGATCATATGCCTAACCCTGCTGACAGGCAAGGTGTTCAGAGAATCCTTGGTATGCTGAACTTTCTACGTTCTTATATTCCGAACATGTCTGCCCTCACCGAACCTCTCCGAGAATTGTTGAAGTCTGATGACTGGACTTGGGGTGCTTCACAGGATGAGTCGATGATTGCTATCAAGTGTCTGCTAACTAGTGAGCCGATCCTTAAGTATTTTGATGTTTCTGCTGATGTTGAGCTGCAGGTTGATGCTTCCAAGAGTGGTCTTGGCGCAGTCCTACTTCAGAGTGGTCAGCCTGTGACATACGCCTCGAGGGCTCTCACAGATACTGAATGCAACTGGCCCCAAATTGACAAGGAATTACTGGCTATTGTATTTGGCTGCGAGAAGTTCCACAGTTATCTATATGGTCGTCCGATTGATGTACAAACAGATCACAAGCCCCTAGTCAGTATTGTCAACAAAGCCCTGCAAATGGCCTCGCCACGATTGCAGAGGCTGTTGCTGAGACTCCAGAGATACGATGTTAAAAATATCAAATATGTTCCTGGACGATATCTGTATATTGCGGACACCCTATCTCGAGCTTACTTGCAGAAGATCACTGATGATCAGAAGAATCTGGAAAATGAGGTGGTGATGGTTCACAATCTTGAGATAACTCATGAGCATGAGGATAGCTTAATAGCCGCTTACAGGGATGATGTTGCAATGCAGCAACTCAAGGAAGCTGTGTTGTCTGGTTGGACTTGGCAAAGCAGGTGTCAAGCCCCCGAAGCAGTTAGACCATATTGGAATATTCGTGATGAGCTCTATGAGCAAGGTGGATTTCTGTACATTGGTGAAAGGCTTGTGGTACCGCACAGGGAACGCAGACGTTTCTTGGAGGTAATACACTCTGGTCACCTTGGAATACAGAAATGTCGTGAGCGAGCCAAAAGATCCATGTATTGGCCAGGTATGTCCAATGATATACAAGTAGAGGTCTCTAACTGTGAGACGTGTACCAGGTTTAGCAACAGACAATTAAGAGAGCCACTCATCCCTCAGGAGTTACCAGAACTACCATGGAGCCGCGTAGCGATGGACATACTGGAATTTCAGACACACAGCTACCTGGTCGTGGTTGACTGCTATTCTCACTTCCCTGAACTTAGGATCCTGAGGAACAAGAGGGCTGAGGATGTAATTATGGCTCTCAAATCGACCTTCTCCGTACATGGAGTTCCTGTACAGATAATGGCTGACAATATGCCTTTAAATAGCCAGAAGATGAAGATATTTGGGAAAGAGTGGGGTTTTGAAATAGTCACATCTAGTCCTCACTATCATAGATCTAACGGCTTAGCGGAGAGATATGTACAAACTATGAAACAGTTCCTGAAGAAGCGTGAAGCGACCGGTGAGGATGTGTACAAGAGTCTACTTGCTTACAGAGAAACGGCCGTCTCAGGCTGCCCCTACAGCCCGGCTGAGATGTTATTCAACAGGAGTATACGTAGTGGCCTGCCTAGGACAACAGAGTCACTTCGTCCCAGTGTTCAGAGCGGCCATGAGTATATCACCAAGAACAGGAGCAGGCAGAAGGAGCACTACGACAGAGGTACCCGCCCGCTACCGGACCTGCAACCAGGAGATCGAGCCTATGTACGGGCTGATGAACAAGCTGAATGGAAACCCGCCACTGTTGTTACTGAACACAGTGCTCCCAGATCATACTTGGTCGATAATGGTGCCAATATTGTAAGGCGTAACAGGGCACATATAAAAGCTCCCAAGTCACCTAGTGCAGCAGCTGATGTCGAGTCCCTCATCCCACTCAGAAGACCTGCCGATTGCCAACACTTCTACCACGACTATGGGTAGAACGACGCCCTCAGCTACGGATGTCCCTGACGTCCGATCCCCCCGTGCCCCTCGTTCCACTCGTGGTGTCCTGCCGCCCAGGCTCAGCAACTTCGAGATGAACTACTAGATAGTTCATCGTGAACCAAAATTGTAAATATTGTAAATAGTTTTTAATTAGTGTTACGTCCTTTATCTAGTTTGCACTAGCCTCCCTGTTTGTAAGAAAAAGGAGGATGTTGTATTATTCCCTTTATTTTATAATCACCACCACTATGCCGAACTACGAAAATGCGGGATTCGCCGGAAACGACAGACGATGACGAAGGACCAAAAAGATGGCAACTTAGGAATATAGAGTATCGCTTAGAGTGACATAATCTGAACACATCGTAGACCCTTAGCTCCCCTATGGCTGGCCAGCCCTTCCTTTAGAGTACTCGTAAGATAATAAATAAGTTCGACATTACACTAGATAAACACTACAACTTACTT
Organism: Cryptosula pallasiana; assembly: GCA_945261195.1. Classification (NCBI taxonomy): domain Eukaryota; kingdom Metazoa; phylum Bryozoa; class Gymnolaemata; order Cheilostomatida; family Cryptosulidae; genus Cryptosula; species Cryptosula pallasiana. The sequence continues at coordinate 14,010,403 of OX183133.1, read as the reverse complement.
ACAGGTAATTATAAGCATAAACACAACACTTGACACTCTGACAGATAACTATACTGCTCAAACGATAACCGCTCTAATAATGACCTTCTAGGTCCTAAAAGCAATCAGTGTTATTTAGTGGACAGTAGCAAACGACAGGCCGGCTCGGCAGACGATAGCCTACAGTGCTCTTCCCCCGGCAGACATGCTGTCGGGTGGACACCAATAAGCTCTCTGACCAGTAGACTGTCGGGATAGACAGATAGCTCTCCTCTTGCCCAGAGGTAGTGTAGGTGGCTACCGGGATAACTAGTTAATAGTTATAACAAAATCCTGCACAATACTCTAGTCCGTACTAAATAAGAAGATGATGATGTATGTAGTATGTATGTATGTGGTATTATTATTATTATTATTATTATTATTATTATTATTATTATTATTATTATTATTATTATTATTATTATTATTATTATTATTATTATTATTATTATTATTATTATTATTATGTATGTGAGATAAGCCATCGATCTTCTTCTTCTTGATAATAATAATAATAATGATTTGACGACCAAAAAACAACTGGCATGTAGTATAGATTAGATAGACATGTATCATTCATTTACCATGATCATTTATCATGTACTACCTACTATTTGCCATGGAAAAATTAAAATCAGACACATATTTACGCCAGCCGCAATCCTGCATGGTCCATGCCCGTGAGCAACTAATACTTTTGAATTATATTTTTGTCGAATCGTCATGTTATTCGCAACGTCTCGATCACGTCAGAGTGATTTAATCATGGATGAAATACAATGGTGTATTTCATCCATGGATTTAATCATAGACCTATAACCCCCCTAGACCAATTACTGCGTACTCGGCCAATGATAATCGTTGGTGCAACATCGGATGCCCGGGCGCCATGTTTGTAATGGTGATGCTCGGAAACACGATTTCTGTATCTGATTTCTGTTTTCTGTTACTCAGGGTTATGTTGCATTACTTCTAGTTTTCAAGATGACTAAAGATCACCTTTATCACCAGGATCTATATAGTGACATGAGGATGGTTAGTTGACAAGTAACGTGATAACTCTTCAATGATGACGATGATGATTGATCTTGGTTGATGATCATCATTATTCTTCATAATTATAATAATAAATAAGTAATAATAATTAGTTAATTAATAATTATTATTAATTATTATGATCATTATTTATTATGAATGAATGATGCCCATTATTATTATTATTATTATTATAATGATAATCATTCATTCATAATAAATAAACAATAATTAATTAATAATAATCATTTTTATTATAAAAAAGATAATATTATTTTAATTTTGTATTAATAATTGTTGCCATTATTTATTATAATAATAATTATTATTTATTTATTATTACACTGTTATTATTTATATATCATGCATATGTGATCATGATGATGGTGATAGTAGTGGTTTTATTTTTAACAAGCTTTTTTATCGATAATAATAATAATCAATGATATTAAATATATTATTATATTAATTTAAATTAGTAAGTAATGATTATTATAATAATAATCCAATAATAAAAATACCATCATCACCATACTAATAATATTATTATTTATGATAATTAATAACAATAATATATAATAATATATGAACTTTTGTTTGTTGTGGATTGATAACAATATTATAACAATAATTAATGTTGTTCAATTATTATATCGATGAAAAATAATAATTGTTGTATTTATGATAATTGTTGTTGTAACAACCAATGATTTAGCAGATGCATAAATTTATTGGTAGTAGCATGCATTCCAATCTCAACAAAGGCCAACAATTATAATAATGATAACATCAAAAACAATTATATCATCATCATGGCTAGTGTTTATACACCTTCAATGTCTGATGAAATCATGTTTTTATGTATTTTCCTAAACTAGCCTTTGGTTATGGGTTAGTTGCTTTAGATAGCTAAGCTGCAGATAAATGTGTTCCAGGCCACTGGTCTTTTCCTCCTTGTTGTGCTTCTTACAGTTGATTCTCTAGTATTATTTATATTCAATGGCATATGTCTATTTTAGGAGCTGGAACAATTTCTCAGTACACCGTGGTGAGACTGCTGTGTTGGAGTCAACTGAAAGAGCTGATGTTTGAGACAATGAGACAACTACTGTATGAACTTGGAGTCATCTTGACCCAGGGTTCAGAGGTAAACATAAAATAACAGATACATAAAAATCTATGAATTGTCCGAATGTACAAACCAGATCATTTTAAGTCTCACACTTTTAATTGCCACTCCCTGCAGTTGAACGATTTATGCACCTACAGGTTGGTTTTCTTTTAGACTTTTATTTGTCTTTACACAAAATATCAGGCTATTTTAGTCGACTTTCATTTGACCGTCTCCTGAATACTTCCTCGTCATCATTTCTTTGCGTATGATGTCTCACCTGTTTATATGATCTTTCAGGTGGTTGGAAGTGCATGCTATGTGCCGGGGTGTCCAGGTGGGACACTGTTATACTTTCGCTCACCTTGCTCGGGTTGGGAGCCCTGGCTGCTTCAGCTCACTGGAGATGAGGGCGGTTGTTGCCCTACAGACATCCATTTAACATGTTTCTCGGGATCACCATACGCATAGATATAATATAGTATCTTCAAATTGTATCATATAGCATCTCTACTCCTATTACGTAGTATATATGTTTTTCCGTTTTAGTCTCAAATACAGACATTTTTTGTCTTCCCGAAGTGTACCGCTCCTGTAATTACACCAACCATTTCTGTATTGTGGCTCTGTTATTCTCACTGTTGCAGGCAATCTGTTTTGCTTTATAAGTACAGTGGCTGCACTTGAACAAAATAACCTTGACTGCTCTCCACTGCTGAAGATTTATGTATTAGCCTGCCTATGAAAAAAATACATCACAATTGGATTGCAATATATTGATTGTTTGTTCGGAAACTTAAATGCATCAGTAGTTATTGGCTTGGAATATGTTAGACATGCACTTGAATGAATAGTTCAGCTACTTTTTATGGCATGATTGCAAAGGCAACAGGATTTTGAAGTGACTGGCTAGTAGGCTCAATGTCAAATATATATTCATGGGCTTCAAAGTAGATAACTCCTCAGAAGCTTGCTCTGCTTTTTTCAAGCATTAAGAAACTGTTTTTGTTGCATAATTGAATAATAGGCCTGGGTGAAGAGTAAACAATGATATTATCAATATTATTACGGCCACTAACTACAATAAATGCCATGGCTACAGACAAAGACTCTAATCTAACGGTTATAATAATGTAGATGCAATATAGTAGGCATTGTATTTCATTCGTGCACGACGCGCGTGTCACTATATACTTATATAGCAGGCTAATACGGTACCGTATAGTGTCGAGTAAGTGACTCTTCACAACAATCATGGCGGCCACGCATCCATGGGTGCCGCTCAACATGGCGTAAGGTACGTGGTCTAGGGGGGTTATAGGTCTATGGATTTAATACACAAGTATTAAAGCACTCTGGATCACGTTCTATTTCACATACAGTGTATAGCGGTGTAGGAGGGGAGATAATTCTATGCACGCAAAATACAGCGACTGGTTACAATACAGCGATGATAATTCGCTAATTTATTGCATTTCACCCAATTGGAAGAGATTTGAGTGTTTTTGCACAACTAAACATGCAAAAATGGTAAATCGCTGTTACCAGTTCTTTTCCAAGACAGTTATGGGTCCATGACGAGTCGCCCTAGTGCCAACTCGACCCAGTCAACTCGTCTCATTTAGGACAACTCGCTCGAGACAACTCATCCCAGTTAGCTCCAGTCGCCCCAAGACAACTCACCCTAACTATCGAATCCGCTCCAATGTTGTTTTACAAGGTAGTACAACTCCTTGGTTTATCTGTCCACTCCAATAATTGAAAGATAATAATAGCTCACAATAAAGCATCACTTTTCTCATACTCTTGCTACTGCTTTCAATACTCAATATTAATATTACTTGTTTTTTAGATAATCACTTCTTAGGAAGCTTTATTTACCCAAAAGCAAAAGATATATATATACGCTCAAACCTTTCTAACTATAGCTGTAGTAGTAGTCAATATTATTATACATAGCAATATGCTTTTTCTGTTTGTATTCTGTAAATGTTTACTGTGTGGTACATTATGTAAAACAAGCGTCGACATGATATTGATACTACAATAAATATATAAAAAAAAAAAAAAAAAAATAAATTTATATTCATCACACAAAGTTGACTAACCAACACATGATCCTAGATTCATAGCTTGTCTGGTAATTCTGATTATTCAGTTTATGATCTTTTTTTTCATGGTATTGATATCGCTTTTGTTTTGTTTACATTTAAAAACCTTAAGATTGAGATATTATAGTTGCTTACACTGATTGTAAAATGTTTTGGGTTTCGGTATACACAAAGAGTGTGAAACACATATCAGGAATTTTTGTTTTTTAATCTGTCATTTTTTTTCTCAGAGTACTGTACAATTTTATTCAGCAATTACGCATCACACATACATGTAAATGCGTCCATAAAAGACTTGATTCACTCAAAAATAAATAAGATCTATAACTAACAGACGCACACAGTAAACTCATTAAGCAGAGTCAGCCTGTAACTGCAACAGCAAATTTGGCTGCTTTACGCAACAACTTTGTTGCTGACATCTCCTGTTGTTGAAACAACTTGGCGTTCGCTGATTTTGGTTTTTTCCTTATTCTGCGCTGTGATTTGCCTGCTGATAGTAATTTCAATTGTGCTACAGCATAATCTCCTTCCTGTTTCAAACTTTGTATTAGGAAGTAAAATGGTGGTGCCCCATTTCTGTCTGCATATCTAAAATTAAGAGCAATATAGCTTGAAATAAAAAAGCTTGTGAATTTTTTTAGAAGTATCTACTCAGTGATTGGTTTTTAAATTTTAATAAGAATAAATTTATTCCAAAGAGTGAGCATGTAGACAAAAAACGGTTTAGCAAAGCGACAGTAAAAAATAAACCTGGTATTCAACCTCCGATGCCTCCACATCGCTTTGGTTCGAATTGCTTTGCTATAACTAGACCAAGTTGTTGGATCCCAGTCAAAAAAATCCATGTCTGCTGAAAATACTCGCACAAGTTTATCCACCTGTGATCTTCAGATTTCTGTCTGAGGTAGTCTAGAGTAGGCGGTATGTGCTCGGCAGGTAGAAACAGCATTGCCAACAGCATTCTTAGAAGTTGGTTGTTTTTATCACTGACCGTAAAAGCAGAGGAAAGTCCTGCTGATTTTATCTTTTTTACAATGCATTGGGCCCAGTGGAATCCACAACCATGCATAGTAGCTGTTGGTAACACGTCAGAGGCAGCAGACCAGAAAGCTATCACAAAAGAAAAATAGAAAGATTAACATATAAAATAGTCTGATAGCATTCACTTCAACTCAACAAGTGTTACCCAGCACATGATTTTCCATGAGGCACAGCACAGACCTAACAGACATTTATCACAAGAGATTTTTCTATATCAAGACCAAAACCATCCATGGAAATACTTACCTTTCTCAAAGTCTGCCATGATCACTTTTACTTTTGGAGTGGATGGTAATAGTGAGATCAGACATGTCAATACCTAAAACAAGTCCATATGCAAAATTGTCGTAGTATCCAGTTGAACATCATAGTCTCATATGTTGGCATCAGTTTTGCATGTTTGTACTTAATATGGTAATTAATGAGTTTTCAAATTTACAATTTAAATCAACTATGCCCGTTATATGAGGTAATTCAATTTTACAGCTACATGGTTAATCTGTTTGCCAAAAGGCTTTGGTTAAAATTAACTGGCACAGTTAATGGGAAATTGTGGAAAAAAGCGCCCGCTAAACAAATTTAAATCGAAAACCCAAGAAACAACTTCTCACCTTTTTATAGTCTCTTGCGCTTTTGCCAGACATCAAAGCGTAAGCTAGGGGTATTTGAACAACAGCTCCACTAGCATCAGCTACAAACTGTGGAAGCTGTACAGCTGTGTAAATGAATGTCTGCACACTTTAAATGTACCATCCACAAACCACTGTTTGGCATTGCACAAGAGTTGCAGCTGTCTCTCTGTAGCAAACATCAAGTGGTGCTTCCTCCCGTTATAGATATCACCTTGCAGAAAGTTAGAGGGAATGTGGCTTTCGTCAATCTGTGATCAAGTAAGAAACATTCTTAAACACAGGCCAGTTTTACCATCAATGATATATATAATTATCACATGTGACTCCGTTGCCAAACATTATGACCAGAGTTATAAATTGGTTGCTGACCCAATGCAAAGCAGACTATACAAAATGTCACAGCCTATCAAGATACAAAAAAATTGATGATTTAACCAAGCTTATACTTCTTACCTCGAAGTCAAGGTGTTTGGGATCTTTAGGTCTCCTGGATTGTCTGTGCCTATTGACCATGCGTTTAAGGTTTTCTGGTTTTGGAACAATCTCGTCATTCAACAATCGTTTCAAAATGGCTCTGTCAACGATTTCTCCAGCCCCTTACTGCAAGTTTGCCTCTCCTGTAGACTTCACCTGTGCAAAAAAATCAATTAGTAAAATGCTTAAGCTAAACAGCGAAGATTTTAGGTAAAAAAGAACAACATTCGCTTACTCACCTCTCTATGAAGTTCAATAGCTGTTTGTTTTCCTGGCTCAGGGGCATGTGAATGCGCAGCTCATTTTTGAAAAGAATCTTGCCTCTGTTCAATGACTACAGGGCAAGTGTTTTTTTTGTTTTGTACACTACATCTCCAGATCACTGAAGATTTATTCCTTCTTTTTACCACAAAGGAGAAGCCATGGTTTGAAACAAGCAAGTCTGCCCCTCGCTGAGAACCTTTTTCAATAATTTGAAAAATTTCCTCTTCTGTATCATGAAACCTCACCAACTCTTCTTCCATCACCCTGATGTGAAAGTATGCTCAAAACTGAACAAGGCATGGAAACAGAACGTTTGCACTGTACTTTTCAAAACAATCAAAACATAGGTCATATCATATATTATACTTAAATCATATAAAAAACTTTATTGCACATGTAACATAAATTTAAATGAATCGAAAATTGTTGCAAACATGCAAAAACATGATATTTTGAACACTAAAGAAATTTGTTCAATGCTTAGCCAATCACAACCCGTATTTTTTTGTTGCAACCATGTTTTTCTTTTTAAATCGATGTTAATGGAGCTAATGAGTGTACGCGTGATGATATAAATAGCAATTAAAATGAACAAGTTTTACTAGCAACAATATGAAACAAACAATTGTGTTGTATCAATAATTTATAAATCGTGGTCCATTAAAAAGAAAACAAGCAGAAAAATCCAACAAACTTACGATTCTTCAGGATATGATGGCTCTGTAAAGGGTACTTGTTGGAGGTTTAAGGAGTTGCGACAAACATGTGGTTGACTAGCGTATGGATGATCAGCTTGCACCAGTTCAATTTCCTCAGCGCTGTAATGTATAACTGAAGTCAGCAGATGAAATTTTGAGTAATTGTTAGCCATACAGATATAATCTGTATGGCTATTGTTTTAGTAGGTTTTATTAGCCATACAGATATAATCTGTATGGCTATTGTTTTTGCTGGTATTATTAGCCATACAGATATAATCTGTATGGCTATTGTTTTAGTAGGTTTTATTATTATTAGCCATACAGATATAATCTGTATGGCTATTGTTTTAGTAGGTTTTATTATTATTATTATTATTAGCCATACAGATATAATCTGTATGGCTATTGTTTTAGTTGGTTTTATTATTATTAGCCATACAGATATAATCTGTATGGCTATTGTTTTAGTAGGTTTTATTATTATTATTATTATTATTATTATTTTTCTTTCGCGAACTTTCTTCTTCTATAACTACAGATTCGCTGATCGGAACTCTCTAAAAAATAGTTGGTTACGTAGGGACACATCTGAAATTTTATGAAAGTATTTTTCTCGAGTTAAGAAAGTCACGGTGTCACAGCTATTCCACTTTCCGCAAGCCTCTTCAACAGCCATTTTTGTTCAATAAATGCTAAATAGCTCTGTCACTTTTCATCAAAACTGCATGATTTTTATGTGAGGGTGTGCAGCTATGGTAGATGTACACAGGCATCAAAAGTTTTCAATAGTAAGTTTACAAGTTTTTCAAGGAGAGGCAATTTTTAATGATTTTGAGAAAATTCGAACTTTTTTGCTGGAAGAAATTCCAATCTAAACTGTGGAAATACAAGCAGATATGGCGTGTTTTCTCACAGGAGGGGCCTATTACGACGTTATGTCATGACACGACGTTGTTGAGTGAACTGCAGTTTGATCAACAACGTTGCGTCATGACACAACGTCATAGTCTGCTGGAAGAAATTCCAATATAAACTGTTGGAATACAAGTAGATATGGCAGGTTTTCTCACAGGAGAGGCCTATTAGGACTTTAAGTCATGACACGACGTCTTTAAGCAAGCAGCAGTTTGATCAACGTCGTTGTGAAGTGAGCTGTGTAATGACACAACGTCATAGTCTGCTCAAACGAAGAGAGCCATGAACATTGAGTAACCTACTTGGAATGTTGCCAAGTGCATGAGTACTTTGACATACCATTTAGAGAGTTGCCTGCCATCTCGGAGAAGATAACTCCGAACAAAACACTTATATTGCTCTTTAACTTTTGAACCGTTTGTCGCAAGTCACTAAAACTTTTTTTAATCAAAGCCATTTGTGCATGTTTTACAGCCAATAATGCCGCATACAATGGTTTCACACCACAACACGCTCTTCCATTTAAACTCAAAGAAATACCAGTTTTTATTGGTTCTTACGTTGATCATAACCGATCTTGGAAGACACATTGATTAAGTCACATTGACTAACATTCCGAAAAAATAATGAACAGTAGTAATATATGAGCAGAACAGGGTTGTTTATGTTTTTGAATGTTAAACATTCTACAGAGAGGACAACTCTAAGGTTGCATGTAAATATATCATCAAATTGCGAAGCTTCTCTCATCAAAATATTATGTTCTGTCACTATAGTAACTGCCTGAAACTTTGAAAGTTTTCTTGAGAGGGTAACTCCTAAAATAAACCAGTTTCCGTCTTGACAAGGGAAGTTAGTCGTGTAAAAACAACTGGATGCGTTCATAATCATTCAAACCATGAGCTGTTTACTTGGAAAGCTGCCAAATTGTTTTGCATCATGTAATTTCATTAATAGCTGCGTTTTCCATCGGATACCGAGAGGATAACTCCTCAAAAATCGCATTTTTCTCCATAACTTTCGAACCGTAAGTCGAAAATGGATCATTTTTTTTTCGTCAGACTGAGCATCTGTATGGCTTTTAATTTTTCTACAGAAAAAATAACCTTTTCTAGTTATTAGCCATACAGATATAATCTGTATGGCTATTGTTTTAGTAGGTTTTATTATTATTATTATTATTAGCCATACAGATATAATCTGTATGGCTATTGTTTTAGTAGGTTTTATTATTATTATTATTATTATTATTATTATTATTATTTTTCTTTCGCGAACTTTCTTCTTCTATAACTACAGATTCGCTTATCGGAACTCTCTAAAAAATAGTTGGTTACGTAGGGACACATCTGAAATTTTATGAAAGTATTTTTCTCGAGTTAAGAAAGTAACGGTGTCACAGCTATTCCACTTTCCGCAAGCCTCTTCAACAGCTATTTTTGTTCAATAAATGCTAAATAGCTCTGTCACTTTTCATCAAAACTGCATGATTTTTATATGGGGGTGTGCAGCTATGGTATATGTACACAGGCATCAACAGTTTTCAATAGTAAGTTTACAAGTTTTTCAAGGAGAGGCAATTTTTAATGATTTTGAGAAAATTTGAACTTTTTTGCTGGAAGAAATTCCAATTTAAACTGTTGAAATTACAGGTAGATATTGCGTGTTTTCTCACAGGAGGGGCCTATTAGGACGTTATGTCATGACACGACGTTGTTGAGTGAACTGCAGTTTGATCAAGGACGTTGCGTCATGACACACCGTCATAGTCTGCTGGAAGAAATTCCAATATAAACTGTTGGAATACAAGTAGATATGGCAGGTTTTCTCACAGGAGAGGCCTATTAGGACTTTAAGTCATGACACGACGTCTTTAAGCAAGCAGCAGTTTGATCAACGTCGTTGTGAAGTGAGCTGTGTAATGACACAACGTCATAGTCTGCTCAAACGAATAGACCCATGAGCATTGAGTAACCTACTTGGAATGTTGCCAAGTGCATGAGTACTTTGACATACCATTTCGAGAGTTGCCTGCCATCTCGGAGAAGATAACTCCGAACAAAACAAATATTGCTCTTTAACTTTTGAACCGTTTGTCGCAAGTCACTAAAACTTTTTTTAATCAAAGTCATGTGTGCATGTTTTACAGCCAATAATGCCGCATACAATGGTTTCACACCACAACACGCTCTTCCATTTAAACTCAAAGAAATACCAGTTTTTATTGGTTCTTACGTTGATCATAACCGATCTTGGAAGACACATTGATTAAGTCACATTGACTAACATTCCGAAAAAATAATGAACAGTAGTAATATATGAGCAGAACAGGGTTGTTTATGTTTTTGAATGTTAAACATTCTACAGAGAGGACAACTCTTAGGTTGCATGTAAATATATCATCAAATTGCGCAGCTTCTCTCATCAAAATATTATGTTCTGTCACTATAGTAACTGCCTGAAACTTTGAAAGTTTTGTTGAGAGGGTAACTCCTAAAATAAACCAGTTTCCGTCTTGACAAGGGAAGCTAGTCGTGTAAAAACAACTGGATGCGTTCATAATCATTCAAACCATGAGCTGTTTACTTGGAAAGCTGCCAAATTGTTTTTCATCATGTAATTTCATTAATAGCTGCGTTTTCCATCAGATACCGAGAGGATAACTCCTCAAAAATCGCATTTTTTTCCATAACTTTCGAACCGTAAGTCGAAAATGGATCATTTTTTTTCGTCAGACTGAGCATCTGTATGGCTTTTAATTTTTCTACAGAAAAAATAATCTTTTCTAGTTATTATTATTATTATTATTATTTTTCTTTCGCGAACTTTCTTCTTCTATAACTACAGATTCGCTGATCGGAACTCTCTAAAAAATAGTTGGTTACATAGGGACACATCTGAAATTTTATGAAAGTATTTTTCTCGAGTTAAGAAAGTAACAGTGTCACAGCTATTCCACTTTCCGCAAGCCTCTTCAACAGCTATTTTTGTTCAATAAATGCTAAATAGCTCTGTCACTTTTCATCAAAACTGCATGATTTTTATATGAGGGTGTGCAGCTATGGTATATGTACACAGGCATCAACAGTTTTCAATAGTAAGCTTACAAGTTTTTCAAGGAGAGGCAATTTTTAATGATTTTCAGAAAATTTGAACTTTTTTGCTGGAAGAAATTCCAATTTAAACTGTTGAAATTACATGTAGATATGGCGTGTTTTCTCACAGGAGGGGCCTATTAGGACGTTATGTCATGACACGACGTTGTTGAGTGAACTGCAGTTTGATCAACAACGTCGCGTCATGACACAACGTCATAGTCTGCTGTAAGAAATTCCAATATAAACTGTTGGAATACAAGTAGATATGGCAGGTTTTCTCACAGGAGAGGCCTATTAGGACTTTAAGTCATGACACGACGTCTTTAAGCAAGCAGCAGTTTGATCAACAACGTTGTGAACTGAGCTGCGTAATGACACAACGTCATAGTCTGCTCAAACGAATAGAGCCATGAGCATTGAGTAACCTACTTGGAATGTTGCCAAGTGCATGAGTACTTTGACATACCATTTAGAGAGTTGCCTGCCATCTCGGAGAAGATAACTCCGAACAAAACATTTATATTGCTCTTTAACTTTTGAACCGTTTGTCGCAAGTCACTAAAACTTCTTTTAATCAAAGCCATGTGTGCATGTTTTACAGCCAATAATGCCGCATACAATGGTTTCAGACCACAACACGCTCTTCCATTTAAACTCAAAGAAATACCAGTTTTTATTGGTTCTTACGTTGATCATAACCGATCTTGGAAGACACATTGATTAAGTCACATTGACTGACATTCCGAAAAATAATGAACAGTAGTAATATATGAGCAGAACAGGGTTGTTTATGTTTTTGAATGTTAAACATTCTACAGAGAGGACAACTCTTAGGTTGCATGTAAATATATCATCAAATTGCGCAGCTTCTCTCATCAAAATATTATGTTCTGTCACTATAGTAACTGCCTGAAACTTTGAAAGTTTTGTTGAGAGGGTAACTCCTAAAATAAACCAGTTTCCGTCTTGACAAGGGAAGTTAGTCGTGTAAAAACAACTGGATGCGTTCATAATCATTCAAACCATGAGCTGTTTACTTGGAAAGCTGCCAAATTGTTTTGCATCATGTAACTTCATTAATAGCTGCGTTTTCCATCAGATACCGAGAGGATAACTCCTCAAAAATCGCATTTTTCTCCATAACTTTCGAACCGTAAGTCGAAAATGGATCATTTTTTTTTCGTCAGACTGAGCATCTGTATGGCTTTTAATTTTTCTACAGAAAAAATAATCTTTTCTAGTTATTATTATTATTATTTTTCTTTCGCGAACTTTCTTCTTCTATAACTACAGATTCGTTGATCGGAATTCTCTAAAAAATAGTTGGTTACGTAGGGACACATCTGAAATTTTATGAAAGTATTTTTCTCCAGTTAAGAAAGTCACGGTGTCACAGCTATTCCACTTTCCGCAAGCCTCTTCAACAGGCATTTTTGGTCAATAAATGCTAAATAGCTCTGTCACTTTTCATCAAAACTGCATGATTTTCATATGGGGGTGTGCAGTTATGGTAGATGTACACAGGCATCAAATGTTTTCAATAGTAAGTTTACAAGTTTTTCGAGGAGAGGCAATTTTTAATGATTTTCAGAAAATTTGAACTTTTTTGCTGGAAGAAATTCCAATCTAAACTGTTGAAATACAAGTAGATATGGCATGTTTTCCCACAGGAGGGGCCTATTACGACGTTATGTCATGACACGACGTTGTTGAGTGAACTGCAGTTTGATCAACAACGTCGCGTCATGACACAACGTCATAGTCTGCTGGAAGAAATTCCAATATAAACTGTTGGAATACAAGTAGATATGGCAGGTTTTCTCACAGGAGAGGCCTATTAGGACTTTAAGTCATGACACGACGTCTTTAAGCAAGCAGCAGTTTGATCAACAACGTTGTGAACTGAGCTGCGTAATGACACAACGTCATAGTCTGCTCAAACGTCACGTCATAGTCTGCTCAAACGAATAGAGGCATTAGCATTGAGTAACTTACTTGGAATGTTGCCAAGTGCCTGTGTACTTTGACAGACCATTTAGAGAGTTGCCTGCCACCTCGGAGAAGACAACTCCGAACAAAACACTTATATTGCTCTTTAACTTTTGAACCGTTTGTCGCAAGTCACTAAAACTTTTTTTTTTAATCAAAGCCACGTGTGCATGTTTTACAGCCAATAATGCCGCATACAATGGTTTCACACCACTGCACGCTGTTCCATGAAAACTCAAAGCAACACCAGTTTTTATTGGTTCTTACGTTGTTCATAACCGATCTTGGAAGACACATTGATTCAGTCACATTGACTAACATTCCGAAAAAAAATGAACAGTAGTAATATATGAGCAGAACAGGGTTGTTTATGTTTTTGAATGTTAAACATTCTACAGAGAGGACAACTCTTAGGTTGCATGTAAATATATCATCAAATTGCGCAGCTTTTCTCATCAAAATATTATGTTCTGTCACTATAGTAACTGCCTGAAACTTTGAAAGTTTTGTTGAGAGGGTAACTCCTAAAATAAACCAGTTTCCGTCTTGACAAGGGAAGTTAGTCGTGTAAAAACAACTGGATGCGTTCATAATCATTCAAACCATGAGCTGTTTACTTGGAAAGCTGCCAAATTTTTTTGCATCATGTAATTTCATTAATAGCTGCGTTTTTCATCAGATACCGAGAGGATAACTCCTCAAAAATCGCATTTTTCTCCATAACTTTCGAACCGTAAGTCGAAAATGGATAATTTTTTTTTCGTCAGACTGAGCATCTGTATGGCTTTTAATTTTTCTACAGAAAAAATAATCTTTTCTAGTTATTATTATTTTTCTTTCGCGAACTTTCTTCTTCTATAACTACAGATTCGCTGATCGGAACTCTCTAAAAAATAGTTGGTTACATAGGGACACATCTGAAATTTTATGAAAGTATTTTTCTCGAGTTAAGAAAGTAACAGTGTCACAGCTATTCCACTTTCCGCAAGCCTCTTCAACAGCTATTTTTGTTCAATAAATGCTAAATAGCTCTGTCACTTTTCATCAAAACTGCATGATTTTTATATGAGGGTGTGCAGCTATGGTATATGTACACAGGCATCAACAGTTTTCAATAGTAAGCTTACAAGTTTTTCAAGGAGAGGCAATTTTTAATGATTTTCAGAAAATTTGAACTTTTTTGCTGGAAGAAATTCCAATTTAAACTGTTGAAATTACATGTAGATATGGCGTGTTTTCTCACAGGAGGGGCCTATTAGGACGTTATGTCATGACACGACGTTGTTGAGTGAACTGCAGTTTGATCAACAACGTCGCGTCATGACACAACGTCATAGTCTGCTGTAAGAAATTCCAATATAAACTGTTGGAATACAAGTAGATATGGCAGGTTTTCTCACAGGAGAGGCCTATTAGGACTTTAAGTCATGACACGACGTCTTTAAGCAAGCAGCAGTTTGATCAACAACGTTGTGAACTGAGCTGCGTAATGACACAACGTCATAGTCTGCTCAAACGAATAGAGCCATGAGCATTGAGTAACCTACTTGGAATGTTGCCAAGTGCATGAGTACTTTGACATACCATTTAGAGAGTTGCCTGCCATCTCGGAGAAGATAACTCCGAACAAAACATTTATATTGCTCTTTAACTTTTGAACCGTTTGTCGCAAGTCACTAAAACTTCTTTTAATCAAAGCCATGTGTGCATGTTTTACAGCCAATAATGCCGCATACAATGGTTTCACACCACAACACGCTCTTCCATTTAAACTCAAAGAAATACCAGTTTTTATTGGTTCTTACGTTGATCATAACCGATCTTGGAAGACACATTGATTAAGTCACATTGACTGACATTCCGAAAAAATAATGAACAGTAGTAATATATGAGCAGAACAGGGTTGTTTATGTTTTTGAATGTTAAACATTCTACAGAGAGGACAACTCTTAGGTTGCATGTAAATATATCATCAAATTGCGCAGCTTCTCTCATCAAAATATTATGTTCTGTCACTATAGTAACTGCCTGAAACTTTGAAAGTTTTGTTGAGAGGGTAACTCCTAAAATAAACCAGTTTCCGTCTTGACAAGGGAAGTTAGTCGTGTAAAAACAACTGGATGCGTTCATAATCATTCAAACCATGAGCTGTTTACTTGGAAAGCTGCCAAATTGTTTTGCATCATGTAACTTCATTAATAGCTGCGTTTTCCATCAGATACCGAGAGGATAACTCCTCAAAAATCGCATTTTTCTCCATAACTTTCGAACCGTAAGTCGAAAATGGATCATTTTTTTTTCGTCAGACTGAGCATCTGTATGGCTTTTAATTTTTCTACAGAAAAAATAATCTTTTCTAGTTATTATTATTTTTCTTTCGCGAACTTTCTTCTTCTATAACTACAGATTCGCTGATCGGAACTCTCTAAAAAATAGTTGGTTACGTAGGGACACATCTGAAATTTTATGAAAGTATTTTTCTTGAGTTAAGAAAGTCACGGTGTCACAGCTATTCCACTTTCCGCAAGCCTCTTCAACAGCCATTTTTGTTCAATAAATGCTAAATAGCTCTGTCACTTTTCATCAAAACTGCATGATTTTTATGTGAGGGTGTGCAGCTATGGTAGATGTACATAGGCATCTAAAGTTTTCAATAGTTAGTTTACAAGTTTTTCAAGGAGAGGCAATTTTTAATGATTTTGAGAAAAATTGAACTTTTTTGCTGGAAGAAAATCCAATCTAAACTGTGGAAATACAAGCAGATATGGCGTGTTTTCTCACAGGAGGGGCCTATTAGGACGTTATGTCATGACACGACATTGTTGAGTGAACTGCAGTTTGATCAACAACGTCGCGTCATGACACAACGTCATAGTCTGCTGGAAGAAATTCCAATATAAACTGTTGGAATACAAGTAGATATGGCAGGTTTTCTCACAGGAGAGGCCTATTAGGACTTTAAGTCATGACACGACGTCTTTAAGCAAGCAGCAGTTTGATCAACAACGTTGTGAACTGAGCTGCGTAATGACACAACGTCATAGTCTGCTCAAACGAATAGAGGCATTAGCATTGAGTAACTTACTTGGAATGTTGCCAAGTGCATGTGTACTTTGACAGACCAGTTAGAGAGTTGCTTGCCACCTCGGAGAAGACAACTCCGAACGAAACACTTATATTGCTCTTTAACTTTTGAACCGTTTGTCGCAAGTCACTAAAACTTTTTTTAATCAAAGCCATGTGTGCATGTTTTACAGCCAATAATGCCGCATACAATGGTTTCACACCACTACACGCTCTTCCATGAAAACGAAACGCAATACCAGTTTTTATTGGTTCTTACGTTGTTCATAACCGATCTTGGAAGACACATTGATTCAGTCACATTGACTAACATTCCGAAAAAAAATGAACAGTAGTAATATATGAGCAGAACTGGGTTGCTTATGTTTTTGGATGTTAAGCATTATACAGAGAGGACAATTTAAAGTTATATGTGCATTTATCGTCAATATGCACAGCTTGTCTGATCTAAATGTTATATTCTGTCACTACAGTAATTGCCTAAAAACTTTGAACGATTTGTTGAGAGGGTAACTCCTAAAATAAACCAGTTTCCGTCTTGACGAGGGAAGTTAGTCGTATAAAGACAACTTGATGCAATCATAAGTACTCAAGCCATGAGCTGCTTATTTGGAAAGCTGCCAAGTTTCTTTGAATCATGTAATTTCATTAATAGCTGCGTTTTAAATCAGATACCGAGAGGATAACTCCTTAAAATATGCATTTTCCTCCATAACTTTTGAACTGTAAGTCGAATTTGAACATTTTTTTTTTCGTTGAACCGTGCATCTGTATGGCTTTTATTTTCTCTACAGAGAAAACATTTTAGTCTAGTTATTATTATTTTTCTTTCGCGAAGTTTCTTCTTCTATAACTACAGATTCGCTGATCAGAACTCTCTAAATATTAGTTGGTTACGTAGGTGCACATCTCGAGATTAACGAAATATTTTTTTTCAAGTTGCGAAAGTCACCATGTCACAGCTATTCCACTTTCCGCAAGCCTCTTCAACAGCCGTTTTTGTTCAATAAATGCTAAATAGCTCTGTCATTGTTCATCCAAACTGCATGATTTTTATACGAGGGTGTGCAGCTATGGTAGATGTACACAGGCATCAAAAGTTTTCAATAGTAAGTTTACACGTTTTTCAAGGAGAGGCAATTTTTAATGATTTTGAGAAAATTTGAACTTTTTTGCTGGAAGAAATTCCAATCTAAACTGTGGAAATACAAGTAGATATGGCGTGTTTTCTCACAGGAGGGGCCTATTAGGACGTTATGTCATTCAATGTTCATGGCTCTCTTCGTTTGAGCAGACTATGACGTTGTGTCATTACACAGCTCACTTCACAACGACGTTGATCAAACTGCTGCTTGCTTAAAGACGTCGTGTCATGACTTAAAGTCCTAATAGGCCTCTCCTGTGAGAAAACCTGCCATATCTACTTGTATTCCAACAGTTTATATTGGAATTTCTTCCAGCAGACTATGACGTTGTGTCATGACGCAACGTTGTTGATCAAACTGCAGTTCACTCAACAACGTCGTGTCATGACATAACGTCGTAATAGGCCCCTCCTGTGAGAAAACACGCCATATCTGCTTGTATTTCCACAGTTTAGATTGGAATTTCTTCCAGCAAAAAAGTTCGAATTTTCTCAAAATCATTAAAAATTGCCTCTCCTTGAAAAACTTGTAAACTTACTATTGAAAACTTTTGATGCCTGTGTACATCTACCATAGCTGCACACCCTCACATAAAAATCATGCAGTTTTGATGAAAAGTGACAGAGCTATTTAGCATTTATTGAACAAAAATGGCTGTTGAAGAGGCTTGCGGAAAGTGGAATAGCTGTGACACCGTGACTTTCTTAACTCGAGAAAAATACTTTCATAAAATTTCAGATGTGTCCCTACGTAACCAACTATTTTTTAGAGAGTTCCGATCAGCGAATCTGTAGTTATAGAAGAAGAAAGTTCGCGAAAGAAAAATAATAATAATAATAATAATAACTAGACTAAAATGTTTTCTCTGTAGAGAAAATAAAAGCCATACAGATGCACGGTTCGATGAAAAAAAAATTGTTCAAATTCGACTTACGGTTCAAAAGTTATGGAGCAAAATGCATTTTTTGAGGAGTTATCCTCTCGGAATCCATCTGAAAAGGCAACTATTAGTAACTTTACATGGTACAAAGAACGTTGGCAGCTTTCCAAGTAAGCAGCTCATGGCTTGAATGATTATGAACGCATCAAGTTGTTTTTATACGCCCAAATTGCCTGACCAAGACGGAAATTGAATTATTTTAGGAGTTACCCTCTCAACAAAACTTTCAAAGTTTTTAGGCAGTTACTATAGTGACAGAACATAACAATTACACGAGACCAGCTGCGCAATTTGATGATATATTTACATGCAACCTAAGAGTTGTCCTCTCTGTAGAATGTTTAACATTCAAAAACATAAACAACCCTGTTCTGCTCATATATTACTACTGTTCATTATTTTTTCGGAATGTTAGTCAATGTGACTTAATCAACGTGTCTTCCAAGATCGGTTATGATCAACGTAAGAACCAATAAAAACTGGTATTTCTTTGAGTTTAAATGGAAGAGCGTGTTGTGGTGTGAAACCATTGTATGCGGCATTATTGGCTGTAAAACATGCACACATGGCTTTGATTAAAAAAAGTTTAAGTGACTTGCGACAAACGGTTCAAAAGTTAAAGAGCAATATAAGTGTTTTGTTCGGAGTTATCTTCTCCGAGATGGCAGGCAACTCTCTAAATGGTATGTCAAAGTACTCATGCACTTGGCAACATTCCAAGTAGGTTACTCAATGCTCATGGCTCTACTCGTTTGAGCAGACTATGACGTTGTGTCATTACACAGCTCACTTCACAACGACGTTGATCAAACTGCTGCTTGCTTAAAGACGTCGTGTCATGACTTAAAGTCCTAATAGGCCTCTCCTGTGAGAAAACCTGCCATATCTACTTGTATTCCAACAGTTTATATTGGAATTTCTTCCAGCAGACTATGACGGTGTGTCATGACGCAACGTCCTTGATCAAACTGCAGTTCACTCAACAACGTTGTGTCATAACATAACGTCCTAATAGGCCCCTCCTGTGAGAAAACACGCCATATCTACCTGTAATTTCAACAGTTTAAATTGGAATTTCTTCCAGCAAAAAAGTTCAAATTTTCTCAAAATCAATAAAAATTGCCTCTCCTTGAAAAACTTGCAAACTTACTATTGAAAACTGTTGGTGCCTGTGTACATATACCATAGCTGCACACCCCCATATAAAAATCATGCAGTTTTGATGAAAAGTGACAGAGCTATTTAGCATTTATTGAACAAAAATAGCTGTTGAAGAGGCTTGCGGAAAGTGGAATAGCTGTGACACCGTTACTTTCTTAACTCGAGAAAAATACTTTCATAAAATTTCAGATGTGTCCCTACGTAACCAACTATTTTTTAGAGAGTTCCGATAAGCGAATCTGTAGTTATAGAAGAAGAAAGTTCGCGAAAGAAAAATAATAATAATAATAATAATAACTAGAAAAGATTATTTTTTCTGTAGAAAAATTAAAAGCCATACAGATGCTCAGTCCGACGAAAAAAAAAATGATCCATTTTCGACTTACGGTTCAAAAGTTATGGTGAAAATGCACTTTTTGAGGAGTTATCCTCTCGGTATCTGATTGAAAACGCAGCTATTAATGAAATTACATGATACAAAGTAAATTGGCAGCTTTCCAAGTAAGCGGCTCATGGTTTGAATGATTATGAGCGCATTCAATTGTTTTTACACGACTAACTTTCCTTGTCAAGACGGAAACTGGTTTATTTTAGGAGTTACCCTCCCAACCAATCTTTCAAAGTTTTTAGGCAATTACTGTAGTGACAGAATATAACATTTAGATCAGACAAGCTGTGCATATTGACGATAAATGCACATATAACTTAAGAGTTGTCCTCTCTGTATAATGTTTAACATCCAAAAACATAAGCAACCCTGTTCTGCTCATATATTACTACTGTTCATTATTTTTTCGGAATGTTAGTCAATGTGACTTAATCAATGTGTCTTCCAAGATCGGTTATGATCAACGTAAGAACCAATAAAAACTGGTATTGCTTTGCGTTTACATGGAAGAGCGTGTAGTGGTGTGAAACCATTGTATGCGGCATTATTGGCTGTAAAACATGCACACATGGCTTTGATTAAAAAAAGTTTTAGTGACTTGTGACAAACGGTTCAAAAGTTATAGAGCAATATGAGTGTTTCGTTCGGAGTTGTCTTCTCCGAGGTGGCAGGCAACTCTCTAAATGGTCTGTCAAAGTACACATGCACTTGGCAACATTCCACGTAAGTTACTCAATGCTAATGCCTCTATTCGTTTGAGCAGACTATGACGTTGTGTCATTACGCAGCTCAGTTCACAACGTTGTTGATCAAACTGCTGCTTGCTTAAAGACGTCGTGTCATGACTTAAAGTCCTAATAGGCCTCTCCTGTGAGAAAACCTGCCATATCTACTTGTATTCCAACAGTTTATATTGGAATTTCTTCCAGCAGACTATGACGTTGTGTCATGACGCGACGTCCTTGATCAAACTGCAGTTCACTCAACAACGTTGTGTCATGACATAACGTCGTAATAGGCCCCTGCTGTGGGAAAACATGCCATATCTACTTGTATTACAACAGTTTAGAACGGAATCTCTTCCAGTGAAAAAGTTCGAATTTTCTGAAAATCACTAAAAATTGCCTCTCCTTGAAAAACTTGTAAACTTGCTATTGAAAACTTTTGATGCCTGTATACATCTACCATAGCCGCACACCCTCATATAAATATCATGCAGTTTAGATGAAAAGTGACAGAGTTATTCAGCATTTATTGAACGAAAATGACTGTTGAAGAGGCGTGCGAAAAGTGGAATAGCTGTGACGTGGTAACTTTTTTAACTTGAAAAAAAATATTTCGTTAATCTCCAGATGTACCCCTACGTAACCAACTAATTTTTAGAGAGTTCTAATCAGCGAATCTGTAGTTATAGAAGAAGACAGAAACTGAAATCTAGTGGTTAGAATGCGGCGAAAGAAAAATAATAACTAGAAAAGATTATTTTTTCTGTAGAAAAATTAAGAGCCATACAGATGCTCAGTCTGACGGAAAAAAAATGATCCATTTTCGACTAACGGTTCGAAAGTTATGGAGAAAAATGCGATTTTTGAGGAGTTATCCTCTCGGTATCTGATGGAAAACGCAGCTATTAATGAAATTACATGATGCAAAACAATTTGGCAGCTTTCCAAGTAAACAGCTCATGGTTTGAATGATTATGAACGCATCCAGTTGTTTTTACACGACTAACTTCCCTTGTCAAGACGGAAACTGGTTTATTTTAGGAGTTACCCTCTCAACAAAACTTTCAAAGTTTCAGGCAGTTACTATAGTGATAGAACATAATATTTTGATGAGAGAAGCTGCGCAATTTGATGATATATTTACATGCAACCTGAGAGTTGTCCTCTCTGTAGAATGTTTAACATTCAAAAACATAAACAACCCTGTTCTGCTCATATATTACTACTGCTCATTATTTTTTCGGAATGTTAGTCAATGTGACTTAATCAATGTGTCTTCCAAGATCGGTTATGATCAACGTAAGAACCAATAAAAACTGGTATTTCTTTGAGTTTAAATGGAAGAGCGTGTTGTGGTGTGAAACCATTGTATGCGGCATTATTGGCTGTAAAACATGCACACATGGCTTTGATTAAAAAAAGTTTTAGTGACTTGCGACAAACGGTTCAAAAGTTAAAGAGCAATATAAGTGTTTTGTTCGGAGTTATCTTCCCCGAGATGGCAGGCAACTCTCTAAATGGTATGTCAAAGTACTCATGCACTTGGCAACATTCCAAGTAGGTTACTCAATGCTCATGGCTCTATTCGTTTGAGCAGACTATGACGTTGTGTCATTACACAGCTCACTTCACAACGACGTTGATCAAACTGCTGCTTGCTTAAAGACGTCGTGTCATGACTTAAAGTCCTAATAGGCCTCTCCTGTGAGAAAACCTGCCATATCTACTTGTATTCCAACAGTTTATATTGGAATTTCTTCCAGCAGACTATGACGTTGTGTCATGACGCGACGTCCTTGATCAAACTGCAGTTCACTCAACAACGTTGTGTCATGACATAACGTCGTAATAGGCCCCTGCTGTGGGAAAACATGCCATATCTACTTGTATTACAACAGTTTAGAACGGAATCTCTTCCAGTGAAAAAGTTCGAATTTTCTGAAAATCACTAAAAATTGCCTCTCCTTGAAAAACTTGTAAACTTGCTATTGAAAACTTTTGATGCCTGTATACATCTACCATAGCCGCACACCCTCATATAAATATCATGCAGTTTAGATGAAAAGTGACAGAGTTATTCAGCATTTATTGAACGAAAATGACTGTTGAAGAGGCGTGCGAAAAGTGGAATAGCTGTGACGTGGTAACTTTTTTAACTTGAAAAAAAATATTTCGTTAATCTCCAGATGTACCCCTACGTAACCAACTAATTTTTAGAGAGTTCTAATCAGCGAATCTGTAGTTATAGAAGAAGACAGAAACTGAAATCTAGTGGTTAGAATGCGGCGAAAGAAAAATAATAATAAAACCTACTAAAACAATAGCCATACAGATTATATCTGTATGGCTAATAAAACCTACTAAAACAATAGCCATACAGATTATATCTGTATGGCTAATAATAAAACCTACTAAAACAATAGCCATACAGATTATATCTGTATGGCTAATAATAAAACCTACTAAAACAATAGCCATACAGATTATATCTGTATGGCTAATAATAAAACCTACTAAAACAATAGCCATACAGATTATATCTGTATGGCTAATAATAAAACCTACTAAAACAATAGCCATACAGATTATATCTGTATGGCTAATAAAACCTACTAAAACAATAGCCATACAGATTATATCTGTATGGCTAATAAAACCTACTAAAACAATAGCCATACAGATTATATCTGTATGGCTAATAAAACCAGCAAAAACAATAGCCATACAGATTATATCTGTATGGCTAATAAAACCTACTAAAACAATAGCCATACAGATTATATCTGTATGGCTAACAATTACTCAAAATTTCATCTGCTGACTTCAGTTATACATTACAGCGCTGAGGAAATTGAACTGGTGCAAGCTGATCATCCATACGCTAGTCAACCACATGTTTGTCGCAACTCCTTAAACCTCCAACAAGTACCCTTTACAGAGCCATCATATCCTGAAGAATCGTAAGTTTGTTGGATTTTTCTGCTTGTTTTCTTTTTAATGGACCACGATTTATAAATTATTGATACAACACAATTGTTTGTTTCATATTGTTGCTAGTAAAACTTGTTCATTTTAATTGCTATTTATATCATCACGCGTACACTCATTAGCTCCATTAACATCGATTTAAAAAGAAAAACATGGTTGCAACAAAAAAATACGGGTTGTGATTGGCTAAGCATTGAACAAATTTCTTTAGTGTTCAAAATATCATGTTTTTGCATGTTTGCAACAATTTTCGATTCATTTAAATTTATGTTACATGTGCAATAAAGTTTTTTATATGATTTAAGTATAATATATGATATGACCTATGTTTTGATTGTTTTGAAAAGTACAGTGCAAACGTTCTGTTTCCATGCCTTGTTCAGTTTTGAGCATACTTTCACATCAGGGTGATGGAAGAAGAGTTGGTGAGGTTTCATGATACAGAAGAGGAAATTTTTCAAATTATTGAAAAAGGTTCTCAGCGAGGGGCAGACTTGCTTGTTTCAAACCATGGCTTCTCCTTTGTGGTAAAAAGAAGGAATAAATCTTCAGTGA
Source organism: Cryptosula pallasiana (assembly GCA_945261195.1). Lineage (NCBI taxonomy): Eukaryota > Metazoa > Bryozoa > Gymnolaemata > Cheilostomatida > Cryptosulidae > Cryptosula > Cryptosula pallasiana. The sequence goes on along the minus strand of OX183133.1, from coordinate 13,986,022 downwards.
TCTGGAGATGTAGTGTACAAAACAAAAAAAACACTTGCCCTGTAGTCATTGAACAGAGGCAAGATTCTTTTCAAAAATGAGCTGCGCATTCACATGCCCCTGAGCCAGGAAAACAAACAGCTATTGAACTTCATAGAGAGGTGAGTAAGCGAATGTTGTTCTTTTTTACCTAAAATCTTCGCTGTTTAGCTTAAGCATTTTACTAATTGATTTTTTTGCACAGGTGAAGTCTACAGGAGAGGCAAACTTGCAGTAAGGGGCTGGAGAAATCGTTGACAGAGCCATTTTGAAACGATTGTTGAATGACGAGATTGTTCCAAAACCAGAAAACCTTAAACGCATGGTCAATAGGCACAGACAATCCAGGAGACCTAAAGATCCCAAACACCTTGACTTCGAGGTAAGAAGTATAAGCTTGGTTAAATCATCAATTTTTTTGTATCTTGATAGGCTGTGACATTTTGTATAGTCTGCTTTGCATTGGGTCAGCAACCAATTTATAACTCTGGTCATAATGTTTGGCAACGGAGTCACATGTGATAATTATATATATCATTGATGGTAAAACTGGCCTGTGTTTAAGAATGTTTCTTACTTGATCACAGATTGACGAAAGCCACATTCCCTCTAACTTTCTGCAAGGTGATATCTATAACGGGAGGAAGCACCACTTGATGTTTGCTACAGAGAGACAGCTGCAACTCTTGTGCAATGCCAAACAGTGGTTTGTGGATGGTACATTTAAAGTGTGCAGACATTCATTTACACAGCTGTACAGCTTCCACAGTTTGTAGCTGATGCTAGTGGAGCTGTTGTTCAAATACCCCTAGCTTACGCTTTGATGTCTGGCAAAAGCGCAAGAGACTATAAAAAGGTGAGAAGTTGTTTCTTGGGTTTTCGATTTAAATTTGTTTAGCGGGCGCTTTTTTCCACAATTTCCCATTAACTGTGCCAGTTAATTTTAACCAAAGCCTTTTGGCAAACAGATTAACCATGTAGCTGTAAAATTGAATTACCTCATATAACGGGCATAGTTGATTTAAATTGTAAATTTGAAAACTCATTAATTACCATATTAAGTACAAACATGCAAAACTGATGCCAACATATGAGACTATGATGTTCAACTGGATACTACGACAATTTTGCATATGGACTTGTTTTAGGTATTGACATGTCTGATCTCACTATTACCATCCACTCCAAAAGTAAAAGTGATCATGGCAGACTTTGAGAAAGGTAAGTATTTCCATGGATGGTTTTGGTCTTGATATAGAAAAATCTCTTGTGATAAATGTCTGTTAGGTCTGTGCTGTGCCTCATGGAAAATCATGTGCTGGGTAACACTTGTTGAGTTGAAGTGAATGCTATCAGACTATTTTATATGTTAATCTTTCTATTTTTCTTTTGTGATAGCTTTCTGGTCTGCTGCCTCTGACGTGTTACCAACAGCTACTATGCATGGTTGTGGATTCCACTGGGCCCAATGCATTGTAAAAAAGATAAAATCAGCAGGACTTTCCTCTGCTTTTACGGTCAGTGATAAAAACAACCAACTTCTAAGAATGCTGTTGGCAATGCTGTTTCTACCTGCCGAGCACATACCGCCTACTCTAGACTACCTCAGACAGAAATCTGAAGATCACAGGTGGATAAACTTGTGCGAGTATTTTCAGCAGACATGGATTTTTTTGACTGGGATCCAACAACTTGGTCTAGTTATAGCAAAGCAATTCGAACCAAAGCGATGTGGAGGCATCGGAGGTTGAATACCAGGTTTATTTTTTACTGTCGCTTTGCTAAACCGTTTTTTGTCTACATGCTCACTCTTTGGAATAAATTTATTCTTATTAAAATTTAAAAACCAATCACTGAGTAGATACTTCTAAAAAAATTCACAAGCTTTTTTATTTCAAGCTATATTGCTCTTAATTTTAGATATGCAGACAGAAATGGGGCACCACCATTTTACTTCCTAATACAAAGTTTGAAACAGGAAGGAGATTATGCTGTAGCACAATTGAAATTACTATCAGCAGGCAAATCACAGCGCAGAATAAGGAAAAAACCAAAATCAGCGAACGCCAAGTTGTTTCAACAACAGGAGATGTCAGCAACAAAGTTGTTGCGTAAAGCAGCCAAATTTGCTGTTGCAGTTACAGGCTGACTCTGCTTAATGAGTTTACTGTGTGCGTCTGTTAGTTATAGATCTTATTTATTTTTGAGTGAATCAAGTCTTTTATGGACGCATTTACATGTATGTGTGATGCGTAATTGCTGAATAAAATTGTACAGTACTCTGAGAAAAAAAATGACAGATTAAAAAACAAAAATTCCTGATATGTGTTTCACACTCTTTGTGTATACCGAAACCCAAAACATTTTACAATCAGTGTAAGCAACTATAATATCTCAATCTTAAGGTTTTTAAATGTAAACAAAACAAAAGCGATATCAATACCATGAAAAAAAAGATCATAAACTGAATAATCAGAATTACCAGACAAGCTATGAATCTAGGATCATGTGTTGGTTAGTCAACTTTGTGTGATGAATATAAATTTATTTTTTTTTTTTTTTTTTTATATATTTATTGTAGCATCAATATCATGTCGACGCTTGTTTTACATAATGTACCACACAGTAAACATTTACAGAATACAAACAGAAAAAGCATATTGCTATGTATAATAATATTGACTACTACTACAGCTATAGTTAGAAAGGTTTGAGCGTATATATATATCTTTTGCTTTTGGGTAAATAAAGCTTCCTAAGAAGTGATTATCTAAAAAACAAGTAATATTAATATTGAGTATTGAAAGCAGTAGCAAGAGTATGAGAAAAGTGATGCTTTATTGTGAGCTATTATTATCTTTCAATTATTGGAGTGGACAGATAAACCAAGGAGTTGTACTACCTTGTAAAACAACATTGGAGCGGATTCGATAGTTAGGGTGAGTTGTCTTGGGGCGACTGGAGCTAACTGGGATGAGTTGTCTCGAGCGAGTTGTCCTAAATGAGACGAGTTGACTGGGTCGAGTTGGCACTAGGGCGACTCGTCATGGACCCCTGCTAAGCATCGTCAGTAGTATGTGATTCAAGAGCCAATAATAAATAGCAAACGCATGGATGATGATCATCATGATGATGATTACTACGGATCGGCATCTTCTTCTGCTTCATCTAAAGTTTTGCATAGAAAGGTGTTTGTGGGAAATATTTCACTTACAGTAAGTAGTAAAACCATCATAATAAATAATAATTATTATTAGAGCATGTATCAAAATGGAATCCAATGCATTTGTTTGCTGGCACTTGACTGTGTAGCTCTGAGTCTTATTATTATTAATAGTCATATAATAATATTGCCTGCATAATAATATAACCTGCAGTATTATTACCTCGTAGTTGTCTTCACACTAGACCACATAATAATAATATTATTATTAATTAATTACTTGCATGGTGGAACAACAACAATTGGGGGATTATTTGACTAAACAATCAATGATGAGCACAGACAGTACTCGTCGACAATGATTACCATCTTTCATTGATTGATCTGTCGATTGATGGATACAAAAATAGCGAATGAGGTGATAATAATCCTACTATTGTTGTGAACTCATTTTGTTGTTTTTGGAAAAAAATTAATATATATTAGTTGTCAAGACATGGTTTGTAATAATTAATAACTACTTCTAAACTTAGAATGATATGATAGTAGTGAAGTTTTGTTTTCTTCATTTTAAGAAATCCAACTCCATGGTGAGCAGTCAGTAAGGCTCATTTAATAATCCAGTTACAGATAAGATACGTGTCGGTGCTTGCTTAGAAAAAAAATTTCCAGTTATCATATCTTTAGTTTTTTTGATTGGCAATATTATAAACGAGCTGAGCTGTAGCACTGTTAGAGACATGTAGTATAGTAATAGTATTTTGGGATACTAGTTGTAAAAATAGCTCATATTTTAGATTTGGATTAACAAGACAAACCGCTGCTCCTCTGCATAAATAGTAATAATAATAATATCTGAAACAGATAACAATATCCCAGCATAAATGGGTCAGCTTGTACAGCTACACTCTCTTGTATTGCCTCATCACTATTACTCAATCTATCTGTGGATTATTAGCTCATACTGCCTTCATCTGCTGAGTGATTTGTAAGCTTGTTGTTGCAGTTGGGCTTGAACTTGAAAATAATTGGTAGCCGCAAATTGGTTTCTACAAACTGCTTGCTTTTGGCACAAATCCACCAAAAACTGGAAATAGATCATGGAGTGCTTACGGATAATTTTTTAATTCACCACTGTAAATAGAATGAATAGTAATCAATAACTAGATGTTGAATTGTTGTTCCAAGCAAAAGCAAGAGTATTTTAGAGAAAAGAAACAAATATTTTCCTCTTATTGAAATAGGAACCCTGATATTTTGTGTGTGGAACTACACACTCAAATCACTACACCACTATGATGCCCATGACACAAGGCATTGAAAACGCATCAGATGTTCCTAATCATATTGATTTATCAATTGATACAAATTTGCTAAGACTTTTTAACGGAGGCTGGGTCATGGAACCCATTCCCTGTCAACAGCAAGTCATAGTGTTTGTTAACCACTGAGCCATCAAACTGTTTTCAGCTTCAGATTTGTAGCTGTTTGTAAAAAGCCGTTTATTTGGCCCACATACAAAAAATTATCTCCGTTTTCACCTTGCAAAATACTGCTCAAAACCTTTATGCCTTTAGCCACCTGAAATAATATTTGGGTTCACAAAAGTTTTCTTATTAAAGTACATTTTAACGAAGGTCATTTGTTTGTAGCAGTTCTCAGGTTATATTCAGTGCCCTACAATGAGCCTTTGCAATCACCCAATGTCATCAAATGAATGTTTATATGAAAGAGCATGTCAGGTCGATCGCTATAATGAGCTAGTTATGTCAATTGAAGGTGTGCTTCTCAAGCTACAGACATTTATTATTTTGCTGCCCCTTTTCAATAGTGCAATAGGTGTGTTTTTGTTCGTAGGAGAAACCTAAAAGCTCAAATTTTTGAAAAAAAAAACATAAATGGCTGCGCAACAAACTTCTTTTTCCTGTTCTGACTGATTTTGTTGTACTCCCGTAAAGCGTTAAAAAATGCTCATTTTTTGGGGGAGGTTTTAAATATTGGAAAGAAAAAAATAAAGATTTGCTTGTGATGGCTTTGGATCCAAAATGGTCTATGGAGACATCATTTTACTTGGAAGTTTTACGTAAATTTTTTCTTGGTTCCCAGACAGCTTCATGTTTCATCAAAATTTAAAGTGGTGTCTCTTCATTAGTTTCAAATGTTTCTTTCATCAGTTGGCATCAAAAAATGGCTACAATGCGTCATTGCACAAAATTTTGTCAATCAGTTTCCACTTTGTTGGCAAAAAAACTGGTTGTGAACTTTCTTTCAAGATTGAATTTGTGACTTGTTGCAGCTTTTGAGAAAAAGTCCCTTTTCCATAAAATTATGCTGGCACTTTGATCAATTTTTATGGAGAGTTCCAAGTCAAGTTATTGGTTGCAAAAAAACAATTGATATTATCACCAGCCGTGAACTATTTTGGCTGTTACACAAATCATTTCATCATTCTCAACCTTCGTTTGAATCATGCAAGTTTTTAATTTCGTAGAATTTAATTTTTTGTACTGACCATGTATTGTTTTCCTTCTTAAGATCAGCTTCTGTTTAATTATAACGGTGTTGTGTCAATTCACTTGATTAATCGATTAATTGTTTGTATTTTTTTAATTTAGTCAGCATAGTTTTTTCTATTTGAGTAATAATCAGTCTCTTGCCTGTTTATATTTTTGATTTTTTTTTTAATTTTGTTGCAACAGTTCAAACTGGTCAAAGAGTTACTCCAAATTTTGCGAAAAAGCTTTGCTATCCTGCAGGGTTACAGTATGGTATATCATTGTCGGCATATAATAACAAGTGTGACTTTTTAGATTGCCGGACATCATAAACTTGCAAAGTTTTTTCGAAAGTTTGGAAAAGTGGAGAGTGCTCAACTAGTATATGATAGAGCTACTTCCCAGTTTAAAAAGTTAGTCAACTACCTGCATTTGTCTTCCATTCTGAATTACATTCTTAGACATGGAATTTTTGTTTAATTTTTTTTGTCGAATAGGTTTGGTTTTGTCACATTTGAAAAAGCATCTGGTGTAGAGAAAGCACTGAATGCCAGTGATGACCAATTAACGTTTTATTCCCGGGTGCTTAGAGTCAAACCAGCGGAAGAAAAACGTAACACTGCACTTATCAAACAGGTGCAACTACAGCAGAAGTAAGTTCATTTTTACCAACAGTACCTTTCTTTTTTAGAAGATAAAACTTTTTGATTTTTGTTTTTGCGAGAATCTCGAAATATTATTTTAAAAACTTCTGTTTAAACAGATTTTACTGAGAAAACCTTATACGATAATGGACTTTTCCAGGAAGGTGTTAATTCATTAAAAAATTTTGATAAAAAATGGTCAAAGCATATTTGACCACTCAGAAATTGATATTTGTAGTGAAAGACACTCGAAGTCATTGAGTTTGACAAATATATTATTGTAGATGTAAACATCGCTAGTTCACATGGTTTTTGACTTTTTATTGTAGTTCTTCCTATGACCCGGACTTTTCTGACGATCAAACTTTTGACTCGAACTTCGTCAAAGAGAACAACATACACACACTCAATGTTGATTGTCTCCTTCATATATTTAGCTATTTGCCCCCTAAAACGAAAATCACTTGTGAACGAGGTAATGTCCAGTCCGAAATTGAGTATTGTTCTAGTCAGTATAAAAATTTATTGCAGTTCTTATATTATTTTGTTGAAGTATGCAAGTATTGGAGGCACTTGGCTCTGTCATCATGGAGATCAGTCACTTCTGTGGTATTTTCTTCCCTCATGACTAATGAGAGTTTTCGCTGTCTCTCTGATGATATTGTGATAGAAATGCTAAAGCGTACGGGAAAGAAGTTGACTGTGGTAGATCTGTCCAGTTGTAGAGGTCTTTCTGATAAACTGCCCATGGTCATATGTGAGTTTTGTTACCGTCTTTTTGTATCTCTATTTTTTTGGTCTGCATCTGTTAAACTTTGAACTTTGCTGCACGGAAAAATTAAATAAGATAGCTTATACAAGTATGAAGTATTAGTAAAAGGATGTATCAAAAGATTTTGTAGTCAATGCCTACTTTAGTTATGTAATCTCATCTTAAGTGTGAATTGGTTTCCTTCCTAGTTTTTTTATTTTTATGAACACAAAATATTGATAAAAGAAACAAGCCTGCAGCCATGGGGTGCTGATCAACTTTGTACTAGACTGCTATAAGTTACTCCTTGTATTCATCTCTTTGGTTTAGGTGAGTGTGTCTCATCCCTAACTAGGCTAAGCTTAGCTAATACTAGTACAATGTTCACTCAGATGGTGGCTGAAACCTTGGCTAGACATGCGCCTTGTCTCAAGGTATGTACTTATATACAGTTAATGTATGTAGTTATATATACATATACACACTTTATATGTAGTTATATATACATGTACACACTTTATATGTAGTTATATATACATGTACACGCTTTATATGTAGTTATATATACATATACACACTTTATATGTAGTTATATATACATGTACACGCTTTATATGTAGTTATATATACATTTACGCACTTTATATGTAGTTATATATACATGTACACACTTTATATGTAGTTATATATACATGTACACACTTTGTATCTAGTTATATATACATGTACACGCTTTATATGTAGTTATATATACATGTACACGCTTTATATGTAGTTATATATACATTTACGCACTTTATATGTAGTTATATATACATGTACACACTTTATATGTAGTTATATATACATGTACACACTTTATATGTAGTTATATATACATGTACACACTTTGTATCTAGTTATATATACATGTACACGCTTTATATGTAGTTATATATACATGTACACGCTTTATATGTAGTTATATATACATTTACGCACTTTATATGTAGTTATATATACATGTACACACTTTATATGTAGTTATATATACATGCACACACTTTATATGTAGTTATATATGCATGTACACACTTTATATGTAGTTATATACACCTGTACACACTTTATATGTAGTTGTATATATACATGTACACACTTTATATGTAGTTATATATACATGTACACACTTTATATGTAGTTATATATACATGTACACACTTTGTATCTAGTTATATATACATGTACACATTTTATATGTAGTTATATATACATATACACACTTTATATGTAGTTATATATACATGTACACACTTTATATGTAGTTATATATACATGTACACACTTTATATCTAGTTATATATACATGTACACACTTTATATGTAGTTATTTATACCAAAGTTGTTTGTTTTGTATCCAGGCATTGAATCTATCTGAGTGTTCCGGTGTGACAGACAAAAGGTCAGTATCTTCGGTGGATTATGTTGTTGTTTTTATATTTGTTTTTGTTCTCAACAAATCTGATTTTCTCATTAGCCTGAACACCTTTCTGATGATCAACCCATTCATTGAGGAGCTGGACATTTCTGGTTTCCAATATTGTGGAAGTGGTAAACCGTTGGTTAAGTGTAAATGTCTACGCAAGTTGAATATCTCTCACTGTCCACAGGTACACCACCGCGTGTTGTCTCACTGTCCACAGGTACACCACCGCGTGTTGTCTATGCCACTGTATTTTGTAGTGTATATATAACATAGAACAATAGACATACAAACTAGACTCCAACACTACTGTTATTCTCTAGATTGATGGTGCGGTGTTGAATGAGGTCATTGCTGCAATAAGTGATACCATCGAGGAGTTGAACCTGGCCTACCTTAAGGGAATCTCAACTATTAACTTTACTCAGATGTGCCCCAGTCTGTGCAAGCTCAACCTCAGTTTTCTCAACTCCGGAGGTTTGTGTCTTTTACCTATTGCTATGCCTACTTACCTCTGCATTCACTCAGCTATTTATGTATTTACCTGTACATTTACTTGCCACTTACCTGCACTCCTACATACACACTTACCTGCACACTTGCCTCACCCACTCTGCCCTCATTCCTTCTAGTCTGCAGCTAGCTCATTTCAAATTTTTATTCAATGCGTAACAACGCAGACACGCACCTGATATATTTTCCAGTCCGTGTTATGAGAAATTTTTGCAGATGAATCATTCCTACACAATATCTCACTCATATACTTATTTGTATGTGTACTCGCTTATACTTACCTGTACATACACTTACCTGTACATACACTTACCTGTACATATACTTACCTGTACATATACTTATCTGTACATGTACTTACCTGTACATATACTTATCTGTACATATACTTACCTGTACATATACTTATCTGTACATATACTTACCTGTACATATACTTCTCGATACATATACTTACCTGTACATATACCTACCTGTACATACACTTACCTGTACATATACCTAACTGTACATACACTTACCTGTACATAAACTTACCTGTACATATACTTACCTGTACATATACTTATCTGTACATATACTTACCTTTACATATACTTACCTGTACATACACTTACATGTACATATACCTACCTGTACATACACTTACCTGTACATATACCTAACTGTACATATACTTACCTGTACATATACCTACCTGTACATATACTTACCTGTACATACACTTACCTGTACATATACCTACCTGTACATGCACTTACCTGTACATATACTTACCTGTACATATACTTACCTGTACATATACTTACCTGTACATACGCTTACCTGTACATATACTTACCTGTATATATACTTACCTGTACATGCACTTACCTGTACATATACCTACCTGCATACATATACCTACCTGCATACATATACTTACCTGCATACAGACTTACCTTCACATACACTTACAGTTTATGTTAAAGAAACCCCTCTCTTGTTGGACTTCAGTGGAGCCACAAATCTAGTAAGTTGTTATGTAATGTCTTGTATTATGTAATGTCTTGTATATTTACTTACATTAGATATTACATATCTGACAATCCTATGTGATGTGAAGTGGGTTATTTAATGGGAAATTGGATGTTTTTTTGCGAAGTAATTTTTTTTGCAACTATTGATCTTCAACATTTCTCATTCAATGTTTAGGAAGAGCTCGTTGCGGTTTGTTCATTGGCTTTTCTGTTCAGTCCCAGTAACATCCACAACTTGGTGATTAACTGCCCCAATTTGAGGTAACTTCTTATTCTAATCCACGGTATACAGAACATGTAGTGAAATACCTACCTACTATACAGTACACGTAGTGAAATACATACCTACTATACAGTACACGTAGTGAAATACCTACCTACTATACAGTACATGTAGTGAAATACCTACCTACTATACAGTACATGTAGTGAAATACCTACCTACTATACAGTACATGTAGTGAAATACCTACCTACTATACAGTACATGTAGTGAAATACCTACCTACTATACAGTACATGTAGTGAAATACCTACCTACTATACAGTACATGTAGTGAAATACCTACCTACTATACAGTACATGTAGTGAAATACACACCTACTATACAGTACATGTGGTGAAATACCTACCTACTATACAGTACATGTAGGGAAATACCTACCTACTATACAGTACATGTGGTGAAATACCTACCTATTATGCAGTACATGTGGTGAAATACATACCTACTATACAGTACATGTAGTGAAATACATTCCTACTATACAGTACATGTGGTGAAATACATTCCTACTATACAGTACATGTGGTGAAATACATTCCTACTATACAGTACATGTAGTGAAATACATTCCTACTATACAGTACATGTGGTGAAATACATACCTACTATACAGTACATGTGGTGAAATACCTACCTACTATACAGTACATGTAGTGAAATACCTACCTACTATACAGTACATGTGGTGAAATACCTACCTATTATGCAGTACATGTGGTGAAATACATACCTATTATACAGTACATGTAGTGAAATACCTACCTACTATACAGTACATGTGGTGAAATACATACCTACTATATAGTACATGTAGTGAAATACATTCCTACTATACAGTACATGTAGTAAAATACATACCTACTATACAGTACATGTAGTGAAATACCTACCTACTATACACTACATGTGGTGAAATACATACCTACTATACAGTACATGTAGTAAAATACATACCTACTATACAGTACATGTAGTGAAACACGTACCTACTATACAGTACATGTAGTGAAATACATACCTACCATACAGTACATGTAGTGAAATACATACCTGCTATACAGTACATGTAGTGAAATACATACCTACTACACAGTACATGTAGTGAAATACATACCTGCTATACAGTACATGTAGTGAAATACATACCTGCTATACAGTACATGTAGTGAAATACGTACCTACTATACAGTACATGTAGTGAAATACATACCTACTATACAGTACATGTAGTGAAATACATACCTACTATACAGTACATGTAGTGAAATACATACCTGCTATACAGTACATGTAGTGAAATACATACCTATTATACAGTACATGTTGTGAAATACATACCTACTATACAGTACATGTAGTGAAATACATACCTACTACACAGCAATGATATAGTCCACTGTATACAGTACATGTAGTAAAATACATACCTGCTATACAGCAATGATAGATGTATGTTTTTTTGCTTGGAATTTTGTTATAATCAGTCGGGTGTAAATGGTTCAATGACAGCAGAAACAGCGGCAGATATCTGATTTGGGTTCAAATACAACCTGGTCCAGCAGTCAGTTACCAACTCAGTGTTATTGTAAGGCCTTGTGTTTGAAACTCAGACATGTGATGATTTTTTGCAGTGAAAAAATTGTAAAAAAGTTCTTGTGAGAAGAATGGCCAACAAATACTGTATAATTGTGTAATGCAGTTGTTGTGTTGTAAAGGAAGGTGAACTTGTCCAGAAATAGTATGCTAGACTTGTGGGATTTCTCTGGTATCACGTCTTTTGTTACTCTGATGGGCAGACAAGAGTGTGTGAAGGAGTTGGACATAAGCTACAGTGATCTGGTGAGGTCTATCTGCGGTGCAACAATAGAAATACCTGTATCACATTGTGTAGACAATTGCTGAATTACATTGTGTAGACAACTGCCGTATCACATCGTGTAGACAATTACTATATCACATTGTGTAGACAACTGCTTTATCACATTGCGTAGACAACTGCCGTATCACATTGTGTAGACAACTGCTGTGTTACATTGTGTAGACAACTGCTGTATTACATTGTGTAGACAACTGCTGTATTACATTGTGTAGACAAATGCTGTATTACATTGTGTAGACAACTGCTGTATTATATTGTGTAGAGTACTCCATGGTCATTAACTATTTTCCATAGACTTACACAGATGGCCTTGATCATTTGGCCAAGTTACCAAACCTGGAGAGGCTAATATTGTCTGGTTCTGAGGCTTTATTCTCTGGAGAAGGTACATGGCTAAATGATACAGTGTGTTGTGTTAGATTTTTTTTGTATCAATTATATTTTTGTTGAATATGTTTTTCGTGTTTGGTTAATCAAAGAACATGTAACTTTGTCTTTATCCCCCCCCCCCCTCCCTCTTCCCATTTTACAAAACGGCAACTCTTTGTTTTTTACTGTTGACACATACATTTCAGTGCTAAAAGTTACCTGAAAAATTATTAGTTGTAGTGATTGTTTAAAATGTACTGCTCGGTGTTTTGACAGATGATATTAATTGCTCACTGCCTTTTGTGACTTATTTTGAAGTTTTTTGATCATTTGATGTTGATATTGCCCTTGACTTTTATTTTTAGTAGTGCTTGCTGTCGCAGCATGAGCCACCAATGGTAGATTGTTTGTTACTGGCATTGAGATGATAACTTCTGTTTTTATTCATTTATATGAGATTACTTGAATATTGACTCAAACAGCCATCATCAAGTTACGCTGCAATGTTATTTCACACCCTATAGTTTGATGATCTGTCTTCATATATACCTGTCATTTGACTCGATCTGTCAGGGACATTACTGGGATTGTAGTGCAATTGTTCAAAACTTTTGAACTCTCTGAAAATTCCTGGGAATTTATTTTTCGCCTCAAAATCACCTGCAAGTGTAACCTTTGGTCCTTTACCCAGCAAACTCCAGACCTTGAGATTGCTCAGCTGATGTGTTGTTTTGCTTCATTTCTGAATACATGGTTTTAGTTTGTTCTTTACGTTGATTTTTTTACCTCTTTTACGTTACGATTTGATCAGCTCAGCGACTGGTTTCTAGCATTGGATTTACTTATTGACTGACTTTGCATTCAAACAATTTCTCTCCCTAAAGCCTCAAACCCAGTTTCAACCAGTGGAAGCAATTGATTCTAAATAGCCATTTTGTCAACATGACAGGTTTTGCTTGTATTGACTGAACAATTTGCCGTATTTTGACTCATTGCCCTCTTCTCAGGGTGCACAACAATTCTTACTTATTGTTGAACTGCTTTATTTTGCTGTTAGATTGGTTAAAACTTCTAACCAACTTTACTTGAAATGAAAATATGTATGGGAATCAAGCGTATTACAACATGGCGTATCTCTCGTTTTTATTTTGTCAACTTGTGTCCCATGATAGTGATGTAGTTCATTGATGTTATTTAGTTACATATTTCCTCAGAAGTAGATCATATTATTTGCTTAGCTTTCACTTCTCTTTCATGTGGTTATTTACAGCCTATACCAGCCAGTATGTGTTTTTTAACTTTATATCCAGAGTTGGGAATGCTCATTGATGACCTACCAATACTGAGGTACGTAGACATCAGTGGTGTCAAGCTAGGTGGAGGTGCTGATCTGAAGAGCTCATTACTAAGAACACATTCCGGAACTGCAGATGAAAGGCCAGAACTGACGCTGGTTATTGGAGGTTTGTCATTTGCCATATCTACTTCGCTTGTTCTGTGATCATCAAGCACAGACACATTTGCATGCAACATTTTGTTTTTGTTTTCTTTTTGCTGTACACTGTCAATAACTGTATTCTGGCGGAAAAAAAACTAATTAAAAATGTTGTTTTGTTTGGAATGTCAACCTCCTGTAGATTTATTTTTGGTGATGAAAGCTGTATCTAAATACATCAAGTATATTCTTTGCACTCTCTTCTTGTGAGATTGGCTGGCGTGCTAGAACTATTGATACTATTGGCTGTTATAGGTTGTGACCTCACCGACCTTGGTGAGATATCGTCCATTTGTCGAGTTACACTGGACAACACTGACAATAGTATCCCGACCTTACTCTTACCTTACCAAAGAGATCTCCTACATCACGATCATGATGGTAAGTTTTTTTTAACAAGAAATGTTTGTCTCCTGATCATTGAACACAATCAATAATTAGGTATGTACAATAGACATGTTATTGATACTATTTCAGATGAGTGGGTGGACGAAAGCGACGGAGAAAGTGATTTCAGCCACAACTTGGAAGATAATTATGCTGTTGAGGACTGGCTAGAAGACGACTTTCTCTATTGAAACAGCTAATCTAGTTATTTTTTTTGTAATCGTTATGTTATATTATGAAATGTCAATACACAGGCGGCAGTTGAAGCTGCATAGTACGAATGTGTCATTAAATAATTAAATACTATTACTGTAATATACTTACAGCAATTTGTAACAAAACTATCAATAAATATATATATACTAGATGGTGCCCTAGTATTGGTAGCCATGGAAACAGTACACTAAATAACTATTGGGATAATTACCAAAATATAATCAGATTGAAAAGATTGTCATTTGCAGAGTATTCAGCGGTATAGTTTCGAGTGATTGCAACTTCAGAATGAGTCACGGACTAGAACTATTGCATTGCTAGCTCATTTACTAATCAATCCAAGTCAGGTAGATCTTCTACTTCCATTTCTGTTTTGATGAGCTCTGTATCGCCTTCCAACGACAAACTAGGTTTGGCATCAGAGAGAGGTGGAGACGGAGCTAAATTGGCTGAATAGGTCGATGGAGCTGCATCTTCCTTTTTGATGAGGGGTTTGGTGCCGTCACCTGGAAAGCGAGCTAGATGTGATGTTGCGTTTGGAGTGTGGGGACGACTACCGGGTGGGGAGGCACCATACAACTCCCTAGCAACACTTCGTAACCTTTCTAGACCTGAGGGACTTATGGGGAGTGTAGACAACTTGGTAGAACCAAAGCTCGGAGAGAAACTGTCTTTGGGCTTCAGTTTAAAAGGAACCTGCAAGAAATGGGAAATAAATGTTTGTAAAACCCAACCAAGTAATTCATTCATCCGATGTTAATCAGTAAAACTATCTGCAGCTTCCTCAGGTAAAAGATTTATGGTCATCGCCTGCAATTAATGCTAAAATACATGACTACAGTATATAAAACATACCATTACTACTGCATAGCAACGTGTTACTACATGGCAGCACATTATAATTACATTACAACACACCACTATCACTCTACATCATACTGTTTTTACAGCACAACAATGTTTGACGACATTAAAATATACAACTACTGAAGTACAACACTTTGTTACTACAGCACAATACTATTACCGCAGTACAACACATGATTACCACTTTAGGTGTTAACTTGTTAGTACAAAAGAAAGTTCATGAACCTTTCGGCTTCCCACAAAGTTTAGCGCTCTCAATCTGCAAGCATCATACAGGCATTTTTGTATCTCAGGGTAACGATCTTTGCAAAAAAAGGATATTTTGCAGCGCTACAGCATCATACATTTCCCACATCAACTTATAAACCTAACAAATAGTTAACATAGAGGTACTGTTATTCTTTTAATTACGATATTTTCCTATGAAAGGTCAAGGTAAACTAATAACAAACAGTGTATAACACACGTTTTTATCAAAAATATCATTTATAGACAGATTTTTTTTGTTTCATTTATATACTCATCATCAATTGGTCTAATAATGTTTGTTTAGCTTAGCTATAATTGATTTCCATTCTCTCCATAAAACATTTCCACACGGCTCCTTCTGGTGATTATTTTGCTACGAAATGCAACCACAATATTTCATCCAAAATGGCATTTGATGTCGATAAATAATAAAAATAAAAATGTCATAAAAATATTTTGGACGAAGAAGGCTCAATTTTTCAATTTGCTAGAAGGAACTATTACCTCGCACTCTGGTGAGATTAATGAGCGATTTACTCCTTCAATTTCTTCTTTAATTTCGTCTTTAACTACCGCTGTCAACGCACATTCCATTTTCTCACAAGTATCTCTACTCTCCCCATCCTCGTCATCTGAAGGTCCAACACGCACTTCCTGGCTGTTTACAGGGATTACTTTAGTTGGCGTCGGTTTGTACTTGAAATCTAGGACCTCCTGATATAAAAACAAAATATAACTTTCATTTAAAAAGTTCTGTGGTAAAACAACAGCAGCAGCGAAGCAAGAAAAAAAACACAAAATTTTGCGGCATGAGCAGCAAGTTATAAAATAAATATTAATGGAGTTAGTAACAGGTAGCAATACCTCAGCTGGCATGGCCTGTCGCACAACCCAACTCCATCGTAAGACGACTCTGTGCATGAAGTATTTGGTGGTGCTAATATCTGGTCTCATTGGACTTTCCCGCAACAGGCCACATTGTTTGCTCATCAGCTCTCTCATCGCATCCAGGTCTTCCTGGCAATATTAACGCACCATTTCCGAATCAAACATTTCAAACAAGATTATTTGCGTAGTGACATCTTGAGAGATCATTCATGGATCATTCCTTTCATTCAGACAAACTTTATACTGTTATTACCTTTTCTGTAAAATCTATTTCTGGTCCGATCGCTATATCGAACAAAGCAACCAAGGTGTGCAGGAAATACATGTCCACCGATTCAGTGACCTCTAAACTAAAGTATTTGTGAGCCAGTTTGTTCAGAGACCAACCCTCAAAGTCGCAATCGGAGAAATCTTGGTCATCTGCGCGAAGCTGGCTGATTGCCAGATAAGCTAGAGTCATCCTGAAGGTGGCAGCTCTCTCACTAAGTGCAGGTATAATTGTTACTAGATGCAGTTTGTTGTGATGATGTTCGACTATCGATAGGAGTTGTCTGCACAGCTCATGTTCCTGCATGATGTGATGTACAGTAAATCATTAATAGATGTGAAATATTTAGAAAAACATCAACAAATCCATTTAAAAATATCCAACAGTAAGCATGAAAGTGGCAGAAATTATTTCAAGTGATGGACTTCTGCTTTATCTAGTTAAGTATTTTTTTCCGAAAATCAAAAATTGAGATTGAAAATAAATTAAAATAAACAAACCCAACTAGACACACCATGTTTAGAATACTTGTGGGAGAGTTGGTAACATCAGGGACGGAAATAAGAGAGTGCATACAACACTGGAAGTGTGACATCGTGACTTGGCTAGAAATGCAAAAGCTAAATGATCAACAGACAATAATATCTATTTGTAGGCAAGCCAAAAAGCCACAAGTACACATAAGCATATAGCTGATCATACAATCCATACATAACTCATTGCTAGCAGTATCACTTGTAGTATTCCAATATCACTATGCTAGCTCTATTCTCCCCCACTTTTCACTTGGCGTGACTCAATTATTACTAGTATTATTATCAATTATGTCAATTATAAGTTTCACATTGATCTCCACCCGGCAAAACGCTCTATCCTTAGCCAAACGCCCCTATTCACAACTACAATGGTACGAGCCCATTATTAGCGTCACACGTCTCATGTCACGCTTATTCAAGAGAGAACGTACAGCTCATGTTCTACAGCGATGGCAAACTGATTGCTGCACTCTGTGGACAAAACAACTGCAGCTGAGTAACTATTCATTAAATAAAAAATATATCAAACAGCAGAGAACGCAGAAATGCTCATTGAAGTTTGTAACAGAAGAAAGTTTCTAAGTTGACTGTAAGGCAACGTAGTTGGTAGACTTTTGCTTCAATATTCAGCATTTATGAGGTATATCATCATATCTAGTGCTAGCCTATGTTAACTTTGCATACAATACTGGCATTTACCGCCATACTAAACAGATAAACAATAATATATATGCTATTATATAAATGTTAGTTATTTTATATACATTTGTGAAACATTTTTTATTAAAAACTATAATTAATCGATAGACATTTAAAAAAAATTAATTAGTCGCTGCTTTTGATGCTGAAATAATAAAACTTATCCGGTCAATGTTCCCCAATGTTCCCCAATGTTCCCCAATGTTCCCCAATGTTCCCCAGTGCATACTAGTGTTCTACAGTCCACCATGGCACATTATAAGCTGCACAAATAATTCAAACTTCTCATAACTCAAACAAAATTTCATAGTCACTTGGAGTTGGAGTAAACCAAATTCCACTATACTTTTACTCAGCACAAAACAAATATCTAACTCGCTAATCACTCTAAACGTGACCAGCGTCTGTCTGTTTGCCTGACTGTGGGCCAAAAGCATGCATGCCTATTCCGTTACGCTGAAAGAATTAAAAGCTGTCATACAAACATCTGTGGAACCACTTGGTTGTAACTGCAGGGTTTGGTTTAACTATTTGCTTTCAAATCAGATGTTTGTGGATTTAATTTGTTCTCATTGATGCCAGGGGAGACAAACATAAAAAATAAAATTTTGTCGACAGCAGATGGTCAGAGAGTTGAATGCGTAATCCCATCCCGTAGTACGTGTTGGCTTATTTATGACTGATACTATTTTTCTCAGTATGATGCTGTATTTTTTTTTCAGTAGGCGTGATTGTTTCATGGCTTTTACTTGGTTTTCACCAGTTTGTGTCGGTAGTTTATGACTGCAGCAGTTAACACAATTAATTAGCCAATTTCAACCTGAAGCCCAATAAAACACGAACCAACACAATGTCTTTTTGTGTTTTCCATCTGATTGAGCAAGGGAGAGAAATGGGAAGGCGAGAGCCGGGCAATGGTGGAACGGGATGGGGTAGAGCAACGTGGGGCAAAAATTGAGCAATACGACGGGTTTCGCTGGTAATATGTACACGATACATGATATATAATTCACGATACAAGGCTAGTATCTAGAGACATAATATATAACTCACGATAGAAGGCTAGTATCTAGAGACATAATATATAATATATAACTCACGATACAAGGCTAGTATCTAGAGAAATAATATATAATATGTAACTCACGATAGAAGGCTAGTATCTAGAGACATAATATATAACTCACGATACAAGGCTAGTGTCTAGAGACATAATATATAATATATAACTCACGATACAAGGCTAGTGTCTAGAGACATAATATATAATATATAACTCACGATAGAAGGCTAGTATCTAGAGACATAATATATAACTCACGATACAAGGCTAGTGTCTAGAGACATAATATATAACTCACGATACAAGGCTAGTATCTAGAGACATAATATATAACTCACGATAGAAGGCTAGTATCTAGAGACATAATATATAACTCACGATACAAGGCTAGTGTCTAGAGACATAATATATAACTCACGATACAAGGCTAGTATCTAGAGACAATATATAACTCACGATACAAGGCTAGTATCTAGAGACATAATATACAACTCACGATAGAAGGCTAGTATCTAGAGAAATAATATATAATATACAACTCACGATAGAAGGCTAGTATCTAGAGACAGTTTGGCTACAGTAATACTCAGTTCGATCAGCTCATCAGCAGTGTACGGTTTCCTGAAAAAAATTACATTTTTTTATTATTCAGCAAAAACACACACAGGAGGCACATAGTAGACAAACACAGTGGACACACAGAGGACACACACAGAAGACACACACAGAGGATACAGACAGAAGGCACTTATAACAAAGAACACACAAACCTATATTTACAAGTGCAAGCTATAATATCAAGTAGGGCTTTGATATTTTCATTGCGCTGGGGAGACTCATTTTCAGTTTCCTTCGGTAAATCGTGGTGAGTCGAGGCAGGACATTCAGAATAGCTCTCCGCAGCACCTTAAAAACAACATACAACTCTATATTACATACATAACATACAGCTAACATATTACACATATAACATATAACTAACATATTATATATATAATATAAAACTAACATATTATATACATAAAATTCAACTGACATATTACATATATAACATACGACTAACATATTACATACATAGTGGTAATAGCCGTGGCAATCAACAGATTTTCAACACAAATCTTGTCCCTTATTTGACTTTTCCTCTCCTCCTCCCACCATCCCCTCCCACCATCTCCCTCTCCCACCGTCTCCTCCTTCCACCATCTCCTCCTCCCATCATCTCCTCCTCCCACCATCTCCTCCTCCCACCATCTCTTCGTGCCACCATCTCCCCCTCCCACAATCTCCTCCTCCCACCATCTCCTCCTCCAACCATCTCCTCCTCCCACCATCTCTTCCTCCCACCGTCTCCTCCTCCCATCATCTCCTCCTCCCACCATCTCCTCCCATCATCTCCTCCCACCATCTCCTCCTCCCACCATCTCCTCCTCCCACCATCTCCTCCTCCCACCATCTCCTCCCACCATCTCCTCCCACCATCTCTTCCTCCCACCATCTCCTCCTCCCACCATCTCCTCCTCCCACCATCTCTTCCTCCCACCGTCTCCTCCTCCCATCATCTCCTCCTCCCACCATCTCCTCCCATCATCTCCTCCCACCATCTCCTCCTCCCACCATCTCCTCCTCCCACCATCTCCTCCTCCCACCATCTCCTCCCACCATATCCTCCCACCATCTCCTCCCACCATCTCCTCCTCCCACCATCCCTCCTAGCGTCATCCCTTTTCTCACTGTCTCTTCCTCCCACCGTCTCTTCCCTTTACCATCCCTTTTTCTCACTGTCTCTTCCTCCAGTCTCATATTTTTCCAATACCATTATTTTCTTGTTTTAACGCACTTACCTCCATCTCTTCACCGTTTTGTTTATTTTTTTTGCTTCTAGAAAGACTCTGTTAAAATTATGTAATTTCAGACTTCATGTTCATGCAGCAAAACTAACCTATCGTATCACCTCATAGATGATTAAATACAACACAGCCACTGCTCTTATTATTTATTACCTATTATCATTACTTTTTCATATCTGTCCGCCAAATTGTATTATTACGTTATTTATGTTTTTAATGGTCCAACAGCACAAGAAATTTAAACTGTATAATTCAAACTATATAAATCTATTATAATTTTGTTATAGTAATAATTGTAACAACAATAGTATTTGAATTGACTCATATTCCATTGGAGATATTGGTTCATAGTCCTAACATTTAGAGCATTAATCGACACAGTGTCCCAGAACATCAAATCTGCCTATAAACCCACTAAAAGTGGTACACTCCCATGCAATGAACAGACACACAAATGAACACATACATAGGACTTGATGGATTATTACGAATACATAGACATCAACATGTGCTTCAAACACACACTCAATGACATACCTATATATTTCATCACAGTCTGTATATCAGAGAATCTTGGAGACCAGGAGTCCAGCTCTGAATCAACATCTCCATAGCTATGAGTGAGTAAAGTGTTTATACATTTCCTCAATACCTCGACTGTGCGTGTTTGTGAATGAATGCACACTGTAAAAAGGGAGAATAGAAGTGGGAGAAATTTATCGCGTTTATTGACTTTTGGAATTCATAAAGTAGATTAAATTGGGTGAGCCACTTTGCATCAACATTGCCAGGTAGCAAGTCAGTGATGCTTCAAGTCACGGCACCGCTGTATCCCCGCTGTATGTCTACTACTGTATATCTACTCCTGTATGTCTACTACTGTATATCTACTATTATATATCTACTACTGTATATCTACTACTATATATCTACTCCTGTATGTCTACTACTGTATATCTACTACTATATATCTACTCCTGTATGTCTACTACTGTATATCTACTACCGTATATCTACTACTGTATATCTACTACTGTATATCTACTACTATATATCTACTCCTGTATGTCTACTACTGTATATCTACTCCTGTATGTCTACTACTGTATATCTACTACTGTATATCTACTACTGTATATCTACTACTATATATCTACTCCTGTATGTCTACTACTGTATATCTACTACCGTATATCTACTACTGTATATCTACTACTGTATATCTACTACTATATATCTACTCCTGTATGTCTACTACTGTATATCTACTCCTGTATGTCTACTACTGTATATCTACTACTGTATATCTACTACTGTATATCTACTACCGTATGTCTACTACTGTATATCTACTCCTGTATGTCTACTACTGTATATCTACTACTGTATATCTACTACCGTATGTCTACTACTGTATATCTACTCCTGTATGTCTACTACTATATATCTACTACCGTATATCTACTACCGTATGTCTACTACTGTATATCTACTACTGTATATCTACTACCGTATGTCTACTACTGTATATCTACTCCTGTATGTCTACTACTGTATATCTACTACCGTATATCTACTACCGTATGTCTACTACTGTATATCTACTCCTGTATGTCTACTACTGTATATCTACTACCGTATATCTACTACCGTATATCTACTACTGTATATCTACTACCGTATGTCTACTACTGTATATCTACTCCTGTATGTCTACTACTGTATATCTACTACTGTATATCTACTACTGTATATCTACTACTGTATATCTACTACTATATATCTACTCCTGTATGTCTACTACTATATATCTACTCCTGTATGTCTACTACCGTATGTCTACTACTGTATATCTACTACCGTATGTCTACTACTGTATATCTACTCCTGTATGTCTACTACTGTATATCTACTACCGTATATCTACTACCGTATGTCTACTACTGTATATCTACTCCTGTATGTCTACTACTGTATATCTACTACCGTATATCTACTACCGTATGTCTACTACTGTATATCTACTACTGTATATCTACTACCGTATGTCTACTACTGTATATCTACTCCTGTATGTCTACTACTGTATATCTACTACCGTATATCTACTACCGTATGTCTACTACTGTATATCTACTCCTGTATGTCTACTACTGTATATCTACTCCTGTATATCTACTACTGTATATCTACTCCTGTATATCTACTA
The DNA here is from genome assembly GCA_945261195.1 of Cryptosula pallasiana. Lineage (NCBI taxonomy): Eukaryota > Metazoa > Bryozoa > Gymnolaemata > Cheilostomatida > Cryptosulidae > Cryptosula > Cryptosula pallasiana. Next base: position 13,962,698 of record OX183133.1, on the reverse strand, counting down.
CCGTATATCTACTACTGTATATCTACTACTGTATATCTACTCCCGTATGTCTACTACTGTATATCTACTACCGTATGTCTACTACTGTATATCTACTCCTGTATGTCTACTACTGTATATCTACTCCTGTATGTCTACTACTGTATATCTACTACTGTATATCTACTCCTGTATGTCTACTACTGTATATCTACTACTGTATGTCTACTACCGTATATCTACTACCGTATATCTACTACTGTATATCTACTACCGTATGTCTACTACTGTATATCTACTCCTGTATGTCTACTACTGTATATCTACTACCGTATATCTACTACTGTATATCTACTACTGTATATCTACTACTGTATATCTACTACTGTATATCTACTCCTGTATATCTACTACCGTATGTCTACTACTGTATATCTACTCCTGTATGTCTACTACTGTATATCTACTACTGTATATCTACTACTATATATCTACTCCTGTATGTCTACTACTGTATATCTACTCCTGTATGTCTACTACTGTATATCTACTACTGTATATCTACTACCGTATGTCTACTACTGTATATCTACTCCTGTATGTCTACTACTGTATATCTACTACTGTATATCTACTACTGTATATCCACCACTGTATATCTACTACTGTATATCTACTACTGTATATCCACCACTGTATATCTACTACTATATATCTACTACTGTATATCTACTACTGTATATCCACTACTACACGCTGCTACTGCATATCCACTACTACACGCTACTACTGTATATCCACTACTACACGCTGCTACTGCATATCCACCACTACACACTACTACTGTATATCCACCACTACACACTACTACTGTATATCCACCACTACACACTACTACTGTATATCCACCACTACACACTACTACTGTATATCCACTACTACACACTACTACTGTATATCCACTACTACACACTACTACTGTATATCCACTACTACACGCTGCTACTGTATATCCACTACTACACACTACTACTGTATATCCACTACTACACACTACTACTGTATATCCACTACTACACACTACTACTGTATATCCACTACTACACACTACTACTGTATATCCACTACTACACACTACTACTGTATATCCACTACTACACACTACTACTGTATATCCACTACTACACACTACTACTGTATATCCACTACTACACACTACTACTGTATATCCACTACTACACACTACTACTGTATATTCACTACTACACACTACTACTGTATATCCACTACTACACGCTGCTACTGTATATCCACTACTACACACTACTACTGTATACACACTACTACAAATGACATACACCGATGTGCAGGTATTGAAAGAGACATACTAGCAATGAACATGTTGTTCAGTAGAGCCGCCTTGTTCTCTACTAATTGGTACAAAAGAGTGAAGTTTGCCGTCAAACTCAGGGTGCTAGACGGACATTTGAGTAGAGAAATTATTTCTACATCAGATTCACAGAGCCCGGCAGCACCTGGTATAGGTAAAAGGGAGAGGAACTGTACAGGTGAACAGCATTGCAGCCATTCAATTCCAGGTGGTGTCTTACGTATCTTTCCTCGACCTATCTCCTATATAATGTAATAATATGTATGATTTGTAGGAATTAGTGCAGTCTTGTGATTTATACAAGTGACTTGTATGGTGTATAATATACCGTATTGTTTTATACATATTATGTGCATGTATATTACATATGCAATATACTCTGTTATATGTATATATAGACTGTATTGTGATATAGTATGAATACATTATATGTAAAATATACAATAATTTATTTATATACATAAATGTGAGAAACATATGCGTGACTGTTCAAGTGTTAGTCCACACTTATGTATGCCTATATCGTTATACCGCTATAAGTGTTAGTCGACACCTGTGTATGCCTATACCGTTATACTGCTATGCTGAGAAAGGCCACTGTCTAAACTTGTCGTTTAATTATCAAACCAAAAACCTTGGTGTTTTTAATTAGCTTTCAATAATGTAGGTGGAGATAAATCACAATAAATTACATTATGGTAATACAAGATGATTTGGGTGTCAAATTAGTAATTCCGTTTAAATTTACGACTAGTATTAGTTTTTTCTAATATACAATTGAATGGGTTCAAAAATTCTTTCATATATGTATTTTTTTGCAAGTTGGTTGTCTCAGTAGTAAACGCAATAGTTACCACAATAGAGAGCAAGGAGGGGGAGAGGAGAAAGTAAAGAGAGTAAAGCGAGGCAGGGGACAGGGGGTAGAGAGGGAAGGGACGGGAGTAGAGAGGGAAGGGACGAAGGTAGAGAGGGAAGGGACGGGGGTAGAGAGGGAAGGGACGGGAGTAGAGAGGGAAGGGACAGGAGTAAAGATGGAAGGGATGGGGATAGAGAGGGAAGGGACGGCGGTAGAGAGGGAAAGGATGGGGGTAGAGAGGAAAGGGATGGGAGTAGAGAGGAAAGGGACGGGGGTAGAGAGGGAAGGGACGGGGGTAGAGAGGGAAGGAACGGGAGTAAAGATGGAAGGGACGGGGATAGAGAGGGAAGGGACGGGAGTAGAGAGGGAAGGGACGGGAGTAGAGAGGGAAGGGACGGGAGTAGAGAGGAAAGGGACGGGGGTAGAGAGGGGACGGGGGTAGAGAGGGAAGGGATGGGGGTAGAGAGGGAAGGGACGGGGGTAGAGAGGGAAGGGATGGGGGTAGAGAGGAAAGGGATGGGGGTAGAGAGGGAAGGGACGGGAGTAAAGATGGAAGGGACGGGGATAGAGAGAGAAGGGACAGGAGTAGAGAGGGAAGGGACAGGAGTAGAGAGGGAAGGGACGGGAGTAGAGAGGGAAGGGACGGGGGTAGAGAGGGAAGGGACGGGGGTAGAGAGGGAAGGGACGGGGGTAGAGAGGGAAGGGATGGGGGTAGAGAGGGAAGGGACGGCGGTAGAGAGGGAAGGGATGGGGGTAGAGAGGAAAGGGACGGGGGTAGAGAGGGAAGGGACGGGGGTTGAGAGAAAAGAAACGGGGGTAGAGAGGGAAGGGACGGGGTAGAGAGAGATGGGACGGGGGTAGAGAGAGAAGGAACGGGGGTACAGAGGGAAGGGACGGGGTAGAGATGGAAGGGACGGGGGTAGAGAGAGAAGGAATGGGGGCAGAGAGGGAAGGGACGGGGTAAAGGGAAGGGACGGGGGTAGAGAGGGAAGGGACGGCGGTAGAGAGGGAAGGGACGGGGGTAGAGAGGGAAGGGACGGCGGTAGAGAGGGAAGGGACAGGGGTAGAGAGGGAAGGGACGAGGTTAGAGAGAGAAGGGACGGGAGTAGAGAAGGGACGGGGGTATACAGAGAAGGGACGGGGTAGACAGTGAAGGGACGGGGTAGAGAGAGAAGGGACGGGAGTAGAGAGGGAAAGGACAGGGGTAGAGCAAGGCAGAGGATGAGAATTATAGTATGGCGGAGAGGGAGTGGGGCGGGGAAAATGTGACGTGGGGAAAAGCGGAGAGTACGTGGCGGTAGAACGAGATAGGGATGAGCAGGAGTAGTGGAAGGTAGGGACGAGCAGGTAGTAGAGGAAGGTAGGGATGAGCAGGTGGTAGAGGAAGGTAGGGATGAGCAGGTGGTAGAGGAAGGTAGGGATGAGCAGGTGGTAGAGGAAGGTAGGGATGAGCAGGTGGTAGACGAAGGTAGGAATGAGCAGGTGGTAGAGGAAGGTAGGGATAAGCAGGTGGTAGAGGAAGGTAGGGATGAGCAGGTGGTAGAGGAAGGTAGGGATGAGCAGGTGGTAGAGGAAGGTAGGGATGAGCAGGTGGTAGAGGAAGGTAGGGATGAGCAGGTGGCAGAGCTAACGAGAGTGAAGTGGGTGGCTTATTTAAGTAGGAGGGGCAATAGAGTTTTTATCAGTAATGTATTACAATATACTGTGTATATATTATGTAAAATATTGTATTAAATGCATATGTAACATATTGTATTAGATGTACGTACTATGTTTTTGTATTGTATTGCGTCTAATAAATATCAAATTGCTACTTACATTATCTTGTCTCATCCGCTGTCTCCAGGCTGCCGTCTCTGCCTCGTCAGCAGCTGCAATGACATCACTCAAAATAATCGCATGTACAAAATTCACTACAATGATGTCAAAAACACAAATCCAATCAGAAGGATTGTAACCCACCAGCAGCCTCCAATCCATTGACTACTATCTCTACTTTAGGTTTATGCTCCTTATACTCGGTAAAGAGGGTGTTTAGGTTTATGGAGCAGGGTCTATGGCTGCGACCGATTGAGTTGTCTAATCCAGAGAGTAAATTGACAGGCTCTAATTCTGGGTCACTGTAGTCCCCAGTACTGTGTGTATCAGTTAGAGCATGATTGGACATAGTCTTAGCTGAAAAAGTGAGGTTAACACTAATTGTACTAGAAACAGGTAATCATGTCCGTACTGCTTGATGAATACTCGATGAGAGGTTAAAGCAGTATTATTTTACACAACACTGCGATAGCACGGTTGAGAACATGGCAGTCTATTTCAAGCAAAAACTCCTAATATATCCTATTGATCCTCAAGAAACAGACAAATGTAAGTTTTGAGTTTATCTAATAATAATTAATTACATGAGTTAAACCGATATCGTAGAAGATAGACGAGACGATACTGCAACTAGTAATTGACTAAGAAACCATGGTAACAAGTTGGAGCAAACTGCTGTAATCACTTTCTTAACAGAGTATCAGAGTATCTCACCTTTCCATTTGCTTAGACTGGCCTTAAGCTTTTTAGCAGCATTTTCTGCGATTTCCACGCCAGGAAGCTTCACGTCACATGGTTTAAAATCCATTCAGAGGAACGGTACATTAATTTTTTTCATCTCACGAAACTCTATTTAACTGTTTGTTGATAATCTGCATAAAACATGAAAGCCATGATGCCAGTGGTCATGCTCATAAACAGCAGCTCATCAAGTTTTTATAATAAAATACTAGTACTTTTAACAATCTTTCTTTTGGAAAGTTTGTAAGCTTTGTTACCAAATAACAATACACACTACATTTAGGCATATGATGTTAACTTTTTAACCACTGGAGATGTATTTCCAGTGTATCCTCACTAATTTTGTTAGTTTCAAAGTATATGTCATGAAATTTTCCAGGAAATGGCGTGAACCCACTCGCTACACAATTAAACAGTTGGTTTGGGGGTGGTCTGACATCTAAAATCAAATGCAACCATCAGATTATCCAGTGTCTTTTGTGAACCCAACACAAATTTCAAGTCAATACATGCATCACAAGCGCGGTGGTAGCTTGTTTTGTAAACCAATGTTCCATAGCAATAGCAGGCTGAAACACATTCTTGTTCATTGCAGCAATATCATTATGCCCCTAATTCTTGTACTCCACTGAAATTTTTTTGGCTAGCGGTGATTGGTTATATTTCGGAAAAGTCTTGTCAGCTTAGTGTTGTATAATTGAGAATAGTTAGCTATTCTTTTCACATATATATGAAGGGATGGAGGTCGTAAATAAGGCCCTAATACTTTGATATAGCGCAACAAACTCAATCTATACTATCAGTTTCATTAGGTTATCTTGCTACTAATACTAGTACTAGCAGTGTTATCGTACTGCCTATCGAAAATCTAACCACTCACGGTCCAGTAGTGTAATACCCAACGGCTGCCAAAGAAATTTCAGTGAAATGCAGGAATTAGTGGCTCAACGATATTACAGCAATAAATAGAAATGTTTTTCAGCTGGCTATCAAACATTGGCGTACAAAAGAAGCTAGCACCGGGCTTATGATGGATGGATTAACTAAACATTTGTGGTGGGTACACAAAAGACACTGGATAATCTAATGGTTGCATTAGCTTTTTGATATCAAACCATTCCCAAACCAAACCTTTAACACATGTGTAATGATTTTTAGTGTTGTCTTGCAAGCAGTGAAAAATGAAGCATTCATTATTGCAGCCACTAGACCATATAAACGCATTTAACAACACCAGCATATTAATGGAGGTCTTCTAGTATTTGTTACAAAATAAAAATCATTTCCTCAACCAAACTTGCATCACTTTTTGCATGCGTATTATTTGTAACAACGCCTCTATTACTTTGATCGCAAAGAAACTGCCCTATTGATTGAAAATTAGTTAGCAATGTGACAAAAAATTTTGTTAAAGATTTGTATCCGGTCATCACTTAAGGTAGGTTGAAAAAAAATATCACACAGCCATGAACCCTAATATTTTATGAGGTGTTCAATCAGTATACTACTGCTGAAATTGTTGTTCCATGTTTTAGAAATATCCCCACAGAATATGTTTAGGATCTGCTTTTGTTTTGCAGTGTCAGCGCTCTCTCCATTCGGCGCAGCACCTAGTTGTGCCTTGTGACCCACCAAGAAGTACGTCCTGACAATGAAAAATGCTATGCTTCACACTAACACCCACCCCAGTATATTCCAAAAGTTGATGGAACCAGTGCTAATAGAGTTAAAGTGGAAAACACTACCACTATACCTGGATGAAGTCACAGTGATTGCTCCTGACTTTGACAACCACCTGAAGAATATAGGAGGTGTTGAGCAGACTTGGGGGGCAATTTTTGTCGTGAAACCTCACAAGTAAAATCTGTTGGAGAAGTAAGTCATATATCAGTGAATTGTATTCAGCTCTGCCAAGGTAGTCACTGGGCCAGGCAAGCTCAAGGCAGTCACAAACTGGAATCCACCCGGAGATATCGAAAGGGTCTATAAGTGTTCCTTGAGATGATTTGAGTATTATCGTAATCAGGCTATGTTAGTCAAGACCTTATCGCATATTTCATATGCCATCATAGCTATCCATTCACAGCGCAGACCAGTATCAGGTTTCAATGATGCTGGAGATCTAACGAGTACGCAGCATTTGATCAGTCCCGAAACAGGGGCAATTGTGTGCTCGGACTCTCGCTTACTTTAACCCAGTTGGCACATTTATCGTGAACAGCGTTGTTTGGTGCAGTAGGCGAGTGGCAGTCTTGTTTCAAGAGGGCCAAAAATGAATGATTGTTCACTACCACAAAATTCTGGCTTCTATGGAGTGGAATGTTTGCATCATACCCATAGAATTACTCACTGTTGTGAAAGCAGTTACAGCTTTTCGGCCTTGGTGGGCAAAGTTTTATCTGAAAAACCGACTAAGGTGTCCTTCCGGGGTAGTTGGGCAGACAAAAAAACACCTCACCTTTTAGTGATGGCTCAAAATTCTAGCTGAGCTTTCATTATAACCATCATTATTACTACAATTATATTGACCATTACCATTAAAATAATTATTGATACAATATATGAATAATAATCATCATTTCTATAGATATAACATGGGCGTTTCGAGCTATTGTCGCACAGGTCGTGCTGCATCTTGGTCTTACAACAAAAAAATGTTTGATTTGGCTCTTTGTTATCAGCTAAGTTTTCCATTACAGACAGTACTTTGTGCATCAACCTCAAGCATAACAAAATCTAAACCTATTTTTTATGTCCAGGTTGTCCATTATTTCAGTCAAACGAAAAACTCAGGTATTTTCTCTTCACGAACCAACCGACAAACATCCCAGCTAAAAAATTCAATGGTTTTACTGCCAAATGAAGGTTGGACTATCCTGATCACCTAACCCACACAAATACTTTCTAGGTATCATAAACCTCAAGCTCACCTGACCACTTTAAACTCTAAGATTATCAAAAGATTTAATATTAAAAATCCAAAAAACTATTAGAAGTAGAAAATGACTGTCACTCCCTCACCGTTGTTGTGAGTGTGGGTGACTGTTATTTAATGTATTACTAGTAGAGAAAATAAAAGATTTTTTGAGTTATAGTAAAATTGATAGTATTATTATATTTATTGATATTTATTGTAAATCATTTTCATCTAATCCATCATCCCCGACTTCTTTTTTTATCTAAACTTGTTATTATGATTGTTTATCATTATTATTATCACACAAAATATTATTTTTTTGTCAATTCTATTATTAATTATTTCTTGTCAAATTTTTTTCAGCTACTATCTATTTATTTATCAATGCGATTGCAGTGATGTTGTAACTATTAAATCATTTTTATTTATCAGATCATACTTAATAATACTAAAGCCCTTGTGCATAAATAATTAGATACACACCGATTTCTTTGATTCTTCAAATAATGGAAGAATAATGTTGTCAGAACATAACCTGGAACTTTCATCTCAATCAGTAGAGCATTTCTGTGTACTTCAAAAGCTAAAAGATTGCTTTATTTATGAGTGATTGGCATGGTGTGTGAAGCAAGTTCCTGCTATTTGGCTCTGATAATCTATTGTATGTGTTGAGAATTCATTTTGATCGGAATAGCGAAACGCTTAATCGCATTTGATTAGCCAAGTATGCAGTAAGTACCCAAACCACATGCACAGTCAACACCTGAACCCATGAAAGCGGGTTTTTGAGCTGGAATTTTATGGTTGTTTATACATGTAAGCATGTTTCATTACTAACCGAAAAAGCTAGCTAAAAGTCCTATTTCAAGTTACTTTGCTAGCTAGTTTTCCCAGCAAGATAAAGGTATTTATTGCACTCTCCATTGAAAGCTAAAGAATAAATGGCACAACTGTGACATGACATCACACACAAAGTGTTGAAATTATATTTGATTATCTGTATCTCAAGTATAGCTGTTCTTACAGAAGCAAAGTTTTGCATGTACAAAAATCACTTTTACGCTACGTTTACACGAGAGCGACTGGGTCTCCGTCTCAATTGGTAGTCGCGGATGCAATTACAAGTCACCTTTTACACAGCTGTAACTCCAACAACTTTTGAGTTTGCCGAATTTGGAGTCGCCCAATCATCATGGCTAATATAATTAAAGTGCATTCCAGCTCATTCAGTTGGGTTGTTGAGTTGTGATTTAATTATTAATGGTTTTATATCAGGTTGTAGTTCTCAAGTAGTAGTTACATGTATATATCAATTAGTTTTCACTGTACTCCTGTGATTACCTGGTCACTTGAATGTTGATTGTGATATTGGTGATATAATGACATATTCACAGAGCATGCAAATTATATCTGTTTAGTGTTGTATTCAAAAACCATTGAATGCCATTTTACAGCTATTTGTGATGCTGTATGCTCCATATGCATTGACGCTAATGGCGTGCGCTCGGCACCTCGTGAGCGTTAGCCAACAATTGTCAACATCACCAGTTCTAGCCCACAGTTGAGCATAATCCTTGAAATTTTTCTTTTTATAATATTTTGTAGGACTTTGTGGACTTTGTGCTGGGGTAGTTAAATCTGCACACCATCCTACTGTTTGCCTAGTAAACAAAATCAACTTCTGCTAGCCAACCACACTCAGTCAGACAGGTCATTCCAATGACTGTCGCCAGCATAGCTGAGTGTCAGGTTCTGGCCGGTTGTGTCTGGCAAGGCAGACCGCCCCCTGTCAATGCTGGCCAGTTCTTCCAGGTCGAAGCGAAATGGCAGACAGCCAGGTAGTTTGGCAGCGCTGTAATAGTTAATGACTGTCGTTTCTTACAGATGTGCTAGGCAAGAAAATAAGTCAGAATGTATTTCTTTAGTCTTTATTCTTTCGAGATATGCTTCTGCTGTGTTTCTTCCTAATGCACTGCAGAGAGGGGCACTGCAGTTTTACAGCTTTTCAAAACTTTAAGGAAAACAGGAATGGCTTCGTCCCTAACCTTATCATATAATAACAAAATTAATAAAAAAAAGAGGAAGGAAAATTAAAAGTTAAGATCCTAATTATAATATTATATAACAGAAAATTACGCTAGTAGTAATGACGAGTGGGCAGCGAAAATACTAAACTAAGTACATATGTGATTGGTTTTGTTCTTGTTGTTTAATTATTTTATAAATAGCCACGAATGAGGATGGCATAAGTAGAGGCAGGAATTCTTCCATTCAGTAAATGAGTGCTAAGGGTTTCCTGTCTGTAAAATAAACATATAATATTTTTTTCTATTAAGTATTACTACATATCATTATTATTACTTACTACTACTACTCTACCACCAACGAACATACTTATACTAGTTGAACAAAAATTTATTGGAGCTTATTATTTTTTTATAACCACCACCACCATGGATGGATTGCTACCAGTAAAGCACTCAACTAATAATAATAATGCTATTTATATCTTTAAAAGATAATAGGGAATAACAGAGCAGCAGGCAGAGGAGTGAAGTGAGTTATTTCTATAATAATCACCATTAATAAATAATTATTAGAAGAATAATAATTATTCTTCTAAAAAAATTAAAAATTAGCTAAGAAGCTAGCTAGTAGTAGTATCTTTTTGCGTCCCACACAAAAAGAGTTTAGTGATGCCAGTGATCACGATTTTTCAATTGCCTTAACAATAAAAACAATCCTTACCGAATGTATTTCCTATATAGGTTCTCATAAGAGCCGTTTAAATTGATAAATATTTAGAGTGAAGTGGGTGTTTTAAAAAATTAACCAAAACAGTTTTAGCATTTACATTATTCAATAAAATGATAAGCTGGAATCACAATACTCCACCGAGATCTACTACTCCATCGAAGCGTTATCATTCAAAAGCATGGATGAAATATAACAGGATTGCCAGAAACCCGAACGGGGTGTAGCCAATTTTGGCCAATGGGAAGTCATCCATGGCGCCCATATTGAACTGGTTGTTCGGAGCGGAAACATAAACTACTATAGCAGCTCGGAAAAGTAATCGTAAATATTCGTATTAACGCGATGTTCTGATTTTCTAGTTTCGGAGCGGAAGCTGCATAAAGTTTGCCACATACCAAAGATTACATATATGTTATCGTTGGCATATGCAATTTTGTTCTCGGAGCGGATATGGTATTGTAAGTAAAAATAGTTGAATCGTCAAAACTAGCGCAGTACGCCCACAGCGTGAACTTGAGATGTAAAAATTCATAATAAAACGATATTTATTACGAGATCCAAGTGGTCTTGAAAATTTCGGAGCAGTATGGCGGTTCCCACAAACGGCTACATTTGGCTCGTCACAAAATTTCTATTACGCGGCCGCAGCTGGCAATCCTGTTATATTTCATCCATGTTCAAAAGGGTGTGTATTTTGGGTTCTGAGGTTAAACAAGGAGTTGCGCTCTTAATGTTTATTAGAAGACAACTTCGAATTTTATAAGCTAAACGTCAGTATTGGTGAATTCGAGTTCATACACAGTGCTAAGTAAGCAAAAACAAAAACGTATTGGATTGATCAGCAAAATGCATAAGAGATTAGACAAGAACCCATTTACTTTACCATGGCATCTACAAACGTGACACGACCACACTCACTATGCCTGCATTGCAATAATATTGTGCAGGATTTCACTGTGGGGGTGTGAGGTGGTAGCTCGGCCTACCTGCACAACCTCCCGAATGGCAACTGTGTCTAGTGTGCTAGTGATACAACCCTTCCACAGGTCGACTTAGTGTACTAGAGAATGGTGGTCGACCATCTCAGTAACTAGTGAGCTGCCGGTTGCGTTAACTGTTGTTCTGTGTGTGCAATGAGTTCGAACTTTGAAGGGCGAACTAGTTGGACTAGGTTCGGCCAGCAGAGGTTCGGCTGTCTTTTTGTAGTGCTGTGCAGAGGTCGAACATTGAAGGCGAAGTTAGACAAAGCTAAGTTCGGCCAGCAGAGGTTCAGACTGATCTGCCTGTATATTACTACTCGAGTAATGGTGCGCAGTGAAGTTATTTGTATGTACAAAGAAACTTCTGAGAGTGTGCAAGCTGACTCTGCTTTATTTGACATAAACATCCGTATTTATGCATGCAATTACATAACAAAATGACTGACAAGTGCTCAGACAAAAGAGGCCACACCTGGCACAATTGATTGGCCAGCGTGTGCGAATAGAATATAAGAGGTTGTACTAAAGTGATTGCATGACTGAATCCACATGGGTAACATATAAGTTTACATGCTTGAGTAAAATAATGATAACTGTACATAGAGTAAAACTGACTTAAAACGTAAGCATAGAAATAAGAATGAAGTGTAAATAGAGTAGACAACTGAGTAGCTTCGGTAAGTGTACATAGAACTGTTCGAGGCGTAGAACTATTTAACTAGAAACGTCACAAGATGGCGCCGGTCCTCTACACATTCCGCCCCATTGGCGATGGTAGCCAATTAATCGATGGCGGCGGCATCGGCACTGCATCGTCTTTACTCTCTATAGGGCTGACTCATCTGTCTCTTGATTTCTTGCGCCCTCTCTAGTAGTTTAAACGCATCGGTTGTCACGGCATGCAACTCCCGATCGAGGGCCTCCATCCTGTGTCGGTGCTCTCTCCGACGTCTTTGTCTCTCGGCTTCCGCCGAACGTTCTCTCTCCTCACCCCAGCTGTAGCGTGGCTGTGGTACCTCTCGTCTGGGGGATACTGATCTCCTAGGAGGGGTTGTCCTCCTTCTCTTTCGTGGTGGCGACAACTCTGGTTGTTGTCCCAGCCTCTTCTTCACTGGTATCTTCTCCATCTTTTCTAAGCTGGGAGTCGGTATACCGAACGGTGGAGGCTGCTTCCATCCCATGGCTTCACAGAAGACGTCGTATCTGGCAGCGTCGACCTCATAAAGAGGTTTATGCTTCCCACCGTGCTCTGGTGTTCCTCCCTGCACTCTGATATGCTTTAATATAGCATCTCTCGAAGAGCTCTTCTTCCCACAGGTGCAGTAGAAAAACGTAAGGTGTTGGCGTACGTGGTAAGCCACCCTTTTCTTGACGTGTTGATAGTCACATCTTCTACATTTCCATTCTTCACTATCTCCGACCTGTATCGACATTTCTTTAATTTCTTTCATCATCTCTCCTGACAACCATATCTCCCTCATCACATGTGTAGGTTTGGCTGTCGGTAGTTCATTTTCTACAACATCAATACGTCTTATGTTGATGGTCGGTGTAGCACTATGTTTTAGCAACATATCTTCTTTTCGTGGAACAGTTACTAGCCGCATCTGCTGATCTAACGCTGTAGTTAGAGATTCGATAGTCACATTCGGTAGACTCTCACCTGTTGTCGACGTGATGTCAACCTTCTCCTTGGTGTGTTGTGATGTTCGAGCCATGGTAGTTGATAGAATGTCCGATTGGTCTACTCTTCTTCTGTTGGGTAGCGAACTCGTTCTCTGTTGGATGGCAACTGAGCGTTGGCGGCTCCTGCACCTATCTATATTCTGATTGGTAGTGGCTACCACGTGTTCTCTCAGCGTCATTCCCCACGTGGTATTGTTTTGATGACGTGGGGTGGCGGGTATTCGTTCGCCGCAACGGGGAGTTATACTACCCTGTTTCATATTTTTTTTCGCGACGAGTTTACTGGTCTGGGGAGTTGTTTCCCCTTGCTCGCTTTTTCTCCCTCGTCTCTCTTCGTGACAACTCGTCCCACTTTCTTCTATCTTTCTTTTGTTTATTCTCCGTTTCACTTCTATCCAACCGATTTCGGCCGGGTTTTCTGGTACTCCTTTCTCCAGGAGAGTAGTTGATGGTGGCAGTGATGTGACCTCCCTGCTTCCTGCTCCAGTAGGTGGGGTATTGGGTAGGTGGGGCTCCCCCTTTGCTGTATAGCAGTGGTAGTCGTTCAATCTGGTTGGTTTTTGCCTCTCCCTTTGTGGTCGACTCACGGGTGAGGCGGGCAGCCGGCTGGGCTGTAGGGGTGGCCAGTCTTCGTCACTGAGGGCCGGGGGCCTCGGTGGGCTGGGTGCCCTTTGGATGACCTCTGGTGGGGGCGTGCCTTCTTTTTCTATACTTCTTCTTTTCTCTACTTTTATCTTGCTGTGCCCTAGCACCTCCGGCCTTCGGGTTGGACTGTGGCGCGCTGCAGGTGAATGCGGGGGTGATAACTCCCGAGTGGGGGGTGTCCCCTCTCTCAGAGGAAGGTTTCCAGGTTCCTGGAGATGCGGTGGGCTAGGGAACTCCCTGGCCAGCGGTGGCCTTTCTGGTGGGGGTGACGGCAATGGTAATGTTTCCGGTACTGGCAGTGGTAGGGGTAATAACTCTAGGTTCTCAGCGGGGGCTGGGCGTGCCTTGGGGGGGTCGTCCTCTTCTGGCCCCTTTCATATTGGGTTGGAGGGCGGGCTCTCGGCAAGGGGGTGCTCGGCCGACTGGTTCCTGACACGTCCTGTAATGGCGAAGCCGCATTCCATTTTGAATGGACCACTGCCCATTTCTCTCCACTTTATAGGTGTGGTTTGGGAAGGCCTCCAGCACCTGGTAGGGTCCGACGAAGCGTGGCTGCAGCTTCGGGTTGCTTCCCTTCACTCTCCGTTTGTTCTCTAACACGACGAGTTCCCCTTCCTGAAACACGGCGGGTTCCTCATCGTCCTGGCTCCTAATCTCTTGCTGCTGCTGTCTCAGATATTCATGTGCCGTCCGGAGATTTTCTTGCACTTCCGCTGTGTGTTCCGAGACGTTGCGAGGGTCCAAGGAAGGGGGCGTGCCTGTCAGTTGGTCAGGAAGGCGTACCTCCCGTCCCATCACTAACATGTTGGGCGTTTCCCCGGTTGCTGAGTGGGGGGTGCTGCGACAGGCCCGCATGATTTGCGGCAGCAGACTGTCCCACTCGTCCTGGCCTTTCGTCAATATCAACGTCCGGAGTGCATCTCCCAGCGTCCGATTTTGACGCTCCACCATCCCGTTCCCTTGCGGGTGATAGGGGGTGGTCCTTGTCTTTTTGATGCCCCACAGGCTACACAGCTCTTCTAACAGCGCGGACTCAAACTGAGCCCCTTGGTCGGAGTGTAGCTGCTCGGGCAGGCCCCAGTAAGCAAACACTCGTTCGTCCAGCGCGACGGCGACCGTAGGTGCTGTGGCATCAGGCAGAGCTATCGCGTCCTGCCAACGGGTGAAATGGTCGGTGAGGACCAATACCCAACGGTTCTTCCTCTTCGTCAAGGGCAGGGGGCCGACTAGATCGACCGCCAACTTCTGAAAAGGCCGTCCCGCATACATCCTTTGGCGGTGAGGGTTCTCTGCCTTCTTCCCATTCTTGGCGACTTGGCACACCTCACAATCCTTGATTAGTCTCCTGACCAGGGGGGATATGCCTGGCCAGTACCAATCCAGCAGGATGCGCTGTCTTGTCCGATGAATCCCTGCATGGATCATCCTGTGCGTCTCCCAGACGACCTGTGTCCTCCTACTTGGTGGGCAGACTACACATTGCTTTGCTCTGGAGGGATGGTGCAGCGTGATTACGAGCACCCCGTCAGGGCGGATCTCCATCGCCTCCCTCCGATCATACAGTGTCTTCAACTCGACACTCCCTTCGGCCAATTCTCTCTCTGTGATGCTTCCCGGCCGTCTCAGCTCGGCATAAATCCGGCCTACCGCATCCTGCCCGTCCCTTTGCTCTTGGGCTAAGGTTTGGGCGGAGTGTACCGGGTTTGTCACAGTGAGGTTGACCCGCTCCTCCTTCTCTCCTCTCTCCGTAGACTCCCTCTTCATCATCTCTCCCGGCCGTCTCGGCTCGGCGTAAGTCCGGCCTACCGCATCCCGTCCCTTCGGCTGGGCCGAACTCTGGGGGGGATGTACCGGGTTCAATGTGTTGAGGTCGTCTCTTGCCTCTCTCTGAGGTCTCTGCCCAGCCTCTTGCTGCAGTTCCACATGGGAAGGTCCCCCATCTCTTTGTTCGATGGAGCCGCACTGCCTGCAGTCTGCGCAGGGTCCCTGTCGGCTGAGCCCATCAGCGTTACCATGGTGAGTTCCAGCTCTGTGCTCGAGCTTATAACGAAACTCAGCCAGGATCTCCAGCCACCGAGCTATCTGGTTCGATGGTTCCTTCCGTCTACACAGCCAGCGGAGGGATGCATGGTCCGTCCGGAGTTTGAATTCCCGTCCATAGAGGTAGGGGCGGAAATGTTTTACTGCCTTGATGACAGCAACTAGCTCCTTCCGAGTGACGCAGTAGTTCCTCTCCGCTGGTGCCAGCGTCTTGCTGAAGTATGCAATGACGCGTTCCTTGCCTTCTTGTACTTGGGAGAGCACAGCACCGACTCCTACCGCACTGGCGTCAGTATCCAGTATATACGGTAAGTTGGGGTCGGGGTATCCGAGTACCGGGGCTTGGGTGAGTCTGTCTTTGAGCTGGTCAAAGGCTGTCTGTTCCACCTGTCCCCACTTCCATGGTGTCTCCTTGCCCGTCATCACGGTGAGAGGTTTAGCAATCGTGGCGTAGTCGGGGAGGTACTGGCGATAGTACCCGGCTGTTCCTAAGAATGCCTGTAGCCCCTTTACGTCCGTTGGTGCCTCCCATCTCCTGACCGCTTCCACCTTTCCTGGATCGGTAGCTACTCCTTTTGCGCTTACTACGTGTCCGAGGT
This sequence comes from Cryptosula pallasiana, assembly GCA_945261195.1. Lineage (NCBI taxonomy): Eukaryota > Metazoa > Bryozoa > Gymnolaemata > Cheilostomatida > Cryptosulidae > Cryptosula > Cryptosula pallasiana. The sequence continues at coordinate 13,946,290 of OX183133.1, read as the reverse complement.
ACTTGACCTCCTCTTGCAGCAGTTCGCATTTAAAGGGCTTTACTTTCAGGTTTGCCTGGTGGAGTCGTCCCAGCACTTCTCCGAGCCTCTGTAAGTGCGTCTGAAAGTCGGGCGCGATGATAATCACATCATCTAAGTACAAGAGTAATGTCTTCCAATGAAGACCCTTGAGGACCTTTTCCATGAGCCGTTGAAAGGTGGCGGGGGCTGACGTCAACCCGAAAGGCAGCACCTTCCACTTCCACAGGCCGCTTCTTGTGGTGAAGGCCGACTTGTCACTGGCGTCCTGATCCAGGGGAACCTGCCAGTACCCACTAGTGAGGTCCAACGTAGTGAAGTACTTGCTCCCGGCTAGAGCATCCAGTGATTCGTCGATTCTGGGGATGGGGTAGGCGTCTTGTTTGGTTATATCATTCAGCCTCCGGTAGTCCACACAGAACCTCCACGTATCGTCCTTCTTCCTTACCAGTACCACCGGGGAACTCCAAGCTCCGTCGGCCGGCTCGATCAGATCCTTCTCTAAAAGGTCCTTAATCTGGCGTTCTGCTTCCGCCTCCTTCTCTGGCCCCAGCCGGTGTGGTGGGCATCGAATAGGTCGGGCTCCTTCTACGGTGGGGATAGAGTGCTCTGCTAGGGCTGTTCTACCCAGGTCTCTGCTATGGCTACTGAATACTGTCTGGTATTCGATCAGCAGCTCCTTCACTTGCTGCTCCTGCCATGGGTCCTGGCACCCTCTCTTTGCTTGCTGGAAGAGGTCGTGCAGATGGGGGGGTAACTCTCTTCCTCCCGTCTTGCTCCTCCGTTGTCCTTCTGGTTTCGTCAACTCTTGAACGCCACCCTCTTCCACTCCCGTAAAGGTACCAATAACCTCTCCTGCGGGTAGTCTTAGGGTGTCTTGCGTCGGGTTCAAACATCTAACCAGTACGTGTCCCTGAGCGTCAGGCCTGTTGACGCTGGTGGCGATGGGTATCCCGCCCTGGATACTTTCAATCACTCCCTGAGGAAACGTATCCCTGGAGCTCAAGTGACATGGAATAGTCACTTCTGTCTGTGGTGGAAGCTGGGTGTCCTGTCGGACTTGTACTTTGGACACGAGATTTCTCCCGTGGCGGTCGGTACAGGCCAGCTCTTTTCCTTGTATCACCAGCACTGGATGGTCGAATCCCATCTGGCATCCTTGGCTTGTCAGGAAGGGCATCCCTAGGATAACGTCTTCGTTGACTTGGCTGACCACAAAGGTCTCTTCAAACTTGACGTGCCGTATCCTTCCCTTCAGTGAGAGCAAACCATAGAACGGTAGTCTCGTACCGTCGGCCATGATCCCATGGGAATCGTAGTGCTGCAGGTTGCGCTGTACGTGATTCGGTAGACGATCAAAGACTCGTTTGGACAACAGGTTAGTGTTGCATCCGGTGTCTATGAGGTGTGTTACCGCCTCTCCTTCTACCCTTCCAGGTAGGTAGTAACTCGAGCGATATGGTCGCTCGATCTGGTTGCTCTGGAGTGTCACAGGCCTTGGAATGAATTCTTCCTTCTTCAGTGGGGGCGTTTGGGTCTGCCTGTCCTTCCTCCTGGGCCTTGGTTCCTGCTGCTCTAGAGTCCCGTCGCCGTCCGTTTCTTCCGCCACTGAGCTGTCGAGTGCCGACAGGCTGGCAAAACGGTTGTGTAGGGCGATAGGGGGACTAGTCAGGAGGTCTAGGGGAGGAGTTGCTCGACGCACTGTTGCGGGTCCACTGGAGGGCGCCTGTGCCCTTTCCTTCTGCGTTGTCGTTGCCCGTGTGCAGCCAGCGGGTCTCCCTACTGCTGCGGGCGGTAGTCGTTTCCCTGGCGGCTAGGCCAAGGGACGGTCTTACACGCCTTCCGGGTATGGCCTACTTGTTGGCATCCCCAACATCTCCTGGGTGGCTCGGGCTTCTTTTCCGTTTTAAGGCTGGCAATTTCTTTGCTCAGCCCTTCTACGGTCTTAAGCAGTTGTGCCAAGGGGTCCTGTACCTCCTGGTGTCGAGCCGTCTCTCTCTGTGGAGTCATCTCCTCTTCCAGGGGGTCGGTCTCTACCGTCCTGATGTGGGGTCCTCCTACTGGTTGGTGAGGCACCTGCAGGAACTCGTTTCCTGCTAAGATCGCCTCCTCCAGATTCTGAGGGCGTACCGCCAACAAGTGGCGTTGTAGGTACGTGTGCCCTAGAGTGCTGTGGAACGTCTGCATTATCAGCTCGTCCCTATTCTGTCGTGGCAGGGTGCTGTGGGCTGCCGTAACGAGGTGCTCGACTGTGAGGGCATGGTCTCTGAGGCTTTCTCTGGGGTTTCGCCGGTAGCTTAGCAACTTTGCTTGGGCTTCCGAACGAGTCATACCAAAGGTCGCCCGTAGTGTCCGTGCCACTTCCTCCGTGGTCTCACCTCGACCGCACTGCTCGGCCTTGCCTGTCAAGACTTGGCGTAGGTGGATTACTGCTTCTTCTGCCGGCCAATGGTTTGCTCTGGTCACCTCCTGGAACCGTTGCAGGAAGTAGTCCACATCTCCTGTACCATCGTACTGTGGTACTCTGAATCTGTCTCTAGATGTGGCTACCGTCATGCGGTCCAGGATATCGGTGAGCGTCCCCATCATCTGCAGGCTGGAAGGATCCCTGTCAGTGCTTAGTGCTCTTCTCCTGGCTGCCATTCTTCATCTGGGAGTTACTTCTTGTGGGTGTCTGTCAATCCCACTGCTGCCACCAATGTGCAGGATTTCACTGTGGGGGTGTGAGGTGGTAGCTCGGCCTACCTGCACAACCTCCCGAATGGCAACTGTGTCTAGTGTGCTAGTGATACAACCCTTCCACAGGTCGACTTAGTGTACTAGAGAATGGTGGTCGACCATCTCAGTAACTAGTGAGCTGCCGGTTGCGTTAACTGTTGTTCTGTGTGTGCAATGAGTTCGAACTTTGAAGGGCGAACTAGTTGGACTAGGTTCGGCCAGCAGAGGTTCGGCTGTCTTTTTGTAGTGCTGTGCAGAGGTCGAACATTGAAGGCGAAGTTAGACAAAGCTAAGTTCGGCCAGCAGAGGTTCAGACTGATCTGCCTGTATATTACTACTCGAGTAATGGTGCGCAGTGAAGTTATTTGTATGTACAAAGAAACTTCTGAGAGTGTGCAAGCTGACTCTGCTTTATTTGACATAAACATCCGTATTTATGCATGCAATTACATAACAAAATGACTGACAAGTGCTCAGACAAAAGAGGCCACACCTGGCACAATTGATTGGCCAGCGTGTGCGAATAGAATATAAGAGGTTGTACTAAAGTGATTGCATGACTGAATCCGCATGGGTAACATATAAGTTTACATGCTTGAGTAAAATAATGATAACTGTACATAGAGTAAAACTGACTTAGAACGTAAGCATAGAAATAAGAATGAAGTGTAAATAGAGTAGACAACTGAGTAGCTTCGGTAAGTGTACATAGAACTGTTCGAGGCATAGAACTATTTAACTAGAAACGTCACAAGATGGCGCCGGTCCTCTACAATATTGCTAACTTTTTGACAACAGTTTAAAAAAAGGGAGCTCTTTGTTAGAATTGGTGTTTACATTTCTGTAAAAACAAAAATAGCCATAAATAGTAGGGCTGTCAAAGATTAAGAATTTTTAATCTTAATCTTATTCTTAATCTTTTTCATTAATCTTAAATTAATCTTATTTTTTAATCTTATGTATTCATGTAATGTAAATGCAATGATGCTACAGTAAAGTCATCATCCATCTACCTGCAGGCTTGTAAAATGAGATTAGCAAACCTCAATTCAAACTCAGTATGTATGTAGGTATTAATGTATGTAAGCAACTGTGCACAAAACTTTTATTGAATGCAGAACTGAAAAGTAAGGAAACAAACTACAACATAGTCGCGATTTAAAAATTTGATATTTACAGTACATGTTCAGGCAGGTACAAAGTGTAGGCACACAAGATTGAAAGAAAATAAGATTGTCGGATACACAAGTTAATGGAAACTTGAATATCGAATGTGAACAAAGAATATACTTTTATCTTTGGTTTATATTAATATAACATAGAAAACTATTATTTTTTATTTTTTCACAAAACCTGCTACTCTCCAAAACGTTTATGAGGAAAAAAGAGCAAACCCTCGGATATACCAGGATAAATAATAAAAACATCACAATTGAACTTTCTTTAGGTATTTTTGATAACCTGATTAATTGATCGTGATATATTTTGGGGGTGTAGCTCAATAGTTTATAGATAAATAAATAACTTCGAGTAGAATAATAAATAAATAAAACCGCGAAATCTAGTAACAAATAATTGTTTATTGTTGTTATTCAACTTTATTGTTATAATTAATAGATACTACACTAACAACAATGATATGCTCAGTAAGTTTCAATTTTTTAAATAATATTTATATTATGTTATCAATTGTAGTTTGTGCTGAATAATAACAACAATAACAATAAAACCAATAGTTTAATAAAAAAGTTTAATTGATTATTATTAGAATGAATTAAAGACAGTAATATGAAAATTGTTTTAGAGTATAAACCATATTATATCGTATTGCATGTTATTATTGTATAAGATATTATGTTAAATTTCTGAGCATAAAACTTCCCATTGGATGGAGGATAATGAGATTGATCGTAGCAAAATGTGTACCAAAGGAATGATGTCAATCTGAATCCCTAAAATAAAACAGATCCCAAAGCTAATCTAGTTTAGAATCATGACAACATTCAGGGTATCTTCATTTCACTCCAATCGACAGAAAAATAATAGCCTGAGAACTAGTGATAGTTTCCTCGTTTTGCAACAACACTTACCTACAAATGTCTTGATTGGACATTTTCATGATTTTTCTTCTGGATAACATGATTGAAATTTAGTGACATAGGTAAGATTATGTGACAAAACACTCAAAAATGCATTTCCCTCTTCATGTAGACAAACCGATAGATGTGTTCAGCATAATAAACAGTATTATAGTGACGTAACTGGGGTTTCTTTTTATCAGATTAATTGAGTCATAAAAGGTTAATCTTTTTGATCTTAAAAATCAATTAATCTGGTTAATCTTTAAAATAACTCGATTAATTGACAGCCTTAATAAATAGTGCTATCTCCTGCAGCATATTTCAGTGCAAGGAAATATTCATAACACAACTGACTAAGTGGTGTCAGTTTATAGGTCAAGGCAACTTAATTTCAACCAGTTCTGCAATCATATTGCGTTGAAACTGCATGCCCCAATACACTTGCATGTTTAGCTTTGCTTTAGATTGCTTAGTTTTTTGTTGTTTTAAATCTCAAGTATTCTCTAAATAAACCTATTCAGGAACTTCTCAAGCAACTGTCCTCTAAAAACTCGAGGTTTTATAACAGTATCTTATGTTTGTATTTGCAAACAATGTAGTGGATTTTGGGAGCTTTCTATCACACTAAGGCCGGTTCACACGACGCGTGATTAATGCGGTGCAGTGATTGCTATTTCCAAAACGTGGAAAACACTTGCGCGTTAAAGCATGACAGCACTTATCACTTTTTGGTTGAGTTTCTGAATATTCAAGTCTTAAGCAGCAGATTGATGTATTAAATAACCCTCTAGGCCTACTCAGTCATGATTTACAAGCCTGCAAAATACCCCTCTTCCAAAAATGCTCGCTAACTTTTACACTGCTTAAAGTTGACGTCATCTTCGGGAATTTACTTTTTCACGGCACAGTATTTATTTGACCAATCAGATGCCGCTATTTACTTTTATTATTATTTTATTTATTATTATTCTACCTACATATTACTGTCCATTATTGTATAAATAAATACCATTTATTGTTCCCTTACTCACCAAAAGAAGCACAATTTTTTTTATCCTTTTTATGGAAGAAGGATAAGATGAGATGATCCTTTGTTTGTGATGGTGATCACATTGGACAACCTGACTAATCCCGCAATCGTCTATTGTTGCCATGTCACATATGAAAATTGCGTAATAATCAAGCGTTGGTCTTGTTCACTATGCGTGCGCACTAATTGCGTCCATATTGTTAGAAACCACTAATTGCGATTTTATGCGTGCGGCGTGCAAATTGAAGCCAGGTGAAAAATGGCGCGTAACAGTAAACCTTAACATTAAATCTTAGAACCAGTTTTTGATGGGGTGTCTTCGTAAGGACTGTTTATTCCTGTTGCAATGGCCTTCAGTAGACCTAAGACTAAATGAATTGCCCAATCAGATTTCATTTTAAACGCAAACGATGTAACTTCATTTATAAAACTTTGCCATTATTTATTATAATTGACCACGCCCACATCCCGAAGATGACGTACACCGCAATCAATGGAAGTTATAGTAAGCTAAATTTCAGCTGATACGACGAGCATTTGAGGCCAATGGCTTTTTGGCAAGCTTGTAAATCATGACTGAGTAGGCCTAGAGGGTTATTTAATACATCAATCTGCTGCTCAAGACTTGAATATTCAGAAACTCAACCAAAAAGTGATAAGTGCTGTCATGCTTTAAAAACTGGTTGTTGTTCACACACAACGTCTCCGTGCGATAGCGTCCTTGCTCTCAACCAATAGAATTGCAGTGTACGCAATACGCGGGGTCATTGTACTACTAGTAGTATTACTAGTACGCAAAAATGATTGTGTTGGATAACGAGTTTGTGTGTTATAGGAAGTTCAAGGTTATAACATAGGTTCTATTGGCATTGGCTTAACAAGGAATACGGGTACACACACACGGTTACGGGAACTTGGGCTAATTGGATAAGAGCTGAATAGCGGTCTTCTTGAGTTGGTAGTTGATGGTGAGTAGACGTGTTTCGTGTTGTGTCTCTCTCTTCGTACTCTTCATCTAACATGGCGCAGTCGGCATAGAACTTGGTGATATTGTGTTATTTGTGTATTATTGGAATTATTTATTGGTACAAGGGAGGTGTGTGAGTGGCTTTTGGTGCCGTGTGGGCACTAAAAGAGAGAGGTGTAGAGGTACTAGGGCCGCGTGGGTCCTCCGAGGTGTGTGTGGTGATAGAGGTGTGTGTAGAGTAGAGGTGTTGGGTGTTTCAGAGCTGTGTGAGCTCTCCGTGTTCGGTGTTAAGGTGTTTATAGGGATATTGGTGCAGTGTTAATTATTTTTGGTGAAGTGGTGATTTGGTGTTGTTGTTAATTATTTACCGGGATAAAGGTACAGTGTTCATACGTGGTGTTAAGTATTTATTTGTGGCGTTGTGGTTGATTATTTACCGGGATAAGGGTACAGTGGAGTTATTACGGACATTGTGGAATATTATTGTGTTGTGTTCAATTGTGCAGAGGATAAGGGTACAGTGGAGGTACTACGTGATATTGTGGATATTATTGTGTTACCTTTAATTGTGCATTGGTGGATAAGGGAACAGTGGATATATTTTGGGATATTGTGAATTGTTGTGTTGTACATTGGCTATTGCTGTGGTGGAGAGGTGCTACTGTATTGATACAATCATACAGATATTGTTAGGTGTTTACGGTGTTAATTAATTAGAACAGGGATGAATAGGAGACTTGACTTGTCGTCATTTCCGAAGCTAAGGTTAGCGGGTAACAATGTGTCTGAGGAATTCAACAATTGGTTGACTCAGTATAAGGTGTCTGCTGAGGTAGCAGCTTTAACTTTGGGTACCGAGATGGTGGAAATTCATGGAGATGAGGTTGTTGTTGATGTGTTTAGAGGTAGAACTAAACTACTAGCCTTGTTAAGTGCTATAGGTAGTGATGGTATAGGGGTATTGCAGTCACTGGGATTTGATTTAAATGACCAAACTGATGGTGGGTTTGATAGGGCAATAGATTTGTTAAAAGGCCACTACGACCGTAGTGAAAGTGTCTATGTTAAGACAATGAGGTTTGTGACAGTGTCACAGGCTTGTGGGGAAGATGAAAGGGAATATTTGCTCAGAGTTGAGAAATTAAGTAGGGAAATGGATTTTGGGCATGAAAACGATGAGCTAAGGCAACGTTTTTCAGTTGCTCTGGCAGTCAATGGTTTAAGGGATTCATCTGTGCGTAAATTGCTTATGCAAGAGACCACGCTTAGTTGGAGAGATTTAGGCACGAAATTGGCAGCCAGGCAGTTGGCTATTGCTTCAGAAGAAATTCTGAATGCTTCTAGGACTGGCTGTTCAGTCGATGGTAAAGGGGCTGTAGCCAGAGTAGAAATGGGGAGTAAACAAAGGGCTGACAATAGTCAGAATGAGTCGTCAGTACTCGAGGTAGTTAAGTATAGACAGGGAAGCCCACAGGAGACTGTGGATAGCAAGGTTACATACCGTTCGAGGGACGGTAGTAGGTCTAGAGATGGTAATATGGAAAAGGGCTCCTATTCCCGCGGCCATGTAAGCCGCAGCCCAGGGGAGAGGAGTAGCGAGTATAGGGGGTATCGTGACCATAAGGGAGATAGGCATTATGAGAATAGGTATGGTGCGGAGTCCTATAGACACCGCAGCCCAGAAGGCAGGTATTCCCCCAGGGGTGAGGCGGCGTCCTATAGACACCGCAGTCCAGAAGGCAGGTATTCCCCCAGGTATGAGGCGACGTCCTATGGACGGCGTAGCCCGGATAACTGGCATTCTCCTAGGTATGAGGCGACGTCCCATGGACATCGTAGCCCAGATAGTAGGTACTCTCCTCGATCACCTCGAGGTTCACCTACATCGGGTAGAAGGCCTGGAAGGTTTAGCTCCCCAACTGGCGGAGACAGCTGTTTCCAGTGTGGTAGGAGGGGACATCAAGTCCGTCATTGCCCGGATGTAAGGTGTTTCCGGTGTAATCTGAGAGGCCATACCTCTAGGGATTGCAACAATAGGTGGGAAGGTGACAATATCAGGTCACAGCACACGGATAGTAGTGGTAATGAAGGTTCTCCACGTAAAGTGAGATTTGTGAACAATGTTGTTGGCGATACTGGTATCAGGAAATGTAGCATCAAACGCTTTGTCAAAGTAAATGGTAAAGAGGTAGAGTTTGTATTAGACACTGGAGCTGAAGTGTCAGTGGTAACTGAGGATACTGGCAGGTTTCTGAATTTGAGATTAAGTAACCCTGTTAATGATCTCATCGGGGTTGATGGTTCCAGGCTGAATGTTAGCGGGAAGTCAAATGTTTGTATTAATGACTTTCCCAGATCTATAGTGACGTCAGTTTATGTTGTAAGAGGGTCCTCTGTGAACCTGTTAGGTATTGAGGATATCAGAAAACTCAAACTGTTGACCAACAGTGATGAGTTACGAGTTGAAGGCGAGTGTATGCAAGGTGTATGGGAATGCAAAGGTACTGCTGTTATAAAGGACACAGTGGAGCACATGAGAACGCCCATATCTTGTGGTGGTGGCAATGCCCCACCAATGCAGATGGCACAGAAAGCTTCTGCTGGTACCACTGCAAAAGCTAGAGCCACTTCAGGGTGCGCTACAGCTGGTGCTAGGGGATACAGCAGTGTGGTGAAAGGTAGACAGGTACAGGGTGAGAGCGAGGCGTCTGGTAGCAGATTGTCCAAGTTCTTGGTGAGTGAAGGTGTTTTGGGTGATGAGGACTATGCTAGTAGACGTGCGCGTCTTGAGGCTGAGAGGAGAGAGGCTGAAAGGGTGTGTCGTATGTTGATGCAGAGGTATGAGCAGGGTGTGAGGGAGCTCGAGGAAGAGCTGGAATGTACCTTGGTGATAAGGCAGGCTGTGGCCAAAATGAGGAAGTTGAGGTCTGGGGCTGGTAGCAAAGCCCCATCGGCGGTGGTGTGTAACACCCCGTCGGGTTCCACTGTGAAAGCAGTGCCCGCACCTAGTGCGGAAGGCTCTAGCGCCCAGAGGGAGGAGTCCAAGACCCCCTCGGGCTCTCAGAGCAGTGCCAGTTGGGTGCACGAGGTAGAAAGGGTGACCGGTGGCAACACCAGTGTCAAGGTAGAGAAGGATGCGGTTAGGGAAGATACCAAGGAGGTTGACCCTGGTACGAGACTTCAAAGGGAAGATACTGGGCAGAGAATTGCTCTGGTTGACCCGACAGGAAGTGTAGTACAGGAGCAGTTGGGGTCGACTGCTCCAACGGATAAGGGAATTAATGGTGAACCCCTTGGGGTTGAGTTAGAGTTGAGGGATGTGGTTCGACAGGGTGTTGGAGGTGCGGAGAGTCCGAAGGACTATCTGATGGAAGTTGCTAATGGTTTAGAGAAGGTAGACTGAGAGCTGTGGGGTTGATGAGGTAACGAGGAACAGGTATTGAGGTAAAAGTATTATTAACGTATGTATATGTTACAGGTAATTATCTCAGGTATGTATGGTGTGTCGCTTTGATTTCACCCCCCTGGTATTTAGGCTTGACATATGGTTTAAGGCTAGTGCTTCAGCTAACCATGATTAGTTAGGCTTGATCGCACGCAACGGTAATTGGTCCCATGGTATAATGTCAGCTTGGTTGCTCACTGGGTTTATCAAAGGGGGGGCATGTTGGATAACGAGTTTGTGTGTTATAGGAAGTTCAAGGTTATAACATAGGTTCTATTGGCATTGGCTTAACAAGGAATACGGGTACACACACACGGTTACGGGAACTTGGGCTAATTGGATAAGAGCTGAATAGCGGTCTTCTTGAGTTGGTAGTTGATGGTGAGTAGACGTGTTTCGTGTTGTGTCTCTCTCTTCGTACTCTTCATCTAACAGATTGAACAAGCTGAATGATTTATAATTAATTAAGTTATGAGCAGTACAAAAGAAATACGGGCATCAAAAGCAATCAGAACATCATCATGTATTAAGATAAAGTAAAATTTCAGTGAAATCATAAATTATTATTGCATAATATTTAAAGTTAATACACAAGAATAATCAATAAATAAATGTCTGACACACAGTGACATACATAGATAGTAGATGTTAATAATAATTACTAGTGGGATAATTAAATGATTATTGTTACGTTATAAAAATAAACAGTGCTGTCAAATGATATGGATTGTTACTTATAATAGCCATAATAATTATAATAAATAAATACATAATTTATTTCATGTTGTCATTGATTAATTAATAATAATAATAAATAATTTTTTTTTAATTAATTTAAAACCATCAATTATTAATTTTTTATACCATAACTAACTATCACCATCAGCACTTTCATTTAGCTGGGAAATATCTGGGAGATATTGTAGTATACAATAAATACATCAAACCAATGTTTGCGGCTTTCTTCATCAATTCATCACTAATCCAATTATCAGTCGACTCTTGCTGTATGCACGCAGCGCGCCCTTTGCTATTAACGATGTTTGATTGTCCAATCATCTATCGCGACGGTGACCTTTTGCTAATATTGCGGTGACAAAGTTCAACATGTTAGACATCCAACGCCCGCACATTTCACGCCAACGAGCGCGGTTTTAGGAGTGAGTCATCGCAGTTTGTTTTGTGGCGACCGCTGAAACGGTCACTGTACAGTGATTTCACGCGTCGTGTGAACCAGCCTTAACAGAACACTGTCACCAGACTAATTCCTCGTTCGCTGGCACAGTTAAGGTCGGTAGCATTACGATAGCCTGCTGCCACCAATTACGTCTCTCCTACGTTGGTATAATATCGAATCAGAAGTGAAGGAGTGTTCTCTACTCCACAACTAGTATAGAGCTCTTGGCTCAGACACATCACTCACAGCTGTAGAGTAAGATGCATTTATTCTTGTCCAAAGAATACGCATAAGGTCCAATACAGTACTGATTGTTCATGGCAAAAGCTCTGCGCAGAGCGCAGGAAGTTAAACAGTGAAACAACTAATAGCACATAAGTAGGTTATAATACAATAAGCATAATACTAGCGAATGAGATCAAGCATATGAGATTAAATGTATGGGGGGGGGGGGCAAGCAGTGGTGGGCGGAGTCATGGGCTCTTTGGCCAATCATATGCAGTCCTACTTCCTGTTGTTGGTATCTTGGTTCCTTAACCTTCTTGGATATACGGGTAGGTATCTTGCAGGTATGGCCTTTCGACTTCTCTAGGGCTATTTCCAGGTCCCAGGCTATAGTGACTCACTTCCTGCTGGCCCGGTATGGCTCCCACAGGTTCGGTAGTGACTCATGCAAAGTAGGTACTTGATTGATGCAGGGTCAGTACCTTACCGACGCAGCGTTGGTCATTCCTGGTCATTCAGGTATAGATTAATACAGGTGTTCTGGTCATCCAATTGCTATATGAGTGATGCCAGAACAGCTTGTAGACATCTGCACACATTTGAGTGCAATAAAAATCCACCACAATACCATGTCTTTCAAGATAGTTTTTTGACCACTGAGAAACAAATTTGATGAAGTCCTGAATTTCTTTGCAAAAAATTGGTATTGAATTCTTCAGTAACTGTATGCTTGTTATTACTTTAAATTTTAGCAAGGATTGATATCCAGATACTCAGTATAAATCAACCATTTAAAAAAGCTTAATTTTACTTTCTATCATCAACTTTTTCCAAGAAAGCGGATCAGGTAAAATCACAATTACCAATTCAGAAGGCCTACAAATTTTATCTTATTAATTTTGCCACAATGCGCAAAACTCATTTTAAGAGCTGAAACTCCTCTAAAAAAAAAACTTGCAACAATTTATGCCTTTTCCTGTGTTTCAATTTGACCACAATAAATTTCTATTAAAACTTCCGTTTCTCATATTTGAATCACTATGCATTTCTCACCATTCAACTACTAGGACTACTTGCACCATCTATAAATTTGGTATCAGCATAGACTCAGTCAACGAATATCAAGATACATGTGTGTCGTAATTCATCTACATTAAGATGAAAAGATATTCATTCCCTCAATTCCACTTACGTGATTTTCAAAAGAATTTTGCTTTACATCAGGCAATAGCGCTGCAACATCCAATATAACTGTCAGGCAGTACACATGATTAAAAATGAATGGAAATTTTTGACTTGCATATTACAGCATTTTTGTGAAAGGGTTTATGGAACTTTTTAAAAAACCCCAGAAGTAGTTTACAAAAATAGCACTGAATGCAGACCATCTCCTTGATTAAAAATTATATATTTAAAGGTTTCTCCAGTTGTTAACAAATCACATTATAACAGCAGGACTCCTGCTGCAGGAGAATAATACCACAACATCAAAAACAATACTTCATCCAAAGATGGTGAGTGAAAACCATAAGTTCAAAATCTAATTACAAAAAGCTAAATCTGTTTTGCTTTGGATGTGTCTAAACGGTATTGATTTCGTGTGAAGAAGTCACTGAAATGGCTGAGGTATCTGTTTTTAACCACCACCATGGTAGTCCAGGTGTTACCTACTCCCAATAACAAGAATATTGCGCTGAGAAAGGGAACCTGAAAAATAAACAAAGCGTGCTAATGATTTTATGTTTAGTAATGAAAATGTTGACTTTTTTGTTATATCCATGTTTTGATTGACCAATCAGTAATCTCACAGCATCCATGTGACAGACCATAGAAACGACTCGCACATCAGACATTTAGAGACCCGCCCAAATGTTAGTTTCTACCTCTGACATCAGAGAGTATTTATAAGCTGGTAATAACCAAAGGTGAAGGAGGTATAAACAATCAAACAACAATCATACCTGCCACTCTGTGCACTCAGGTGTCTGCGACAGCTGGTACAGTGTGTAGGAGTTGTAGAATTGAAAGACCTGCAAGAGACGATGCATCAAGAAACAGAGAGAAGACAACTTTATATATGTATGTGATCTCTCCCTCTCAATAGAATCAATGGAAAAACTACATCATTTGATGTGATGTTTGTTATTCCGTTGTACCACATGACTCATAAATTAAAGCGTTTGTTCTTGCAACAGGTTTACAGCTGCTAATCACTTACATATCCAATAAACAGGAAGGGGAGGAGGAAGGAGAAGCCTTTAAACATCCACGAATGGAAACCTTCCAATGTGATGTCCATGTCATTTCTAACTCCTAAAGCTCTCAGTCTGTACAGTATGCCAGTTTGGTAGTAGAACATTACCACCTGCACAACACCTGTACAATGCTGTCATATGTATGTACTACTATGTACAATGCTGTCGTATGTATGTAATACGATGTACAATGCTGTCGCATGCACACATTATGTATGTAAACAAAGATAATACCCACTTAAATATGTGCAGAAGACAACAAACTGATTCCTAAAGCGCCAATAAGATACGCCTTCGGGCCTAAAACAAAATACCAACATTACATGTACGTACATACAATATACCAGCATTACATGTACGTACATACAATATACCAACATTACATGTACGTACATACAATATACCAACATTACATGTACGTACATACAATATACCAACATTACATGTACGTACATACAATATACCAACATTACATGTTCGTACATACAATATACCAACATTACATGTACGTACATACAATATACCAACATTACATGTACGTACATACAATATACCAACATTACATGTACGTACATACAATATACCAACATTACATGTACGTACATACAATATACCAACATTACATGTACGTACATACAATATACCAACATTACATGTACGTACATACAATATACCAACATTACATGTACGTACATACAATATACCAACATTACATGTACGTACATACAATATACCAACATTACATGTACGTACATACAATATACCAACATTACATGTACGTACATACAATATACCAACATTACATGTTTGTACATACAATATACCAACTTATAATAGTACCTACCAGACCAGAAATATTCCAGCAGCTAAAGTGGTAATAAAGTGATGTATCATCCACCATCCTTTGATTCTGTAACATCAGATGTCTATGTAAGTATCTAGTATATCTAGTATACATTAAATGTCTATGTAAGTATCTAGTATATATAGTATACATTAGATGTCTATATAAGTATCTAGTATATATAGTATACATTAGATGTCTACATAGGTATCTAGTATATATAGTATACATTAGATGTCTACATAGGTATCTAGTATATATAGTATACATTAGATGTCTATATAAGTATCTAGTATATATAGTATACATTAGATGTCTATGTAAGTATCTAGTATATATAGTATACATTAGATGTCTATGTAAGTATCTAGTATATATAGTATACATTAGATGTCTACATAGGTATCTAGTATATATAGTATACATTAGATGTCTACATAGGTATCTAGTATATATAGTATACATTAGATGTCTATATAAGTATCTAGTATATATAGTATACATTAGATGTCTATGTAAGTATCTAGTATATATAGTATACATTAGATGTCTATGTAAGTATCTAGTATATATAGTATACATTAGATGTCTATGTAAGTATCTAGTATATATAGTATACATTAAGTGTTTATGTAAGTATCTAGTATAGATAGTATGAACGCTATAGAAATAGACGGAACTTTTTAAGATTTTTTATGGGGTTTGCAAAGCACATGGTATTTGAACCAAAAACAGTCGCTCCGATTTTCTTTATAACCTCTGAGCAAAATATGTAACGTAGAGGGAATGATGAATAGACATAGAGGGAATGACGAATAGACATAGAGGTAATGACGAATAGACATAGAGGTAATGACGAATAGACATAGAGGGAATGATGAATAGACATAGAGGGAATGATGAATAGACATAGAGGGAATGATGAATAGACATAGAGGGAATGATGAATAGACATAGAGGGAATGATGAATAGATATAGAGGGAATGATGAATAGACATAGAGGGAATGATGAATAGACATAGAGGGAATGATGAATAGACATAGAGGGAATGATGAATAGACATAGAGGGAATGATGAATAGACATAGAGGGAATGATGAATAGACATAGAGGGAATGATGAATAGACATAGAGGGAATGATGAATAGACATAGAGGGAATGATGAATAGACATAGAGGGAATGATGAATAGACATAGAGGGAATGATGAATAGACATAGAGGGAATGATGAATAGACATAGAGGGAATGATGAATAGATATAGAGGGAATGATGAATAGACATAGAGGGAATGATGAATAGACATAGAGGGAATGATGAATAGACATAGAGGGAATGATGAATAGACATAGAGGGAATGATGAATAGATATAGAGGTAATGATGAATAGATATAGAGGTAATGATGAATAGATATAGAGGTAATGATGAATAGACATAGAGGGAATGATGAATAGACATAGAGGGAATGATGAATAGACATAAAGGGAATGATGAATAGATATAGAGGTAATGATGAATAGATATAGAGGTAATGATGAATAGACATAGAGGGAATGATGAATAGACATAGAGGGAATGATGAATAGACATAAAGGGAATGATGAATAGATATAGAGGTAATGATGAATAGATATAGAGGTAATGATGAATAGACATAGAGGGAATGATGAATAGACATAGAGGGAATGATGAATAGACATAGAGGGAATGATGAATAGACATAGAGGTAATGATGAATAGATATAGAGGGAATGATGAATAGATATAGAGGGAATGATGAATAGACATAGAGGGAATGATGAATAGACATAGAGGGAATGATGAATAGACATAGAGGGAATGATGAATAGACATAGAGGGAATGATGAATAGACATAGAGGGAATGATGAATAGACATAGAGGGAATGATGAATAGACATAGAGAAAATCATTCAACTATATAACCGGCCGGTGGTTCAATACAGTCTCCAAAACTAACTTTTAAGAATAAAAAGGAATTATTTTGAAGGATCGTTCAAATAATATTTATTTAAATCATAAATAAATTTAAAATAATTATATTTATAATAACTAAATAATTGAAACAGGTTTTTTTCCTTCATTTCATTAAATTTTCTTTGATCAGTGCTTAGTAAAAGAGCTCTCATTAAAATGGACTGGCAAACCTGTTTGAATTTTCAAAGCATATGAACTATTTGATAGTGTTTAGGAGATTTATAAAAATTTTGACATTTTTGAAAGAGTACAGACAGCTTAGAAAGTCTTTTCGGACGTTTTAATATGCAAACACAAAATTTTCTGAGCCACCATACTATTGTCATAAATGAATTGTCCTAAATGAACAATTACAACGGCAGATAGACCAAGTTACATGTTACTAAGACTGTAGAACAGAGCTATATACTATAATCACGTACTTTAGCAAAAGTTTGAATAACATGATATGTATATTCCAATAGCAATTCGTTGTCGCCTTACTTGGATCCATTGACTTTGAGTATATGTTCACGGATGGTCAGCGTGCAGTAATACCAGACAAACAAAAAATGATAGGCAGCGTCAATCATCCTACAAACAGGTGACACACGTAGGTAGGTGACACACGTAGGCGGGTTAGAAGCTACAACTGTTATTTTTTCTATCACTTTATTTAGCTCTACACATGTACATGTACGTGTGTAACTTGACTTTTGACAGGTTTTCCTAAATTTTTTCTAATTTAAACTTTGACAACCCAAGCGTCAATGTAGGTAGCTGCACAAACTGTTAAGGTCGCGAGAAAGTGAGAGTATGCTAGTACAACAGTTACTTGCATGAATGTATAAATGCGCTCACCTGTATTGGACTGGTGCGATTAATAGTATACTAGATATGACAAATGTGATGACATTGAGAACCAATTTAAAAGTCTCATAGTTCTGCTTGTAGTTCAGTCGATCAGTTTTACTCAGCAGTGATACATTCACTTGACCGAGAATTATGTTCAGATAAACGCTGCAAGAACAAATAACCTCAGGTATATAAAAAATTATACGATTATATAAAAAAAATTGAGTATAGATACAGGTCATCCAAAGTAGCTCACCCATTTGTGTGGGGAAGAAACTCCTCCATCGACCGAAATTCCTGTTTTCTTTTATTTATTTGATCTACGATTTCCGTTTTTTTCTTAACATCAGCTTCCGTTAATGTCCTATAAAATTTCCACTTGGCAATAACCAAAATTCCGAGTTTTGAAAATCTGACAAGATATCAAAATTTTGTGGAAACTTACTTTTGGTCAGAGAGTGATTCGGTAATCTTCTTCATTCGATACCTCTGTTTGGATATGAGGCTCGTACATTGGTTTTGCAATTGCTTAACAGTTTTAATTTTTTCTAGGTATTCTCCATGCAACGTCTGTAAAGACAGTTTCAAATTTTAGATGATTAGAGAAAAGAGATAAAATTTTTATAGAATGGCAGTGATCAAACACAACCAAGTGAATGGATAAGCAATAAATAGGTAAATTTAGCAGCCTAGTTTGGGTTGAAGTAAAACCATTCTGATTTTAAACCAAAATACATAGAAAAATAATAATCTAGCATCCTCATCATTATATTGTAGTTGTTGTTTATAGCACCAGCACACACAATAATAACCATACACTACCATACCATCATTCAACTTCATTAATTACTTACTACTGAATATATTAATATTATTATACACTATTTTATCATCATAATATTATCTTGTTTTAGCAATAACATTAAAATCTGTCAAAATCATCTTACAGTAACGTAATATAGCTTGAATATATGTATATATAATAATAATAACAAACTTTTACTTTTTATTATTGAATAATTGCCTAAAAATATCTTTGATAATGATAATAGAATGACACAGCCTAAAAATGATTTTACGGTCATGGCAAAAGTGGCTCGGTTTTTGATTATCTCATCATATTCAGATGAAGGGCAGAATGTTTCTCTTTGGTCTGTAGGACTATGGAAAATAACGTCACTCTAAGATTTCTGTCACAGCAAATGTATCTCAACCAAATTCTTCTCGTTTCAGATCCACTCAAACACCATTTCTTGTTTTTTTATAAACAAAGCTGCATTGCTCTTGACTCATTTTCAGCGCTGCCATAGTCAGACAACAGGCTAGGTCCAAGTTTACATAAGCGTACTCGAAGACAGATCTACAGAGACTAATGTAAACTAAGGCTGGAGACAAAACTTGATGGCTCCACGACTTTTTAATGCTTAAATTTTATGTATTTGAGGTAAAAAGGGCAAAATTTTGTTGAAGGTGGCCACAAGATATCTAGCTTCTACATTTTGAGTGATATTAAAATCATAAAGTGTACAGGATAAGATTAGTTCACATGCAATAAGCATCGGTAATCAACTATTACAAGGGCATAAATTTGAGCGCTTCTTATAATGTGTTGTAAATTGAAAACAAGAGTCCAGTATTTAGCTGTTATGGGATTGCTTATAAATGGGCCCTATCCTCATATCTCTGACAGTGCAAAGCAGGATGGAGAATAGATGGATGTTGGTTGCAACATGTAGCCTGAGATCTATCCTTATCTACATCGGGCGCTGTGGATAGGGTAGCATGTGGTTTTTCATTTGAAAGTATTTTCATCAGGAGTGCCAGACATTTTTTCTCCGGTCTTGAAGTGTCTGTAAGGTTAATTGAGCATGTGCCTCTGTGCCACCGGGTCCACTTTGTATGTTTTTGATAAAGCAAATAGCTTTGTTTAAAATGTTTTCAAATTTTTCACTGTTGCCTTTGTCAGCTGGGTCCCATAAGACATAAGCAGATTGAAGCAGACGCTATTTAAGCTAGCAACTCAGCTTTTATTGGTGCTCCAAGTCCCCACGCCAACATATTTGGAATAGAACACATGTAAACATTGTTTATTATGGTACAACAATCATAATAATAACAATGCAGGGCAGTGCCTTGAGCCTACCAGCTTAGACTGCTCAGCCATCATGGCTTACACAATTATTATTATCATTGTAATAAAATAATAATTTTAACAAATAATAGGCCAACACACATCATAGATAGGTATAACATTTTTTTATCATAACTATTAATAATAACGGTAATTATTATTATTTATTATTCTCAATTTCCTATAATAATCATATTATTATATAATATTAATAATAACAATAATAATAATAAATTAATAATTATTTCTAACAATATTCATCACCATCGTTATTAATTATTAGTTAGTAGAAGACTTGTTTTATTATTATTACTACTACTACTTGCCAAGTCTTTCTAAGGTCATCTTTATTATGACGATGATCATGATGATGATGGTCTTATTATTATTATTTATTATATATATATTATCAGCATTACTACTCATAGAGTTAGAGTAGTAATCATCAATGCTGATAATAATAATAATAATATTATATAATAATAATAATTATTATAATTAATAAGAGACAGCAGAAGAATTGAATAAGAAAATTATATTTATGATTATTTATGATAATAATAATTAATAATAATAATTATAATGGTGATGCTGATGTAATCATGATGAAAAATTACGAGACAAAGTTCATTCATTGCTATAATTAATTGTTATTAATAATTATTGATCACATTCACGATCGATGATCGATGATGATGATGATTGGGATGATGATGATGATGATGATCGATCAATGATGATGATGATCATCATGATGATCCTTCCCTACCTGAAGTTTATTATACTCTTCATCCAGCTCACTGAATTCGTCATGGACGGAATCCATTCTTCTTAAGTATGGTACTGCCATTGGTGCATTAACGATGCAATGACTGCAGAAATTACTTGGCAGAAACCACTGAAGTAGTCAGCTTCAAGTTTTAACCCCGTTTTAACACATCGTTCCTTTGCCACCACTCCCGTTGTCAGAATTTCTTTAGGATAGTAAGGCAGAGTAGTATAGTAGGGTTGATATCTCCGTGTTTATAATAGTGTTGTTGAAACTTGGCCACGCTGCTATCAGCATTTTTACGATTTTGTGACGGCGGATAAACTCTGCTATTTAACCTAAGTTTGTATCTACTTTGTTGTCGGAGCCGGTCTCAACATCTTTGCGGGATTTCTATGTAGAAACATAAGTTAAGCCGTTGAAGCTCAAATAAAAAACTTCTCGAAGTCAGTAACAGGTACTTAGTTTGTGAAGTCAATATTGGTAATATTCGTTGTTGGCAGAGTACACCAACAGTTTTTGTATTAAAATCTACATGGTTTGCAGCTCTAGATAGATAGGTGAAACATTTTGCACCCTGTGTTCTGGTGCTGCTGCTGCTTTTTGCTGTTTGTTTTTATATTTGTAAGTAGCTCAATCAATGTTACGACATGATGATCATGATGTTGTTGTTGTTGATAATAACCAACGCAGTAGTCTACGTAGTAGTAGTGAGCCATGTATGTAGTAGTGTATTATTATGTAGATAGATAGATGTAGTATGAATTGAATCGAATGATTGGTGGTAACAAACTACTACTACTGGAGTGGTAATAAAAAATAATTAAAAAATTCACAATAATATATATTATTATTATATAATAATAATACATGGCTCACTGTGACTCCAGCTTGTTACATTATATTTATATTAAGGCTGTCAATTAATCGAGTTATTTTAAAGATTAACCAGATTAATTGATTTTTAAGATCAAAAAGATTAACCTTCTTTTAGTGCTCAGTTAATCTTATAAAAAGAAACCCCAGTTACGTCACTATAATACTGTTTATTATGCTGAACTGAACACATCTATCAGTTTGTCTACATGAAGAGGGAGTAGCCTTTTTGAGTGTTTCGTCACATAACCCTACCTTTGTCACTAAATTTCAATCATGCCATCCTGAAGAAAAATCATGAAAATGTCCATCTTGTCACTTTGAACAAGTAATTTAACTTGATGTGAATCAAGACGTTTGTAAGTAAGTGTTGTTGCAAAACAAGTAAACTATCACTAGTTCTCAGGCTCTTATTTTCTGTCGATTGGAGTGCAATGGAGAGACCTTGAATGTTGTTATGATTCTAAACTAGATTAGCTTTGGGATCTGTTTTATTTTAAGGATCCAGATTGTCATCATTACTTTGGTACACATTTTGCTAAGATAAATCTCATTATCCTCCATCCAATAGAAAGTTTTCTGCTCAGAAATGCTTATAAAATACCTGCAATGTAATAAATAAATAATAATAATAAAAAAAACTATAATAGATATGTAAAAGTGACCAATAATAATAGTTAACAAAACATCTTGTATAATAATAACATGTAATACGATGTAATATGGTTTATATTACTGTCTTTATTCGTTCTAATAATAAACAATTATATTTTTTTTATTTAACTGTTGTTTTTATTGTTATTGTTGTTTTTATTCAGCACAAACAATACAATTAATTGATAACATATTATAATTATTATTTAAAAACTGAAACTTACAGGGCATATCATTTTTTTAGTGTAGTATCTATCTAACAATAATATTGAACAACAATAAACCAATAAACAATTATCTGTTACTAGATTCTGCGGTTTTATTTATTATTCTAATCAAAGCTATTTATTTATCTATAAACTATTGAGCCACACCGCCAAAATAAATCATGATCAATTAATCAGGTTATCAAAAATACCTAAACAAAGTTGAATTGTGACGTTTTTTATTATTTATCCTGGTATATCCAAGGGTTTTCTCTTTTTCCCCATAGAGGTTTTGGAGAGTAGCAGTTTTGTGAGAAAATAAAAAGTAATAGTTTTTTATGTTATATGAATATATGCCAAAGATAAAAGTATATTCTTTGTTCACATTCGATATTCAAGTTTCCATTAATTTGTGTATTCGACAATCTTATTTTCTTTCAGTCATGTGTGCCTACACTTTGTACCTACCTGCACATGTACTGTAAATATCAAAACGTTAAATAGCAATTGGTTTTAGTTTGTTTCCTTCCTTTTCAGTCTGTATTCAAAAAAAGTTTTGTTCCCAGTTACATACATAAATACATACATACATATTTGTTTATCATTGTGATATTACACTATTGTGATATTATATCTGTTATTTGTTCCTGGACTGACAAATCCAAATTGAGGTTTGCTAATCTCATTCTACAAGTATGCAGGTAGATGGATGATAACTTTACTGCCCCATCATTGCATCTATATCACATGAGCACATAAGATTAAAAAATAAGATTAATTTAAGATTATTTGAAAAGATTAAGATTAAAAATTCTTAATCTTTGACAGCCCTAATTTATATTATATAATAATATATATATATTATTTATTGTAAATTATTTTTTATTACCACTCCAGTTTGTTACCAATCATACATGGCTCACTGTGGATAATAATGATAAATAATAATTATAATGATAATAATAATGTAATAATAATTAATTTAATATTTATTGTTATTATTATAAATAATAATATTATAATAATAATAATAATAATAATTAGATGATTGATAACGATATTGGTGATGATACTTTAATCTTCATCATGTGATAATAATGATGACTCTGAGTAAGTGTATTGTCAAAATAATTTATAATAATTAATAATACTACTACTACTACTACTCCTCTACACACAAACAAAGACAACAAGGTTTATTGATTATTAACTGATAATACTTACTACTACACACCACCAATAGAAGATTAACTGATACTACTACTTACTAAACATGAAGAAATAATTAAAATATTATAATAATAGCAATTATTATTATTATTATAATAATTATGTTTGAGCAATAATTATTAATAGTGGTATTGAAATTATTATTGAGACACACCTCTTAAATCTTCCAGTGTGTTTTAAAGAAAAAAAAGAAGTATAATTATAATAAATAATATACATAATAGTCTAACGGTAATAACAATAATAAGTAATATATTCTTCTTTTAGCAGCGTGCAACGACGAGTGATGATATTTGTTACATAATACATACTTACTTGTGGCATAACACCAGTAATTAATAATACACTAACTAAGCATTATCATGTTTGTACTACTGTTATCGGTTACATTACTATAAATATTATTATTAAGTGTAAACAGCAAGAATACAACAGTAATTGGTGGAGAAAATGAAACTGCTCGAGTAGATTATTTATTTTTGTATTAATAGTTGCAAATACTTGCTGTTTTTTACAGTTAGACTAGCAATATAGACAGCAGTTTATATTCTATATGATCAAAATATTGCAATGAATATTGACAGGAATGAATGCGGTTGGACAAGCCTAGAATAAATGTTGACAGATTGGGTTTAATGTCGATTATGCCACAATTAAGAATATTTCCACCTTCATTCGAGAGAGTGTAAACATTCGTTTCCAGCATTGTATAAATTAACGTCTCAAAATTTGTTACCGCAATGTTAACTATCCTTAATATTATCAGAGTAGACAACCCTTGGGATGAATAATGAAACGTCAACTTATGTGTCGCCAGAAGGAATGATGACTTTTCAGGAATTAGCGTCAAGATATTCCGCTTTATAGCATTGTCGACAATTATTCCGGGTCTGTTAAACAACATTCTAGGGATATTCAATTTTGTTTGCATTTGTTCCAAACCCCAATAATCATATTACATGACTGTTGCGGCACACGCTACCCAAGATTCCCGTGACTTAACGCAGTACAGCTGTTGACAGCGAATATGCATTTATTTGCTATCTCCAGTGATCTGGTAATCACATTATGGGGGAAAGTAGAGTGTCCAGTACACAGAAGTTTCGTGCAAAGAATAATGTTCAGTCCAGCAGCACAATTAGAATATATTGTGGAGGTCTCAGTTTGAACATGTGACTACTTCAAACTCTTGGTGACTAGTGAGGTTTGAATACTGACTGATAAAAAGCTCTAATCATAGCTTTTCAGAACTGGCTTTCTATTGTTTTGAGTTATACAAGCAGGGAATTAGTATGGTAGCAAGCTCAGTAATATGTGTCTAAAAGCATTGTTTTGCCCTACCAGCCACCGATTACCGACCCCCAACGCCAGCGCAACCCCCACCTTTACAATGACTTCATAATTATGTTTGGAACAGTAGCAAGTAACTAGTATGCTATCATTTTGACAGTTTTTTACATTTAATTAGTAGAAATACTGTGATAGTAATAATAATGGTCATGAAACAATGGAATGTCAAAAGCTCTTTTATATGTTGCAAATAATAATTATATATATTTACTAGAAGGAAGATCTCAATATCATTTTTGCTGCATTGTCAGCAATCATTACAGGTTTGTGACCATTTATGCTCTCTACTTATATTCCTAACTCGACAATCATACTCACCAAAAATATTTTTTGTGCCGATTTGCTATTGCTAGCAACGAGTTGCATAAATTTACAATCAAAAAGAAAGGGTAGCATTTTGTTTTCATTATCAAAAAATTTGCCCTTTTGTTATTGCCATATTTTAGTTTTACTAAACACAATGATGTGAACGTTGGTGTAAATCGTGCTACCAGACTACATAATTGCTTCACAATTACCATCAGCCACCAACTTGCTGAGAAAACTCTATGCAGTTGTTTTTACTTTACAAGTTTGAACCCAAAATAGTTTATAACAACGTAATGCTGTATTATTATAATTATGTACGCGCACTGCTTCTTGATCTCACCAGTATGAGACCTTTCTTATTAGAATTTATTTATTTACATTTTTGTTAGTTTTTTAGCACTTTGTGTATTCTCGTGTTTCTTACTTTTTTTTATGCTGTTGCAGTTTAAGGTATAATTTATTACAGTCTTCTAATTGTTCATGGAATCATTTTTTCATACTTCCAAACTATTGTGTGTTTTCTGCTACATTTCTCCGCTGCTTGATTTGCTGAATCATTATAGTACATTACTGAATTTTTTTTCAATCATGACATAGAAATGTTTGCTTATTATTTGATCCGGGTCGAATGAACCAGTTAATCTTCCAAGCAGGCAAATCATCCAGTGCATTGAGGCATTGAGAAAGGATAACATAGTGGTACTAACTAGGTCTTTTATTCTTACTGCAACTACAGTATTTGTTGTTGAGGTAGTTCCTACTGCATGACATCACGTCATAGCAAACCATCCTATTCAAGGATGTGCTAGCACCTATTACAGTTACAGCTTAAACGTGAGAATATTTTTCATCAAACTTCTCGTTCCCCTATTGCGTAATTATTGTAATATGGTTGCTGTCTATGAGATATTGATGTGCGATATGGACATTTGATTGAGCTCAAGCAACTGACTTATATAACCCGCTGCTATAACAGGGTGGCAGCTACAAGATCGCTATGCTGTAACAAAGCTGCAAAGTTGATGGAGTTTCTACTGATCATTTACTCAGTCTGACTTATCCTTTTGAAGGTATGTGAATTGGTCATCATTTAATGACACGCTATTGCTTAGAAGTATGTTTTGCTTGAAGTAACTTGTTAACTTGGTTATCATTAATTTAATGCAACTGATAATAAATGTGCAAGGTAATGACCTAGTTAGATGGTTTAAAAAATGGTGAGGAGAACAACATTACTCATCTTTATTTAGTAGTTGTTAGTTAGCCATAGTACAGTTGTCAAAAGTTTTGGCGACAATATATTTTATTGTCCAGTTTATTTTTTATAGTTGAGAAAAAACAGTGTAGTTGATTCTCTCTATCAACGTTGTATCCAGACAAAAGTCAAAAGCATCATTTGAAATGGGAAAGTTGTAATAATATATATAGTAGTCTACTAGTTTAAACTCAATTTGTCAAACTGTGTAATGGGGAGTGTGACATTTATTTCTGCCTACTATATCAGTATGTTTGTTTGACATTTGCATATGCAACATATTATACAAGTCAAGGAACTTAGACATAAAATAGGATTATACTTTGTTATGGTAGTTTAGAGTTCGTAGCTGTACATATTTGTAAAGCCTTTTAGTTGAGGCTAATGTAGTTATATGTAGATTTGTAAGAAACAGTCAATATTTCATGCCTGAAATTTTATTCCTTGCTGACTTGGTATAGTGCTGCTTTCAGTAATTATTATGTCTAACATTTTCATAAAGTGAGAATGTTAGAAGAGTGCATTGTTTGAGGTTTAGGCTGTTTTAGTTTGAAAAACTCCACATGAATTCAGATTTTCAACTATTTTTTCACAGCAGAGTTTCATATTTGTTTACTGGGTGTTTGACTGAATTTGTTGAATCATGCCAAGAGATTCTTGTTACGGTTTATTTACTTCAAGGTTTACCTCAAGTGTCAAAGTTTGATATAATGCATGAGTGTAACTTGTTAGGCTTTATTGCATATAGTTTAATTGTTTGGGTGTTTGGACGTCAATGCGCATTCACCTCACCTTTGATATAGCAATACTGAAAGTGCACAAATGATGTCAGAGCTACTAAAATAGCGCGTACTAGCGCCATATACTGGGAGCACAACTATCATTAGATTACCATATGATTGCGTGCCATATTTCATCTCACCAATGTTCACTCTTGTCTAACTGCAATTTTTTACTGGTTGATGAAACAGTTGTTGTAGTATGGCTTTCATACAGGAGATTTTTGGATCATTTATAATGCCGCTCTGGTATTTTGAGTTTAAATTAGAGTGAAATTTTGTAGTGGTATAAATCTCTCACTTTATCTGTTTTTATTGCATCAATTGCTGAAATCGATCACATTTCTAACGCAAAGTTTTTTCTATTATAGTTGCATTCACTTTACTCAATGCTATTATTATACACATTGGTTGCAGCGAATTGAACTTAGTCATGTTTCTTTTTAGTATATATTTATTATTATCGACAATGAAGGTGATGAAAGGTAGAACAACACATTTTTTCTATATATATGCTCAATGCATAATGAAGTATTCGAAAAGCTATGAAAAGTTGATACCTTGTATTTTAACTTCATACACGTTCAAATCATTTCTTCATCATTTTCATATTATCCAAATACTTGTCATATTTTAATATAAAACAATTTCTAAGCCCAAATTTTGTGACCAATTTTAGTTTGATTATATCTCTATTTAAACAGGCCAGCTAATGTATCAATATTATATCTAGGTCGCTCTTACATCCGACCATAAAGTGTAAAGTAATTGTTTACATACACTTTGTCAACCTATAAACTTGTATATAAAGATAGATATTCAGATGACATTATACATTCCTGGTTGGTTTGTAGACTGCAGTTGATCAAACATGCTTATCAAAGAGTACAGAATTCCCATGCCCTTTACTGTTGAAGAGTACAGAGTGGCGCAGCTTTATATGATACAGGTAATGTCTATGAACACGGGTAATGTCTGTGAACATAGGTAATATCTATGTGTGTGTGTGTAATGTTTGTGTATGCTTGTAATGTCTGTATGCGGAGGATAAATGTCTGTATACCCAGGTAATGTCTGTGTAAGCAGGTAATGTCTGTATACCCAGGTAATGTCTGTGTAAGCAGGTAATGGTGTCGTTAATAGGTTAGTGACACTATAACTATATTAGTTTGCTGTGTAAACCATGCATTAGTAAATTAGATGCGATTATTGAATATGCACGGCTGTGGATTGTAGAATAGGTTATAGTACAACTGTCTATACACTCTCTGCAATTACAATATTTACTCTTCAGGCAGGGATGTAATAATAGTGGCATCGATTGTATGTCAGTGTTTCCTGTTGGCCAGACTGCCTCTTGATTTTTGAGATGAGCTGATGTTTTATTAATACTCTTCGTGACTTAATCAACTATAATATATATATTAAATAGAATATAACCGCAGAGTTTGCTGGTGTATGTACTTGCCTTGCTAGTATTTATCGCTTGCAGTTGCTGTTTATCCACAGTTGACCATTCTTTATTTACTTTTTTACTCTTGATTATTTTCAGGTGGTTGTTTTTTCCCTGCTTTTTTTTTGAACATCTAATAAAATACTAATTTTCTGGCTCAACTTGGAGGTAGTGAATCGCTCGTGTGAGATTGCAATGTTAGCTGCTGCTGCATGCAAAGCTGTTCTACACAAGCGCTTGAAACGAGGCGCTGATTGGTTTTCTGATGTAGAAAAAGAGCCGTGAGGAAAGCTCAGGAGCAGGAAGTGGTGTAGAGATTATAAAGAATGTACCATACGACAATGGTCCCGGTGGTTGCGGACAATACACATACAAGATATATCACATTGGTAGCCATTTACCGAGTGAGTGATACCAACTTTCTCTGTCAGCTCCATTTGCCCGTAACTCCTTTTTTAGTTCTTAATTTTCCCTACTTTTCCCAAAAGCACATTTGCAGATTTGTTATCACAAAATTTAATTACTATTTTTGAGAGATATGAGGGGCCACATTGTTTCCAGATTTCTTGGAATTCGATGGATTTATTCATTTATTGGGCAGTCATTGCTGTTTAATAATTCTATACAAAACATATAACTAGTCCAGTGGACCCAATCAATAGAGTTTGCTAGTAGTTCCTACTGTACACGCTTATATTTATGTATTTATTTGGCCAGTTAGTGGTTGTGTAAAGGCCCGGCCACACTAGCGTGTTTTTCCAACGAATTGACGAACGAAGTGAAAGTGCGCATGTGTGAGTTCGCAAACGTTCTTCGTTGAAGGTGGAGTTGTCGATCGTCAACAATGACCGATGACATTTGTTTAAAACCCCCGCTCTGTGATTGGGCAAAAAGTAAACTGCGAATCAAACATTAATATTTTTGTTTTTATCAATGCAACAGCAGGCTCGCACAAAATTGCTAGTGGCCATTTATTGGTTACTAGTTATTTGCATGCACGATAGTGTGGCACGTTGAATTTTTGACGAGGACTGACAGCGAACAACTTTTCGTTCACAAGCACGCTAGTGTGGCCGGGCCTCTAGTCATAACACACATCTAGTCAGCAAAGTACATTCTATATACGTATATATGAGTAAAGCTCATTTCTTTCTAGATGGAAATCAATGATTTTTCATCCAAATAGCTTAAGATTATATAGTTATACGCTGCATATGCTGTGCTGGCGATGTGATGGAAAAATGTTCTATAAAAATTTGAATTTTCATATTTCATTTATTAATTTTCACATCCTTTCCAATTACTATTTACTGTACCTATTTTACATTGAAACTTATTTATTGTTTATTACTTCAAGAAACCATACAAAATCTTCAAAATTAAATAATTATTTATCTTTGATAATGTTTACTCTATTTAAGAGTCTTTGGCATTTTTGCAAAAATCCACCATCTTTGCTATTGGTTGTTCTCCAACTGCGTTAATATAATTTGAACGCTGTTGTACTCTAATCTTGCTCGTCTGCTTGTGCAATATCATTAGTACTTTTCCTGCGGCAGCCATCTTATTGATTTTAGCTAAATTCACTGCTCACTGATGTTTACTCTTGCTTGTAAAATATACAAAAACCTGCTGCATAAAATCTGTCATTTGAATTTCGTTTTTAAAATTTCCGTATTCGTTGAATCAGAAACTATGAATAATTTTAACCAATCGATTGACTAATTTTTCTGGTCTGTAATATTATTGATGTTGGACTAGGCATCATCTCGCTGACTCGGCAGCAAGGCAGTCATCTTGTTTGAGTGCTTTTAGCATAAACTTAGTTAACAAGTTGAGAAAATTCAATTTTGTTTTTCTTAAGAAGATATAGCCTTGGGCCCTTGCTGTTAGAGGTTGTGTGAGTTAATTGTACCCTGTTGTATAATTACATAGCCTCACATCATTTCAGGGTAGACTTCTTCTTATCATTCTGTTTGCTGTCAAGTTAAAAAAGCATATACACAGTCTTTGCTGTCTGCGGATGCTTTGTGCAAGCTCAACGTCTGTTTCATCTCTTCTTTGAAACATCAAAATACGTTGCAAGAACCTGTGCTCTATATTATTGTACTATCTCGTTTGCAAAATACTCCATTGTATACAATATTCTGGTGTACAATGATTGCTTTGTGTGCAGTCTACTGGTACCTGCGATACAAAAATATATTTCATATCTAGCTGTCAAGTATGGCTTTAACTAGTAATGTTTTATCCCGCAACAACTTTGCATTCTGCTGTTATCAATATATTAGTCGTTTTGTTCAGTAATTGACGGTACTTGAACAGCTGTTTCCTGAATAAACTAATAATTGATTATTGTTCAATTTGTATTGTTTGTAGAACATTGAGGCAAGTGAACACTAATAAACTTGACATAAAACAACTTTTATATAACAATATATTGGTGTTTAAATGCTCCTTCAGCCTGTAATGTGATAATAATATAAAATGTGCAATTAATTTAACCGGATGGTTCCAACTTTTTTGAATATATTCTATCGTATCAAAGGATTTTTTCCATGTCTTGTTTAAGAAATAGTTTATATATTGCGATCAATTTAATCATTCTGATTCGTTGAAACTGAAGCCTCCTCTTGCCTCGTTTCTTGCGTAATACAATGTATATTAAAATATATTATGTCTCAGATCTTGTTATACAAAAGTGTTGTAAATACTTCTATAGTCAATAGTAATTCGTTTTAGAAATAGGACAAGACAGCAAAGTGGTTTATATTTAATTGAGATAAAAATGCAGGGTGGTCTGGTCTGAATGGTATACTGGATACAGCTTGTGGGGAATTCCAAACTTTTTACGGATTATTTTCGGGTATGGGAAAAGCCATTTGTAATCTGCCACATTCTGACTGTTGATTAAAGCTCAGCAGGGATAATACCCAGTCTCTAAAGCACTAATCTAGCTAACATATGCATGAGGGCAGCAACAGATGTTCAGCCATTGTCAATCCACATTACTTACACCCTGCGAATGATTCAACTGTTTTGTTGATCTCGAAAGTTAAATGAAGTGCTCAAGTATTTTGGAGAATGCACCTCCAACATTTTGAAATTAATCATTCATTATTATTTTAGACTGTGAACTACTGAGTTCTTGTGTAATAAGGGTGGCTGTTACTGCTCCTATTCAGGTTCTGTAGAGAAGTTGGTGCTCTGTCTAGTTATTTCTCTATGAGGTACCAATACTATATTTGTATCCTTTGACAGACTGGTTCCGTGCAATCCTACCAAAATCAGCGTTGAGGGTGGAGGAGGAGGCGTGGAACGCCTACCCTTACACAAAGACTATACTGAGGTGTCCGTTTGTGGAGAAGTTTTCTATCACTATTGAGACTGTCTACAAACAGGACAGTGGCGTCCAGGAGAACGTATTTAACTTGAGTCACTCTGAGTTGAGGAACAGAACTGTTGGTATGCGCTATCATAGTCATATCGATGTGTGGTATATGAGCCATCGGGTGGCTGGCTACCCAGTCTCTAGAGAGATTGGTGCCAAGCTTACATCGATGAATGTATTCGTTGTTTTTATTTTATGAAAGTTTCATCATTTAAAGTATTCAGGGTACAGTATTTTCATTTGATGACAAAGGTAACAGGTGTTGAAAAATTGAATAGTCCCGAACAGACCAGAATACTCGTTTGGATCATAAATATCATTGAGTAAAGTAAAATTTTTAAAAATGGCTAAAATGATTTGTCATGCGGTAAAGATTTTTTAAAAATAATTTTCTCCAATTTTGAAACAGGGTGAGCCAGTTGACGTGACTTATTTCCTGCGTATTGTCCCCAAAAAAATAAAAAACATGGTTGCGCGTGATATTTGGGCTCAAGACCAACCGACAGCTTGTAGTAATTTTAGTTTTATATTTATTAATCCTTGTCTAGGTTTGCGGGCGTTAAGCAAAATTATTATTTTTGGTACGTAATAATTGTTATTAACTTTTCTGATAATACAGTTTTCATGAAAATTCAACAGAAAAGATAATTGTTGGTTTTCTGACTGCAGGCAAGTAGAAGGGTTGATAGTTGGCCAAGCAATGCATTCATAAGTATTATCTTCTCCCTTTGATCACTGCATTCTGTAATCAGTTCTCCTCTCTCAACGATAGTCACTTGATATTTCTTAGAAACTTTATCCAATTACAGCCAACTATAACAGCTAGCAAAGCTAGCAAGGAGAGAGAGGGAGTGTAGAGTAGATGGGAAAGGTAGAGCAGGGCAAGGGCTGGAGATGATGGAAAAGGGTGGGTAAAGGGGGGTGGTTCTATAGCAGGGAAGGGGGTGGAGCATGGGCCATGTTAGAATCCAACGAGTATTACTGTTGGTCTGTATATATAAAAAGAATTCCATTAGTGTGTCGTAATCTGCTATTTTGTTGGTAGTTTTCATGAGTAAAAATACATGTATTTGGTAAATACACATGCTAAGTATATTCACATGTCATGTACATGAATATGTAGTATGGATATACGTACATGCTCCATATCCATATAACATACACTACATGTCTATATACACATATAACATATACTACATGTCCATATACACATATAACATATACTACATGTCCATATACACATATAACATATACTTAGTATCCATATAACATATACTACATCTCCATATACACATATAACATATACTACATGTCCATATACAC
Source organism: Cryptosula pallasiana (assembly GCA_945261195.1). Classification (NCBI taxonomy): domain Eukaryota; kingdom Metazoa; phylum Bryozoa; class Gymnolaemata; order Cheilostomatida; family Cryptosulidae; genus Cryptosula; species Cryptosula pallasiana. The sequence goes on along the minus strand of OX183133.1, from coordinate 13,912,971 downwards.
ATATAACATATACTACATGTCCATATACACATATAACATATACTACATGTCCATATACACATATAACATACACTACATGTCCATATACACATATAACATATACTACATGTCCATATAACATATACTACATGTCCATATACACATATAACATATACTACATGTCCATATACTTAACTGAAGGCTCCTAGTGTGTACTACAAGTTCCCAAATTACATGTTTATGCTATACTGCTGAGAAGCATTGATTTAGCTAAGATGTGGATTGGCCATCTCTAAACTAGCTTCAGTCAATAGCATTAATGAATTGACTAGTACTTGGCATCTGCGTAGGTGTTATATTAGTGTGTATTACATCGCGTAGTGTGTTATATAGTGTGTTATATAGTGTGTAGTGTGTTATATAGTGTGTAGTGTGTTATATAGTATGTTATATAGTGTGTTATATAGTGTGTAGTGTGTTATATAGTATGTTATATAGTGTGTAGTGTGTTATATAGTATGTTATATAGTGTGTAGTGTGTTATATAGTGTGTAGTGTGTTATATAGTGTGTAGTGTGTTATATAGTGTGTTATATAGTGTGTTATATAGTGTGTTATATAGTGTGTTATATAGTATGTTATATAGTATGTTATATAGTGTGTTATATAGTGTGTAGTGTGTTATATAGTATGTTATATAGTGTGTAGTGTGTTATATAGTATGTTATATAGTGTGTTATATAGTGTGTTATATAGTGTGTAGTGTGTTATATAGTGTGTAGTATGTTATATAGTATGTTATATAGTGTGTTATATAGTGTGTTATATAGTGTGTTATATAGTGTGTTATATAGTGTGTTATATAGTGTGTTATATAGTGTGTTATATAGTGTGTTATATAGTGTGTTATATAGTATGTTATATAGTGTGTTATATAGTGTGTTATATAGTGTGTTATATAGTGTGTTATATAGTATGTTATATAGTGTGTAGTGTGTTATATAGTGTGTAGTGTGTTATATAGTATGTTATATAGTATGTTATAGTAGTGTGTAGTGTGTTATATAGTATGTTATATAGTGTGTAGTATGTTATATAGTGTGTAGTGTGTTATATAGTGTGTAGTGTGTTATATAGTGTGTTATATAGTGTGTTATATAGTGTGTTATATAGTATGTTATATAGTGTGTTATATAGTGTGTTATATAGTGTGTTATATAGTGTGTTATATAGGGTGTAGTATGTTATATAGTGTGTAGTGTGTTATATAGTATGTTATATAGTATGTTATATAGTGTGTAGTGTGTTATATAGTATGTTATATAGTGTGTAGTTATGTTATATAGTGTGTAGTGTGTTATATAGTATGTTATATAGTATGTTATATAGTGTGTTATATAGTATGTTATATAGTGTGTTATATAGTGTGTTATATAGTGTGTTATATAGTGTGTTATATAGTGTGTAGTATGTTATATAGTGTGTAGTGTGTTATATAGTATGTTATATAGTATGTTATATAGTGTGTAGTGTGTTATATAGTATGTTATATAGTGTGTAGTATGTTATATAGTGTGTAGTGTGTTATATAGTATGTTATATAGTATGTATATAGTGTGTAGTGTGTTATAGTATGTTATATAGTGTGTAGTGTGTTATATAGTGTGTTATATAGTGTGTTATATAGTATGTTATAGTAGTGTGTAGTGTGTTATATAGTATGTTATATAGGGTGTAGTGTGTTATATAGTGGTGTTATATAGTGTGTTATATAGTATGTTATTTAGTGTGTAGTATGTTATATAGTGTGTAGTGTGTTATATAGTGTGTAGTGTGTTAGATAGTATGTTATATAGGGTGTTATATAGTGTGTAGTATGTTATATAGGGTGTTATATAGTGTGTAGTGTGTTATATAGTGTGTAGTGTGTTATATAGTATGTTATATAGTGTGTTATATAGTGTGTAGTGTGTTATATAGTATGTTATATAGTGTGTAGTGTGTTATATAGTATGTTATATAGTGTGTAGTGTGTTATATAGTGTGTAGTGTGTTATATAGTGTGTAGTGTGTTATATAGTGTGTTATATAGTGTGTTATATAGTGTGTTATATAGTGTGTTATATAGTATGTTATATAGTAATGTTATATAGTGTGTTATATAGTGTGTAGTGTGTATATATAGTATGTTATATAGTGTGTAGTGTGTTATATAGTATGTTATATAGTGTGTTATAAGTGTGTAGTATGTTATATAGTGTGTTATATAGTGTGTTGTGTGTTATATAGTGTGTAGGTGTGTTATATAGTGTGTAGTGTGTTATATAGTGTAGTAGTGTGTTATATAGTATGTTATATAGTGTGGTTATATAGTGTGTAGTGTGTTATATAGTGTGTAGTGTGTTATATAGTGTGTAGTGTGTTATATAGTGTGTAGTATGTTATATAGTATGTTATAA